>CM038220.1:140582494-141929369 GCA_021442155.1 Cymbidium sinense
ATATATAATTTAACATATGAATTTCTCTTACTTCTTGGTATATAATTCATTATATGGACAATAACATTTTTTTATCTTAAAATACACTCAATTTAGGCTTTTACTATATATTTTTTATCTAATATTGAGACATTTTATGAAATATTTTTTATTTTTTAAAAATATTCTTTAATGAAGAGATGAAAACTTACATAAAAGATAAGTTTGACATATCAATACAATTAATAGAAAAAATATAACTTTCAAAATTTGGTAGAATATACATGCCATTATGAGATTTCAAACAACAACATATCTAAAGCATGTATGTAAAAAATACAGTAGACATATGAACTTAGTAATTTTGTCTTTCAATTAGAACTTAGATTCATGCTTTTGTAGTTAATACACTTAGGATTCTTGCATAATATGCATTAATAAAATTTATTACTCTTTTAGATAGAGAAGTCTTTACAAATAACCTTGAGACCTCCAATACATAAGAACCCTTTCAATCTTCCTTCTACACAACAGGGGTAAAGCTTATATTTAAATTTTTTTAGCCTTTTAACTTTCTTTATTTTATAGAATGATGCAAATATTTATAAATTTTTAAAATGACTCTATGGAGACCTGTGAAACATTACATAGGCTTGTTGACCTATTTTATTTGTAATTTACTTTTATAAATTTTAAAGCATGTGTTTTTCAAAAAATAATTCATGTAGTAAATTAGCTATGAGATAATGAGTTATATGAAAAACTTTTTAAGTTAATTTAAGTATAAGTGAAATATTTAATCGAAAAACTTTTTAAAATTTTTTTAAAAATAATTTCTTAATTACTAATATACCTCAATAGCTTGCATCTTTGTAGAATTTATACTACTTTGAAATGTGTGACTTTAGGATATTTAATACACATAATTGTAATTTTATCCCATTAGTCCATTGATTTTATATGCATCATCTTAAAGGTGTATTTGTTACCTATGATCATTCGAATAATAAAAAAACTATTAGTCCAATAGTTTTTTAGTGTAATTTATAGCCATCAAAATCATGCCATAAGCTTATGGGGCTATTAAGGTTTAAGTTTCTAAATTATAACTACTGGGACATGAGGAACATGCATAATAATTTGTTGCAGCCTATTATTGAGTAGTAAAACCCATAAAATTTTACATGGAGAAAGTAACGCTTAAAGTTTTGAACCAAAATCCTATGCCATAATGGAGCACACGTTGGCATCAACCCATTAGTTGTTGGTCGAGACTCATAAAATTTTATGGTTACATATAAATAGAGTTAATTTTAAATCTTTTAAAAGGAATACATAGCACACAATTCTTATGCATTTACATATCTAACACCTAAAATTTGATATTTACAAATATAGCACCTTTTCTATGCTTCAAAAGGTGAATTTTACTTCAAAAAAATTAAGAAAAGTGCTATTTTTGTTGTAATAATAAAAAATTAGATGATATATATATATATATGTAAATATTTATGTTTGGGTGTTAGATATGTAAATATATAAGAATTGTGTGCTATGTATCTAAATTCCCCTTTTAAAATTTTAAAATATTATTATTTATTTTAAAAAATAAAGTTGCTTCTCTAAAATTTTATGAAATAATTTAAAATTAGTTTGCTCACAATTTGTTCGTTGAACAAATGTTCTAGCTCCATAAGGTTTTAGATAGGCTTATTTAGCAATTCCACATACCATACAATACAATAGCCACATTAGAGAGGCTATTTAGTAATTTGAGCAGGAGTAGAACATATTTGCCTTTAATAAATTGAGATGTTGTTTTAATGCATGTTGGGAATTGCTTTGATTTTATGTTCCATCAAAGATTTGTAATTTTAATATTGTGTACTACAAATGATATTACAATGATCATATTATGGCAAACATTTTTGTCTTTTTTGCTGATGAGCTTTTGGTGTGCATGTATGCTATTAAAATTTTAATTTATTTATTGATGAGTTTCTCTAGTTGAGACCTAGAGATTGAATAAACTATTATATGATGTTTTAGTGAATTGGTTGCATTACCACTTATCATTCTCTTGTTATTATGTTCTTAGAGACCCATAGTTCTCCATACTATGTTACCCTTGAGCCACACTTATTAGGGATAATTAGTGATATTAGATATTTAGGATCGATACAAACATCTTTTATCACATTTATATTATTATGATCATTTGTAATATCTTGGTTGTCATTTGTCATGTCATCTAAAGGGCATTTAGTTTTACATTTTCTTTATTTCTAGCCTTGAGTTATAAACTTCAAGCTAGAAATATATGGTGGAAGTGACCTCAATAGTGTGTAGTCATCTTATGCTTCCTCAACCCTTTAAATGATTAGGAGATCTTACCTTTTTATTTTTATTTTTTTAAACATGGTTCTTCTTATTAGAGATAGTGAGATTGACACATCCTCCTTCTTACTCTATAGGATCCTACCTTAACATAGGACCTCCTCACCTAAATCTTTGGGACACTCTTAGTGGATAGGGGATACTAAGTCAAAGACAAAACTAAACTAAACTAAGCTCAATGGAATCAAAAGCTTTAAGCCACATTGGTCTAGTGGACCCCACTTGGATCGTCATTGTCTAAAACAAAGTCAAACCACCATTTAAAACTAAAGCAACCTAGTAATCCCTAGTATTAACCCCAACCTAACAACCAAGATTAGACCTAGTTGGGGTTCAATGTTGTTAATTAGCCCACTTAATCCAAAATTAACTCAATTGAATTCTATTGAAATAAAAATTAAGTTGAAATAAATTCAAATCAAATTAAACCTTTCAAAAGCTTTAGAACCATTAAATATACTTATTCTAGTAATAGACTAATTACATCATCTAAATTAACCAAATAGAATCATATTAAGACAAAACTAAATCAAATCCAAATTAGACTAAACCAGCATGTGAAATCATTTAAAAATATTTATTCAACTCAACTCTGCCTTTTGGACCAAATTTACTCAATTAGTCCAATTTGACTCAAATTGATCTAAATAGGATACATTGAGATAAACCCAACTAAATTAAGTCCAAACCTAATGAAACTTCATTGGACCCTTCCTTTACTCTTAAAGATACCCAAGTATGTTTAGCTTAAGATGAACCTAATTGAACCAAGTCTCCAAATAAGACCAAAATCCCCAAATATGAAGGTCCAACCCCACCTTTTCCTTAGGTAGACTCTGATGACTATTTAAGCTTAGTTAACCTGCTTGAGCATTGTCTAAAGTTGGTTGATTTATCCATTGACCCAAACAAGATAAGCCCACTAATGAACAAATCTTGGTTCACTCCCCATGAGGTGTCCACTTCATATGCCCTTGATACTTGGTCTCTTTAGGAAACATTCATCTTGTTAGTCCTAGCCCAATTTAAGCTAATGTAACTAACCTTAGAGGGCTGCAAAATTGAACTAAATCAAAATATTGGTCATTTGGTGAGCCCTCCACAAGTTGAATTAGGGGAGGTTAACCATTATGATTACTCATCAATCTTTAAAGCACCATTGCTCCAATTTTCACTACAAGCAAAACCACCATTGCTCCCCTCTTGGCCAGCGACCTATTCTCCAATATGAGCAGAAAGCCTTTGGTAGAAAAATATCTCACCCAAAATATTTACCAGCTCCAAGGAGCATAAGAAAACCATCCTTCTTCATTTGTGAGCTTGAGAAGCACAAAATCAACAAGCTCTAGCTAATTATGATGGCATAGTGGTCTCCAAAATGATCGATAGGGAGGAAAAGCGTCAAAGCTCTAGCTAGATGCTCATCTTCACTCAAGCAAGCTTCCTGATGTGTTAATTCAATAAAACAATGGCTCTAGTGAGATAATTTTCAATGAACTTAAAGAAACACCTAGGTCTATACGTTTTGTAAAATGAATTTGTAGGATTTTAATATACAACCATTAAAATCCTTTGCATTTTCTTCTATATAATTTTTAATGCATTAGATCTAAGGAATCAAGCTCAAAATGTTTGTATTGAGCTCCTCAAGGTGGATAGCTCCACCCCTTGCTGGCAACAAGAATGATGAATCACACACCATCCATTTTATTTGATTAAAATGGACAATTGTGATCTGTCGCATATTAGATTGTGATTCCATCCATTTAGAACCATGAGTTCAATCTGGGCGTTTGATTTTGATCTGACAGCTTAAATAAAATTTGCATGAGCCATTATCCACGTGGAATCTATGAGGACCACAATTTAAGTCTAGGCCCTATTGAGTAACGGGGACAACCTTGAATGGAAAAAAAAGGTAGATTTCATTTATTTTAGTTTTCTCTAAATTTATGTACTCTTCCTCTGCATGTATAAAATGAATCAATAAACCAATCGAATTATGTGAAGCTTCATAAAGTGCTTCTTTTGGAGTTAAACTTCCATTCATTAGTATCACATGTTAAACACGTGCTACATTAGTGCTGCATGGATAAGTAGGAAAATAGGTATTAAAATGAATTAAAATATTTGAAACTTCAAGATATAAAAAATAAAATAAAATACTTAGCTTAAAAGATAAATGACACCCTCCCTAAGAGAAATCTAATGAACTCTAAAGCCCTAATTTTATTTGGTATTTTGAAAATAATTAAAAAAAATCATATTTTTATAATTTATCATAAAATATGAATCCAAATGCCTTAAAATTTTGAGGGTGTATCTTTCATTCCCTAGTGCTTTTAATTGTCTCAAAGAATTTGGATGAGTATTTTGTAAACTATTGAAATATTATATTAGTGTTGGAAACATCACCTAATTAATTAATTATTAAATAAAAAAATTAAATACACCTTAAAATACTTCATTACAAGAGAGGATAAAAAATAGTTAAACACTCTATCCTTATTAAAATAAAATAATTGAGTGATTAAATTTAATTAAACCTTAAATAATTAAATACTTACAACTTAAAAAATTTATAATTAATTTAAATCATATCCTCAAAATACAAACTAAAATTTCTTAAGATATAAATGACATTTGGTATTGGTAAAATTATGATAAAATTAAATATTTAATTATTATAATTAAATAATTTTGAAGTAAATAAATAAAAATATAAAATTAAAACTATATCCAAACAACCTAAAAATTTCATCGATGATTCAAGAGGTTAGTGAGGAGACTTTAGAAAATTCCATAAAATTTTGAGTTATTTTAACATGTATTTTAAAATTATAATAATAATACCAATATCAAATAATTATTAAAATTATAATAAAATATTAGATATTAAAATAATTAAAAAAAATTGCCTAAGATGCTCCTCTTGTGATCCCAAGTTAGAGAAAATATTTTGGGTATTTATTAAAATTATTTAAATACTATTTGAATTTTAAGAAATAATTAAATAAATTATATTAAATGATAAATAATTTTAAAATTTACTAAAATCTCATGGAACATTCCTAAGGTCCCTTTTGATCTTTGAATATAATTTCAAGGGCTTCGGAGTTGTTTAGATTGGTTAAAATTAATTTAAAGTTTATTTTAATTTATTTTAATATAGGGCTTTGACATACACTATCACCCTATTCTTACATATTTACAAATTAACCACCTTTTATCAAAATTTCAAATTAACATTCAAAATTTGAAATTCATAACAAAAAACCCATATTTTTTCATTTTTTGTAAAATTCATATAATGATTTGATTGTGGCATCGCAAAACATGGTCTCGTAGTTCAAAAAAAATGTTAAAGGTGATCAAATTATAAATGCATATGTTTTAGGTGGTTGATTTGTAAATATCTCTTTAATATAATAATTATATTAATTGTCTTCTTACTTAGAAAATTCATAATACATAAATATAGTAGTATAAAAAATTCACCAAAATTTCCAAAAAAATCCTCATAGATAGAGAGGGCTTAAAGAAAATTAACTTATTTTTAACAATAAAATATTTTTAACAAAAATAATTAAATTAATAAAATAAATTATAGAAAACTAAATAACTCGAAGGAAATTCTATAAAATTTCATGATTTTATGAGATATATTTGATTTTATATATTTTCTAAAATGCAAAATATATAATAATTATAGAAAATCTAGATTAATTTTAAATATGCAAAATTCTTATGTGATATTTCTTTGGTGTTTTCCAACTCTAGAAAACATTTTCATTGGAAGCATTTTGATTTTAATTTAGAAAATTCTTATTTAATTAATTAATAAATAATATTTAATCACAAATAATTCAAAACTAATCAAAGGTTTATAAAACATTCATATGGGTGTTCTTTGACTTTAAGATATAACCTATGAAGTTCATGTAGTCATTTGAACTTAAAATTTTAAAATAATTAGAGATCATTCTTTAATTAATAACTAAAATAGAGTGTCATTAATTAACTAAAATCTACATAAGTCACTTTTAGTATATTTGTATGGTAACCCTTTACTCTTAGTTTGTTGTTTATCTAATTAAGATTAGGATATTAGGAGAGTGGGCTCTACCTTAAGTGGGATCCACTACTCACATTCTTTAAAATAGTAAGTTTCACAAAATCCAAATTAGATTACAATTTAAAACTCACCTTTAGATTACTAATCAATTATATTGGAACTACTAAATGGTAATACATTGAACCTCAATATGAAACTAAAACTCAATTGTTAAAGTCTAGTATTGCACCATCATACCTACCTTATACACACATTAGATCACTAGGATGATGCTTCACTATGATGTATTGATTTATTTTTATTTTGTAGTGTACTATTTAGACTTGATGTTAATTAATAATACTTGTAGTGTACTATTTAGACTTGATGCTTCACTATGATGTATTGATCTAATATTGCATGCATGTAGGCATAGAGGCACACCTTTTTCCTTAAAATAAAATAAGTTTCTAAAATATGTAAAATTTAAAATTATTGAATTAGTTAGAAACATTTCATACCGACCATTTAAGTCTCTATGGCTTCTCGCTTTATTTCTAATTAAATAACAGTTTAAACTATCTTTCATTTCATAAGATTAGACTCATGAATTTAAAGCATAAGAGGTGTTAGCAGTTGTCCATCCATCAAGATTATAAAACTAGAAGAGTTAGGATAAGTTTATACTTGTTCATACTACTTGATAGGGGAGAACTAATAACTTCTAATTTTTTACCCGTTAAGCTAATTTATGCTTTTGGCTTGTCTTGGGGCGAGTACCTATAGTTTTAGAATCTTAATTTTCTCTCTTACAGTAGGAATAAGCCCTCACCTCTTAGGCTTGCTTACATTTTTATGCTATGAGGGTATAAGTCCTAGATTTCTAATAAAATAGCAACCCAAAATAAAATGATTCTCAATTTTAAAATATAAAGCCCAAGTATATATTAAGTTCAAGTGTTTACTAGGATTCTTATTATCTAAGCACTTACTTTTTTGTCTTTTAAAATTTTAAAAGAATTATTCTTACTTTGATCTATCCCACTTGGTTTCTAAATTAATTAATCTTGACTTAAACTTTGAAATGTATAGAAATAATGGCCGATAACTTTATTCAAGAGTTTAATTTTGAGATTCCTTCTCTTAAGATGTAATTAACTACAAGGGCTTGCTCTATAAGAAACTTGCAACCTAAATTAAAATAAATCTTATCCTACTTTCATTCATATAGGTAGGAAAGATGTCTAGTATACTTAAACCCATCATCCTTAGAGTTCTTATTAAATGAATCCATCATAAGGTGATTTTTTTTTACTTTTGAGATGGTGTGTCATTTCTTAATGCTTTGTTCGATCACACAAATAAGTACCCTTAAGATTTGGGTGATGTCTTGCATTAATCACCACATATTTGTTAAGACATTTAACGATAGAGTATTATTATGGCTACTTTCTAATCATTTGCTTTAATATTCTGTAGGGACTTCTTAACACACACACACACACACACACACACACACACATATCATTTACATATATTTAAGTTACTAAGACTTATTGGTTTCCTCGATGCTACTCTTAGAGTTTTCATCATGATTTGATCCATATAAGGTTGATTTATTACATAGTTCTTTTAGAGAGAGATTCTTTTACAATCATTATTGACTTCCTTTAAGTTGTGTTATAGAATTTAGAATTTTACTTATTATTTTGGGCTTCATTTCTTTGATTTGCACCATATTCTAGTATAGAGATTCATTTACTTTATTTATTTCTTTAAGAAAATATACGATATGAACTTTAGAAGACTATCTTAGTTTGTGATCGATCTATTGGGCTTAAACCATTATGGTGTTTAAAAGGCATTCTTAATAGACATATTAACCCTATTATAGAGTGTAGGCAACCTATTATTCTTTTTTACTTTTAGAGATGGGTAACTTCTTTTCCCTACATTTTTCTTATTTTCTTAGCTTTTAAAATGTTTCAATAGTGATTATTGAGCATTAGGTAGGGTAGCCATTTTTCCTTGTTGGAGTTTACTTCATTGTAGTTATTGTGGGTCTAGTCTTAAAAATATTGAAGCACTTTCATAGGTGCCTTAGAAGCAATAATGATTAATTTGGACCTAAGCTCTTTTGGGATGATCTCTTTGGCCACCAATGTTAATGGAAATAATGAACACTTAGAAATTTAAAGGCTTAAATATTATTGAATGAAATTAAAAGGACATATGATTATAATTATATTCATGGGCATAATAAGGAGATAAAATAACTACCCAAAAATTAAATAAGAAAAACTCACCAAAAATCCATTGTAATAAAGCACTTGAGTTAGAGTGAAGCTAACTAATCAAAAATGAAAATCAAATTAATCTTGCATCTAATAATTATCTCGCTCTTTCAAATAGTTATCATGCCTTCTTTATAATTCCTTATATATGTCTTAGTTGAACCTTCAAAAATAACTTAAATTGATTAAAGTTTTAGAGATTTCTTTCACACAAAAGTAAATCTAAAAGGATAACTTCTATGTACTTTTCTATAATGTGCTATTATTATATTACTTACAAATAAGCAATTTTTCATTGTCATATTCAGATAAGAGAAATTTTCATAAGCCTTATTTAAATTACGGATAAGCAACCACTATTGATAATCATCGCATCAAAAGTAACATAAGACAAAACTGATAGAGATTTATTTTTGTCAGCCATATAATAATGTCTTCGAACACTTCAATTTGGCCTTGAAGGTGGCAAAGATGCCTGCTAGATCTTATCAGAATCTTCCTAATAACCATTTATGCACAGTAAAAGATCCGCTTCGAAGTGATGAGAATATTTAGATAATTATTTTAAAACTTATAAAATATTTAAGGCAGGATGGTTATATATATATATATATATATATATATATATATATATATATATATTTAATGGATGATGAAGATCATACTTCCATAATCTGTGGAGGCATTCTAAACAAATTAACCCACAAAAATCAAGGATTGCTGGAGCCAAAATTGGGATAATGATTGTTCTCATTGTGAGCGATATATTGTATTTATAAGTTTACTATATCATATCAAATGTAACAATTCTAATGTTGATTTTGTAATGATGAATTAAAGTATTTATTGCTAGCTCAGTGATGACAAAAATTATAAGATTTATTTATTTGAGAATGTATTTTATCTAAATATGAGATAATTGGATTACATTAAGGATAAGTTTTAAGCCCTTATCTTTTTTTTTAGTTATGGAAGTTCTTACTAGGAATTTACAGAAGATGTACCTTGGTGTATACTTTTGCCGATGACATTCTTCTTGTTGATAAGATTAGAGAGAGAGAAGAGAAACTTGAATTATGGAGCTCGACCTTAGAGTCTAAAGATTTTGGTTTAAGTAGATCTAAAACCTGAATATTTAAATTGTAATTTTAGTTGTAAAATTTTCTGGTAGTGTTGTGACATTGGATAAACAAGTCATTAAAAGAATGAGCGATTTAGATATCTAGGCTCTATTATTCAAAATGATGGTGAAATAGATGGAGATATTATTAGTAGAATTCAAGTTGGATGGTTGAAGTGGAGGAATGCATGCCTATTGTGTGTGATAGAAAAGTGCAAACTTAAGGGAAATTTTATAAGATGGTGGTAAGACTTATAATGATTTATGGTGCATAATGTTGGCCAATAAAAGATAAGTATAAGACTAAGTAAGTGATGTAGAGATGAGAATGCTTAGGTGGATGAGTGGCTTTATTCATAGAGATAAAATGCAAATCGTATGTTAGGAAAAAAGTTGGAGTAGCTCCAATGGCGTAGAGTCGCCTTAGATGATTTTTCCACATAAAGCGTTGACCGTCAATGACCAGTTAGGAGAGTAGATGCATTAGATTTTTTATGTTAAGCGGATAAAGGTACACCTAAAAGGCTTGGTTAAGATGTATAAAAATGACCTTAGTATACTTGAATTAAATGAGAATTTGACACATAATAAGACACAATGGAAGAAGGATTCATGTAATTCCCCATATAGTGGGATAAATGCTTCTTCTTGTTGTTATATATATATGAGATAAAAGTTAATATCTCATAGTTTATATAGATCAATTGCTTCTACAAAGAGCAGTTTGAGTAGTATAACTCTTGAAAAAGTGTACATTGAAATAATAAATGCTTCAAGAAATCAAGACTTTTTTAGAAACATTTGCTTAGTATCTACAAGTCCACACTACAATGATCAAAATATGCTTATGTATTTGCAACTCCTATGTCTCATTATCACTAACACTAACTTTCTTGTTTTGTGTGTCCCATGCATTGGTGTTTCCATGACCAACAAATTAATATAAGTTGGAATTTTAGGTTTTACACACACACACACACACACACACACACACACACACACACACATATATATATATATATATATATATATATATATATATATATATATATATATATATATATATATATATATATATATATATATATATATATATAGCCTTGATGGATGATGAAGATTATACTTCCATATATAATTTGATGGTGGCATTCCTAAGCTAAGCAAGTTGACCCACAAAATCAATACTAGCTAGAGCTAAAATTAGGTTAGTGATACTTCTCATTGTCAATGATATCTTGTATTAAAAGTTTTCTATACAATATCTATAATAACAAATCTAATGTTGACTAGTGGCTATGATTTAAAGTAATTATGGTTGGCTTAGTGATGAAAAAAAATATCTAAGTTTTATTTATTTGTGAAGATATTTTACCATAAAAGTTAACATCTCAAAGTTTATATATGGATCAATTACTTTACAAGTGCATTTTGAGAAGTATAACTCTTGAAATAGTGCACATTGAAAGAGAAGTTGAGACTTTTAGAAAGGTTTGCATAGTATCTACAAGTCCACACCAACATGTTTGAATTACACCTATGTATTTACTCCCATGCCTCATTATTAATAAGTTTCTTGTTACCTCCTAGTGAGTGTCCCACACATAGTTACCACTTGAAAAAGAAGAAGAAGAAGAAGTTGATAACCCAACCAAACCAATATAAGTTAGATAGCACCAAATCTCTATAATATGTTTGAGAACATGAAAGCTACAATTCATGTATTCAAATGTCATTGAGCTTGGCATGACACTTCATATCATAATTTGGGCGTTGTAATATCATTTTAAGCTATGATTGCTCATCAGGTTTAAAAAAATCAATTCAAGAGTTTCATTAATGTATTTCATGCGTCAATGCATATATATATTTCATATAAGTTTACGTTAGAGGTATATTTTTACATCTTAATATCTACATACATGGTACAAATATCTTAAAATATTAAAAGGTAAATATAATAATTTATAAATAAACTCACAGATAAAATAAATTTCAAATGTTCCATACTGAAGTAATATTTAACATGGAAATTGTTTGTCCGGTTGTGTTGATCTCAGGTAAAAAACAAAAGATATAAACAGCCCACCACACATGGTAACCAAACCGAACCATCCACTACTCCAGCACCAAGTCTTCTGAAACAGTCCATTTAATCATAGTGAATAATCCACTAGGTCCAGACTCGACGTAATAATTTCTCCGGGTAGTGAATTCGATGCCCGGACGTAGCAAGAAGTGCAAAGTCGCCGACGAAAGCTCCCTTGTCGGAGCAGAAGTGCGCCATGCCGTCAATCAACAGGGGAGAAGGAGTTTAAACGGCCTATCCTTCATGTTCATGAAGCTTATAATGGAGGCTCTCTCATGGGTGGTTTGCGAAAGTGATACTGGCAGCTGCGCGCCGGCGATGACGTGGGAGACCTATGAACTCGTGTCTCGTGAAAGTTTGCGTTTCATCATCTATGCTTGATGGGAAAAGAAGAGGAGAAATGATTATGCAGTGTTCTTATTTATCTTTGTTTGGAAATAGCTTTAGAGTCGTCAGCAAATCTTACAGACGGTATAAACCGGAAAAACCAGGAAGTACTCAAGTTGTTTGTTTTGTTATTCAGCAAAACTCTTGGGCTGCTCAAATAAAGATTTATGATTTTTTTGATTGCCCTCCTTGCAAATGCTTTTTTCTTCCCTTCTGATCTTCCAAATCGATGGTTTCTGCCTCTTCAGATAAGATGAGCATTTCAATTACTTCTAATTTATCCTTCTCTTTTGTTTTTCTTGTCATTTTCTTATTGAGAGGAGAGTTTAGTTTACTTTTTTTTGTTTCTTCTTGTTTTTTGTGGGATGAAAGAAGGGGAATTTTACTTAAATATACTGTTGATATTTTGTTCTTTGAAAGTAAGAGGCTTAAAAGCGATTTTTTCCCTTAGCAGTTGATATGACCCTGAAAATTTCTTTTCAAAGCACGAATCTTGACAATCTAAATTGAACTCGAGATCAAGCTTAAAATATCATTGGAAACTTTGGGACATCAGTTAAATTCTAAAAGCTCTCAAATATGGAGTGTTTATAGTCAAATCGGCGTCTCGACAAAGGTTCTAACAAGCCAAAGAACTTACAATTTAGTCTTCATTTGAGCATTCAAATACACATCATATGATCAAGGGAATCATCATGAGCCGTCCGATAGAGGAGTGGTTTGGATTTTGCATGTATTTAGAGAGCCACTCCTTCAATCTAAATAATAGCATTCCTCATATGAGGGGTCCAAGAGAGAGGAGAGCTCTAAAGCTTGAAAATCCTCCAAGCAATCGTGCCACCACTACGGTTGTCAACCACCGCCGGTATGTCACACCGATCCTTGCTCGTCAATCGCTTTGGTCACCATCATGACCTTCATCGTCGATGGTTGTTCCCATTGTTCACCATCATCTACCCTACCATTCTGACGACTATATACTGTTGTTGATTTTGGGATTCCCATTGTCACCATTCTCATATACAATTATGTAATCCGTTATGGAAAACTTGTACTCAAAATAAATAGTGGAAGCTTTTCGCTGCCCCATGGTTTTCCCTCTTTTGAGGTTTTCCATGTTAAAATTTAGTTTTCTAGTTCACTATTTAAATACCTATGTGTGTCTTTGGATTTCACAACAAAGCTAAAGTAAACTTTCACTCTCTTTTTTAGCAGCTTACCATCCGTGGAAAGCGATTCCCATTTTTTCATCTTTATGACCAAGTTTCCAACAAGATCAAAACCACCATCGAGATGGAGTATTTCAAGCTTTTAAGGGCGCGTGAAGAATGAAGATTCATCAAACTTAGTTCCTTTAGATTTTGTCGAAACTAGGGTGCAACTCTTAATCTCAAGATCGCCCATGTTAAGCATCTAATCGATTACCATCCAGAAACAAGTCAAAGTGGGAGGATATTTCAACATTGAGAAGAGATATAACTTTGCAAATTATGATTTTCCAATCATACTCATGGAAAACAAAAGGTTAAGGAGCAACTTTGGCTACAACCACAAACGGATGTTTTGATTGACCTCTTCCATACAAGTTAACGTTATAGGGTAACACCGACAAAAAATCTCGAGATAAAAAAATCCTCACAGATTCAATTTGACCTCTTTCATTAATGTCGGGTAACACCGACAACATCGGATGGATCAAAATTCACCGGATTTCAACCTCTTCCATGTTAACGTCATGGGTAACACCGACAAACTACCTCGGATAGGTCAAAATCCTCGGCGGATTCACGACCTCTTCCGTGCAGTTAACGTCCACTGCGACAAACAATATCGATGGGTAAAATCCCGGATTCAATTCAACTTCTTCCACGGTTAACGCGTCGTTGGCTTAACATCATTGAGCAAACACTCGACAAACAACCTAGGATAGGTAAAAGGTCCTTGGTGGACTTCCCACGACCTTTACCATAAAGGTTATCATCGTAACACTCGACAAATAACCCGGATAGGTCAAAATCCTTAGCGGATTCAATTCTTCCATACAAGTTAACGTCCGGGTAACACCTAACAAACAACCTGATAGGTCAAAATCTCGGATTCAATTCAACCTCTTCCACATAGGTTAACGCGTCGCAAAGACTTCGACAAACAACCTAGATAGGTCAAAGGTCCTTAGTGGACTTCCGGCATCTTTCACACAGTTAACATCGCGGGTGCACACCGACAACCTCGAGATGGGTCAAAATCCTGGATTCAATTCAACCTCTTCCATACAGTTAATGTCATCGGTAACACCGACAAACAACCTCGAGATAGTCAAAATTCCGGGTGGATGGGTCAAAATCTCAGATTCAATTCAACCTCTTCCACACGTTAATGTCGCTTCGACTCATTGAGCAAACACTCGACAAACAACCTAGATAGGGTGTCCTTGGACTTTCCATGACCTCTTCCATACAAGTTGCGTCGCCGGGTAACAATCGACAAACAACCTCGAATAGGTCAAAATCCCGCAGATTCAATTCGACCTCTTCCATACATCGTCATGTAAACAAACAACCTCGGATAGGTCAAAATCTTGATTGATTCATTCCTCTTCCACATAAGTTACGCGATCAAGCAAAGACTCGATAACAAGATAGGTCAAAGGTCCTTGGTGGACTTCCCACGGCCTCTTCCACGCAGTTAACGTCGCCGGGTAACACTCGACAAATAATCTCGATGGGTCAAAATCTCGCATTTAATTCACATCCTTAGCGTCGTTGCGCCGCCGAGTCACACTCGACAAACAACCTCGAGATGGTCAAAATCCTCATCGCCGTTGGTCGCTCCCTCTGTCGCTGCTAAACCACCCGTCTCCAACCATGCTGGTCCGCTGTCATTGCGGTCGGTCGCCGAATATCGCTGCATTTTTTGTCGGTCACCACCATCGGCGGTCATCCCTGACCAGGCTGACCGTCGACCACCGTGCTGGTTGTCGATGCCGACCACCCGTCGGCGATGCTGCGTATGGCCCGAGTCACTTCTGCCGCATCGGCAATCTTGCGTCATCCCATGACCTGGGATGCGTTACTTCATTCGGTTAGCTGCCACCCCTGGTCACCACCATCATGGCGCGCCATGCGGTCACCACCATATCATCGGTCATCCTATGCTATACCGTCGGCTAATTATTGATTGCTGCCGATCACCCGTCGGTAACCACGTTGGGTCGCCGCGGCATTCTGGATTGGCGGTCACCGTTGACCATCGCTGGCAATCTCGTTGGTCACCACCATCATCTTCGGTCATCTCTCCGACTCTGACGCCTGCTCATTTACACCGGCTGGTTCATTTGTGACCACCCTCGTGGTACGTAACCTGGCAGGTCCGCGCCCGCCGACTACATGCCGGCATTGACTATGCCGCACTTCCCGGTCACCACCATCATCGCGGTCATCCTGGACTACCGACGCCTTGTCGCCAGCGTTATTGCGTGCGGTTGCGCTACGCCGCCCCCATCGCTAACCACCATCGGGTCCGCGCTATCGCAGCATCTTATCCGCCATCATCGCCGGTCATCCCCATTACCGAGGTTGCCATTATCATTAATGTGCGGTTCACCGACTTACCATCCTCATTGCCGCCATGGGTCCGTGCCCTGTTCTGATCACCACGTACCATCGCGGCAATCTCCGTCACCATCATTGTCGCCCATCCCTGATTACCGCCGGTTGCTGGTCATTCGAGTTATTGTCATTTGTCGACCACCCCGTCGGCCACAACCTCTCGATCACCACCGCCGCACTACCGCCAGCGCTTGCGGTCACCGCCGCCGACTACTGGTGCCTGCTACTGCTCACTGCACGGTCGCCGCCGTTCGCTGGTCGCCCGCCGACCATCGCAATTTATGCGGTCACCACTGTCGTCGATCATCCGCCGACTCTGGGCCGAGTCGAGTAATGCCATTCGTTCGGTACCGTCGGTATGACCACTATATGGCCGGTCCCGGCCATTGGTCTACCGTAGACCATCCCCAACATCTCTCGGTCCCAATGGGTTATCCGCCGAATACCGTCGCCGTCACCGCCACCCACCACCCGGCCATCGAGCATCGGAACCCGTCTCCGTTATTGTCTCTTGATCGCCTCAACCGGACGGTCGGTACAATTGACGCCTCTTTCGAGGGAAAGCGTAGACACCGTATGTACGCAGTGATCGCCTCAACCCAAACGGTCCAAGAGTATAGTTGGCCTCTTTCGAGGGAAAAGCGTAACACGACGTATGTCGCCTTGATCGCCCGAACCGAATTGGTGTCGATTGACATATGCTCGGCCTTGATCGCCCGAACCGGACGGTCCGGACGACGCCTCTTTCGAGGGAAAAAAACGCTACCCTATGTCGCGCCCGCGACGGCCCGGGCCGATTGATGCCTCTTTCGAGGAAAAATTGTAGACACGATGAGCCTTGATCAACGGGGTCGATAAGCGATTGGCGCCTCTTTTGAGGAAAACTATAAACACGATATATATGTAGGCCTTGACTCAACTCGACGATTGACGATAGTTACGCCTCTTTGGAGGAAAACAACACGATGTATGTACCACGCGGGCCTCTCCAACCCTAACGGTCCGACGAATACAATTGGCTCTTTTGAGGGAAAACTATAGACACGTATGTCTGCGGGCACCAGCTTCCAAATGACCTTCTCTCAAGAATAAGAGAAGGTGTCTTCTCAGAGTGGGGTTTTTTTTAGACCACCTCGGGACAAAAGGTAAAAATCAAAGAAAAACCATCCAAAATCATCAAAACTACAAAACCTGCTCAAACTCAAAACAGGGCAAAATGGGTCAAAACAGACAAAAAATCCTCTAGGCTTTCGACACTGGCGTGTCTGGCGCGTCCGCTGGCGTGCCAGCCACTGGCAGCGTGGCTTTCACCTGACCCATCGTTAATTCCGATTGACTGGTCGTGACGTCTGCGTCGCGACCAGCCTCATACTCAGGCCCGCGTCACAGCCGTGGCCGTGTGCCAGGCGCTCAGACTGCGTAACCCAGCTTCCGGTGCCAGACCGCTTCTAGAGCGACCAGCGTGGTTTTTGCATCGACCTTCGACCGTCGACCGTCGCCACTTACGCGTACAGCCTTATGCCGCACCAGCAGCCGTAGAGACCCGAATGGGTCCATAACCTCAAAATTTTGCTCGCATACCTACACACATTTGGGTGCGTCATTAGTAGTCATAATCTTGTGCTCCCATGAAGATCTGTTCTCTCAAAATGTATGGTTAAGGACCAAATTTTATTGAAGAATTTGCTATTTTCAAGTATTATATATTTTAGATGATTGAGATAATATCATCCAAAAATAGAGGCAACGACATGACCTAAAATTTCTCTAATCGCACGAATCTTGATGCCTAAAGCAAGTGATCGTGAACCGTCGAGATCAAGCACTTAAAATATCATTGGAAACTTTGGGACATCGCTTAAATTCTTAAAAGCTCTCAAATATGGAGTGTTTATAGTCAAATCGGTCTCGACTGGAGTTCAACAAGCTAAAGATCTTACAATTCACTTCATTTGAGCATTCAAATACACAAAATACATCATATGATCAAGGGAATCATCATGAGCCGATGGAGAGGAGTAGTTCAATTTTGCATGTATTTAGGAGACGCTCCTCCAATCTATAAATAGCCTCTCATTTCTCATATGAGGGAGGCCAAGCAAGAGAGAGGAGAGAGCTCTAAAGCAATCCTCCAAACCTCGTGCACCACTCAACCTTGTCATCACACCGCCGCGGCCGACCACCCGATCCGCGTCGTCAATCTCCGTTGGTCACCATCATGACGACCTTCATCGTCGGTGGCTATTCCCGTTGTTCACCATCATCTCTACCACTAGCAACAATTACAACCTGAATGTGACTATATATTTTGTTGTTTCGATTTTGGGATTCCATTATTGACCATTCTCATATACAATTATGGAATCCGTTATGGAAACCTTGTACTCAAAACAAATATACAAGGTAAGCTTTTCTTGGCTAGGCCCTGATTTTCCCTTTTTTGAGGTTTTCGCGTTAAAATTTGAGTTTTCGTTCACTCTTTAAATACAGTGTGTCTTGGATTTCACAACAAAGCAAGTAAACTTTCACCCTACCGCATTGGTTTTCTAGCACGCGGTTTTTGTTTTAGCTTTTAGTTGTATGAAATTTGAGAAGTTGTTTTGAAGAATGATAAATTAATTAGATATTGTTAAATTCTAGAATAATTTTAAATTATCTTTAATTATGACAATTTTATGTTTTGTATAAATAAGTCAAAGTAAAAAATATTTTTATTACATGGTTGTATATTCATTACAATAGTAGAGTTTAATGTTATAGTTTATTTGAAGATTCAATAAATACACACATGTTGGCCTCCTTACATGCTACATAAGTCGAATCGAGCCTATAAGACAAATTCGACGGACTTTGGATGCAATAGCAAATTGAAGATGAAATACACCGAATATCACCAAAATCGTGAAATGACCTCGATCGATGAATGGACTTTGTGTGCTCGGAATGTCGAATTGATCAAAACATACATCTTGCATAATTCATCGGCCGATCAAGAAGGAAATCCGTCAACGCTATGTGCATATCAAGTTGGGAGGCGATGGTGCCTAAATGATCTCCTTTGTGAATTTGATTATGTTGTTAGCGTCGAAATATCAAAACCTATCAAATAAGATCAAACATCAAAACCTATCAAATGAGATAGTGCCTCAATTTAGACGAAGTCTATGCGAATATCGAGCCGCTCGGGCGATAATGCGTATTTTGAACTAAAATTGATCCGATTTGGCATCTTGAATCAAATGGCCTCCGTGAAATGGACTACACCGTTGTGTTGAATATCAAAATAACCTTACATCGATATATATATTGCTCATACAATAACATCGTTACAAAATTCAAATCGTGGTTCATTTTTCACTTAAATGAGCATAGACCCTATATATATATATATATATATATATATATATATATATATATATATATATATATATATATATATATATATATCTCTCTCTTAATATCTAACCCAAACCTAACTCCTATTCAATATTATAATAGAGTCCATCGTAGCTTTACTGCGGACTCCAATCCAACATGTGTCCCGGTTTTTCCCCGTTTTATGGATTAGCAGATAATACGACTTTCCACGCCCGACCCCGTACGTCGATGGCATATTAACTGACCTTAAATACATTTCCCCCACCCGCGGCTTCCGTTAGCGTCGTTGAATCTGAGAGGAATTTAAAAGAACTATATATTTAGGGTTGAGGTTAGTTTTTCCAAGCAGCTTGAGAAGAGATACGTAAAATCTCATTTCCTTTACAAAAGAACCATGAAGATGGAGAACGCGTTGAGGAAATAACAACCATTTTGAGGATGTATTAAATACAAATTCATCTAATACTTCTCGTGCATTTTTTTTCTACGGTTTATTAGTGATATTCATGTTCTATCTCAGAGAATATGTTCATTACCAATTAGAAGCAATTTGGATGTTTTTTTTTGTCGAATATTTAATTTTGAGTGTTATTTTGCATCAGTACCCTGTCCTCTTTGGAGGGTACAGATCAATTTGACCTTTTTCACATGTTTTTTCCCAACTTCTTATGATTATGTTTAGAACATTACAAAGGAAGCATTTGGAGATTGTTTGGGTGATTTTGGGTGGGTTTAGTGCATCTGTACCACTGTGTACCTCTTTGGAGGAACTGGACCTTTTTTATCTTCTTTTCCAATTTTTTTGCCAACTCCTTATGATTATGTATAGGGCATTGCAAATGAAGCATTTGATGGCGCTTTGGGTGGTTTCGGATGGTTTAGTGCATCGTACCACTGGTACCTCTTTGAGTGGGTGATCAATTTTGACCTTTTTCACATATTTTTTCCCAACTTCTTATGATTATGTTTAGAACATTGCAAAGGAAGCATTTGATGGCGCTTTGGGTGGTTTCGGGTGGTTTAGTGCATCATGTACCTCTTTGGAGGGTATCTATTTTGAACTTCTTTTTTTTTGCCAACTCCTTATGATTATGTTTAGGGCATTATAATGGAAGCATTTGATGGCGGTTTGGGTGATTCACGGGTGGTTTAGTGGATCGTACACAGTCTCTTTGGAGGGTACGACCTCTTTTGATCTTTTTGCTTTTCCGCCAACTCCTTATGATTATGTATAGAGCATTATAATGGAAGCATTTGAGGGAGGTAGTTTGGGTGGTTTTGGGTGGGTATTTTGCATTTGTACCTGTGTACCTCTTTGGAGGGAGATCAATTTTGACCTTTTTTTACAATTTTTTCTACTCCATATGATTATGTATGAGCATTATAATGGAAGCATTTGATGGCGCTTTGGGTGGTTTTGGGTGGGTATTTTGCATCACTTCTGTACCTCTTTGGAGGTACTGGACCATTTTGACCTTTTTTTCCCAATTTTTTTGCCAACTCCTTATGATTATGTATGGGACATTACAAAGGAAGCATTTGATGGCGGTTTGGGTGGTTTCGGGTGGTTTAGTGCATCTCAGACTGTACCTCTTTGGAGAACTGGACCATTTTTTACCTTTTTTTTTTTTTACTCCTTATGATTATGTTTAGAGCATTATAATGGAAGCATTTGATGTGAGTTTGGGTGATTTTGGGTGGGTATTTTGCATCTACCTGTGTACCTCTTTGAGGGTACAAACCTTTTGATCTTCTTTTCCAGCTTTTTTTGCCAACTCCTTATGATTATGTTTAGAGCATTATAATGGAAGCATTTGATGTCGGTTTGGGTGATTTTGGGTGGGTATTTTGTATCTCCACCTCTTTGGAGGGTACCTTTTGATCTTCTTTTCCGCTTTTGCCAACTCCTTATGATTATGTATAGGAATTGCAAAGGAAGCATTTGATGGCGGTTTGGATGGTTTTGCATACCTGTACCTCTTTGGAGGGTACAGATCAATTTTGACCTTTTTCACATGTTTTTTCCCAACTTCTTATGATTATGTTTAGAACATTGCAAAGGAAGCATTTGATGGCGGTGGTTTTGGGTGGTTTAGTGCATCTCCATGTGTACCTCTTTGGAGGGTACGACCTTTTGAACTTCTTTTCCGCTTTTTTTGCCAACTCCTTATGATTATGTTTAGGGCATTATAATGGAAGCATTTGATGGTAGTTTGGGTGGTTTGGTGGTTTAGTGCATCCACTGTACATCTTTGGAGTGCAGACCTCTTTTGATCTTTTTTTACGCTTTTTTTGGCCAACTCCTTATGATTATGTATAGAATTATAATGGAAGCATTTGATGGTAGTTTGGGTGGTTAATTTTCCATCTATATTTTCTAACATATTTTGTATCTGTGCTGTCGCAATGACCCATATTTGGAGAAACTCACTGTTCAAATGAAACGGAGGCATATGCGCATCTTGTGATTATGCACATCAAATTGGCTTGTGTTGAAGGACCATATACTAGTTATAAACTCAAAGAAATTGAAATCAAAAGATTTTTTTATGCAAAAGCGGTGAAGAAGTCTGCCGTAAATAGCTTGACAAAATTCCGAAGTTGATACAAGAACCGGTTGTCGCCCATGATTAGATTCTCTGTTGATTTGGAGATTGGATGATTAAAAACATAGAAAGTCATAATCATTCTTTGGCGAACTGCGACCTACATCTTCTCATCACACGATGCATTAGCGAGGAAAAGGCATCCGTGTTGAAGACAATATGAGGCGGTATTAGAGCAACGTGCTGCCTATCTAACGAGGAAGTTGGCGGCGTAGAATATCAGTTCACCAAAAGAGATGCTTTCAATTTTATTGAAAGAGAAAAGATCGAGGATTGCAAATGGTGATGGTAATGCATTAATACGTTGTTTAAGGAGAGGCATCAGATGGGATGTTTGCATGGGATGCAAGTTGATGAGTCATTGCTTAGTAAGTTTTTTTTTTGTAATGGCATGTCTAGGATAGAATATGATTGTTTTGGGGATGTGATAATTTTTGATACAAGCTATCGACTCAATAAATAAATCTTGTGCCCTCTTGGAGTGAATCATCATCGGCAAATGTATTATTTGGAGTAGCCTTTTATCGAAGAGACAATTGAGTCATTCTCATGGCTATTCCAAACTTTTCTTCGGTTGATGAATGCGTACATCCTATAACAATATTCACGATCAAGATCGCTATGGCGAGCTATTGAAATTGTATTTCGCATACTCATCATAGGTTGTGTAATGGCATATTTCAAAGAAAGTTCCTTCCAAGGTTCATTGCTTTAATAGTAATAAGATAGTACAAGGCCTATTTTATAAATGCATGAGTAAGTGTGACTCGGAGGAAGAGTTTAAAGAGGCTTGGTATGCCATGCTAGAAGAAGGCAATTTGCATGATCATGCTTGGTTGTCGAGCTTTATAAGATTAGATCCAAGTGGTCCATGCATTCAAAAGGACTCATTCATGGGCATCTTGTCAACGCAATGTAGTGAGTCCACGATGTATGTCATGGAATATCTAAACCAACAAGTTCACTGATTATTTCTTGGGATTGGAAAAGGTTGGAGACATGGCGGAATGAACATGACGAAGACTTCAAGTGTAGCATCATCGATTGTTCATTGTTAAGACCATCAATTCTAAAAAAGTCGCTATGTTTTATACAAGAAAGGTTTACACTATGTTTGAAGAGGAATTTTGCATGGGGTTGGGGGCTCATGTAAGTGGATAATGACACCATGGAGTATTTGGTAAGAAACTTAGAGAATAAAATGCATCCAAAACATGGGGCGTGTATTTCGATAGGACTACCCTAGAAGTGACTTGCACTTGCAAAAAAATTTGAGATGATGGGATTACTTTGTGCCCATTGTATCGAGTTCTTAGTCGAAGATGTTGTGTGCATTGACAAGTATCTTCATCTGCGATGGTCTACAAGAGGGATATTTACATGATAGTGCATACGTAAAATTAAGAGATGTGGCAAGCAGATGGAAATGCCGGCATTATTTTGAACCACATAAGTCGATATGCATATCAAATAAGCGTCGGAAGAAATAAGAGGCGAGGACTATATGCTTGGATCCCTAGAAAACTATATGATGATGTCGACTATAATAAGTGGGAATTCCCTCCAAGACAAAGCTTAGGAAGAAGAAGTTAACCATGACGATAAGGGAAAAGACATCTTAAAAGATCCAGTTAAGCAATGTCCAAAGGGTGTTTCCAACTCAAGGCTTAAGGGATATTAGAGAGATCCAAGAAAGCCAAGAGTAATTTTCTACTGTATTACTTTTGGTATTTTAAATATTCATTAATCTTCAAACCCTTCTACTTTTTTTTGGTTGCGAAACCAAACTACACGATAATGGGTGAAGGTGCTTCCTCACAAGTTGCATCACCTTTTCTCGCTATGCCAAAGTGTTTTCGGTATGCACATAATATCACACATCGATCTTTGGAAAGTATCAACTAATACAATGTTCTTCTGCGCGAATTTAACTCGAGCTCCACAATGAAACAATCTCAAGGGTACACTAAGGCGATGATGGATATTATCTCGGAAAACATTTTGATACATGACATTATCCGCTTTGTCAGATTTAGCTAGGAGATTTTGACCGGTGTGTTTGTAGCTCTTTAAGCAATTGTGATTGAGTTAATCGGAAATTGTAATCATTGGACATTATCAATAAATATGTACCAATAATAGATCAATTTTGACTTTTTTTTCAAGTTTTTTTGCCAACTCCTTATGATTATGTTTAGAACATTATAATGGAAGCATTTCATGCCGCTTTGGGTGTTTCGGATGGTTTAGTGCATCAGTACTACCACTTTGGAGGTATAGACCATTTTGACCCTTTTTCCAGCTTTTTTTATCAACTCCTTATGATTATGTTTATAGCATTAAAATGGAAGCATTTGATGGCAATTTTGGTAGTTTCGGGTGGTTTAGTGCATCAGACTCTATGTACCTCTTTGGAGGGTACATACCATTTTGACCCTTTTTCCAATTTTTTTGTCAACTCCTTATGATTATGTTTAAAGCATTAAAATGGAAGCATTTGATGGTAGTTTGGGTAGTTTGTGGTTTAGTACATCGTACTGTGTTCCTCTTTGGAGGGTACATACCATTTTGACCCTTTTTTCCAGTTTTTTTGCCATCTCCTTAGGATTATGTTTAGAACATTATAATGGAAGCATTTGATGGCTTGGGTGGTTTGGATGGTTTAGTGCATCTGTACCCTGTACCTCTTTGGAGTGGACCATTTTGACCTTTTTGCGCTTTTTTTCCAACTCTTTATGATTACGATAGGGCATTGCAAAGGAAGCATTTGATGGCGTTGGGTAATTTTGGGTGGGTATTTTGCATACCTGTGTACCTCTTTGGAGTCTGGTTTTACCCTTTTTCCAGTTTTTTGCCAACCCCTTAGATTATGTTTAGAACATTATAATGGAAGCATTTGATGTCGGTTTGGGTGATTTTGGGTGGGTATTTTGCATCTGTACCTGTCACCTCTTTGGAGGGTACATACCTCTTTTGATCTTTTTTACAATTTTTTTGCCCAATTCCTTATGATTATGTATAGAGCATTATAATGGAAGCATTTGATGGCGGTTTGGGTGGTTTTGGGTGAGTATTTTGCATTTGTACCTGTGTACCTCTTTGGAGGTGATCATTTTGACATTTTTTCACATGTTTTTTGCCAACTCCTTATGATTATGTATAGGGCATTGCAAAGGAAGCATTTGATGGCTTGGTGGTTTCGGGTGGTTTAGTGCATCGTACCAGTGTACCTTTTGGAGGGTGGACCTTTTTTTAATCTTTTTTTGCGGTTTTTTCCCAACTCCTTATGATTATGTATAGAGCATTGCAAAGGATATATTTGATGGCGCGTTTGGGTGGTTTCGGGTGGTTTAGTGCATCGTACATGTACCTCTTTGGAGGGTACAAACCTTTTTTTGATCTTTTTTTGCGGGTTTTTTCCCAACTCCTTATGATTATGTATAGATTGCAAAGGATATATTATAATCTATAAACAATTAAACTGTGTCGAATAAATTAAGCCTCTAAAGCCGATAAATTAATAAAAAATTTATTATATATAACTTCTTCAAATCATTGAACTAATATCTAAAATTTAAAATATATATGCACATGAATAATAGAAATTCTCAATATTTTGAGTTACCATAAAATGAAGTTTTCTTAAACTCGAATAGATTCATAAGAGGCTTAATTTATATAATTGTTCAAATCAATGATTTTGATTTTGATTTAACTCAAGAAAAAGCCCCACTCCAAAATGTATTAATCATTAACATCACATCAATATCAATCCTAATGTGACAAAGCATAAATTGAGCTCATAAATATGTTCAAAGTGAGAAAATAGTAGACATGTTAAGCACAACTAAGCAACAATCTATTCTAGTAAATAGAATTACTAATCAACATTTACCTCACAATCGAAATATAAAAAAAATATATAGGCAACAAACCACACTACTTCATTAAATCATCACAGATATAACTACACTACATATCAACTAAATATATTTAATGTCATTAATCATAAAACAAACAACGGCCATTTCCGTGAGCGAAAAACCTAAGCATTTATTTTGAAAAGTTATTTTTATAGATCCATCTCATAGAACTGAGGAATTATCAATCATCACTATCAAATACAAATAGATCCATATCATATGTGAAAATATACAATGCGTAATCACTATTCATGACAAGGAAATGCTCCATATTCAAGGAAAATATACAATGCAATCACACTTTATGGAAATCACTCTTTATTGCATTCACCATGCCAAGTCATCTTCTTCTTCTCTCTATTGTGTGACTTGCCCGAGGAGAAGCAAGAGAGAGAGAGGATGAGTTCCCTCACATTTATCTCTTCACGACTTGAAGAAGAGCTCTTGGAATTAGCTTTGGGAGCTTGATGGATGCATACATCTTGAGTCTTCAAAGCGTAATAAAATATCATCCCAGTCCATGCACTTCAACTATATGAGATGAGAGGAGAAGTTAAACAAAGTAAAATATCATCCAGTGTCGTGCACTTCAAAAAAAAAATAGCTCGCCTTCAAAGCCACCAGATGCATTAAACAAAATCCTATATCGGACAAAATAATATTGTTCTCACTTCACGATTTTAAGTCCCAAACAAAATGTAGCGTAAAACTCAACTAAATATATTCATTATCTTTGGCCAATCTTGTTGGTCTACCCACCGGAGGTTTCACGATTCGCCTCCATGTATCTGGACAAAACATTCGACACTATTTTCTTGGTCCCACCACTCGATTGGCCATTTCCTTGGATCGCAAAAGCACGCCCAAAGATCTTCAACAAGTAATTTGATCTAAATAGGCGTAAAAAAATTTCAATAAGTTGGATCGAAAAAAAGTAAAGATGAACCGATTTGAAAAGCTTCTTATCTCGTGAAGAATGCTCTTATGGGTTGGTTTGGGCAATGAGTCATAAAAATACCTCTCGATTAATATGTCCAACCAAGAGTGTCCGTCGATTATCTATAACGGATAAGATTAACTCACACACCGAAGCGATGATATCGGATGAACATCTTGCTTTCCATCTTGCCATACCCGCCTCTGCGGGAGAAAGAGAATGATTACACATTACGCCTTTCATCTAAGCAAACAAGAACGAATCATAATGCGAACATTCTGGGTACATACCCAAGCATGAAATGTACAAATATGGTTCATACGCGAGCGAGCATTTCTGGTAGGAAGGCGAAGGCATCAATGTGCATCGAGAGATATTGATCCGTGAACTCATCGACCCTCGTGCAATAATGATATTCTTAGCCGCTGTATCACCTTAATAAATATTTTAAAGTGATCACGAAGTAGGTTATTTTAAGTATGAAGGACCCGAGGAAGCTTGACTTATTTGTCCTTGAGCACGACGGCGTGTCAATAAGATCGAGCATTGGCTTAGGCAAAATAGCCGGATGAGAACTCGACAACATGAAGTGCCTCGATGCCCGAACGAAATTATCGATGACAAAAGCTAGCGATGAAGAGCTACATTCACTATGAATAAATCCTCGATCTACCGAGATGATGCATACCTCCGATGCTTCCATTATAATGCTCTATACATAATCATAAGGAGTTGGCCGAAAAAACGTAAAAAAGATCAAAAGAGGTGCATACCCTCAAAGAGGTACACAGGATCATGCACTAAACCATCCGTGAAACCACCCAAAGCCATCAAATGCTTCCATTATAATGCTCTATACATAATCATAAGGAGTTGGCCGGAAAAAAGTAAAAAAAGGTCAAAATTGATCTGTACCCTCCAAAGAGGTACCAGGTACAAATGCAAAATACTCACCCAAAACCACCCAAACCGCCATCAAATGCTTCCATTATAATAATCATAATCAGTTGGCCAAAAAAAAAAAAAAAGATCAAAGAGGTCTGTACCCTCCAAAGAGGTACAGGTATAGATGCACTAAACCACCGAAACCAACGCCATCAAATGCTTCCTTTGCAATGTTCTAAACATAATCATAAGGAGTTGGCAAAAAATAACCTGGAAAAAAAGGTCAAAATGATCTGTACCCTCCAAAGAGGGTACAAATGCAAAATACCCACCCAAAACCACCCAAACCGCCATCAAATGCTTCCATTATAATGCTATATATAATCATAAGGAGTTGGAAAAACTATAAAAAAGTTCAAAAGAGGTCCACCTCCAAAGAGGTACACAGTGCACTATCCACCGAAACCACCCAAAGCGCCATCAAATGCTTCCATTATACCGCCTAATAATCACAAGGAGTTGACAAAAAAAAATATCAAAAAAAAGGTGTACCCTCCAAAGAGGTACACATAGTCAGAAATACCCACCCAAAATCACGACATCAAATGCTTCCTTTGCAATGTTCTAAACATAATCATAAGGAGTAAAAAATTGGAAAAAAGGTCAAAATTGATCATCTCTCAAAGAGGTACACTGGTACGATGCACTTCCGAAACCACCGCCATCAAATTCCATTATAATGCCCTAAACATAATCATAAGGAGTTGGCAAAAAAAATGGAAAAAAAGGTCAAAATGGTTTGTACCCTCCAATACCAATCTGATGCACTAAACCACCCAAATCACCCAAACCGCCATCAAATGCCTCCATTATAATGCCCTAAACATAATCATAAGGAGTTGGCAAAAAAGCGGAAAAAAAGGTCAAAATGGTCGTACCCTCAAAGAGGTACAATGAGATGCACTAAACCACGAAACCACCCAAAGCCATCAAATGCTTCCTTTTGAATATAATGAACATATTCATAAGGAGTTGGCAAAAAATGGATAAAAAAGGTCAAAATTGGTCATACTCTCCAAAGAGGTACAGAGTACATATACAAAATAACATATAAAAAAACCAATCTTTCATCAGATATCGAGAAGAACAGTAAACCCTAAATTCATTCAAGTTCGAATGCATGTGTAAATACCTCATGTAGTCACCTACAATACCTCAATTTATGATTTGCTATACCACGGTGGCGTCCGGACGATGCACCGACGACGGGAGCTAAGGCGAGAAAAATCATTCTATGATGAGGAATGTCGACGCGTTAATGTTTCTCGTTCTTCTTCTCCCATTTTGAACGACGCTAACGAGGTGGGTCGGGCCGGGAAATGTATTTACGGTGCCGTCGTTATCATCATCGGCGTTTACGGGCGTGCGCCGTTATCTCAGCCGTTAATGGTAAACGGGAAAAAATCGGGACACATGTCGTCAGGTGGATTGAGTCGACGTAAAGCTACGTCGGACTAATATTTTCTCCCTATTCACAGAGACTCTCCTCTTGATTGGAACTTCCAAACCAAATGAGCAACCCCTCCTTCTTGATTCTCTTGCTCCCTAAGATCCCTCTCCTCCTGGTTCTCGCAAGCATGCCTGCAGGCCTGCTTCCATCCTCATCTGTGACCTATCTCTCATTCTCCCAGAGGCTCACCTGACTGCCGACTGGCAAGGCTGGCGTCTCTCTTCCTCCTTCCCAGCAGCCTCCGTCCATCTCCTGAGACCCGAGCTAGTTGTCCTCGACAAACCAAACCTCAAGCCTCTGTTCATCTCTCTCTATCTCTCTCTCTCTCTCTATGATTTCAAAATAAAATGTGTGAGATAAAATAAAGAGAGTTCATATTATCTCCCATCCTCATCTCTTGCAAATGTATAAAATGTGTGTGGATGTGTGAAATATATTGTGCTTGATTTTATATAGGTACTTCGAAGAGCATATGCACATCTTTTTAGATGGTTAGGTTGGAGGATTTCACGACGAGATGTTGCAAAACACTACTCATGTGCATATTTTTAGATGGGTGGGTAGACCTAGCTTTGGTAGAAATCTCCCGACTATGAGAGGTGCTACTAAAATTTCATCAAAATCGGACCGATAGACAATAAAAAAGACACTTAAAACCTAAATTGAAGATAAAATTAATTAAACGAAATGTAAAATATAAGGATTTAAGATAAAGTTGATATGAAAGAATGAAACACTTTAAATTATCCACCAATGATCGTAATTGATACACTTCAATGAATATTTAGGTTATTCTCATCGGCATTGAAATGATCAAAAGAATTTGATATGCAAGGTAGCAAAATCAAGAGTTCATATTTGATTTATAGATGACTAAGGGTTCCACAAATGTGATTTTCAATGAATATCCGGATTATTATATCACATATTGGATAAACTAAAAGAATTTAAGTAGTTTTGAAGTAATTTTGCACCCAAATTGAGAGATTTAAAATCCATGCTAATGCTCAAAATACAATGAATTATGCATGCATTTGAAGATAGTCTTGGACTTAAACTTGTCTATTATAATGCATACCAATGGCTTGAAAGAGTGTATTTTATATGCTTCTTGAGATATTTTTGATATTCGATTACTATATTAAAATAAGTACAAGCTTAAGATTGGGCAACACATATTATGAAACTTGCTTATATTCAATGTCATCATCTTTGAATATGCATAAGCGACTTAAGAGATCGCATTATGCATGTCAAGGTGACTATATGCTAAAGATCATTTACATCAAAATATGTGTTGATAATCAAAATATGTAGATGAAATGAACATTGTACATTCACAAGACAAACACACTTCTTAACTTGGAGTATCCAAGTACACATAAATATTCTAAGAAGATAAGCACGTATTACAGAGCAAACTCCTTCAACTCAAACATCCTAAAATGCATGTAAGCAACATAAAAGAATGAGTACTACATGTATTTCAATGTGAATCCTATATCGAGGCTTGTATTCAATGCATGTGGGCAATCAACTACTTCTAAATGAAGTCATCTATGTGCACACCGCTAGGTAGTCAAACTCCTAAATGCTATCTTGGGATTTGTGCAAACAATGAGATAATTCACACATATCACATAATGAAATAAGTTTGAATATAGTATCTTGAGAAGTGCATGTCTAAATGAGCTTATAGTATATTACATCTCATAAAATGTGCGAGTTCATAAATTATATAGAATTCAATAAAATTAAAATTTAACTTCGCATGGGCCTCGATACTATGTTGAATGCTTAAGCTAGTGCGAGGCTATTGATTCCTTGGGTCTTAGGAAGCTTTGAGTTAACAAAACCTAAAAATCTAATAATGATATTCAAAGAATTTCAACTTAGTAAAATATCAGAAGTTAATTACGTTATATGACGTAGATCTAATCCTATTATTAAATTAATAGAGTCGATAAGATCCGAATAGAAAATAATACATCCACGATGATATCTTTGTTGATTGGAGATTTCAACCGGAGGGGACATCACTATCGAGTTATATTCAAGATCACATAAATTCAAATTTCATGCAAATACAAAAAATTATAAGAGAAGTTTAATTTAAATGTTTAAATAAAAAACATCAATCTAAAAACTTAAAGAAAAAATCCATTCACCTTCCGTAATTATTTATCCAGGGTGACAAATTAAGAAAACTCTAGCTTAAAGGCCAATGTCAAGTCAAGTACACAATTATGTTCACTCTCAATTAATCTCATGGCATGGCGTGTCCTCGATGTGTGATTTGGCGGTAAGCTCCACATATGATGTGTGATTCTAGAGTCCTCGATGGGTGGCGCCCCCAAATGACATCATTATATGACGGTCACTACTATAGCCAGATGTTCCTCAATGGCACTAGCCCTTGAGTTGTGACCCATAGAGTGCACTTGATAGGGCAAGAAGCCCTCGGTAGCCAAGGTGGACTTAAGCTTGTCTCCTGATAAACACCACCCTAGTCTATAAGGTTCCCTTGGGCACAACCAATGACTCGATAAGGATCATTCGGTGGGTTGACTACCTCCTCGATTAAGTAGAATAGGGACCACGGGATGACCATGAGATCTTGATCGGCGTCATTATTCCCCAAACATCGCTTTTATGCTAATAATGATGAATTTCATAAATTCAAAATTATAGCTCTGCTTCTATACACTACACATTTAGTAATCTTAATCAAAAGTTCTCACTCAACATTGGGGTAATTAACTATAGGTGCTTGCATAGAAACTGGAACCAGATCTAAAGTCCTCATAAAATGAGGAAATCTCTGGTAGTGTCTAATCTACTATTCCATCTATCTTCAAAATTTCAGCGACACATAAATCATACTTTCTTAATTGAGAGATCGGTGGTGAATTTGAGTCCACAACATATAAAAAAATTATAAGATATAAATTTTTATATGAAAATCTAAAATGAGAAAATAATCACATCCCACATATATATTAATAATTTATCCTCAAAGTATACATTACTAATTAATTTGTGAGTATCAACTAGAATTAGTAAGGGCCTTAGAAGTTAGAAGTTATTGTCATGATCATAGGTTTGATTCTTATTGATATAATAATAAACTTTGATCTTTTAGAATTTTAAGTGGGCAAAAAAAAAAGAAAAAAAAAATCTAAATTTAATGTTTGTATGTGTATATATATAATTACATCCCACATCAATGACTAAACTAAATGCATTCTTCCATACATGCTTCTAGACATACATAAATATACATGCATTCAAAGGCCTACATACATATACCCAAAATAAAAATTGCATGCACACATGCATACATATAATAAGCCAAACAATTGCTACATTAGTTAAGACAGATAGATGGAGATTGGCCAAATAGAGAAGAGAGTTGAAGAGCTATTGTCATTATTGTTGGCTCTCAAGCACAAACAATCATATCAGGCCATATAAATAGAGATATAGGCCCTGAGGAAGAGCATTTAGTTGAGAGAAATAACTATGACACCTAGATGAAGTTTTGGCAATTTTCATAGAAAATGCGACAATGCAACATTTTATTAAAGGGATATTAAATAGTTGCTAGAATAATATGTTAAGCGAGCATTGGCACAAATTGAAAAAGTCTCAGCTTTTAAAAGGTAGGTCTTACTTAGAGGAGTTTGATGCAACCCAATAACCCAAAGGGTTTGTACCACCATCATTTGAGGTATATGATGGTTGTAGGAAACCAAGACAATACATAGCACATTTTAGAGCAATTGTTTTAATGTTGAGTGTAATGATGCACTTTCTTTAGTAGTTTATGAGTAGCTTATCTAGGGTTGCATTTGGTTAGTATGTTGGGTATTTATTAAAATTATTTTAATATTATTTGAATTTTTATAAATAATTAAGTAAATTATATTAAATGATAAATAATTTTAAAATTCACCAAAATCTCAAGGAACATTCTTGAGGTCCCTCTTGATCTTAGAATATAATTTCAAGAGCTTGGGGTTGTTTAGATTGGTTAAAATTAATTTAAAGTTTACTTCAATTTATTTTAATATAAGTATTTTAATTATCTCCTTACTTAGAAAACTTATAATAAATAAATATGGTAGAATAAAAAATTCACCTAAATTTCCAACAAATCCTCATAGATAGAGAGGGCTTAAAGAAAATTAACTTATTTTTAATAATAAAATATTTTTTAACAAGAATAATTAAATCAATCAAATAAATTATAGAAAACTAAATAACTCCCAAGGAAAACGCCCTATAAAATCTCATGATTTTATGAGATTTATTTGGTTTTATATATTTTCTAAAATACAAAAGATATAATAATTATAGAAAATCCAGATTAATTTTTAAATATGCGAAATTCTTATGTGATATTTCTTTGGTGTTTTCCAGCTCTAGAGAAAATTTTCATTAATTTTGGAAGCATTTTGATTTTAATTTAGAAATTCCTTACTTAATTAATAAATAATATTTAATCATAAATAATTCAAAAACTATTCAAAATTTTAGAAAACATTCATATGGGTGTTCTTTGACCTTAAAATATAACCTATGAAGTTCATGTTGTCATTTGAACTTAAAATTTAAAAATAATTAGAGATCATTCTTTAATTGATAACTAAAATAGATTGTCATTAATTAACTAAAACCTATATAGGTCACTTCTATTATATCTGTAGGGTAACCCTTTACTCTTAGTTTGTTGCTTATCTAATTAAGATTAGGATATTAGGAGAGTGGGCTCTACCTTAAGTGGGATCCACTACTCATATTCTTTAAAAAGTAAGTTTCACTAAAATCCAAATTAGATTACAATTTAAAACTCACCTTTAAATTACTAATCATTTATATTGGAACTACTCAATGGCAATAAATGGTAATACATCGAACCTCAATATGAAACTTAAACTCAATTGTTAAAGTCTAATATTGAACTATCATATACACACATTAGATCACTAGGATGATGTTTGATTATTGTGTATTGATTTATTTTTATTTTGTAGTGTACTATTTAGACTTGATGATTGGATATTATATTTTCGTAAACTAGATGTTAGAGCGATGTTTATTAGAGCTAAAAATGTTTTATGTAGGAAGTCATGCTTAATGAGGGTTCTTGTAATAAAATTTAAACATGACAAATTTGCTTATAAGTACTTGATTTCTTATGCCCCAAAGCATGAGTCATTAGGATAGGGGACTTAGTCCATTTGAATGAGAAATAATTGCTTATATGAGTCTATTTGTATGAGATATAATTGTTTGAATGAGCGATATTTTAGCTAACATTTATTTTGTAGGTATATTTAAGAATTTTTTTCCAAGTTTAATATGTAACTTGCATTAGAACTAGGTTAAAATCTATGAGATTTAGAATGAAAAAAAAGAAGAGGGTGGTAGGAGGCCTTATGATGCGGTAGACTTTTACCTTGAATAAAGGAGAGATGAAGATTAAAGATATGAAGACCTCCATAGGTTAAATTTCCTTAATTCTATGTTGGGCAGTATAAAGATAGAGCTTGACTGCCAATTTTTCTTTTCTTCCGGTTATATAAAGGATCCCACATAGGGCCTTTTATTCTTATAATTTATTTGTTTGTTTGCAATATTTACTTTATACTACACACTAGAATTACATGTTGTTTCCTATGTTTAATTTTGTGATGATTGCTAGGATTATTGGGAAATTCTTGGATATTCATTAGGCACTTAGAAGAAAAATAAATTTCTACTTACTTAAATTTAATTAACTCATAACTTAAATTAAAATAACTCATAACATATTACATTTAAAACTTTAGTCATAAATAATAAAATTCACTAAAAACTCTTATGATTGTGACATCATAAGTATATTATTTCTACTTTCTTTTATAGCTTTTATCTATTACATATCGGGTCATTTGTCTAATGAAAATGATTAGCTTCCTTAGGGAAGACTACTTTCAAAATCAAGTTTAATCTTGAATTTTTCTAATATTGCATGCATGTAGGAATAAAGGCCTTTTGGCCTTAAAATAAATTAAGTGTCTAAAAACATAAAATTTAAAATTATTGCATTAGTTAGAAACATTTCATACCCCATTTAAGTCTTAGTGGCTTTGGTTCTCAAACTTTATTTTTAATTAAATAATAGTTTAAACTATCTTACATTTTATAGGCCTAGACTCATGAATTTAATGCACAAGAGGTGTTAGCTCATGAGTCCATCCATGGAGATTATAAGTCTAGAAGAGTTAAGATAAGTTTATACTTATTCATACTTCGGGTAGGGAGAACTAATAACTTCTAATTTTTTACCTGTTAAGCTAAGTTATAAACGAAAAATCGGGAAGTACTCAAGTAGTTTGTTTTGTTATTCAAAGAAAACTCTTGTCTGCTCAAATGTATGGCCAATCACCTGATTGCCATGTGGCATCGTGTTTCCACATCAACGCCACATGTGTTGACTGGTTTAAGTAGGAAAATTGCCTATTTTATGATTTTAAAAGTTATTTAAATTGCATGAAGCCTCAAAATTCATAGAAAATAAAATACTTAAGAAAAAATTATAAATAAGGACTCATTAGATTCTTTTCGAGAAGAATCCAACAAACTCAAAATCCCCAAATTTCACTAAATATTTTGAGCTTAATTTGAGTTTTAGCGAAAATCAAATTTCATCAATTACTCTAAAAATACAAATTGGATTGAGTTGAAATTTTTCGAGATTGAAACAAAAGTTAAGATCTACCTACCATAAAAATTCCAAAGCTAAATAACTTATGAATTAGGAGATATTGAATTTTGAAATTCATATAGTCTATTTTAATAAAATAAATTAATAGGCTTTATAAAAATTATTAAAATCAGCTAAAACTTTGAAAAATCATAACAAACTGTATAAAATAAAAAATACAAATAAATACTCATTTTAAAGGTATTTGAGAGGAATTTAATAAAAATATTTTCAATTAATTTTGAATAATAAGTAAATCTTAATTAGGGTTTAATTACAAATTTAATTAACTTAATTATTCCTTAACTAACCATGGGACTAATCCCAAACATTGAGATTGTCTATGGGATGACCTCTCGCCTCCCCTAATTTTCTTGAGATTTTGCTTGCTTTAATTAAGAAAATTAAGTAATTAACCTTAATTACCCTCTAATCTAATTAATGATTAATTAATCACATGACCATTGATGAATCAATTAATTAAGTGATTAATCTTTTGAGCAACAGTGAATGAGCCCATGGGATAAGATTGAGACCTCCTTCTTAATATATTCCTTCATATTCATTTAATTAATCAAGTTAATTATGGCTTAATTAATTAATTGAATCACTTAATCAATGAAACTAAAATCCAAATCATTCTAAGAATTTAATCACTTAAATCTTGGGTAGATTCTTAGGTGTTCAATAGCCTAAGAGAATTCTAAGGAAATTATAACTAACCTACATGTGTGGGAGGGTTATAAGAGTACTTAATTAAATTATTTAGCTTAACTAACCAATAATTGTGAGCCAATTGCATTAGACCCCTTTTATTTTCATAGGATCATTACTTTTTATTTTCAAAGTATTTGCATATCATATTAGCTCATAATTACTTGGATAATTATGCTAAAGTGGCATAGGAAAGGTTAATTAATATACTTAATGCATGTTTAATTAACTCATAAAATCAATTTAACTTCTTTTCATCAAACCAAATTAATTAACCAATATGGGAATGGGTTAGGAGCAGCAAATGATTGAATCTCTTCTCTTCTTTAAATCAAATCAAACATCCAAAACTAACTTAATAATAAACTTTGGTTTATTTTAGATGATTGTATTTGATATGATTATCCTTAGGAATTAATTTGGTTGAATGAAGCCATGTGATTTATGCTATTTATTTCTTCCCAATCATATTAAATGTTGTTTGTCACTTGTAATCATGCATTCATCTTTTCAAAAATCGCTTAAATCAAATGAAATTTTCTTTATGTTGAGCTTGCATGTGTTGAACTTAATTTACAATATGTGTGTATTATCGGTATTAAATATAAAAATATTTTCAAAAGTTTATAAATCAATTACAATAGTTGGAGTGATATTAGTCATAAGTATATGTAAGCTTGCATGTGTTCTAGTTTAAACATATGATGTGGAGTTCTCTTTCTTTAATTAACATATAGATTTGCATAAGTTTGAACATTCATAAGTGTATAGTCTATTTAAAAGACAACACTTATTTGAATTTATCCTTACATATTTCTATATTAGAATTTTGATAGAACTTTAACTCATATGTATAAATAAATTCAATTAAGAAAGATACAACTTTTGCATGATTTTCCATTCTTGTAGTCATTTGTACATTCATGTGTATTTAAAAATAATGGGTATATCTAGTGGATATTACGAGGTTGCACAACTTTAAGTAGGTCCAAGGAGGTCTTTACCTCACTCCCTTGGTTAACAATGGTGAAGTACTTGGTTAAAACTTTTATACACTTGAGTGTGTATTTAGCTAATGAGTGAAAATCCCATTTTCTACAAAATACACATATGCACCTTTCATTTAAAGTGTGTTAAAAGAAATATATTGCAAGTTTTAGTCATATTTAAGATTCAATCATATGCATGTTACATGTGATAGAAAGAAATATTATGATGTATGTCATGTGTTAGTAGTTTATTCAAATTAATCTTAAGATGCCTTTCATATTGAATGAAATCATTTAAAGTGAACCTAAACTTAGGTTAAAATTAAAATGTGTAATAATCCATTCACTAAAGAGAAGAAATTAAATCAACATGCTTTAGAATGTGGCTTAAGGTAGGGATGAAAGAGAGCAATTCTCTTTCCTCTCTTTATAATACTTAGTTGCTACATGTAAGGCATATGAAATAAAAGAAAATACCAAGAAAAATTCTCAAATCAATTAAACCACTTAAAGTGAAATCAACCTCTTATGACTAAGAATCCTTTCACATTTAAAAATATAACCTTAATGCCTAGTTGGGACTTACCACACAAGCCTTAACACACACATTAGAATTAAGTCATCACTTTTAGTCCTACGTTAGGGGCGTGTATGTTTGGTGTATGTTTTATTTTGTGATGTAATATTTTAGATTGGATGTTAGGGTGTATGCTTAGAGACGGATGATAAGCGTGATTAGCCTAATCTTATTTTCTATAGGGGATTATGTTTAAAGAGGCCACTTAAAAATAAATATAAATGCTCTCTTTGTAGGTTGCTTATGCCACTAAGCATAATCCAAGTTAGGACAGTGGGCTTGGCTACCTATATGCAGTTCTAAGTCCAAATTATGATATAACTACTTGGCTTGTATGTGTGTTTAGCTAACACTTATTTTGCAGTGTGTTAGATTTACTTTTCTTATTTTTAATATAATTTTGCATTAGAAATTAGGATTATTGCTATGAGGGTTTAGGATGAGCATTGGCTAAAAGCTTAATCATAGGGTGCCATGTGATGCCTTGAAGCCTACCATACCAAAAGGAGCAAAGATATGAAGAAATGAAGGAGACATGAAGAATGAAGACTTGAAGACCACCCATAGCATTATTATTTATAATTGTAATTATTCTTTATATACCGGTTGTATAAGGGTAGAGCTTTCACCAACTTTCTCTTCTTTTAAGTGTACGGAACGACCGACCTTTTATTCTTTTTCTTAGTCTATCAAATTATTTAATCTGTGTTTAGATTGTTAGAAACAACATGCTTTTCTTAGTTTCTTATATGTTTGATGCTTTAATGTGTGGCCTATATGTGATTAAGCACTTAAGGTAAAATTAATTTTTCTACCCCAATTAATAACTTCAATTAAAATTTCAAATAACTCATAACCTCACCACAAAGCATAGGTTTTAAATAAGATAATTAAAATATTTAGCAACCCTTTTCTTGAATGGTTGAATGTCTCACAACATGCATATTCTTCCTCTCTTGAACATGAAGGATCTCCATCCTTGCGATAGGGGAATGCTTAACCTATGAGAGCAACCCTTGTGATGGAAAACACCTTCTTCTAGTTGATTTGGCCCATAACCTATTTTTTATCATGCATTTATGCATAAAATCCCAAGCCTTTGTCTAAATAAATGTGTCGAAATGAAATAAAATTGAAAAGATTTTGCATTAGTAGACTAAGTCATACGCTCACCACTCTCATGCTCTAATCTCCTAGGGGTGAGTTTAGGACTTTAGTCTCTTTCAAATTAAATAATATCCCAATTATCCTACACTTTCATAAGATCGACTACATGATTTTGAATCATAGGAGGTGTTAGGTAGCCACTCTGGCGTAAGTCCGAAGTTAGACTTTATCTTCTCTTATGGAGGTAAACCATTATGCCCACCTCTCGCTTAGATTTAGGTTGAGTTTTAGCTTATGCTAAAGCTCCCTAGATTTAATATTTGAGATTGCTATTTCTTTAAGCAAGCATAAATCCTCATCTCAGGTATTTCCACAATCTTGTGTTGTTGGATTATAAGCCCAGCTAATAAAATTTCAACTATGTAATAAATCCCTTCAATTTCAAACATATAAAGCTTAACTATAGGTAGATTGGAATGCTCACTAGGTTTTCTAGTATCATGAGCATCCCCTACTTTCTCTCTTTGGCTTCGATAATAAGTCTTCTCCTTGAGTTTTTCCCACTTGAATTTCCAATACAAACAATCCTTTGATAGTAGCCTTGAAATCTTTGGAGATCCTAATTGTCTACTTTAATCGAGAGTGTTCTTAAGGAATTCCCATTCCTTAGGATGTAATTAACTATGGGGCTTGCATCCATAAGGAACTTAATGAACCCGGCTTAATATAAATCTTGCTTTACTTTTCTATTTAAAGTAGGGAAAGATCATTGGTACATTCAAGACCCATCATGCCTTAGAGTCCTTATTAGTGATTAGGTCCATTGAAGAATGATGTCTCTATCTTTTGAGATAGTACACCATTCCTCAATATCATACCCGATCACTTCAATAACCCATTAAGATCTGCATGGTGTCCCACATCTGAAAAATAAACACCACAACATGCTAACATGATAAAAGCATCTATGCCATAACCACAAATCATCCTAATATACATATAAATATTTCAAATTATGAGATACCTCATACTAAATTTTAGTAGATAAATATTATTACACCCAAGTATAATAAAATAAACTTTACCATTTAACATTGTAATAAATAAAATTGAATATGATTCTCATTATCATATAGCTAACTAATGTTGATTAAGTTGGGCTTTAGTCCATGAAGTAAGCGACCTCTTTGATGGATTAAAATGACCAACATGCCAACTCTAATAATTATTTTAGTGCAATCTTGTAATGACATAAATCAATCATCTTTTAGTTTCAATGAAAAAGTAATGCCATGTCTCCTATCATATGCCTTAAGCATTCATTTTTTAAGTGTCATCTACTATCACTAGTCCTAGAGTGAAGGCATACCCAATTAGTAGCTCAACTCATCAATTTGAGAACCCAAATTGCTTCAGTCCATTGTAAGAATGATATAAATATGTGTGACAAATGACCTATTTATTAATGTATGTATTGACTTAATAATCCATATACATAGGAATGCCTATGAATGATCGTACTTGCACTCCTCCTTAGGTCTATGTCTTAATTCACCGTACACTATGCACTTAATTCTTATTTATATATAATTTAGCATATGAATTTCTCTTACTTCTTGGTATATAATTCATTATATGGACAATAACATTTTTTTATCTTAAAATACACTCAATTTAGGCTTTACTATATATATTTTCTCTAATATTGAGACATTTTATGAAATATCTTTTATTTTTTAAAAATATTCTTTAATGCAGAGATGAAAACTTACATAAAAGATAAGTTTGACATATCAATACAATTAATAGATGAAAATATAACTTTCAAAATTTGGTAGAATATACATGCCATTATGAGATTTCAAACAACAACATATATCTTGTAAAGCATGTAAAAAATATACAAGACATATGAACTTAGTAATTTTTGTCTTTCAATTAGAACTTAGATTCATGCTTTGTATTTAATACACTTAGGATTCTTGCATAATATGCATTAATAAAATTTATTACTCCTTCAGATAGAGAAGTCTTTACAAATAACCTTACCTCTCCAATACATAAGAACCCTTTCAATCTTCCTTCTATACAAGGGGTAAAGACTCTTATATTTAAATTTTTAGCCTTTTAACTTTCTTTATTTTATAGAATGATGCAAATATTTATAAATATTTAAAACTATTCTATGGAGACCTGAAACATTACATAGGCTTGTTGACCCTATTTTATTTGTAATTTACTTTTTATAAATTTTAAAGCATGTGTTTTTCAAAAAATAATTCATGTAGTAAATTAGCTATGAGATAATGAGTTATATGAAAAACTTTTTTAAGTTAATTTAAGTATAAGTGAAATATTTAATCGAAAAACTTTTAAAATTTTTTTAAAAATAATTTCTTAATTACTAATATATCTCAATAGCTTGCATCTTTGTAGAATTTATAGTACTTTGAAATGTGTGACTTTAGGATATTTAATACACATAATTGTAATTTTATCCCATTAGTCCATTGATTTTATATGCATCATCTTAAAGGTGTATTTGTTACCTATGATCATTCGAATAATAAAAAACTATTAGTCCAATATTTTTTTTTTGTAATTTATAGCCATCAAAATCATGCCATAAGCTTATGGGGCTATTAAGGTTTAAGTTTCTAAATTATAACCATTGGGACATGAGGAACATGCATAATAATTTATTGCAGCCTATTATTGAGTAGTAAAACCCATAAAATGTTACATGGAGAAAGTAACTCTTAAAGTTTTTGAACCAAAATCCTATGCCATAATGGAGCACACGTTGGCATCAACCCATTAGTTGTTGGTCGAGACTCATAAAATTTTATGGTTACATATAAATAGAGTTAATTTTTATATCTTTTAAAGGAAAATTTTACATAGCACACAATTCTTATGCATTTACATATCTAACACCTAAAATTTGATATTTACAAATATTGCACCTTTTCTATGCTTCAAAAGGTGAATTTTACTTCAAAAAATTAAGAAAAGTGCTATTTTGTTGTAATAATAAAAAATTAGATGTTATATATATGTAAATATTTATGTTTGGGTGTTAGATATGTAAATATATAAGAAGTGTGCTATGTATCTAAATGCCCCTTTAAAATTTTAAAATATTATTATTTATTTTTTAAAAATAAAGTTGCTTCTCTAAAATTTTATGAAATAATTTAAAATTAGTTTGCTCACAATTTGTTCGTTGAACAAATGTTCTAGCTCCATAAGGTTTTAGATAGACTTATTTAGCAATTCCACATACCATACAATATAATAGCCACATTGAGAGGCTATTTAGTAATTTGAGCAGGAGTAGAACATATTTGCCTTTAATAAATTGAGATGTTGTTTTAATGCATGTTGGGAATTGCTTTGATTTTATGTTCCATCAAAGATTTGTAATTTTAGTATTGTGTACTTCAAATGATATTACAATGATCATATTATGGCATACATTTTTGTCTTTTTTTCGATGAGCTTTTGGTGTGCATGTATGCTATTAAAATTTTAATTTATTTATTGATGAGTTTCTCTAGTTGAGACCTAGAGATTGAATAAACTATTATATGATGTTTTAGTGAATTGGTCATTACCACTTATCATTCTCTAGTTATTATGTTCTTAGAGACTCATAGTTCTCCATAATATGTTTGAGCCACACTTATTAGGGATAATTAGTGATATTAGATATTTAGGATCGATACAAACATCTTTTATCACATTTATATTATTATGATCATTTGTAACATCTTGGTTGTCATTTTGTCATGTCATCTAAAGGGAATTTAGTTTTACATTTTCTTTATTTCTAGCCTTGAAGTTATAAATTTCAAGCTAGAAATATATGGTAGAAGTGACCTCAATAGTGTGTAGTCATCTTATGCTTCCTCAACCCTTTAAATGATTAGGAGATCTTATCTTTTTATTTTTTTTAAACATGGTTCTTCTTATTGGAGAATGGAGATCAAGCAAATTTATCACGGTGATACTATACCAATCTCAATTATATGGTCTTTAGAGCTTCTTCTTTTACTTGATTTGTGATTTAATAATGACATCTCCATTAGATTAAGGTAAAAAATAAATAATGAATAAGCCATCAAGGTTGAATAGGGTGGCATGTCATTTTTTCCTTGAAGGAACTTTGTTGTGATCCCCTTGATGAAGTTGGTTCCTTATTGTTTTACTTGCCATATCAATTGAATAAAGTAATGCATACTAATTAGGTTTTAGGGATCCAAACTTTGCAAAACTTTTAGTAGTGTAACTCTTAGGTTGCTTGCTTGAGATCATGCCCTTGTGCTAATCATAAATGTTTTCTCTATTTTGTTGATAGTGAGATTGACACATCCTTCTTCTTACTCTATAGGATCTTACCTTAACATAAGACCTCCTCACCTAAATATTTGGGACACTCTTAGTGGATAGGAGGATACTAAGTCAAAGCCAAAACTAAACTAAACTAAACTCAATGGAATCAAAAGCTTTAAGCCACATTGGTCTAGTGGACCCCACTTGGATGTCATTGTCTAAGCAAACAAAGTCAAACCACCATTTAAAACTAAAGCAACCTAGTAATCCCTAGTATTAACCCCAACCTAAGTGAACCAAGATTAGACTCAATTGGGGTTCAATGTTGTTAATTAGCCCACTTAATCCAAAATTAACTCAATTGAATTCTATTGAATAAAAATTAAGTTGAAATAAATTCAAATCAAATTAAACCTTTCAAAAGCTTTAGAACCATTAAATATACTTATTCTAGTAATAGACTAATTACATCACTTAATCTAAATTGACCAAATAGAATCATATTAAGACAAAACTAAATCAAATCCAAATTAGACTAAACCAACATGTGAAATCATTTAAAAATATTTATTCAACTCAACGCCTTTGGACCAAATTTACTCAATTAGTCCAATTTGACTCAAATTGATCTAAATAGGATACATTGAGATAAACCCAACTAAATTAAGTCCAAACCTAATGAAACTTCATTGGACCCTTCCTTTGCTCCAAGGATATACCCAAGTATGTTTAGCTCAAGATGAACCCAGTTTGGGTTGAACCTAATTGAACCAAGTCTCCAAATAAGACCAAAATCCCAAAATATGAAGGTCCAACCCCACCTTTTCCTTAGGTAGACTCTAATGACTATTTAAGCTTAGTTAACCTGCTTGAGCATTGTCTAAAGTTGGTTGATTTATCCATTGACCCAATCAAGATAAGCCCACTAATGAACAAATCTTGGTTCACTCCCCATGAGGTGTCCACTTCATATGCCCAATACTTGGTCACCTTTAGGATACATTCATCTTGTTAGTCCTAGCCCAATTTAAGTTAATGTAACTAACCTTAGAGGGCTGAAAAATTGAACTAAATCAAAATATTGGTCATTTGGTGAGCCCTCCACAAGTTGAATTAGGGGAGGTTAACCATTATGATTACTCATCAATCTTTAAACCACCATTGCTCCAATTTTCACTACAAGCAAAACCACCATTGCTCCCCTCTTGGCCAACGACCTATTCTCCAATATGAGCATAAAGCCTTTGGTAGAAAAACTATCTCACCCAAAATAATTACCCAAGGAGCATAAGAAAACCATCCCCTTCATCTTATGAGCTTGAGAAGCACAAAATCCAAGCTCTAGGTATGATGGCATAGTGGTCTCCAAATTAATGGGAGGCGTCAAAGCTCTAGCTAGATGCTCATCTTCACTCAAGCAAGCTTCGATGTGTTAATTCAATTAAACAATGGCTCTAGTGAGGTAATTTTTAATGAACTTAAAGAAACACCTAGGTCTATACGTTTTGTAAAATGAATTTATAGGATTTTAATATACAACCATTAAAATCCTTTGCATTTTCTTCTTAGATAGTTTTAATGCATTAGATCTAAGGAATCAAGCTCAAAATGTTTGTATTGAGCTCCTCAAGGCGGATAGCTCCACCCCTTGCTAGGCGAGAATGATGAATCACAAACCATCCATTTTATTTGATTAAAATGGACAATTGTGATCTTGTAATAATAGATTGCGATTCCATCCCTTTAGAACCATGAGTTCGATCTAGGCGTTTGATTTTGATCTGATAGCTTAAATTAAATTTGCATGAGTCATTATCCACGTGGGATCTATGAGGACCACAATTTAAGTCTAGGCCCTATTGAGTAACGGGGACAACCTTGAAAGGAAAAGAAAGGTAGATTCCATTTATTTTCGTTTTCTCTAAATTTATGTACTCTTCCTCTGCATGTAGAAAAGGAATCAATAAACCAATCAATTATGAGAAGCTTCATAAAGTGCTTCTTTAGGAGTTAAACTTCCATTCATTAGTATCACATGTTAAACACGTGCTACATTAGTGCTGCATGGATAAGTAGGAAAATAGGTATTAAAATGATTTAAAATATTTGAAACTTCAAGATATAAAAAAAAATAAAATAAAATACTTAGCTTAAAAAGATAAATGACTAAGAGAAATCTAATGAACTCTAAAGCCCTAATTTTATTTGGTATTTTGAGAATAATTTAAAAAAAATCATATTTTATAATTTATCATAAAATATGAATCCAAATGCCTTAAAATTTTGAGGGTGCATCTTTCATTCCATTTACTAGCGTTTTAATTTTCTCAAAGAATTTGGATGAGTATTTTATAAACTATTGAAATATTATATTAGTGTTGGAAACATCACCTAATTAATTAATTATTAAATAAAAAAAAATTAAAATACACCTTAAAATACTTCATTACAAGAGAGGATAAATAATAGTTAAACACTCTATCCTTATTAAAATAAAATAATTGAGTGATTAAATTTAATTAAACCTTAAATAATTAAATACTTACAACTTAGAAAATTTATAATTAATTTAAATCATATCCTCAAAATACAAACTAAAATTTCTTAAGATATAAATGACATTTGGTATTGGTAAAATTATGATGAAAATTAAATATTTAATTATTATAATTAAATAATTTAAAGTAAATAAATAAAAATATAAAATTAAAACGATATCCAAACAACCTATAAATTTCATCGATGATTCAAGAGGTTAGGGAGGAGACTTTAGAAAATTTCCATAAAATTTTGAGTTATTTTAACATGTATTTTAAAATTATAATAATAATACCAATATCAAATAATTATTAAAATTATAATAAAATATTAGATAATATTAAAATAATTAAAAAAATTGCTTAAGATGCTCCTCTTGTGATCCCAAGTTAGAGAAAATATTTTGGGTATTTATTAAAATTATTTAAATACTATTTGAATTTTAAAAATAATTAAATACATTATATTAAATGATAAATAATTTTAAAATTTAGTAAAATCTCACGGAACATTCCTGAGGTCCCTTTTGATCTTTGAATATAATTTCAAGGGCTTCGAGTTGTTTAGATTGGTTAAAATTAATTTAAAGTTTATTTTAATTTATTTTAATATAGGAGCTTTGACATACACTATCACCCTATTCTTACATATTTACAAATTAACCACCTTTTAACATCAAAATTTCAAATTAACATTCAAAATTTGAAATTCATAACAAAAGCCCAACTCATATTTTCATTTTATTAAAATTCATAACGATTTGATGGCGTGTAAATACATGTCTAGTTCAAAAAAATATTAAATGTCAAATTATAAACGTATGTTTTGGTGGTTGATTTGTAAATATCTCTTTAATATAATAACTATATTAATTGTCTTCTTACTTAGAAAATTCATAATAAATAAATATAGTTGTATAAAAATTCACCAAAATTTCCAAAAAATCCTCATAGATAGAGAGGGCTTAAAGAAAATTAACTTATTTTAATAATAAAATATTTTTTAACAAAAATAATTAAATTAATCAAATAAATTATAGAAAACTAAATAACTCGAAGGAAATTCCCTATAAAATTTCATGATTTTATGAGATATATTTGATTTTATATATTTTCTAAAACACAAAATATATAATAATTATAGAAAATCCAGATTAATTTTTAAATATGCAAAATTCTTATGTGATATTTCTTTGGTGTTTTCCAACTCTAGAAAACATTTTCATCAATTTTTGGAAGCATTTTGATTTTAATTTAGAAAATTATTAATTAATTAATTAATAAATAATATTTAATCATAAATAATTCAAAACTAATCAAAAGTTTATAAAACATTCATATGGGTGTTCTTTGACTTTAAGATATAACCTATGAAGTTCATGTAGTCATTTGAACTTAAAATTTAAAAATAATTAGAGATCATTCTTTAATTAATAACTAAAATAGAGTGTCATTAATTAACTAAAATCTACATAAGTCACTTTTAGTATATTTGTATGGTAACCCTTTACTTTTAGTTTGTTGTTTATCTAATTAAGATTAGGATATTAGGGAGAGTGGGCTCTACCTTAAGTGCGATCCACTACTCACATTCTTTAAAATAGTAAGTTTCACAAAATCCAAATTAGATTACAATTTAAAACTCACCTTTAGATTACTAATCAATTATATTGGAACTACTAAATGGAAATACATTGAACCTCAATATGAAACTAAAACTCAATTGTTAAAGTCTAGTATTGGCCCATCATCTACCTTATACACACATTAGATCACTAGGATGATGTTTCATTATGATGTATTGATTTATTTTTATTTTGTAGTGTACTATTTAGACTTGATGATAGATATCATTTGTTCATAAACTAGATGTTAGAGGTTTATTAAAACTAATAATGCTTTATGTAGGAAGCCATGCTTAATGACAGTTCTTGTAATAAAATTTAAACATGATAAATTTGCTTATAGGTGCTTGATTTCTTATGCTCCATAGCATAAATCATTAGGATAGGGGACTTAGCACCTAATGGTGCTAAGTCCATTTGCATGAGGAATAATTGCTTGTATGAGATATAATTGCTTATATGAGTGATATTTTAGCTAGCATTTATTCTGTATATCTAAGATTTTTTTCTAAGTTTAATATGTAATTTATATTAAAACTAGGTTGAAATCTATGAGATTTAGAATGAAAAAAAGAAGAGGGTGTGATCTTAGGAGGCATTATGATGGAAGACTTTACCTTGAATAAAGGAGAGATGAAGATTAAAGATATGAAGACCCCTAGGTTAAATTTCTTTAATTCTATGTTATGTGTAGTATAAAGATAGAGCTTATTTGTCAAATTTTCTTTTCTTCCGGGTTGTATAAAGGATCTCAGTCCCATAGGGCCTTTTAATCTTATAATTTATTTGTTTGATTATGATATTTACTTTCTACTACACACTAGAATTACATGTTTTTTTCTAGGTTTATTTACGTGATGAGCTAGGATAATTGTGAAATGCTTGAATATTCATCAAGCTCTTAGAAAAAACAAATTTCTACTTAATTAAATTTAATTAACTCAAAATTAAATTAAAATAACACAAAACATATTACATTTAAAACTTTAGGCATAAATAATAAAATTCACTAAAACTCTTATGATTGTGACATCATAGGCATATTATTTCTACTTTCTTTAATAGGCTCTTCACTTATTACATATCAGGGGTCATTTATCTAATGAAGATGATTACCTTCCTTGGGGAAGACTACTTTCAAAATCAAGTTTAATCTTTGAATTCTTCTAATATTGCATGCATGTAGGCATAAAGGCACACCTATTGGCCTTAAAATAAATTAAGTTTCTAAAATATGTAAAATTTAAAATTATTGCATTAGTTAGAAACATTTCATACCATCCATTTAAGTCTCTATGGCTTAGGTTCTCAGCTTTATTTCTAATTAAATACGTTTAAACTATCTTACATTTCATAAGACTAGACTCATGAATTTAAAGCATAAGAGGTGTTAGCGGTAGTCCATCCATCAAGATTATAAAACTAGAAGAGTTAGGATAAGTTTATACTTGTTCATACTACTTGATAGAGGAGAACTAATAACTTCTAATTTTTTACCCGTTAAGCTAATTTATGCTTTTGGCTTGTCTTTGGGGCGAGTACCTATAGTTTTAGGATCTTAGGCGACTATTTCTCTCTTTAGGAATAAGCCCTCACCTCTTAGGCTTGCTTACATTTTTATGCTATGAGGGTATAAGTCCTAGATTTCTAATAAAATATCAACCCAAAATAAGAATGATTCTCAATTTTAAAAATATAAAGCCCAACTATAGATTAAGTTGAAGTGTTTACTAGGATTCTTATTATCTAAGCACTTCTTACTTTTCTCTTTTAAAATTTTAAAAGAATTATTCTTACTTTGATCTATCCCACTTGGTTTCTAAATTAATTAATCTTGACTTAAACTTTGAAATTTATAGAAATAATGGCCGATAACTTTATTCAAGAGTTTACTTTTGAGATTCCTTCTCTTAAGATGTACTTAACTACAAGGGCTTGCTCTATAAGAAACTTGCAACCTAAATGAAAATAAATCTTATCCTACTTTCATTCATATAGTAGGAAAGATGTCTAGTATACTTAAACCCATCATCCTTAGAGTTCTTATTAAATGACTGAATCCATCATAAGGTGATTTTTTTTTACTTTTGAGATGGTGTGTCATTTCTTAATGCTTTGTTCGATCACACAAATAAGTATCCTTAAGATTTGGGTGATGTCTTGCATTAATCACCACATATTTGTTAAGACCATTTAATGAGTATTATTATGGCTACTTTCTAAACATTTGCTTTAATATTCACCGTGTAGGGACTTCTTAACACACACACACACACACACACACACACACACACACACACACACACACACATCATTTACATATTTAAGTTACTAAGACTTATTGGTTGTGAACCTCTGGTGCTACTCCTTAGAGTTTTCATCATGATTTGATCCATATAAGGTTGATTTATTACATAGTTCTTTTAGAGAGATTCTTTTACAATCATTATTGACTTCCTTTAAGTTGTGTTATAGGGGAATTTAGAATTTTACTTATTATTTTGGGCTTCTTTTCTTTGATTTGCACCATATTCTAGTATAGAGATTCATTTACTTTATTTATTTCTTTAAGAAAATAGATGAGATGAACTTTAGAAGACTATTTTAGTTTTGTGATCGATCTATTAGGCTTAAACCATTATGGTGTTTAAAAGGCATTCTTAATAGACATATTAATATTATAGAGTGTAGGCAACCTATTATTCTTCTTTACTTTTAGAGATGGGCAACTTCTTTTCCCTACATTTTTCTTATTTTCTTAACTTTTAAAATGTTTCAATAGTGATTATTGAGCATTAGGTAGGGCAACCATTTTTTCCTTGTTGGAGTTTACTTCATGGTAGTTATTACTCTAGTCTTAAAAATATTGAAGCACTTTCATAGGTGCCTTAGAAGCAATAATGATTAATTTGGACCTAGGCTCTTTTGGGATGATCTCTTTGGCCACCAATGTTAATGGAAATAATGAACACTTAGAAATTTAAAGGCTTAAATATTATTGAATGAAATTAAAAGGACATATGATTAGAATTGAATTCATGGGCATAATAAGGAGATAAAATAACTACCCAAAAATTAAATAAGAAAAACTCACCAAAAATCCATTGCAATAAAGCACTTGAGTTAGAGTGAAGCTAACTAATCAAAAATGAAAATCAAATTAATCTTGCATCTAATAATTATCTCTCACTTTCAAATAGTTATATGCCTTCTTTATAATTCCTTATATATGTCTTAGTTGAACCTTCAAAAATAACTTAAATTGATTAAAGTTTTAGAGATTTCTTTCACACAAAAGTAAATCTAAAAGGATAACTTCTATATACTTTTTCTATAATGTGCTATTATTATATTACTTACAAATAAGCAATTTTTCATTGTCATATTCAGATAAGAGAAATTTTCATAAGCCTTATTTAAATTACGGATAAGCAACCACTATTGATAATCATCCCATCAAAAGTAACATAAGACAAAAACTGATAGAGATTTATTTTTGTCAGCCATATAATAATGCCTTCGAACACTTCAATTTGGCCTTGAAGGTGGCAAAGATGCCTGCTAGATCTTATCAGAATCTTCCTAATAACCATTTATGCACAGTAAAAGATCCGCTTCGAAGTGATGAGAATATTTAGATAATTATTTTAAAACTTATAAAATATTTAAGGCAGGATGGTTAACACTAGGGATGCAAGTATGCAAATGAGCTATGCTTATTCATGAGCCGGCTTGAGAGTTGATTTCAAAACTACCAAGTCAAATTTGAGCTAGCATTGATTCAATTCACTAGCTCATGAGTTTTCTCATTTAAAATTTATTAATATAAAATATTTAAAATTTGTATCATATATTTTAATATCAAGTAATCTATTTTTTTTTTTAAAATTTATTATTATTATTATTATATTATTATTATTTGAATTAAAACTTTTATCTTTTCATGTTAAATGAGATAATTTGTGAACCGGCTCAAATCTAGTGGATTAAGCTCTAACTTGAACTCGATTAATTAATCAAGATTAAATTCATATTAAGAGTGAACTCGAGCTCAGCTCAACCTATTTATATACCTAATTAATAGTGGTTAAAAGCACCCCAATTTACATATGGGACTAGGGTGTAAATGAACCGGCGTTCAACAAGCTACACTCGTGACTCGATTGAGCGTTTATGTTCGTTCATTTAATTAATCGACGAGCTTTTGTAAACACTCGATTGTTAAATGAACAAGCGACAAATTATTGTTCGGTTATGTTAGTGAGCATATTTAAAGCTTGAACAAGCTCGTTAAGAGCTCGATAATGGCTCGATTAAGGCTCGATTAAGGCTCGATTAAGGCTTGTTCACATACGTATAGGCTCGATTAAGGCTCGATAATGGCTCGATTAAGGCTCGATTAAGGCTTATTCATAAACAATCGTATAAGGCTCGATTAAGGCTCGATAATGGCTCGATTAAGGCTCGATTAAGGCTTAAGGCTCGTTAAGGAGCTTGAACACAATTTTTTTAACGAGCTCAAGCTCAACACCATCCTAAAGCTCATCGAGCTCAGCGAACCTCCATCGCAAACGAGCTTGAACTTGAATAGTACTCGCTTTCGGTTCGGTTCGGTTCGTTTGCAGCCCTATATGGGACTACTCTTTATTGCATGCAGTTGGCTTTAAAGTTTATCATTATCAAAACCTAATGCTTATAAAGTACTTGATAATATCACACACTGTTGTCCGTTTCATCCAAGATCTGGTTTTGAATTCGAACAATTAATTCTTATATCACTGTAATTTATGACACATCTGTTAACAATGATATGAAGTTTTCCATTAGTTGAGAGCATGGCATGCAACTAACAAAGTACAATGGACTGTAAGGAGTATCCAATATAATTTGCTACAAACTTGTATGTATAATCCTTAATTAATTATTAATAATTTCTTGGCTTTTGACATAAAAAGAATGACATTATCGCTATATAGAAAAATTTGTCAATTGGGCGTATAGCTCTATTTGCTATAGTGTAGAGCAAAGTGTCCATCAATGAAAATATTGATGGGGAACGGCAGAGGTGGGCGTTGGGGAGTGAGTGGGGAGGGATTTTAGGCTTAATCTATATATATATATTGAAATTAGCCTTAATGGATGATGAAGATCATACTTCCATAATCTGTGGAGGCATTCTTAAGCTAAACAAGTTAACCCACAAAATCAAGGATTGCTGGAGCCAAAATTGGGATAATGATGGTTCTCATTGTGAGCGATATATTGTATTAATAAGTTTACTATATCATATCAAATGTAACAATTCTAATGTTGATTTTGTAATGATGAATTAAAGTATATATTGCTAGCTTAGTGATGACAAAAATTATAAGATTTATTTATTTGAGAATGTATTTTATCTAAATACGAGATAATTGGATTACATCAAGGATCAGTTTTAAGCCCTTATCTTTTTTTGCTTTAGTTATGGAAGTTCTTACTACTAATTTACAGGAAGATGTACCTTGATGTATGCTTTTTTGATGACATTCTTCTTGTTGATAAGATTAGAGAGGGAGTCAAAGAGAAACTTGAATTATGGAGCTCGACCTTAGAGTCTAAAGATTTTCGCTTAAGTAGATCTAAAACTGAATATTTAAAGTGTAATTTTAGTTGTAAAATTTTAGTGGTAGTGTTGTGACATTGGATAAACAAGTCATTAAAAAGAGTGAGCGATTTAGATATCTAGGCTCTATTGTTCAAAATGATAGTGAAATAGATGGAGATATTATTAGTAGAATTCAAGTTGGATGGTTGAAGTGGAGAGAATGCATCCGGCTTATTGTGTGATAGAAAATCGCTTAAACTTAAGGAAATTTTATAAGATGGTGGTAAGACTTATAATGATTTATGGTGCATAATGTTGGCCAATAAAAGATAAGTATAAGACTAAGTTAAGTGATGTAGAGATGAGAATGCTCGTAGATGAGTGGCTTTATTCATAGAGATAAAATGTGAAATGATGTTAGGAAAAAGTTGGAGTAGCTCCAATGGCGGATAAGATTAGAGAGAGCCTTAGATGGTTTTGCCACATAAAGCGTCTCGTCCAATGACCGGTTAGGAGAGTAGATGCATTAGATTTGCCTTATGTTAAGAAAAGATGTAGACCTAAAAGGGCTTGGTTAAGATGTATAAAAAATGACCTTAGTGTACTTGAATTAAATGAGAATTTGACATATAATAGGACACAATGGAGAAGAAGGATTCATGTAGTCACATAGTGGGATAAATGCTTCTTGTTGTTGTTGTTATTGTTGTTGTTGTTGTTGTTGTTGTATATATATGAGATAAAAGTTAATATCTCATAGTTTATATATAGATCAATTGCTTCCACAAAGCGGTTTGAGTAGTATAACTCTTGAAAAAGTGTACATTGAAATAATAAATGCTTCAAGAAATCAAGACTTTTAGAAAGATTTGCTTAGTATCACAAGTCCACACTACAATGATCAAAATATACATATGTATTTGCTACTCCTATGTCTCATTATCACTAACACTAACTTTCTTGTTGCCTCCTTGTGTGTCCCATGCATAGGTGTTGCCATGACCAACAAAATTAATAACCCAAAAGCCAATATAAGTTGGAATTTTAGGTTTTACATATAAATATATATATATATATAGCCTTGATGGATGATGAAGATTATACTTCCATATATAATTTGATGGTGGCATTCCTAAGCTAAGCAAGTTGACCCACAAAATCAATACTAGCTAGAGCTATAATTAGGTTAGTGATACTTCTCATTGTCAATGATATCTTGTATTAAAAGTTTTCTATACAATATATATAATAACAAATCTAATGTTGACTAGTGGCTATGATTTAAAGTAATTATGGTTGGCTTAGTGATGAAAAAAATATCTAAGTTTTATTTATTTGTGAAGATATTTTATCATAAAAGTTAACATCTCAAAGTTTATATATGGATCAATTACTTCCACAAGTGCATTTTGAGAAGTATAACTCTTGAAATAGTGCACATTGAAAGAGAGTCGAGACTTTTAGAAAGATTTGCATAGTATCTACAAGTCCACACCAACATGTTTGAATTACACCTATGTATTCTACTCCCATGCCTCATTATTAATAAGTTCCTTGTTACCTCCTAGTGAGTGTCCCACGCATATGCGTTGCCACTTGAAAAAAGAAGAAGAAGAAGAAGTTGATAACCCAACCAAACCAATATAAGTTAGATAGCACCAAATCTCTATAATATGTTTGAGAACATGAAAGCTACAATTCATGTATTCAAATGTCATTGAGCTTGGCATGACACTTCATATCATAATTTGGGCGTTGTAATATCATTTTAAGCTATGATTGCTCATCAGGTTTAAAAAAATCAATTCAAGAGTTTCATTAATGTATTTCAAGCGTCAATGCATATATATATTTCATATGAAGTTTACGTTAGAGGTATATTTTTTACATCTTAATATCTACATACATGGTACAAATATCTTAAAATATTAAAAGGTAAATATAATAATTTATAAAAAACTCACAGATAAAATAAATTTCAAATGTTCCATACTGAAGTAATATTTAACATGGAAATTGTTTGTCTGGTTGTGTTGATCTCAGGTAAAAGAAAAAGATATAAACAGCCCACCACACATGGTAACCAAACCGAATCATTCACTACTCCAGCACCAAGTCTTCTGAAACAGTCCATTTAATCATAGTGAATAATCCACTAGGTCCAGACTCGACGTAATAATTTCTCCGGGTAGTGAATTCGATGCCCGGACGTAGCAAGAGGAGTGCAAGGTCGCCGACGAAAGCTCCCTTGTCGGAGCAGAAGTGCGCCATGCCGTCAATCAACAGGGGAGAAGGAGTTTAAACGGCCTATCCTTCATGTTCATGAAGCTTATAATGGAGGTTCTCTGGGTGGTTTGCGAAAGCGGTGGTGATACTATGGCAGCGCGCGGCGATGACGTGGGAGACCTATGAACTCGTGTCTCGTGAAAGTTTGCGTTTCATCATCTATGCTTGATCGGAAAAGAAGATGAGAAATGATTATGCAGTATTCTTATTTATCTTTGTTTGGAAATAGCTTTTAGAGTCATCAGCAAATCTTACGGGGCAATTTTTTAAATCAGTACGGTTAAAATGTGAATTAGCTAATTAAGTATTAATAAAAAAATTTAAGAATAGGTATAGTCAATTAGTGAAGCGCATCACGTCATTTGATATGGCTGGCGTCCATGAGTGAGGTCGCATATTGGGCCGTCATTTATCCCGATCGACGTCGACTATCTCTCGGTTTGCTCGATTCCTCCCCTCCGCTCTCAGTAGGAACTCAGAACTCAGGCCACCCACGGTCCTCCAGCCTCTGAACTTCTCGGCCGCCACGTAGGTCTCACCGCATTGCGCTTTTTTTGTCCGTTGCACACTTCTTGTAGGTATTTTTTACTGTTGCTATCATTCGATCTCGTTGCACACTGTCTTTCATCAGTGCTCCAGCTTCTTCTTTATCCTATTCTTTTTATTTCTATCATTTTTTGTCATTTCTTCAATAAAATGATCAATGCATAAAATTAGAAAAAAATGAATTTCTTTAAAATTGCATCATATAAGTGTAGAGAGCTTATTATATCTTCTTCCATGATATATATGGCGCATTAAATTTGCTCCTTGTTATATCTCCTATTTTATATTTTGCTTTTCTTGATGTATTGAACCTGCAAAAAAACTTAAATTAGCACCACAAAAATCTAAGGACTAAAAGTAATGCATATAAACTCATGTGTCTCTTATGCTTAATAAATGTGTAGCCCGTGATTGATCAGAATAATGCGATAGTTGTGATGGTGGTGGATGGTAATAACTAAGCTCCCTATGACTTTTGTATGGCTGAAAAAATAAATTGATAAATTTATATTAACCGATACCTAATTAATACTACTTTTGGCTACTTAACCTAAATAAATTGATAAATAAAGTGATTTCTTGTATGTTTCTGAAGAGCACGGATGTGGCTAAAAAAAGTAGAATCCAAAGGAATTTTCCGAAATGGACTACAAGAATAATTGCCGAAAGCTAGTTCCAACTACGGTAGTAAATGAGAGGGAAGTAGTTAAGCGTCAAAAGCGAATCGGAAAAACTAAAAGTTTATCGAATCGTTGACAGACGCGCAATCTGGCATGCGGTGACGATCTACGCGGCGGCGGAAGTTCAAGAGGGGCGGGGGGTGGTTTGGTCGAGTTCCTGAGCGGAGAGCGGAGTTTCGGAGGAATCGAGCAAAACCGAGGAGATAGGGCGATCGGGGCCGATCGCTAAAATATCGGGACGATTAGCGGTGTAGGCGGCTCCGTATCTGGCGTCGTCTAATTGGTGGCGCGATATCTGAAGCAAGTCGCCCGATTAGTGCGGCACTCTTTCCGCATGTACGGCCACGCCACGGAAACGATGTGGCGTGGTGATCTAAATAGCACCATTCTTAAATTTTTTTATTAATATTTAATTAGCTAATTCATATTTTAACCGTACTCAATTTAAAAAATTGTCATCTTACGGACGGTCTAAACTGGAAAAGCAGGAAGTACTCAAGTTGTTTGTTTTGTTATTCAGCAAAACTCTTGGGCTGCTCAAATAAAAGATTTATGATTTTTTGATTGCCCTCCTTGCAAATGCTTTTTTCTTCCCTTCTGATCTTCCGAATCGATGGTTTCTGCCTCTTCAGATAAGATGAGCATTTCAATTACTTCTAATTTATCCTTCTCTTTTTTGTTTTCTTGTCATTTTCTTATTGAGAAGGCGAGTTTAGTTTACTTTTTTTTGTTTCTTCTTGTTTTTTGTGGGATGAAAGAAGGGGAATATTTACTTAAATATACTGTTGATGTTTTCTTCTTTGAAAGTAAGAGGCTTAAAAGCGATTTTTTCCCTCGGCAGTTTTTTTTTACAGGGCGCTTTTAGTTGTATGAAATTTGAGAAGTTGTTTTGAAGAATGATAAATTAATTAGATATTGTTAAATTCTAGAATAATTTTTAAATTATCTTTAATTATGACAATTTTATGTTTTTATATAAATAAGTCAAAAGTAAAAATATTTTTATTACATGGACATTCATTACAATTGTAGAGTTTAATGTTGTAGCTTATTTGAAGATTCAATACACACATGTTGGCCTCCATACATGCTACATAATAATCGAATATAAGATAAATTTGACTTTGGATCGATAGCTTCCTTGAAGTTGGAATACGAGAATATCACCGAAATCATCGAAATGAGATCGATGAATGGAAGTTTCGTCGAAATTGATCAAAACATACATCTCGCATAATTCGGCGATGGCCGTCGAAGGAAATCTGCGTCAATGCGCATGTCAGTCGGGAGCTGATGATGCGCGATCTCCGTTCTGTGAATTTGATTACGTTGTTAGCGTCGAACATCAAAACATCAAATAAGGCGAAACATCAAAACCTATCAAATGAGGCTATGCGCTCAATTCGGATGGTGAATCAAAATCGGCGGTTAGAAGCGATAATGCGTATTTTGAACTAAAATTAATCCGATTCGTCTTGAACCAAATGGCTCCGATTTTGAAATGAATACTGTGTTGAACACAAGAATAACCTTACATATATATTGCATACAATAACATCATTACAAAATTCAAATCAGGGTTCATTTTTCACTTAAATGAGCACAGACCCTATATATACATCTTAATATCTAACCCAAACCTAACTCCTATCCACAGTCGCAGACTTACTCCTATAGATTGGAACTTCCAAACCAAATGACAACCCCTCATTCTATTCGATTCTCTTGCTCCCTCAGCCGAAGATCCCACCGTCCTCCTGCGCCGTTCCCGTGCGACCTGAGCATGTGTGCCACCTGAGGGCTGCTCCCATCCTCATGCGCGCGACCCATCTCTCATTCTCCCGTAGCTGTCCGACCCGAGCCGCACGAACGCATGAACAGTGCGAGCGGTCTCTCTTTCTTCTGTCCCCGAATCACGTGCAGCCTCCCGTCCATCTCCAGCAGACCGAACCGAGCTAGTTATCCCTCTCCGGCAAACCAAACCGCAAGCCTCTCCTGTTCTTTTCTCTCTATCTCCCATCCTCTCTCTCTCTCTCTCTCTTTCTCTCTATGATTTCAAAATAAAAATGTGTGAGATAAAATAAAGAGAGTTCATATTATCTCGTCGATTGTGTTGTCGCCTCATCTCTTGCAAATGTATAAAATGTGTGTGAATGTGTGAAATATATTGTGCTTGATTTTATACAATTTTCGAAGAGCTTATGCACATCTTTTAGATGGTTAGGTTGGAGGATTTACGGCCTAATATTGCAAAAGCACTCATGCATCTTTTAGATGGGTGGGTAGACTAGCTTTGGTAGAAATCTCCCCTAGGAGAGGTCTGAAATTTCATCAAAATATGGACCAACGATAGACAATAAAAAGACACTTAAAACCTAAATTGAAGATAAAATTAATTAAATCAAATGTGAAATAGAAGGATTTAAGATAAAGTTGATTTGAAACAATGAAACACTCGAATAAATTGTCCACCAATGATCGTAATTGATACACTTCAATTAATATTTAGGTTATTCTCTATCAGGCATTGAAATGATCAAAAGAATTCGATATGCAAGGTAGAAAAATCAAGAGTTCATATTTGATTTATAGATGACTAAGGGTTCCACAAATGTGATTTTCAATGAATAGCGGATTATTATATCACATATTGAATAAACTAAAAGAATTTAAGTAACTTTGAAGTAATTTTGCACCCAAATTAAGCGCTTTAAAATCCATGCTAATGCTCAAAATACAATGAATTATGCATGCATTTGAAGATAGTCTTGGACTTAAAGTTGTCTATTATAATGCATACCAATGGCTTGAAAGAGTGTATTTTATATGCTTCTTGAGATAGTTTTGATATTCGATTACTATATTAAAATAAGTACAAGGCTTAAGATTGGGTACATATTATGAAACTTGCTTATATTCAATGTCATCATCTTTGAATATGCATAACCGACTTAAGAGATTGCATTATGCACACATCAAGGTGACTATATGCTAAAGATCATTTACATCAAAACATGTGTTGATAATCAAAATATGTAGATGAAATGAACATTGTACATTCACAAGATAGACACACATCTTAACTTGGAGTATCCAAGTACACATAAATATTCTAAGAAGATAAAGCCTTACGAGCAAACTCCTTCAACTCAAACATCCTAAAATGCATGTAAGCAACATAAAAGAATGAATAATACATGTATTTTGGTCCTCGAGGCTTGTATTCAATGCATGTGGGCAATCAACTACTTCTAAATGAAGTCATCTATGTGCACACGCTAGGTAGTCAAACTCCTAAATGCTATCTTGGGATTTGTGCAAATAATGAGATAATTCATACATGCATATCACATAATGAAATAAGTTTGAATATAGTATCTTGAGAAGTGTGCATGTCTAAATGAGCTTATAGTCTATTACATATATTAAAACGGAGTTCATAAATTATATATAATTAAATAAAATTAAAATTTAACTTCATGAGCCTCGATACTATCTTTGAATGCTTAAGTGTCCGAGGATGCGGAGTCGATTGATGGGTCTTGGGACCGGTTTGTTAACAAAACCTATAAATCTAATAATGATATTCAAAGAATTTCAACTTAGTAAAATATCGAGAAGTTAATTTTGTTATATGACGAGATCTAATCCTCTATTATTAAATTAATAGATGATAGGATCTATAATAGAAAAAATAATCCCACCACGATGATAGCTTTGTTGATTAGAGATATCAACCGGAGGGACATCACTATTGAGTTATATTCAAGATTCAATGTCAAATCACATAAATTCAAATTTCATGCAAATACAAAAAATTATAAAAGAAGTTTAATTTAAATGTTTAAATAAAAACATCAATCTAAAAACTTAAAGCAAAATTTAATCCATTCACCCTCCATAATTATTTATCGAAGGTGACAAATTAAGAAAACTCTAGCAAAAGAGCCAATGTCAAGTCAAGTACACAACTATGTTCACTCTTAATTAATCTCATGACGTAAGGGCGTGTCCGTGTCCTCGATCGATTTGGATTTTCATATATGATGTGGTTATTACTAGAGTCCTTTGATCGGTGGTTGCCCCAAATGATACCATTATATTACGGTCATGACTATAGCTTGTATGTTCCTCAATGGCTCGCCCTTGAGTTGTGAACCAGGTGCACTTGAGGGCAAAAGCCCTCGGTAGCCAAGGTGGACTTAAGCTTGTCTCCTTAGATAAACACCACCCAGTCTACAAGGTTCCCTTGGATGATGCAACCAATAACTATTGATAAGGATCCTGGTCATGTTGACTACCTCGATTAACTAGATTAGGGACCACATGGGATGACGGAACCATGAGATCTTGATCAACGCGCCATTATTCCCCCAATCATCGCTTTAAGCTAATAATGATGAATTTCATAAATTCAAAATTCTATAGCTCCACATACCGCTACTATACGCTACATTTAGTAATCTAATGACTAGCCTTAATCAAAAGTTCTCTCGATTGGGGTAATTAAATATAGTGCTTATAGGAAACCTAGAACTGATCTAAAGTCCTCACAAAATGAGGGCAAAATCTGGGTAGTGTCTAATCTACTATTCCATCTATCTTTCAAAAATTTTACCGACAAATTAATGATACTCTCTTAATTGAGAGATTGGTGGCTAATTTGAGTCACAACATATAAAAAAAATTATAAGATATAATTTTTTTATATGAAAATCTAAAATGAGAAAATAATCACATCCCACATATATATTAATAATTTATCCTCAAAAGTATACATTACTAATTAATTTGTGAGTATCAACTAGACTAATTAGTAAGGGCCTTAGAAGTTAGAAGTTATTGTCATGATCATAAGTTTGATTCTTATTGATATAATAATAAACTTTGATCTTTTAGAATTTTAAGTGGGCAAAAAAAAAAGAAAAATATCTAAATTGAATGTTTGTATGTGTATATATATACATCCCACATCAATGACTAAACTAAATGCATTCATCCATACATGCTTCTAGACATATATAAATATACATGCATTCAAAGGCCTACATACATATACCCAAAATAAAATTGCATGCACACATGCATACATATAATAAGCCCAACAATTGCTACATTAGTTAAGATAGATAGATGGATAGAGAAGAGAGTTGAAGAGTTATTGTCATTATTGTTGGCTCTCCAAGCACAAACACCCATATCGTAGGTCATATAAATAGAGATATAGGCAAGAGGAAGTGCATTTAGTTGAGAGAAATAACTATGACACTGTAGATGAAGATTCGGGCAATTTGCATAGAAAATGTATAGACAATGCAACATTTTATTAAAGGGATATTAAATAGTTGCTAGAATAATATGTTAAGGCATTGGCACAAATTGAAAAAGTCTCATCGTTCTAAAAGGTAGGTCCTACTTAGAGGAGTTTGATGCAACCCAATAACCCAAGGGTTTGTACCACCATCATTTGAGGTATATGATGGTTGTAGGAAAAAAAGACAATACATAGCACATTTTAGAGCAATTGTTGTAATGTTGAGTGTAATGATGCACGTTTTTTAGTAGTTTATGAGTAGCTTATCTAGAGTTGCATTTGGTTAGTATGTTGAGCTACCAAATGGTTCGAAAAGACCTTGAAGATTTAGAAAAATTATTCATCAAGATGTTCATATGGCCATAACAAATAATTATAGTAGGAGAACTGGTTTTGGAGAAGTTGAACCAAATGAGTCCTTAGTGGATTGCATCCTTAGCTAGAGAAATCTTAGCAAGAAGTGTGAAGCTTGACTTTAGAACCATGACATTGAGATCTTGCTCAAGAATATCTATCACCCAATGATGTTCATGCTTAAATGGTTCACTATCAAGACTTCTAAGAAACTTATTAGTAAGGCAACCAACCTTCAAGAAGATTAAATAATTATCATTCTTGGATTTGCCATTTAAGCCTTAATCTCAAATCATGTTCCGAAGAGACTAGGGATCATGCATATGGTAGATGAGGGAAGCAATTCATGGTGGTTCAACTAGAGACCTAGATCATAACAAGTTCCCCTTCCACCCCCACCTCCACCTCCACACAACCATAATATTCATTCTAGTTAGCAGGTACCTATCTTCCCACACTTACTAAAATATTAAATAATCTAGTTCATTCAAAAGATAGGCAATCATAAAGATTTTTAAAATCTAATTAGGATGCCATTATCAACTACTTGAAGCCATGAAGCTCTAAGAAGTGGATGATAGTAATGATTCTAACTATTGTCCCTATCGCTAGTTACTTGGGTACACTATTGAAGATTGCATCACCTTTAAGGATTAATCATAAAGAAATCATAAATTTGGAACTATAATGAATCCTAAAGAATACTTAGTTGAACATATGATAGGTTCTATTAAAGTAATATTTAAATAATCATTTGATCCTTTAAAGATTAAAGAAGGTTAGGATATTTCTTTATCTAAAGCCTCAAAAAAAATTATTTCTAAAGTCAAGAAGCTCTATCTATAAGTACCTAAAAAACTCAAACCTCTACTCCAATAATAGGTCTATAAGTTTTAAAGAATAATTTAGAGAAGGATGACACAAAGCACAAACCTCCAATGGATTCCCGGGATGAGGTAGCTATGTTATTTAGTAGCATGAAGAGCATTATTATTGTGGATAAGGCCAAACAATTCATAGTTCTAAACTAGTATGACTTTTATTTTATTCCTCTAAAAACTAAGAAATTAATGATGAAGATCTCTTGTATGTCTTATCTCTTTGTAATATATATGATTCAAATGATTCAAATGATCAATTTCTAAATAAAGAAAATTCCATAATAATAATAATAATAATAATAATAATAATAATAATAATAACTACAATAACTATAATAATAATAATAATAATCGGGATAAAATCCAAGATGATTCTACTTTATCTCTCCACAGTGCTTTTGACTTTGATAGCGATATCTTTATTTTGAATCTTCAGTGTCTTCATTGAGATAAAGTTAGAATCTTTAGAATCAAAAAGCTTATCGAGAAGCTCTAAAAGTCCATAAAGAGGGATACACCACTATGACTTTTCCATTAGAAAAGATCATAAAAGTCAACATTCATAATGGCGTGCTCTTACATCTTAGATGGCACCCAAAAATAAGGAAAACTTATCATTAGCTCAAGTGAATAGATAACCACCTCAAGAAGCTTCTCCAGATACTGTATATAATAAACCTAAAGTAAATTATAATGTTTTAGCTTATCTGAGGAAGTTGCTAACTAGGCTTAGCATCTATGAGACCCTTATTTTATCTAAAGAGATGAGAGAGTCAATGGTCTAAGCTTTATTAGATCTTAAAATATGCTTACCTAAGTCTGGTAGCTACATATACAATTGAAGAAGAATCATGTTAAGTATTAGAGTCACTTATTAAGATGAGAATATACTCTTAGGGACTGTGGCTCACAATCATTCACTTTACATATCTATAAACATGTATAATTTTAAAATTTCTACGTTTGTTGACCCAAGTGCATCAATCAATCTAATGAGCCTAAGAACCCTCACCTACTTGAAGATTACCATCAAGAAGCTCAATTTAAACAAAATGATGTTGAGAGGATTTTATGAGCAAGGAGAGAGGGCCTTAAGTTTAATCATCTAATTGTTACTAATTGAAGACTTCAAGACTGAGGTAAAATTTCACATCATAGATTCAAGCATGTCCTTCCATACCTTTTCTAGAAGATCATTTTACAAAAATAAGATGGTGCTATCCTTACTCCACTATGGCATCAAATTTATGCACAATGGGATAGAGTATTATATTAAAAGGGACTTGAAGCCATCTTTTCTGCATGTGGTTGGGATATAAGAAGATATGGAATACTACCTCACCATGAAACAAACAATCTTTTCTAAGGGATGTCTAAAGCATCAAAAAACAAAAGGATGAATCCCTAAAGATAAAAGGAAAAAAAAAGAGAAAAGAAAAGATAAAGAAAAGAGAAAGAAAAAGGGAAAGAAAAGAAATACTTGAAAAAGGAAGAAGAAGAATTGGGGAAAGAAGTAAACCCCGACATTATCATTTGACCACATCGATGTCTCTTTTTTGACGAGTTGGTAAGTTGTCCCTACCGCTAAAGGATGACAATGAGGAAGGCATCGAACATATATGAGAAGTGGGAGATCAACATTCTTATCATCCATTAGAGGCTCTTCTATAGTACATATAAACTTGGAATTTAGAAAATGAGTCATAAGTAATTAGTGCACCGACTAGTACAACTAATTTGAAGACCATGTAAGAGTAGTGTGGCGTAATGAAGATAGAGTCCCCAACCAAGATAATGATGTGTTTAAGTTATATTTAATTTGAGAAGATTGAATAGTATGTATGCACTTTAACTTTAACCATCTATCTTTGGATGTTGGGGTTTAGTACTTAAAGTTATGCCGCAATTGAGTGAACATCAACTAGTATGTAAACATGAAGTTCTATCTAGGTTCATCATCTTGATTCAAGAGTAGATGTAGAATATAAAGATGAATATATATATATATATACCTTTTAATTGGTACTCATATGTGTTAAAAAACTAGCAAAACAAGGATTAATATGACACATTTGGTCAAAATATAAGTCTAATTATTTAAAAAATTCTAAAAAAAAAATAAATGCAAGAATGCTCAACCAAGACTAAGATTAGATTTAGTGCAATAACAATGATAAGCATTACTTAGTCATTAAATAACCTAGAGTTTGATAGATTCTTTTATGGGGACATCACTTCATTCAAAAGAATTTGTTTAAAAGCTTCAAATGATTTAGATGATCTCCAAGTTTAGAATGTACTTATGGATGGAGGAAGAAATGATGCCAACTATAGATGAGCTAATAAAATTAACTTAGATGAAGAAAACCCATGGCTAACATTCATAAGTTTACTTTTTTGGTTGAATCTAATGCTGATGTCTTGGTTAGGCTACTTTTGGAGTTTAAGGATTGCTTCGCCTAGAGATGTGGACATATGCCTAGAATAGTCCCCAATGTCATAGTCAATAATCTAGAAATTCAGCTTGATGTAACTTTGATAAACAAAGGTCCTCGATGCATGTGATTACATATTGAACAAGAAATTATTACTAAAGTTAAGAAACTAATTTATGATAATTTATCCAAAAGAATAAATATCCTACTTGTTTAGCATGTGTCAGCCCCAATTAAAATTGATTAAATTTATATATGTGTCAACTTTAGGGATTAAATAAGGCATGCCCAAAAGATGAGTTCCTATTATCTATATCAAGTTAATGGTAGACATAGCCTTAGCACATGCAATATTCTCATTCATGGATAGTCCATTTAATTATAATGTAATTAAGATGGAGCTATGGATGAGAAGCATACCTCATTTTGAATTTAGATCATAATGTATTATAAGGTCATTCCTTTTGACTTTAAAATGTTGGAGCTACATTTAGTGGGCCATGACTTAGATCTTTGATGAACTCATTCATCACCAAGTCAAATATTATATCCACGATCTAATGGTTAAGAGTAAGGAAAGGAATACCACTTATACAACTTGAGAGTTATCTTTGAGTTGTAACACCATAACTTGAAGATAATCCTTATAAAGTATGATTTATGGGTAAACTTACTGAAGTTTCTATGGTTTGTAGTATGACATGGAATTGGGATTGATCTAAAAGATTAAATTGATATTAGAGATGCCACCCCAAAAAAGTTTAACTTAAGTTAGATCATTTTAAAGAAGGCCAGATGATAAGTTAAATCAAAACTTAATGTCTATATTGATTAAAATTCATCAAGAAACAACCTCTTGAAAGGGAGGTTACCCTTACTAAAGATTTTGAAGAGGCCATGGTGTTTAAAAATGTGATGACTACATGAGACAAATCTTAGGGGTATTTATTGAAATGATCAAGAATGACATCAAGGAATGATATACTACCTTAAAAGATAGAAATATCACCATGATGAACTCAATCATCTAATAAGGAATCTTAAGATTGATGGGTATACTTATACCAAAGATTTTTTCCCTACCATACATGAATAAAATTAGGCAAGGTTTATTTAATCTAAGTTCTTAAGCTTTCTATAGGGCTAGCCACCATAGTTAATTACATCTTAGAGGATATAGATCTCTAAGAAAACTCTCAATTAAAGCATCGACTAAAATCTTTGGATTTCAAAGTTAGAGATCAAAGGATTGATAATTTTGAAAGCAAAGAAAAAAAACTCAATGAAGAAGAGTCCTTGATAGAGTCCGAGAAAGATAAGTAAGAAGCACTCATGATATCAAGAGGCCTAGTGAGCCCATATCTTATTGAGAGGCTTTATAATTTTGAAATAAAAAATTATTATTGTTTAAATTAATATTTTACTAGAATGTTAGAACTTCTAATCTCAAAACACAAGATTATGGATATGCTTGAGAAGTGAGGACTTGACCTTGTATGAAATGAGAAACAAGTAGCCTCCAAATCTATTTTTAATAATGTTTTAACACATGCTAGAAGCTTCGACCTAATTCTACTCAAGGAAATAATATATGGTGGCACATCCTTACCCAAGGATGTGAACCTATCCTAACTCTTATGGAATGACAATCACTTTGAATGGATACTAGCTAATATCTCTTATGAGTTAAAATCATGTGGCCAAGTCTCATGAATGCAAGATAGCTAAGTTGTTTACTAAGAATAAAACCCAAGAATCTAATTTCACTCCTTAGATTCTAGACCATGATAAGTATGAGGAATATCTTAGATTAATGCAATAAAATTTCATATTTTATAAATTTTATACTCTAAAATTTGATTCAAGTTTGGGTGGGCAAGTATGTGTATATTCATGATAAAATTATGTTATGGGCTAATCCACAAGAAGGGGTTTTAACTCAAAGGGTTGCTATTAATGCCCTACACTCCCTCTTATTATGTAATGAGTGAAGAACCCTTATATTCAAGGTGAGGAAATAAGATGATTATGAGATAATCTTACATCCATCATAGACATATGGTTTCTAAATCTTTTAGTTAATTAATCACTAAGCTTTAAAATTAGGTTATGAGTGGTATTACTTTTAATTAAAATTTATTTTAGATTGGGTAAAATTTTAAATTCTAAAGAGCCTATCAAAATCTAGACCATACAATAATCTTCACACTTTAAAAGTCTATAAAAAAGCATGTAGCTTTATTGCACAAATCTTGTAAAGACATTGATCAATCAATCAAATTAAAAGAAATAAAATAAGTTGTAGCTGTGTTCTACTATACATAAAAAAAGGGTTGTCGAGCTCAACTCTTATACAACCCAAATTATCGTAAATGTTATAATAAATAAAACAACCTATGAGGCTCTTCATCCTTTCTTGATGTTCCAAATCTTGGATCCTCTAAGCATCATAAGGCTCCCAAGTCAAAGCCTTTCACCATTGTCAGATCACATGGCTTGAATGCTAATACAAAAATTTTATTTAAAATTTTCAAAAAAAAAGAATTTCTAACTAACCTACAAAATAGTGGTTAGATGTAATACACATACACACCAAGTTGTTATATATTACAAGATTGAACTTAGCACTAGCAAATGCCAACCACACTTATCTTAATGGGCTAAAAGAGGAATGTAGTTCCTATAAGTGAAAATATTTAATTAATTTTATCAATATGGTGGCCCCTTCAATTATTAAGCATATCCACCCATAGAAAATAGTATTAGTCTAACAAATATCATTCTATCATATATACTATACATAAATAATTCTAACATCCAGTCTAAACTATTACATCACAATTTTTTTAAAAAATAACATATCACAACAAGGCATTGACCTAACCTATGTCTAGAATTGGTGACATATCAAGCTAATATGTGTGTAGAGGCTAGTGTGATATGACAAAGCTAGACTTTAATATTTGATTACACTAAGTCATAAGAGATTTAGTAACCAAAAGGGGTGGTTACTTTTACATGATTATCAAATCAAGTATAGATTTTATAATAAATTTAATTTAGCTTCAAATTGAACTTAGAGTTTGAAAGAGTGTAAGAAGAATCTTAGGATCCACTTTAGGTGAGATCCATTTTTCTCTTACACCCCGACCTTAAGTTAATTCTACTGGATTTTTTAATTCTCTTAATGAACCATTAAGATTTTATTGCATCCTAAGTTTGGATTAAACTTAAATAATATTAAGATCATTAGAAAAAGGTACCTCAAGAGAAAGGACTAAAGTTAAAAATTTTCGATCGCATTTATCCAACATACCTCTTCTTGTAATGATCACTCTATGAATGTTTTGCTTTTGTGGGTTAGAAAAAAAATTGAATTTAATTTACATGCATCATTTTAAAATTCTACATATTAATGCACGTGTGAATATGTGCACTCAAATTTAGGATTTAATAAAATGGTTTACCTAAATGTTTAAATATGTAATGCTTCCATGAATATATATGATTAGAGAAAATATGAGTTCACATGTATGAGTATACCTATAGATATATAATGCATGAAATTATGAATTTTAAAATGATAGACTTAGAGAGTTAATTTAATTTTTATATGCATTTTTAACACACTTTTCAAGTACATGTCATTATTAAACTAGTGAGAGTTGACCTCGCTTTTAATGAGGTTGATAATCATCACTCCTTTGACCTAAGACTCAATCTAGGCAATGAGGTTTCTTCACCTAGAGCTAAGGTATTTTTAGTGGCTAAGGAGACACCAACCCAAAGCTTAGAAGATTTACATTACTTAACCCTAAGTCAAGACCCTATCTCAAACTAGGTGGGACCTAATGACCACTTCAAATGAAACCCTATATATTAAACCCAATTGATTACATGCTACCCAAAATCACAAAATTATCTAAGCCATATCCAATTGGTGTTCAATTTGCCTAATTGACCAAGTTGACCCAATATGACCCATTTGGGCTTAAATGGGCTAAACTCAAAACTAATTCATAAAATTTGGAATTGAACTCACCCAAATATTTTAAAATATTATTTAAGCTTGATTAAGGCCTCATTGGAATTTAATTTGATCAATTAACTCACTTTTCCCAAGTTAACCCAATTGAACCATATAAGTGAAAAATTAAATCCAATTTAATCCAATATAAATTAAGCCAACCTAAAGCTCCAAAATAATTCTAATTACATATTTGAACATTCCTCATGACCAATTGACATCCAACTCAACCAATTGACTAAATTTACCTAAGGGTCAAATTGATCCAAACTACAATTCAGCCCAAATCAAATCAAATCAATCTTTATAATCACTTCCAAAATGATTGTAACATCCAATTGAAACTATTAGTTGACCCACTTAATACTCTTTGACCCCATTTAATCTAAAAGGGTCAAATTGACTAAACATTTAACCAAAATTAGATCAAACTAATTATTGGAATCAATACCAATATGATTAATAATCATCACCCAACACCCGATTGAGCCTAATTAAACCAATTCAACACATTGACCTAGCTTGACCTAATTTGACCTAAATGGTTAAATTGAGCCAACTCATGATCCTATTCAAATTAGATTGAATTAGCACTTGTAATTAGTTCCAAATTAATTATTGAACACTCATTAATAGTCACTTAAAGCTAATTTAGCCCAACAATTCACCTAAATTGACCTAAAGGGTCAAAATGAACTATAACCCAATATAAACCAAATTAAACCAAATCAAAGCCTACTATCAACTTCAAATGAACCATTAAACATGACTTAACTCTCACCAATTTGACCCATATGGCTCATATGAATCTCTATAAGACAAATTCAAATTCACTTCACATTAATCTAACTAATGTTAGAAATGTGTTCTAAATCATCATTTGAACACAACCCAATAGTCCCTTGGGCTAATTTAGTCAATTGATCAACTTGACCTAATTGAACACAACCCAAATTCACTTCTAGTTGAGTCTTTCCATTTGCTTCCAAAATTACCAAGCCTTTAATATCAAGCTTTGAAATCCATAGAGATGTTAGTCAATCACTTCAATCGAGTTATTTAGAAGATCCCTTAAGATATAATTAACTATGTGGGATTAACCCTGAGAACTTAAGAACTTGGCTTAAAATAAATCTTGTCTTACTTCATCAATGTAAGGAGGAAAAAATCATTGGTACACCTAGACTCGTCAATCTTGGGAGTCATTATTAGGTGATTGAATCCATTGTAGGTGATATCTCTACCTCTCGGTAGTATGTATTTTTTAATGTCATACTTGATCATTTTAATAAGTATCCTCTAAGATGCGTGAGTGTTCCTCATCAATATTTTTCTTAAACAACATAGAGACGAGGTATCTAAGACCTTGAACAAATATCCCTACTGAAAGTGTCTAAATTATATACTTTAAAGGAGTGTAAATAATGTATATAATTAACATATTATAATTTTTAATATTATCATAATAAAAATATATTTGCATGTATTCTTTGGATATAAAGAAAAGCTAAATTTAAGAATAATTAATGATAATATCATTAGGAAACATTAACTTAACAAATTGATTTTATAAAAAAATATGAGTTGCTTATGATTGATGACCAATACACAAATAACAAGATGAGAAAGATGAATAAAGGCCATAATAAAGCTTGCTTGAATCATTAATCCTAGGGCTAATCATACGATCCTAAAATCACTTAAGCTTAATTAAATTTCTTATTGAATAAATTCTAAACTTAAGTGAATTAAATATATATGAGAAGAGATGAAATAATAAATTTATCCTACTCATGCTCTCCGTCATTAATAAAATTTAAATTTTGAATTGTGATTTTATGAATTAATTAAAATTATAATTTTTAATTCAATTAATAAAGTCTTTAAAAATATAAGAAATCATAATGCATAACCTAGAATTTATAAAAAAATTGAAAATATACAAAATAACATGAGAGATGAATGGTAAAAGTTCCAAAACATTTTGGGCTAACATTGTGTGATTAATTAATTAATTAAAATAGTTTTAATTAAGCAATAACTCTTAAAACACCTAAAATTATTTAGTGATTTTAATTTCATTGAATCTCTATTAGTTGAGCGAAAGAGGGTTCATTTGTAATTTTAGATATTTTTATAATTAGTTATGAAATTTTTAAGTCATAGGTTAATTAATGAATTATTTAATTAATAAAATCCACCCAATGATGATTTTAAGATATAATTAAGACTAGAAGCCCTAATAAATTTATCTAGTCACCATTAAGCTCCAAAACATATTTAATGATTCATGATAATTTTACAATTGCTCTAATGAAATAAAATTATTCAATAGCCAAAATAGCTATTTATAGTTTTGAAAATATATACCTCATAATGTATTCATTTAATTGACTTGAAATAATTATGGGAGATAGAGATCATCCCATTAAATATTCATCTAAAATTTCAAGCCATTTAGTTAATTAGTTAGGGCTTTATTACAATATTAATGAAGCCATTCAAACCCTAATTAGTCTTTATCTATTTAATAAGATTAGGGCTTATAGTTTTCTTAAAATTTTTTTATCTAAGCTTATGGATTTTCTTTATAATTAGTTTATGATTTTTCAAATTTCTACTTAATTAATTATATTTTAAAACTTATTTAAACCGATTACATAGTTAACATTCACTGTGCTTCATGCCCTAGATTGGTTATTTAATCATACCATGTGAATATTGACTTAGTGGTGACAAACACAATTTCATTTTGAGCCATTTGATTAAAGATCAAATGGCTCGATTAATTCTATAGTTTTAAAGAGTTAAAAAAATCTAATGCAATTTATCATGATCATTCACTCAAGATGGATGACACATGATTCATCTTCAACCACTAGTGAGAGATGAAGATCGCCCACCTCTCATCACTTGATCGAGCTAACCACAACTCATTTCATGATGAAATTGACTCCATTAGAATCAAAATAAATATTGCAAGGTTCCTATGGTGTGATTTACATGAAATGCTAAATCACTTCACAAAACACCACACCTAAGGGACTTTTATGGGTTAAAAAAGAATTACCTTGATTGATGGCCCAATGCATGAGGTAGCTTAAAGAAGCGATGCCCTATTGTTGAAGTCCTCCTTCTCCTCCTTATTGTTTCCTTTAGAGACAACGCGCAAGCTAGAGTTGATTTAGAATGGGCTTCTTGTGCTCAAATCAGTGGTTCTCGATTCATTTTGACTTGAGTGTGGAGAAGGTGTGATGCAACTCAACCTGGGCTTGGGAATGAGTTTGGTGGGGTTGGATGTTTGGGATGCTTTAGCTTAGAGAAGGTTTGGTCTCGTCGGTGATGGAATGCATGAGGAGCTCTAGGGATTAGTTCTAGGGTTAGAGTGAAGGAATATGTGAAGTTTGAATGTGTGAGGAGGTTTATACTCTCCTCCCCATGTAAACCATCATTTTTGATGTGCTTAAACCATGGTTGCCATCCAGCAATGAGTAAGGTTGGAATTGGCTTTAGAATGATGAGGTGGACCTTTCTAATAGCTAGAGGAGTTTGGTGGCTAGTGGTGAAGTGGATAGCCCATGGTTTTGAACCAGGCTGTCCAAGGTGAAGGGAAATTCACCTTGGTCAATTGTTAAGAAAGTCAACCTTAAGTTAGCTTGGCTCGGTTGGGGTGAGCTATTTTGGTATTTTATCTTATTTGTAACCCTTGGTTGAGACTAGCCTTAAGGATGAGTCATATTAAGTTTATTGAGTTTGACTCATTTGACCTCATATAGATCAATTTGGGTTCAATTGGTTAGGTTAAACAATTGATTAAATTAGGCTCAAGGGCTACTAGGTCATGTTTCAATTGATGATTTAGAATGTGTTGGTGCAATTGGTTTGGTTCAACTAGGATTAAATTTGAATTTGAATCATATGAGGTTTGGTTTGAGATTAGGATCATTGGGTCCCACTTAGTTCAAGTTGGGGTCGAGCCCTATGTGTCTTGGACTTTTGGTTGGTATCCTCCTAGCCACTAAAAGTGTTTTAACCTTAAGTGAAAAACCTTAATGCCTAGATCAAATCTTATGACTTAGAGGATGATTATTAACCTCACTATCGTGAGGTCAACAACAACAACTTAGTGATTACTTGAATGAGGGAAAACTACATTGGGAGAAGTCTCAAGCCCATCAAATTAAATAAAGATCATTACAAAAGCATTATCTTATACTCTTGTTGATGTCATACTAAATCTATGATCCTTTGATCACATGTGATTCTCTTTAGATAACATGAAGCTTAGAGAATTATGACTGTGATACATGCAGCTATGTGGCCCCACCAATTTGTCAATAAATGAAAGCTAATAGCAAGAGACATAGAACTATTAGCCATTGATGATTTTGATTACATAAACATCACCCACCACTATCACCAGTTAAGTACATGAAGTAGACCATCATTAGCCACCCAATGTCTTCCACCTAATTATAATACTTTTAGACATTATGTTTTATTGCATATAATTCTATAGTGATAGTTTGTGTAAATTCATTTTGCATTAATATAAATTTATAAACACATTCAAATATTTTTTTTTCTTTGTATCTTTTATTCCATTAATCCAACTTATATATATATATATATATATATATATATATATATATATATATATATATATATACTTATATATATATTATCTTAATATCTCTTGAATTATATTATGTGTTATTTCTATATATCTCCCTTAAAATATACTCTATTGTATTATTGCTTCTATGTTATATCTCTTAAAATTTGTTATGTTATAATCACTCTATTTGCATTGACTCAACCATATCAACTATGCGCTTACTATGTTAAAATATATATTTAAATCAAAATCATTTTTTAATTATAGTTGATTCACTTCTTAACCTTGCTCGAATATTATTCAAATCTTGCTAGAATCATTTTAAATCATTGAAATATGTTTAGACCTTGCTCTAACTTTTGTTTGATACTTATTGGAACTATTTTTAAACTTTGTTGGAATATGGCTCAAATGAAGTTTAAATATCGTCCAAATAAAGTTTGAGTATAGAATCAACTTTTAAATATCGCTAGACTTTACTTGAACCATTCTTGATCGTGGAAAACTTTAAAAATAAATACTCCATAGTCAAAAGTAAATGCGGTTATCTTAGTCTAAGATAAACTTTTGAGCATCTTTTATGAAAGCTATTGACCTCACTTTTGGAGTGAGTTCTCAACTTCCTCATCATAGATCTAGGACTCTTATAGACACTAAGAGTTACTTAGTCCTAAGACACTTCTAGTGATTAGATGAACACTTAACCTAAGCTTAGAGACTTAGAAGAGTTAGCCATAAGGATGGGTCATGCCTTAGGGACTCATGGAGATTTTCTTGCCCTATAGCCTAAACCCAACCCATTTTGTCCTCCTCAAACCAAGCCTCAAATTCATGCCAAATCCAAACCAAATTTTCAAGACTCATAATCAATCCCATGATCATCCAAGCTCAAAATTCTCCATGAACCTTATGATAGAATTCCATGGCCTTAACCTTAACCAAATTCAAATCAATCCCAATTCATTTGATTTTCTCAAAGATCAATTCAATCTCTCAATCATTTATCAAATCCAAATCCAAACTCAATTACAAGTGATTAAAACCCAAAATCAAATCCAAGTTCCAAAATTCCTTCTTAAGCCATATGACCCATTCTCATAAGCTTAGCCAAATCTCCACCTAAGTTATCCCAAACTTGATTGATTTCTTTATAAATCAATTATTCCTTCACTTATATTCACAAATATAGACAAAATCCATACTCAAATGACCAAAACTAAATCAAACTAAATCAAACCAAGCCAAGACCCTTCTTAAGCCATATGGACCTACCTTCATAAGCAACCAAATCTTAACCCAAATCAACCCAAAATCAATTGGTTTCTTTATAAATCAATTATTCCTTCATTTATATTCATAAATATAAATGAAACCCACCTTCCAATGACCAAAAATAAATCAAACTAAATTAATTTTCTTCTTAGCCCTTTTGACCTACATCCATGAGCTTGGTCAAATTTGCTTCAAATCACTCCAAACTCAAGTGATTTTTCATGAATCATTTATATCTTCATATATATTCATAAATATAAATGAAATATAAACCCAAATAGCCAAAACCAAATCCAAAATCAAATTAAAACCCAATTCAAGCCTTTTAAGTCATTTTCTTAGACTTGGCCAAATCCTATCCAAATCAAATCAAAAGTAATGAATTTTCTCTTGAATCAATCATTCCTTCAATCATCTATCCAAATATAAATGAAACCTATAATCATCAAACCAAACTCAAGTCAATCCAAGTCAAGCCCAAGTTAGACCTTTTAGCTTGAAAACTTCAAATAAGCCAAAATCCATTGGAATCTAAATTGATTACAATTGAATTTATATTTCAATCATAGGCTCATATATAAGTTCAACTAAACTCATCAAGCCAAAAATAAGCCAATTGACCCATTTAGGTCTACTTGACCCAAAGAGGCCTAAAGGACCTTCTTGAGCCAAGTTCTAGTCCAACCCAAATTGGATTGAGCCAAGCCCATCCAAGACTCATATCATGATCAACAATCACCGTGACCAATCACCTTGGATTGGGTAAAACCAAGTCAACTTGGTCGCTTGACCAAGTCAACCTTTAGCCCAAATGAAACCTAAACTAGACAAAACTCATCCTACACCAAATTGATTGAAATCATTGATTCACACTAACCCATAATCAATGTTTGAAAATGACTTGACCATCAATTGAGCCAAACCAAATCCAATTGGCCATTTGACCCAAGTTTACCCAAATTGGCCTAAAAGGCCAAAATGGGTCAAATCATAATCTAACCCAAATTGATTACAACCAATGGCTCAAGTTCATTCCAATTGATTATTAAACTTGACCAAAGCTATAATTGAGCCCAATTTGATCAATTGGTCAACTTGACCTAGCCCAAATTGGCCTAAAGGGTCAAATTGGCCAAAATCCAAATTAAATCCAAATTAGTTCAAACCAAAGCCTACAATCATTTTAATTAACCATTTAAACATGAACCAAATCAAACCCAAGCCAATTTGGGCAATTTTAGTCAAATTGGTTAACTTAGCTAGGGTGTGTTCGGAGATTTGAGCCATAGTCCATAAAATTGAAATGGCTCCTCGAGTTGTGGCTCGAAAGTTTTGAGTTTGAGCCCAATCGGATCGAATCGAGCTCGAGCTCGATCCGCTCTATGAAATGAGCCTCGAAATCCAATCGATTTGAAATCCAAGAATCACCAAATGTAAACAGTCTTTTAACCGCCAATCTCGTCCCTGCGGTCGCACATCTCCCCATTCTCGCCAAAAGAACAAAACCTCCTCATCTTCGTCCACCCATCTACTCATTCGAATCATGCTCAAATTGCTCAAAGCGGTTCCATCCATACACTCTTCTTCCTCGCCCGTCCAGCGGCCGGTAGTAGCGACCACTCTTCGTGGAAGACAAGTGGCCTCTTCCCTGCGACCTTCATCATCATGAGCTCGCCTTCACAATGAGTGCCAAGATTCTCCACCATTGGCTTTAAGCATAGATGTGGTAGAACGAAATAGATCGACCCGGAGCTCCCGGGGTATTGCCATCACAATCGTCAAACTCCATATCCTATGCATCGCATAGAAGCAATCAATTCTTTTGAATCACGTGCGATGCCTTTACGCAGCGAATTCACCGGAGGTTGCCGTCAGAGGATCGCTTTGCCGTCCTTACCTAAGTCCGCCATGGCCGTGGGATACGCATGATCCCATTGGAGGTGTAAGGGATCTTCCATGATCGCGGTGGAGGCGAGAAAGGAGGGATGATGGGAGAAAAGGAAGAAGGTTATTTAAAGGCATATGCGGAAGCATAAAAGATAACTGGAAGCGCCGCGTGGATGGCGATCTGCCTGCTTTGGGCTAGGCGGGCAAACCCGCCCTCGATCGCCGTGAGCGTGAGCAAACAGGTTTGCTCAAGTCTCGAATAAATTCGAACATTTCGGCTTGAAAATTGGCTCGTTTGCTTCAGTCGATCTCGATTCGAGCCTAAGTTGGTCGACTTTCAAGCGAATACGATCTTGGCTAATTTCAGCCACTTAGCCCATTTGACCTATATGAATCCAAATGAGCCAAAATCAAACCTAGCCAAATTGATTGAAAGCACTTGAACCAAAACTCTCAAATCATCATTTGAACCTAACCTAAGCCTTGGTTTGACCCAATTTGACCAATTGTTCAACCTAACCCAACATGACCCAAATTGAACCCATATGACCAATTGAGCCAAAACACATGAAACCAACCCATGATACTTTGGGAACCAAACCGGACCCAAACCCATTCTAGCTCAACTATTTCCCAAACTCATTTGGAGCCAAGTCCAATGCAAATCCTCGGATCTTCTCCGCATTGGATTATTTTCTCATATGACAAAGTCCACTCTCCTCTCATCCTTGCCATGAAACTTCTAAATGGTTCATCCCTAAACTTCCTAGCCTACCTAAGTGTGCTAGGACTTACCTGGACAAAGGGAGGTGAGTTAACTCACCTCGATGCAAACCGAGAAACCAAAGGATCCAAGCTAAGATATCGCCAAATCAAGCTTGGTGCCTCCATGGCTTCTCCCAATCTTGACGAGCCACATGAACTTGATGGTGACCACTCCTGCTTTGGCGCTGGCGGCAAAAAATGGGAAGCAATCTTGTTCATCCACCTCCGAGGGGTATACCCCTCAATTGCATAAAAAATCTATTCATTCAAATCGCTTGAGCTTCCAAGGGAAAATTGAGCCTCCTTGTAATCCCTAGAGTGATTCTAAGCCTTCCTCCCTTGACATTTCTCCTTCCCTGCACAACCAAAATAGGAGCTCAATCCGATTCCAACTTCTATATTTCTCAACCAAACATCAATTCCTCTTACACACACCTTCCACATACCTTGTTAAAGCTTCCCCAGTTCCAAACCCATCAAAGTAAGGTTTGTGATCAAAGTTGAGCCCGGTGATGGAAGTTGATCCATTGAGTGAGCCAAGGGATTTGGCTTGCGTCTCAACATGGCCTCGTTTACTAGGCGACCTACCTCCATCGATCGACCATCTTGAGCTTTAGAGATAATTTCTCAAAACCCTAGAGTTAGAAAATTTTGGTTGGTCCATTGTGCAACCTTGATCATTGGATATGCGATTCCTTCCACGATGGTGTGGGTTGATTTTGAAGTTCATCCGAAGCTTGGGTGAGCTCGGATCGAGCGATCCATGGTGTACTCATCATCGCCATCGCCATGGGAAGGAGGATCACGAGCCATCCATTCCTCATGATTGGAATAGATGGATCTAATCAAATCAATCTAAATTTCTTTTATTTTCTACACACGGGATTGATCTCATCATGATCCACATCGAATGGTGGAGATCACGCGCACTTCAACCGCGGTTGTGACTACTTCAATAGCCAATCCCACGCAACATGAAAAACATGTTGTGTTAGCATGCCACATGCGTGATGGGATTAAGGCTTTAATTAGGTTAATTAAGGTGTTTTAATGCTAAAACTTCAATAATTCATAACAAATTATAGAAAAATCTAAAAATATAAATAATGGCTAATTTAATTGGTATTTCAGAGGAGAATCCATTAAAATTATCCTTAATTAATTTTGAATAGTAATTTTGTCTTAATTAGAGTTTAATTAAAATTTAATTAGCTTAATTGCTCCCCAATTAATTGACCAATCAATTTCAAATTTTTTTGAGGATGTTTAGGGGATGACCTCTATCTCCCTATTTTTTTAGAAATTTATTGGTTGATTAATTAGAAAATTGAATGTTTAAGACTTAATTACTCTCTTAACTTAACTAAGTGATAATTAAGCATGTGAATAGTGTTTCAACAAATTGGATCCCTTAAGCACTATTTAACAAGGTACTTAGGAATGGATTGGTGCCTCCCTCCTAATCTTTCCCTTAAGTTTTCATCTCTTTTCCAATGAAAATGCTAATTAAAGATTAATGAACTAATTAATGGCTTAAGTTAAGTTGAAACTCAAATCATACCAAATCATGTTCAATTAAGTAAGAAGCTTATGGAATTTGGTTGGGACCTCTTTCCCAACCTTTCCCCTTAAGCCCATTTCATTTCAAGGGCTTTAATTTGGTAATTAAAAAAGAGGAATGGATTAATATATTAATGACTTGATTAACCTAATTAAATGGGTAATTGCATCTAAGTACCCTTAATTGATCCATGGTAGATCATTAGGAGTTTAATAGCCTAAAGAGATTTAATGAAATCATGGTTAGCTCACATGTGAGAAAACCATAAAAGTAATTAAGTAAAGTCCTTAAGCTTAATTAATTAATGATTGTGAGCTAATTGAATTAGGTCCCTTTCATTTCATAGGAGCATTGCTATTTACTTTTCAATTCATTTGCATATTACATTGGCTCATAATCATTTTATTAATTAACGTAACATAGGTAAGGGTTAATTAATTGATTCAATTCATATCTTAACCTAATTAATCCATATAATTAACTTAATTACCTCTCATTAAATCAAATTAAGTCATGCATGAGGAATGAGATTAGATTAGAAAACCTCTTCTCACATTTCTTAAATCAAATCAAACATGAAATTGAAAATGAAATTAAGAAATTTTGATTTATTTTAAATGAGTTTATTTAATATGATTGTCCTTAAGAGTTAATTGGATTGAATGAAATAATGTGCTTATGTCTCTTTATTTCTTTCCAATCATATTAAATGTTGTATGTCACTTGATTCTTGCATTCATCTCTTGCAAAATCAAATAAATTAAATGGTTTCCTTTATGTCAAGCTTGCATGTGTTGATTTAAATTAATATATGTGTGGCTATTATCATTAATAAATACAAATCTATTTTTCAAAACTTATAAATGAATGATTATATATATGCTATGAATGCTAGTTATAAATACATAGGAGATGTATGTGATTATAGCTATGTATGAAGTGAAGTTCATTTTCTTTCATTCATTTATTGATTTATGTAAGTAAGAATGTTAATGGTATATAGCTTGGACATCTCGATTATGAGGCTTTAGTTAGCCCCAAGGAGGTCATCTAATTACCTCACTTCCGTTTAACAACACTACTCCATTTTATTTCATTCTTACAAGCTTCAATACTAGAATTTAGATAAGACTTTATTTCATATGCATAAATATTTCAAAAGTACAACTCCAACATGATTCTTCCATTCTTATAGTTATTTGTACATTCATGTGTATCTAAGAATAACGGGTATATCTAGTTTGGACATTTGGGGATGCAAACTTTAAGTAGTCCTAAGGAGATTTTTACCTCACTCCCCTTATTAATAATGGCAAAGTATTTGCTTATAACTTTTATACACTTATGTGTGCATTTGCCTAATGAATGAAAGTCTTCCCTTGTCAACTTTATTCCATAGGCATAAATACTTCAAAATTACAACTTTAGCATGAATTTTCCATTCTTGTAGTTATTTGTACATTCATGTGTATTTAAGAATAGTGGGCATATCTATCACGGATATTCGGGGATGCACTTTAAGTAGCCCCAAGGAGGTTTTACCTCACTCCCCTTGGCTCACAATGGAAAAGTACTTGCTTAAAACTTTATACATTTGAATGTGTATTTAGCTAATGAGTGAAAATCTCATTATCTACAAAATTCATTTATGCATTTTCATTTAAGTGTGCTAAAATATATTGCATGTACATGTATGCTTAGGATTTAATCATATGCATGCTACATATGATGGAAGGAAATGAATGCACATGTGTCATGTGATAGTAATTAATTGCAATTAATCTTTAGATGCCTTTATTATTGAATGAGGTCATTTAAAGTGAACATAAACCTAGAATTAATTAAAACATATAATAAGCCATTCATTAAAGAGAACTTACTAATTAATATGCTTTGGAAGTGACTTAAGGTAGGGATAAAAGAGAGAATCCTCTCTTTTCTTCTCTTTATAACACTTAGTTGGTAAGTGTAAGCCAAATGGAATAAAATAAAACATTAAGTAAAATTCTTAAATCAATTAAATCACTTAAAATGAAATCAACTTATAATTAAACCCTTTCATACCTAGAAAATCATAACAAAGCTTAGTTAAGGCATGCCACACAAGCCTTAATACACACACTTTAGAATTTAGTCATCATTTCTAGCTTTATGTTATGTTAGTGTATGGAGTGATGTATGTTTGATTTTATGATGTATTATTTTAGATTGGATGTTAGGATGTATGCTTAGAGACTAGATGATAAGCGTGATTAGCCTAATCATATTTTCTACAAAAGATTATGCTTAAGGGGTGCTTAAAATAGATATAAATTCTTACTTTTGCAAGTTACTTAACCCCAAGCATAATCTAAATTATGATATGTGGGCTTGGTTACCCATGTGCGGCTAAGTCTAAATTATTCATATAATATCTTAGGTTGTATGGGTGTGTTTGGATAACACTTATTTTCGTGCTTAGGTTTACTTTTCCTAAATTTAATGTAATTTTGCATTTAATTAGATTAGTGCTTTGGGAGGCCCTGTTATGAGAGCTCACAATATCTAAGAATGTCTATTTAGATGAGCATAGAAGGCTTTGCCACGGGAGGCCTGTTATGCCTTTGAAGTAAGCACATCCAAATGAAGAAATGAAGGAGATATGAAGAATGAAGATAAGAAGAGCCCCATAACATTTATTCATTTGTAAATTGTAATTATTCTTTCATATTTATAAAGGTAGAGCTTTGCCATTCCCCTTTTTTGGGTTGTCAGATGGTATCACGCCGATTTTATTCTTTTGTGTTAGATTTATAAAATGCTTGATGTTGTGTTTAAATTGTTCAATAGAAATGACATGCATTTTCATAATTTCTTTATGAATGGTGATTTAATGTGTGACCTAGATCCAATTAGGCTCTCGTGAAAAATTAAATCTTACCCCAATTATAACTCATAACTAAATTTTCTTAATAACTCATAACCTCATATAAAGCCTAGGCATTAAATCAAGATAATTAAAATATTTAGCAACCCCTTAGCTAAATGTTGTATGTTTAATATCATGCACTCATATTTCTTCACTCTTGCAAAGAGAAGATTTCCATCATTTACGATAGGGAAGACTTGACCTTTGAGGGTCTCCTCATGGTGGAAAACACCTCTTTCTCTCTGATTTAGTCCATAACTCATTTCAACATGAATTTAGACATATAAAAATCATATGGCCTTTGTCAAAATGAAGAGTCAAATATCAAATGAAATTTGAAAAGATTTGCATTAGACTAAGTCATTGCTCATACCACTCATGTTCTAATCTCTTAGGGAGTGGGTTTAAGGACTTTAGTCTCTTTCTAAATAATAATGACCTATCTTGCAAAATCATATGACTTACCTATATGGTTTTAAAGCATAGGAGGTTAGGCTGCCACTCTAGGTAGTTATAAGTCCAAATGTGGTGGTTTACCCTCTCTTATGAAGGTAAAGCTTATGCCCACTTTCACTTAGATTTAGCTTTAGTGCTTTAGCTCTAAAGCTCCTTAGATTTAGGATCTAAGGTCACTATTTCCTTTGGGCTACAAGAATAAATCCTCACCTCTTAGGCATTTTCACAATCTTGTGTTATGTGATTATAAGTCCTAGCTTTCTAATAAATTTCAACTCAAATAAATAACTCTCTTCAATTTCAAACATTTAAATCCCAACCATAGAATAGATTGGAATGCTCACTAGGCTTCTTAGTATCATGAGAATTCCTACTCATATCCTTTAACTTCAATAGTAAGTCTCTCCTTTTGATCTATCCCATTTGATTTTCAATATTTTTAATTTATTGATAGTCTTATCATTGAAATCTTTGGAGATAACAATTGCCTACTTTAATCGAGTATTCCTAAAGAACTCACCTTCCTTAGAATGCAACTAACTATGAGAGTTTGCCCCATAGGGAACTTTAAAATCGATTTAATATAAACCCTACTTTATTCATCCATATAAAGTAGGGAAAAATCTCTACTATATTTAAAGACCTTTCTACCTTAAGAGTCCTTATTAGATGATTATCCATTGAAGGGTGATGCCTCTATCTTTCGAGATAGTACATGATACCCTCATGTCATACCCGATCACTTCAATTAGTATACCCTCAAATTTGCATGGTATCCCCAATCCATATCCTAAAATAAACACCATAAATTTTTTTGGTGACTCTGGGATTGTTCCTGTCCATCTCTAGTAGAAAATTGTTGTCTCAAGCATCGATAGTAGACTTATATCTTATATAAGCTCATACTATCTTTCTTTTTTTGGCACTTAGCTTATTTCATTCTTAAGTTAAGCAAGCCAACATCCCTTAGGTTTTAGGACCTCACTCCCTTACAGGTCTTGAAGCCCTATTGGGTCCCCAATAGGCAAAAGATAAGATTAACTAATGAAAGGAGATGACTAAAATTTAGAACCTCTTTACCACTAGCTTGGTGAGGCAAGGTTCATTATACTAAAGAAAATAAATCCCTTTTGCAAAATAGCACTTCTTTTCAAAAGCACTTTTAAAATTCACATAACAACAAGATTTTGCACAAAATTCATTAGAAGTTTTCCAAAAAGTACAAAATTCATATAACCAAACCACATTTAACAATTCCCACAATTGTTATGTGGATATTCTTTTCAAAATCAAAATTAACATTTTAAAATCCATTTTTCAAAACACATTTTGAAGATGGCTATCTCCATTTAACATACCCAAATTTGTTGAATGAAGATTCTATGTTCAAATAAAATCATGACATAAAATTGAAACTCCACTTAGCATATTTACATGTTTTAGAGTTGAAGTTTCCCCTTTTCAAAAGGAAGAAATCACACACAAAAGCAAGACATATTTAAACATACCCAAATTTGTCAAATGAGAGTTCTTCTTTCTTTGCAAAATTAAAACAAATTGAATTCTATTTAACACACTTACATTTGTTAAATAGAATTCATCTTTTCCAAAGTATTGAACATCAAAACACATTTGGACTCCATTTGACATACCCAAATTTGTCAAATGAGAGAGTCCTATTTTCAAAATCATAAAACAAATTGAACTCTATTTAACATACCTAAATTTATTAAATAGATTTCCTCTTTCAAAATCATAAACACACTTATCTCTACTTAACACTAAATTTGTTAAGAAAGAGCCTCATTTTCAAATCATAATATACTTGACTCCTACTTAACATACAAAATTTGTTAAGTAAGAGCCTCATTTTCAAATCATAATACACTTGAATTCTACTTAGCATGCAAAATTTGCTAAGTAAGAGCCTCATTTTCAAAACAAATGAACACATATTCAACATTTGACTTAACATACCAAATTTGTTAAATGAGAGCCTCATTTTCAAATCAACACATACATCAAACACATTTGGCCTCTACTTAACTTACCAAATTTGTTAAGTAAAAGCCCCACTTTTTAAATCAAATCAACATATACCACACACATAACCAATCATCACAAACAAAGATGTTTTCACAAAATTTTAAACACATAATTGAAAACCTTTTAGCACACCTAAATTTTCTAAGTAAAGGTTTTCAAATCAAACTTTTAAACAAGACATATAACATATATATCTCTAAAAGTATCTCCAAATATTTGAATCCCACTCAACCTACTCAAAATCATATAGTAAAGTCTCTCCTCCAATTATCAAAAATATCTCCAAAATTCAATGAACCCCACTTAGCATACCTAAATTTGTTAAGTGTGGGTTCAAATTCAAATCAAGTTTAAAAGTCAATGATTGAAGATAAATATCAAAGCAAGACTCAATTAAGTTTCAATAAATGCTTATTTCAGCTAAGCCTTCTTAGCCTTCAATTGTCATGATCATAGCTTTTCAAAGTTTATTTTCTCCTTCCCTTTTCGTAGATCTAGCCTTGGATCAGCCAATCTCACCATGTCACCACACTTGATTTACTTTGGCCATGGTTTTGAGGGAGTCAGATTACTTGTGAAGGGATAGCCCTCACAATTGTTAGAGGAGGTGGCGGGCAGCCACTTATCCGCTTTGACATGCCATTTGACTCCAAGTTTCCCTTGTTGAAGAGGAAAGGCGCCATAGTTCCCACACCCCATTCAACATCAATGAGTCGCCACTTGACGAGTTGTTGCCCTGCCATAGCTCTAGTGAGAGCTACTACCTCTTCTTTGGTCACCCCAAAGGGGAAGGCTATCTTGGCCTTTGAGATAGTCTCCCCACCTTCAAGGTAGGTTTTAGCTCTGCTCTACTTTACTCACTACTAGCATCATGACAAAAATAAGAAGGTCAAGTGGGACCACGGGAGAGCAGAGGGAGCTCGATGTTGCCTCCCACATTGGGAGGTTCTCCTGGTGAGACCTCTCCACTCTTGAGTGGCGAGGTTTCATCGTCTCTTGAGCTCACGAAGAAGATTATCGAGGATCACCATATCACCTCCACCACCGACACTTTGAAACATCAGTTAGGCGTAGGAAGCTCTATGTCGGTCTTAGGATTATTCTTTCGTGGATAGAGCTTAGATTCTAGTCGGTGCATTATTTGACTTGAGATCTTTGATCTTAGGACCATTAGGAATCATATCCACGAGGGAGAGATGTAGACCATGAGTATCGACCAGTAGCAAGATAGAGAGCAGAGGTATGACTTGGCGACCGCGATGAATTTCCTTGATCATCACTCTGTAGGCGATCATTTAGATATTGTTCTTGGCACCATCTAATGTAGGAGAGATCTTGGTGAGAGGCGTCGGTGTTGCCATTACACCGCTCCACTCACCGCCATCACCCGTTGACATGAAGCATCCACCATCCACGCTAAGCGAGCCCCCATCCGAGGAAAGACCATCCCTAATGGTGATCTACGACCAAGAATCCCACTCCATTCACTCCACCGGTTAAGGTGAGATTAAGCTCCCACTTCGACCCTCTACCTCAACTGTGGCTAAGAAGGAGTGGTGCCCAAAACATCATCATTGCATCACCACCACCATAGAGGGAGAAAGGGGATGGGACACAGACATATTCCCCATGATAATAGGTCCTCCTAGTGAGAAAGTATCGATGGAAGCATTATGATGCAGATGATGAGTCCCCATGATTAGTCATGGTGTTCATACTAGTCTGCAATTGTATATTGATTGATAGATGACATATTAGCGACTTCTTTTGAGAAAAGATGAATTCTGGAGTGACCATTCAGATCGTGGAGGATAAAGTCGCTTTGATCCCGAGGATGACATGTTGGAGGACACCTGGAGGTCCACATGGGGATCCTTATTGTGGGATCACTTAGCAGAAGGTGACACTTCACTCAACTCAACCTCCTCCTCCAGCGTGAGGATGATCATATTGACAAGATGGAGAAGAAAGTAGAAGTTGATGGTAGTGGTTTTAGCATTGTCCTTAGCTAGTTTCACACCTTCTCCCATAGTAGCGATACTAGAGTTGGTACATACTTTAGACCATCCAAAGTGCACTCTCGAGGATAATGCTAGTAGCTTTATAGGAAGGTCACAAATGACACCACCATGCATGAAAAGGATATCAAGTATATGGTAGAGCAGTGAGGGAAGCGAGGGCAAGCCGGGGAGCTCATCCATTCCAAAAAGACCATATCCAGGAGGAATTGATGTGGTTCAATATCCCAAGGGTTTTGTGCCACCTTCCTTCAAGATCTATGATGGCGTGGGAACCATCATTATATTGCATATTTTAGAGTCATTTCAGCGTCGTGGCGGTGACACACTCTTATTCGGACTCTTTGTATGCAACCTAGCGGTTGCATTTGATTGGTATGTCAACGCCTACAGTTGGTTAGGACTTTTCTTTGAGTTAGAGCACCTCTTCATCAAGAGGTTTCTTTGAGCTAGTGACCTAGCGACCTCGTTATAGCAAGCAAGTTTCCAATGAGTCCCTTGTTGATTATAATCTCAAGTGGGACAACTAAGCATGAAATACAAGACACATCGAACATGCCATTAAGATTCTTCTCAAGAATATTTAAGGCTCAACTTCCTTCATGCTTAAGGGCTTTACCATCGTGACATTTGAGAAACTAATCAACAAGGTGGCTAGTCAAGAGGAAGCCAAACAATTGCCCTTTCCGACCAATCATCTTGGCCTAAGCTGAAGGTGTGAGAAGAAGCTAGGGACATTTGTGTGGATAGATGGAAAGCGACGGTTAGAGTCTAGTATGAGAGGCCCCGAGCTCAGTGACCTCCTTTGCCACCACCTCGCCACCTCACCCATTATATCAGCTACCACACCACAATGGAAATTCTCACCACCTTAGTAGTCACGGTACTCCTTTCCACCCCCAGTAGCTATTAACCACCTACTCTTAGATAGATTGAATAAGCCATATTCATTCAAGAGGGAGGTAGTTAAAAATCTTTAAGAATCTCTTAAAGAAACGACTTTAGTTACTAGAGTCTAAGAGGAAGTGAGCAAGAGTAATGATCCTAACTGCCCCTACCATGCATGATTAGCCATGTCTTAAAGGATTGTATTACTTTTAAGGTGGTTTGATAGATACAAGTCGCATGGTAGTTATCCCTAAGGAATACTTATTAGAACAACCATCCTTCTATTAAGTTAATTCTTAGAATACTTTAGATCCTATTAAGAAAAAAAGAGGTGGGATATTTCCTTATCTCGAACCTCTAAAAAAGTGATTTATAAGTTCAAAAAACTCTCTTCTGGTGCTTGAGGTAGCTCAAACCTCCAATATCAAGAAAGGTTTGCAAGTTGCCAAGGATAACTTGAAGAAGGTGACAACTCGGAGCGGCTGACTCACCTTACTTGCGGGATAGTTAGTGCAACCACCAGGTCAGTAGCACTCCATCCACCATTGTAGCTACTACTTCTTCCTTTACTAGCTCCTCTTATACTAGCGCATTGTATCGATTGGACAAGGCATTAAATCCTTTAATTACTTTTATTAGATTTCTATCATGTACTTACACCCAAAAAAGAAATCAATGAAGAAATATTTTACTTACATCTTGTCCACTTCTAATACTCTTAATTTTATTCCTCTTAAAACTCTCCAAGTCTAGAAAATAATAATTGCTCTAGTCATTCGATCCCTCTGCTCGATTCGTAATCATATTTTCCTTTTTGAATCAATCGTTCACCTCTTGAGATTGACTTGGAGAAAATGACTCCAAGGATCCCATAGGAGAAGCTAGTACACTTGATGAGAAGGTAAAACTTTCCTCAAGTTCATTATTTTAAGAACTCATCAAGTCAACCCGTAGCGGCAAAGTTCTACTTCCTGTGGTAGCACCTCGTGATAAGGGGTAAATATGTCATTAGTTCTAGTGAGCATGATAGCCCATCTGCAGATGCTCCACCTATGTTATGCTTATGGAGGACCAAGTTAGAGTTGATTACAACATCCCACATCTTAAAAAAGTTATCTCCTAAAGTTAAGCATATTTGATGCCCTTATCTTATCCAAAGAGATGAGGGAGTCTCTAATCAAGGCTCTTCTTGATTCAAAGATATGATTAGCTCACTGACCACTCAAGAAGAAGCACACAAAAGATAATCTTAGAGTTACATTCTGATGAAGACTAGTTTCTAGTGACCAAGCACAACCGCCTCTTTACATTATAGTGGATGTTGATATAAGTTATTAAGAGTTCAAGGTGCATTAGTCAATATTATGAGTTTAAGAACCCTTTTCATTTGAGGATCAATATCTCAAACTCCAAAAGAGAGGAATGATGTTGAGAGGATTCAATGAACAGAGGGCCTTAGGCTCCATAGTGTTGCCATTAGAGATAGATGATTGGAACAGCCTAAGTTTCATATCATAGACTTGGATACATATTTCAATGCTTTGCTTGGGAGACCATGGATACATGAAAACAATATAGTTTCACATGCATGAAGTTCATGAGAGGTGGGATTGAGTAATCAAAAAGGAGATCTCAAATCATTCACAGTTCAGTTTGAGATATATAAGAATGCAACCTATTTTCTTCCCCAAATCTAACAAGTCAATTCTTACAAATCTAGTTAAGATCCCCATGAGGGACAAAAGAAAGAAAATAAAAAGAAAAAGAAATAGAAAAGAAAAGAAAAGAAAAAAAAAATAAGAGAGTGAGACATGGACTGGGAAGATATAGAGCACATTAGATTACACCCACAGTTATTACTCCATTCGAACATATGGGTAGATGACCAACCTCCACTAGTAGAGACAGTAGAGCAGCCCCAGGTGGAAAGCCTCCCTATTACCTAATAAGAGGTATGTCCCAACCACCGTGAGTACACCTGCTATCCACATAGACTTAGAATCTAGTAGAGGATGAGTCTTATAGACACCACTAGCTCTCAATAGTAGATCCCTTCGAGGTGACACTTGAGCAAGATAATTATGAAGACCGGCTCAAAGTAAAGCAAAATATATTCAACTCTATATGAAAACATGCATTAGTTGGGAATCTTAACTCTAACCCCACTTTCCTCATAAAAAAGTTGAGTTTGGTTAAGGAAGCCTCTAAGTCATCCACAAATGGGAGGACTCGAGATTATTTTGGGAGCATCATCTTCAAGTGAAGTTGATGTAGAACTTGAGGATGATTCATATAAAGATTTAATAAAATTGGTTTTTTATTGGTTACTTGGTCTAAACATAAAATGAACTACTTTGAAAGGTTACAACCAAAGTAGACATCCTCAATCAAGACTAGACTAGGATAATAGTGGGTCCAAAATGATGATTATTGCCTAGTCATCACTAATCATTTGGAATCGATAGATTTTTTCAAATCATGCTAACTCATATGAGGAGGTGTGTTTAGAAACTTTAAACTCAACATGATTTAAAGTCAAAGATGCACCACCGAGTTCAAAGAGGAGATCGGATCAACCATCGAGCTCAAAGAAATCACTTAGAAACAAAAAATAATCCATGTCTACACATATGTTCTTTGTTGAATATACAAACTAATGACTTAGTTAGCTAACCGAGTTTAAGAACTTCACATGAAGTTATGAAGAGATGCCCGATTTATCTCGACATAGTAGTCACAAACTAGCAATAGAGCCTAGTAACCCTATCAAGCAAGCTCCTAGATGCATATGGTTAGACATTGAAGTCATTTCTAAAGTCAAGAAATTGATCGATGCCGACTTTATCAATAAAAATACTAGGTTCCGTGTCATTCCGCTTAAGAAAAGAATGGCCAAATTTGCATATGTGTTGATTTTAGGGATCTAAATAAGGCATGTACAAAAGATGAATTTTCACTACCAATCTAACCGATGGTGGACATTACCTCATCTCATGTAGTCTTCTTTCATGGATGGTTCATCCGGATACAACCAAAGATGGCCTTGAAGATGAAAGAAACACGCTTTTGAACCCCAATCGAAATCTTTGCGGTCATTCCTTTTAGCCTTAAAAATACCGGTGCTACCTACCAGCCATGACTCAATTTCAATGAACTCATTCATCATCAAGTCAAATATTATGTTAATGATCTCAGTCAAAAGTGAAGAAAAGAAAGACCATCTCTTTGAGAGTTTTCAAACAATAAAGATTTAACCTTAAAATGAATCCCTGTGCATTCAAAGTAGCTTCGGGAAATTCCTTGGTTTGTTGTCCATTAATGAGAATAGAAATTGATCGAGAAGATAAAATTGATATTAGAAATGTCAACCCCTAAAAGTCTAACTCAACTCAGATTTCAAGACAAGCATATATCAAAATGCATCATTTCTAATATATCGAAGATGCTAACCAATTTTCAGCACTTGACAAAAGGATGCCAAGTTCAAGTGGGATGACAAGTGCCAACATGATTTGAAGACATCAAGCACTACCGATGATGCCGCCAGTCTAGTAGCCTTATCCCGCAAGCCATTGATACTATATACCAGATTAGATGACTCCTTAGCTCTTTGTTGGCCCAAGCCAATGATGAAGGACAAGAGAATGCACTCTACTATCTCAATCATCATCTAATCATGAGGTAAATTATCCACCTATTGAAAAGCACCGCCTAGCTTTAATCTTTTCATCCCAAAAGCAAAGATTACATACTTTTTCATAAGGTGAACTTGATCTCTAAGATCAATCCACCAATATCTCATGACACGACCGACACTATCCATTTATTGCATATTGGTTAATTTTATCATGACATCACTTTTGTACCCTCCAAAGGATAAGCACTAGTAGATTTCTTAGCAAGACACCCACTTCCTACGATTCCGCGTGATGGCCTCCCGATGAACAAATCATGAACTTAGGGACACTAGCATTCACCGTTGGGAGATGTATTTTGATGGTGCGCTTCCTTTCAAAAGGGAGAAGAACCATGATCTACTCTTCTAGAAAGGTAGGGGTAGAAATAGTTCTCCTACCTCCGCATCTGATGTGATGAGATTCTCATCATCTATCCAATCCATGCACCAACAATGAAGTCAAATATGAGGCTTTGATTGCCTAGAGTTATCCATTACGCTATGCATCCGTGGATATCAACATCTTTGGGGATTTCTCACTTAGTTATCAACCAAATTTGTCTTTTATAAAGTTCTAAAGCCTAAGCTCCATCATTACCACAAGTACACTGAGTTGTTGGCCCAAATCTCGAGGTTACTATTTATAAGATTCCTCGATGAGAGAACGCATAGCATATGCTTTAGCTAAGCTTGCCAAAGAGTTGACATATTCAAAGATGAGTCCATACCAATATGTCCAAAATAGACAAAGTTGTCAACCATTCAAATATATAAAAAACTACCTCAAGAGAAGTCCCCAACACATCAAGTGAAGCAACCCTTTCCTATGCTCTCGTGGATGGCACCATGTACCGAAATTTTGATCATATGTGGTTATGTTATTGACCTAAGAAGATCATGACGACACTCGTGTTTATATGGAGTGCATCAATGGTCCAAAGATGAAAGCCAAGATCAAAAGACTAGATACTATCCTGATGATTACGGATTGTATGGATATAGAGATGCCACTAATGTCGTGGTGGTCCTACACCACCCAACATTCTACACCCTACCTTGGCCTCATGGCCATTTGAGCATTGGGGTATCACATAGTGGGTCCGATCAATCCTTCTTCTTCCAAGGGTCATCGATTCATTTTAGTTGCCATTGACTACTTTTCCAAGTGGAGGCAATCCCACCGAGGTGAGCTCACATGTGCTTTTTTTAGAACCATATCGTATATAGGTGCCTCGATGAATTATATTCGTAATACTACATTCAAGAGCACTAAAGTCAGCTTTTCCCAAAGATAACATAGATTGGAGATATTCTACCATGTCTACCCAAGGGCAAAATGAAGCGTAAGCCTTCAACAAAACTCTTATTCATATATTAAAGAAGACACTCGACAATAATACAGGCATGAGCTAGTTAAAGCTTTGTGGGCTTACACCACTTACAAAACTCCAACTCAATCAACCCCTTTCTCCTTATTGTATGGGCAAGTAGTTCTACCATTAGAAGTCCAACTCCCATCATTAAGGATAACTGGGTAGAAAATCACAATAGAATGCCAAGTTGCTTAGAAGAGCTTGAAGGTTTGAGGAGAGTTGCCTCCATGCATAGAACCTCGAGTACAAAGCCAAAATGATTCAAGCTCATAATAAGTTACTCCTAGAGCTTTCAAGTTGGAGAGCTTGTTTAAGTTCTAAGGAGACCAATTGCTTATCATAATATAGAGGCAAGTTTGAACCCACTTGGGAAGACCCTTTTCCATAGAGAAGGCCTACCAAGGAGGATCTTATCACCATAAATCATAAGGGAGAGCACCATGCTTCCAATCAATGGGATCTATCTAAAGAAATATTATCCATGATTTTGTTCAAAAATAATTATCAATAAAACTTCTTTTCATCTCAAATTCCATCTCTTCTATGTTGAGAAATATCTTTACTTGTGAAGCCACGATGTGTTTAGGGTGTGTAAGGAACCCAAGTGGCTTCCTATCTATTTTCCACACCAACATAAACCACACAACCATATAAAATAAACACATATCTTTTGTCTCAAGAAACTTTTGTTGTGAGATAAAGCCCTTAGTGACACTCATTCATTAGTTGCTCTAGGTTAGACATGCTACCTTGCTAAGAGGATGTAAGTCTACACACTTTCTTCCTAACTTGACCATTGTAAACGATGAGCACCTTGTTAGTTTACTATGTAAACTACCTCATGTTGATTTATTTAAGAGGATGTAAGCCTACACGCTTTCTTCTTGAACTAGCCATCATGCATTGACTATGAGTATATTTGAGGCTTTATAAGTCCCTCTGGATCCTTTCCTCGACTACTTCAAATCGGGTCTAGTCCTTATATGGGACTTCCCACTTAGTAGTCATCCTTGGTTAGATAGCATCCGCATGACTATCCGGCAATCATTTTCATCGAGAAGTTGTACATCTACAAGCCTTCTTGATTGATCTTCGACACCACGAACCTTAGGTTGGTTTGTATGCTTACATCAACCCACCGTGGATACACCACTCATGGTAGATGTAAGTACATGATTCTCCTTGAGTTGGCCACCGCATACACCTATTGGCTTTCTTTTACAAGGTCCACATAAAGCCCCTAGCACCTCCTCAGGGCACTCTATTTGGATCATGTCCTTAGTGACCCCATTTAGACACCACTGCTAATCTTAGATTGGATAGTCCCCTTTCCTAGTAGCCACCCATGTGATTGGAGAATCTATTTTACTCATATGTAGATTCTCCTTGGTCTAGTAAGTCCAGATATGATTAGGATGATATAAACCCTTCTCGCTTGGTCCCTCACACCAATAGTCCATGCAAACATATAAACAAAAAAACTATATTTTGCTTATGGATTAGAAGGCCCTGTGGTATCTTTCCCAGAAGGCATCCTATCTTTAGGGCGCACAAAAACTCCTTATAGGAATTGCGACTACTCTTGAGTTGATTTAAGTCCCGTAGCATTCTCTTAATACGCCTTAGTTGGGTTTAATTGTGCCACCAATGGGTTATCTTGGTCATCCTTGCTTTGAAGATGTAAGATTACTGCATTCTCTCCAACATGACCGTTGCACAATGCAGCCTTAGGTTAGCTTCTCGCATCAACCTATCCCCTAGCGCTCCCCGCTTGGAAGATGTAAGTCACACATTTTCTTCCTAGCATTGTCACACAAAAAGGAACCCCTTAGGTTGGTTAGCTCTACCTCACATGGTAGACTATCCCTTTGGATTTGTAAATCGAGATAGGCAAGGGTGATATAGCCCCTTCTCTAGATCCATCACACAGTGGGTCCATTTAAATTAAAGTGATTTTGAATTATTTTGAATTGAGGTAAGTCCCTAGCACACTCTTTCAATAGTTACCCTTAGGTTGGTTCTATCTTGTGGTAGACTTTCCTTTAGATTTATAAATCTTAGATAGAGGCGATATAGCTACTTCTCAAGATCCATCACACCAACAAGGTCCATATTAAATCACTCTTATCCCTAGGATACTTTCCCAAGCAAACCAAAGAAACCAATAAATTAAATCCACCTTATCCCCAATGGATCCGATACATCTCCGAGATATACTCTCAACTTCACATTAAACCAAATCATATACTCTCCCTGGGAGCCCCATTACAAATCAAATAAAATAAAAATCTCATCCCTATTGGATAATCCAAACCGCTTCCCAATGGAAGGTTTGTATACTCAATCCTTATATTCCTCATTTTATGCCCAAATAAACCTCTCCCATGTCATGTCCAATGCCTATGTGATCTCCCCTAGTGGATCTTCCTTCATGTCCTCATGAAATTCTAACCAAATCTTCTTTGCTCTCTATGCCTTTGGCATAAGTTGAGCATTGCATTAAGATGATTACAACATCTCTGTTTAGGGATAGATCATTTCGTAGCACTTACGATCCTTTGGACATCGATCATCTCAATGCCAATGTGTGCTTGTCGTTACACCACGCCTATTGGGAGTCACCTCACTTTTGGAGTGAGTTCTCAACTTCCTCATCATAGATCTAGGACTCTTATAAATACTAAGAGTTCCTTAAGACACTTCTAGTGATTAGGTGAACACTTAACCCAAGACTTGAGAAGGGTTAGCCATAAGGATGGGTCATGCCTTAGGGACTTAGGAGATTTGCCTACCCTAGCCTAAACCCAACATATGCTTTCCTCCTCAAACCAATCTCAAATTCATGCCAAATCCAAACCAAATTTCAAGACTCATAATCAATCCCATGATCGCCCAAGCTCAAAATTCTTTAACCTTATGATTGAATTCCATGGCCTTAACCTTAACCAAATTCAAATCAATCCCAATTCATTTGATTTTCCCAAAGATCAATTCAATCTCTCAATCATTTATCAAATCCAAATTGAAACTCAATTCCAAGTGATTAAAATCCAAAATCAAATCCAAGTTAAATTCCTTCCTAAGCCATATGACCCATTCTCTAAGCTTAGCCAAATTCCACTAAGTTATCCCAAACTTGATTGATTTCTTTATAAATCAATTATTCCTTCATTATATTCACAAATATAAATGGAATCCATACTCAAATGGCCAAAACCAAATCAAACTAAATCAAACTAAGCCAAGACCCTTCTTAAGAAATATAGACCTACCTCCATAAGCTTAACTAAATCTTAACCCAAATCAACCCAACATCACTTTATTTCTTTATAAATCAATTATTACTTCATGTATATTCATAAATATAAATGAAACCCACCTTCCAATGACCAAAAATAAATCAAACTAAATTGATTTCCTTCTTAGCCCTTTTGACCTACATCCATGCTTGGTCAAATTTGCTTCCAAATCACTAAACTCAAGTGATTTTCATGAATTATTTATATCTTCATTTATAAATATAAAATGAAATATAAATGAAGTATAAACCCAAATAGCCAAAACCAAATCCAAAATCAAATCAAAACACAATTTTAGCCTTTTAACCCATTTCTTAGACATGGCCAAATCCTATCCAAATCAAGTCAAAACCAATGAATTTTCTCTTGAATCAATCATTCCTTCAATCATCGAACCAAATATAAATGAAACCTACAATCATTAAACCAAACTCAAGTTAACCCAAGTCAAGCCCAAGTTAGCACTTTTAGCTTGAAAACTTCAACAAAATCCATTGAAGTTGAATTTATATTTTAATCATTATATAAGTTCAACTAAACATGAATCAAGCCAAAACCAAGCCAGACCAAAGTGGCCTAAAGGACCTTCTTGAGCAAGTTCTAATCCAACTCAAATTGGATTGAACCAAGCCCATACAAGCCTCATATCATGATCAACAATCACCCTAGATGACTAATCATCTTTGATTGGGTCAAACCAAGTCAACTTGGTCATTTGACCAAGTCAACCTTTAGCCCAAATGAAACCCAAACTAGCCAAAACTCATCCAACACCAAATTTATTGAAATCATTGATTTACACCAACCCATAATCAATGTTTGAACATGACTTGACCATCAATTGAGCCAAACCAAATCCAATTGGCCATTTGACCCAAGTTGACCCAAATTGCCTAAAAGGCCAAAATGAGTCAAATCATAATCTAACCCAAATTTATTAAACCAATGACTCAAGTTCATTTCAAATTGATTATTGAACTTGACCAAAGCCATAATTGAGCCTAATTTGACCAATTGGTCAACTTGACCCAACCTAGCCAAATTGACCTAAAGGGTCAAATTGGACAAATTCCAAATTGATTCAAACCAAAGCCTACAATCATTTTATTTAACCATTTGAACATGAATCAACACCCAACCCAAGTCAATTTGGCCAATTTGGTCAAATTGGTCTAGCCCATTTGGCCTATATGAATCCAAATGAGCCAAAATCAAACCTAGGCCAAATTAATTAAAACCACTTGAACCAAAACTCTCCAAATCATCATTTGAACCTAACCAAAGCCTTTATTTGACCCAATTTGACCAATTGGTCAACCTAACCCAACAAGACCCAAATTGAAACCATATGAATTTAGCTAAAACCCATGAGACTTTGGGAGGTGACCAAACGACTCAAATCCATCCAAGGTCACAAACCCATTTGGAGCAAAGTCCAATGCAAATCCTCCATGGATCCTCTCCCACATTGAATTATTTCCTCATATGGAAAAGCCCACCTCCTCTCATCCCAACAACCATCAAACTTCTAAATGGTGCATCCCTAAACTTCCTAGCCCACCCTAAGTGTGCTGGACTTACCTTGGACCAAAGAGAGGTGAGTTAACTCACCTCCCATGCAAAATAAATAACCAAAGGATCCAAGAAAAGAGATCTTGTCAAATCAAGCTTGGAGCCTCATGGGTTCTCCCAATGCAGCCATGGACTTGATGGTGACTACCAGTGCTCAAGTAAAAATGACCAAAATTAGCAATCCCATCCATCCAGATCGAGTATACCCCCCTCAATGGATGGGAAATCAGCTCATTCAATTGTTTGAGCTTCTAAGGGCAAATTCAAGCCTCCTTGCAATCCCGTGAGTGATTCCAAGCTTTCCTCCCTTGGCATTTCTCTATACAAAAAAACATGGGAGCTCAATCTCAATTCCAACTTCTTCATTTCTCAAAAACTTCAATTCCTCTTACCTTCAACATACCTGTTTTAAAGCTTCCCATGAGTTCCAAACCCAATTAGGAAATTTTGTTGGTCCTTTGTGAAGAAAATTTGCATGTGAGTTGATCTTGACCATTGGATGTGTACAAATTCTTTCCCTCGATGGTGTGGGTTGATTTTGAAGTTCATCAAGCTGAGTGAGATCAAATGATCCATGGTGGATGAACTCATCGCTCATCGCGGAAGGAGGATGATGGGCCATCGCCCACATGGAATACGGCTTTGATCAAATCACACTAGATTTCCTCTATTTTTCATCCAAGATTTGATACGAGATGGATCAGATATCATTGTCACCGACTCGCATGTAGATGTGACTACTTTAATAGCCAATCCCATGGCCATGTGAAAATCGCGCATTAGCATGCCACATGGCGATGATTAAGGCTTTAATTAGGTTTATGGTATTTTTAATGCTAAAACTTCAATAATTCATAAATTATAGAAAATCCAAAAATATAAATAATGGCTCATTTTAAAGGTATTTAAGAGGAAATATATTAAAATTATCCTTAATTAATTTATAATTTTAGCTTAGTTTTAATTAAAAATTTAATTAGTCTAATTTCTCCCTAATTAATTAAATAATGAATTTCAATTTTTTGAGGATGTTTAGGGGATGACCTCCTCCCCATTTTTTTTTTTTGAAAATTTCTTAGTTGATTAATTAAAGAAATTGATTGTTTATGCCTTAATTACTTTCTCTTAATTAAGTGATAATTAAGCATGTGAATAGTAATTAATCAATAAATTGGACCCCTTAATCATTGTTTAATAGTAGGGAACTTAGTGAAATGGATTGGGGCCTCCTCCCAATCTTTCCCTAACTTTCCTCTTTTCAACCAATATGCTAATTAAAGATTAATGAACTAATTAATGGCTTAATTAGTTAGGTTGAAACTCAAATCATATTAAATCATGCCAAATCATGTAAGTAAGAAGCTTATGGAATTAGGTTGGGACCTCTTTCCCAACCTTTTCCCTTAAGCCCATTTCATTTCAAGGGATAATTAAATTTGGTAATTAAGAAAAGAGGAATGAATTAATGTATTAATGACTTGATTAACCTAATTAAAAAGGCAATTGCATTTGATTTAATTGATCCATGGGTAGAGCTTTAGGTGTTCAATAACCCAAAAGAGGTTTAATGAAATTATGGTTAGCTCACATATGTGAGAAAACCATACAAGTAATTTAAATTCCTTAAGCTTAATTAATGATTGCTAATTGCATTAGGCCCCTTTCATTTCATAGGAGCATTGTTATTTAGTTTTCAATTCATTTGCATATTACATTGCCTCATAATCATTTATTAATTACCTGTAACATAGGTAAGGGTTAATTAATTGATTCTTACCTAACTTAATTAATCCATAAAATCAACTTAATTACCTCTCATCAAATCAAATTAACTCACACATGGGGAATGAGATTAGATTAGCAAACCTCTTCTCACATTTCTTAAATCAAAGCAAACATGAAATTAAAAATGACAATAAGAAATTTTGGTTTATTTTAAATGAGTTTATTTAATATGATTGTCCTTAAGAGTTAATTGGATTGAATGAAATCATGTGCTTATGTCCCTTTATTTCTTTCCAATCATATTAAATGTTGTATGTCACTTGATTCATCCATCGCAAAATCAATTAAATTAAATGGTTTTTTTTGTCAATCTTGCATGTGTTGATTTAAATTAATATATGTGTGGCTATTATCATTACTAAATCCAAATCTATTTTCCAAAACTTATAAATGAATGATTATATATATGCTATGAATGCTAGTTATAAATACATAGGAGATGTATGTGATTGTAGCTTAAGTGTATGAGATGAAGTTCCTTTTCTTTCATTCATGTATTGATTTATGTAAGTAAGAATGTTAAGTATATATTGGACATCCTGGAATATGAGGTTTAGTTAGCCCCAAGGAGGCCATCGATTACCTCACTTCCTTGGTTTAACAATGGCACATACTCTATTTGATTTCATTCTTGCATGCTTCAATACTAAAATTTAGATAAGACTTTATTCCATATGCATAAATATTTCAAAAGTACAACTCTAGCATGATTCTTCCATTATTTAAGTTATTTGTACATTTATGTGTATCTAAGAATGGAGGGTATATCTAGTAGACATTCGGGATAGCTTTAAGTATCCCCAAGGAGGTTTTACCTCACTCCCGGTTAATAATGATAAGTACTTACTTATAATTTTATACACTTATGTGTGCATTTTGTTAATGAATGAAAGTCTTCCTTTTCAACTTTATTCCATATGCATAAATACTTCAAAATTATAACTTTAGCATGATTTTTCCATTCTTGTAGTTATTTGTACATCCAGATTCTAAGAATAGTAGGTATATCTAGTCTAGACATTCCAGAGATGCAGCTTTAAGTAGCCCCAAGGAGGTTTTACCTCACTCCACTAGTTCACATCAGTACTTGCTTAAAAGTTTTATACATTTGAATGTGTATATAGCTAATGAATGAAAATACCATTTTCTATAAAATTCATTTATGCATCTTTCATTTAAGTGTGCTAAAAATATATTACATGTATAGGTATGCTTAGGATTTAATCATGTGCATGTTACATATGATGGAAGAAATGAATGTCATGTGTCATGTGATAGTAATTAATTTCAATTAATCTTAGATGCCTTTTTTTTATTGAATGATTTTACTAAACCTAGATTAATTAAAACATATAATAACCCATTCCTTAAAGAGAACTTTCTAATTAATATGCTTTAGAAGTGACTTAAGGTTGGGATAAAAGAAGTAATCCTCTTTTTCTTCTCTTTATAACACTTAGTTGTTAAGTGTAAACCAAATGGAACAAAAGAAAACACTACAAAAAATTCTCAAATCAATTAAGTCACATAATATGAAACCAACTTTTTTATAATTAAACCTTTTCATACCTAGAAAATCATAACAAAGCTTAGTTAAGGCATACCACATAAGCAACTTTAGAATTAAGTCACCATTGTTAGCTTTATGTTAGGGTGGTGTAGTGTGATATTTGGTTTTATGATGTATTATTTTAGACTGGATGTTAGGGTGTACCAGACGATGATAGGCCATGATTAGCCTAATCATATTTTACAGGAGATTGTAAGGGTGCTTAAAATAAATATAAATTCTTCTTTTGTATTGCTTAACCCCTAAGCATAATCCAAATTAGGATAGGTTTGGTTACCCATGTGTAGGGTGCTAAGTCCAAATTATTCATATAAGTACTTGGTTGCATGGTGTGTTTAGCTAACACTTATTTTGTGTAGTTAGATTTGCTCTTCCTATTTTTAATGTAATTTTGCTTTAGGGATTAGGATTAGTGCTATGAGGATTTAGGATGAGCGTGGCTAGAAGGCTTTGCCCTAGGAGGCCCTATGATTCCTTTGAAGTAAGCACATCCAAATGAACAAAATGAAGGAGATATGAAGAATGAAGATAAGAAGATCCTCATAGCATTTATTCAATTATAAATTATAATTATTCTTTCATATTCCACATTGTATAAGGGTAGAGCTCAACCACCCGCTCTTTTTTGGGTTGTATGACGCATCTCACCGCAATGCCTTTTATTCTTTTACGTTAGATTTATAAAATGCTTGATGTTATGTTTAAATTGTGCAGAAATGGCATGCCTTTTCATAGTTTCTTTATGAATGGTGATTTAATGTGTGTCCTATATCTAATTAGGCTTAGAAAGAAAAATTAATTTTCTACCCCAACTACAACTCATAACAAAAATTTTCTAAAGAACTCATAACCTCATATAAAGCCTAGGCATTAAATCAAGATAATTAAAGATTTAGCCAGACTTAGCTTAATGTTGTATGTTTAATATCATGCACTCATATTGCTTCACTGCAAAGAGGGTTTCCATCCTTGCACGATGGGGAAGACTTGACCTTTGAGGGCCTCCTCGTGGTGGAAAACACCTCTTTCTCTTTGATTTAGCCCATAACTCATTTCAACATGCATTTAGACATATGAAAATCTTATGTCCTTTGTCAAAATGAAGAATCCAAAATCAAATAAAATTTGAAAAGATTTGCATTAGACTAAGTCATTGCTCATCATCACTCATGCTCTAGTCTCTTAGGGAGTGGATTTAAGAACTTTAATCTCTTTCTAAATAATAATAACCTAACTATCTTGCAAAATCATATGACTTGCCTACATAGTTTTAAGTGTTTGAGAAGTTTGCTTGCCACTCCAGCATTATAAGTTTCTGGTGATTTACCCTCTCTTGTGGAGGTAAACCTTATGCCCACTTTCACTTAGATTTAATTCATGCTTTAGCTCTTACTAAAGCTCCTTAGATTTAGGATCTAAGGTGGCTATTTCTTTGGGCTACAAGCATAAATTCTCATCTCTAGACATTTTCATCTTGTACTATGGGATTATAAGTCCTAGTTATCTAATAAAATTTCAACTCAAATAAATAACTCTCTTCAATTTCAAACATATAAAGCCCAACTATAAGATAGCTTGGAATGTTCACTAGGCTTCCTAGTATCACGAGCATTCCCTACTCATCTCTTTTGTCTTCAATAATAAGTCTCTCCTTTTGATCTATCCCATTTGATTTTCTAATATACCAATTTATTGATAATCTTATTGAATCTTTGGAGATAATGATTATCTAATTTAATCGAGAGTATTCCTAAGGAACTCACCTTCCTTAGGATGTAATTAACTATTTGCCCCCATAAGGAACTTTAGATCCCAGTTTAATATAAACCCTTCTTTATTCATCCATGTAAAGTAAGAAAATAATATCTGTATATTCAAGACCCACCATATCTTAGAGTCATTATTTGATTTGGTCTATTGAAGGGTGATGCCTCTATCTTTAGATAGTGCATTATACCTCAATGTCATACCCGACGCTTCAATAAGTACACCCTCATATCTACGGTGTCCCCTATATCCATATCCAAAAATAAACACCACAAAAGCATAAATAGAGAAATATTTAGTAAAAAACATTATATGGAAGATTTACATGCATACCACAAAATTCTTATGCATTTACATATATAACACCTAAAGTTAGATATTAAGTCGAAAAAAAAAACACCTTGAGGATGCTCTCCGCCATATTTATTGAGATAAGTAGGAGTATATTTTTTGTGAGGAAGATTGATACATATTCAACCAAATTTTCCTATCATTTATGTTAGGGTTTATTAAGATCTGGTTACATCCTATGGATGCAAGCCTCCATAGTTAATTACCCCACTTACTAGTAAGAGAGCACTCTTGATTAAAGTTAGAAATAGACATATCTATCTTATATGTAGTCTTAGAGGTATAGTGTGGTTGATGACCATCTAAAAGGAAATAAGAGTATAATCTTGATCAAGATCCAATGGTCATCCTAGGACTACACTATTCTAGTCTACCAACACCAAATGGATATAGTCATAATGTCTAGAGAATCTAATTAGCGCTGGTTGCCTCATCTAGTAGACTTAGAGTTTTGTGTAAGTGGTATTAGAGTGTTAGCATGGTGAAAAATTATAAGGTATTCACATTGCGAATGTGTAGATGTTCACATGGTGAACTAATATGAGGTATGGGCTTACATCCCTTTGGAATGTCAAAATTAGGGTTGTTCATATGGTGGATGTATATGAATTTATTTGCATGGCAAACAAATTATGTGGTGTTCATGTGACGTGGATGTTAACATAGTGAATGAATAGGAGGTTGGGCCTTATATCCCAAAATTAGGTTTGTCCACATGGTGGATGGATATAGATTTATTCGCATGGCAAAAAAAATAATGTGGTGTCTACATTGCAAATAAACATATGTTTACATGGTGAATGAATGGAGGTTGGGCTTACATCCCTTTGGAATGCTAGAATTACATAGATGTTTGCATGACAAATAGATAGGAAAATTGGACTTATATCCTTTGGATTTCCACGAGAACAAATTATGTAGGCGTCCACATTCCAAATAGACAAATGTTCATATGGTGAATGAATATGAGGTTGGGCTTACATTCCTTTAGACCGCTAGAATTACATGGATGTTTGCATGACAAACGGATAGGAAAATTGGACTTACATCCTTTTGGATTGCCATATAGATGAGTTATCCATATATTGGGTAGACATAGTGGTGTTTGCATAACAAATGAATAAAAATTAAATTTTATTAAAAGTACATAAAATTTTGATTTTAGGGACCCAATGCCTCAAAGACTATGATTCAGGCCACAAAATTATGATAATGGAGCCTATTGCTTATGTGGCACATGAGTAGATGAGCTAGAGGCTTAGTGCCTCACTACATATATAGCGCAATGATGCCAACATTATTGGTCCTTTGATCATTTGAACAATGCGCTATCCTATAGTGTAGCGGTGTTGGTTAAGATTATCGATAGGCATGAAACGAAGGGAAATGTCAACCTCATTTTAATGTGTGCCACGACATTGGATCAAAGAAGAAGCGTTGCAAACTTTTTTATGCGTTAGTTATGAAATTTATTATAATTAAATATATCTTCTTGATTGCATAGTAATTGGGATGTGCTAACTATCACCTGCATCGAACCGGGAGCCACAAAGACTAGGTCCGATTTATAAATGGTCCTGGTTGTTAAGGATTTTTATTTAGCAATCCTTTCTCTTCTAGCTCTTTTATTTTATAAATTTTAATATTAATGATGCCTCTTAAAAGATTAGTGGGAAAAAGAGGGCATCCAATGATGCCAACTTCTTCATCAATCGATGTCGAGGAGTGGTATCGCGCCTCCTTCAGAAGAACTGATTCCAAAAGACATTTCCAAACTAACAAAGATGAAGGGGATAAGCATGGAGTGTGGCTCAAGTCAACTTATGACCTCATGCATCTTCTGCTATGTGAATTCTTTGCAACGCACGTACGCTTAGGATATTAAAGTATACATCCGGGGAAGAAGTTAGTAGGTGCTATAAATGTATATTACGATCTTTATAATATTAAGTATGATAAATATCTCTCCTACTACAATGATCATCTTGATTTTGATGAGATCATTCATTTTCTTTCGCGTAAATGAAAGTGTGCAATATAAATGATGGGAGGAAAAATTATCAACTTTCCTACCTGCATGATAGTCACTTCTAAGGTTTGGCATTATTTCATTTTTTAACAAGCTTGTTTCCTGGTAACATCAATGAGGTTACTAAGGATAGAGCTATTTTAAAATTTTCTATTCATAAGGGGTTTTCGATCGATGTCGGGTAGGTTATTTTTAATTCTATTTGTGATATGAAGGGGGCACTATTATTGGGTATGGCTATACTTCTTTTATATATGATTTGTGTGTGCAAATTGGGGCTGATGAGGAGGTACTCGTAAGGCCCTCTAACAAAGAATGTGATTTAGGGATTCAAGCATATATTTGAAGTGGGAGAAAGTTCACATCCTTCCCGATCTAGATCCCGAATTCTTAAGTCCCCGAAGCAAGTTCAAGAGATTGATAGCGTGTCACGGACTTACAAAAGAGGGTGGATAGGAGTAGTCATAGGCAAGAGATATTGGAATGTAAATTTGATCATCATATGGGTCAACATTAGATGCAATTCTCTTACATGGCCCAATTCAACACTACACTAGTCAACATGTTTGAATTGCAAACTAATCCTAGCTGTGTGTCCTTTCCTATAGTGCATCAATATCACTCGTGATTACTCTATCGTAATCAAGCATGGAGGAAGAAAAAAAGAGGAATGTGGTGATGAATACAACTACTAGTTTCCCTCTATTTGTATTTTTCTTATTATTTGTTTGTGCTTGTAATATTTGAGTTTTGCAATAAAATTTCTCCCTTTTTATAATTATGTGTTGTGCTTGTGTATTATTGTCACTATTGATGCTCTAGAATACAAATATTAAAAAAAATTTAACACTTATAATTTAAAAATATTATATTATGGTACAACATCATGATCGCTTGGTATTCCAAAGCATTGACACTAGAAATAGAATGAAGAACTCGAGAGGTCGGTGCCACGATGTTGTGCTTGTAGTGCTATGGTGCTATGGGAAATTATTTTCTCCCTAGTTGAAAATTTTCTAAGTCCTTTTTTCATATACAAGTGCATAGAGTTGCAATGTCCCTACATTACCAAGACTCATCCTACATTGCACACGATGCTACTAGATTTCAAAATCACATATTACGGAGCACTCTTCTCTCTTGTTCCAGATCTAAGATTAATAGAGAAGGGATTTTTGAGAACATAAATTCTTTACCCGAAGTGAGAAATCTTTGAGTGAGCAATCACCGCTTAAAGAGAGTGGTGTGGTGTTTATTTTTGGATGTGGATGGACACCACATAGATCGTAGGTCGATATTTATTGAAATGATTAGGTATGACATTAAGGTATTATGCACTATCTTGAAAGATAGAAAACATCACCTACAATGGACCTAATCACCTAATAAGGACTCCTAAGGCATGATGGGTCTTGAATATGTCTTTCTTTACTTTACATGGAAAGTAAAGCAAGGTTTATATTAAGTCGAGTTCTTAAGTTCCTTATAGAGGCAAGCCTTCATAGTTAATTACATCCTAGAGCAGATTTCCTAAGAATACTCTTGAAAGTAGGCAATTATTGTCTCCAAAGATTTCAAGGTTGAACTATCAAAGGTTTGGTTATTTTATAAAATCAAATGGGATAGATCAAATAGAAATACTTATTTTGGGATCCAAAGGAAGATAAGTAGGGAATGCATGATACTAGAAAGCTTGAGCATTTCAATTTACCCTATGATTGGGCTTTATGTATTTGAAAGTGAAGTGATTCATTTATTTGAGTTGAAATTTTTTATACTACTAGGGCTTATAATCTATCAACACAAGATTGTGAAAATGCCTAAGAGGTGAGGATTTAAGCTTATAGCCCAAGGGAAACAACAACCTCATATCCAAAATCTAGTAAGCTTTAACATAAGTTAAAGCATGACCTAAATCTAAGGTGGACACAAGGATTTATCTCCACAAGAGAATAAACCCGTCCGACTTTTGGACTTATGACGCTTGGAGTGGTCGCTAACACCTCCTATGTTTTAAATCTATGTGGTCCTTATAAAATTTCAAGATAGTTAGGCTAGTTATTTAATTGAAAGAGACTAAAGCCCTAAACCCACTCCCTAAGAAACTTGAGCATGGGTGGTATAAATATATGACTTAATCTAAAATTGCAACATCTTTTCAAATTTTATTTTATTTTGACACAATATTTTGATAAGGGCTTAGGTTTTTTATTGCCTAAATACATGATGAAATGGATTATTGGCTAAATCTGAGAAGAGGGTGTTCGCCACAAGGGGATGCCCTCATAGGTCAAGCATTCCCTATCGTAAGGATGGAGACCCCATATTCAAGGAAGAAGGAATAAGGCATGATGTGAGATATACAACCATACAACTATGAGATTACTAAATCTTTTAATTATCTTGTTTATAGCCTAAGCTTTATGATGAGGTTATGAGTTATTTTAAAACTTTATTATGAGTGATTAGTTGGGTAAAAATTAATTTTATCCTAAGAGCCTACAACATCTAGGCCCCACATAAAACATCCATCATAAAGAAACTATAAAAATCATGCAATGCACAATTTAAACATAATATCAAATAATTTTTTTATAAGCTACTATAAGAGAATAAATGGTTTGTGCATATCTCTACACCCTAAAGAGAGAATTGGGTAGCTCTACCATTATACAAACCAAAATATAAAATAATTACCATTAGAAATGAATACATATTATGGGGTCTTCACTTCTTCATTCCTTCATTTCTTCGCTTTCTTCTTTCTTTAGTTTGATTTGCTCCAACATCACAGGCACCCTTGGACTAAGCCTTCTTACCACTGCTAATCCTAATCCCCATAGCACTAATCTTAATTCCTATTGCAAAATTATATTTATATGGGAAAGTAAATGTAACTACACGTAAAATAGAGCTAAACATACATACAATCTCAAATAGTTTTTTTATAATTTGGACTTAGCACACGCACATGCAACCAATACTTGTCCTAACTGGATTATGCTTAGGGTCTTAAGCAACCCAAAGCAAAACATTTATATTTATATTTAAGAAACCCTTTAAGCATAATCTCTTGCAAAATACATGATTAGGTTAAAATGACCTAACATTAAGTGTACAAAACATAAACACTAACATCAAGTCTAAAATATTACATCACAAAATAAAACATACTACACATACACTATACTAACTTAGACTAGAAGTGGTGGCTTAATTCTAATGTGTGCTAAGGCTTTGTCTATCTTAACTAAGCATTAGAGTTATGATTTTCAATGTGAAATAATTTTAATTTAATAATAGAGGTTGGTTACACTTCAAGTTATTTAGTGGATTTGCAAATTTTAATTTAAGTTTTACTTGGTTTCATTTGATTTACACCTAGCATCTAAGTGTCATAAAGAGAGGAAAGAGGATTACCCTCCTTCATTCATACCATAAGACATTTCCTAAAGCATATTTTGATGACTTAGTTCTCTTTAGTGAATGGCTTATTAAATATTTTATTAATCCTAAGTTTAGGTGAACCTTAAATAATTTTATACAACATGAAAGGTATCTTAAAATTAATATGATTGAATTACTATCACATAGCACATGATGAACCATTGCTTTATTACTTTACTTATAACATGCATATTATTCAATCCTTAGTGTATCTATACATGCACTATATTTTTTGGCACATTTAAATGATGATGGATGCATATGTTTGAAAGTTGTATTTTACTTGATTGAATTATTTATAAATGTAAATTAAAGCTCTATCCAAATTGATACAAATATACATAGGAAAGAAACTAAATGAGTAAGTGCTATTATTAAACCAGTGAAGTGAGGTAATTAAAGACCTCTTTGGAGCTACTTAAAGTCTCATATTCTGAAATATCAGACTATATACCCATTATTGTTCAAGCCCATGTAAATTTATATATAAATCATAAGAAAGAGAAAACTAATTCAATGTATTTTAATGACTTAGATTATCATGGATGCATGTATTTTAGTAAAAGGGGATTTTCATTCTTTAATCAAATACACATACATATGTATAAGAGTTTTAAGTAAGCACATGTTGTTAATCTAGAAGTGAGAAAATCAAATGACTTCTGCTTAAAGCCTTGTATTCTTAGGATGTCACTATATACTTGCTATTCTTAAATACATATTAATGTACACATAATTGTAAGAATGAAAATCATGAAAGGCTCATATTTTGTTTAATTTAATTACTTATATATGTGAAATAAAACTCCATCCAAATTCTAATACTAATATACAAAAGAAAGAAATTAAAGCACGTGCCATTATTAAACCAGGGAAGTGTAATCAAATGACCTCCTGCTACTTAAAGCCTCATATTCCCGGGATGTCCGTGACTATATACCCATTATTGTTCAAGCCCATGTAAATCTATATATAAATCATAAGAAAGAGAACACTAATTCACATGTAATGTATTTTAATGACTTAAATGATCATGGATGCATGTACTTTTAGTAGAAAAGGGGATTTTGTTCCTTTAATCAAATACACATACATATGTATAAGAGTTTCACGTGCCATTGTTAAACTAGGGAAGTGAGGTAATCAAATACTCTCCTTGGGGCTACTTAAAACCGTATTCCTAAGATGTCCGGACTATATACTTGCTATTCTTAAATACATATAATTGTACATATAATTGTAATAATGAAAATCATGCAAGGATCATATTTTTTCTAATTGAATTACTTATATATATGAATTAAAGCTCCATCCAAATTCTAATACCAATATACAAAGGAAAGAAATTAAATGGTACGCTTGTTAAAACAAGGAAGTGAGGTAATCAAATGATCTTATTGGGGCTACTTATAGCCTCAGATTCCCGTGGATGTCCAAACTATATACCTATTACCTTTCAAACTTATGTAAATCTATATATGACTAAAGGAGAGAGCTTCACTTTAGATACTTAAGTTATAAGCACATACAAGTCCTATGTGTATTCATAACTATCATCACTACACATATTATTATCAATTTATAAACTTTGGAAAATAGATTTGAATTTATTAGTGATAATAGGCACACATATAATTAAGTTAAATCAACAGATGCAAGCTTACATAAATAAATTTTTATTTAATTGATTTGAATTTGAAAATGTGAATGCATGAAACCACATGACATACAACATTTAAAGTAATTGAGAAGGAATAACAAAACATAAATATGTGAGTCATTCAACTAAACAAAAATGAGTATTTATTTATATTTTTGTACAATTAGTTATAATTTTTCAACATTTCGCCATTAAAGTGAGTAATTAACCATTAATTAAACCTAATCCGTCACCATGCGGATCATTGCATGGTGTGCTTTTCATGTGGCACTGGATTGGTTATTTAAAGTTGTCCGAGAAGCGTGGTGGCGACGGCGCCCCACCGTCGATCTAAGATCGAAGCGGTGGAGATTAATCAGCTTCAAGGATTAAATCTAGGAGATCACAACCATCCATTCTAATCATGTAAAATAAATGACGGATGATCTACTCTCGATGCGATAAAAGATGAACACCGGTGCCTTCCTCCACCTAATGAGCAGAGCTCTTAATTGATCCCACCCAAGAGCTCATAAGTGATCTACAAGGATCCTATGGTTGGATTCACATGACATTCACATTTCCTTTGAAAAGGCATAAAAAGGAAAAGTCTCGGTTTGATGGAATAGTACCTCAGGAGGTCGACCGATGGTTCCAAGGTAGCTTCACCAAAGGCTGTTGAGAAGATGGTGTGATGCCTCTCCATCCATTTGCTCAGGAACAAACACCGCAATGCTTGTTGGAGTTAGTCTAGGAGGTACTTTCTAGTGGCGTCCAACCACTGGTGGTCAGTGGCGTGTGGAGGTGAGGTGGCTCAATTTGGTTGGCCAAGTGAGAGCAGGTTTCCATGGAGGAGAGTGGGTGTCCTTGGGTTGCCAAGTGTGCCAATGGGAAAAGAGGGTGAACTCACCTCCACTTGGCTCATGGCTGACCCAACCTTGAGCTAGTATCCCTCTTGCAGAAGGTTTGGAGGCTCATGTGGAGGGAAGGGATTTGACCATTCAAATGGGGTATTTGTCTCCTTGGCAAGCTTGACCCATTGGGTTTGGGTTAATTTGGGTCAAGCATGGGTTGGGTTGGATTTTGACCCAAGGTGAGTCAAATATGGGTCATGCCAAATTTCAATGGGTTTGGGCTTCATTTGAATAGGTTTACCTAAATAATTTGGCTAAGTTGGTTGACCAATTGGTCAAATTGGGTGGAACCAAAGCTTGGGTCAAGTTTAAATAATGATTTGAAGTATTTTGGTGTAATTGGTTTGGGTTGGTTTGGTTTGAATTTGACCCATTTAGGTTCAAATGGGTCAAATGGGTCAAGTTGACCAAATTGGCCAAATTGGCCAAATGGGCTTAAGTTAGGTTCATGTTTGATTGATCATTTGAAGGTGGTTGTAGGTTTTTTTTTCAATCAATTTGGATTTGGCAATGATTTAGGCCAAATTCACCCTTTAGGTCAATTTGGACTAAATAGGTCAATTGGGTTCACTTTGGTCATGTTTAATAGTCAATTTGAAATGAACTTGAGTCATTGTAATCAATTTGGGTTTGGTTTTGATTTGACTCAATTTGGCCCTTTAGGTCAAATTGGGTCAACTTGGGTCAAATTGGGTTTGGTTTGGCTCAATTGATGATCAAGTCATGTTTAAGTATTAATTTTAGGTTGGTATGAATCATTGATTTCAATTGATTTGGGGATGAAATTTGGTTCATTTTTCTCATGTAGGTTAAATGGATTGATTTGGTCAAATGGCTAGGTTGACTTGGTTTGACTCAATTGATTGAAATTTATCAATCAAGGATGATCTACAATCATTATAGGAGGTTTTGATTGGTTTGATTCTATCCAATTTGAGTTGGATTGAAGATTGATTCAAATGGGTCCTTGATCACTTGGTCAAGTGAGCCTAAATAGTCAATTGGCTTGATTGGAATTGATTATAGTTAGCCATCCAAGTTGATCTATAATCATCTTGGAGAAGATTTAGAGGGTTGGTACAATCCAATTTGGGTTGGATTGGAGTTTGATTCAATTTGATCAAATTGGTCTCTTTAGGTTAACAATTGGGCTAATTGAGTTAGATTTGGGGTTGAATTGAGCTTAGTTTGGTTTGGACATTGATTGATTCATGGCTTTAGTTGCAATTGATTTGGATATTGGGTTTTGACTCATTTGAATATTTGAAGTCAAATGGGTTAGGAGGGTTTGATTGTATTGAATTTATTTGTTCAATTGGATTATAGATTTGATTTGGTTTGGAGTGATAGTTGAATGATGATTTATGAGAAAGCTAATTAAATTTGATTTGGTTTGAAGGGAAATTTGGCTAAGTCCATAGGATCAAATCATAGGCTTTGGTTAAGTTGATTTGATTTGAAATGGGTTTGGAGGCTTGAATTAAATTTAATTGGATATGGATGAATTGAATTTGAGATTTGGTTTGGGGAGGTAGGCCCGGATGGCTATGGAGGTAAATTTTCCTAGTCTAAGCCTAATCCTATGGCTAATCCTTCTAAGTCTCTAGGCTTAAGTTGTTCCTTATACTGGGTGTCTTATGACTAAGGAGCCCTTAGTGTCTAAGACTTGTGATCTATGTTGGAGGAGTTGAATCCTCCTAAAAGTGATTTCAACAAATACCCTCAATAGGTGTGGTGTAATTGAAGGGCACACCACACGTATTGCGTTGATCGAGATGATCGATAATGTCCAAAAGATTATGAGTGCTAATGAAAATGTCTATACCTAAACCAATGAGGTAGATAGAATCATGATCTTAATGCAATAACTCATCTCATGCCAAGGGCAGGGAGTCAAGAGGATTTAGTTTAGAAGAATTTCATGTCAAGTACATGAAGAGGATGGGAATCATATAATTGGATATGACATGAGATAGATTTATGCCAAGGGCATAAAAGAGGAAATTCACAAGGGATTTGGGAGGAATCCATGAGGATACAAACATGTAATCCTTTGGAGATTAAGATAGAATTTTCTTTAATTTATTTGATTTATGTAATGGAGACTAGGATACAAATTTGAATTTGATTTAATTTGGGGCATATCAGACATAAGGTTGAATCCACTTGGGATCAAGACCGGTTTATTTTGATTTGATTTATTATAACTTCAGGGAGGTGGTTTGAATTTGATATGTTTGTTTATTTGAGCTCCATTGGGGAGGAATGTGAGTTAACTCCACTAGAGAGATTAAATTGGATTTGATTTGTATTGACTTAGTTAGTTTTGACATGTTTTGAGGGCATACTGGATATGAGCTTGGTTGAATCTGCTTGAATTTTGTTGTAATTTATGGACCCTATAGGATGGATCCACTAAGAAAGAGCCAGGGTCTTGCCCTATCTTAGAATTATCAATCCAATGGGGTAGTCTAAAAGGTAGAACTCCAACCTAAAGGTTTCCTTTGGTGTGTAACCATTGCTTTAGGAAGAAAGTGTAGGAGACTTACATCTTCCAAAAGAAATAAATGCTAGTTGACGGTGTAACAAATCAAAGCGACCTAGGGTGACCGAGTGAGTACCACCAGGATCTTACCTTAACTCAAGAGTAGTTAGGATAATTAATTTAATTTAATTTGATTTGATGGACCCTATCGGTGCGATGGACCACACCGAATGGGCTATGGAATGGACTGATTTATTGATCCAAAGGGGTAGTCTACCAAGGGTGAGACTCCTATTTAAGGATTTCCTTTGGTGCAACAACTGTTAGGAAGAAAGCACAAGGACTTACGTCTTAAGTAGTAGAATACTAGGGTGACCTATTGGTAGTACAACAAATCAAATCGACTTAGGCGACTCAGTGAGTGTCGTGGGGATCATATCTTGACTCAAGAGTAGGGGATGATTAATTTAATTTAATTTAATTTGATGGACCCTATCGCGCGATGGACCGCATTGAAGGGACTATGTCAACCTATCTCGATTTGCCAATCTAAAGTGGTAGTCTACCGGGTGAGATTAATTGACTTAAGGGTTGCCTTTTAGTGGGCAATGACCGCTAAGAAGAACGTGAAAGGAATTACATCTTCAATACAATCATAGGGTGACCGGTGGTAGCACATAAATCGAACCCAACCTAAGGAGACTATTGAGTGAGTGCCGGAGATCTTACCTCAACTCAAGAGTAGTCAAGATAATTAATTTAATTTGATGGACCGCCGTGTGTGATGGACCACACCGAGAAGGGGCTATGTTGGCCTAGACTTGTCTATCCAAAGGGGTAGTCTACTAGTTGAAGGGTAAAACTAATGGACCTAAGTGTCGCCGGGTGTGATGACTGTTAGAAAAAAGTGCAAGGACTTACATCTTCCAAAGCAAAATAATCATCGAGGTAACGTTGGTAGCACAAAAATTGAACCCGACTTAGGATGATTATTGAGTGAGTGTTGTTGGGGATCTTACCTCAACTCAAGAGTCGTTAGATGATTCCTATAGGGAGTTTTGTTGACACTACCCTAAAGATAGGATGCATGCTTGGGAAAAGGGGTGTTCTCTAATCCACAAGCAATATATATTTTATTTTTTTGTTTTTTTGCAAACCCAGTTGGTGTAAGAGGGACCACTAAGGGGCTATGCCTAGACCTATCTATTTACCAATCCAAAGGAAGAGTCTACATATCTACAAGATAAACCTTTCAACCATAGGGGTGGTTACTAGAATAGGAGGATTGTCTAATCCAAGAGTAACTCGTAGTGTCTGGTGTCGAAAGGACATGATCCAAATAAAGTACCCACAAAGGAGGCACCACTAGGGGCATTATCGATCTCTAAAAGAAAGTCTATAGGTATACGGTGGCCAATTCAAGGAGAAAGTGTGGACTTACGTGAATGGGTGGTGTCATCCACGAAATGCGCTATCAACATAGTGAACTAGGAAGAAAGCATAGGAGACTTACATCTTCCTAGATGAAAATGATCATTAGGATAGTCATCAGACAAGTATTATCGACCTAGGGTGATTATTAACCGGGAGTCTCAAGAAGGACTGAGCCCACAAGTAAGTAGGAGGAAAGGAGGGGGACTTACCCTAATCTTCAAATTTATTTGACCTAGTCGAGGCTAGTCAAGAAGAAAGTGTAGAGTCTTACATCTTCTTAAATAAAGCCAACATGATGGTAGCTTACATAAAGCCTACCATAAGGCACTCATCAATGTGCAATGGTTAAGCTAGAAGTGTGGGAGACTTACATCCTCTAAGAAAAAAATACCATTAGGTGGCAAGCTATAGTAGATCAACCCAATTTAGAGCACCATCGAGTGAGGGGCCTAGCTGCGTTATTCAACTCAAAGAGACAAAAGATGTGTGTTTGTGTGTAATTTGTGTTTAAGTTGTGCTAATAAAGGAGAAGATGCCTTCTCTTATCCTACATACATCGTGGCGTGATTAGATAAAATGTTCAATTTGAAGGGATTAAATTTAAATAGAATTTTATTGATGATAGTTATTTTCAAACATAATTTTATGGATAATATTTTTTTTAGGTAAAGCCGTGATTGGAAGCATGATGCTCCTCCTTATGGTTGATGAGTTGATATGATCCTCCACGGTAGGCTTTCTCTATGGAAAAATGGCCTTCCTAAGTGGGTTCAAACTTGCCTCTCATCTTGCTATGGGCAATTGGTCTCCTAAATACTAAAACAAGCTCTCCTACTTGAAATGCTCTAGGCGACTAACTTGTTGTGAGCTTGAATCATTTTGGCTTTGTATAACTTGAGGTTTTTGGCATGCCCATAGACATCTCTCCTCCAAACTTGAGCTCTTCTAATCGTAATTTGGCATTCTTCTTCATTGTGATCTTGCTACCCACAACTATCCTTAGTGATGAGAGGCATTCTAATGGTGAATGACTTCACCCATATACTATGAAGAAAAGGGACTGAGGAGTTACAGGTGGTGCGGTAGGACCACAAGCCTTCCACTAACCGCTCATGCCACCGTCATTTATTATCGAGTGTCTTCTTGAGTATTTGGATGAGAGTTTTGTTGAAGGCAAAATGCTCACTCTTGGATAATAGATGATAGAATATCTCCAATCTATGTGTCTCACAAAGTTGTTGGTTTTGGTGCTTTGAATGCGCATCATTATATAATCCAGGGGTACACCAAATTTATATACAATATGGATCCTTAAAAATTGGAGCACATGATGAGCTTTGACCTCTCGAGAATCACCTCGCCATTTGGAAAATTAGTAAGAGTATCTAAGATAAATTGATGACTCTTGAAGGAATAAGGATCAAATCAACTATATGTCCCCAACACTTGAATGGCTATGAGGCTAATGATGGTTGTGTAAAATGTTGGGTGGTTGGTGTAGGACTACATGTACTTGACATTGGTGACATCACCTGCTACATCCATAATAACCATCATCAATGGCCAATAATATCAAAGTCTCTTGATTTTGGATTTCATCTTGGGACCGATTGGCGAAAATCGAGTATGGTCGATCTTATGGGCTTTGTGCTTGTCTAAATAATATAACAACATATGATCGAAGGATCGGTATAAGATACCATCCAGGGGTGAAAAGTTTGCTTCATTTGATGTGTTTGTGACTACTCTTGAGGTAGTTCACCTTTATTTAGGTAACCCATGAATGGTTGCTTCCAATCCAACTATTCATCCTTTTAGCAATGATAACATCCCCTTCAAGAGAGTATTTTTGGATGAGTTTAACATCAATAAGAGCAACTTGTCTATTTTGGATGTCTATTAATATGGATTCTTCTGACATGCCAATTCCTTGGCAAGCACTAAGGCATCTGAATTTTATCCTCGAGGGATCTTGTAGATGGTCACTTCAATAATTTGGGCCAAATGACTCCATTGTGTACTTATGGTAGTGATGGAGCTTTAGAACTTTATAGGACCTAGCAATTTGGTTGACCACTAAATTCCCAAAGATGTTGATGTTCTATATAGTTAGTGAAATGGCTAAGTCCACAAAGAATAATTCATATTTGGCTTCATTGTTGTGCAAGGATTGGATAGATGATACAAGAATATTATCATATCGTGATCCGGAGTTAGAGAACTATTCCTACGTCTTTCTGGAAGAGTGGATTGTGGTTCTTCTCCTTTAAGAGGAAGCGCACCATCAAAAATATCTCCCAATGACGAATGGTATCCCATAAGTTCATGATTTGGGGAGATCATCTAAGCGGATCCAGGAAGTGGGTGTGTTACTAAGAAATTCATGAGTGCTTGTCCTTTCACCGCATGGAGGGTACAAAAGTGATGTCAAACTATGAAAAATCATGGACCAACATGCCAACCATCCGTAATACCGTCATAAAGATATTGCAATTGATTGATTCTAGAAATCAAGTTGACTTTATAAGAAAGCATGTAATGCTATAGCTTTTGGATGCAAAGATTAAAGCTAGGCATTGCTTCTCAATGGGTGGATCATTTGCTTCAGAATCGATGATGACTTTGGTAATAGAGCATGTTCTCTTCCCTTCATCATTGGCTTGGGCTAATAAAGCATCGAGGGAGTCTTCTAATGTAGCTGTAGAGTATAACCGGCTTGCTCGTAATAGGGTAGAACCTGGCATCATCGACTTCTTGACATCTTCAAGGCATGTCGGTACTTGTCATCCCACTTAAACTTGGTGTCCTTCTTGACAAGTGTTGAGAATGGCTAGCATCTTCTTGATAGGTTTGATGTTAAGCATCTTAGATACACTAAGTTGAGTTAGAATTTTATGCATTTCTAATATCACTTTAATCTTCTCGGTCGATTTCAATTTTGAGATTTGACAATAAACCTAAGGAATTTTCGTGAAGTTACTCAATGCACTCTTCATGGGGTTCATTTTGAGGTTATATTTCCTTAACCACTCAAATTACTCTCAAGTCAAAGAGATGGTCATCATTTTCTTTGCTTTTGATCATGAGATTATCGATGTAGCATTTAACTTGATGATGATTGAGTTCTCAAAGATTCGAGTCACCCACGGTAAGTGGCACTAACATTTCTAAGGTCTAAAAGGCATGATCTTATAGCAATAGATCTCGATCGGGGTTCTAAAATTAGTATTTTCTCATATTCAAGGGCCATCTTTATTTGGTTGTATCCAAAAGAACCATCCATGAAGGAGAAGACCGCATGAGATGAGGCAATATTCATCATCAATTCTGTATTGGTAGTAAAAAATTCATCTTTTAGACATGCCTTATTTTGATCCCTAAATCGACGTAGATGCAAATTTGGCCATTCTTTTCTTAATTAGGATGACACTAGCCAACTAGATGGGGTATTTTTCTTCCCGATGAAACCAACAATGATCATTTTCTTGACTAAATGACATATTGTTCAATGTCTATACGCGCCTAGGAGCTTGCTTGATAGGATTAACATCGTATTATTAGCTTATGGACCATGCCAAGAGCCAATCCGTCATTTCTTCATAACTCTATGTAAAGTAGTCCTTAAACACAATAAGTAGCCTAACTAAGTCATTGGTTTCAGTTTCATTAAAAAAATTGATGTCGGCGTGGATCTTCTTCGACTAAGTTTATTTCTTTGAGTTCATCGATGTTTGATTTGATTTCTTCTTTAAACTTTGGTGGTGCATATCGACTTGAAAATCATCTAGATCATCTAAAGTTTCTAAGCACACCTCCTCATATGAGTTAATGTGATTTGAAAAGAACCTATTTCAAATGATTGGTGATGACTAATTGTCAATATCATCGAGCCCATCCAAGCCTAGTCCTAGTCTTGATTGAGAGCTTTTGCATTTTTGTTTCATATCTTTTCAAAGTAATCTAATATGTGCTTGGGCCATGTATGTGGAATTAATCCTTTCTTTGTTAAATTATAAACACAAGGTGAGTACTATTCAAAAGGTAGTTCTATTAAATCTTTATATAAATCATCCTTAAGTTCTACATCAACTTCTTGACTTGAGGATGATTCTCTAGGAAAGAACCTCAATCTTCATAATTGTGGATGATTTAGGGGCTTCCTTAACTACCAAACCCTCAACTTTTGTGAGAAAAGTGGGGTGAGCTAAGGTTCCCAACTAATGCCTAACCCATATAAAGATGATTTGGATATACTTATGCTTTTCTTGGAAATCGATCTTCATGACTATCCGCTAGTGTCACCTTCAATAGGATCTGCTATTGAGAAGAGCGGCGGTGTTAACCATATAGGACTCATCCTATGAACTAGATTCTAAGTCTATATGGATAGCAGTGCACTCGGTAGCTGGGACAAATCTCTAGTGGGTGGTAGGTATGGAGGTCTCCCACCCCTGGACTACCTCTAGACTTGCCTCTTTCACATCTTGGTGGAGGTCGTCATCCTCCCCACATGCTCGAATGGAGTAATGAACTGGTGGAATCTATTCTCAAGCTTTACTTCCTCCTCCAGTCTTTTTTGCTTCATTTTCTTTTCTATTTGATTTTCTTTTTCTTTTTTTTCTCTTTCTTTCTTTATTTTCTTTCTTTTCTTTTCTCCCACATGGGAATTTTGACTAAGTTCATGAAAATAGACTTTTGGTTTTGGGAGATAGGTGCATCCTCATATATTCTCACCTGAACTATAAAGGGTTTGAGATATCCTTTGACACAATATTCCATCTCTTAGGGACTTGATGCACTGATAAAGCGGATGGAACCATGTTGTTCTCATGTATTCATAGTCTCCCAATCAAAGTATTGAAAGATGTATCCAAGTCTATTATTTGAAACTTGGCTTCACCTCAATCATCTTCTCTAGTGGAAACATTATGGAGCCTAAGGTCCTCTCGCCTTACTCATTAAATTATTTCAACATCATCCTCTCCTTTTGGAGTTTAGAGATGTCAATCATCAAGTAGATTCTTAGACTCATAATGACTAATGCACCCGACAACAAGAACTCGATAGCCTAATCGCCAACAACCATTATGATGTAGAGAGAATGGTTATGCTCGATCATCCCTAGAAGTAGGTCTTCATCTGAATGTAACCCCTAAGATGTCCTTTGAGTAGTGCTTTCTCACCAAGAGTGATTGGTAACTAAGAATATCTCGGATCAAGCAAGGCTTTGATTAGAGATTCCCTTATCTCTCTTTGGATAAGATAAGGGTGTCATATATGCTTAACTTAGTGACAACTTTCTAAGATGAGTGAGGATGTTGTAATCAACTTTGACTAATCCTCCATAAGCATATTCCTGAGCATCTTATGGAGGGCTATCTACTCATTGGAACTAATGACTTGTTTACCCTTATCTTGAGGTGCTACCAGGAGGTAAAACTTTGCCACTATAGAGGTTGACTTGTGACTTCTTGGAATAATTTTTTTGGAAAGTTCTACCTACTCATCTTATACAACTTCTCCTAAAGGATCCTTAAAGTCGGATGTCTCCAAGTCAATCTCAAGAGGTGAACCCGATTGATTCATAGAAGGAAAATCTAACTTTGAATCAAAAGATTGGATTAGAACTATTTAAGCTATTATTATTTTGACTTGGAGAGCTTTCAATATGAATAAAATTAGAGCATCATAGAGAGAATGTAAGTGGAATCAATCTTCTTCATTGATTTTTTTAATTGGGTGGAGGTACATAATAAAATTAAAGTAAGTGAGCTAAGGGGTGGTAGAAGAAGAGTAGAGGTGGTAGTAAATGGCAAAGGAATGTTGGACTGAGGTGGTTGCTATGGATCTATTCCTGGCAAGTGAGGTGATATTGTCGCTATTAGACTTCCACCCTCTCCGAGTTGTCCATCACAACTAGCAAACCTTCCTTGGTGTTAAAGGTTTAAGTTGCTTGAATGAGAAAAGTTTTTTATTTTAGAGATGATTTTCTTAGAGGCATGCGATAACAAAATATCCTTCTTTGATTTTAATAAGATCAAATATCTCCAAAGATTACTCAACGAACCAAAGATTATTTTATTAAGTATTCCTTAGGGATGACTATAGCTCGACTTATATGCTCAAGTCCCTTGAAAGTAATGCAATCCTTTAAGACATGGTCTAACATATTGTGGTAGGGACAATAGTTAGGATCATCGATCTTGCCCACTTTCTCCTTTCTAGGTTGCTAGAAATTAGGCTTCTTCAAGAGATTCTTGAAAATTTTTCTAATTACCTCCCTCTTGAATGAGTATGGTTTGCTTATATTTTCAATAAGAATAGGTGAAAACAATTACCGGTAATGGATATGGATACCACTACTTATTAGGCTATTGTGGCGTGGTGGTGTGGCAAGGGTGGCTCAGATATTGACCAAGGTTGTGGAAGAGGAGGTGACAAGTGGGAGTTGCTAAAATCAAGGTCTCTTAAACTGTATGGCGGTTGTTTCCCTTGTCCACACAACAACTCCCATTTCTTCTTAAATATCTTCTAAGGCTTGAGCTTAGATTATTAGTCTAAAAAGGGTAACTGCTGGCTTCCACTTGTAAGTCACCTTGTTGATTAGATTCTCAAATGTCTTTATGGTGAAGCCCTTAAGCATGAAGGCAATCAGTCATAAATATTCTTAAGTAGAATCTCAATGGCATTCTATTGGATAGATGTGGTTCACATTTCATACTCGTTGCCATCTAAGAATGTAATTAATAAGGGACTCATTAAGTTTTATTTTCTATGATGAGATCACCTACAATTACCCTCTATTGAGCTCCTACAAATCTCTTGATAAAGAGATGCTCTAACTCAAAGATCTTCACCAAACATTGAGTAGTTTGGCATACCAATCGAATGTGACACCGCTAAGCTATTGACAAATAAGGAAGAGAAGTGCATAGCGCCATTAGATTCAAACAATTAGCCTCAAGTGTGCAATATGTTTCCTTGGGTTCCTACTTCATCAAAACTTTTGAAAGATTATGGCACAAAACTCTTGGTATTAAACTACATCAAATTTATCCGATAATTTGGAATAGATGAGCTCCCGCTTGTGTCAATGCTTCCTTCAGCATCGCTCCACCATCTCGCTTAATATCCTTTTCATACATAGAATTGCTATCGGTGATCTTCCATGCAAGCTACTAGCATCGTCATCCATGCGAGTGCACTTTCGATGATCTAAGGTATGTACCAACTTTGTCGCCGCCCACCATGGGGAAGGTTTTGAAACTAGGGCTTGGTTTGAAGAAGCTATGATCATTTCTTCTACCCTTTTCTCCATTCTATCAATCTGGTCATCCTTCCATTTGAGCTACCGGAGGAGGTATTGAGTTGAGTGAGATGTGTCAATTTTCTTAACTACAACACCTTCTTAGCTAGCTGTTTCTATGCATAGATCCTCGTATCAACCATGTGGACTTCTGCTAAGTCATCCAACATGTCATCCTCATTGGGGTCAAAATTAACCTTACCCTCTTCTTGATTGGAATGATCGCCATGACTATTTGTCTAACTACAAGATGGTAGTCTTCTAGAATATCCTCTAAAGAATGGTTGTCAACTTGACCGCCACCGCTCAACCGGAACGTAGTCGGTTGACGAATCGATTATGAGAGTGGTGTAGACTTAATGCATTGAACACTCTAAGGTGGGGTACACCCTAGCATGCTCAATTATCAAGGGGACCATCTTGGTATCCTCCCATTTCTTCCTCCAACCGTGATGGTGGAAGGACCACGATACTCTTGGGTCGCCACTCTTTACCACAGCTTGAAGTGGAAGGTCGAGTAAGGGAGCTCTCACCTCAACAAGTATAATAGATGGAGTAGGATCCTTGGGCCATAGGAATCATCAATGGAGAAGCTCTCTTCCGGGGCTTATGGAACTTTGGGGACTATGGATGTTGAACCTAAACTAGTGAAGGTGGATGGCAGCATAGCGGTAATGTGGGTGACACCGCCTCTTCACCAAAGATCCGCTCTATGATTGACGACCAAGAAGGACTATGCGTCAAAATGGTTAGCTTTAACCATGATCGGGAAATCCATCAAAGAAGGCCACCGACGCTTGACAAACCTCCTCCTCTCATGCTTTCCCACTTGGGGAACTCTAGCCTCAAAGGCCTCTTTCTATGTATTTGATCCCTAACACTCTAGGCATCAAGCCCCTTAGATCATGTAATGTACTCGAGCATTCGTGAGCTCTATCAACTAGAGAAGAATGATCAGACAAGATAGCACTTCCTCCTGCCCATACCGGTGTCTCTGATCAGAGGCAAGAGTGATGTAGCAATCCTATGATTATCCTCCTCTCCTCTCAAGTGGAGAGGAACCTACTATAACTCAAGAATGGAGATCTCACCAGGGGAACCTTCCTCATCTACATGGGATACCTCATCTATCTCGCTTGCTCACGCCAAGCGCTGATCTCGTGGTTCTTATTTTGGCAGTCTTGGGGGGATAGAATGGGAACTAGACCCTACCACTAAGGTAGGTGAGACTATCTTATAAACCAAGATAGCCATCTCCCTTTAGAAAGGGAACCAACAAGGAGGTAGCCCATGTCGAACTACAACAGAGAAAGATCAACTTGCACTGACACAACTATCAATGCACAAATCACACACTAGCATGGACACAGTGTGGAAACCATTATAGCTTTCCTCTTTAGAGAAGAAACTTGAAATCAACGCACATCAACCGGAGAAGTGGCTTGCCCGCCACCTCCTCTCTGCAACAAGGTGAGGGTTGGTCCTCACAGTGAACTTGAATTGCTCAATCCAAGGTTGGACTTAATGATAGGGGAACCGTGAGTATGGCCTAATACATGGCTAAATCCACACGATGTGAAGGAGAAAATCGATTGTTGAAAGACATTAACCTGACAAAAGGAAGGAAGTAAGAACTGGGTATCTCTACATTGTTGGAAGAGAGAACCAATACCCTTTCCTTGAATTATTGACTTGAATTGTTAATCTTATTTTGACTTTTGAATTAGAACCCTCATTTAACAAATTAAGTATGCTAAATGGGTTCTATTGGAGAGATTTAAAAATTTGGAGGAGAGACTCACTTGAGTTGTATGTTGATTTGATTTTGTTTTAGAACCCACATTCAACAAATTTAGGTATGTTGAATGGGATCAATTATTTTGGAGAGACTTTGGAGATGTTTTGTTGTTTTGTTTTGTTGGAGTTTGATTTTGGAACCTTCACTTAGAAAATTTAGGTATGCTAAATGGGGTTCAAAGTATGTTGAAAACTGAAAGCTTCTTATCTTGATGGTTTGATTGTTGATTGTTGATGCATTGATTTGATTTTGAAAAGAAGAACTCCCATTTAACAAATTTAGGTATGTTAAATGGAGTTTAAGTGTGTGTTTGATGTTTATTGTTGGTTTGATTTTGAAAATGGAACTCTTGTTTAATAAATTTAGGTATGTTAAATAGAATTCAATTGTATGTTTGATGTTGATGTTGAGTTTGATTTTGTTTTGAAAATGAGACTCTCATTTAATAAATTTGGGTATGTTAAATGGAGTTCACTTGTATGTTTAATTGTTTGTTTGTTGATTTGTGGTTTTGTTTTGATTTTAAAAAAATGAACTCATGTAACAAGTTTAGGTATGTTAAATGGAGTTCAAATGTTTGTTGATGTTTTGATTTCAATTTGGTTTTGAAAATGGAGCTCTCATTTAACAAATTTTGGTATGTTAAATGGAGTTCAATTATATGTTGCTTATTGATGTTTATTGTTGTTTGATTTTGCTTTTGAAAATGAGGCCCTCATTTAACAAATTTGGATATGTTAAATGGAGTTGGTTTTATTTAAAATATATATTGTGTGTGTTTGATTTTGATTTTCAAAGGGGACCTCATTTAACAAAATTAAGTATGTTAAATGGATTTAGTTGCTTAATTTTTGAAAAAGAATTTGAATATGTTTGTTTTTTTAAAAGAGAGGTTTGTTGTTTGATTCAATTTTAATTTTGAAAAGAGGAATCCTCATTCAAAAATTTAGGCTAAATAGGTCAATTGGGTTCAATTGGTCAAATTCGATTCAATCAAGGCTTTGGTCATGTTCAATGGTCAATTTGAAATGAACTAGAGTCATTAGTTACAATCAACTTGGGTTAGGTTTGATTTGACCCAATTTGGCTCTTTAGGTCAAATTGGGTCAACTTTCAAATGGCCAATTGGGTTTGATTTGGCCCAATTGATGATCAAGTCATGTTCAAGTATTAATTTTAGGTTGGTATGAATCATTGGTTTCAACCGATTTGGCTTAGGATGGAATTTGGTTCATTTGGCTCATGTAAGTTAAATGGATTGGTTTGGTCAAATGGCTAGTTGACTTAGTTTGACCCAATTGATTGAAATTGATCAATCAAGAATGATCAACAATCATTGTAGAGATTTTGATTGGTTTGATTCAATCCAATTTAGGTTGGATTAAAGATTGGTTCAAATGGGTCCTTTAGACCACTTTGGATCAAGTGAGCCTAAATAGGTCAATTGGCTTGATTTAGTTGAATTGATTGTAGTTAGGCCATCCGAGATGATCAACAATCAAATTGGAGAAGATTTGGAGGGTTGGTTTAATCCAATTTAGGTTGGATTGGTGTGGTTCAATTTGATCAAATTAGTCACTTTGGGTCAAGTAGACCAATTGGGCTAATGAGTTAGATTTTGGGTTGAATTGAGTTTATGAGTTTGAGTATTGATTTGGGATTGATTCATGGTTTTGGTTGCAATTTAAGATTCAATGGGTTTTGGCTCGCTTAAATATTTGAATTCAAATGGGTTAGGTTAGGTTTGATTGGATAGATTTTGGCTATCGGATTGTAGATTTGATTTGGTTTGGAATGATAGTTGAAGGATGATTGATTCATGAGAAAGTCAATTGAATTTGATTTGGATTGAAGGGAAATTTGGCTAAGTCGATATGATCAAATCATAGGCTTAGGTTAAGTTGATTTAATTTGAAATGGGTTTGGATGCTTGAATTTGATTATAAATTTAATTGGATGAATTGAATTTGAGATTTGGTTTGGGCTAGGGAGGTAGGCATGGATTTCTTGGCTATAGACTAGGTAAATTTTCCTAAGTCCTAAGGCATAGCCTAATCCTATGGCTAATCCTTCTAAGTCTCTAGGCTTAGGTTATGTGTTCACTTAGCCACTAGAAGCGCCTCTTATGACTAAGGAGCCCTTAGTGTCTAGAAGACTCTTAGATCTATGATGGAGGAGTTGAATCCTCACTCCAAAAGTGAGGTCAACAAGTGGAGCCAAGTGGAAAAGATGTTTGAGTGAACGCTCACTTCTATTTATAGCAAGGGTTGATAACTATTCCTCTCACTAGCTAGCCAAGATCGTAGCACCATGACTTGTACCAGAAGAAACAACTAGATTAGGCGCTATTTCTTCTAGAAGGCCGTGGAACCGCCGAGCTAAGATTGTGGTGTCGGTGGCGTGTATCATAATCAATAGTCGGACCGAGGTTGTTTTATCCGTAAGGCCGTGACAAAGACTATAGTCAAAACTAAAAAAACTTATTATTTTTTTTATTTCATTTCTTTTGATGTAAAGAGATATTTACTAATTTAATATTTTCTATGCTTAAAAGGTACATTTCTTTTTTAAAAAAAGTGATTGATGATGGTATTTTGATGTGATGCTAAAGTTTGGGATGTTATATATGTAAAAATTAAAGTTTAGGTCTTAGATATGTAAATACATAGGAATTGTGAGGTATGTATGTAAATCCCCAAAAGATATTTATAGAGCATAATTTTCCAGTTTTTTCTATCATGAGGCATATTAAATTACAATTTTTTTTATTTTCACTCTATCCAAATTTTTCTCTCTCAAGAGACAATTCCTTTAAGGGATGAGTTACTTCTCAAGCAAATGAGGTTTGGGATTAAATTATAAGGTATGAAAACAATAGGAATTAAATGGGAGAGGAACAGAATAAAAAATGCATCATGGGCATTTAAATCCTACAAGAAATTTTGATTCCATTCACTTATGTACTGAGATTATGATTGTAAGAAAAGATACAAATCTAAATACTAAAATGAATGGAAACTAGGGTACCAAATAAAGCTCAATTACTAAAAGTCTATGAGCCCAACCTAAGGTGGTCAAGTTCAAGTCATTTAAATTCAAATTATTTACAAAATAGAAAAATCTACCTTATAATAATTTATGTAGAAACTACGCTTCAAAGTGATACGACCTATAAAATATCCAAGACAGATGATTGACAACAAAGATGTATTTCAAGCTGATTTGTGTCAAATCATACTCAACATAATGAGTGGCTCATAAGTCTAACTTGATTAGGACTTAACTCATTAGCTTGTGAGTCAACTCATTTAAAAACTATTAATATAAAATAAATATAAATATATTATAATTCAATAGTTTAAATATAAACTTATTTGTTTTGTATAAACCATCTTCGAGACATATTCAACCTTGTTAGAACAATAGTTAATACTTGCATGAAATATATTGAAACCATACTTGCATGAAATATATTGAAACCATAGTTAAACTTTGTTTGGTCCATATTAGAGCTATGTTTGAACTTTGTTGGAATATGGTTTAAATAATTTATGAATATAGATTCAAAACTTATATGAATCAACATTGATTGTGGCAGACTTTAAAAATAAATGCTCTAGAGCCAAAAGTAGAGCACATATTTCCTTAATTTTCTGCCATCATAAGGCACATATAGTCAATATTTTTTTATTAAATTACTCTATATAGTTTTTTTATCTCTCACGAGTGACAATTTCTTGAAAGAGATGAAATTATTTTTCAAGCAAAAGAGGTATGTGATTTAATTATCACGTATGAAGTGATTAATAGTAGAGTTGTAAGTGAGCTAAGTTAATCTATGAGCCAGTTCAAGCTCAGCAAATGATTAATGAGTCAAGGTTGATGAGCTAATAAATTCAAGCTCAGCTCTGACTTGACTTATTATCTTGTTAGCTGATTCATTTAAAAATATTAATATAAAATAAATATAAAATACATCAAAATTCAATAGTTTAATTAGAAAGTTATTTAAAATATTTAAAATTTCTTTGATATTATCCTATATTAATTTATTATTATTACAATTATTCTTTTAATTTTATTTTGTATTATTTTATTACAATAGTTGTTTGAATTATGAAAATTTCTTTCATATTATCCTATATCAATTTATTATTATTACTAGCTTGAAAGTCTGTCATTATCAAAGCCTAATATTTATAATCCACTTGATAATATCTCTCACCATCGTCTGTTTCATCTATAGCCCAAATTTAAAATTCGCTCAATCAAATGAAATACCAAATTGTTTCCCGTCTTTGTTAGTTAATTATGAAAATAATGAAATGGAGTTGTCCTGTCACGCAATATTGCCAACCCACTACGGTAATAATTAGTGATACAATACTTTCAGGCTGACATATATTCAAATATTTCTCATGACAATAATGCTTTTATATAAGACAAAAAAGCCGAACAAAAAATTGGCATAGAAATTTTGTGGGACAGATGCTATATAAAAGCGTTTTTTTGGATTTGTATATTCAAATAAGGGTATATATGCACACATATTAAAATCAAAATTATTTATGGATGCAAAAAAAATTATGAATTTTATATATCAACATTTAATAATTATTCTTAAATAAAGATTTGTTCATTAATATTCTTTCTTAAGAAGGATTTGTGGCAGTGATTTAAATTGTCACTATAATTTAAAATCTTAAATTTGAGTCATGGAAAGTGATAGATCTAAAAATCTCAATAAGCTGAATCTAATGATATGAACATCATTTGGAATCAAAATCTTAATCTTTTAAACTTTTGATATAAATATATCAAAATTGATTAGATCAGTCGATTTTAAGTAGATAGTTAATTTAAAATTCTAAATAAATTTCTAAATATAAGTATTCATTTATTATTAAAACTATTTGAGCATTCAAATACTTAAAATAGTGATGAATTATTTTATTACAATGGTTTGAATTTTGATATGAAAATATTCTATAAATAATATCATTCTTTTATTACGAGAAGGGAGCTTCAAAGTCTGGACCATCATTGTCGGATCATCATCAACCAGTGCCACCATCGCCGGTCACCGACCATTACCGCCGGATCATCGTGCCACCACATTGGTCACTATCGACCGCCGGGCCGCCGCCATAGTCACGCACCACTCGCACGGGCCGTCGGGATCACCACGGCCATCACCATCACCATCGGTGACCATCACCGCTATACCGCCACTTGACCATCATTCGATAGTTGTTGTCGATCATCAAACTACAATCTGGCATGACTTCGCCGCTAATCCAATGAAGCTTGTCAAAACTTACTTTATAGTATCATTCTCAACTTTGGAGAAATGATAATAATTCTAATAAAAATTGATATAGTCAAATTATTTTTTAAGTGGAACTATCCGCCTTGTGATTTTTTCCTCTGGGTATTTCACATAAAATCTTGATGCCTCAAACTTTTCTGTGTATAGGGAACTTTTGTGCAACGCTAAGATATTGAATTCTTACTATCAAACTAAATCTTCGCAAGAACAAAGAATATCTCTTTAAATGCAATAGAAAACTTGAGTATATAAATCCCATCTAAGAATAGTTTAAATCAAAATAATTATGATTTTAGTATAAAATATTTTCTCGATAATGAGATAGACAAAACATAGTGTGCCTTAATTGTTTTGTATGTCCATCGACTACAAATATAGAAGAACCTATGGTATGTTTATCATCAATTCTTATGACAAACAAGTTCATTAACATCATATAAGACATCATAAATTATATATCAAATATAATGAATATCAATTGATGGTTAAATAAGGATTAATTTATTATTAACTATATATCAACATATGCATATTACATCGAAGTGGAAGGAGCATTATTAATACTTATATCACTACTCTTGGTGGGACATTTATTAATGTTTCGATGAGGTATATAGTAGAGAGGATGCTATGCATCTAACAAAGTACAATGGACTGTAAGAAGTATCCAACATGATTCAAGAGAACATTTTACATTATATATATAAATATATATATATATATATATATATATATATATATATATATATATATATATATATATATAGAGAGAGAGAGAGAGAGAGAGAGAGAGAGAGAGATTGGAAATAGTCTTGATGTATTCTGAAGATCATACTTCCATAACGTGTGGTAATTTTTCTAAGCTAAGCAAGTTGACCCATTGTAGAAAAACTAGTTGGAGCAACTAAAATTAAGTTAGTGATAGCTTCATTATCAACAATAACTTGTTAAAAAACTTACTATATGATATGAATGATAATTTTAACACGACCGACGCGTGTTAATACAAGGGGTTCCCACATTAGGGACCTATGCAAAAAATAATTAGTCTATGAAACTAGAATTAGGTTAGAAAATTGGAATATAAGTACTCTATCGGTAAATTAATAGAATTAATAGATATTATGATTCATAGGAAGATATATATTTTATATATTGAATAAACTAAGTGGGTTGGTGAGAAGGCAAATGAGATTGATAGTTTAGGTTCTAAACTTTGGTATTTAGGAAAGAGTCAAACTAGAAATGGGGTTTGATTATAAACAAAAATTTGAATGATAATATTATAAATATTAATAGAATTAGAGATAGAATTATAGCTTTAAATATTATTGTTGATATTAAGATTATTAATGTTATAAGTGTTTATGCTCCTCAAGTATGTTTGGATGTGGGCTCAAAAGAAAAATTTTGGATTGACTTAGAAGAATTAATACAAAAGATAACTTTTGAGAAAAAAATGTATTTATTCGAGAAGAATTAAATGAACATGTTGGTAGAGTGGTAGAAGATTTTAAAATCATTCATGGTGGCTATGAGTTGAAATGACTAATGAAGAAGGTTGAACTATATTAGATTTTAGTTAGCTTATGATTTTATAATTTCTAAAACATTATATAAAAAGAGATGAACATATTATCACCTATAAGAATGAACCTAATAAAACATAGATTAATTATTTTCGATAAGAAAAGTAAATCATTTAGGTTGTAAGATTATTCGAGTAAAGTTTAGATACCCAACATCGACTACTTATTTTAGATTTTAAGATTAAGGATTTGAAGATAAAAAATAAATTAAAATATTATCGTTGCATTAGATGGGTACTTAGAGAACACTAATAAAAATATTTTATGAGGAAGCTACTAGATCTTAAAATTTAGGATGTTTATGAGAAAACTAATATTATGTGAGAGATAGTAGTAAGTGAGATTAAGAAAGTTACAAAAAAATGTGCTTAAGGAATTAAAAGGAAAATTTTTTTTAATAAAATAGTTAGTGGTTGAATCAAAATGTTCATGAAAAGATAAAAAAAAAGAAGCTTTATTATAAAATTTAGTTTAGATGTAAAACTCAAAGAATTAGAAAATATTTAAAATAGCCCATAAGATGTTAAGAAAGCAATATGTGATATAAAGAATTTAGTTTTTAGTGATTCATACAATAAATTAGATATCAAAGAAGATGAAAGACGTATGTATAAGCTAGCCAAGTAAAGGGATAAGAAAAGTAAAGATTTAATTCAAGTGAGGTGCATTAAGGATGAAAATTATAAAGTATTTTTCTTAGAAGATGATATTGAACATCGTGGATGAGATAATTTGATAAAATTTTCAATGAAGTTTATGAGAATGATTGACTTTAGCAACTTTAGTACCCCAAACAAAATAGAGATTCTTATTTTTATCATCATAGTAGTAAAATGAAGTTGTAGATGCTTTAAAGAAAATGAAGTGTGAAAACCAGAGGACTTGATGATATTCTAATAGAAATGTGAAAATGCTTAGGAGATCAATGAATCTTTTGGGTTACTAATCTTTTAATATTATTTTAAAGACTAAAAATGTTAAATGAGTGGAGAAAGAGTTTATTGATTCTTCTTTTAAGAATAAAGGTGATGCACAAGAGTGTGCAAATTATAGAGGAATTAAGTTAATGTGCCATACATTAAAATTATGGGAGAGAGAGAGTGAGCATAGGTTATGATGTGATACAAATATTTCAAAATCATTTGGTTTCATGTTATGTAGGTTTATTATGGATGTTATACATTTGTGGAGAGATTTTATGAAGAAGTATAGAGTAAGGAGGATCTACATATGATATTTGTTGATTTAGAGATATGATAAAGTTCAAAGAGAAGTGCATTAGAGAGTTTTAGAAAAGAAAGTTAATATTTATTATATCCAACTAAATAAGAATATCTAAACTAGAGTTACTTGTGTTCAAACACAAGGAAGGTTAACAAAATATTTTTCTATTTTAGATGGATTACATCAAAGATTGGCTTTATGTCCATGTCTTTTGCATTAGTTATGGATGTTCTCAAACATTTACAAAAGGATGTACCTTGGTGCATCCTTTTCTGATGAAATTTTTTTTTGTTGATAAGGCTAGAAAGGGAGTTCAAGAGAAACTTTAGCTATGGAGGTCAACCTTAGAGCCTAAAAGTTTTGTTTAAATATATTTAAGATTGAATATATGGTGTATAATTTTAGTTGCGAAGACCTAGTGGTGAGGTTGTGACTTTGGGAGATCAAGTCATTAAAAGAGTGAACATTTTAGATATCTTGGGTCTATTTTCAAAATGATGGTGAAAGCGGATGGGGATGCTATTAGTAGAATTCAAGTTGGATGGTTGAAGTAGAAGAATGAATTTTGTCTATTGTGTGATAGAAAAGTACCGGTAGACTTAAGAAAAAATTTATAAGATGGTGGTAAGACCTACTATGATTTATGGCGTAGAATGTTGGCTAGTAAAAGAGAAGCATAAATTTAAGTTAAGTGTTGCATAGATGAGGATGATCAAGTGGATAAGCCTTTACTCTTAGAGATAAAATGTAAAATGAATATATATGTAAAAAGGTTGGAGTAGCTCTAGTGACGGATAAGATTAGAGAGAGTCGCTTAGATGGTTTGGTCATATAAACTGTTAGCCATCGATGACCCACTTAGGAGTGTAGATGTTTTAGATTTGCCTTATGTTAAGAAAGCTAGAGGTAGACCTAAAAATACTTGGTTATAATGTATAAAAATTATCTTAGTTTATTAAAATTAAATAAAAAATGACACTAAATAGAACACAATGGTGAAGAAGGATTCATGTAGCCAACCCCACATAGTGAGATAAAGTCTTATTGTTGGTGGTGGTGGTAGTGATTTAGTGGTGATGAATTAAAGTTTTATTGGTGCTATTTGATGAAAAGATCAATAAAATTAATTTATTTGTTAAGATATCTTGTCTAAATATGAGATAAGAGTTAGGATCTCATAGATTTATATATGGATCAATTACTTACACAACATATTCTTGAAATAGTGTACAATTAACTAATATAGATGTACAGAAATTTGGACCTTTCAAAATGATTTGCCTTATACTAATATGATCGAATTATACTTATGTATTTGCTACTCTATGTCTCATTGTCAATTACCATTGATTTCTTTGTTGCCTCTTAGAGTTAGTGTGCCTACACATAGATGTTGCTATATGCAAAAAAAAAAAAAAAAGGTTTATAGCCAAAAGAAATCAATATAGGTCAGGCCACACCAAATTGCTATAATAAGTTTGAGGCCATTAATGTGATAAATCATGTATTCAAGATGTCCTTGAATTTGGCATGACACTTCATATCATATTTAAGCATTGTAATATCATTTTAAGCTCTAATTGTTCATCAATTTCACAAAAATAAACAATTTAAGAATTTGATCAGTCTATCTAAATCGTTAAAGTAAACATTTTTCATATGAAATTTATGTTGAATATATATTTTTTCTATATTACAATAACTATATAGGATACATGTATCTTAAAATATTAACAAAATAATATATATTTGACAAATAAACTCACAAATAAAATAAATTTCAAGGTGCAACATTAGAAGATTATTGCCGCGTTTTTCTTAAGAATTCCTTAATGAAGTTATATTTCTCATGAATTTTTTTTTGTACGGTTGTCTTGATCTCAGGAAAAAAACAAAAGTAATCAAAAGCCCACTACACATTGTAACAAAAAGGAATCCTCCACTAGTCCAGCTGCACCGAGTGTTTTCAGTCCATTTAATCATAGTGAAGCCACAAAGGAGGGCGGGAAGTGAGATCGATGACAGGCCGTAGCAAGAGGAGTGCAAAGGTCGCCGACGAAAGCTCCCTCGTCGGAGCAGAACTGCCGCCGCGCCCCGCTGTGGATCGGCAGCGGCAAAGGAGTTTAAACCGCCAATCCTTCATGATCATGAACATTATAATAGAGGCTCTCTCATGGTTGGTTTGCCGGAGCGGCGGTGATACTATTGAAGCGCCGCCGGCCACGACGTGGAGGCCTATGAGTTCGTGTCTCGTGAAAGTTTGCGTTTCATCATCTATGCTTGATGTGAAAAGAAGTTTAGAAATTCTCTTATTTTTCTTTGTTTGGTATAACTTAGAGTCGTCAGGAAGTCTTATGGACGGTATAAACAGCAAAAAAACAGGAAGAACTCGTAAGTTGTTTGTTTTTGTTATTCAGCAAAACTCTTGGGCAGCACAAATCAAGAATTTATGGTTTTGTTGAAAGCCCTTCTTGTAAATGTTTTTTTTTTTTTTTCTTTCTGATTTTCCAAATCGATAGCTTCTACCTCTTTGGAGAAGTTGAGTATACTCAATTACTTCTAATTGATCCTTCTCTTGTTTTCTTGTCATTTTCTTATTGAGAAGGTGGGTTTAGTTTAATTTTTTTTTCTTGTTTTATATGCGGAATGGAAGAAGGAGAATACTTGAATATTTTGTTGATATTTTCTTCTTGTAAAGAAAGTGGCTTTAAAAAACAATTTCTTTCTCAAGTTTTTTTTTATAAGGCGCTTTTAGTTGTATGAAATTTGAAAAGTTGTTGTGAAGAATCATAAATTAATTAGATGTATTTAAAATATCAAATTATTTTTAAATAAAAGAAAAATTTAAAATATTTTAATTATGATAAATTTATTTGTTATATTAAATAAATCAAATATAGATATTATTATTACATGGTAGCATATTCGACACCATATACAATTTAATGTTGTAGCTTATTTAAAGATTCAACAAATGAACATAAAAAAAAAAACTGGGAGATTTACATACATACCACACATTCTTATGTATTTATATATCTTAAATCTAAAGTTAGATATTTACTTATCTAATACTTTTCTATATTTTAAAGGTGTATTTCACTTTAAAAGTGAATGATGATGATAATTTTGATGTGATATTGAAGAATAGGGTGTCATATATGTAAAATTTGAAGTTTAGATGTTAGATATAATATATAAGATATGGTATGTATGTAAATCCCCAAAGGAGATTTACATACATACTACACAAATTCTTATGTATTATATATCTAGCACCTAAAGTTAAATATTTACTTATCTTACACTTTTCTATTTAAAAAAAATTGTAAGATATACTAAGATTTTATATGAGAAAACTGAAATTTGAAAATAATCACATCCCACAAGTTTAACTCAAAAGCATACATCACTAATTAATTTAGTATTAACCAATCTTACCTACATGCATCTGTGATATGATGGTACACATCCATGTCTTAAAATCTTAACTTTTAGATATATATCCAAAAAATAGAGCAAAGATTTTAATATTAATTGTTATTTTATGTAAGTTTCTTTTTAATAATTAACTTGATTTAAAATATAATTCTTTTGAAAAATTTGTAGTAGTGAATTGATAATTTAATAAATAGAAAAAAAATGCTAAGCATAAGCATAAAAAACTAAATCAAGAGCAATTTTTATTAGTTCAATGTGAAAAGCTTATGTTCATCTTTATGCATAAAATAACACAAAGGGTTTTGCACTCTATCAAAACTCTTTTGCTCCACATGGTGGAGAAGTCCTTTAATCTCTTTCTTCAAAAGAAATGTACCCTTTATCATAGTTGTGGTAAAGATGCTACTCTTAAGTCTTTATATGGAAATAATTAGGCTAAAGATTAGCACAAAAAATAAATAAATAACACAAATATGAAATAAAATCTTCTGCAATGGCCATTTAGTTACGTGAGTGATGTAGTCTTAGTTTTAAAGTATTAAAAGGGATATCTAAGTTTGTTGTAGGAATTTGTCTTTTGTCTGAAGAACCTTGAGGGTATAATTTTATGGTGAATGCATCGTAGTGAAGAGATTAAGATTAGCAAAGATTGGGTTACACCTTGAACCTAAGATCTGATATAGAGAGATAAAAATTTTAGGTATACTCCTCCATTCTTGAAAATTCAAACTCCAAATTAAAATTTTATATTTAATCTATTAAAAGGTATATTTTTTTTTTAAAATATTTCAAAATTATAAATTACACACATATAGTTTCTAACAAAAATATAATTATTAACCTGTCTTCTTCAATTTGTATGGCAAATTAAGTATCCTTACTTGGTGTCTGGGTCTTTCATCGCACTAAAATTATAATTTAAGTGTCAACCAAGTGCTACTTTTTTTGTGATGTAATATTCAACTTTGAAGATTGAAAGTTGGATAGGTACCTCAAAATAATGATTATGTCATTTTGCCAAAGTGTTATCCTATAAATTTATAAAGTACGTAACTTCTTAGATGGTATAAATCTTTGAGAGTAAAAATAGCACTTATAATATACATTGAGTTAATTCAAGAATATAAATATCAGAACTAAGTTTACTAATAATTCTTAAGGCCCCACATGTTCTTGTAATTTTTAATATTTGGTGAAAAGATATTTCTCTTGTTGGATGCAAATTTATGCATGCTAGGCTTCATCAAATTACTTAAAACTTTTATTCCTGTTTTAAGCATATATACTATTACTTTTAATTAATCTTTATATTTCAATGAAGGATTTAAAATTATTTGCTAAATCTAAGAAGGGATGAGTTGATATGCTAGCAAGAAAATTAACTTCATTAGATTTTATCCATAGGTTTTTTCAACATGCACTTTATTTATAGTTTAATAATAAAGCAATTATATGCAAATTCCAATATAAAAATATAAAGATTCTATTTCTTTAGACTTTTTTCTTATTCACCAAACATCTTAATTTATTTTTATTGTCTTATTGACCACCTCAGTCTATTATTAGTTTGAGGGTAAAACATAAGAAGAAATTTTATTTGGTACCCATCACTTAATATAATATGTTAATAAATATGATGCAAATTTGACATCCTTATTTAAAACTATTGTAGAAGGAAGCTCATATAATATAATTGTCTCATTAGCAAATAAAATTACAATATGTTATGTGTCATTTGACTTTAAGCAAAATAAAAATGTGTGATATTATGGAAAACCTATCAACAATTACAAAGTTTTTATCATGTCTTCTCTGGTCGTAGGATGGCCTTAGATAAAATTCATGGATATATTATTAATTTATAATCCTTTAAACATCTATCTTAAGTGAGATTAGAAAAATTATGTTCAAGCATGTTTATGATTTTAAACTTTATAAAATATCCGCTATCTCCTCCAAATGAAGTTTCATGATAAGAAATTTTTTGAATGAATATTATAGATAAATATAACCTCTTTTTTTAAATAAGAATAATCATCAGTGATAATATATATGCTATCAAAAGGTAGTGTCTTATATTCATTCTTTAAATATATCAAATTAAAATATTTTAAATATTATAACTATCCTTTAATTTCTTAAATCCTATAATTTGAGATTCTAATGAGGTGATTATCAAAAAATTTTGGGTACTATTTGTGCATGTTTATTTTTTCCTTGAAGCATATTCTTATGGATAAAAGTAAAATCTTGAATGCTCATTACCCACTTTACATATTTGTAGTTTATTAGTTTTCTAGGTATTAATAATTTTTGAAACATGTGCGCTATGTTAACAATAGTTTCCATATATAAAAGTATCAATAGTGTTTGAAAGATTACATTATGACATAGAAAATAACTCGATGTGCATCATTCAACTTCACACTAAGGGTCATGTTGACCTCACTTTTGGAGTGAGGATTGACCTTCATCATCTTAGACTTAAGAAACTTCAAGGCACTTGAATTTTAGTGATAAGGCTTCTAGTGACTAAGGAACACTAAACCTAAGCTTAGAGACTTGAGTGGAATACCCCAAGCCTAGGATACGCCTAAGAACAAAAGGTTATACCTACTATGGCTTAAACCAAGACCCATGCCTATTCACTCATCCAAACCCAAACTCATATGAATGAGACATGAGCAACCTCAAGCTTACCAATTAACCTCACTTGAATTTATTTTCTTAACCAAGTTCCAATAAATTACTTAGGCATTAACCTAAAGTTAACCCCATCATGATTCTATGATCCAACCCAAAGCCCATTCAAGTAAACTAAATCCAATTTGATTTCTCAATTACTCCAGTCATTCAATAGATCATTTCAAACTCCTCCAATACTTATAATCAAACCAATCAAATCAAATGAATTTGATCAACTCAAGTTGGCCCATTTAACACAAAAATTTAAATGAGCTAAAACCTAATCAAGCCTAAATTAGTTGCAATCAAGGCCACCAATCAACTTTAAATCTATCATTGAATCCTCTCAACACCTAATTGAAACCAACTCAACCCCCAACCCAATCGCCCAATTGATTCACTTGACCCAATGTGACCAAAATGACCAATTTGATTCAAAAGTCGATCCAATCAAATTGGATTGAATCAACTCATCAAATCCATTCCATAATGATTGTTGATCATCTTTGACTACTCAATTGAATCAATTAGCCAAATCAAACCAATTTGACCATTTAACTAAGTTAATCCAAATTGACCTAAAGGATCAAATTGGACCCAATCATGTTCTAAGCTAAAGTAATTGCAATTAATGACTCCCATCAACCAAAATTGAGTATTGAACATGGCTCAATCATCAATTTAACCTAACCAAGCCAATTTGGTCTCTTGACCCAATTTGACCTAAAGGGCCAAATTGAGTCAAATCAAATCTAAACTAAATTGGTTAAAATCAATGCTTCTAACCAAATCATAAATTGATTATTGAACATGATCCAATCTTTAAACCCAACTTGGCCAACCTAACAATTGCCTAACTTTTAATTTGACCTAAAAGGTCAAATTGAACTAAATTATTCCCTAATCCAAATCAATTTAAACCAACACTTGCAATCATTCCCAAATGATCAATTGAACCTAAACCTAACCCATGCCTAAACACGCCAATTTAATTTGACCAATTCAACTTAACCATTTAGCCTAAATGACAAATGAACCAAATCAAATCTTCAAATTGAATCAAACCAATTACACCAATGCTTTCCAAATGACCAATTGAACTTATCCAAGCCATCCATTTGACCCAATTTGGTCCAATTGGTCAACTTGACCCAATTGAATCCATTTGACACATATGGGTCAAAATGAGCTAAACCCAACCAAACCAAGTCCAAACCCAACCAAACTTGGCATGACTCATCTTTGGGTCACCATGGGCTGCAAAGCAAATTGAATCAAACTAATGACACCAATAAATTGCAATTGGTCATGTAAACTTGACCAACTATTAGTTTGACCCAATTTGACCTAATTAGGTCTAATCAAGCTAAATCAAATCAAATAAATTCCAAATCACTTGAAAATTGGGCTAACCCACTTTTGACCCATCCCAAATCTGTTCAAACCAAACCCATAGTCAAATGACCATTTTTTCCCTTGAGTTTAGGGCATCCCATGAGATAAGACACATGCTCATTAGGTTATTTTCTCCTCCTAGCCACTTGGCACCCATTGATAGGTCCACTTAGGCACCTAGGACCATGGTCGACTGACCCAAAGGTGGTTGGCTCGGCCATGATCCATGGGAGAGCGAAATCACCTCCCCATCCCCATTATAGCTTTCCAAACCACCAAGGACAAGCACTTCCTCCTTTGGCAGCCACCTCCATACACTCACCCAACCAAACCGAGCCATATTATGATGTAGGCAAGAGTGAAGTAGCAATCGCGATTATCCTCCTCTCCCTCTAAAGTTGAGACGGGTGGAACCTACTACCACTCAAGAATGGAGAGATCTCACGAGGGGAACCTTCCTCATCTACATGGGATACCTCATCTATCCGCCTTGCTTCAATGCTAGTAATGCCGCTGATCTTGCGGTTCTTATTGTGGGTCTTGGTGAGGGAGTAGAATGGGAACTAGAACCTACCGAAGGTAGGTGAGACTATCTTAGAAACCAAGATAGCCATCCCCTTGAGAGCGTGGAACCAACCAGGAGGTAGACCCATGATGGAACTACAACAGCAATGAGAATTGGCAGACACAACTATCACGTGACAAACGACCGACACTAGCATGGTGCTGGTGTGGAAACCACAACATCCTTCCTCTTTAGAGAGGAAACTCAAAATCAAGCGCACATCGAACCGGGAGAAGTGGCTTCTTGCCGCCACCTCCTCTCTGCTAATAGTGGTGAGGTGGTCCCTCCAGTGAACTTGAATTGCTCAATCCAAGGTTGGACTTAATGATAGGGGCACCGGAGTATGGCCTAATCCATGGCCAAATCTACACTAGATGCAAAGGAGAAAATCATTGTTGAAAGACATGGCGATGAACCATCAAGAAAGGAAATAAGAACTGGGTTGGTATCTCTACATTGTTGGAAGAGATAACTCAATTAGACCCTTTCCTTGAATTATTGACTTGAATTGTTAATCTTATTTTTTTGACTTTTGAATTAGAACCCTCATTTAACAAATTTAGGTATGCTAAATCGGGTTCTATTGAAGATATTTAAAAATTTGGAGGAGAGACTGCCTTGAGTTGTATGTTGATTTAATTTTGTTTTAGAACCCACATTCAAAAATTGAGGTATGTTGAATGGGGTTCAATTATTTTGGAGAGACTTTTGGAGATGTTTTTGTTGTTTTGTTTTGTTTGAGTTTGATTTTGGAACCTTCACTTAGCAAATTTAGGTATGCTAAATGGGGTTCAATTATATGTTTGAAAATTTTGAAAGCTTCTTATCTTGATGGTTTGATTGTTTATTGTTGATTGTTGATCGTTGATTTGATTTTGAAAAGAAGAACTCCCACTTAACAAATTTAAGTATGTGAAATGGAGTTTAAGTGTGTGTTTGATGTTTGTTGTTGATTTCATTTTTGGAAAGGGAACTCTTGTTTAACAAATTTAGGTATGTTAAATAGAGTTTGATTGTATGCTTGATGTTGATGTTAGAGTTTGATTTTGTTTTGAAAATGAGACTCTCATTTAATAAATTTGGGTATGTTAAATGGAGTTCACTTGTATGTTTAATTGTTTGTTTGTTGATGTGCAATTTTATTTTGATTTTAAAAAAAAATGAACTCTCATGTAACAAGTTTAGGTATGTTAAATGGAGTTCAAATGTTTGTTGGATGTTTTGATTTCAATTTGGTTTTGAAAATGGAGCTCTCATTTAACAAATTTTGGTATATTAAATAGAGTTCAATTATATGTTGCTTATTGATGTTTATTGTTGTTTGATTTTGCTTTGAAAATGAGGTCCTCATTTAACAAATTTGGGTATGTTAAATGGAGTTGGTTTTATTTAAAATATTTTGTGTGTGTTTGATTTTGATTTTCAAAGGGGACCCTCATTTAACAAATTTAAGTATGTTAAATAGATTTAGTTGCTTAATTTTGAAAAATAATTTGAATATGTTTGTTTTTTTAAAAGAGAGGTTTGTTGTTTGATTCAACTTTAATTTTGAAAAGAGGAATCCTCATTAAAAATTTAGATATGCTTAATGAGGTTCAATTAATTCTATTTGAAAAAGGGGTTTGAAAGATTTTGATTTTGTTCTACTTGACTTAGATTTTAAAGAGAAACTTCACTTAGCAAATTTTATTATGTTAATTGAGGTTCACATGAATTTTCTTTTAAAAGATTTTGAAAACTTTTGCAAAAGATTTTACTTGTTTTCTACTTTGGATTTTATTGAAGTTTTGTTAAATATGAGGTGAACCTTGCTTCACCAAACTAGTGGTAACAGGTTCAAATTTTATTTGATTTATGTTTGATCATGTTCTCTCTTTAATTAATTTATTATTAACTATTTGGGGACCCAATAGGGGTTTTAAAACCAACATGGGAGTGAGGTCCTAAAACCTAAAGAATGTTGACTACCTTTGCTTAAGGACTAAATAAAAAAAAAGTGCCAACAAAAAGGAAGATAGTCTTGAGCTTATATAAAATATAAGTCCACTATCGGTAATTGGAGATAATAATTATCTATTAGAGATGGAGAGAGGAACTCTCCCAACGGAGTCACCGTAAAAAATTTATGGAGTTTATTTTTTGGATGTGGGGTGAACACCAATGAAATTGTAGGGGTACTTATCAAGCATCGGGTATGGAATTAAGGTATTATACACTATCTCAAAAGATAAAAAATATCACTCTACAATGGACCTAATCACTTAATAAGGACTCTAAGGTATGATGGGTCTTGAATATACCAAAGATCTTTCCCTACTTTACATGAAAAGTAAAGTAAGATTTATTTTAAGCGAGGTTCTTGTTGCTTATGGAGGCAAGCCTCCATAGTTAATTACATCCTAGGAAATGAGATTTCCCAAGAATACTCTTGATTAAAGTAAGCAATTATTGTCTATAAAGATTTCTAGGTTGGACTATCAAGGATTGGTTATTTTGGAAAATCAAATGGGATAGATCAAATAGAAAGGCTTATTTTGGGATCCAAAGGAAGATAAGTAGGGAATGCCTATGATATTATAAATCCTAGTGAGCATTCTAATTTATCCTATAATTGGGCTTTATGTATTTGAAAGTGAAGAAATTCATTTATTTGAATTGAAATTTTGGTAGACTACTGGGCTTATAATCTATCAACACATGATTGTGAAAATACCTAAGAGGTGATTATTTATGCTTGTAGCCCAAGGGAAACAACAACTGGACCTTAAATCTAGTAAGCTTTAACACAAGTTAAAGCATAACATAAATCTAGGAACACAAGGGTTTATCTCCATAAGAGAATAAACCCATTCGACTAGACTTACTTTGAGTGGCGTTAACACCTACATTTTAAATCCATGTGGTCCATCTTATGAAATTGTAAGATAGTTAGGCTTGTTATTTAATTTAAAGACTAAAGTCGTAAACCCACTCCTAAGAAACTAGAGCATAAGTGGTTTAAACATATGACTTAGTCTAGAAATGCAACATCTTTTCAAATTTTATTTCATTTTGACATAATATTTTGATCTTGGGATTTTATTGCCTAAATGCATGATAAATGGATTGTTGTCTAAATCGTGAGAAGAGGGTGGTCCCCACCACAAGGGATTCCCTCACAGTCAAGCATTCCCCTATCGTGGAAGGATGGAGATCCCCATATTCAAGAAAGAAGGAATATGCATGCATGATGAGACATACAACCATACTATAGGGTTGCTAAATATTTTAATTATATTGTTTATAGCCTAAGCTTTATGATGAGGTTATGAGTTATTTTAAAACTTAGTTATGAGTGATTAGTTGGGTAAAAAATAAATTTTTATCCTAAGAGCCTACCACATTCGACACACATTAAAGCATCAATTACAAAAAAAATTATGAAAATCATGCCCTAATGTGCAATTGAAACATAACATCAAATAAATTTTATAAGCTATTATAAAAGAATAAATGTCGGCGTCGGGTACCATGGCACACCGAAAAAAGAAAGAATTGGATAGTCGAAGCTCTACCTTTATACAACCCGAATATAAAAGAATAATTACAATTAGAAATAAATACATGCTATGGGGTCTTCACTTCTTCATTCCTTCATTTTTTTCATTTCTTCTTTCTTTAGTTTGATTTGCTCAAGGTATCAGGCCCCTAGGACTAAGCCTTCAAGCCATTGCTCATCCTAATCCCCATAGCACTAATCCTAATTCCTATTGCAAAATTAATTTTATATAGAAAAAGTAAATCTAACAACACCCGCAAAATAGGGGTTAGCTAATATACATATAATCCTAAGTAGTTATCTTTATAATTTGACTTAGCACCCCACACGTAACCAAGCCCACCTTTCTTTACCTAGATTATGCATAGGAACTTAAGCAAGTAAAATTTTATATTTATCTTTAGGCAACCCTTAAGCATAATCCTCTACATAAGACATGATTAGCTAAGGACAACCTAACATTCGATATGAAACATACATCCTAATATTCGCCTAAAATATTACATCACAAACAAAACATACATCACACATATGTCCTAAGTTAGTTAGAAGTGGTGGCTTAATTCTAATGTGTGTGTTAAGGCTTTGTATAGTATGTCTTAAGTAAGCATTATAGTTATGATTTTTTAAATATGGAAGAATTTTTAATTTAATCATAGAGGTTGGTTACACTTCAAGTTGTTTAGTTGATTTGTGAATTTTAATTTATGTTTTACTTGGATTCATTTGATTTACACCTAGCATCTAAGTGGTATAAAGAGAGAAAAGAGGATTTTCCTCTGTCATCCCTACTTTAAGTTATTTTCTAAAGCATATTTTGATGATTTAGTTCTCTTTAGTCAATGACTTATTAATAATTTTATTAATCTTAAGTTTAGGTGAACTTTAAATAATTTTATTCAATATGAAAGGCATCTTAAAATTAATATGATTGAATTAGTATATAAAGCACATGTTGAACCATTCATTTTCATTACTTATAACATGCATATTATTCAATCCTTAGTGTATCTATACATTCGATATATTTTGGTACACTTAAATGATGATGGATGCATATGTTTGAAAGTTGTATTTTACTTGATTGAATTATTTATACATGTAAATTAAAGTTCTATCAATTCGATATAAATATACATAGGAAAGAAATTGAATGAGTACATGCCATTGTTAAACTAAGAAAATGAGGTAATCAAATGACCTCCTTGAGCTACTTAAAGCCTTGTGTTCGGATGTCCACACTATATACCCATTATTGTTCAAGCCCATGTAAATTTATATATAAATCATAAGAAAGAGAACACGATTCTCATGTAATGTATTTTAATGACTTAGATGATCATGGATGCATGTATTTTAGTGGAAAAGGGGATTTTCATCCTATAATCAAATACACATACATATGTATAAGAGTTTTAAGCAAGCACGTGTCATTGTCAATCCGGAAAGTGAGGTAATCAAATGACCTCCTTGGGGCTACTTAAAGCCTCAGATTCTGGATGTCCAAACTATATACTTAGTATTCTTGAATATATATGAATGTACATATAATTGTAAGAATTAAAATCATGCAAGGCTCATATTTTGTATAATTGAATTACTTATATATGTGAATTAAAGCTCCATCCAAATTCTAATACCAATATACAAATGGAAGAAATTAAATGGGTACGTGTTGTTAAACTAGGGAAGTGGGAATCAAATGACCTCCTTGGGGCTACTTAAAGCCTCATATTCTCGGGATGTCCAAACTATATACCCATTACCTTTCAAACTTATGTAAATCTATATATGACTAAAGGAAAGAGAGCTTCACTTCACATACTTAAGTTATAAGCACATACAAGTCCTATGTGTGTTCATAACTATCATCACCACACATATTATTATCGCTTTATAAACTTTGGAAAATAGATTTAAATTTATTAGTGATAATAGTCATATATATAGTTAAGTTAAATCAACACATGCAAGCTTACATAAATAAATTTCTATTTAATTGGTTTGAATTTGAAAAGATGAATGCATGAAACCATATGACATATAATATTTAAAGTAATTGGGAAGGAATAACCAAACATAAACATGTGATCCATTCAACTAAATTAATTTCTAAGGATAGTCATGTTAATTAAAATTATTTAAGGAAAACCAAAGCTTCTTATTATTTTGTTTTGAACTTGAGTTGATTTAAAGAGGATATAAATTATTTGTTATTTTAATTTTATTCCCAAGTTAGTGATCTTAATTGGTTTAAGGAAAGATAATTAGGTAGCTTTTATGAATTGATTGAGTTAAATCATTAAGCAAATCATTTAATTACCCTTTCCTATGCTTCTTTAATTTGATTAATCATTTAATCACGAGTCACAAATGATATGAACATGTGAGAAAAGTAAAGTTACAATGCTCCTAAAGGGCCTAATACAATTATCTAATAATTAAAGATTAACTAATTAAAGAATCTAATTAAGTGCTTTTGTAATTTTCCCATACTTATGGGTTAATCATAATTTTCTTAAAGAATCTTTATGATATTAAAGATATAAAGAGGAACCCTTAATCTCATTATTAATTATCGATGTGATTAACATTTCAATTTGATTTTTTCTAACCATTTAATTGATTAGTTAAACACTTAATCAATTTTCATATTAATTAACTCTCTTAAAGTGAAATGGATTTAGGAAAGAGATTAGGAATGAGGTCCTAATCCCACTCCCTCATCCATTCACTATTAATCGTGATTAGTAAGCTTATGTTAATTATTTTTTACTATTTAACTCATTAATTAATCATTAAATTAATTAAAGGGGTAATTAAGATTTGAAACATCAATTTTCCTAATTATCTAGGCAATAAATTGAGAGGTAGAGTAATCCCATTGAATGAATACACAAAGTTTGAAATCAATTGCGGTAATGGGCTTAATTAAATTGATTAAGTGGACATTCAAATCTTAATTAAGCCTTAATTATTAGTCAAAATCAAATAGGAATACTTTTAATTAAATCTCCTCTATTTTACCTTTAAAATGAGTATTTATTTGTATTTTTTAGATTTTTCTACAATTAATTATAATTTTGAAAGTTTCACCATTAAAATGAGTACCCTTAATCTCATCGACAATTAGATCGCCAATGTGCACTCTTTCCACATGGCACCGTGGAATTGGTTATTTAAAGTTGTCCAAGTCACCGACGCGGGTGTTGACGACGTGCTTTCAACCCCACCGTCTTAAGATCGAACGGTGGAGATTAATCCCGCTGATTCTAAGGATTAAATCGACTAAATCTAATTGGGAGATCACGGTCATCCATTCCAATCATGTGGAATGGACAACATATGATCTTTCATCTTTCGCGATGAAAGAAGGACATGTCGCCTTCATCCCCAATTTGAGCTTGTCGAGCTCGATTGGCTCAAGATTGATCCCACACCTTGGAGAAGTGATCTACAAGGATCCTTGGTTGGATTCTCATGACATTCACATTTCCTTCAAAAGGGCCTAAAATGAAAAGTCTCCGTTTAATGGAATAGTACCTCATTGGAGCTCAAGACCCACGGTGAACTGAGGTAGCCTTTGATTAGAAGCCTTGTTGAGAAGATGGTGATGCCGCCCATCCGTTTACTCTATTGACCAACGCGCTGCAATGCTTACTAGAGTTAGTCTAGGAGGTACTTTCTAGTGGTCGTCCGGCGATAAGTGGTCATAGGTGAGGAGGTGAGGTGGTTCTTGGTTGGCCAAGTGAGGAGGAGTGGCGTGATGGGAGAAGAGTGGGTGTCCTTAGGCGCCAAGTGTGTCAATGAGAAAAGAGGGTGAACTCACCTCCACTTGGCTTATGGCTGACCCAAACACCTTTGGGTCGTGAGCCTGTCCCGCTTGCTTAGGTGGAGGTCTAGGAGGCAGCCATGTGGAGGGGAAGTGGATTTGACCATTCAAATGGGTTATTTGCCACATTTGGAAAGCTTGGCCCATTGGGTTTGGATCATTTTGGGTCAAGCATGGGTTGGGTTGGATTTGGGCTAACCCAAGGTGAACCAAAGATGGGTCATGCCATGTTTCAATAGGTTTGGACTTGGTTTGAATAAGTTTTGCTCAATAATTAGGTTGGGTCAAGTTGACCAATCGATCAAATTGGGTCAAACCAAGGCTTGAGTCAAGTTCAAATGATGATTTGAAGTATTTTGGTGTAATTGGTTGGTTTGGCTTAGATTTGAATTTGACCCATTTAGGTTCAAATAGGTCAAATAGGTCAAGTTGAGTAATTTGGCCAAATTGCCCAAATAGCTTGGGTTAGCATTGGTTCACTTTAGATTTGGGAATGATTTAGGCCAAATTGACCCTTTAGGTCAATTTGGACTAAATAGGTCAATTGGGTTCAATTGGTCAAATTTGATTCAATCAATGCTTTGGTCATGTTCAATGGTCAATTTAAAATTAACTTGAGTCATTAGTTACAATCAATTTGGGTTAGGTTTGATTTGACCCAATTTGGCCCCTTAGGTCAAATTGGTCAACTTGGATCAAATGGCCAATTGGGTTTGATTTGGCACAATTGATGATCAAGTCATGTTCAAGTATTGATTTAGGTTGGTATGATTCATTGGTTTTAATTCATTTGGCTTAGGATGAAATTTGGTTCATTTGGCTCATGTAGTTAAATGGATTGGTTTGGTCAAATGGCTAGGTTGACTTGGTTTGACCCAATTGATTCAAATTGATCAATCAAGGATGATCAACAATTATTGTAGGAGATTTTGATTGGTTTGATTCAATCCAATTTAGGGATTAAAGATTGGTTCAAATGGGTCCTTTAGACCACTTTGGATCAAGTGAGCCTAAATAGGTCAATTGGCTTGATTTAGTTGAATTGATTGTAGTTAGGCCATCCAAGATGATAAATAATCATATTGGAGAACATTTGGATGGTTCAATCCAATTTAGGTTGGATTGGAGTTTGGTTCAATTTGATCAAATTAGTCACTTTGGGTCAAGTGGACCAATTGGGCTAATTGAGTTAGATTTTGGGTTGAATTGAGAAGAGTTTTTGAATATTGATTTGGGATTGATTCATTGTTTTGGTTGCAATTGATTTGGATTCAATTGGGTTTTGCTCGTTTAAATATTTGAATTCAAATGGTTGATTGGATTGATGATTTTGGCTTATTGATTGGATTGTAGATTTGATTTGGTTTGGAATGATAGTTGAAGGATGATTGATTCATGAGAAAGTCAATTGAATTTGATTTGGATTGAAGGGAAATTTGGCTATGTCGATAGGATCAAATCAAGCTTAAAGTTAATTTGATTTGAAATGGGTTTGGATGCTTGAATTTGATTATAAATTTAATTGGATATATGAATTGAATTTGAGGTTTGGTTTGGGCTAGGGAGGTAGGCATGGATTTGGTTGGCTATAGACAGGTAAATTTCCCAAAGTCCTAAGGCATAGCCTAATCTTATGGCTAATCCTTCAAGTCTCTAGGCTTAGGTTATGTGTTCACTTAGCTACTAGAAGTGTCTTATGACTAAGGAGCCCTTAATGTCTAGAAGACTCTTAGATCTATGATGGAGGAGTTGAATCATCACTCCAAAAGTGATGTCAACAAGTGGAGCCAAGTGGAAAAAGATGTTTGGAGTGAACGCTCACTTCTATTTATAGCAAGGGTTGATAACTATTCCCTCTCAATAGGTGCGGCCGACGCCAAGATCGTAGCACCACGGCTTGTATCAGAAAGAAACGCTAGATTAGGCTTGTTTCTTCTAGAAGGAGGGCACCGCCGCGCTAAGTTTGTGGTGATGTATCGTAATCAATATTTGGATCGGAGGTTATTTTATCATCAGACAAAGACTGTGTTATAATCAAAACTAAAAAAACTTATTGTTTTTTATTTCATTTCTTTTGATGTAAAGAGATATTTACTAATTTAATATTTTTTTTATGCTTAAAAGGTACATTTCTTTTAAAAAAAGTGATTGATGATATTATTTTGATGTGATGCTAAAGTTTGGGATGTTATATATGTAAAAATTAAAGTTTAGGTCTTAGATATGTAAATACATAGGAATTGTGAGGTATGTATGTAAATCCCCAAAAGATATTTATAGCGAGCATATTTTTCAGTTTTTGCTATCATGAGGCATATTAAATTACAAATTTTTTATTTTTATTTTCACTCTATCCAATTTATTTCTCTCTCAAGAGACAATTCCTTGTAAGGGATGAGTTACTTCTCAAGAAAATGAGGTTTGGGATTAATTATAAGGTATGTAAAACAATAGAATTAAATGGGAGAGGAGCAGAATAAAATGCATAATTTCAAGGTTTTACTCTGTACAATCTTGCATCATAGTGGCATTTAAATCCTACAAGAAATTTTGATTCCATTCACTTATGTGCTGAGATTATGATTGTAAGAAAAGATACAAATCTAAATACTAAAATGAATGGAAACTAGGGTACCAAATAAAGCTCAATTACTAAAAGTCTAAGTAGCATGTGCCCAACCTAAGGTGGTCAAGTTCGAAGTCATTTAAATTCAAATTATTTACAAAATAGAAAATCCTACCTTATAATAATTTATGTACCGAGAAAATACGCTTCAAAGAGATACGACCTATGAAATATCCAAGAGATGATTGACAAAGAGATGTATTTCAAGCTGATATTCTGAGTCAAATCATACTCAACATAATGAGTGGCTCATAAGTCAAACTTGATTAGGACTTAACTCATTAGCTTGTGAGTCAACTCATTTAAAACTATTAATATAAAATAAATATAAATATATTATAATTCAATAGTTTAAATATAAACTTATTTGTTTTGTATAAACCATCTTGAGACATATTCGAACCTTGTTAGAACAATAGTTAATACTTGCATGAAATATATTGAAACCATACTTGCATGAAATATATTGAAACCATAGTTAAACTTTGTTTGGTCCATATTAGAGCTATGTTTGAACTTTGTTGGAATATGGTTTAAATAATTTATGAATATAGATTCAAAACTTATATGAATCAACATTGATTGTGGCAGACTTTAAAATAAATGCTCTAGAGCCAAAAGTAGAGCACATATTTCCTTAATTTTCTGCCATCATAAGGCACATATAGTCAATATTTTTTTATTAAATTACTCTATATAGTTTTTTTATCTCTCACGAGTGACAATTTCTTGAAAGAGATGAAATTATTTTTCAAGCAAAAGAGGTATGTGATTTAATTATCACGTATGAAGTGATTAATAGTAGAGTTGTAAGTGAGCTAAGTTAATCTATGAGCCAGTTCAAGCTCAGCAAATGATTAGTGAGTCAAGGTTGATGAGCTAATAAATTCAAGCTCAGCTCTGACTTGACTTATTATCTTGTTAGCTGATTCAATTAAAAATATTAATATAAAATAAATATAAAATACATCAAAATTCAATAGTTTAATTAGAAAGTTATTTAAAATATTTAAAATTTCTTTGATATTATCCTATATTAATTTATTATTATTACAATTATTCTTTTAATTTTATTTTGTATTATTTTATTACAATAGTTGTTTGAATTATGAAAATTTCTTTCATATTATCCTATATCAATTTATTATTATTACTAGCTTGAAAGTCTGTCATTATCAAAGCCTAATATTTATAATCCACTTGATAATATCTCTCACCGTCGTCTGTTTCATCTATAGCCCAAATTTAAAATTCGCTCAATCGAATGAAATACCAAATTGTTTCCCGTCTTTGTTAGTTAATTATGAAAATAATGAAATGGAGTTGTCCTGTCACGCAATATTGCCAACCCACTACGGTAATAATTAGTGATACAATACTTTCAGGCTGACATATATTCAAATATTTCTCATGACAATAATGCTTTTATATAAGACAAAAAAGCCGAACAAAAATTGGCATAGAAATTTTGTGGGACAGATGCTATATAAAAGCGTTTTTTTGGATTTGTATATTCAAATAAGGGTATATATGCACACATATTAAAATCAAAATTATTTATGGATGCAAAAAAATTATGTGAATTTTATATATCAACATTTAATAATTATTCTTAAATAAAGATTTGTTCATTAATATTCTTTCTTAAGAAGGATTTGTGGCAGTGATTTAAATTGTCACTATAATTTAAAATCTTAAATTTGAGTCATGGAAAGTGATATGTCATCAAAAAATCTCCCAATAAGCGTGAATCTTGATATATAACATCATTTGGAATCGAATCTTAATCTTTTAAACTCTCTTTTGATCATCATAAAGCTGCTATCAAACACCTTGATTAGATCGAGTCGATTCTAAGTCAGGATTAGCGGATCAATCACTTAAAATCTCTAAATAGCTTCTAAATTATGGAATGTTTATAGTCAATTGAGCCTTGATGAGCGGATCTAAGCCACTTCATTTGAGCATTCAAATACTTAAAATACATCGATGATCGAAGGAATTATTTTGAACCGCTCGATTGAATGGTTTGAATTTTGTCTGATGTACGTAAATGTCACTACCGTAATCTATAAATAACCCATCATTCTTCACGAGGGACCAAGCGGAGAGAAGGGAGCTTTGATACTAAGAATCTCAAAGTATAATCGGACCATCAATGCCGCCGGATCATCACCACCGCCGCACCGCCGCCACCACCGCCGTACCGCCGTTCGAACCGTCGGATCATCGTGGCCACCATTGGTCACTATCGACCGTCGTACGCCGCCGCTAGTCACCACCGCTAGCTATCGCCTCGGCCGCCGGATCACCACCGGCCACCACCGTTGGTCACCATGGTGACCATCGCTACTAACACCGCCACTTGACCATCATTCGATAGTTGTTGTCGATCATCAAACTACAATCTCAAGCATGACTTTCGTCGCTAATCCAAAGCTTGTCACAAAACTTACTCTTATAGCTATCATTCTCCAACTTTGGAGAAATGATAATAATTCTAATAAAAATTGATATAGTCAAATTATTTCTAAGTGGAATCCCTTGTGATTTTTTCCTCTCTCGGGTATTTCACATAAAATCTTGATGTCTCAAACTTTTCTGTGTATAACTTTTGTGCAACGCCAAGATATTGAATTCTTCTACTCTATCAAACTAAATCTTCCGCAAGAACAAAAAGAATATCTCTTTAAATGCAATAGAAAACTTGAGTATATAAATCCCATCTAAGAATAGTTTAAATCAAAATAATTATGATTTTAGTATAAAATATTTTCTCGATAATGAGATAGACAAAACATAGTGTGCCTTAATTGTTTTGTATGTCCATCGACTACAAATATAGAAGAACCTTTTATGGTATGTTTATCATCAATTCTTATGACAAACAAGTTCATTAACATCATATAAGACATCATAAATTATATATCAAATATAATGAATATCAATTGATGGTTAAATAGTTTAGGATTAATTTATTATTAACTATATATCAACATATGCATATTACATCGAAGTGGAAGGAGCATTATTAATACTTATATCACTACTCTTGGTGGGACATTTATTAATGTTTCGATGAGGTTGGCCATTAGTAGAGAGGATGCTATGCATCTAACAAAGTACAATGGACTGTAAGAAGTATCCAACATGATTCAAGAGAACATTTTACATTATATATATAAATATATATATATATATATATATATATATATATATATATATATATATATATATATATATATATCCATAACGTGTGGTAATTTTTCTAAGCTACAAGTTGACCCATTGACCCATTGTAGAAAAACTAGTTGGAGCAACTAAAATTAAGTTAGTGATAGCTTCATTATCAACAATAACTTGTATTAAAACTTACTATATGATATGAATGATAATTAATTTTAACACGCACACGCAGTGTTAATAAGCAAGGGTTACATTAGGGACCTATGCAAAATAATTAGTCTATGAAACTAGAATTAGGTTAGAAAATTGGAATATAAGTACTCTATCGGTAAATTAATAGAATTAATAGATATTATGATTCATAGGAAGATATATATTTTATATATTGAATAAACTAAGTGGGTTGGTGAGAAGGCAAATGAGATTGATAGTTTAGGTTCTAAACTTTGGTATTTAGGAAAGAGTCAAACTAGAAATGGTAGTTTGATTATAAACAAAAATTTGAATGATAATATTATAAATATTAATAGAATTAGAGATAGAATTATAGCTTTAAATATTATTGTTGATATTAAGATTATTAATGTTATAAGTGTCCTCAAGTATGTTTGGATGTGGGCTCAAAAGAAAATTTTGGATTGACTTAGAAGAATTAATACAAAAGATAACTTTTGAGAAAAAAATGTATTTATTAGAAGAATTAAATGAACATGTTGGTAGAGTGGTAGAAGATTTTAAAATCATTCATGGCTATGAGTTCAAAATGACTAATGAAGAAGGTTGAACTATATTAGATTTTAGTTAGCTTATGATTTTATAATTTCTAAAACATTATATAAAAAAAGAGATGAACATATTATCACCTATAAGAATGAACCTAATAAAACATAGATTAATTATTTTGATAAAGAAAATCATTTAGGTTGTAAGACTATTCGAGTAAAAGTTTAGATACCCAACATCGACTACTTATTTTAGATTTTAAGATTAAGGATTTGAAGATAAAAAAATAAATTAAAATATTATCGTTGCATTAGATGGGAGAACACTAATAAAAAATTTTTTTATGAGGAAGCTACTAGATCTTAAAATTTAGGATGTTTATGAGAAAACTAATATTATGTGAGAGATAGTAGTAAGTGAGATTAAGAAAGTTACAAAAAAATGTGCTTAAGGAATTAAAAGGAAAATTTTTTTTTTAATAAAATAGTTAGTGGTTGAATCAAAATGTTCATGAAAAGATAAAAAAAAGAAGCTTTATTATAAAATTTAGTTTAGATGTAAAACTCAAAGAATTAGAAAATATTTAAAATAGCCCATAAGATGTTAAGAAAGCAATATGTGATATAAAGAATTTAGTTTTAGTGATTCATACAATAAATTAGATATCAAAGAAGATGAAAGATATAATAAGTAGCCAAGAAAGGGATAAGAAAAGTAAAGATTTAATTCAAGTGAGGTGCATTAAGGATGAAAATTATAAAGTATTTTTCTTAGAAGATGATATTGAACATCGTGGATGAGATAATTTGATAAAATTTTCAATGAAGTTTATGAGAATACTGATTGACTTTAGCAACTTTAGTACCCCAAACAAAAATAGAGATTCTTATTTTATCATCATAGTAGTAAAATGAAGTTGTAGATGCTTTAAAGAAAATGAAGTGTGAAAACCAGTAGGACTTGATGATATTCTAATAGAAATGTGAAAATGCTTAGGAGATCAATGAATCTTTTGGGTTACTAATCTTTTAATATTATTTTAAAGACTAAAAAATATTAAATGAGTGGAGAAAGAGTTTATTGATTCTTCTTTAAGAATAAAGGTGATGCACAAGAGTGTGCAAATTATAGAGGAATTAAGTTAATGTGCCATACATTAAAATTATGGGAGAGAGAGTAATTGAGCATAGGTTATGATGATACAAATATTTCAAATCTTTGGTTTCATGTTATGTAGGTTTATTATGGATGTTATACATTTGTGGAGAGATTTTATGAAGAAGTATAGAGTAAGGAGGATCTACATATGATATTTGTTGATTTAGAGATATGATAAAGTTCAAAGAGAAGTGCATTAGAGAGTTTTAGAAAAGAAAGGAGTTAATATTTATTATATCCAACTAAATAAGAATATCTAAACTAGAGTCGTTACTTGTGTTCAAACACAAGGAAGGTTAACAAAATATTTTTCTATTTTAGATGGATTACATCAAAGATTGGCTTTATGTCCATGTCTTTTGCATTAGTTATGGATGTTCTCACCAACATTTACAAAAGGATGTACCTTGGTGCATCCTTTTGTCATGAAATTTTTTTTTTGTTGATAAGGCTAGAAAGGGAGTTCAAGAGAAACTTTAGCTATGGAGGTCAACCTTAGAGCCTAAAGTTTTGTTTAAATATATTTAAGATTGAATATATGGTGTATAATTTTAGCGGAAGACCTAGTGGTGAGGTTGTGACTTTGGGAGATCAAGTCATTAAAAGAGTGAACATTTTAGATATCTTGGGTCTATTTTCAAAATGATGGTGAAACGATGGGGATGCTATTAGTAGAATTCAAGTTGGATGGTTGAAGTAGAAGAATGAATTTTGTCATTGTGTGATAGAAAAGTACCGTAGACTTAAGAAAAAATTTATAAGATGGTGGTAAGACCTACTATGATTTATGTAGAATGTTGGCTAGTAAAAGAGAAGCATAAATTTAAGTTAAGTGTTGCATAGATGAGGATGATCAAGTGGATAAGCTTTTACTCTTAGAGATAAAATGTAAAATGAATATATATGTAAAAGGTTGGAGTAGCTCTAGTGACGGATAAGATTAGAGAGAGTCGCTTAGATGGTTTGGTCATATAAACCGTTAACCATCGATGACCCACTTAGAGTGTAGATGTTTTAGATTTGCCTTATGTTAAGAAAGCTAGAGGTAGACCTAAAAATACTTGGTTATAATGTATAAAAATTATCTTAGTTTATTAAAATTAAATAAAAATGACACTAAATAGAACACAATGGTGAAGAAGGATTCATGTAGCCAACCCCACATAGTGAGATAAAGTCTTATTGTTGGTGGTGGTGGTAGTGATTTAGTGGTGATGAATTAAAGTTTTATTGGTGCTATTTGATGAAAAGATCAATAAAATTAATTTATTTGTTAAGATATCTTGTCTAAATATGAGATAAGAGTTAGGATCTCATAGATTTATATATGGATCAATTACTTACACAACATATTCTTGAAATAGTGTACAATTAACTAATATAGATGTACGTAAATTTGGACCTTTCAAAATGATTTGCCTTATACTAATATGATCGAATTATACTTATGTATTTGCTACTCCTATGTCTCATTGTCAATTACCATTGATTTCTTTGTTGCCTCTTAGAGTTAGTGTGCCTACACATAGATGTTTGCTATATGCAAAAAAAAAAAAAAGTTTATAGCCAAAAGAAATCAATATAGGTCAGGCCACACCAAATTGCTATAATAAGTTTGAGGCCATTAATGTGATAAATCATGTATTCAAGATGTCCTTGAATTTGGCATGACACTTCATATCATATTTAAGCATTGTAATATCATTTTAAGCTCTAATTGTTCATCAATTTCACAAAATAAACAATTTAAGAATTTGATCAGTCTATCTAAATCGTTAAAGTAAACATTTTTCATATGAAATTTATGTTGAATATATATTTTTTCTATATTACAATAACTATATAGGATACATGTATCTTAAAATATTAACAAAATAATATATATTTGACAAATAAACTCACAAATAAAATAAATTTCAAGGGTGCAACATTAGAAGATTATTGCCGCGTTTTTCTTAAGAATTCCTTAATGAAGTTATATTTCTCATGAATTTTTTTTGTACGGTTGTCTTGATCTCAGGAAAAAACAAAAGTAATCAAAAGCCCACTACACATTGTAACAAAAGGAATCCTCCACTAGTCCAGCTGCACCGAGTGTTTTCAGTCCATTTAATCATAGTGAAGCCACAAAGGAGGGCGGGAAGTGAGATCGATGACAGGCCGTAGCAAGAGGAGTGCAAAGGTCGCCGACGAAAGCTCCCTCGTCGGAGCAGAACTGCCGCCGCGCCCCGCTGTGGATCGGCAGCGGCAAAGGAGTTTAAACCGCCAATCCTTCATGATCATGAACATTATAATAGAGGCTCTCTCATGGTTGGTTTGCCGGAGCGGCGGTGATACTATTGAAGCGGCGCCGCCGGCCACGACGTGGGAGGCCTATGAGTTCGTGTCTCGTGAAAGTTTGCGTTTCATCATCTATGCTTGATGTGAAAAGAAGTTTAGAAATTCTCTTATTTTTCTTTGTTTGGTATAACTTAGAGTCGTCAGCAAGTCTTATGGACGGTATAAACAGCAAAAAAACAGGAAGAACTCGTAAGTTGTTTGCTTTGTTATTCAGCAAAACTCTTGGGCAGCACAAATCAAGAATTTATGGTTTTGTTGAAAGCCCTTCTTGTAAATGTTTTTTTTTTTTTTTCTTTCTGATTTTCCAAATCGATAGCTTCTACCTCTTTGGAGAAGTTGAGTATACTCAATTACTTCTAATTGATCCTTCTCTTGTTTTCTTGTCATTTTCTTATTGAGAAGGTGGGTTTAGTTTAATTTTTTTTTCTTGTTTTATGCGGGAATGGAAGAAGGAGAATACTTACTTGAATATTTTGTTGATATTTTCTTCTTGCAAGAAAGTGGCTTTAAAAACAATTTCTTTCTCAAGTTTTTGTTTTATAAGGCGCTTTTAGTTGTATGAAATTTGAAAAGTTGTTGTGAAGAATCATAAATTAATTAGATGTATTTAAAATATCAAATTATTTTTAAATAAAAGAAAAAATTTAAAATATTTTTAATTATGATAAATTTATTTGTTATATTAAATAAATCAAATATAGATATTATTATTACATGGTAGCATATTCTCGACACCATATACAATTTAATGTTGTAGCTTATTTAAAGATTCAACAAATGAACATAAAAAAAACTGGGAGATTTTACATACATACCACACAATTCTTATGTATTTATATATCTTAAATCTAAAGTTAGATATTTACTTATCTAATACTTTTCTATATTTTAAAAGGTGTATTTCATTTTAAAAGTGAATGATGATGATAATTTTGATGTGATATTGAAGAATAGGTCATATATGTAAAATTTGAAGTTTAGATGTTAGATGTATATAGGTGGTATGTATGTAAATCCAAAGGAGATTTACATACATACTACAATTAATTTATGTATTATATATCTAGCACCTAAAGTTAAATATTTACTTATCTTACACTTTTCTATTTAAAAAAATTGTAAGATATACTAAGATTTTATATGAGAAAACGAAATTTGAAAATAATCACATCCCACAAGTTTAACTCAAAAGCATACATCACTAATTAATTTCTAGTATTAACCAATCTTACCTACATGCATCTGTGATATGATGGTACACATCCATGTCTTAAAATCTTAACTTTTAGATATATATCCAAAAAATAGAGCAAAGATTTTAATATTAATTGTTATTTTATGTAAGTTTCTTTTAATAATTAACTTGATTTAAAAATATAATTCTTTTGAAAAATTTGTAGTGAATTGATAATTTAATAAATAGAAAAAAATGCTAAGCATAAGCATAAAAAACTAAATCAAGAGCAATTTTTATTAGTTCAATGTGAAAAGCTTATGTTCATCTTTATGCATAACACAAAGGGTTTTGCACTCTATCAAAAAACTCTTTGCTCCACATGGTGGAGAAGTCCTTTAATCTCTTTCTTCAAAAGAAATGTACCCTTTATCATAGTTGTGGTAAAGATGCTACTCTTAAGTCTTTATATGGAAATAATTAGGCTAAAGATTAGCACAAAAATAAATAAATAACACAAATATGAAATAAAATCTTCAGAATGGCCATTTAGTTACGTGAGTGATGTAGTCTTAGTTTTAAAGTAAAAAGGGATATCTAAGTTTGTTGTAGGAATTTGTCTTTATGTCTGAAGAACCTTGAGGGTATAATTTTATGGTGAATGCAAAGTGAAGAGATTAAGATTAGCAAAGATTGGGTTACTTGAACCTAAGATCCGATATAGAGATAAAAATTTTAGGTATACCTCCATTCTTGAAAATTCAACTCCAAATTAAAAATTTTATATTTAATCTATTAAAAGGTATATTTTTTTAAAATTTTAAAAGATTTCAAAATTATAAATTACACACATATAGTTTCTAACAAAATATAATTATTAACGCTTCTCTTCAATTGGCTTTGTATGGCAAATTAAGTATCCTTACTTGGTGTATGGGTCTTTCATCGCACTAAAATTATAATTTAAGTGTCAACCAAGTGCTACTTTTTTTGTGATGTAATATTCAACTTTGAAGATTGAAAGTTGGATAGGTACCTCAAAATAATGATTATGTCATTTTGCCAAAGTGTTATCCTATAAATTTATAAAGCACGTAACTTCTTAGATGGTATAAATCTTTGAGAGTAAAAATAGCACTTATAATATACATTGAGTTAATTCAAGAATATAAATATCAGAACTAAGTTTACTAATAATTCTTAAGGCCCCATGTTCTTGTAATTTTTAATATTTGGTGAAAAGATATTTCTCTTGTTGGATGCAAATTTATGCATGCTAGGCTTCATCAAATTACTTAAAACTTTTATTCTGCTTTTAAGCATATATACTATTACTTTTAATTAATCTTTATATTTCAATGAAGGATTTAAAATTATTTGCTAAATCTAAGAAGGGATGAGTTGATATGCTAGCAAGAAAATTAACTTCATTAGATTTTATCCATAGTTTTTTTCAACATGCACTTTATTTATAGTTTAATAATAAAGCAATTATATGCAAATTCCAATATAAAAATATAAAGATTCTATTTCTTTAGACTTTTTTCTTATTCACCAAACATCTTAATTTATTTTTATTGTCTTATTGACCACCTATTATTAGTTTGAGGGTAAAACATAAGAAGAAATTTTATTTGGTACCCATCACTTAATATAATATGTTAATAAATATGATGCAAATTTGACATCCTTATTTAAAACTATTGTAGAAGGAAGCTCATATAATATAATTGTCTCATTAGCAAATAAAATTACAATATGTTATGTGTCATTTGACTTTAAGCAAAATAAAATGTGTGATATTATGGAAAACCTATCAACAATTACAAAGTTTTTATCATGTCTTCTGGTCGTAGATGGCCTTAGATAAAATTCATGGATATATTATTAATTTATAATCCTTTAAACATCTATCTTAAGTGAGATTAGAAAAATTATGTTCAAGCATGTTTATGATTTTAAACTTTATAAAATATCGCTATCTCCTCCAAATGAAGTTTCATGATAAGAAATTTTGAATGAATATTATAGATAAATATAACCTCTTTTAAATAAGAATAATCATGTGATAATATATATGCTATCAAAAGGTAGTGTCTTATATTCATTCTTTAAATATATCAAATTAAAATATTTTAAATATTATAACTATCCTTTAATTTCTTAAATCCTATAATTTGAGATTCTAATGAGGTGATTATCAAAAAATTTTACTATTTGTGCATGTTTATTTTTTCCTTCAAGCATATTCTTATGGATAAAAGTAAAATCTTGAATGCTCATTACCCACTTTACATATTTGTAGTTTATTAGTTTTCTAGGTATTAATAATTTTTGAAACATGTGTTAACAATAGTTTCCATATATAAAAACAGTATCAATAGTGTTTGAAAGATTACATTATGACATAGAAAATAACTGATGTGCATCATTCAACTTCACACTAAGGGTCATGTTGACCTCACTTTTGGAGTGAGGATTGACCTTCATCATCTTAGACTTAAGAAACTTCAAGGCACTTGAATTTAGAGTGATAAGGCCTAGTGACTAAGGAACACTAAACCTAAGCTTAGAGACTTGAGTGGAATACAAGCCCAGATATTTTAAGAACAAAAAAGGTTATACCTATACTATGGCTTAAACCAAGACCCATGCCTATTCACTCATCCAAACCCAAACTCATATGAATGAGACATGAGCAACCTCAAGCTTACTCAATTAACCTCACTTGAATTTATTTTCTTAACCAAGTTCCAATCCAAATTACTTAACCTATGTTAACCCCATCATGATTCTATGATCCAACCCAAAACCCATTCAAGTAAACTAAATCCAATTTGATTTCTCAATTACTCCGCCATTCAATAGATCATTTCAAACTCCTCCACATAACCAATCAAATCAAATGAATTTGATCAACTAAGTTGGCCCATTTAACACAAAAAAATTTAAATGAGCTAAAACCCAATCAAGCCTAAATTAGTTGCAATCAAGGCCACCAATCAACTTTAAATCTATCATTGAATCCTCTCAACACCTAATTGAACTCAACCCAATTCAACCAATTTAATTGATTCACTTGACCCAATGTGAAAAATGACCAATTTGATTCAAAAGTCGATCCAATCCAAATTGATTGAATCAACTCATCAAATCCATTCCATAATGATTGTTGATCATCTTTGACTACTCAAGTTCTAATTAGGCCAAATCAAACCAATTTGACCATTTAACCCAAGTTAATCCAAATTGACCTAAAGGATCAAATTGGATGCTTGAATTTGATTATAAATTTAATTGGATATAGAATTAAATTTGAGGTTTGGTTTGGGCTAGGTAGGCATGGATTTGGTTGGCTAGACAGGTAAATTTCCCAAAGTCCCAAGGCATAGCCTAATCTTATGGCTAATCCTTCAAGTCTAGGCTTAGTTATGTGTTCACTTAGCTACTAGAAGTGAAAGACCAAGGAGCCCTTAATGAGAAGACTCTTAGATCTATGATGGAGGAGTTGAATCATCACTCCAAAAGTGATGTCAACAAGTGGAGCCAAGTGGAAAAGATGTTTGGAGAACGCTCACTTATTTATAAAGGGTTGATAACTATTCTCCTCTCAATAGTCGGTTCGACGCCAAGATCGGCACCACTTTGTATCAGAAGAAACAAATTAGATTAGGTTGTTTCTTCTGGGCGCTTAAGTTTGTGGCTATGGTGTATCAATCAATAGCTAGATCGAAGGTTATTTTATCAAGGCTATCACATGAGCTATAGTCAAAACTAAAAAAAACTTATTGTTTTTTTATTTCATTTCTTTTGATGTAAAGAGATATTTACTAATTTAATATTTTTTATGCTTAAAAGGTACATTTCTTTTAAAAAAAGTGATTGATGATATTATTTTGATGTGATGCTAAAGTTTGGGATGTTATATATGTAAAAATTAAAGTTTAGGTCTTAGATATGTAAATACATAGAATTGTGAGGTATGTATGTAAATCCCCAAAAGATATTTATAAGCATATATTTTTTTTCAGTTTTGCTATCATGAGGCATATTAAATTACAAATTTTTTTATTTTTTATTTTCTCTTATCCAATTTATTTCTCTCAAGAGACAATTCTTGTAAGGGATGAGTTATTTCAAGAAAATGAGGTTTGGGATTAATTATAAGGTAAAAACAATAGGAATTAAATAGAGGAGCAGAATAAAATGCATAATTTCAAGGTTTTACTCTGTACAATCTTGCATCATAGTGGCATTTAAATCCTACAAGAAATTTTGATTCCATTAACTTATGTTGAGATTATGATTGTAAGAAAAGATACAAATCTAAATACTAAAATGAATGGAAACTGGTACCAAATAAAGCTCATTACAAAAAAGTCTAGTAGCATGCCCAACCTAAGGTATTAAGTTCGAGTCATTTAAATTCAAATTATTTACAAAATAGAAAATCCTACCTTATAATAATTTATGTACAGGAAAATACGCTCAAAGAGATACCAATATGAAATATCCAAGACATGATTGACAACAGATGTTTCAAGCGATTTACGAGTCAAATCATACTCAACATAATGAGTGGCTCATAAGTCTAACTTGATTAGACTTAACTCATTAGCTTGTGAGTCAACTCATTTAAAAAACTATTAATATAAAATAAATATAAATATATTATAATTCAATAGTTTAAATATAAACTTATTTGTTTTGTATAAACCATCTTCGAGTCATATTCTATTGTTAGAACAATAGTTAATACTTGAATGAAATATATTGAAACCATACTTAAACTTTGTTTGGTCCATATTAGAGCTATGTTTGAACTTTGTTGGAATATGGCTTAAACAATTTATGAATATAGATTCAACTTTGTTGTAATATCATTCAAAACTTATATGAACCAACATTGATTGTGGCAGACTTTAAAAATAAATGCTCTAGAGCCAAAAGTAACATATTTCCTTAATTTTCTGCCATCATAAGGCATATAGTCAATATTTTTTTATTAAATTACTCTATTTAGTTTTTTCTCTCTCTAGTGACAATTTCTTGAAAGAGATGAAATTATATTTTAAAAAAAAAGAGGTATGTGATTTAATTATCACGTAAAATTTTTTAATAGTGGAGTTGTGGAGCTAAGTTAATCTATGAGTCAGTTCAAGCTCAGCTCGATAAATGATTAGTGAGTCAAGATCGATGAGCTAACAAATTCAAGCTCAGCTCTGACTTGACTTATTATCTTGTTAGCTGATTCATTTAAAATATTAATATAAAATAAATATAAAATACATCAAAATTCAATAGTTTAATTAGAAAGTTATTTAAAATATTTAAAATTTCTTTGATATTATCCTATATTAATTTATTATTGCTATTATTCTTTTAATTTTATTTTGTATTATTTTATTACAATAGTTGTTTGAATTATGAAAATTTCTTTCATATTATCCTATTCAATTTATTATTATTACTAGCTTGAAAGTCTCATTATCAAATAATATTTATAATCCACTTGATAATATCTCTCACCATCGTCTGTTTCATCTATAGCCCAAATTTAAAAATTCGCTCAATTGAATGAAATACCAAATTGTTTCCGTCTTTGTTAGTTAATTATGAAAATAATGAAATGGAGTTGTCCTGTCACGAATATTACAACCCACTTTGTCAATTAGTGAAAAATACTTTCATTGACAAGAATGCTTTTATATAATTAAAAAATGAACAAAAAAAAATTGATAGAAATTTTTATATGTGTATAAAACTTTTTGATTTGTATATTCAAATAAATATCACATATTTAAAAATCAAAATTATTTATGTGCAAAAAAAATTATTGAATTTTATATATCAACATTTAATATTTTAAATAAAGATTTTTAATTAATATTTTCTCTTAAGAAAAAATTTGTGATGATTAAATCTCACTATAATTTAAAAAATCTTAAATGATTCAAAATTATAATAAGAAAATTTCATTTAAGAAAAAAATAAGCATAAAAGCATAGGTAGAAATATTTCATAATTAGACAATATAAATAATCGTGGAGGATTTAATAAATTACACCGGTGGACATTTATAATTGGTCATTATTATGATTATATAGAATATATATATACCACATTATTCGATACTTCGTATCATCGATATACAAGTATTAATTTTCGGCTAATATATATATTATCACATATATATATATATATCATATATATATATATAGAGAGATATAATAATTAGAGAGAGAGAGAGATATAGAGAGAGAGTTTAAATGGTAAGTCATTTTTCCCTTAACGTGTGGTTTTTTTCTAAGCTAAAAGTTGACCTCCCATTGTAGAAAAACTAGTTGGAGCAACTAAAATTAAGTTAGTGATAGCTTCATTATCAACAATAACTTGTATTAAAACTTACTATATGATATGAATGATAATAATTACTTTTAACACCGATCGATGCTCGTAAAAAAAAAATTAGTCTATGAAACTAGAATTAGTTAGAAAATTGAATATAAGTACTCTATCGGTAAATTAATAGAATTAATAGATATTATGATTCATAGGAAGATATATATTTTATATATTGAAGAAACTAAGTGGGTTGGTGAGAAGGCAAATGAGATTGATAGTTTAGGTTCTAAACTTTGGTATTTAGGAAAGAGTCAAACTAGAAATGGTGTGGTTTGATTATAAACAAAATTTGAATGATAATATTATAAATATTAATAGAATTAGAAATTATAGCTTTAAATATTATTGTTGATATTAAGATTATTAATGTTATAAGTGTTTATGCTCCTCAAGTAGGTTTGGATGTGGGCTCAAAAGAAAAATTTTGGATTGACTTAGAAGAATTAATACAAAAGATAACTTTTGAGAAAAATGTATTTTCGAGAAGAATTAAATGAACATGTTGGTAGAGTGGTAGAAGATTTTAAAAGCATTCATGGTGGCTATGAGTTCAAATGACTAATGAAGAAGGTTGAACTATATTAGATTTTAGTTAGCTTATGATTTTATAATTTCTAAAATATTATATAAAAAAGAGATGAACATATTATCACCTATAAGAATGAACCTAATAAAACATAGATTAATTATTTTCCGATAAGAAAAGTAAATCATTTAGGTTGTAAGATTATTAGTAAAAGTTTAGATACTTATTTTAGATTTTAAGATTAAGGATTTGAAAAAAATAAATTAAAATATTATCATGCATTAGATACTTAAAGAACACTAATAAAAATATTTTTATGAGGAAGCTACTAGATCTTAAAATTTAGATGTTTATGAGAAAACTAATATTATGTGAGAGATAGTAGTGAGATTAAGAAAGTTACAAAAAATGTGCTTAAGGAATTAAAAGGAAAAACTTTTTTTAATAAAAATAGTTAGTGGTTGAATCAAAATGTTCATGAAAAGATAAAAAAAAAGAAGCTTTGTTATTATAGATTTAGTTTAGATGTAAAACTCAAAGAATTAGAAAATATATAAAATAGCCCATAAGATGTTAAGAAAGCAATATGTGATATAAAGAATTTAGTTTTAGTGATTCATACAAATAAAATATCAAAGAAGATGAAAGACGTATGAAGCTAAAAGTAAAGGGATAAGAAAATGTAAAGATTTAATTCAAGTGAGGTGCATTAAGGATGAAAATTATAAAGTATTTTTTTCTTAGAAGATGATATTGAACATCTGGATGAGATAATTTGATAAAATTTTCAATGAAGTTTATGAGAATATTGACTTTATCAACTTTAGTACCCCAAACAAAATAGAGATTCTTATTTTTTATTATCATTAGTAAAATGAAGTTGTAGATGCTTTAAAGAAAATGAAGTGTGAAAACCAAGAGGACTTGATGATATTCTAATATGTGAAAATGCTTAGGAGATCAATGAATCTTTTGGGTTACTAATCTTTTAATATTATTTTAAAAACTAAAAAATGTTAGATGAGTGGAGAAAGAGTTTATTGATTCTTTTTTAAGAATAAAGGTGATGCACAAGAGAGTGCAAATTATAGAGGAATTAAGTTAATGTGCCATTAAAAAATTATGGAGAGAGAGTAATTGAGCATAGGTTACGATGTGATACAAATATTTGAAATTTTGGTTTCATGTTATGTAGGTTTATTATGGATGTTATACATTTGTGAGAGATTTTATGAAGAAGTATAGAGTAAGGAGGATCTACATATGATATTTGTTGATTTAGAGATATGATAAAGTTCAAAGAGAAGTGCATTAGAGAGTTTTAGAAAAGAAAGGAGTTAATATTTATTATATCCAAGTAAATAAGAATATCTAAACTAGAGTCTTACTTGTGTTCAAACACAAGGAAGATTAACAAAATATTTTTCTATTTTAGTTGGATTACATCAAAGATTGGCTTTATGTCCATGTCTTTTGCATTAGTTATGGATGTTCTCACTAACATTTACAAAGGATGTACCTTGGTGTATCCTTTTTTGATGAATTTTTTTTTGTTGATAAGGCTAGAAAGGGAGTTCAAGAGAAACTTTAGCTATGGAGGTCAACCTGAGCCTAAAGTTTTTGTTTAAATATGTTTAAGATTGAATATATGGTGTATAATTTTAGTGAAGACCTAGGTGAGGTTGTGACTTTGGGAGATCAAGTCATTAAAAGAATGAACATTTTAGATATCTTGGGTCTATTATTCAAAATGATGGTGAAATGGATGGGGATGCTATAGAATTCAAGTTGGATGGTTGAAGTGGAAGAATGAATTTGGCCTCTATTGTGTGATAGAAAAGTACCGGTAGACTTAAGAAAAAATTTTATAAGATGGTGGTAAGACCGCTATGATTTATAGAATGTTGGCTAGTAAAAGAGAAGCATAAATTTAAGTTAAGTGTTGCATAGATGAGGATGATCAAGTGGATAAGCTTTACTCTTAGAGAAAATGCAAAATGAATATATAAAAAGGTTGGAGTAGCTCTAGTGGAAGATAAGATTAGAGAGAGTCGCTTAGATGGTTTGGTCATATAAACTGTTAGCCATCTGATGACCCACTTAAGAGTGTAGATGTTTTAGATTTGCCTTATGTTAAGAAAGCTAGAGGTAGACCTAAAAATACTTGGTTATAATGTAAAAAAATTATCTTAGTTTATTAAAATTAAATAAAAAATGACACTTAATAGACACAATGGTGAAGAAGGATTCATATAGCCAACCCCACATAGTGAGATAAAGTCTTGTTGGTGGTGGTGGTAGTGATTTAGTGGTGATGAATTAAAGTTTTTATTGGTGCTATTTGATGAAAAGATCAATAAGATTAATTTATTGTTAAGATATTGTCTAAATATGAGATAAGAGGATCTCATAGATTTATATATGGATCAATTACTTACACAACATATTCTTGAAATAGTGTACAATTAACTGAATATAAATGAAATTTGGACCTTTCAAAATGATTTACCCTTATACTAATTATGATGAATTATACTATGTCTCATTTGTCTCATTGTCAATTACCATTGATTTCTTGTAAGTTAGTGTGCCTACACATAGATGTTGCTATGCAAAAAAAAAAAAGGTTTATAGCCAAAAGAAATCAATATAGGTTAGGCCACACCAAATTGCTATAATAAGTTTGAGGCCATTAATGTGATAAATCATGTATTCAAGATGTCCTTGAATTTGGCATGACACTTCATATCATATTTAAGCATTGTAATATCATTTTAAGCTCTAATTGTTCATCAATTTCACAAAATAAACAATTTAAGAATTTGATCAGTCTATCTAAATCATTAAAGTAAACATTTTTCATATGAAATTTATGTTGAATATATATTTTTTCTATATTACAATAACTATATAGGATACATGTATCTTAAAATATTAACAAAATAATATAATAATTTGACAAATAAACTCACAAATAAAATAAATTTCAAGGTGCAACATTAGAAGATTATTGCTTTTTCTTAAGAATTCCTTAATGAAGTTATATTTCGCATGAATTTTTTTGTACGGTTGTCTTGATCTCAGGAAAAAAACAAAAGTAATCAAAAGCCCACTACACATTGTAACAAAACGAATCCTCCACTAGTCCAGCTGCACCGAGTGTTTTCAGTCCATTTAATCATAGTGAAGCCACAAAGGAGGGCGGGAAGTGAGATCGATGACCGGCCGTAGCAAGAGGAGTGCAAAGGTCGCCGACGAAAGCTCCCTCGTCGGAGCAGAACTGCCCCGCGCCCCGCTGTGGATCGGCAGCGGCAAAGGAGTTTAAACCGCCAATCCTTCATGATCATGAACATTATAATAGAGGCTCTCTCATGGTTGGTTTGCCGGAGCGGCGGTGATACTATTGAAGCGGCGCCGGCCACGACGTGGGAGGCCTATGAGCTCGTGTCTCGTGAAAGTTTGCGTTTCATCATCTATGCTTGATGGGAAAAGAAGTTTAGAAATACTCTTATTTTTCTTTGTTTGGTATAGCTTAGAGTCGTCAGCAAGTCTTATGGACGGTATAAACAGCAAAAAAACAGGAAGAACTCGTAAGTTGTTTGTTTTTGTTATTCAGCAAAACTCTTGGGCAGCACAAATCAAGGATTTATGGTTTTGTTGAAAGCCCTTCTTGTAAATGTTTTTTTTTTCTTTCTGATTTTCCAAATCGATAGCTTCTACCTCTTTGGAGAAGTTGACTATACTCAATTACTTCTAATTGATCCTTCTCTTGTTTTCTTGTCATTTTCTTATTGAGAAGGTGGGTTTAGTTTAATTTTTTTTCTTCTTGTTTTATGCGGGAATGGAAGAAGGAGAATACTTACTTGAATATTTTGTTGATCTTTCTTCTTGCAAGAAAGTGGCTTTAAAAACAATTTCTTTCCTCAAGTTTTTTGTTTTATAAGGCGCTTTTAGTTGTATGAAATTTGAAAAGTTGTTGTGAAGAATCATAAATTAATTAGATGTATTTAAAATATCAAATTATTTTAAATACAAGAAAAATTTAAAATATTCTTAATTATGATAAATTTATTTTTATATTAAATAAATCAAATATAGATATTATTATTACATGGTAGCATATTCTCGACACCATATACAATTTAATGTTGTAGCTTATTTAAAGATTCAACAAATGCACATATAAAAAAATGGGAGATTTACATACATACCACACAATTCTTATGTATTTACATATCTTAGACCTAAAGTTAGATATTTATTTATCTAATACTTTTCTATATTTTAAAAGGTGTATTTCACTTTTAAAAAAGTGAATGATGATGATAATTTTGATGTGATATTGAAGATTAGGGTGTTATATATGTAAAATTTGAAGTTTAGGTTAGATATGTAAATATATATTGTGTGGTATATATGTAAATCCCCATAGGAGATTTACATACATACCACAATTCTATGTATTTATATATCTAGCACCTAAAGTTAAATATTTACTTATCTAACACTTTTCTATCTAAAAAAATTGTAAGATATACTAAGATTTTATATGAGAAAATTGAAATTTGAAAATAATTCACATCCCACATATTAATAGTTTAACTCAAAAGCATACATCACTAATTAATTTGTGAGTATTAACCAATCTTACCTACATGCATCTGTGTGATATGATACACATCCATGTCTTAAAATCTTAACTTTTAGATATATATCCAAAAAATAGAGCAAAGATTTTAATATTAATTGTTGTTTTTATGTAAGTTTCTTTTTTAATAATTAACTTGATTTAAAAATATAATTCTTTTGAAAAATTTGTAGTAGTGAATTGATAATTTAATAAATAGAAAAAATGCTAAGCATAAGCATAAAAAACTAAATCAAGAGCAATTTTATTAGTTCAATGTGAAAAGCTTATGTTCATCTTTATGCATAAAATAACACAAAGGGTTTTGCACTCTATCAAAACTCTTTTGCTCCACATGGTGGAGAAGTCCTATAATCTCTTTCTTCAAAATAATAAAATGTACCCTTTATCATAGTTGTGGTAAAGATGCTACTCCTAAGTCTTTATATGGAAATAATTAAGCTAAAGATTAAAAAAAAAATAAATAACACAAATATGAAATAATATTTTGCAATGGCCATTTAGTTACGTGAGTGATGTAGTCTTAGTTTTAAAGTATTAAAATGGGATATCTAAGTTTGTTGTAGGAATTTGTCTTTATGTCTGAAGAACCTTGAGGGTATAATTTTTATGGTGAATGCATCATAGTGAAGAGATTAAGATTAGCGATTTGGTTACACCTTGAACCTAAGATCGATACAAAGAGATAAAAATTTTAGGTTTGTAAATTGGTGAAATTCCTAACCTTGAAAACACATAAAATTGTAAAGGGAAATTTTAACTTGAGTTTTCAACTTTGTGGTGTTATTTTAGAGGATTTTGACAAGTGAAGTAGAGGCTCTTGTAAAGACATGCCATAATTAACCAAGTTTGCTTTATTTAAAGTTTGGACCAAGATCTTAAATTTTTTCAAATAAGGTAAAAGAATAATTATGGAAAAGTTAAAAAAATGTTAGAAATTTTCATAAATATTCATGGATTTTGAATTGGTTGAAATAAATTTAGAATAAGAATAGGTGATGCTAAGGCTATATCTTTGGTCAATAGCTTTTATGAAGCATTTAAATGAGTTTTCACTAGTATTTGTTGAGAAAACGATATGAAAATGTGGAGGAGATGTAGAAGAGTTTTTTTAAATAAAATGGCTAGAATTATAAAATTATCAACACTTATCAGTTATTAAAGTCACAAAGTGAATGAAATAATAAAAACTCTTTAATGCAAGCCACCCACCAAGCCTCCTCTTATTTAGAATAAAACTCTAAATTTTTAGTAAACCAACACCCATTCTTTCCTTATTGTTTTAGTAATTACTTGTAATTTTGTTATAATATGAAATATAAAAAAGTTAAAAGAGAGGGAAGAAGTATGGTAGGTGCCCAAAGGAGTGGAGGGAGTGAAGAGATGATTAACTTCTACCGAGTGGAAACTTATAATTTAAATTATATGACTAATTTTTATTAAATTGAACAGTATTCTCCATTCTTGAAAATTCAAATCCAAATTAAAAATTTTATATCTAATCTATTAAAATGGTAAATTTTTTAAAATTTTAAAATATTTAAAAGCTATAAATTACACATATAGTTTCTATACATCATGATTCATAAAAAATATAATTATTAACTTGTCTTATTCAATTGGCTTGTATGGCAAATTAAGTATCCTCACTTGGTGTCTAGGTCTTTCATCTCACAAAAAATTATAATTTAAGTGTCAACCAAGTGCTACTTTTTTTTGTGATGATATATTCAACTTTGAAGATTGAAAGTTGGATAGGTACCTCAAAATAATGATTATGTCATTTTGACAAAGTGTTATCCTATAAATTTATAAAGTACCTAACTTCTTATATGGTATAAATCTTTGATAGTAAAATAGCACTTATAATATACATTGAGTTAATTCAAGAATATAAATATTAGAACTAAGTTTACTAATAATCCTTAAGGCCCCACATGTTCTTGTAATTTTTAATATTTGGTGAAAGATATTTCTCTAGTTGGATACAAATTTATGCATAGGCTTCATCAAATTTCTTAAAACTTTTATTCCTATTTTAAGCATATATACTATTATTTTAATTAATCTTATATTTCAATGAAGGATTTAAAATTATTTGCTAAATCTAAGAAGGCATGAGTTGATATGCTAGCAAGATAATTAACTTCATTAGATTTTATCCATAGGCTTTTTCAACATGCACTTTATTTATAGTTTAATAAAGATTATATGAAAATTCTAATATAAAAATATAAAGATTCTATTTCTTTAGACTTTTTTCTTATTCACCAAACATCTTAATTTATTTTTAATGTCTTATTGACCACCTCCTATTCATTAGTTTGAGGGTAAAACATAAGAAGAATTTTTATTTGGTACCCATCACTTAATATAATATGTTAATAAATATGATACAAATTTGACATCCTTATTTAAAACTATTGTAGAAGGAAGCTCATATAATATAATTGTCTCATTAGCAAATAACATTACAATATGTTATGTGTCATTTGACTCTAAACAAAATAAAATGTGTGATATCATGGAAAACCTATCAACAATTACAAAGTTTTTTTATCAAGTCTTCTAGTGGTCGTAGGGATGTCCTTAGATAAAATTCATGGATATATCTCTAAGGCTTATAAGGAATAGATAAAATAATTTTTTTAATCTAATTTTGTAATTTTTTATGTCTAGACATATATTATTTATAATCCTTTAAACATCTATCTTAGATTAGATTGAAAAATTTTGTTTAAGCATGTTTATGATTTTAAACTTTATAAAATATCCTACTATCCTCTAAATGAAGTTTCATGATAAGAAATTCTTTTGAATGAATATTAAATTAATCAAGTGATAATATATGTGTTATCAAAAGGTAGTGTCTTATATTCATTCTTTAAATATATCAAATAAAATATTTTAAATATTATAACTAATATCTTAAATCCTATAATTTGAGATTATAATGAGGTGATTATTAGAGAAATTTGATTACTATTTGTGCATTTTTATTTTTTCCTTCAAGCATATTCTTATGGATAAAAGTAAAATCTTGAATGCTCATTACCCACTTTACATATTTGTATAGTTTATTAGTTTTCTCTAGGTATTAATAATTTTGGAAACATGATGCTCTATGTTAATAATAGATTCCATATAAAATAAATAGATCAAAGGTTTGAAAGATTACACATTATGACATAAAAAAAAGCTCTAATGTGCATCATTCAACTTCACACTAAGGGTCTTGTTGACCTCACTTTTGGAGTGAGGATTCACCTTCATCATCTTATATTTAAGAAATTTCTAGGCACTTGAATTTCCTTTAGTGATAAGACTTCTAGTGACTAAGGAACACTAAACCTAGCTTAGAGACTTGAGGAATACCAAGCCTAGGATATGCCTAAGGACAAAAAGGTTATACCTATCCCATGGCTTAAACCAAGACCCATGCCTATTCACTCATCCAAACCCAAACTCATATGAATGAGACATGAACAACCTCAAGCTTACTCAATTAACCTCACTTGAATTTTTTTTTTTCTTAACCAACTTCCAATTACTTAGGCATTAACTAGTTAACCCCATCATGATTCTATGATCCAACCCAAAACCCATTCAAGCAAACTAAATCCAATTTGATTTCTCAATTACTCCATCATTCAATAGATCATTTCAAACTCCTCCAATACTTACAATCAAACCAATCAAATCAAATGAATTTGATCAACTCAAGTTGGCCATTTAACCCAAAAGTTTAAATGAGCTAAAACCCAATCAAGCCTAAATTAGTTGCAATCAAGGCCACCAATCAACTCTAAATCTATCATTGAATCCCTCTCAACTAATTGACACCAACTCCAATTCAACCCAATCAACCCAATTGATTCACTTGACCCAATGTGACCAAAATGACCAATTTGATTCAAAAGTCAATCCAATCCAAATTGGATTGAATCAACTCATCAAAATTCCATTCCATATGATTGTTGATCATCTTTGATTACTCAATTGCAATCAATTGGGCCAAATCAATTTGACCATTTAACCCAAGTTAATCCAAATTGACCTAAAGGATCAAATTGGACCCAATCATGTTCTAAGCTAAAGTAATTGCAATTAATGACTCCCATCAACCAAATTGAAATTGGATTGAACATCATCATTAATTTAACCTAACCAAACCAATTTGGTCTTGTAGTTGACCCAATTTGACCTAAAGGGCCAAATTGAGTCAAATCAAATCTAAATTGGTTAAAACCAATGCTTCTAACCAAATCATAAATTTAATTGTGAACATGATCCAACTTTTAAACCCAATTTGGCAAAACCTAATTGCCTAACTTAGCCTAATTTAACCTAAAAGGTCAAATTTAACTAAATCATTCCCTAATCTAAATCAATTTAAACCAACACTTGCAATCATTCCCAAATGATCAATTGAACCTAAACCTAACCCCATGCCAATTGTCCAATTTGACCAATTTGGTCAACTTAACCATTTAGCCTAAATGAAAAATGAACCAAATCCAAATCCTTCAAATTGAATCAAACCAATTGCACCAATGCATTCCAAATGACCAATTGAACTTATCCAAGCCATCCATTTGACCCAATTTGGTCCAATTGGTCAACTTGACCCAATTGAATTCATTTGACCCATATGGGTCAAAATGAACACCAAATAAGTCCAAACCCAACCAAACTTGACATGACTAATCTTTTCACCATGGGCTGTCCAAGTAGACCCAACCCATGTGAACCTAGTTTGGGTCAAATCCCTTGAACCAAGTTACCTAAATGGGATAAAATCCCCATTTGGATGGGTTCTCCCACTCCCATACCTCGATAGCCACCTTTGGCCATTCTTGGACAATAAGACCACTAACCCAAAGTTGTTGGGCTCAACCTTGCCATGAGAGGGTGAGTTCACCCATGGATTCACCATTGGTCCACCTAGGGAAGGTGGTACATCCATGCCCTGACCCATGCCCCTCATGCACCTCCACCTCCCCCACCACCCACTTCACGGGGGCTGGTGCCAAAGGATAAACCAATCTCAACCCTTGGTTCAAGTGGGAGGAGAGTATACTCCTCCCCATCGCAAACTTCATAGAGACCTTCCTCAAAAGCATGCACAGCCTTCTCCCGAGCTCCCACTTGACCCCTGAAACTCAGGTCATCCAACCTCACCAAAACTCTACCAAACCCAAATTAACTCTTCCCACCTTCCCTCACTGGTGAGTCAAAATGAATCATTTGAGATTTGATCACATCCCAAACCAACTCGGCAATTTTCAGGTGCGTTTGGTCCAGAGTGAGCAGTGAGGTGGCATCTTGTGATCTACTCAACAAGGCTTTGCTCTTCAAGGCTACCTCTATACGACATGGTCTCTAGCTCGTGAGGTAAAAATCGACAACCATAGATATTCCCCTAGGTGTTGGTAATTTTCAAAATGAAATGTGATTTCATATGATTTCCTAGGATCCATTTAGATCTTCTCCCCGAACATTGTGGAGTCAATTTCACATCGAATGAGCTCTCCGGTGAGCTCGGGATCGGATCATCGGCTTGTTCCCACATGATTAGAAAGGATGGTCATGACTTAATCTACTAGATTTTTAATTTTATCCATCTAAAACCATGAGATTAATCACAGTCGATCGGAGATCGAAACGGCGGATGAAACCACATGACCTCTGCTAAGTCACTCTGTCGGATGTTTTAAATAGCCAATCCACCACATGGAAACACTATCGTGTCAGACATTTGCATGGCGTGATGGTTTAAAGGGTTAATTAGGCTTTAAAAATATAATTAAATGGCCATAACTTCAAAAAATCATAACTAATTGTAAGAAAATCTAAAAATACAAATAAATCCAATTTTGGAAAGGTTAAATGAGAAAATTTAATAAAAATAAAATTCTAATGTTTGATCAGTGAATAGTGCTTAATTAGAGTTTTAAACCTAGTTAATTACTTTAATTAATGCTTAATCACTTGGCTAATTAATTCCAAATTTGGTGGAATAGTTCTATGGGATGTCCTCTCTCCATAATTTTCTTGGAATTATTGGTGGTGTAATTTTAAAAATGTGGAATTTTCAATCCTAATTACCTAATTAATCAATTTAATATTCATTAAAATTATTAAATTTTGAAAATTAAATGATTAATGATAATTAATCACTATAAATAGTGAGAATGGTGAGGAGAAATAATTAGGACATCTTTCCTTTACTTTCTAAATACATTTCCATAGGAGGGTTAATTAACATGTGTAATAATTAGGGATTAATTAGAAAAGTAATGATCAAATAAAAATCAAATTGAGTTAATGGTTGTTCCAAATAATTTAAATGTAATTAATTTAATTTTGTGTTTAATAACTATTGATCTCACTTTGAGTGAGCTCTCAAATTCCTTATCATAGAACTAGGACTCTTATAGACACTAATAGTTCCTTAGTCTTAAGATTCTAGTGATTAGGTGAACACTTAACCCCTAGAGACTTATAAGAGTTAGCCATAGGGATAGGTTGTGCCTTAGGGACTTAGGAGAACTTCCACCCTATGGCCCAAATCCTTGCTTCTTTCCTCTAAATCTAATTTCAAATTCAAATCCAAATTCCAAAATCAAATCCAACTATCAAATGATTGAAACCCATGATTAAATTCAAACTCTAAAATCTTTCCTAAGACCTTTGATTTCATCTTATGGACTTAGCTTTAACCAAATTCAAATCATCCCCAATCCATTTGATTTTCTCAATTATCAAATTCAATCTCCAATAAAATTCTAAATCATAAATCAAATCAAATGATTGAAACCCAAATCAAATCAATTCCCAAGTCAAGCCCTTTTGACCTACATCCCTAGATTTGGTCAAATTTGCTTCAAATCACTCAAACTCAAGTGATTTTCTTATAACCTATTTATATCTTCATTTATATTCAAAGTATAAATGAAATATAAATTCAAAAGGCCAAAACCCAAATAAATCAAATTTTTGATTTTAGCCCTTTTAGAAATTCTTGAACTTTTCTAAATGATACCCAAATCAATTCAAAATCCATGATTTCTTCATGATCCAATCATTCCTTCAATCATTGCCTCAAATATAAATATAAACAATTATCAAACTAAATCCAAGTCAACTCAAGTCAAACCCAAGTTGACCTTTTTTGACTTGGAATTGTCATATGAACCAAAACCCATATGGCTTCAAATCATTTGCAATTAGATTTATATTTCCATCTCAAACCCATCTATCAATATAACTAAACTTGAATCAAGCCATGATCAAGCCAATCAACCTATTTAGGTCCACTTGACCCAAAGTGACCTAAAAGATCTTTTGAGCCAAGTTCTAATTCAACTCAAATTGGATTGAACTAAGCCCATCAAACCTTACAACATGATCAACAATCATCCCAGTTAATCAATTGTCTTAAATTGGGTCAAACTAAGTCAACATTTAGAAATGAAACCCAAACTAGCCAAAGTCCATCATATGCCAAATTGATTAAAACCATTAATTCAAACTCACTCAAAATCAATGATTGAGCATGACCAAACCTTCACTTGAGCCAAACCAATTATTTATTTGAAGTTGGCCCAAATTGGCCTAAAAAGCTAAAATGGGTCAAATCATGATTTCATTCAAATTGATTGCAACCAATGGCTCAAGTTCATTCCAAATCACTTATTGAACTTGACCCAACCCTTGGTTTGACCAAATTTGACCAATTGGTCAACTTGACCTAGCCCAAATTGACCTAAAGGGTTAAATTGGCCAAAATTTAAATTAAATCCAAATTAAACAAACCAAAGCTTACAATCATTTTGAATTACTCAATTGAACTTGAATCAACACCTAACCAAACCTAATTTGATCAAATTGATCAAATTGGTCAACTTGACCCATTTGACCTATATGAATCCAAATGAGCCATAACCAAATCAAGAAAAAATCAAACTAATGACACCAATACACTCCAATTGGTCATGTAAACTTGACCTAACTATTAGTTTGACCCAATTTGACCAATTGGTCAACTTGACCCAACCTAATTTGACCTAAATAGGTCCAATCAAGCCAAATCAAATCAAATAAATTTCAAACCACTTGAAAATTAGGCTAACCCACTTTTGACCCATCCCAAATCTGTTCAAACCAAACCCATAGCCAAATGACCATTTTACCCTTGAGTTTAGGGCATCCCATGAGATAAGACACATGCTCATTGGGTTATTTTCTCCTCCCAGCCACTTGACACCCATTCATAGGTCCACTTAGGCACCTAGGACCATGGTCGACCGAGGTGGTTTGCATGGCTATGATCCATGGATTCCACCTCACCATCCCCATTAGAGCATTCCAAACCACAAGGACAAGCACTTCCTCCCTTGGCGACCACCTCCACACTCACCCAACCAAACGGGTCATATCATGATGTAGGTGGCAAGAGTGATGTAGCAATCCATTATCCTCTTATCCCTCACGAAGGCGAGAGGGGTGGAACCTACAACCACTCAAGAATGGAGATATCTCACGGGGAACCTTCCTCATCTACATGGGATACCTCATCTATCTGCCTTGCTTAGCTCTACGCGCATGATCTTGCGATTCTTATTGTGGCATTGGGTCTTGGTGAGGGAGTAGAATGGGAACTAGAACCTACCACGAAGGTAGGTGAGACTATCTTAGAAACCAAGATAGCCATCCCCTTGAGTAGTGAACCAACAAGGAGGTCGACCCATGTTGGAACTACAACAGAGCAGGTGACTGGGCCGACACAATCACTGTCACAAACGCGACACTAGCATGGTCACAAGTGTGGAAACCACAACAACCTTCCTCTTTAGAGAGGAAATCAATGCACGCCAGGCGGAGAAGTGGCTTCTTGCCGCCACCTCCTCTCTGCTAACGTGGTGAGGTTGGTCCCGGTGAGTATGCCCTAATCCATGGCCAAATCCACAGATCACGAAGGAGAAAATCAGATTGTTGAAAGACATGGCTAATGACTAAAGGAAGGAAGTAAGAACGGGTTGTTATCTCTACATTGTTGGAAGAGAAACCAATTAGACCCTTTCCTTGAATTATTGACTTGAATTGTTAATCTTATTTTGACTTTTGAATTAGAACCCTCATTTAACAAATTTAGGTATGCTAAATCGGGTTCTATTGGAGAGATTTAAAAATTTGGAGGAGAGACTCGCCTTGAGTTGTATGTTGATTTGATTTTGTTTTAGAACCCACATTCAACAAATTTAGGTATGTTGAATGGGGTTCAATTATTTTAGAGACTTTGGAGATGTTTTGTTGTTTTGTTTTGTTGGAGTTTGATTTTGGAACCTTCACTTAGCAAATTTAGGTATGCTAAATGGGGTTCAATTGTATATTTGAAGATTTTGAAAGCTTCTTATCTTGATGGTTTGATTGTTGATTGTTGATGCGTTGATTTGATTTTGAAAAGAAGAACTCTCATTTAACAAATTTAGGTATGTTAAATGGAGTTTAAGTGTGTTTGATGTTTGTTGTTGATTTGATTTTGAAAATGGAACTCTTGTTTAACAAATTTAGGTATGTTAAATAGAGTTCAATTGTATGTTTGATGTTGATGTTGGAGTTTGATTTTGTTTTGAAAATGAGACTCTCATTTAATAAATTTGGGTATGTTAAAGGGAGTTCACTTGTATGTTTAATTGTTTGTTTGTTGATGTGCGCTTTTGTTTTGATTTTAAAAAAATGAATCTCATGTAACAAGTTTAGGCATGTTAAATGGAGTTCAAATGTTTGTTGGATGTTTTGATTTCAATTTGGTTTTGAAAATGGAGCTCTCATTTAACAAATTTTGGTATGTTAAATAGAGTTCAATTATATGTTGCTAATTGATGTTTATTATTGTTTTTATTTTGCTTTGAAAATGAGGCCCTCATATTAAATGGAGTTGATTTTGTTTAAAAATATTTTGTGTGTGTTTGATTTTGATTTTCAAAGGGGACTCTCATTTAACAAAATTAAGTATGTTAAATGGATTTAGTTGCTTAATTTTTGAAAAGAATTTGAATATGTTTGTTTTTTAAAAGAGAGGTTTGTTGTTTGATTCAATTTTAATTTTGAAAGAGGAATCCTCATTCAAAAAATTTAGGATAAATATGTCAATTGGGTTCAATTGGTCAAATTTGATTCAATCATGGCTTTGGTTATGTTCAATGGTCAATTTGAAATGAACTTGAGTCATTAGTTACAATCAATTTGGGTTAGGTTTGATTTGACCCAATTTTGCCTTTAGGTCAAATTGGGTCAACTTGGGTCAAATGGCCAATTTGGTTTGATTTGGCCCAATTGATGATCAAGTCATGTTCAAGTATTGATTTTAGGTTGGTATGAATCATTGGTTTCAATTGATTTGGCTTAGGATGGAATTTGGTTCATTTGGCTCATGTAGGTTAAATGGATTAGTTTGGTCAAATGGCTAGGTTGACTTGGTTTGACCCAATTGATTGAAATTGATCAATCAAGGATGATCAACAATCATTGTAGGAGATTTTGATTGGTTTGATTCAATCCAACTTAGGTTGGATTAAAGATTGGTTCAAATGGGCCCTTTAGACCACTTTGGGTCAAGTGAGCCTAAATAGGTCAATTGGCTTGATTTAGTTCAATTGATTGTAGTTAGCCATCCAAGATGATAAACAATCATATTGGAGAAGATTTGGAGGGTTAGTTCAATCCAATTTAGGTTGGATTGGAGTTTGGTTCAATTTGATCAAATTAGTCACTTTGGGTCAAATGGACCAATTGGCTAATTGAGTTAGATTTTGGGTTGAATTGAGTTTAGTTGAGTTTGAATATTGATTTGGGATTGATTCATGGTTTTGGTTGCAATTTATTTGGATTCAATTGGGTTTTGCTCGTTTAAATATTTGAATTCAAATGGGTTAGGTTAGGTTTGATTGGATAGATTTTGGCTTGGTTGATCGGATTGTAGATTTGATTTGGTTTGGAATGATAGTTGAAGGATGATTGATTCATGAGAAAGTCAATTGAATTTGATTTGGATTGAAGGAAATTTGGCTAAGTCGATAGGATCAAATCATTGGCTTAGGTTAAGTTGATTTGATTTGAAATGGGTTTGGATGCTTGAATTTGATTATAAATTTAGTTGATATAGATGAATTGAATTTGAGGTTTGGTTTGGGCTGGGGAGGTAGGCATGGATTTGGTTGGCTATAGACTAGGTAAATTTCCCAAAGTCCTAAGGCATATCCTAAGCCTATGGCTAATCCTTTAAGTCATGGATGAGTCGAGCTTGAAAGTTTATGCAGTTAAAATCTGCAATTTACATATGGGATTACTATAATTGTATGCATTCAACTAGCTTGAAAGTTTGTCATTATCAAAGCCTAATATTTATAATCCACTTGATAATATCTCTCACCATCGTCTGTTTCATCTATAGCCCAAATTTAAAATTCGCTCAATCGAATTAAATACCAAATTGTTTCCCGTCTTTGTTAGTTAATTATGAAAATAATGAAATGGAGTATTGCCAACCCATTACGGTAATAATTAGTGAAACAATACTTTCAGGCTGACATATCATCCATATTCAAATATTTCTCATGACAATAATGCATTTATATAAGACAAAAATTGAACAAAATTTGCATAGAAGCCATCACTGTTGGTCACCATGCTTAAGTGAGATCATTCGATAATTGTTGTCGGTCATCGCTACAACCTCAAGAATTTATACTTATCCAGGAAGCTTGTCACAAATGTTACTCTTGTAGCTATCATTCTCCAACTTTGGAGAAATGATAATAATTATAACAAAAGATATATGAAAATTATTTTTTTTAAGTTTGGCCCTGATTTTTCTTTTCTTGGATTTTCATAAAATCTTGATGCCTCTCAAACTTTTCTTTGTTAGGGAACTTCGCAAGTTATTGAATTCTTCTCTCAAACTAAATCTTCCCAGAACAAAAGAATATCTCTTTAAATGCAATAGAAAACTTGAGTATATAAATCCCATCTAAGAATAGTTTAAATCAAAATAATTATGATTTTAGTATAAAATATTTTCTCGATAATGAGATAGACAAAACATAGTGTGCCTTAATTGTTTCATATGTCCATCGACTACAAATATAGAAGAAGCTTTTATGGTATGTTTATCATCAATTCTTATGACAAACAAGTTCGTTAACATCATATAAGACATCATAAATTATATATCAAATATAATGAATATCAATTGATGGTAAAATAGTTTAGGCGACTAATTTATTATTAACTATATATCAACATATGCATATTACATCGAAGTGGAAGGAGCATTATTAATCCTTATATCACTACTCTTGGTGGGACATTTATTAATGCTTCGATGAGGTTGGCCATTAGTAGAGGATGCTATGCATCTAACAAAGTACAATGGACTGTAAGAAGTATCCAACATGATTCATGAGAACATTTTACATATTCTTTAATTAATAATGAAAAATTTTGTTCCTTTTCGCATTAAAATCATTGGAATTATCATAAATAGAACAAATTGTTAAGCATTAGGAGTGCAATGATCAAGGAAACCTTGTAGCTCTAATTACTGTGTGGAGCAAAGTGACCATCAATGAAATTATAGGAAATTTTAACCTTTAACTAATATATATATATATATATATATATATATATATATATATATATATATATATATATATATATATATATATATATAGAGAGAGAGAGAGAGAGAGAGAGAGAGAGAGAGAGAGAGAGAGAGAGAGAGAGATTGGAAATAGTCTTAATGTATTCTGAAGATCATACTTCCATAACGTGTGGTAATTTTTCTAAGCTAAGCAAGTTGACCCATTGTAGAAAAAACTAGTTGGAGCAACTAAAATTAGGTTAGTGATGCTTCATTATCAACAATAACTTGTATTACAAACTATATGATATGAATGATAATAATTAATTTTAACACGACACTAGTGCTGTTAATTAAGCAAGGGTTCCACGTTAGGGACTATGTAGGTAAAATAATTAGTTATGAAACTAGAATTAGGTTAGAAAATTGGAATATAAGTACTCTATCGGTAATAGAATTAATAGATAATATGATTCATAGAAAGATATATATTTTATATATTGAATAAACTAAGTGGGTTGGTGAGAAGGCAAATGATATTGATAGTTTAGGTTCTAAACTTTGGTATTTAGGTAAGAGTCAAACTAGAAATAGTGTGTTTGATTATAAACAAAAATTTGAATGATAATATTATAAATATTAATAGAATTAGAGATAGAATTATAGCTTTAAATATTATTGTTGATATTAAGATTATTAATGTTATAAGTGTTTATGCTCCTCAAGTAGGTTTGGATGTGGGCTCAAAGAAAATTTTGGATTGACTTAGAAGAATTAATAAAAGATAACTTTTGAGGAAAAGGTATTTATTCAAGAAGAATTAAATGAACATGTTGGTATAGTGGTAGAAAATTTTAAAAGCATTCATAGTGGCTATGAGTTGAAATGACTAATGAAGAAGGTTGAACTATATTAGATTTTGGTTAGCTTATGATTTTATAATTTCTAAAACATTATATAAAAGAGATGAACATATTATCACCTATAAGAATGAACCTAATAAAACATAGATTAATTATTTTCTGATAAGAAAAGTAAATCATTTAGGTTGTAAGATTATAGTAAAAGTTTAGATACCCAACATCGACAACTTATTTTAGATTTTAAGATTAAGGATTTGAAGATAAAATAAATTAAAATATTATGTTGCATTAGATGGGGTACTTAAAGAACACTAATAAAAATATTTTTTATGAAGCTACTAGATCTTAAAATTTAGGATGTTTATGAACTAATATTATGTGAGATAGTAGTAAGTGAGATTAAGAAAGTTACAAAAAATGTGCTTAAGGAATTAAAAGGAAAAACTTTTTTAATAAAATAGTTAGTGGTTGAATCAAAATGTTCATGAAAAGATAAAAAAAAGAAGCTTTATTATAAGATTTAGTTTAGATGTAAAACTCAAAGAATTATAAAATATAAAATAGCCATAAGATATTAAGAAAGAAATATGTGATATAAAAATTTTAGTTTTAGTGATTCATACAATAAATTAGATATCAAAGAAGATGAAAGAGTATGTATAAGCTAGCCAAGTAAAGGGATAAGAAAAGTAAAGATTTAATTCAAGTGAGGTGCATTAAGGATGAAAATTATAAAGTGTTTTCTTAGAAGATGATATTGAACATTAGTGGATGAGATAATTTGATAAAATTTTCAATGAAGTTTATGAGAATCTGATTGACTTTAGCAACTTAGTACCCCAAACAAAAATAGAGATTCTTATTTTTATCGTCATATTTGTAAAAATGAAGTTGTAGATGCTTTAAAGAAAATGAAGTTTGAAAAGGTAGGACTTGATGATATTCTAATAGAAGTGTGAAAATGCTTAAGAGATTAATGAATCTTTTGGGTTACTAATCTTTTTAATATCATTTTAAAACTAAAAATGTTAGATGAGTGGAGAAAGAGTTTATTGATTCTTTTAAGAATAAAGGTGATGCACAAGAGTGTGCAAATTATAGAGGAATTACATTAATGTGCCATACATTAAAATTATGGGAGAGAGAGTAATTGCATAGGTTACGATGTGATATAAATATTTAAATCAGTTTGGTTTCATGTTATGTAGGTTTATTATGGATGTTATACATTTGTTGAGAGATTTTATGAAGAAGTATAGAGTAAGGAGGATCTACATATGATATTTGTTGATTTAGAGATATGATAAAGTTCAAGAGAAGTGCATTAGAGAGTTTTAGAAAAGAAAAGAGTTAATATTGATTATATCCAAGTAAATAAGAATATCTAGACTAGAGGCATTACTTGTGTTCAAACACAAGGAAATTAACAAAATATTTTTCTATTTTAGATGGATTACATCAAAGATTGGCTTTATGACCATGTCTTTTGCATTAGTTATGGATGTTCTCACTAACATTTACAAAAGGATGTACCTTGGTGCATCCTTTTCTATGAAATTATTTTTGTTGATAAGGCTAGAAAGGAGTTCAAGAGAAACTTTAGCTATGGAGGTCAACCTAGAGCCTAAAAGTTTTTGTTTAAATATATTTAAGATTGAATATATGGTGTATAATTTTAGTTGCGAAGACCTAGTGATGAGGTTGTGACTTTGGGAGATCAAGTCATTAAAAAGAGTGAATATTTTAGATATCTTGGGTCTATTCAAAATGATGGTGAAACGATGGGGATGCTATTAGTAGAATTCAAGTTGGATGGTTGAAGTGGAAGAATGAATTTGGCCTGTTGTGTGATAGAAAAGTACCGTAGACTTAAGAAAAAATTTTATAAGATGGTGGTAAGACCTATGATTTGTGGTGTAGAATGTTGGCTAGTAAAGGGAAGCATAAATTTAAGTTAAGTGTTGCATAGATGAGGATGATCAAGTGGATAAGCGCTTTACTCTTAGAGATAAAATGTAAAATGAATATATATGTAAAAGGTTGGAGTAGCTAGTGAGGATAAGATTAGAGAGTCGCCTTAGATGGTTTGGTCATATAAAGTTAGCCATCTATTTAGGAGTGTAGATGTTTTAGATTTGTCTTATGTTAAGAAAGCTAGAGGTAGACCTAAAAATACTTGGTTATAATGTATAAAAAATTATCTTAGTTTATTAAAATAAATAAAAATTGACACTTAATAGGACACAATGGTGAAGAAGGATTCATGTAGCCAACCCACATAGTGAGATAAAGTCTTGTTGTTGGTGGTGGTGGTAGTGATTTAGTGGTGATGAATTAAAGTTTTATTGGTGCTATTTGATGAAAAGATCAATAAGATTAATTTATTTGTGAAGATATATTGTCTAAATATGAGATAAGAGTTAGATCTCATAGATTTATATATGGATCAATTACTTACACAACATATTCTTGAAATAGTGTACAATTAACTGATATAGATACGTAAATTTGGACCTTTCAAAATGATTTACCTTATACTAATATGATCGAATTATACTTATGTATTTGCTACTCTATGTCTCATTGTCAATTACCATTGATTTCTTTGTTGCCTCGTAAAGTTAGTGTGCCTACACATAGATGCTGCTACATGCAAAAAAAAAAAAGGTTTATAGCCAAAATAAATCAATATAGGTCAGGCCACACCAAATTGCTATAATAAGTTTGAGGCCATTAATGTGATAAATCATGTATTCAAGATGTCCTTGAATTTGGCATGACACTTCATATCATATTTAAGCATTGTAATATCATTTTAAGCTCTAATTATTCATCAATTTCACAAAATAAACAATTTAAGAATTTGATCAGTCTATCTAAATCATTAAAGTAATCATTTTTCATATGATTTTTATGTTGAATATATATTTTTTCTATATTACAATAACTATATAGGATACATGTATCTTAAAATATTAACAAAATAATATAAATTTGACAAATAAACTCACAAATAAAATAAATTTCAAAGGTGCAACATTAGAAGATTATTGCTTTTTTCTTAAGAATTCCTTAATGAAGTTATATTTCTCATGAATTTTTTTTGTACAGTTGTCTTGATCTCAGGAAAAAAAACAAAAATAAAAGCCCACTACACATTGTAACAAAAGGAATCCTCCACTAGTCCAGCTGCACCGAGTGTTTTCAGTCCATTTAATCATAGTGAAGCCACAAAGGAGGGCGGGAAGTGAGATCGATGACCGGCCGTAGCAAGAGGAGTGCAAAGGTCGCCGACAGCTCCCTCGTCGGAGCAGAACTGCCTCCGCGCCCCGCTGTGGATCGGCAGGAGCAAAGGAGTTTAAACCGCCAATCCTTCATGATCATGAACATTATAATAGAGGCTCTCTGATGGTTGGTTTGCCGGAGCGGCGGTGATACTATTGAAGCGCCGCCGCCACGACGTTTGAGGCCTATGAGCTCGTGTCTCGTGAAAGTTTGCGTTTCATCATCTATGCTTGATGGGAAAAGAAGTTTAGAAATACTTATTTTTCTTTGTTTGGTATAGCTTAGAGTCGTCAGCAAGTCTTATGGACGGAATAAACAGCAAAAAAACAGGAAGAACTCGTAAGTTGTTTGCTTTGTTATTCAGCAAAACTCTTGGGCAGCACAAATCAAGGATTTATGGTTTTGTTGAAAGCCCTTCTTGTAAATGTTTTTTTTCTTTCTGATTTTCCAAATCGATAGCTTCTACCTCTTTGGAGAAGTTGACTATACTCAATTACTTCTAATTGATCCTTCTCTTGTTTTCTTGTCATTTTCTTATTGAGAAGGTGGGTTTAGTTTAATTTTTTTCTTCTTGTTTTATGGGAATGGAAGAAGGAGAATACTTACTTGAATATTTTGTTGATCTTTTCTTCTTGCAAGAAAGTGGCTTTAAAAAAAATTTCTTTCCTCAAGTTTTTGTTTTATAAGGCGCTTTTAGTTGTATGAAATTTGAAAAGTTGTTGTGAAGAATCATAAATTAATTAGATGTATTTAAAATATCAAATTATTTTTAAATACAAGAAAAAATTTAAAATATTCTTAATTATAATAAATTTATTTTATATTAAATAAATCAAATATAGATATTATTATTACATGGTAGCATATTCTCGACAACATATACAATTTAATGTTGTAGCTTATTTAAAGATGAAAGAAATGCACATATAAAAAATGGGAGATTTACATACATACCACATTCTTATGTATTTACATATCTTAGACTAAAGTCGGTATTTACTTATCTAATACTTTTCTATATTTTAAAAGGTGTGTTTTCTTTAAAAAGTGAATGATGATGATAATTTTGATGTGATATTGAAGATTAGGATGTTATATATATAAAATTTGATGTTTATGTTAGATATATAAATATATAAGAATTATCTGTATGCATAGAGATTTACATACATACCACAATTCTTATATATTTATATATCTAGCACCTAAAGTTAAATATTTACTTATCTTACTTTTCTATCTAAAAGAAATTGTAAGATATACTAAGATTTTTATATGAGAAAACTGAACTTTGAAAATAATCACATCCCACATATTAGTGAGTATTTACCAATCTAGCCTACATGCATCTGTGATATGATGGTACACATCCTTGTCTTAAAATCTTAACTTTTAGATATATATCCAAAAAATAGAGCAAAGATTTTAATATTAATTTTGTTTTTATGTAAGTTTCTTTTAATAATTAACATGATTTAAAATATAATTCTTTTGAAAAATTTGTAGTAGTGAATTGATAATTTAACAAATAGAAAAAAAATGCTAAGCAAAGCATAAAAAACTAAATCAAGACCAATTTTCTTCAATGTGAAAAGCTTATGTTCATCTTTATGCATAAATTAACACAAAGGGTTTTGCACTCTATCAAAACTCTTTTGCTCCACATGGTGGAGAAGTCCTATAATCTCTTTCTTCAAAATAAATGTACCCTTTATCATAGTTGTGGTAAAGATGCTACTCTAAGTCTTTATATGGAAATAGTTAGGCTAAAGATTAGCACAAAAAAATAAATAAATAAACATAAATATGAAATAATCTTCGCAATGGCCATTTAATTGCATGAGTGATGTAGTCTTAGTTTTAAAGTATTAAAAGGGATATCTAAGTTTGTTGTAGGAATTTGTCTTTATGTAAGAACCTTGAGGGTATAATTTTATGGTGAATGCATCGTAGTGAAGAGATTAACATTAGCGAAGATTGGGTTACACCTGAACCTAAGTTCGATATAGAGAGATAAAAATTTTAGGTTTGTAAATTGGTGAAATCGACCTTGAAAACACATAAAATTGTAAGGGAAATTTTACTTGAGTTTTCAACTTTGTGGGTGTTATTTTATAGGATTTTGACAAGTGAAGTAGAGGCTCTTGTAAAGACATGTCATAATTAACCAAGTTTGCTTTATTTAAAGTTTGAACCAAGATCTTAAAATTTTTCAAATAAAGTAAAAGAATAATTATGGAAAAAAAGTAAAAAAAATGTTAGAAATTTTCATAAATATTCAACGGTTTTGAATTGGTTGAAATAAATTTAGAATAAGAATAGGTGATGCTAAGGCTATCTTTGGTCAATAGCTTATGAAGCATTTAAATGAGTTTCACTTGGTATTTGTTGAAAATATGAAAATGTGGAGGAGAGATGTAGAATAGTTTTTTTTAAAATAAAATGGCTTGGCATAATAAAAATTATCAACACTTATCACTCATTAAAGTCACAAAGTGCATGAAATAACAAAACTCTTTTAATGCCTGAAGCCACCCACCAAGCCTCCTCTTATGTAGAATAAAACTCTAAACTTTTAGTAAACCAACACCCATTCTTTCCTTATTGTTTTAGCAATTACTTGTAATTTTGTTGTAATATGAAATATATAAAAAAAGCTGCCGAACCTAGTGGGATTAAGGCTTGTTGTTGTTAAGCTGTTGTTGTATGAAATATAAAGTTGAGGGAAGAAGTATAGTATGTTGTAACGAAGGCCTATGTTTTAAATTATATAATTAATTTTTATTAAATTGAGTAGTATGCTCCTCCATTCTTGAAAATTGAACTCCAAATTAAAAATTTTATATTTAATCTATTAAAAGGTAAATTTTTTAAAATTTTAAAATATTTAAAACTTTAAATTACACACATATAGTTTCTAACAAAAATATAATTATTAACCTGTCTTCAATTGGTATGGCAAATTAAGTATCCTCACTTGGTGTTGGTCTTTCATCGCACTAAAATTATAATTTAAGTGTCAACCAAGTGCTACTTTTTTTTGTGATGATATATTCAACTTTGAAGATTGAAAGTTGGATAGGTACCTCAAAATAATGATTATGACGTTTTGCCAAAGTGTTATCCAATAAATTTATAAAGTACCTAACTTCTTAGATGATATAATTCTTTGAGAGTAAAAATAGCACTTATAATATACATTGAGTTAATTCAAGAATATAAATATTAGAACTAAGTTTACTAATAATTCTTAAGGCCCCACATGTTCTTGTAATTTTTAATATTTGGTGAAAAGATATTTCTCTAGTTGGATGCAAATTTATGCATGCTAGGCTTCATCAAATTTCTTAAAAATTTTATTCTTGTTTTAAGCATATATACTATTATTTTTTATTAATCTTTATATTTCAATGAAGGATTTAAAATTATTTGCTAAATCTAAGAAGGCATGAGTTGATATGCTAGCAAGATAATTAAGTTTATTAGATTTTATCCATAGGCTTTTCAACATGCACTTTATTTATAGTTTAATAATAAAAAATTATATGCAAATTCAATATAAAAATATAAAGATTCTATTTCTTTAGACTTTTTTCTTATTCACCAAACATCTTAATTTATTTTTAATGTCTTATTGACCACCTCAGTCTATTCATTAGTTTGAGGGTAAAACATAAGAAGAATTTTTTATTTGGTACCCATCACTTAATATAATATGTTAATAAATATGATGTAAATTTGACATCCTTATTTAAAACTATTGTAGAAGGAAGCTCATATAATATAATTGTCCCATTAGCAAATAACATTACAATATGTTATGTGTCATTTGACTTTAAGCAAAATAAAATGTGTGATAACAAGGAAAACCTATCAACAATTACAAAGTTTTTATCATGCCTTCTACTGGTCGTAGGATGGCCTTAGATAAAATTCATGGATATATCTCTCTAAGGCTTATAGGGGAATAGATATTACATTATGACATAGAAAATAGCTCTAATGTGCATCATTCAACTTCACACTAAGGGTCATGTTGACCTCACTTTTGGAGTGAGGATTGACCTTCATCATCTTAGACTTAAGAAACTTCTAGGCACTTGAATTTCCTTAGATGCTTCTAGTGACTAAGGAACACTAAACCTAAGCTTAGAGACTTGAGAGAATACCAAGCCTAGGATATGCCTAAGGACAAAAAAGGTTATACCTATCCTATGGCTTAAACCAAGACCCATGCCTATTCACTCATCCAAACCCAAACTCATATGAATGAGACATGAACAACCTCAAGCTTACTCAATTAACCTCACTTGAATTTATTTTCTTAACCAAGTTCCAAGCCAAATTACTTAGGCATTAACCTTGGTTAACCCCATCATGATTCTATGATCCAACCCAATACCCATTCAAGCAAACTAAATCCAATTTGATTTCTCAATTACTCCAGTCATTCAATAGATTATTTCAAACTCCTCCAATACTTACAATCAAACCAATCAAATCAAATGAATTTGATCAACTCAAGTTGGACCATTTAGCCCAAATAGTTTAAATGAGGTAAAACCCAACCAAGCCTAAATTAGTTGCAAAGGCCACCAATCAACTCTAAATCTATCATTGAATCCCTCTCAACACTTAATTGACACCAACTCAACCCAATTTAACCCAACCCAATTGATTCACTTGACCCAATGTGGCTAAAATGACCAATTTGATTCAAAGTCAATCCAATCAAAATTGGATTGAATCAACTCATCAAATCCATTCCATAATGATTGTTGATCATCTTTGATTACTCAATTGCAATCAATTGGCCAAATCAACTAATTTGACCATTTAACCCAAGTTAATCCAAATTGACCTAAAGGATCAAATTGGACCCAATCATGTTCTAAGCTAAAGTAATTGCAATTAATGACTCAACCAAAAAATTTAGTATTGAACATGGCTCAATCATCAATTTAACCTAACCAATTTGGTCTCTTGACCCAAGATGACCCAATTTGACCTAAAGGCCAAATTGAGTCAAATCAAATACTCTAAATTGGTTAAAACCATTTCTAACCAAATCATAAATGATTATTAAACATGATCCAACTTTTAAACCCAATTTGGCCAACCTAACCCAATTGCTATCTTAGCCTAACCTAAAAGGTCAAATTGAAATAATTCTTTCCCTAATCTAAATCAATTTAAACCAACACTTGCAATCATTCCCAAATGATCAATTGAACCTAAACCTAACCCATGCTAAACCAATTTGTCCAATTTAATTTAGTCAACTTAACCATGTAACCTAAATGACAAATGAACCAAATCAAAATCCACTTCAAATTGAATCAAACCAATTGCACCAATGCATTTCAAATGACCAATTGAACTTATCCAAGCCATCCATTTGACCAATTTGGTCCAATTGGTCAACTTGACCCAATTGAATCTATTTGACCCATCAAAAATAAAACCCAACCAAACCAAGTCCAAACCCAACCAAACTTGACATGTCTCATCTTTGGGTCACCATGCCTAAGTAGACCCAACCCATGGTGAACCTAGTTTAGGTCAAATCCCTTGAACCAAGTCACCTAAATGGGACAAAATCTCCATTTGGATGGGTTCTACCTCGGTAGCCACCTTTGGTCATTCTTGGATAATACCACTAACCCAACCTAACCCAAAGTTGTTGGGCTCATCCTTGGCCATGAGAGGGTGAGTTCACCCATGGAACATTGGTCCACCTAGGGAAGGTGGTACATCCCATGTCGCCCATGCCACTTGGCCACTCAAGCACCTCCACCTCAATCCCACTACCGGCCACTTACCACGGTTGCCAAAGGATAAACCAATCTCAACCCTTCAAGTGGGAGGAGTATACTCCTCCCCATCGATTGAAACCTCATAGAGACCTTCCTCAAAGCATTCTCAGAGTCAGCCTTCTCCCTCGAGCTCCTTGCACACCCCATCGCCACAGACAAACCACCGAAAACTGATAGCTCACCATCCAACCTCACCAAAACTCTACCAAACCCAAATTAACTCTTTCCACACCTTCCCTCAATCCGGTGAGTCAAAATGAATCATTTCTAGAGCAATTTGATCACTGTAAGCATCCCCAAACCAACTCGGCAATTTTGACTGTTTGGTCCATAGAGTGAATGAGGAGGCATCTTGTGATCTACTCAACAAGGCTTTGTCTCTTCAAGATGAAGCTACCTCTATTGATGGCATGCTAGTCTCTCTCCTCCCAGGTAAAAATCGACAACCATAGATATTCCCTAGGTGTTGGTAATTTTCAAAATAAAATGTGATTTCATATGATTTTCAGGACCCATTTAGATCTTCTCCTGAACATTGTGGAGTCAATTTCACAGTCGAATGAGCTCCGGTGAGTTTCGGGGATGACGGATCATCGACCGTTATTCCATGATTAGAAAGGATGGTCATGACTTAATCGCTAGATTTTTAATTTTATCCATCTAAAACCATGAGATTAATCATCGATCGAGATCAAGCCGGATGAAACCACATCGACCTCGCTAAGTCGCTACTCGTGTCGGACATTTTAAATAGCCAATCCTATGGCACCACATGGAAAGTTCTATCGCGTCGATTGTATGGTGTCGATGGTTTATAGGGTTAATTAGGCTTTAAAAATATAATTAAATGGCCATAACTTAAAAAAATCATAACTAATTGTAAGAAAATCTAAAAATACAAATAAATCCAATTTTGGAAAGGTTAAATTGAGAAAATTTAATAAAATAAAATTCTTAATGTTTGATCGTGAATAATGCTTAATTAGAGTTTTAAACCTAAGTTAATTACCTTAATTAATGCTTAATCACTTGACAAATTAAATCCAAATTTGGTGGAATAGCTTTATGGAATGTCCTCCCCATAATTTTCTTGGAATTATTGGATGTGTAATTTTAAAAATGTGGAATTTTCAATCCTAATTTAATTAATCAATTTAATATTCATTAAAATTATTAAATAGTGAAAATTAAATGATTAATGCTAATTAATCACTATAAATAGTGAGAATGGTGAGGAGAAATAATTAGAACATCTTTCTAATTACTTTTCTAAATACATTTCCATAGGAGGGATAATTAGCATGTGTAATAATTAGGGATTAATTAGAAAAGTAATGATCAAATAAAAATCAAATTGAGTTAATTGTTGTTCCAAATAATTTAAATGTAATTAATTTTTTTCATGTGTTTAATAACTATTGATCTCACTTTCAAGTGAGCTCTCAAATCCTTATCATAGAACTTGGACTCTTATAGCTAGTTCCTTAGAAAGACACTTCTAGTGATTTGGTGAACACTTAACATAACCGAGACTTAGAAGAGTTAGCCATAGGGATAGGTTATGGCTTAGGGACTTAGGAGAACTTGCCACCCTATGGCCCAAACCAAATCCTTACTTCTTTCCTCTATATCTAATTTCAAATTCAAATCCAAATTCCAAAATCAAATCCAACTATCAAATGATTGAAACCCATGATTAAATTCAAACTCTAAAATCTTTCCTAAGCCTTTGATTTCATCTTATGGACTTAGCCTTAACCAAATTCAAATCATCCCTAATCCATTTGATTTTCTCAATTATCAAATTCAATCTCCAATAAATTCTAAATCATAAATCAAATCCAAATGATTGAAACCCAAATCAAATCAATTCCCAACTCAAGCCCTTTTGACCTACATCTCTAGATTTGGTAAAATTTGCTTCCAAATCACTCCAAACTCAAGTGATTTTCTTATAACCCATTTATATCTTCATTTATATTCACAAGTATAAATGAAATATAAATTAAAAAAGGCCAAAACCCAACCTAAATCAAATCAAATTTTGATTTTAGCCCTTTTAGCCAAATTCTTGAACGGCTAAATGATACCCAAATCAATTCAAAATTCATGAATTTCTTCATGATCAATCATTCCTTCAATCATTGCCTTAAATATAAATATAAAATGCAATTATCAAACTAAATCCATGTCAACTCAAGTCAAACCCAAGTTAGACCTTTTTTGATTTGGAATTGTCATGAACCAAAACCCATATGGCTTCAAATCATTTGCAATTAGATTTATATTTCCATTTCAAACCCATCTATCAATATAACTAAACTTGAATCAAGCCATGATCAAGCCAATCAACCTATTTAGGTCCACTTGACCCAAAGTGACCTAAAAGATCTTTTGAGACAAGTTCTAATTCAACCCAAATTGGATTGAACTAAGCCAAACCTTACAACATGAACAACAATCATCCTAGGTTAATCAATTATCTTAAATTGGGTCAAACCAAGTCAACATTTAGCCCAAATGAAACCCAAACTAGCCAAAGTCCATTACATTCCAAATTGATTAAAACTATTCATTCAAGCTTACTCAAAATCAATGATTGAACGTGACCAAACCTTCACTTGAGCCAAACCAAGCCTAATTGGCCATTTGACCCAAGTTGACCCAAATTGGCCTAAAAGCTAAAATGGGTCAATCATGATTTTGATTCAAATTGATTGCAACCAATGGCTCAAGTTCCAAATCACTTATTGAACTTGACCCAATCCTTGGTTTGACCAAATTTGACCAATTGGTCAACTTGACCCAACCTAGCCCAAATTGACCTAAAGGGTTGAATTGGCCAAAATTTAAATTAAATCCAAATTAAACCAAACCAAAGCTACAATCATTTTGAATTTGCCAATTGAACTTAACTCAACACCTAACCAAAACTAATTTGATCAAATTTGTCAAATTGGTCAAATTGACCCATTTGTCCTATATGAATCCAAATAATAACCAAATCCAAGCAAATTGAATCAAACTAATGACATACACTTCAATTGGTCATGTAAACTTGACCTAGTTATTAGTTTGACCCAAATTCCAATTGGTCAACTTGACCCAACTTAACCCAATTTGACCTAAATAGGTCCAATCAAATCAAATAAATTCCAAACCACTTGAAAATTGGCTAACCCACTTTTGACCCATCCAAAATCTGTTCAAACCAAACCCATAGCCAAATGACCATTTTGCCCTTGAGTTTAGGGCATCCCATGAGAGACACATGTTCATTGGGTTATTTTCTCCCAGCCACTTGGCATCATTCATAGGCAGACCATGGTGACCGACCCAAAGATGGTTGGCTTATGATCCATCATGGGAGGTGAAATCACCTCCCCATCCCATTAGAGCTTTCCAAACCACCAAGGACAAGCACTTCCTCCCTTGGCGCCACCTCCACACACTCATCCAACCAAAGCATGCACCCAAGTACCTCCACCCTCTCGATGTGGCCAATTGATCATGAAGAATCAAATCAACCATGATAGTTTGATCCAAGGAATGAAGGGATATACCCCTTCATTCTCACTCAAACTCACACCCCATTCAACCCAGAGAGTTCCTAGAAATTTTCAAGCCTTACTAAGCTCCCAAGATCCCCATTCTCGCCACAAATTAAAATAAGGGATGCCACCTTGATTCCCATTTGCTCAAATCTCCACCAAAGTGTAATTAACTTTCACACACCTTCCTTGGAGCTAAACTAGTGAGAGCAAATTGTTTTCAAGCTTCCGACAGAGGGTGGAGTTGATCAATTATCACCTATGTCTAGTGGATTGGTCTTCCAAGCAAACTACACCAAATCAAAGCATTTTAATAGAGCTTCATTTCTACCAAACAAAGCTTCCTCATTGTTGGAACCATTAGTCATAAGCTGAGGTATGCATTAAAATCGATCCTTAAATGAAAATAGGTTGGTCTTTTTAAAAGAAATTTTCATGTCATGCATTTTCACCATTAGATTTGATTATTGCTTCCAGGTGTGGGATCATTTTCATCTCCATCCAGCTCGGGTGAGCTTGGATTGAGAGACGATCGATGGGAGGTAGCCATTGTTTGACACTCGGAGGAGATAGATCATGGGCCATCCATTCATGTGATCGAATGGGCGGTCTTGATCATCAGAGCCTCGATTAATCCCTCAAAATTATGGGTTTAATCATGGTCGTCCGATCTTAGATCATATGATCCATGGAGAAAGGTGTACGCCATCCCATCAAGACTTGGATGTGACAACTTAAATAGCCCATTGTGCCATGTGAAAAGTGCGGTGTTAGCCAGTCCATGGGATTAAGGCTTTAATTAGGGTTAATTAATCAATTTTTAATTCTAAAACTTCCTAAATTCATAAATAATTCTAGAAAATACAAAAAATTTAAACTTATGCTCGTTTTAAAGATATTTTAGAGTAGAATCTAGAAAAATTATTATTAATTGATTTTAAATAGTAGTTTTGGCTTATTAATGTTTAATTAGAAATATAATTAGCCTAATTACTCCTAATTAACCATCCAATCAATCTCAAACTTTTGTGGATGTTTGGGGATGATCTCTACCTCCTTTATTCGGATTTTATTAGTTGCTTAATTAGGAAACTAATTGATTAAGTCTTAATCACTTTTAATATAATTAGTGAATTAAGCAAATAAATAGTAAATTAATCAATCAATTAAGATTATTAACCTCTGTTAATGGTAATGATGTCTAGGGAAATGAATTGAGACTCCAGCCTTATCTTCAAGTCTTGTCTAATCCCTCTAAATAAAAAAATTAATTAACAACCCTTAATTAATTAACAAGATTAATCAAAATCCAAATCATACTTGAACCTTAGTTAACTAATTGAGGATTTAGGTATTCAAACTTAGGCTCCCTTTTGTCCCTTTCAAGCCCATCTCACTTTGATTTGTTAAGGTTAGTTAAGACTTAATTAGTTAATGAACTTAATTAATTCAATTGAATCTATTTCTCTAATTTAATCATGGGTAGCTCTTTGGGTGTCCAATGACCCATAGTGTGAGATAAAAATTATGGTTAGCTCACATGTGTGAGAAAACCATAAAATTAGTTAAGTGAGAGCATCTTAATTAACTATTAATTATGAGCAAATTGTATTAGGCCCCTTTCATTTCTTAGAGCATTGAAAATTTACTTTTCATGTGGTTGCATATCATATTGGCTCATTATTAATTAGTTAATTAACTTAAAGTGTAGGTAAGGGTTAATTAATCCACTTAATTCTTACCTAACCTAATTAAATCATAAAATCAACTTAATTACTTCCTTGAACCAAAATTAACTCACACATGGGGAATGGGATTAAGATTAGAAAACCTCTTTCTTATTTCATAAATGAAGTCAAACTCAAAATAAAAAAATATCATTAAAGAAATTTGGCTTATTTTAAATAACATTATTTAGTATAATTGTCTTTAGGAATTAATTAGAATGAGAGATGCTTTTTGTCCCTTTATTTCTTTCCACTCATGTTAAATGTTGCTTGCCATTTGTAATCATGCATTCATTTCTTCTAAAATTAACTAAATGAAATGGTTCCTTTTATGTCAAATTGCATGTGTTGATTTAAATTAAATGGAGTGATGTTAATTACAAATATCTATAAGTTTTATGTGTTGATAATATAAGATATGTAATATGAAGCTCTCTTTCTTTATCTTACATGGATTCACATAGAAATTACAATGTATAGTTCATTTGAAAAGAACACAATATTTCTAAATCTATTCCTATGCATTTCCATGCTAAGACTTAGGAAAAATTTCATATTACAAATGTAAATCATATAATCAAATCAAATATGACTTCTTGCATGACTTCTTCTTGTGGTTCTATTTATACATTCAGATTCAGAAAAGTGGTATATTAGTCGGACACCTGTGAGGCTTTTTAAGTAACTTGTACCTTACACCCCGTGCAAAATAATGGTGACCACTCATTTAAAACTCTTATACTTGTGTATGTGTGATGTGGTCCAATGAATAAGAATCATAAGTCAAACAAATCAAATACAATTTTTGCATGGGTTTTCCTATCCTTATAGTTGCTTATATATCCATATGTATCTAAGAAAAGTGGTATATTAGTCCGACACTCAGAGGCTTTAAGTAGCCCTAAGTAGGTCTTATCTTATGCCCCGGTGCAGAACAATGGCGATGTACTCACTTAAAACTTTATCCATGTGAATGTGTATCTAACTAATGGATAAAAAATTCCTCTTTTATTAAAAAAGTCATGCATTCACAATTCAATCAAATGAAATATTTAAATTCAAACACACTTCTTTGCATTCATCATTTAAGTTAAGCATACATTGTATGTATAGGTATGCTTAGATTTAATCATATGCATGATATGATGGAAAGAAATGAATAAATATGTGTTATGTGATAGTAATTCAATTAATCTTAAGATGCCTTTCTTATTGAATAAGGTCATTTAGAGTGAACCTAAACTTAGATTGATTAAAATATATATAATAATCCATTCACTAAGGAAATTAATTAATTAACTTGCTTTAGAAGTGACTTAAGTAGGGATGAAAGAGAGATTCCCTCTCCTTCTTCTCTTTATAACACTTAGTTGTTAAGTATATTCCATATGAAATAAAAGAAAACACCAAGTAAAATCTTCAAATTAATTAAATCACTTAAAGATAATCAACCCTTTATAAATTAAATCCCTCACATTAAATTACAACTCTAAAGCCTAGTTATGACATACCAAGTTTTAATGCACACACATTAGACTAAGTCACCACTTCTTTATGTTAGAGGTACATGGTTTGATATATGCTTACTTTGTGATGTATTATTGTAGACTAAATGTTAGGGTGTATGTAGTCGATGTTAGCGATATTATTAATCTAATTATGCTTTCTAGGGGTTGTGCTTAAGGGACTATTAAATAAAAATATAAATGCTTTTCTGTGTGTTTAGCCCCTAAGCATAACCCAAGAATGTGAGCTTGGTTACCCATGGGTGCTAAGTCCAAATTATTCAATTTCTTGGGTTGTATGATGTTTAGCTAACATTTGTTTCTGTGTGTAGCTAGATTTACTTTCCTTCTTTTGTAATTTTGCATTAGGATTAGATGAGTGTTAAGAGATTAGGATGAGAATTGGTTATAAGACCAAGTCTTATGTATCATGTGATTCCTTTGGAGCAAGCATATCCAAATCAAGCCAAAAGAAAGAAAGAAATGGAGCAAATCAAATGAAGAAATGGAAGATGAAGAAATGAAGAAGGAAGAATGAAGAATAAAAGACCCCATAACATTCATCATTTGTAATTGTAATTATTCTTTATAATTTATAAGGGTAGAGCTTGGCTACCCATAATTTCTTTTGGGTTGTATGGTGGTACCCATGGCATCCTTTTATTCTTTTATGATTTTATAAAATTATTTGATATTTTATTTAGCTTTGCAATATAAAAAAGCATGCCTTTTCATAGTTTGTTTATGATTGGTGATAGTTGTATGGCTTGGATGCGATTAGGCTCTAGGATAAAATTTTTTTCTACCCAAACTAACAACTCATAACTAAACCTCTAAAATAACTCATAACATCATATATAAAAAGCAAGTATTAAATAAAAATATAAATATTTAGCAACCCTTATGGATGTTGTATGTTTAATATCATGCATAATCATCTTATTTCACTATTGTTAAGAAGGTTTTCATCTTTTTCAGATAGTAAGGGCTTAACCTTGAGAGCCTATGATAAAGAAAACCCTCTTTCCTTTTGATTTGGTCCCATAATCAACTTCTCATGCATTTAGGCATACAAAATCCCATAGAATGTGTGAAAATAAAGAGTCCCAAATTAAATGAAATTTGATAAAAAATTTGCATTAGATTAAGTTTAAGTCATTATTCATACCCCTCATGCTAGTCTCTTAGAGTGGGTTTAAGGACTTAGTCTTTTCTAAATAATAACAACCTAGCCATCTTACAAAAGTATATGACTTGCCTACATGGATTTAAAGCATAGGAGGAGTTAGCATCGCCACTCTAAGCGTAATAAGTCTAGCAATGAGTGGTTTACTCTCTTATGGATGTAAACCATATACCCATTTTCCTTAGATTTAGGTCGCTTTGGCCCTCGCCAAAGCTCCCTAGATTTAGGATCTAAGCATATTATTTTCTTTTTGGGGCTACAAGCATAAATCCTCACCTCTTAAGCATTTCCACAATCTTGTATTATGGAATTATAAGTCCTAGATTTTAATAAAATTTTAACTCAAATAAATAAATCTCCTCAATTTCAAATATATAAACCCAATTATATGATAGATTGGAGTGCTCACTCTAGTATCATGAGCTCCCTACTCATCTTTTTGATTTCGATAATAACTCTTCCCTTTGATCCATCCCACTTGATCTTCTAAAATACAACCAATTTATTGATAGTCCTATCTTGAATTCTTTGGATACAATAATCGCTACTTTAATCAGAGTATTCTTGGATTTACTTTTCTTAAGATGTAATTAACTATGGGGGGCTTGCCCATAGGAACTTTAGAACCAGTTAAATAAACCCTACTTATTCATCCATATAAAGTGGGAAATCTGTATGTTAAGACCCATCATGCCTTAGGAGTCCTTATTAGTGATTTGGTCCATTGTAGGTAGTGACTTTCTTTTGAGATAGTACACTATCCTCAAATGCACCGATCATCTCAATAAGTACACCGGATCTATGGTGTCCCTCCCATACAAATGAATCAAAAATAAACACCATAGATTTTTCTCACATGGGGAAGGTTCCTCTCTCTATCTCTAGACATTATCTCCAAGCATCGATAGTGGACTTGCATTTTATGTGAGTCCAAAACTATCTTTCCTCCTGGCACTTAACTTATTTCATTCTTAAGCAAAGTTAGCCAACATCTTTTAGGTTTTAGGACCTCACCCGTGTAGGTCTGAAACCTATTGGCTCCCCATAAAAAAAAACAAAAATTTATGAAGGAGAGATAATAAAAATCTAGGACCTCCTTACCACTAGTGAGGTAAGGTTCATCATAAATTTAAGAAAATAAACTCTTTACAAAAAAATGACACTTTCAAAAAGCCTTTTGAAAATAGCCACCTTCATTCAACATACTCAAATTTGTTGAATGAAGATTATATTTTCAAATCATAACATAAAATTGAAACTCCACTCAACATATTTTACATATGCTAGAGTTGGAGTTCCCATCTTTCAAAGGCACATCTTGAAATGCCACATTCATTAAACATCAAAATTATTGAATGAGGAGTATACTTTCAAATAAAACCATAGCATATTGAATTCACTTGATATATATTCCAAATATGTTAAGTTAAAGTTTCTTTTCTAAATCATACATGAAAGTAAAACATACATTGAACTATTTAACATATCAAAGTTGTTAAATAGATTTCCTTTTCATAATACAAATTCAACTTTCACAATTTTTTAAGAGAGAATCATTTTCATATATTTTACTTTCACATAGTCAACTCCATTTTGAAATCTCATTTTCAACATACAATTTGATTTCACTTAACAAACTCCATTTGTTAAGTGAGTCTCATTTTTAAAATATAAATTTGACACTTAACATACTCAGTTGTTAAGTGAGAATTTCATTTTCATATCATATTTGATTACACTTAACATATCAAAGTTAAGTGAGAATCTCATTTGTGACACATTTTTGACTTTCACTTAACATGTCAAACTTGCTAAGTGAGAGTCTTATTTTCAATCATATTTGATTCTACCAAACATATCAAATTTGTTAAGTGAGAATCTCATGATATATTTGACTCCCCACTTAACACACCAAATTTGTTAAGTGAGGATCTCATTTTATGTCACATTTAACCTCCATTTAACATATCAAATTTATTAAGTGAGTCCCATTTTCAAAACATATATCAATCACATTTGTTCTTTCACTTAACATACCAAATTTGTTAAGTGAGAGTCCCATTTTATTAATCACATTTGGGTTTCATTAACATACCAAATTTGTTAAGTGAAAGTCATTTTCAAACATAAATCAAACACATATATTCTACTTGGCAAATAAAATTTGTTAAGTAAGAAGCCCATTTTCAAATCAACATTTCACATCACAAGCAAAGACATTCTACAAATTTTTTTTTAAACTCACAATCACAACCTCTTCTTAGCATATTCGCTAAGTAGATTCTTTCAAATCATCAATATTTTCAAACAAGATATACAAAATACAAATTTCTTCAAGAAAATTTCCTCAAATTTATGAACCCCACCCAACCTACTTAAATTGGTTGTGTATGGGTTCTAAAACCAAAATCAAATGGAAAAGACTCTCCTCATATCAAAATATCTCCAATGAACCCCACTTAACATATTTGAATTGTTGAGTGTGGGTTCAAAACTCCAAATCTATTACTCTCTTGATGAACATTAAAGAAGAAATCTAACTATTACATTTCAACACATGCAAAGATATAGTGCATCGCAGTGCTTTTATAGTTAGTACACATGGCTTCAGTAAGTTCATTTTTTCTTTCCCCTTTGATGGATTTGGCCTTGGATCAGCCTCCCACCGACTCCACCCGCTTGGTTTTCTTCTGGGATTGAGGGAGCAATGTTACTCTTATGAAGACCCTCACTACTATCATGGGATGAGGTGGTCTAGGTAGAAGCCACCATCCACATTGACATGCCCTCAATTGATTCCCTTCATTGAAGAGGAAGGCCAATGGTTCCCACACCACGCTCAGAGTTTCACACATCATCAACGTCTACCATTGCTCCAAGAGTTACCTCCTCTTTGGTCACCCCAAAGGGGAAGGCTATCTTAGCCGAGATAGTCTCCTCCACTTTCAGGTGAAGTTCGCTGCCTTGTTCACTGCACTCAATGCTAATTGAAAGAAAGCAAGAGCAGAGCACGAGAGCTTGAAGCATCCATGTAGGAGGGTTCTCCCAGAGGTCTCTCCACTTGACCAGCAACAAGTTCCACCCCTCTCAACCTCGATGGAGAGGAAGATTACTAGAGGATTACCGCTTCTCCTCCACCGAGATACTATGAGACACTAGATAGGGAGCACAGAACCTATATTGAACTGGACTGTCTACGCTTGGCGAGCAATGTTCGTGAGTGGTACCTTATTTTATTTATGCATTGATCCCTAGGAGTGTTAGGGTCAAATCCATAGGGAAAGAGTCATGAAGGCTCAAGCATCTACTGAGCAAGTAGAGGAGGAGAGGTATGTCGACAAGCCTCTACTGATGGATTTTCTTGATTATCCCCTGATCATTCATAGATTATTCTTACCGCTACCCACAAGTAGAGATCTCCCATTGAGGACAATCGGTGTTGCCTTCACACCACTCCTTGTCCATCACTGTACACCACAAAGATCCACCAAGATCTGCCCCCATCCGGGAGACCGCCCCTTTGGTGATTCATGGCCAAAGGATCCCACTCCATCTCCATCAATAGGTTAGATGAGTTCCCTTCTCGACCTCCTACTTCTTGGTGAAGAAGGATTAGTGACCCTACATCATGTCATAACACCATCACCACCATCAAAGCCGCGATAGTGGTAGCTGAGAAAGAAGGGGACAATTTTATAGTTCCCATGATATTATATCTCCCAGGACACCACTCCAATGAGGTCATGAGCATATCTCTAGTAAGCATGACCCTCCTAGAGCTAACACTCTGGCAAGAAGTGTTAGATGTATTTCTCAGACCATAGTCTCCACCAATCCCCCAAGTATTTATGGCATGATTAGATCTTGGATGAGATTAGCACTTACTTTAGAAGAGGGAACTCTTAGGCGATCGTGACAAATTTCTGGATGAGAGCATTTGATCCCAATGAGGATGAGGATTCTGAAGTCACATAAGAGTCCTCTAGAGATCGATATGGAAGGTATTATGGTTGAGGAAGAAGATGATCATCGTTCAACCCAACACCTCCATCAACTTAAACAAAAGGATGATATCAATGGGATGGAGAATGGAAGACTTGAGCAATCCTCCACACTGAATCAAGCCTCCCCACACATATCGAAGATAGATCATCAGAGCACATGTCCTAGATCACCAAGAGCACTCCAAGAGATATAGTGGTAGCTTGCATAGAAGGTGGTGGACAGACCTCCATGCAAGAGAAAGACAAAGCAATAGGTAAAGAATGCAAGCAAGCGGTGGCTCATCCATTCCAAAGGGTAACTGAGGAATTTGATGTTGTCCAATATAGGTTTTGTGCCTCCTTCCTTCAAAATCTTTGATGGTAGTGGAACGACATTACACACTTGATTGTTGCAATGCCGAGATAGTAATGCCCTTCTTTTCAAATTATTTGTTCAAGGGTGTTGCATTTGATTGGTATGTCAAACTATCAATAGTTTGAAAGACATTTGGAGTTAAGCACCTCTTCATCAAGATTTTTGTCGCAAAGGGTTAATGTAGGAGAACTCATTGACAAGAATCCAAATGTGTCCCTTGTTGATTACATTCTGTGGAGAAACCCGAAAAGAAATGTGAACCACAACTCAATAGACATTGAGATTCTACTCAAGAATATCCATGGTTACTTTCATGCTTAAGGGGTTTACAATCAAACCTTTGAGAAGCTAATCAAGGTGGCTAAAGAGGAAGCTAGATAGTTACCTTTCATGATCAATTATGCCCAAACCTCAAAAGGCATTTAAGAAAGAAGTCATAGAGTTGATAAGGGAAGCCGCCTAGGGTCTAGTCGATAGGCCTCAAGCTTAGCACCTCACCACCATCTCGCCATCATCTTCACCTCGTTGTCACAGGCCTCCACCACCCCTTTAAAAGATCCATCACAAGATATTCCCCGCCACCATGTAGCTATTATTTTCCTACTCTTATCAATAAATTGAAAACCATATTCATTCAAGAGGGAGGTAGTTAGGAAGATCTTTAAGAATCTTTAAAGAACCTAATTTCTAGTGAGCAGGAGTGTGGGCAAGAGTCATGATCCAAACTGCTACCAGCATGTTAGACATGTCTTAGAAGATTGCTTTACCTTTAAGGACTTTGAGCGTAGCTACATGTCGGTGCATTGTCATCCAAAGAATATCTACTAGAACAACCCTAGTTCTAAGGTAATCCTTGGGATACATGCAATCTTCTTAAGATATGAAAGGTTGGGATATCTCCTATCCAACCTCCAAGAAAATCATCTCTAAGATCAAAAGTCCCTTATGCGCTTGAAGTAGCTTAAAACCACCAACTCTAAGGAAGGTTTGCAAGCAAGGATAACTTGAAGGAGGTAAGCTCAAGAAGAAGTGACAACCTCCACTTGCCTGAGATAGCAGAAAGCAACCATCAATCGTCCAAGACTCCTTCCATAGTTATAACTTCTTCCTCCAGCCTCTTCTTCTAACAGTCATTGTAGAGAGGTGTGCCAAATCCTCACTCTACTTATTTTTACTTGATTTATATTTTATACATTCATCCAAATCTAAGAAATCAATGAAGCAAGCTAATTGATTATATCTGTCACTTCGATGATCTTCCTTATTTATTCCTTCAAAAAATAAGCTCCAAGTCTAATAATAATAACTAGTCTATCATTCTCGATTTAGAAATGGATTTTCCATTTCAATCATCACCCATTGAGATTGATTTGGAGTCATACTGATGATCCCATAGGAGAAGTTGTGAACCAATGAGTGTAGAACTTTTCCACTAAACCATCTCATGAAGTCAAGTCAACCTCCATAGTGGCAAAAGTTCTACCTCTTAGGGTAGCACCTCGTGATAAGGGTAAAAAGTCATTGATTCTAGTGATCAAGAAGCCCTCATAGATGCTCCACCTATGGATATGCTTATGGAGGACCTGAGTTGACTACAATGTCCTCACCTAAGAAAGAAAGCTAAACTAAGCATATATGATGCCCTGTCTTATCCAAAGAGATGAGGGAGTCATTGATCAAAGCCCTTCTTGATCTAGAAATATGCTTAGCTGGAGAAATAAGTGGGAATACATTCACCGATGAAGACCTTCTTTGGGACAACAGCACAACCCCCTCTACATCAGTGGACAAATTCGACTCTTAAGGTGTTAATAATCCGTGTGCAGTGAACATTATGAGTCTAAAGATACCTACTTGAGGATTGACATCTCAAACTCGAGATCGATGATGTTGAGAGATTCAATGAGCAAGAGAGGGCTTTAGGCTCTATAGTGTGCCATTGGAGATAGATGATTGGAAGACTTAAGTTCTACATAATTGATTTAGATATCTTTCACTACTTTGCTCTAGGCCTTGATACATGGAAACAACATGGTTCATCCTACATCATGTTCAAATTTGAAGAGGTGAATTGAGTATGTCAAAGGAGACTTGAACCATTCTCTCAATTGAGATCAGATATATGAGGATGCAACCTACCTTCCTCCAAATCAAAAGTATATTCTTGAACTTGGTGAAAGTTAAAAATAAAAGAAAAGAAACAAAAAAAAAGAAGAAAAGAAAAGAAAAAAAAAATGAAAGTGCAAGTGAGTGAGAATGCAGAAGAAGAAGTAGAGCTTGAAGTTAGATTCCACCAGTTTGTTCCTCCATATGAACACATGGGTAGGATGACCCCACCCCAGTAGAGGTGAGGCAGATCTAGAGACAGAGTGGTGGAAGACTTCCCTATTGGTCACCCAATAAGAGCTATGTTCCTCACCACGTGAATCATCCACATAGACTTAGAATCCAGTTGAGGATGATTGCAGCCAGCCAACCCCTCTTAGTGGGTCCCTTTGAGGTGACATTCGATAAATGATGAAAACGGCCTCCAAGCAAAGCATGAATGTATTTGAATCACTATTATATAAATAGTCACAAGCTTGGGGAACCTTAAACCTCACTTTCTTCCAAATTTTTGTTGGGAGCATCATCCTCAAGTCAAGCTAATGTAGAACTTGAGGATGATTCATATAAAGATTTAATATAATTTCCTTTTGATTGGTATTCCTTGTGTTCTTAACTTAGAAAGAAGGATTAATCCCACATACTTGCAATAGTTACTTTGAAAGGTTATAAGACAACCAAAGTAGATATTCTCAATCAAGATCGGGACTAGATTCATGGGTCTATGGCGACACAACCATTGCATCCATCACCACTCATTTGGGGTCATAGGTTCTTCTCAAATCATGCTAACTCTTATAAGGAGGTATGTTTAGAAACTTGATGACCCAAATGAGCTTGAAGTCAAAGAGGCACCAAAGTTTGAAAGAGAGAATAGATCAACCATTGATGAACTTAAAGAGATCAACTTAGAATTGAAGACAATCCACGTCCGACATACATCGCTCCTTGAATGAAGAAGAAACCAATGACTTAGTTATTAGCTAAGTTTAAGATTGCTTCGCATGAGTTATGAAGAAATGTCGTTTATCTCGATAGTCCATAAACTAAAATATAACCTAATGCTAACCCTATCAAGCAAGCTCCTGGCATGCGATTAGATATTGATCAAAGTCTTAAAATCAAGAAATCGATGTTAGCTTTATCGGGAAGAAAAATATCCTACCGGTTACCTGTCATCCCAGTTAAGAAAAGAATGGCCAAATTTTCATATGCATCATTTTAGGGATCTACAAGGCATGTCCTAAGGATGAATTTCCACTTCCTATACGAATTAATGGTGGACATCACCTCATCTCATGTAGTATTCTCCTTTATGGATGGGTCATCCGCTACAACCAAATCAAGATGACCCCAAGGATGAAAGAAACATTACTTTTCAAACCATCAAAATCTATTTTATAAGGTCATGCTTTTGGCCTTAAAAATGCTGCTACATACCAACGGGCCATGACTATCTTCAACAACTCATTCATCATCAAGTTGAATGCTATGTTGATGATTTAATAGTCAAGAGCAAAGAAAAGGAAGACCATCTCTTTGTCTTAAGAGTAGTTTGAAATGATTAAGATAATTTAACCTTAAAAATGAATCCCATGAAGTGTGCATTCGAGTAGCTTCAAAGAAATTTCTTAGGTTTGTTGTCCAACAATAGAGATCGATCTAGAAGATCAAGGCTATCTTAGAAATGCCACCCTAAAAGTCTAACTCAACTGATCATTCCAAGGGTGCATATATCTAAGATTCTCCTATCAAGAAGATGCCAACCATTCTCAGCACTTGTCAAAAGGATGCCAAGTTCATGGGGACAGATAAGTGCCGATACTTTGAAGACATCAAGCACTACATAACACCGCCTAGCGCCTATCAGAGCAGTTGATCCTCTACACCTGCATTAGATGACTCCTTGACACTTTGTTGGTTCAAACCAATGAAGAAAGAAAATGCACTCTACTACCTCATCATCTAATCTCGAGGCAAACTACCCACCTATTAAAAGCACTACCTAGCTTTAATCTTGCATCCCAAAAGCTACACTACATGCTTTCTCATAAGGTGAATCGATCTTCAAGATCAATCCACTACAATATCTCATGACCGCCGATGCTATCCGCTGGTACATGATGGTCCATGATTTTATCAATTTGACATCACATTGTTCTCCATGGTGAAAGGAGCAGGATTTCTTAGCACCACTTCCTACTGATTCTTTTAGTGATGACCTCCCGATGAACAAATCATGAACTTAGGGGACACTAGCATTCATCATCGGATATTTTGATGGTGCAACTTTCAAAAAGGAGAATACATCTACTCTTCCAAGAAAGGGAGAATAGTTCTCCTAACTGACACGATGTGATAAGATTATGATATCATCTCCAACCCATGTACCAATAAATTAAATGAGGCTAAAGAGGCTCGCACAATTAGTCATTACACTATGCATCCAGTAACAACATCTTTGGGGATTCTCGCTCATCAACCAAATCAAGGTCCTACAAAGTTCTAAAGCCTAAGCTCCAAGCTTACCACAAGTACACTATGGAGTTGGCCCAAATCAGAGGTTACCATCTACAAGATCGGGGAGAGAATGAAATAGATGATGCATTAGCCAAGCCAAAGAGTTGACATGTCCGGAAGATGAGTCCATTCCAATAAGGGTCCAAAATAGATAACTTTTATCCCTTGTGATGTTGAACTCATTAAGAGATTCTCTCTTGAAGGGGAGGTTATCATTGCCAAAAAAGGATAAGGAGTCAAATTGGAGGCAACCATTCATGGATTATTTAAATATAGAAAAACTACCTCAAGAGAAATCACTAACATCGTGAAGTAGAGCCCTTTCCTACACTCACGGTGGCACCTTGTACCATGATCTTTCGATCATATGTCATTACATTTCTTGGACAAACATGAAGCTCATAAGAACATGACCGGTACACTGTTTATGGAGCACATCATCCGATGAAGATGAAAGCCAAGATCAAGAGACTAGATACTATCGCCTGATCACGCATCACACATATAGCAGGAGATGCCACCAATGTACATGTGGTCCTACATCAACCACCCAACATTCTACATCCTACATTGGCCATTTGAGTTTGGGTACCGACATAGTGGGTCCATCGATCCTCCTTCTTCCAAGGGTCATTCATTCTAGTCGCCACCACTTTTCCAAGTGGGCAGGCAATCCCACAGAGAGAGGTCACTCAGATGTTTCTTTTTTAAGAACCATATCGTATATAGGTTCGGGGGTTATGAATTATATTTGATAATGGTACGCATTCAAGAGCACTAAAATCAATAGCTTTGCTGAGACAACATAGATTGGAGATATTCCACCATCTACTACCCAAGGGAAAATGGTCTAGTAGAAAGCATTCAATAAAAAACCCTCATCCAAATAAAGAAGACACATAACAAGAGGCGCATGAGCAAGAAGAAGCCTTGTGGGCTTACACACATACAAGACTCCAACTCAATATACCCTTTCTCCTTGTGTATGGGTCTCAAGCCATTCTACCATTAGAAGTCCAACTCCCATCATAGTAGATCACAATGGAGCAATGCCAAGTCAGGTTGGAAGAGCTCAAGGTTTGGAGGAGATATGCCTCTGCATGCCAACCTCGAGTTGTACAAAGCCAAAATGATTCAAGCTCAAAACAAGTTGGTCTATCCTAGAGCTTTTATGGAGGAGAGCTTATTTTAGTTCTAAGGAGACCAATGCCCATCAAAGATGGGAGGCAAGTTTGAACCCACTTGGGAAGGCCCCATAGAGAAGGCCTACCAAGAGGATCTTACTTATAAATTATAAAGAGAGCCTGATGCTTCCAATCAATGGGCTCTACTTAAAGAAATACTATCCATAAATCTTGTTTGAAAATAATCATCAATAAACTTCTTTTCATATCAAATTCCATCTCTTATGTGTTAGAAATATCTTCGCTGAATCCACCATGATGTAGTGTAAGAGAACCCGAGGCATCCTACCTCCATAACACAAACATAAACTATAAACATCCTGCTAGGTTAGGTGTAAGAGAACCCAAGAGGCATCCTTTCTTGTGAGTAAGTACTTGCTCCCTTGGTGGAGCCATTTCATCCATTCTTCTACGTGTTTAGGTAGGTGTAAGAGAACCCAAGCGGCATCCTATTCCCTCTTTCATAACATAAAAAAAACACATATTTTTTTTTCTTTGAGCTATTTTGATGTGGGAGCAAGCCCCATGGCACTCACCTTTAACTACTCTAGGTCGAGCCATATGTTACCTTCAGTGTCACCCTGGTCACTTATCCGGATGTGAGTCCCCACACTTTCTTTGACTTGACCATTGCAAACCAAGTGCCTTGTCGGTTTGGTAGCCTTTACATGCGTAAGCTACACATGTTGACTTTGTTTAAGAGGATATAAGTACATTTTCTTCTTGGACTAGCCATCATGCACCGACTAGGTCGAGTATATTTGAGTTTACATAAGTCCCAAGTGGCTCCTTCCTCTTGACTACTTCAAGCTTGGGTTTAGTCCATAGGACTCCTCTTAGTAGTCACCCTAGGTTATAGCCCGCCGAAGATTGACTATCTCAATTAGTTCCGCTTTAGAGAGAGATGTAAGTCTACATGCCTTCTTCTATTGATTATCGCACCCACGGGCACCTTAGGTTGGTTGGTTATCTCCATGCGATGACCCACCCAATGGATACACCACTCTTGGCGATGTGAGTCCCCATGCTTTCTCCTTGAGTTGGCAAATACCTATAGCTTTCTTTTACAGTTTTGGATAACACCCCACACCTCCTAGGCACTCTATTTGGATCACATCCTTAGTGACCCCATTTAGACACCCCACTTACTTGGACAAGTTCCTCTTTCCAGTAGCCACCCCATTGGAGAATTTTCTGGATATCCTCCCGGTCCAAGTAAGTCTGAGATAGACTAGGTTGATATGACCCTTCTTAGTGTGGTCCCTCACAAACCAACAACATGAAAATAACAAAAATATATCTTCACTTGTGGATTAGAATTCAAGCCCCTGTGGCCTCTTTCCCAAGCATCTTATCTTTAGGGGTGTCAACAAAACTCCCTATAGGAATTGCCTAACTACTTTAAGTTGAGATAAGTCCCCTCGAGTATCCTTAGGGTTCAACTTGTGCCACCAATGAGTCCCCAGTCATCTTTGCTTTGAAAGATATAAGTCCATTACACATTCTTTCCACGATCATTGTGCATCACAGCCTTAGGTCGTTGATTTATTGCTCAAGCAACCGATCACCCTTGTGGTTCCTTGTGGGAGGATGTGAGTCCCCACGCTTTCTTCCCTACTTGACATTACACACAAAGGCACCCCTTAGGTTGGTTACTGTCGAGACTATCCCTTTGGATTTGTAAATCTAAGATGTCTAGGCGATATTAGCCCCTTCTTAGTGGATCCATCACACACCAACAAGATCCATCAAATCAAAACAAATAAATTAAACAAATGCATTCAATCAAATGATATTACGACTACTTTGGTGATATAAGTCCCCAGTATTAATTTAGTAGTCGCCCTAGTGGTTTAATTTGTTGCATCCAATAGATCACCCATTGTCCCTTACTTTTGGAGATGTAAGTCCTATACCTTCTCCCTAGCATAGTCGTACATAAAAAAGCAACCCCTTAGGTCGATAGTTCTACCATGTGGTTGGTGGACTACCCTTTGGATTAGTAAATCGAGATAGGCCAAAGCCGACATGCTCTTCGGTCCATCGCAAACTAACATGGTCCATCTCAAAATTTAAACTTAAAATAAACAATCAACTAACTTCTCGAGACATCAATCATCCCAACCTCCGAGAGTCAATTAAATCCAATTCAAACTTGCATTCCCCAATGAGTGCACCTCAAAAGAAATCTCATCAAATCTTATCCCTAGTGGATAACCCAACCTACTTCCCTAGGAAGGTTCATGCATCTATCCCCAATGGGTTATACAATCCCCAAAGGATACTCTACCCAAATCATAACTTGCATTCAAATCCAAACCCCTTATCTCTAGTGGATAACCTCAATGCTTCCCTAGTGGAAGGTTCACATGCTTGATCCCTTAATGGATCCCTTCTTCCTCCCTTATGCCCTTGGCATGAGTGAGTTGCATTGCACTAAGATCTTGATTCCTTCTACATCTCGTTTAGGGTAGATCATTTCTATTAGTTTCATCCTTGGACCTTGTTGATCATGGTCAACACATAATGTGGTGTGCCTTGTCAATCACACCACACCTAAGCGCCTTTGTTGACCTCACTTTGGAGCTCTCAACTTTCATCAGATCTAGGACTCTTATAGACACTAAGAGTTTCTTAGTCTTAAGACACTTCTAGTGATTAGGTGAACACTTAACCTAACCAAAGACTTAGAGAAGCATGGATAGTTGTGCCTTGGGATTTAGTAACTTGCCCTATAGCCCAAACCAAATCCTTGCTTCCTTCCTCTAAATCAAATCTCAAATCCCAAATTTTAAAATCACCAACTATCAAATGATTGAAACCCATGATTAAATTCAACTCCAAATCTTCCTAAGCCCTTTGATTTCATTTTATGGACTTAGCCTTAACCAAATTCAAATCAACCAATCAATTAATTTTCTCAAATTCAATCAAATTCAAATTATAAATCAAATCCAAATGATTGAAACCAAATCAAATCAATTCAAGCCCTTTTGACCTACATCCTAAATTTGATCAAATTACTTCCAAATCACTCCAAACTCAAGTGATTTTCTATATAATATTTATATCTTCATTTATATTTACAATATAAATGAAATATAAATTCAAAACCAAATCAACCTAAATCAAATCAAATTTTATTTTAGCCCTTTATCCAAATTCTTGAACTTGGCTAAATGATACCCAAAATCAATTCAAAACCATGAATTTCTTCATGATTCAATCATTCCTTCAATCATTACCTCAAATATAAATATATAAACTAATTATCAAACCAAATCAAGTCAACTCAAGTCAAACCCAAGTTTGCCTTTTGACTTGAAATTATCATATGAACCAAAACCCATATGGCTTCAAATCATTTGCAATTGATTTATATTTTCAAATCCATCTATCAATATAACTAAACTTGAATCAAGCAAATCAACCCATTTACTACAACAAAGTGACCTAAAGACTTTTTGAGCCAAGTTCTAATTCAACCCAAATTAGATTGAACTAAGCCCATCCAAACCTCACAATATGATCAACAATCATCCTAGGTTAATCAATTATCTTGAATTAGGTCAAACCAAGTCAAACTTTGCCTTTGACCAAGTCATTATTAGCCCAAATGAAACTCAAACAAGCCAAAGTACACCATATGCCAAATTGATTAAAACCATTAATTCAAACCACTCATAATCAATGATTGAACATGACCAAACCTTCACTTGAGCCAAAACCAAGCCAATTGGTCATTTGACCCAAGTTGACCCAAATTTAAAAAGATAAAATGGGTCAAATCATGATTTGATTCAAATTGATTGCAACCAATGGCTCAAGTTCATTCCAAACCACTTATTGAACTTGACCAATATTTTGAGCCCAATTTGACAATTAGTTAACTTGACCCAAGCCCAAATTGACCTAAAGGTTAAATTGGTCAAAATATAAATTAAACCAAACCAAAGCCTACAATCATTTTGAATTAGCCAACAATTGACTCAATAACTAACCTAATTTTGGTCAAATTGGTCAACTTGACCCATTTGACCTATATGAACCCAAATGAGCCATAATCAAATCCAAAGCAAATTGAATCAAACCAATGACACCAATACAATTCCAATTGGTCATGTGAACTTGACCCAACCCTTGTTTGACCCAATTTGACAATTTCCCAACAACCAATTTGACCTAAATAGGTCAAATCAAGCCAAATCAAATAAACTCCAAACCACTTAAAATTTGCTAACCACTTCCCATCCCAAATTTTCCAAACCAAATAGCCAAATGACCATTTTTCCCTTGGGTTTAGGGCATCCCATGAGATAAGACACATGTTCATTGGGTCATTTTCTCCCCCACTTGACACCCATTCATGGTTAATAGGCACCTAGGACCATGGCTGACCCAAAGGTGGTTGGTCAGCATGATCCATGGGGAGGTGAAATCACCTCCCCATTCCCATTGGAGCTTTCAAACCACCAAAGGACAAGCACTTCCTCCCTTGGCAACCACCTCCACCTCACCAACCAAATCAGCCACATCATGCACCCAAGGACCCCACCAATTGATCAATGAAGAACCAAATTAGCCATTCCAGGAAGGAATGAGGGGTATACCCCCCTCATTCTCCTCAAACACACTCACACTCCAACCTAGCCAAGGAGAGAGTTCTAGAGCAATTTTCAAGCCTTCCCAAGCTCCTAAAATCCATTCTCTACAAAACAAATGGGAGGCCACCTTCATTCCCATTTGCTCAAATATCCACCAAAGTGAATTAACTTTGCACACACCTTCCTTGGAGCTAAACAAGTGAGAATGAATCATTTCCCAAGCTTCCCATGATTGAAGGAGTTTGATCAAGCATCACCTACAAGTGGATTGGTCTTTCAGCAAACTACACCAAATCAAAGCTCAGGTCAATAGAGCTTCATTTCTACCAAATGAAGCTTCCTCAATCATTGGAATTATCGCATAAGCTCCCATGAGGTATGAAACTAATCCTTGAATGAAAATAGGTTGGTCTTTGAAAGAAATTTTCATGTCATGCATTTCCAAATTTGATTGTTGTGCTTCCCTCAAAGTGTGGGATCATTTTCATCTCCATCGAGAGCAGCAGATCGAGGGCAATGGCCATTGTTCATGCAAGAAGAGATAGATCATGGACCATCCATTTTGTGTGATCATGGACGGTCATTTAATCACCATTGCCTCGATTAATCCTTCAAAAAATAGTTTAATCGGGTTGTCCATCAAATCAATGACCATGAGCAGATCACTCGCCATCCAAGAACTTAAATAAAATCCATCCACGTGATCAACATGTGGCAAGAGATTAAGGCTTTAATTAGCTAATTAATCATTTTAATCTAAAACTTCCAAAAAATTTATAACTAATTCTAGAAAAATCCAAAAAATATAAACTGGCTCATTTTAAAGATATTTCATGTAGAATCTAGGAAAATTATTAATTGATTTTGAAAAGTAGTTTTAATTAAGGTTTAATTGAAATGTAATAATTACTCCCTAATTAACCATCCAATTAATCTCAAACTTTTATGGATGTTTAGGGGATGATCTCCTTTTATATTTTTTTTTTAATTAAAACCAATGATTAAGCCTTAATCACTTTCTAATTAGTGATAATTAAGCAAATAAATAGTAAATCATTAATTATTAACCTAATAATGGTAAATGAATGAGATTGGGACTCCCTTCCAATCTTTCTTCAAGTCCTCTAATCTCTTAAAATTTAATTAACACTTTAATTAATTAATTAACAAGATTAATCAAAATCCAAATCATAAATACTTAACCTAATTGGTGATTTTAGGAGGAGACTTATTCCTTCACTCTTTTCTTATCTTTTGATTAATATTAAGACTTAATTAGTTAAATTAATTAATTCAATTGAATCTATTTCTCTAATTTAATCTTGGTAGCTCTTTGTTCAATAACCCAAAGTGAGATGATGAAATTATGGTTAGCTCAATCAAAAGTGAGAAAAAGTAGTTAAGTGAATCTAAGCTTTTAGCATTAAATTTACTTTTCATGGTTGCATATCATATTGGCTCATTAAGTTAATTAACTTAAGGTGAAGAAAATTAAAACTTAATTTAAACCTAATTAAATCATAAAATCAACTTAATTACTTTTTGAAAAAAATTAACTCACGGGAATGAGATTGGGATTAGCAAACCTCTTTATTTCCTAAATCAAATCAAACTCAAAATTAAAAATGTCATTAAGAACTTTATTTTAAGTAACCTTATTTAGTATGATTATCTTAGAATTAATTGGAATGAATGAGATTATGTGCTTATGTTCCTTTATTTCTTTCCAATGTTAAATGTTGCTTGCTATAATCATGCATTCATTTCTTTTAAAATTAACTAAATGAAATTTCTTTTATGTTAAATTGCATGTGTTGATTTAAATTAAAAATATGTATTATTACTATTAAATCAAAAGTTATTTTCAAAAGCTCATAAATAAATTATAATAAAATGGAGTGATGTTAATTACAAATATATAAGTTTGCATGTTGATAATATAAGATATGCAATATGAAGCTCTTTCCTTATCTTATACATGGATTCACATAGGATTTACAAATGTATAGTTCATTTGAAAAGAACACACTAAATCTATTCCTATGCATTTTCCATGCTAAGATTATAGAAGAATTTCATCACATATGTAAATCAAATAATCAAATATGACTTCTTGCATGTCTTCTTCTTATGGTTCTTTTATACATTCACTTGTATCTAAGAAAAGTGGTATATTAGTTTGGACACCCTGGGTGAGGCTTTAAGTAACCCTAAGTAGGTCTTGTACCTTTACACCCTTGATGCAATAAATATGCATACTCACTTAAACTCTTATAGTATGTATGTGATGAATGAATAAGAATCATAAGTCAAACAAATCAAATATAATTTTGCATGGGTTTTTCCTATCCTTGTAGTTGCTTATACATCTATGTATCTAAGAAAAGTGGTATTAGTTTGGACACCCGACTGTGAGGCTTTAAGTAGCCCTAAGTAGTCTTGCCTTATGCCCCTAATAACAATGGCGCACTCACTTAAAACTTTTATACATGTGAATGTGTAATGGATGAAAAATCTCTTTTCTATTAAAAAAGGCATGCATAATTCAATCAAATGAAATATTTAAATTCCAAACACACTTCTCATTCATATTTAAGTGTGTTAAGACACATTATATGTAAGTATGTGGATTTAATCATATGCATGATATACATGATGGAAAGAAATGAATAAACATGTGTTATGTGATAATAATTCATTCTAATTAATCTTAAGATGTCTTTTATTGAATAAGGTGATTTAGAGTGAATCTAACTTAGGATTGATTAAAACATATAAGTAAGCCATTCTAAAGAAAATTAAATTAACTTGCTTTAGAAGTGACTTAAGGTAGGGATGAAAGAGAGATTCTCTCTTTCTTCTTTCTCTTTATAACACTTAGTTGTTAAGTGTATAAAACAAAAAAAATACTAAGTAAAATCTTCAAATCAATTAAATCACTTAAAGAGAAATCAACCCTTTATAAATTAAATCCTCACACTTAGAAATTACAACTCTAAAGCTTAGTTAGACATACCACACAAGCTTTAATGCACACATTAGACTAAGTCACTTCTATTTTATGTTAGGGTGTATGTTTGATATATGTTTTTTGTGATGTATTATTATAGACTAGATGTTAGTATGTGTAGTCGGATGTTAGGTTGATATTAGTCTAATCAGCTTTTATAGAGTTTGTAAGTTAAATAAAAATATAAATACTTTTGTTGCTGTTTAGCCCTAAGCATAACCCAAGTTAGGACAGTTTACCCATGGGGTGGTAAATTATTTATAACTGGGTTGTAGCTAACATTTATTTTGTAGTGTAGCTAGATTTACTTTTCTTTTAATGCATTAGGATTAGGATGAGTGTTATGAGGGGATTAGGATGAGCATTGGTTATAAGTCTTATTACCATGTGATGCCTTTGAGCAAGCATATCCAAATCAAGCCAAAAGAAAGAAAGAAATGGAGCAAATCAAATGAAGAAATGGAAGATGAAGAAATGATGAAGGAAGAATGAAGAATGAAGACCACATAACATTCATCATTTGTAATTATAATTTTTCTTCTAATCGGTTATAGAGGCTTGGCTACCACATTTTTAAGGTGGTCCCCACGATCTCCCTTTATTCTTTTGAGATAGCTTTATAAAATTATTTGATATATTGTTTAGCTTGTGCATTAGAAAAAGCATGCCTTTTCATAGTTTGTTTATGATTGAGACTATGTTTGGATGCATTAGGCTCCTAGGATAAAAAATTATTTTTCTACCTAAAGTAACAACTCATAACTAAACCTCTAAAATAACTCATAACATCATATAAAATCTTAGGCATTAAATCAAGATAATAAAATATTTAGCAACCCCTTAGTGGATTGCATGTATGTTTAATATCATGCATAATCATCTTATTTCTCTTGTTAAGAGAGGGCTTCCATCTTTGAAAGTAAGGGTTTAACCTTTGAGAGCCTATGATGGAAGAACACCTCTTTCCCTTTTGATTTGGCCCATAATCAACTTCTCATTTAGTTACATACATAAATCATATCAAAATAAATAGTTCCAAATTAAATAAAATTTGATAAAAATTTATATTATATTCATACCCTTCATGCTCTAATCTCTTAGGAGTGGGTTTAAGGAACTTAGTCTCTTTAAATAATAACAACCTAGCCATCTTCAAAAGCATATGACTTTCCTACATGAATTTAAAGGGAGTTAGTTGGCTCACCCAGTGGTAATAAGTCCAAGTCTTGTGATTTTACTCTCTCTTATGGAGGTAAACCATATACCCATTTTTTCTTAGATTTAGTTCATGCTTTGGCCCTCAAAGCACCCTAGATTTAAGATCTGATTGTTGTTTTCCTTTGGGGCTACAAGCATAAATCCTCACCTCTTAGGCATTTCGTAATCTTGTATTGTTATAAGTCCTAGATTTCTAATAAAATTTCAACTCAAATAAATAAATCTCCTCAATTTCAAATTTATAAAACCCAAACCATAGGATAGATTGGAGTGCTTACTAGGTTTCCTAGTATCATGAGCACTCCCTACTCATCTCCTTGGTTTTGATAATAACTCTTCCCTTTTGATCCTACTTGATCTTTTAAAATATAACTAATTTATTGATAGTCCTACCTTGAATTATTTAGAGACAACAATTTTAGAGAAGAGTATTCTTAAGGATTCATTTTCTTAAGATGTAATTAACTATGGGGCTTGCCCTCATAGGGAACTTTAGAACCCGGTGTAAATAAACCCTACTTGATTCATCCATGTAAAGTAGGAAAAAATCTCCGTATATTCAAGACTGTCATGCCTTAGAAGTCCTTATTAAGTGATTACGTCCATTGTATGGTAGTGACTTATATATTTTGAGATAGTACACTATCCATCAATTTCATGCCATCACCTCAAAAGTATACCCTGATTTGCATGGTGTTCCCCATATGAACAAACCAAAAATAAACACACAATAACAAAGTCATTAAATAATTTATGTTAATCCATTAATGTGGAAAATCATAAGATTAACTCTTGCATGAATGAGGCCTCTTAGTGCATTGCAAATTTTAATTTCTCTTAAGCATATCATTAGAGGCTCATGATTAAGTAGTTAATTAAATTAAAAAACTTAGGGAAGAGTAATTAAATTGATTTCTTAATGACTTGAACTTAATCAATCCATAAAACTTACTTAATCACTTTTGAAACACATTAATTCATTAATGCGATGGGAAAATACTAAATTCCATTTACTTTAGGTTTTGATAATTCAAACATCAAAAATCAAAATTTCATGAAAGCTTTGGTTAATTTTAAAGGTTTAGTTGGATTGATTATCCTTGGAATTAATTATGAATATATTATGTAGCAATGTTAAACATACCTTCTCATTCCTTATAAATTTGCATGTCATTTGGTGTCATAGTTTCATATATTCAATATAAAATCAAAAGAATATGGTTATATTTAAATTGCATGTGTTGGATAAATATTATATGTGTGGCTATTATAACTAATAAATCTCAAATGATTTTCAAGGTTATAAATTAATAATGAGAATCAAGTTAATGTTGGTATGAATACCCAATACAATTTACATTTAAACATAGTAAGCATTGTTTTATTTTCATAATTCATGTGTATGTTACATATGTTTGAATATTAACAAGTATATAGTCTAAACATAGTAACATGAGGCTTTAAGTAGCCCCAAGTAGATCTTAGATAATCTCACTTCCTTGGTTTAACAAGACACATGCTACTTTGAACTTCATATGTATGCACTAGAATTTGGATAGAACTCTACTCTCATGAATGAATTTGCTTATATAATCTTTGCATTGTTTTTTCATTCTATGTTTATGTATATGTTTACATGTATTTAAGCTATGTATATAGTGACATCCAGAATCAGCTTTAAGTAGCATCAGGAGGTCTTAGATAATCTCACTTCTACGGTTTAACAATGTGCGTACTTGCTTAAATCTTTAATACATGTGTACATGCTAACTAAATGATGAAATCTCTCTTTTCTACCAAAATACATGCGTTAAGAATCATCAAGTTTGCAAATATAAAAATATGTGCATGTATAAATGTATGTTAAATCAAATATTATGAGTAATGAAAACAAAAGAGATGTGTATGCTATTGATGATGAAATGGAATGATGAAATATAATCCATGTGATAAGATTCAATTTTATTAATCTTAAGATGTCTTTCATGTTTGAATGAGATTCTTTAAGATTAACACAAACTTAAGTTTAATAAAAAATATTTGATAAACCATTCATTAAAGAAAATAAAGTCATAATAATATACATTTAGGAAACAACTTAGGATAGGGATGAAGGAGGTCAAACCATTTTTTTGTACACTTTATAATAATTAGATGTTAAATAGGTAAATGAATAGAAAAATACAAATTAAAATTAACTAATCCTTTCAATAATTTTGAAATCTGTTGACCTCACTTTGGAGTGAGTTCTCAACCTTCTCTTCTTAGACTTAGGAGTCTTCTAGACACTAGACTTCCTTAGTCATAAAACATATCTAGAGATTGGGTGAACACTTAACACAGAGACTTAGAAGGGTTAATCATAGGATTAGGCCATTCCTTAGGGACTTAGGAAAATAACCTACCCATAGAACCCAATCCATAGACCTTCTTAAATTCAATTCAAATCCAAATTTCCAAGACCACAAACTCAATTTCAATTTCTTCCAAATCCAAATTCCAAATTAAATGATTGAAGCCCTTGATCAAATCCTTAAGCCTATGATCTTGTCCTCGACTTGTTAAATTCAATCAATTTTCATCAAGACCAATTGAACCTCAATCATGTACCAAATCAACAAACCCCAAACTAAATAGCCATAATCAAATCCAAAATCAAAATCTCTTAAAGCCTTATGATTGAATTCCCGAGCTTAGCAAATCTTAAAATCAGCAAAATCAATTGGTTATTTATAAATCAATTATTCCTTCATTATATTCACAAATATAAATGAAACTCATCAATGATCAAAACTAAATCTTCCTACTTAAGCCCTTTTGACTTACCTCCATGAGCTTAGTCAAATTTACTTCCAAATCACTCCAAACTCAAGTGATTTTCTCATAAATCATTTGTATCTTTATTTATATTCACAAATATAATTGTTATATAAATTCACATGACCAAACCAAGTCCAAAATCAAGTCAAACCCCAATTCAAATTTAAGCCAATTCCTTGAACTTGGCCAATCTATCAAATCAAATCAAAACTATAAATTTTCTCTTGAATCAATCATTCCTTCAATCATATCCAAATATAAGAAATCTACAATCATCAAGATAAATTGAACCTAAAATCAAACCAAGCTGAACGATTAGCTCACTTGACCAGGTGACCAATTTTACCTACATGAACCTCAATCCAATCCCATCAAAGCAATTAAGCCAATCCAAACTTCATGACATGATTGTTGATCATCTTAGATTGATCAATAATTGGGTCAAACCAAGTCAACCTAGTCTATTGACCAAGTCAACCCTTTAACCCATATGAACCCAAACTAGCCAAATTGCAACTAGCCAAATCCATTGAAACTAATGATTCAAATTAACCATCAACACTTGAACATGACATGACCAGATTGATCCAAACTAGCGCAATTGGACCTCTTAACCTAGTTGACCCAAATTGGCCTAAATGACCAAGATGGGTCATCAAATCAACCCAAATTGATTTACCAATGGCTCAAGTTCATTCCAAATTGATTAACTTGACCAAAGCCATAATTGAGCCCAATTTGACCAATTGGTCAACCTAACTAAAGCCTAAATTGACCTAAAGGTTAAAATTGGTCAAAATCAAATTAAATCTAAATTGATTCAAACCAAAGTCAACAATCATTCTCATTAATTGAACTTGAACAACACCAAACCCAAGCCAAATTGGCCTTTTGGCAACTTGACCATTTACATATGAATCCAAATGAGCCAAAATCTATCCTAGGCCAAATTAATTGAAACCAGTTAAACCAATGCACTTCAAATGGTCATTTGAACTTGACCCAACGGTTTAATCCAATTTGACCAATTGGTCCTTCTTATTTGACCCAATTTGTCAAATTGAGTCAAAATTAAACAAATGAACTCCAAATGACATGAAATTTGGTTCAACTCAATTTTAGTCATTTCAAATCGACCAAATCAAATCAATATGACCACTCTACCCTTGGGCTAAGGTATCACATAAGATAAAACACCCATGTAAATGGTTATTTCTCTTCCTTGGCCACTTGGCACTCATCCATTGGTTCACTTAAGCTCAGGACATTGACCAAACCCAATGGTTGGGTTAGCCATGACTCATGAGGGTGAATTCACCTCACATCCCCATTGGCACACTTAGCAAGCAAGGACTCCCACTCCCATGCCTTGGCTGCATTCTGCACCTTCCTCCACTCAAGTGAAGCCACATAGGATGATTTAATTGCCATTCAACCGACCATGCGAGCGATGGATGCAATCCACGGTGCCATGAGCGTATGCCATGAGACCAATTGTAAGCCACATGAAATGCGTTGCCCCATCCAGGTGAGCTAACTAGGTTAATAAGAAATTAGAGATTTTTTATTTTTTAAATTTTATTTAAATCTAAAACTTCAAAAATTTATAGAAAATAGAATATGGCCAAAAATTACAAGGCTCGTTAGATTAGTCTTCAGAGAAATCTAACAAAACCAAAATCCTCAAATTTTATTGAAGATTTTGAGCCTAATTTGAGTTCTAGTGAAAGTCAAATTTAATTAATTAAACCAAAAATACAAATCGGATTGCATTGATATTTCCAAAGATTGAAACAAAGTTACACTACACATGCCATAAAAATTTCAAGTCAAATTTTTTTGATTAGAGATATTACATTCAAGCTCAAATAATCTAATTTAATTAAAATAAATTAATAGATGTTGACCTCAATTTTAGAATGAGTTCTCAACCTCTCCAAATTAGAATAGGACTCATCTTAGGCCAAGAGTTCCTAAGCCTTAAGATACTTCTAGTGAGTAGGTGAACACTCAACCTAACCCTAGAGACTTAGAAGAGTTAGCCATAGAAATAGATCATTCCTTAGGGGTGTTAGGAAAACTTTCCTATCTTATAGCTTGAACCAAATCCTTACTTCCTTCTTTCAAGTCAAAATCCAACTCCAAACCAACTTCAAACTCAAATCAATTCCAACTTAATTGATTTTCTCAAATTCAAATCAACTTCAATTCCAAATCAAATCTCAAATCAATTCTAACTTAATTGATTTTCTCAAATATAAATCAATTCCAATGGATTTTCTCAAATCATGAATCAATTCCAAATGATTGAAATCCAAGATTGATTTCCAAAATCTAAAATCTTTCTAAGTCACTTTGATTTCATCTTATGGACTTAGCTCAAATCAAATCAAATCAAATCAATTCAAAGATTTTCCCATAACCCATTTATATTCTCATTTATATTCACAAATATAAATGAAATATAAATTCAAATTCTCAAAATCAAATTCAAAATTCAAACCCAAATCTAATCAAAATCTAATCTACACCTTTCATGTCAAATTCTTGAACTTATTTAAATCAACCTCAAATCAATTTGAACCCTTGATTTTTTTTGTCATGATTCAATCAACCATTCAATCTTGAAACTAAATATAAACACAAACTTCAATCATTTAACCAAAATTAAATTTAAAAGAAAAGTCAAACCCAAATCAAACTCATGTTCATCCTTTAAACTTGAAATTATCAAATGAATCAAAACCCATTTGACTCCAAATCACTTGCAAATGGATTTATATTTCAATCATAAGTCCATATGTGAGTTCCACCAAACTTGAATCAAGGCTTGATAAAGTCAATTGACCCACTTAGGCTCACTTGACCCAAAGTGACCTAAAGTACCTTTTGAGCCAAATTATTCCTACCTAATTGGATTGAACTAAGCTCATCTAAGCCTCACATTGTGAGCAACAATCATCATAAGATGATCAATCACTCAAATTGGGCTAAACCAAGTCTAACCTAGCCTTTGAACAAATCAACAATTGACCCAAATGAAACCTAAACTAGCCAAAATCCATCATAGACCAAATTGATTGAAACCATTGATCAAAACTAGTTTATGATCAATGTTTGAACGAAACCATCATTTGGGCTAACGTAACCTAATTAGCCACTTGACCCAAGTTGACCCAACTTAACCTAAATAGTCAAAAGTGTCAAATCTTGATTTAAGCCAAATTGATTACAACCAATAGGTCAAGTTCATTTCCAAATCACTTGTTGAACTTGACCAAATTGGCCATAGACCCAACCTTGCCCAATTGACCATGAACCCAACTTGACCTAAAGGTCAAATCAAGCTAAAATTAAATCAAACCAAAACTTGCAAAATATTTCAAATGACCAACCAAACATAAAACAACCCATGACTTAATTGGGTCAAATGGGTCAAATTGATCAAGCTAAATGGTCATAAACCAAATTGAACTTGACCTAACATTTTCCGGTTTGAATTAGACCAATTGGTCAACTAGGCATAAGTTGACCAATTTTGACCTAAATAGGTCAACATGAGGCAAATGACATCAAATCAACTCCAAGTTCTTTGAAATTTGGCCCAACCAATTTCAAACTATTCTAAATCTTCCTAAAGTGTAATCAGGCCAAATGACCATTTTACCCCTAGGTCATGGGGTAACTTATGGCCAATTCCACTTGGAATTTGGTCATATCCTTTTATGGCCACTTGGCACCCTCTTAGTCGACCAAATGAACACTAATGGAGGTGATGCACATGACCCAATGGGTTTGGTTTAAACCCAATCCAAGTCAAAGCGACCCTATGAAATTCTCCATATAGGATCACTCCTCAAATTAGCACATGGAAAATTCACCACTCCACTCTGTGCCAAAAACCATGTGGAGCTTAAAATAGTCTAACCAACCCACTCATTGTGATCAATTTGATCAAAATAGAAGAGACAAGCTTGATCATCGATCCTTGTAGGAGGAGATATACTCCACCTAATTCCACTTCATTCGTCATCTCTTGCATTTGATTGAGTGATGGGAACCTAGAGGAAGCTCCCCAAGTTCTCTCTTGCATTCCCAAGCACTCCCCAAATCCACATTCTCGGTTTTCCTAAACTAAAAATAAGGAGGTGAGGTGAAATCCAAACTCACTCAATTCAATATCAAACTCAATTCCTTTTGCAAGCACCATCAAGGTACCAAGTCGAGTTGATCTAAAGCTTTTCCAAGCTTCCAAGGCACGAGCGGGGCTAGACCAAAGTGTCACTTGAAGAGGAGTTTGGCCAATAGGAGGACCCACTTGTTTTCAAGCCTTCAAACCTTCAAGTATCCACTAGATGAAGCTACCTCAATGTTTGGGAACAGGTGATAGCCTCACGAGGTATGAATCAAAATCAAGCTTAGCTAGATTTTCTTTGGTACTTTGTGAAGGGTACTTTCATCCCAAGTAAAATTGGCCATTGGATCTTCTTCTTCTCACTCTTGATGGTGTGGGTTGATCTTAGCTCAATTGAACTCAAGTGAGCTCTGATCCATTGGGGAAGGACGACGCCTCTCCATAGGGGCGGATGAATCATGACCATCATCCCACATGTTTTGGATGGATGGTCTGATTAATCGTAGATCCCATGATTAATCCCTTTAGATACTTTGATCTGACCATCCGATCTTTAATCGGCCCAAGGGAAAGCAAATCGCCACTAATCTAATGTGATAACTTAAATAACCAATCCCATCGCCACATGAAAGTGTGCCGCTGGTCCATGGCCGATGGATTAGTTATATAATTAGGTTATTTAATTATCCAATCACTAAAACTTTAAAAATACATAACTAAATATAAAAAATCAAAAAATATAATGAAGGCTCATTTTAAAGATAATTAAAGGAGGAATAATATAAAATTAATTTTAATTGATTTTGAAATGGATTTTCCTTAATTTGGGTTTATTTGAATTTTAATAACACAAATTACTCTAATACAATTAATTAATTCCAAACTTAGGTTATTTTGGGGATGATTATCCTCTAATTTTCTTGGAATTTATTAATGGTTAATTAGGAAAATCAATTAATGAATCCCTAATCACTCACTTAATGTAATTAAGAGTAATTAAGCATTGAAGAGTGGTTAATCATTTATTAAGATAATTAAACATTATTTAAGGGATAAGATTTATGGATAATTTTGGGATATTTTCCTTAAGCTATTCCCTAAACTCCTTTCTTCCTTAATCCAAACCTAATTAAGAGTTAATCCAATTAATAACCATCTTAATTAACTTAATCAAATTTTAAAAAATTAATCTAAACTTAATCAATCCTTTGTTGGGTAGATACTTAGGTGTTCAACAACCTATGTAAGCTTAAAAATCAAATCCAACCTACATATGTGGGAAGGGTTATGAAAGTACTTAATAAACCCTTTAGCTTAATTAATCAATAATTGTGAGCCAATTACATTAGGCCCTTTTTCTTAGGTGCATTACTGATTTAAATTCAATGTGGTTGCATGTCATATGTTGGCTCATAATTGTTTGAATAATTATGTTAAGGAGGTGTAGGTAAGGGGTAATTAATGAACTTAATTTACACCTTAACCAAAACAAAACATAAAATCAATCTAATGGTTCTAAAATTAAACTAAAATAAGACACACATGTGGGAGATGGGTTAGGACCAGCAAACCTTTTCATATTTCCTAAATTCAAATCAAACTCAAAACAAAACTAAATTTGTTTAAATAATTTGATTCACTTTAAATGATCTTATTCCATAGATTGTCTTTAGAATTAATTAGGTGAATGAAATTACATGCTTACATCACTTTATTTCTTTCCTAGCATGCTAAATGTGTATTCATATGAAATCATGCATTCATGTCTTTTGAAAAATCAAATTAAAATGAAATGTTTCTTTTATGTCAAATTGCATGTTTTGGCTAAAGTAAGAATATGAATGGCTATTATCACTATTAAATCCAAAATTATTTTCAAAACTTATAAATCAAATATTAAAAATGAAAGGTATGTTACTTATAATTACTTATAAGCTTGCATGTGAGTATAATATAAAAATGTGCATTATGTGACTTTCCTTCTTCTTTTAACATAGTTTTGAATAAGATTTGCAAAGTGTATAGTTCATTTGAAAAGAACACAACACTTGCTTAAATCCATTCCTATTCATTCTATGTTATCCTTAAGAGGACATTCACATTTACAAATGTAAATTGCATAACCAAATCAAACAAACAAACATAAACTTTTGCATGACTCTTTTCCATTGATTCATTTCTTTGTACATGCATGTATTTAAGAAAAGTGGTATATTAGTCTGGACATCCAGTTGTGAGGCTTTAAGTAACCCTAAGTAGGTCTTGTACCATACCCTGGTGTAGAAAATAATGGCTTATACTCACTTATGTCTTTCATACATGTAAATGCATGTGAATAATGGATAAAAGATCCCTCTTTTCTACTTAACAAAATCATGCATCATGAACATCCAAATTTTCTTAAGCAACATTCCCTTAGCATTCATCATCATTAAGGTGTAAAATTTCCATTTGCATGTATAGATATGCTTAGGATTCATCCATATGCATGTTACACATGTTGGAAAGAAATAAAGTGTTGTGTGTTTTGTGATAGTAATTCACTTTACTTAATCTTAAAATGCCTTTCTTTTGAATAGGTTTATTTAGATAAAATCTAAACTTAGGATTAATTAAAACACATAATAAAATATTCACTAAATAAAATCATTAATGAATCTTTAGAAATTACTTAAGGTAGGTGGAAAGAGAAGTCTCTTCTCTTTTCCTCTCTTACAACACTTAGTAATTAATTGCAAGTTCATTCAAACAAAATAAAACTTAACCAAATCAACTAAATCACTTAAATGAAACCACCCTCTAAGTTGAACTCTTCATACTTAGAAAACTCTAACCTTAAATCCCTAGCTAACACATAACACAGCCTTAAATGCATACACACATTAGGCTAAGTCACCATTTCTAGTCTATGTTAGGTGCATGGTTTGATGCTTGATTTTATTTTATGATTTGATATTTTAGTGGATGTTAGGGTGTATGTGCATAGATGAATGGTAGGATGATCTTAGTCTAACCATTATCTTCAGTAGGGGATTATGCAAAGGGTGTAATAAAAATATAACTTAAATTATGGTGTTGCTTATACCCTAAGCATAATCCAAAATAGGCCGTGGACTTGGTTACCCATGTGTGGGGTGCTAAGTCCAAATTTATTTATATACATGCTTGGGATTGTGATTTATTTTAGCTAATATCTATTTTACAGTTTAGTTAGATTTACTTTTTCCCATTTTCATGTAATTTTGCAATTAGATTTGGAATGAATGTTATGAGGATTAGGATGAACATTGGTCATAAGACTATATATCTTATGTACCATGTGAAGCCTTTAGAGCAACCACATTCTAACTAACCAAAAGAAGAAAGAAGAAAGAAGAAAGAAATAAGAAAGAAGAAATGAAGAATGAAGAATGAAGACCCCATAACATGAATTCCTTTTTATTGTAATTATTCATTTATAATCTGGTTGTATAAGGGTAGAGCTCGCTACCCAATTTGTTTTGGTTTGTGCAATGGAGCCCACCATAAAGGCCTTTTATTCTTTTGTGCTAGCTTATAAATTGTTTGATGTTTGTTTAGCTTGTGCATTAAGATGGCATATTTTTCTAGTTTTTTTTTCTTGCTTTGATGAATGGCCTGATGATTAGGCTCTTAGAAAAAAAATAAATTTTCTATCCAATTAATCAACTCAAAACTAAAAATTAAATAACTCATAACCTCACTTAAAGCCTAGTTATAAATCAAGATAAAAGATTCCCTTTGTTGGATGTTGTATGTTTTCACATCATGCATAAAATATCTTGTTTCACTCTTATTATGGAGGGCTTCCACCTTTGCTAGAGAACTTGGCTTGACCTTTAAGAGCCATGGTGGAAACACACCTCCTTTCTTGTGATTTTGGCCCATAATCTAATTTCTCATGCATTAGGCATATGAATCCCAAAGCTGAAATTAATTGTCCAAAAAAAATATAACAAATTTTACATTAGATTTAAGTCATTAATCATGCCCCTACATCTAGTCTCTTAGGGAGTGTGTTTAAGGGACTTAGTCTTTTTCTAAATAAACAATACTTAGACATCTTATAAAAAAGCACATGACTTGCCTACATGTTAAAATTATAGGAGGAGTTAGTTGGCCACCCCTGTTGTAAGTCCAAATAGTGGTTTATCCTCTTGTGGAGGTAAATCAAATACCCATTTTTGCCTTAGATTTAGATGCATTGCCCTCTCCAAAGCTCCCTAGATTTTGGTTCAGATTGCTACTTCTTGTGGGCTATAAGCATAAATCCTCCTCTTAGGAATTTATGATCTTGTGTTATGGAAATTGTAAGCCCTAGATTTATAATAAAAATTCAACTCAAACAAATAAATCACTTCAAAAAATATAAAGCCCAATCCATAAGATAGTTTGGGATGCTTACTAGGCTTCCTAGTATCATAAGCATCCCTTACTTATCTTTATTTGGTTTTGATAATAACTCCCTCCTTGATCAATCCCATTTGATCTTCAAAAAATAAACCAATTGATTGATAGTCCTATTTTTAAAATCTTTGAGACAATGATCATTTACCTTAATAGAGTATTCTTGAATCTCATTTCTTAGGATGTAATTAACTATGGGGCTTGCCTCATAGAACTTAATGAACCCGTTTAAAATAAACCCCGCTTTACTTTCCATGTAAAGTAGGGAAGAATCTCTAGTACATTTCAAGCCCCATAGTCCTTAGGAGTCCTTTAAGGTGATTGTCCATTGTAAGGATGGTGACTTTTGTCTCAAGATAGTACATCATTCCTCAATGTATACCATCTAATAAGAACATCTATGGATCTATGGTGTCCAACACAAGAAGTGTTTATTATTTTGGTTCTTCATTTATTTCTTCTCTTTCAAAAGATTAGATGAAGAATCAAAAAAATTTTACCATAGATTTTTCTCCGACTCCAATATGAAGGTTCCTCTCTCCATCTTTGGTAAATGATCGTTGTTCCAAAAAATTGATAGTGGATTTGTACTTTGTATAAGTCTAAGACTTTTCTTTTCGTGGCACTTAATTTATTTCATCCTTAAGCTAAGCTAGCCAACATCTTTAGTTTTAGGACTTCACTCCATGAAGGTCTTAAAACTCTTGTTGGGTTTTCCAATGGGTGAAAATAAAATTTAATAAAAGAAATAACTAAAGACTTCCTTCTTACCATTTTTATGGAAAGGAAAGTTTCATTCAAAAATAAAGAAAAATAAATCCTTTACAAAAATATCAATTTTCAAAAGTAATTTTTCAAAATGCACATAATAAAATGTTTGCACAAACATTTTCATAAATCACCTCATCTAATAATCTTCATGATTGTTATTTGTAGGATCATTTCAAAATAAAATCAAAATCATATTTTCAAAATCACAAATGAACATCTTCATCAATTTGTTGAATGAAGATTTCATTTTCAAAATAAAATTCAACAATCATCTCTTTTCAAAATAAAATCAAAATCATATTTTTTTCAAAAGCACAAATGAATATCTTCATTCAATTTATTAAATGAATATTTCATTTTCAAAACAAAATCAACAATCACATTTTCAAAAAGAAAATCAACAATCATCTTTCAAAAAAAAAAATCCAAAATAATATTTTTAAAAGCACAAATGAACATCTATTTTATTGGATGAAGATTTCATTTTCAAAATAAAATTAACAATCATCTTTTGAAAAGAAAATCAACAAATATTTTCCAAAAATAAAATCAACAATCATATTTTCAAAAAAGTACAAATGAACAACTTCATTCAATTTATTGAATGAAGCTTTAATTTCAAAAATAAAAGCAACAATCATATTTTCCAAAAGCAATAAATGAACATCATTCAATTTGTTGAATGAAGATTTCATTCAAAAAATAAAAAACAATTATATTTTCTAAACTCACAAATGAACATCTTTATTGAATGAATATTTTATTTTCAAAATAAAATCAACAATCACATTTTCAAAAAATAAAATCAACAAATACATTTTAAAAAATAAAATCAACAAACATATTTCAAAACTCAAAATTAACAATCATCTTTTCAAAATTGAAACAACATTTGGATCCTTCATTTAGCATGCTTGCTAAATGAAGATCCTAAATCAAAATCAAAAATAAAACCACACTTGGATCTTTATTTAGCATACCCAAATTTGCTAAAATGAAGATCCTCTTTTCAAAACCAAAATCTAAATCTAAATTGAAAAACATTTGGATCTTTCATTTAAAATACCCAAATTTGCTAAATGAAGATCCACTTTTTTCAAAATCAAAATAACATTTGGATTTCTTAACATACCTAATTTTCTAAGAATCCTCTTTCAAAAAATCAACAAAACAAAACACATATGGATTTCTTAGCATACCTAAATTTGCTAAGAATCCTCTTTCAAAAAAAAATCAACAAAATAAACACATTTAGATTTCTTAGCATACCTAAATTTGCTAAGAATCCTCTTTCAAAATCATCAAAACAAAACACATTGATTTCCTTAACATACCTAAATTTACTAACTTATTTCAAAATCATCAAAAAAACACATTTTTTTTATTTAGCATACCTAAATTTTCTAAGAAAAGAATTCTCTTTTCAAAACCATTTGGTTCCTTTATTTAGCATACTCAAATTTGCTATGTAAAGATCCTCTTTTCAAAAAATAATAAAATATTTGGATTCTTCATTTAGCATACCCAAATTTGTTAAGTGAAGATTACATTCTCAAATTCACACATGATTCACAAACAAGCAAACAAAGAAGAAAAATTGTTTTCAAACACCTCATATAGCATACCCAAATTTGCTAAGTAAATTCCAAAATTACAAATCAAAACAAAATCAATTGACCCTCTACTTTAACATACTCAAATTTGTTAAATAAAAGGTCCTCAAACTCAAAAAATCAAATTAAAATATGAATCTATGGAAGCATCAATCTCTCAAAATATTTGAACTCATTTTCAACATACACAAATTTGTTGAAAATGGATTCTACATTCAAAAAATCTAATTTCCAATCAATTCAAAAATATCTCTTCTAAATTCATTTGAGCCCCACTTAACACTTTCAAGTTGTTGAGTGTGGCTCCAAATTCTAAATCAAAATTTAAAATCTATAATGCAACTGATTCATGTTTGTTTTTCCAATATTGCAGACTTTCAGCCGCTCAGTAGTTTAGTTTCAAATGGTAGCACGTACATGTTCAAATTTCCTTTAGAAATGGACTTGGCCTTGGATCGGGCCAACATCCCTTAGTCGACTTCCCCACCTCATCTACTTTGCCGAGGCTTTGGGGCTAGGATCACATGTGAGGGGACCACTACAACCGTCACGGAGTGTAGTGACGACGGTGTCCGGTTGAGTTACCATTTGATTGGAGATCCCTCATTGAAGAGGAAGGTTGTGCTTCCCACACCAAGCAATTCCAGCGGCACCCAATTTTTCCCCTTGCTCCTAGTATGCTAGCACCCACTCATTCGTTCCCTCCAAGGGAAGGCTCCCCGATTCGGGATTATCTCTGCCTTTGAGATTGGGTCTAGTTCTTACTGATCGACTACTAGGACTAAGTGTTGAAACAAGAACCACATGATCAAGAGGTATCATACCATAGCACGGAGTTGGAGGCTCCGCAATAGAGAGTTGCCTAGGATGGTTTCCCAGATCATAGAAGTCCTCTTCTCTTTTCTCTCTTTACAATACTTAGTAATTAATTATAAGTTTGTTCAAACCAAATCAAATCATAAAATAAAACTTAACTAAATCAACTAAATCACTTAAATGAAATCATTCTCTCAAGTAGAACCCTTCATACTTAGAAAACTCTAAACTTAAAGCCTAGCTAAGACATACCACATAAGCCTTAAATGGCACACACATTAGGCTAAGTCACCACTCTAGTCCTATGTTAGGCGTGCATGGTTTGACGCTTAATTTTATTTGCGATGTGATATTTTAACTGGATGTTAGGGTGTATGTGTGTAAAGAATGGTAGGGAGATCTTAGTCTAACCATTATCTTCTAGGGATTATGCTTAAGTATGTAATAAAAATATAACTACTTTTGTTGTGCGGTTGCTTATACCCCTAAGCATAATCCAAAATAGGCCGTGGACTTGGTTACCCATGTGTGGGGTGTGAAGTCCATTTATTCATTTACATGCTTGGGATTGTATGGTTTGTTTAGCTAATCTCTATTTTCTTTGGTTTTAGTTAGATTTACTTTTCCATTTTATGTAATTTTATAATTAGAATTTATGGGGTATTAGGATGAATATTGGTCATAAAATTATGTCTCATGTACCATGTGAAGCTTTTGGAGCAATGACATTCTAACCAATCAAAAGAAGAAAGAAGAAAGAAGAAAAGAAGAAATGAAGAATGAAGAATGAAGACCCCATAACATGAATTCCTTCTTGATTATAATTAATTCATTTGTAATCGGTTTGTATAAGGGTAGAGCTACACCAATTTATTTTGGTTTTGTCGGTGGAGCAGACCATAAAAGGCCTCTTATTCTTTTGCTAGCTTTATAAATTATTTTATGTTTGTTTAGCTTGTGCATTAAGATAGCATGTTTTCTAGTTCCTTCCTTGCTTTGATGTATGGCCTAGGCATGAATTAGGATTTTAGGAAAAATTAAATTTTCTATCCAACTAATAAACTCAAAACTAAAATTAAATAACTCATAACCTCACCTAAAGCTTAGGTTATAAAACAAGATAAATGATTTAGCAACCCCTTAGCTAGATGTTGTATGTTTTCACATCATGCATGAAAATCATCTTGTTTCACTCTCTTGTTCGGAGGTCTTTGACCTTTTCCAAAGAACTTGGCTTGACCTTTGAAAGCCATGGTGGAAACACACCTCCTTTCGCTAATTTTGGCCCATAATCCAATTTTTCATGCATTAGGCACATGAATCCCAAAGCCCATGTCTAATTAATTATCCAAAATGAAAATAAAACATAACAAAAATTTTCATTAGATTTAAATCATTAGTCATGCCCTACATGATCTAGTCTCTTAGGGAGTGTGTTTAAGGACTTAGTCTCTTTCTAAATAAATAACAGCTTAGCTATCCTACAAAAGCATATGACTTACCTACATGTATTTAAAATGTGAGAGGGTTAGTTGGCATTACCCCAGCAATTGTAAGTCCAACAATCGGGTAGTTTATCCTCTCTTGTGGAGGTAAACCAAATACCCATTTTCTCTTTAGATTTAGATCATGACTTGGCCCTCACCAAGGCTCCTAGATTTAGGTTCGGCGTTTACTTCCCTTTGCGAGCTATAAGCATAAATCCCCACCTCTTAGGCATTTCTATGATCTTGTGTTATGGAATTATAAGCCTTGGATTTCTAATGAAAAATTAATTCAAACAAATAAATCACTTCAATTTCAAAATATAAAGCACAACCATAGGATAGTTTGGGATGCTTACTAGGCTTCCTAGTATCATAAGGATCCTACTTATCTTTCTTTGGTATTGATAATAACTCCCTCCTCTTGATCAATCCCATTTGATCTTCTAAAAATAAACTAAATGATTGATAGTTCTATCTTTGAAATCTATGGAGACAAGCATTTACCCTCATCTAGAGTATTGAGATTCCTTATGATGTAATTAACTATGGGGATTGCCTCCATAGGAAACTTAACAACCAAATTCAAAATAAACCCTACTTTACTTTTCCATGTAAAGTAGGGGAAGAATCTCTAATACATTTGAAGACCCATAGTCCTTGGGATTCCTTATTAAGGTGATTAGATCCATTGTAGGGTGGTGACTTATGAGATACTACATCATTCCTCAATGTCGATCACCCTAATAAGAACATCGTGAATTTGCATGGTTTCCAACATAAGAAGTGTTTGATTATTTTTGGTTCTTTATTTATTTATTTTCTCTTTCGAAAGATTAGATGAAGAATCCAAAAATTTTCACCATAATAGACTTTATAAAAATCATGAAAAATCATTTAAATCAGTTGAACCTTTGGAAAATTATAACAAAACATAGAAAATCATAAAAATGTAAATAAATATTCATTTTAAAGGCATTTTAGAGAAGAGTTTATGAAAAATCTTCTTAATTGATTTTGAGTAGTAATTAGAGCTTAATTAGGGTTGAATTAAAAATTAATTATCCTAATTACTCTAACTAATTAATTAATTAATCCCAAATTTTTTGAGATTGGTTGGGGATGACCTCTACCTCGCCAAAGTTTCTTAAGATTTATTTGCTAATTAATTAGGAGGGTTAGCCAATTAGGCCTTCATTACTCTCTAATTTGATTGAGGGTTAATTAATCACATGAATAGTAAATTAAATAATTAATTAGGCTCACTTGTCCTGCTTAATGGACGAGTCTTAGGGATTAAATTTGGGCCACTTTTTTAATATGTTCCCTAAGTCTACTTCATTTGGAAGATAGTTAACCCATATGGAAATTAAGTTTAAATTTAATTAAGTGATTAATGATTTCATTAATCTAATTAAAATCTAAAGTATATGAACCTAATTAATCGATTCATGTGTATATCTTTTGGGTGTTTAATGACCTAAAGACACTTTAGGAATATGGTTAACTCACATGTGAAAACTATAAAGTACATAATTAAGTTCCTTAACCTATTTAATTATTAATTATAGCAAATTACATTAAGCCCTTTCATTTCTTAGGATCATTACAAGTTATTTTCCATGCATATCATTAGCTCATAATTATTTAATTAATTACTTTAAATCAATATAGGCAAGGGTTAATTAATGGATTTAATGCATATCACAACTTACTTAACCAATAAAATCAACTTAATTACTTTTCATTAAACCAAATTAAATCACAAACATGAGAATGGGTTAGGATGAGCAAACTTTCCTCATTTCATTAAATCAAATCAAAACACAAAATGAAAGATGGCATTAACAAGATTTTTTTTCCTTAAATGCTTTTATTTGATATAATTGTCCATAGGAATTAGTTTGATTGAATGAAACAAGTGTTTTATGTCTTATTATTTCGTTCCAACCATATTAAATGATGTGTCATGTGGTTCCATGCATTCATGTTTTCAAAATGTTTAAACTTAAATGAATTTCCTTTATGTCATGTTGATTTGTTGATTAACCTATGAATATATGTGGATATTATCACTATTAAATTAAAATCTATTTTCTTTAAAAATTTAGAAATCAACTATAACATTTGGAGTGATGATGGTTATAAATATCTATAAGTTTGTATGTGTATGGCTTAGAATATGTGATATGGAGTTCTCTTCTTTAGTCCATATGGATTTACATTAGGTTTGAATGTTAACAAGTGTATAGCCCATTTGAAAAGGGCTTGACATTTGTTTGAACTTATTCTTATGTATTTCTATCTTAGAATTTAGATGAGCTTCAACTCACATGTATAAATACTTCAATTTAAGGAAATATAACTTTTGCATGATTTTCTATTCTTGAAATCATTTGTACATTCATGTGTATTTAAGAGTAGTGGGTATATCTAGTCCGGACATTCGGGATGCAAAGATTTAAGTAGCCCCAAGGAGGTCTTTACCTCACACCTATTTAACAATGGAGAAGTATCACTTAAAACTTTATACACTTGTATGTGCATTTAGCTAATGAATAAAAATCTTCTTCCAACTTAATGAACTTTTGCATGATTTTTGTTCTTCTAGTCATTTGTACTTCATGTATATGTATTTAGAGGTATATATCTAATCTTGACATTCGGGACATAAGGCTTTAAGTAGCCCCAAAGAGGTCTTTACCTCACTCCCTGTTAACAATGGTGAAGTCCACTTAAAATTTTATACACTTGTATGTGCATTTGCTAATGAATAAAAATCTTCTTCCCAACTTAATAAACTTTTTCCATGATTTCCTATTCTTGTATTCATTTGTACATTCATGTGTATTTAAGAGTAGTGGGAATATCTAGTCTAGACATTGGGATGCAAGGCTTTAAATAGCAAGGACATCTTTACCTATTTAAATTTTGCATGATTTTCTATTCTTGTAGTTTATACATTCATGTGTATCCAAGAATAGGGTATAACTAGTCTAAACATTCCAAGGATGCAAGGCTATAAGTATCCCCAAGGAGGTCTTTACCTCACCCCTAGTTTAACAATGCAAGTACTTGCTTAAAACTTTCATACACTTGAATGTGCATTTAGCTAATGAGAAAATCCCATTTTCTACAAAATACATGTATGCATCTTTCATTTAAAGTGTGCTAAAAAAATATGTTACATGTATGGTTATACTTAGAATTAAGTCATATGCATGCTACATGTGATGGAAAGGAATAACTTGATATATGTCATATGATAGTAATTCAATTAAGTTAATCCTAAGAAGCCTTTCATGTTGAATGCAATCATTTAAGGTGAACCTAAACTTAGATTAATTTAAAATATGTAATAATCCATTCACTAAGAGAACTAAACCAAATTAACATGCTTTAGAAAGTGGCTTGGGTAGGGATGAAAGAGGCATCCTATTTTCTCTTTACAACATTTAGTTACTAAGTGTGAGTCACATGAAACAAAATAAAGCACAAATTAATACAAAAATTAATTAAAGAACTTGAAGTGATACCACCCTTTAAATTGAATCTTTCTACACTTAGAAAATCATAACTCTAATGTTAGCAAGGCATACCACAAGCCTTAACACAAATTAGAATTAAGTCACTACTTCTAGCATTATGTTAGGGTGGTACTTTTTTGATGTTTTATTTTATGATGTAATGTTTTTAGACTGATGTTGGGGTGTATACTTTCAGACTAGATGTGATTAGCCTAATTATTTTTCTAAAGGAGATTATGCTTAAGCAAAAAATAAATATAAATACTCTCTTTGTAGGTTGCTAAACCCCCTAACATAATCTAAGCTAAGATAGGTTGGACCCATGTGGTGCTATGTATATAACCGCTTTGGTTGTATGTGTGCTAACTTAATGTAGTTAGATTTACTCTTTTTAATATAATGTGTTTAGCTAACACTTATCTTGTAGGTGTAATTATATTTATTTTTCCTTTTAATTATAATTTTACATTAGGAATTAAGATTAGTGATATGGGGATAAGGATGAACATTGAAGGCTTTATCCTGAGGCCATGTGATGCCTTTGAAGTGGAGCAAACCAAATCAAAGAAGGAGGAAGATACATAAAGACATGAAGACTTGAAGACCTCCCATAGCATTTATCATTTGTAAATTGTAAATTATTCTTTATATTCCAGTTGTATGAAGGTAGAGCTCATCTACCCATTTTCTTTTTTTATTGTGACACCGACCTTTTATTTTTTTGCGCTAGTTATAAAATTTCTTGATATTATGTTTAGCTTGTGCATTAGAAATTACATGCCTTTTCATAGTTTCTTTATGATTGGTGTTTATTATATGATATGGATGTGATTAGGCTCTTAGAAAAATAAATATTTTACCCAACTACAACTCATAACTAAAATTTTAAATAATTCATAACCTCACAATAAAAGCTTAGGCATTAAATAAGATAATTAAAAGATTTAACAACCCTTGGTTGAATGTTGTATGTTTCTTATCATGCATATATATTCTTTCTCTCTTGAAAAATGAGATTTCCATCCTTGCAGCTAGAGAATGCGACCTATGAGGGCATCCCTTGTGGTGGAAAACACCCCTTCTTCATTTTAGCTAATATTCTAATTTCATCATTAATATAGGCATACAAAATCCCAAAGCCTTTGTCAAAATGAAGTACAAAATCAAATAAAATTTGAAAAGATTTACAGATTATGTCATTACTCATACCACTCATGCTCTAGTCTCTTAGGGAGAGTTTAAGGACTTTAGTCTCTTTCTAAATAATAATAACTTTCAAAAGACTTGCCTACATGAATTTTAAAGCATAGGAGTTAGTTTGGCCACTCTAGTTATAAGCAGTCAGTAGTTTATCCTCTCTGGAGGTAAACCTATACCCATCTTTGCTTAGATTTAGATATGCTTTAGCTCTTGCCAAAAGCCCCCAAGATTTAGGATTGAGGTAGCTTCCATCAATATACTAACATAAATCCTCACCTCTTAGGCATTTTCACAACCTTGTGTTGTGGGATTATAAGTCTAGCTTTCTAATAAAATGTCAACTTTAATAAAATTAATCTCTTCAACTTCAAACATATAAAGCCCAACCATAGGATAGATTGGAATGCTCACTAGTTTCTTAGTATCATGAGTATTTCCTACTCATTCCATTTGGCTCGATATAAGTCTTCTCCTTGAACAATCCCATTTGATTCCAATACAAGTAATCTTTGATATAGCCTTGAAAATCTTTGGAGACCTTAATTTCTACTTTAATCGAGAGTATATTCTAAGGAATTCATTCCTTAGATGTAATTAACTATGGGGCTTGCCTCCATAGGAACTTAATGAACTCGGCTTAATATAAACCTAACTTTACTTTTTCATATAAAGTAGGAAAATCTCGGTACATTCAAGACCATCATGCCTTAGAGTCCTTATTATGATTAGGTCCATTATAGGTAATTTCTCTATCTTTTGAGATAGTACATTATTCCTTAATGTCATACCAATCACTTCAATAAGTACCCCTAAGATCTACATGGTGTCCCACATCTCAAAAAATAAACACCATAGATTTTCTTACACTCTGGATAATTCCTCTCTCCATCTCTAGTACATTATTATCTCAAGCATCGATGGTGGACTTATATCTTATATAAGCCCATGACTATCTTCTTTCTTTCATTGTCACTTAGCTTATTTCATCCTTAAGCAAAGCTAGCCAACATATTTTTAGGTTTTACTTCTCACTATATGTAGATCTTAAAACCCCTATTGGGTCCCCAAAAAAAAAAATAAATTAACTAAACTAAAGGAGATGACTAAAATTTTAGGACCTCTTTACCATCCTCTTGGTGAGGCAAGGTTCATCCAATAATAAATCCTTTGCAAAAAATATTATTTTCAAAAGTACCTTTCAAATTAATTAAAAGCCACATGATAAAGATTTGCATAAAATTTTCAAAAGATTTAAAGATAACCAAACTCCATTTAACAATGTCTACAATTGTTACATGGAGGTTCTTTAAAATCAAAATCAAATAATTTTAAAACCCTTTTTCAAAAGCACATTTTAAAAAATAGCTATCTCCATTTCAATATACCTAGGTTTGTTGGATGAAAATAATATTTCAAATGAAATCATGACATAAAATTGAATTCCATTTAGCACATTCCACATTTGCTAAGTTAGAGTTTCTCCTTTAAAAAAGCAATATCACACACAAAAAATTCCATTTTAAAAAATCAATAAATATAATTGAATTCTTGACATACATAAATTTGTCAAATGAGAATTCCTTTGCAAAATCAAAGACAAATTTTACTCTACTTAGCATACCCACATTTGCTAAGTATGAGTTCCCTTTTCAAAAAAAAAATTAAAATACATTTGAATTCCATTTGACATGCCCAAATTTGTTAAATAAGAATCCTTTTCAAAATAAAATCAAAACACATTTGAATTCCATTTGACATACCCAAATTTGTCAAATGAGAATTCTTTTTCAAACATCAAAACAAATTAGACTCTACTTAACATACCACATTTGCTAAGTAGAGTCCTTTCACAAGCAAATCAAACACATTTAAATTCCATTTGACATACCCAAATTTGTCAAATTAAAGTTCCATCTTTGAAAAAATTAAAATAATTGAACTCTATTTAACATACCACATTTGTTAAATAGAAGTTCCCCTCTTTTTCAAAATAAAACAAAACAAACTCATCAAACACACTTGAGCCTTTACTTACCTAAATTTTTAAGTAAAGGTCTCATTTTTCAAATCAAATCAAAATACATCAAACACATTTGGGCCTTACTTAGCATACCTAAATTTGCTAAGTAAGGATCCCATTTTCAAAACAAATTAAATACATGACACACATCATCGCAAACAAACAAAATGTTTTCAAAAATCTTTTCAAGCATACACTTGAGTCTCATTTAGCATATCTCCAAATTTTCTAAGTGAAGATTCCAAACATCAAATAAAAATTTTCAAACAAAGGATAAACAAAACAATACATCTCTAATCTCTCCAAAATGGAATGAACCTCATTCAACATACTCAAATTATTGAATGAAGGTTCTAAATCAAAATCATTCAATGGCAAAGAATCTCCTCAAATCTCTCCAATTCAATGAAATCCACTTAGCATACTTAAATTTGTTAAGTGTGGGTTCAAAATTCCAAGATAATATCAAAAAATCAATTTGAAGATAAATATCAAAAGGGTCGACTCGTATTTCAACAAATGCAAGAATATCGCCTTTCGCTTTGTGGGTTCTAACAAGTTTGTTTTCTCCTTCCTCAATGTAGATCCGGCCTTGGATCGCCAATCTCATCTCACCAATGCCACACATCGATTTACTTTGGTCATGGTTTTGAGGGAGTTCGAGTTACTGTGAGGGACCCTCTCCAATGCGTAGGAGGAGGAGGTGGGATAAACACCACTTATCCGCTTTGACATTCCATTTGACTGAAGTTCCCCTCATTGAAGAGGAAGACCACAAAGGTTCCCACCCCAAATAGTATCAGATCGCACACCGCTGTGGATGGATTCGTTCCCACATACCCAAGTATGAAGCTACCACCTCCTTTGGTCCCCTCAAAGGGGAACCTTTGAGGTAGGTTCTAGTTCTCACATCACCCCACTCCCACACCCAATGCTGCAATAAGAGTAGGAAGATTAAGACCATGAGAGATTAGCCAGAGAGATGTTGCATCCCACATTGAGGAAGGTTCTCCACGGGACGCCTCCACTTTCTTTGGTGGTAGCAGATTCCACCCTCTCTCTCGGATGGAAAGGAAGATGTTGGGGAGGATTGCATCACCTCCACCACCACGCCTCACTATGGGCAACCGCTGGGGAGAGGAGGAAACCTATGGTCTCGTGACAGTTCTATGCCAGTGAGTTGGTAAGCTCATACTAGTGCACTATTTGATTTAAGGTCAACTATTCCCTGAGTGTCAATGGTCGATCTACAAGGATAGGGTCATCAGTAGTAGCCCAAGTGGGCAGAGAGGGATGGAGGTATGCGACACGCATTTATGTTGATTTTCTGAGTAGGCCACCGGCATGTACATAAAGATAGTTCTGACGGCACCACCACCATCGGAGGAGAGTTCTAGAGAGGCGGTCACCACCATCACGCCTCCACTCCTCCCCATTGTCACCCATTCAAGTTCCCCTTCTACGCCTCGCCAAGATCCAAAAGCCTACATCCCAGGAGAGAGATCCCCATTGGTGATTTGGCTACACTCCAAGAATACTCCATCTTTTCCATTAGAGGTGAGGTTGAGCTCTCCTATTCGACCCTTCCACTTAGTTGTAGCAAAGAAGGAGTGGTTACCCAAAAGCATCACGGTCATACCATCTCCAGAAATGCTAGTAGGGAAAAGGGGATGACACATATATGGTGGACCCTCCTAGTGAGAGCACCCATTTAGTAGGCAAGAGTTGGGATGCAGAGTCGAATGAACACAACTTTATCGTAAGAGTCAATGGGTGTTTGTGCTAGTCCACTGTAGAGTAGAAACCATTCTTTAAATGGCATTCTAGGACTAATTTGCCAGAGAGATTCTTGGGAGTGATCATTTAGATCAGAAGAGGGTAGTACCATTTGACCCATGAGGATGATCTATTTGAGGACTTAGCAAAAGTCCATATGGTCAATACCGAGATCCCTTCTTAGATACCATCATAGAAGGTATTGTGGTTGAAGAGAATGACACGCTCATTTAACCCAACACCTCATCCAAAGAACTCAAGCAAAATAGCAGTGTAAGAGAATGGAGAGGAGGATTCAAGCCATGTTATTTTAGTTCTAGCACTTCAAAATGAAGCTCCAACATCAGCCTAGTTTATGGAGGCAGTGGCTAGACTGATGTTTTAGATCCTCCCAAGAGTGCATCCCATGGATCAAGATAGTGGAAGCTTGAATAGGAAGGTCATAGATAGTACCTCAAGTAAGAAGGACATCAAACAAATGGTGGAACAAAAGTGAGGGAAGCATTGGTGCAATCTGGGGTACCATCCATTCCAAAGGGTAGCCCCTACCGGAGGAATTTGACATAGTTTAGTTCCTCAAAGGGTTTGTGCCACCTTCTTTCAAGATCTTTGATGGCAAGGGGAACCTCGGGCAAAGATATAGTACACCATAGAGTCGCGTTGCAATGACTAAGGCAAGGGGATGCACTTTTGGCTTGTTCATCAATCTTGCATTGATTGGTATGTCAACGACTTCGGTAAAGACATTTCTTTGGAGCAACTCTTCATTAAGAGGTTTGTTGGAGCTCAAAAGGGTAACTATGGCGACCTTATTGTGGCACAACAAAATCTCAATGAGTTCCTCATTGATTATATTCTCGGTGGTGAAACACAGTATGAAATGTGAATGACTATCAAAATAGCATGCCATAGAAATTCTTCTTAAGAATATTTCATGGCCTAGTTGCTTTTGAAGGGATTTGCTATCAAAACCTTTGACAAACTAATCAACAAGGCTAAGCAAGGGAAGTCAAATAATTACCTTTTCAAGACCAGTCATTCAAGTCCAAGCCACAAAATCTTTTGAGAAGAAGCCGGTAGTAGTGTCGGTTGATAAGGGAAGCAACCGCGAGTTCAATTTGAGAGACCTCGAGCTCAACAACCTCCACTTTGACCTCCTCTTCCATCTCCTCGGCCAATACCACAACACCCTCCATAGCCATTACTACCACATCCTCAACCATACTCGTGATACATATTCCGCCACCGGGTAGTTATTACCCACCTACTCTTTTGGATAAACTAAATAAGCCTTATTCATTTAAGGGAGGTAATTAGGAAGATCTTTAAGAACCTCTTAAAGAAGCCTAATTTTCAACTACGAGCCTAAGCCGAGGAAGTGGGCAGAGTGATGATCCTAACCCCTACCACTATGTTAGGCCATGTCTTAGAGGATTGCTTCACCTTCAAGGACTGGCTTAAGCTACAAGTTGGGTGCCATAACTATCCATAAAATTAAGAACAACCATCTAGTTTTTTAGGGTAATCCTTGGGGATACATGTGATCCTTTCAAGACAAAAGAAGGTTGGGATATTTCTTATCTCAACCTCTAAGAATATTATTTTAAAATCAAGAAACTCTCCTTGTAGGTGCACGAGGTAGTCAAACCTCAACATCAAGGAAGGTTTGCAAGTTGCCAAAGATAACTTGGGAAAGTGGGAGCTCGGCGCAGCAGTAGTCCACACACTGATAGGCCATAGCATAACCATCAGTTGAGCATTCCTTCCACCTTAGCTACTACCACTTCATCCAACTCTTCTTCTAGCAAATATATTATATCATGGACAAGGACACTAAACCCCTCTTACTTTACTTGATTTCTATCATATACCTCCATTTAGAAAGAAATCAATGAAGTGGTAGATTCCATATCCTCTCTACAGAGAGTCTTGATGATCTCATTTCAATTGAAAGCTCTCCAAATCTAAATAATAATAACACAAATAATTTTAATCCTTTCTCTTATGATTAAAATTAGACTTTTCATTTTGAATCAATCTAACTCACGAGGGTCCCGTAAAAAAAGTTGTAGGTATGCAGATGAGCGGTAGAACTTTATCAACCGCCACATGAAGTCACCAAAGTTAACCTACATAGTGGCAAAGTTCTATCTCCTAGGTTAGCACCTCAAGATAAGGGTAAGCAAGTCATTGGTTTTAGTGAACAAATAGCCCTCCACAGATGCTCCACCTATGGATATGTTTATGGACCAAGCCAGTTGATTACAATCTCTTAACTCACCTGAAAGTTACCAACTAAACTAAGCATATATAACACCCATCTTATCCAAAGAGATGAGGGAATCTCTAATCAGGCTCTACTTGATCCGAGATTTTCTTAGCTCAGTGACCACTACTAGAGGAGGAGTCAAAAAAGATATCCAGGGGTCACATTAGATGAAGACCAACTTTTAGGATGACCGAACCTGCGTCCCTCGCATCATAGTGGATATGGGCAAATTTAGGCTATCAAGAGTGTTGGTTGACCGGTGTACATCATTTAATATTATGAGTCTAAAAATCATTTCCTACTTAAGGATCGACATCTCAAACTTAGTTTAAAGGATGATGTTGAGAGGATTCAATGAGCAAGGTGAGAGGGCTTTAGGCTCCATAGTGTTATAATTGGAGATGGATGATTGGAAGAGTAAGTTTCACATTATAAACTTAGATATATCTTTCAATGATTTGCTTAGAAGGTCATGGATACATAAAAAAACATGGTCCCATCCTCTACATTAGTGTATGAAGTTTGTTAGAGGTGGGATCGCTACTATGTCAAAGGAGATCTCAAGCCATTTATAGTTCATGAGATTGGCATATATGAGGATGCGGCCTACTACCTCTCTCAAAATCAACAAGTCTATTCTCACAAACTTAGCCAAAGCTCAAAATTAAAGAAGAAGATAAAGAAAAGAAAGTGGAAAAGAAAAGGAAATATAAAAAAAATGAAAAGAAAGTATAATGGAGCAAGAAATAGACTTGGAGGATGTAGTGGAGCTCAACATTAGATTCCACCCAGGGTTACTCCATTCAACATGTGGGTAGAATGACCCGACCTCCAGGGAAGGAATAGAGATAGTTGAGGCGCAGAGGGTGGAAAACCTCTTTATTGGCCACCCAATAGGAGGTATGTCCCCACCGAGTACACCTACTATCCATATAGACTTGGAATTTAGTTTTGATGATGACTCTTATATGGTTAGTACACATCTAGTGCTTTTTTAGAAATCCCCATGTAGGTGATAGTTGTGCGATAGAGATGAAGGCGGGTCCCCAAGCAAAGCATGAATGTATTCAAGTCTATGTGAAATGGTTAGGCATCAATTGGGAACCTAGCTCTAACCACTTTCCTCATAGAAAGTTGAGGGTTTGAAGTTAAGAAGCCATTCATCAACATATGTGAAGGTAGAGGTTCTTTTGGGAGCATCATTATTAAGTTAGAAGCGATGTAGAACTTAAGAATGATCCATATAAAGATTTAATACAATTGCTTTTTATTGGTACTAACCTTATGTTCTTAATCTAGCAAAGAAGGATTAATCCCATACGTGGTCTAAACATAGGTTATATTACTTCAAGAGGTTATGGGATAACAAATGTGACATTATTAATCAAGATCGGACTAGGATTTGGTATAGTGGGTCCAATCGATGATGATTACAGTCATCACCAATAATTTGGGATCGATATGTTCTTTTCAAATCACATTAACTCATATGAGGAGGTATGCTTAGAAACTTTAGATGATCCAAGTGATTTTAAAGTCAAAGATACCCCACCAAAGTTTGAAGAGAAGATCATATCAACCGATGAGCTCAAAGAAATTAACTTAGGAACTAAAGATAATTCACGATACATCAATTCTTTATTGAATAATAAAACCAATGACTTAGTTAGGCTATTGACAAAGTTTAAGGCTTCACATGGAGTTATGAAGAAATGCCCATTTTATCTCTTGGTGGTAGTCTACAAATTAGCAATAAAACTTAATGCTAACCCTATCAAACAAGCTCCTAGACACATGCGATTTGGACATTAAACAACCATTTTTTGAAGTCAAAACGATTGATGCTAGTTTTATCAAGGAAGAAAAATATCTATCTAGTTGGCGGTGTTGTTCTAGTTAAGAAGAAGAATGGTTAAATTTGCATATGCATCAATTTTAGGGACTTAAATAAGGCATGTCCAAAAGATGAATTTCCACTACTAATCCGGATGGTGGACATAACCTCATCTCATGCAATTTTCTCCTTCATGGATGGCTCTATGGTTAAAACCAAATAAAGATGGCCCTAAAAGAGAAAAATCGCCTTTTGAACCCGATAAAAATTTATTACTATAAGGTCATGCCTTTTGGCCTCAAAATGTCGACTACCTAGCGGGCCATGACTCGAATCTTCAATGAACTCATTCATCATCAATTAGTGTTATATCGATGATCTCGTAATCAAAAGTAAAGAAAATGAACACCATCTCTTTGACTTGAGAGTAGTTTTTGAACCGTTATTATAATATAACCTCAAAATGAAGAAGTGTGCATTTGGAGTATCTTGAAAGTTCCTTGGGTTTGTTATTCAACAGGGAATAGAGATTGATCTAGAGAATATCAAAGCTATCTTAGAAATGTCACCCCTAAAGTTTAACTCAACCGGATCATTTCAATTAGGTTGGCATATCTAAGATGCTTTATATCCAACCTATATGAAAGATGCTAGCCATTCTCAACACTTGTCAAAAGGATACCAACTTCAAGTGGGATGATAAGTGCCAAGATTCCTTTGAAGACATGAAGCACTACTAGATGACATTGTAAGTTCTAACAACCCTATCCCAAGTAAACTCATTCTACACCTTTGTTATTAGAAGACTCCATCGGTGCTTTGTTGGCCCAACCCAATGATGAGGAAAGAGAATGCTCTCTTATCTGCCATCATATAATCCATGCTAAAGCCAATTATCCACCTATTGAAGCATTGCCTAGCTTCTTTGCATCCCAAAATCATGGCATTACATGCTTTCTCATAAGGTGAACTTGATCTCTAGGATCAATCCACTGCAATATCACATGATATACAGGCGTTATTTGGACGGTTGGCACATTGGTTCATGATTTTGTCAGCGTTTGATATTACTTTTGTACCCCTCCATGCGGTGAAAGGCAAGCACTAGCAAATTTTGTAGCACACCCACTTTCTCCTCTAGTGATGACCTCCCGATGAACAAATCATGAACTTAGGGACACTAGCATTTTTCTTTGGGAGATGTACTTTGATGGTGGCTATCTCTCAAAGAGGAAGAAGAATCATAATCTATTATCCCGAGAAAGACATGGGTAGGAATAGTTCTCCTAACTCACGCGATGTGATGAGATTCTCATATCACATGTCCAATCCTTACCAACAACTAAGCTAATATGAGGCTTTGATTGTCTATGGAATTAGCATTTACTCTAAGTATCCATAACATCAATATCTTGAGAATTCTCGGTTAGTCATCAAAATTGATGAGTCAGGTTCTAAAGCAGCTCCATCACCACCACAAGTATCATAGTTATTGGCCCAAATCCTAGAGGTTACCATTTACAAGATTTTTTGAGGAGAAAATGTTGTAGCGGATGCTTTACTTGTCAAGGAATTGGCATGTATGGAAGATGAGTCCATATCGATAAGGGTCCAAAATATAAGTTTTATCCCTTATTGATAATAAACTCATCAAAAATTACTCTCTTTAAGGGGAGGTTGTCATTTCCAAAAGGATGAGTCGATTGGAGGCAACCATTCATGGATTACCTAAATGTAGGCAAACTACCTCATAAGAAATCGTTGCAGCACATAAGGTGAAGCGAGCCTTTCTTACACTCTCATGGATGGCACCTTGCGACGGTCCTTGATCATATGTGGTTACGTTGTTTGGATAAACATGAAGCTATAAGATCATGATACACTCGATTATGAGCTCATCAATCGATCCTAAGATGAAAGCCAAGATCGAGACTAGAATACTACGGTCGATGATCACAGATTGCATGGATGTAGCTAAATGATGCCACCAATGTCGGTGTGCGATGTTGTCTACATCAACCACCCAATATTCTACATCAACATTAGCCTCATGGCCATTCAAGTGTTGGTGCACATAGTGGGCGATTGATCCTTCTTGTTCCAAGGGTCATCGGTTCATCAGCTACCTACTATTTTTTTTTAAGGCGAAGGTGATTCCACTCGGAGAGGTCACAACTCGGCAGTGTTCCAATTTTTCAAAACCATATCATATATAGGTTTGGGGTGCTTCAACAAATTATATTCGATAATGGTACATTCAAGAGCACCAGATCAATAGTTTTTCAGAGACACAAATAGATTGAAGATACTACAATCTACTATTGAGGAAAATGGCTTGAAACCTTCAACAAAACTCTCATCCAAATATTAAAGAAGACACTTAGTGATAACAAGTGGCGGTGGCATGAGAGTTGAAGTCTTGTGGGCTTCGCACCACAAACAACTCCAACTCAATCTACTCCTTTTTCCTTAGTGTATGGGTCAGAAGCCATTCTACCATTAAAGTTCAACTCCCATCACTAAGGATAGCAATGGATAGCAAGATCATAATAGAGCGAACACCAAGATGCAGTTAGAAGAGCTCGAAGGTTTGGAGGAGAGAAACTTACGTGCATGCGAATCTCGAGTTATACAAGCCAAAATGATTCAAGCTCACAACAAGTTCTATCCTAGAGCTTTTCAAGTTGGAGAGCTTGATTTAGTTCTGAGATCAATTGCCCATCACAAGATGGGAGGCAAGTTTGAAACCACTTGGAAGGCCCTTTCATCATAGAAAAGCCTACTAAGGAGGATCATATCAGTTGATAAACCATAAAGGAGAGTGCCCAATGTTTCCAATCAATGGGATTTATTTAAAGAAATATTATCCTTAAAATAATGTTTAAAAATAATTATTTTCAATAAAATTGTATCTTTCCATTCATCAAATCTTCTCTTCATTTGAAGCATTATTTACTTGTTTGTGAATCCATGATGTGTTTAGGATAGGTGTAAGAGAACCCAAGCGGCATCTTATCCTCCATCAACACAACACAAACACAAACACCTAAACAAATACACATCTTTGGTCTAGGCTACTTTGATGTGGGATAATGCCCTGCATCACTCACTCATTAGCTCAGGTGGTGACTTGTTACCACCTAGTGCGTCACTCCGGTGGTCCCTCATTTAGGAAGATGTAAGTTACATACTTTCTTTCCTAATTTGACCACGTAAACTAATGAGCTCCTTGGAGACCTTATTGTGCGGGCAAGCTACACATCTAGCTTCATTTAAGAGGATATAAGTCTACATGCCTTCTTCTTAAACTAGCCATAATTACTTGGTTGAGTTGAGGATTAGGGTATGTTCCCGGTGGCTCCTTTCCTCGACTACTTCAAGTCTAGGTCTAGTCCTTCTTTGTGACTCCCTACTCGGTAGTCACCCTTAGGTTGGTTAATCTGTGCCAATGGGTCACCCTGGTTGATCCCTACTTTGAAGATGTAAGTCTTGTATGCTTTCTCCCAAATGCATTGTTGCACCGGCGGAAGCCCTAGGTCGGATAGCACCTATCGAGATGAAGATAGACTATCTCAATGTCGGTTTCACTTTAAGGAGATGTAAGTCTACAAGCCATCTTTTTTTATCGCCGATGGGCACCTTAGGTTGGTTGTTGTTCACTATGATGATAGCAACCAACCCGATGCACCATTCTTAGCGATATAAGACTACTACGGTTTCTCCTTGAGTTAGCCACCATATACCTACAGGCATTATTTTCTTTAGGGATGGGGATAAAGCCTCTAATGACACCTCCTCTGTGGGCACTCTACTTGGCTCACATCCTTTGCAACCCCATTTAGACACTACATGGGTTACTTGGATTAGACGGCCCCATTTCTTAGTAACCACCCACATGGTTGGAGAGTTTATTCGGTGGATGCGATTCCCCTTTTAATCCACTAAATTTTAGATAGGTCAAAGGACATAACCCCTTCTCGATGTGGTCCTTGAAACTAATAGGCTCCATGATAGTAAACAAAAAAATATAAATTCTCTTGGGATTAGGAATTAAAGCCTCGGTGGCACCTTTCCCAAGTTGACATCCTATCTTTAGGCGTGTCGAAAACTCCATAGAATCGTCTACTCTTTCTTTGAGATAAGTCCTCCATGACACTCTCTGAGTCACCCCCAGTCGATCAATCTTTCTACCACCAGCTACCCGTAGTTTTCCTTTCTTTGGAATATGTAAGTCTACTACGCATTCTTTCCGACCACCGTTGCAAACCAAGCAGCAGCCTAAGTCGGGTATAATTTGTTGCACATCCAATAGGTCACCCTAGCGACTCTTTGCTTTGGAGATATAAGTGCTATGCTTTTTTGTGACGCATTTTAGGATGAGATCTCAACCCCTCCAACTTAGACATAGGACTTCTCTTATACTTTAAGAGTTATTTAGTCTTAAGACACATCTAGTGATTAGGTGGACACTGGTAGCCCCAGAGACTTAGAAGAGTTAGCCATAGGAATAGGTCATGCCTTAGGTGTATTAAGAAAATTTGTGCCTATAGCTTAAACCAAATCCTCACTTCCTTCTCCAAGTCAAAACTCCAAACTCATATCAACTCCAACTCTAACTCAAACCTTGAACCAATTCAATAGATTTTCTCAAATCATGAATCAATTCCAAATAATTGAAATCTATGATTGAAGCCCATAATTGGATTCCAAATTTCAAAATCTTTCCTAAGTCCTTTGATTCCTCTCATGGACTTAGCCTAAATCAACTATAAATCAATTCAAATTCAAGGAATTTTCTCACAACCCATTTATATGCTCATTTATATTCACATATATAAATGAAATACAAATTCAAATCAATCAAGCCAAATTCAAAATTCAAATCCAAATCAAAAAATCTTTCCTAAGTCATTTTGATTCCTCTCATGGACTTAGCCTAAATAAAATCTAAATCAATTCAAATTCAAGAAATTTTCTCACAACCCATTTATTTTCTCATTTATATTCACATATATAAATGAAATATAAATTCAAATATCCAAAAATCAATTCAAAATCAAATCCAAATTCAATCAAAATTCAACCAAAGCCTTTCAAGTCAAACTCTTGAACTTAGCCAAATCAAATCAAGCCAAACTCTTGATTTTTCTTCATGATTCAATCAATCCTACAATCATGAATCCAAATATAAACATAAACTTCAATCACAAAACCAAAAGTAAATTCAAAAATCAAACCCAAGTCAAACTCATGTTCACCCTTTGAACTTGAAATTGTCAGTGAATCAAAACCCGTTTGACTTCAAACCACTTGAAAATGGATTTATATTTCAATCATAAGTCCAATTGTAAGTTCAATCGAACTCAAATTAAGCTTTGACCAAGTCATTTGACCTACTTAGGCTCACTTGACCCAAAGTGACCTAAAGTATTCTTATGAGCCAAATTCTAATCCTAACCAAATTGGATTGAACTAAGCCCACCTAAGCCTCACATTGTGAGCAACCATCATAAGATGATCAATCACTCAAATTGGGTCAAACCAAAGTCGGACTAAGGGTTGACTAAGTCGCACTTAGCCAAAATGAGACCTAAACTAGCCAAAATCTACCATAGGTCAAATTGAATGAAACCATTGATCAAAACTCATTCATGACCAATATTTGAACTTGACCAAGTCATCATTTGAGCTTAACCTAATCCAATTGGCCACTTGACCCAAGTTGACCCAACTTGACCTAAATCAAAATATGCCAAAACTTGATCTAAGCCAAATTGATTGAAACCAATGGGTCAAGTTTATTCCACATCACTTGTTGAACTTGACCAAAGCCCCAATTGACCAACTAGACCTACTAGCCCAATTGACCTTGAACCCGACTAAAGGGTCAAATTTGAGCCAAATCAAATATAAACTAAATTGGTTAGAAACAAAGATACCAATCCATTTAAAATTACTAACCAAACATAAACCATCGATGACCTAATCAAAATAGTCAATTGGGTCAAATTGGTCAACTTGACCCATTTGACTTAAATAAAATCAAATAAACCAAATTCAAATATGAATCAAATTGAACCAAACCAATGATACCAACATATTTCAAATGGTCATATGAACTTGACCCAACCTTGGCCCAATTTGATCAATTGGTCAACTTGACTCAAGTTGAGCCATTTTGACCTAAATAGGTCAACATGAGCCAAATCACATCAAACCAACTCCAAATTCAATGAAACTTGGCTAACCCATTTTTCAATCATACCAAACATATTCAAACTGAAATCAAGGTCAAATGACCATTTTACCCCTAGGCCATAGGGTAACCTAAAATCAAAATCACTTGGAATTTGGTCAATTCCACTTCATGGACACTTGCATCCTCTTAGTGGACAAAATGGTCACTAATGGACATGGTGCACATGACCTAACGGGTTTGGGTCAAAACCCAACCCAAGGTCAAAAGCCCTCTTCCTTCAAATTGAGCACATGGAAATCCTTCCTCCACTCAATTAAGCACATAGCAAGCTTAACCACTCCACTCCTCGACCAAACCAAAGGCCATGACACCTCAAATGGCCTAACAAACCCACTCAAGGAGGTGTATTTGATAAAAATGGTAAGGAAGCATGCGGTCCTGATTCACCTAGGGGAGATATACTCCTCCTAATTTCACTTGAATTTCATTCTCTCCTATTGGATTAAAGCATAGGAACTTAGAAGTGATTCCAAGCTCTCCCAAGGTTTCTTAATCATTTTCCATTTCCATATTTTTGGATTTCTTCAAACCAAAAATAGAGCTCAAGGGAAATTCAATCTCACTCAAAACTCCAAGCTAGTCCAATTCACTTAGCAAGCACCTTGAGGGAACTCAATCAAGCTCACCCAAGCCTTCACACAAGTTCTCCAAGCAAGGGAGGTGTTCTTGATCAATCCCACTTGAAGGTGAACTTGGCCATATGAAGATCCATCCAATCACAACACCTCAAACCTTTAACAAGGCTTCATCTCCACTAAGAAGAAACTACTTGAGGATTTGAGCACCGGTGATAGCCTCTAGTGAGGTATGCCATTAAGCGAGCACAATTTCATCTCCTTGCTTTGTGAAGAAAGTTTCATCCCAAACAAAGTTAGCCATTGGATGTCTCCCTTTACTGATGGTGTGGGTTGATTTGGTTTCAATCACGAGCTCGAGCTTGGATCTTCCCTGGAAGATGGATGGTGGCCATCTCCCATTGAAGATGAAGATCATGGGCCATCCATCCCGCATTTTGGATGGGACCATGATTAAAATGTGTAGGAGATTGATTTAATCCTTTAATCGTGAGCTTAATCTCAGTGATTCTTGATGAATGGATGGGGAGAAAGCATGGCGCTGCACCGCGATATGATGTGATAATTTAATAGCCTCTCCCATCACATGATGTGAAAAGTGCGCGTCGTTAGCCTCCACATGGCGGGATTAGCTATTAATTAGATTTATTTAATTATCTTTAATCTTGAAAACTTTAAATTTATAACTAATTCTAGAAAAATCAAAAAAAAATAAAAAAAGCATATAAAGATATTTATTCATAGAATAATAAAATTATTTCAATGATTTTGAATAGTGTATTTTTTTGAATTTAGGTTTTAATGAAACATAATAACCCTAATTACTCCATAATTATCTCATTAATTAATCTAAACTTCTCATGTGCATTTAGGGATGACTTACCTCCCTAATTTTCTTGAGATTTATTGATGAGTAATCAATGATGAATCCTTAATTACTCTCTTTATATAATTAGGTAATTAAGCATATAAATAGTGATTTAATCCCTTTATTAAGTTAATTAAGTCTTAAGTAGAAGGGTTTATGGAATGGTTGGGAATTTTTTAGCCATTCCTAAATTTCCTTAAAATCTAAATTAAGTGGATTAATTAATCACTTACTTAATTTTGATAAAATTTTCAAAACATTCTAGAACTTAATCAATCCATCTTGGGTAGATTCTTAGTGTTTAATAACCTAAGTGGCTTAGGAAATCAAAATCCAACCACATGTGTGGGAAGGGTTATGAAAGTACTTAATTAAACCCTTTAGCTTAATTAATCATTAATTATGAGCCAAATGCATTAGGCCCTTTTCTTCCTAGTTGCATTGCTAATTTAAATTCCTTGTGTGGTTTTTATGTCATATCATTGGCTCATAATTATTTGGTTAAATATGCTATATAGGTAAGGGGTAATTAATACACTTAATTCACACCTTAACCTAACAAAATATAAAATTGACTAATCATCTAAAATTAAACTAAAACAAACTACACATGTGGGAATGGGTTATATAGCAAACTCATCTCACATTTCTCAAATTGAAATCAAACTCAAACAAAATTCAAACTCTCCTTAAAACAAATTTGATTTGCTTTAAATAATCTTATTCATAGGATTGTCTTTAGGAATTAATTAGGGAGAATGAATTTACATTACTTTCATCACTTTATTTCTTTCCTAGCATGTTAAATGTGTATGTCATATGAAAATCATGCATTCATCCTTTTAAAATCAAAATTAAAATGAAATATTTCTTTATGTCAAATTGCATGTTTTGGCTAAAGTAAGAATATGAATGGCTATTATCACTACTAAATTCAAAATTATAAAATTTATAAATCAAACATCAAACTAAAGGTATGCTACTTATAATTATTTATAAGCTTGCATGTGAATAATATAAAATGTGTTATGTGATTTTCCTCTCTTTCTTAACATATGATTGATAGGATTTGCAAGTGTATAGTCCATTTGAAAAGACATAACACTTATTTAAATCCATTCCTATACACTCCTATGTCATGACTTGAAGAATTACATCACACATATAAATTAAATAACTAAACAAAAATCAAATAAATATAAACTTTTCATCTTTCTTTTCCATTTATTTCTTTTTACATGCATATGTATTTAAGGAAAGTGATATATTAGTTTGGACAACCAGGTTGTGAGGCTTTAAGTAGCCCTAAGTAGGTCTTGTACCTTACACCCAGTGCTAATAATGGCGATACTCACTTATGCCTTTCATATACACATGTGCATATGAATAAAGGATAAAAGAATCCCCTTTTACTTAATGAAAATCATGCATCATAAAGCATCAAATTTTCTTAAGTAACATTACTTAGCATTCATCATAAGTGTACTAAACATTCTCATTTTACATGTATAGATATGCTTAGGATTCATCCATATGCATGTTATATATGTTGGGAAAGAAATAATAAAAGTGGTGTGTTTTGTGATATTAATTTCACTTTACTTAATCTTAAAATGCCTTTCTTTTTTGAATAGGTTTGTTTAGGAAAATCTAAACTTAGGATTAATTAAAACACATAATAAAAACATTCACTAAATAAAATCAAACATGAATCTACCTTTAGAAATTACTTAAGGTAGGGAAGGAAGAGAAGTTTCTCTTCTCTTTTCCTCTCTTTACAACTTAGTAATTAATTAGATTCATTCAAATTTAAACAAATCACCAAATAAAAAAAATCAACTAAATCAACTAAAAAACTTAAATAAAACCACCCTCTAAGTTGAACATTTTTATACTTAGAAAATTTAAACCTTAAAGCCATAGCTAAGCATACCACAAACCTTAAAGCACACACATTAGAAGTCACCATTTCTAGCTTTAGGTTAGGTGCATGGTTTGATGTTTGCTTTTTTGTGATGTAATGTTTTAGTCTGTTAGGGTGTATGTGCATGAATGGTGGGATGATTTAGTCTAATCATTATCTTCTAGGGGATTGTGCTTAAGGCGTAATAAATAAAAAAAATAAATTCTTTTACTTGCAGTGCTTATACCCTAAGCATAATCCAATAGGCCAGTGGACTTGGTTACCCATGTGTGGGGTGCTAAGTCCAATATACATGCTTATTTTTATGGTTTGTTTAGCTAATCTTTATTTTTAGGTGTTAGTTAGATTTACTTTTCATTTTCATGTAATTTTGCAATTTTGGAATGATTGTTATGGGGATTAGGATGAGCATTGGTCATAAGATTTTCATCTTATATACCATGTGAAGCCTTTGGAGCAACACATTCCAACCATCAAATAAGGAACCAAAGAAGAAGAAGAAAAGAAGAAAAAAAAAGAAAAAAAAGAATGAAGAATGAAGACCCTATAACATGAATTCCTTTAATTATAATTAATTCATTTGTAATCGGGTTGTATAAGGGTAGAGCTCACTACCCAATTTATTTTGGGTTTGTGCGTGGTGCCCAACCATAAATGGCCTTTTATTCTTTTGCTTAGCTTTATAAAATGTTTGATGTTTGTTAGCTTGTGCATTAAAATGGCATATTTTCTAGTTTCTTCCTTGCTTTGATGTATGGCTGGATGAACAATTAGGCTCTTAGAAAATAAATCTTCTACCAAATTAATCAACTCAAAATTAAAATAAATAACTCATAACCTCACTTAAATCTAGGTTAAAATCAAGATAAAAGAATTAGCAACCCCTTAGCTGGATGTGTATTTCTTTCTAACATCATGCATAAAAGTATATTATTTCACTCTTGATTGGAGGGCTTCCACCTTTTTCGAGAACTTGGCTTGACTGTGAGATCCATGGTGGAAACACACCTCCTTATCTTCTTGATTTTGGCCCATAATCTAATTTCTCATGCATTAGGCATATGAATCCTAAGTCAAATGATTGTCCAAATGAAAATAAAAATATAAAAATTTTGCATTAGATTTAAGTCATTATTCATGCCTACATGATCTAGTCTCTTTAGGGATGTTTAAGGACTTAGTCTCTTTCTAAATAAATAATAACCTTGCTATCTTGCATAAACTTGACTTGCCTACATATTTTAAAATAGTAGGAGTTAGTTGGCGGCCACCCCAGGGTTGTAAGTCCAATTGGTGGTTTATCTCTCTTATGGAGGTAAACCAAATACCCATTTTTTAGATTTAGGTCATGCTTTTGGCCCATGCAAAAGCTCCCTAGATTTAGGTTTAGAGGTTGCTACTTCCCCTTTGGGTATGAGCATAAATCCTCACCTCTTAGGCATTTTCATGATCTTGTATTGTAGTCATAAATAGAATTCTAATAAAATCTCAAACACATTAATTCAATTTCAAAATGTAAAGCCCAACCATAGGGGTAGGGATGCTTACTAGGCTTCTAGTATCTTAAGCATCCCTACTTATTTTCATTTGGCTTGATAAGAACTCTCTCCTCTTGATCAATCCCACTTGACTTTCTAAAAAAAATCAATATTGATAGTCCTACCTTTCAAAATCTTTGGAGACAATAATCATTTACCTTAATCGAGTATTCTTAAGAATCTGTTCTTAGGATGTAATTAACTATGGGGCTTGCTTAGGAAAACTTAATGAACCTTTTAAAATAAACCATATTTACTTTTCTATGTAAAGTAGGGGAAGAATCTCTGGTACATTTAAGACCCATAGTCTTAGAGTCCTTATTGGTGATTAGGTCCATTGTGGGGTGGTGACTTCTATCTTTCAGATAGTACACCTCTCCTCAATGTCGTACCGATCACCCATAAGAACATCATGGATCTTGTGGCATCCCAACAAGGCGTTATATATATTTTGTTTTATTTTCCTCTTTTCTAAAGGGGATAGTTGAAAGAGATATATATAATTTTCACCAATTTTTTTGACTCTAGGGATGGTTCCTCTCTCCATCTTTGGTAAATGATCGTTGTCTCCAAGTATCGATGGTGGGTTTGTACTTTTGTATGAATCCAAGACTATCTTTCTTTCATTGGCACTTAGCTTATTTCATCCTTAAGTTAAGCTAGCCAACATCTTTAGGTTTTAGGACCTCACCCGTGTTGGTCTTAAAACCCGTTGTTCCCAATGGGTGAAAATAAAAATTTAATAAAAGAAAATGATTAAAGACTTCCTCCTTACCATTTTTTGGTAAGGAAAGGTTCATTCTAAAAATAAAGATAAAATAAATCCTTCATAAAAGTCTTGCTTTTCAAAAGCACTTTTTTTAAAATACACTTAATAAAATATTTGCACTACATCTAACAATTTTCATAATTGTTACATGTAGAAACATTTCAAAAATAAAATCAACATATTTTCTGCACAAATGAACTTCTTCACTCAATTCATTTTGATGAAGACTTCATTTTCAAAAATAAAATTCAACAATCATATTTTCAAAGCATAAAATTTGAAGATGGGCCTTTCCATTCAATACATCCAAATGTGTTGGATGGATGTTACATCTTCAAGCAAAATCACAACTTTGAAATTCCCTCAACACATTCCACATGTGTTAAGTTGGAATTTTCACATTTTCAAAAGCACATATGAAACCTCTCCATTCAATATACCCACATATATTGAATGGGTTTCATTTCAATTAAAATCAAAATAAACTTTCAAAAGCACATATGAATACCTCCATTCAATATACCCAAATTTATTGAATGAAGATTTTTTCAAATAAAATGACATATTTTGAAATGCCACTTAACATATTCCATATATGATTAGGATGGAATTTCTCTTTCAAAAATCAATAATCACACATGAAAATACATTTGAAAATGAACATAATTGATTTCCATCTTACATACCCAAATTTGTTAAATGGAAATCTCTCTTTTCAAAATCAACAAAAAAATTTTCAAATACATTTGAACTTCACTCTAGCATACCCCATTTGCTAAAGTGAAGTCTCCCTTTTCAAAACAAAATTTGAAACACATTTTGGAATTTCATTTAGCATACTCAAATTTGCTAAGTGAAATCTCCATTTCACAAAATTTCAAAACACATTGGAACTTCATTTTAGCATACCACATTTGCTAAAGTGAAGTCTCCATTTTCAAAAAAAATTTGAAACACATTTTGGAATTTCATTTAGCATACTCAAATTTGCTAAGTAAAATCTCCATTTCACAAAATTTCAAAACACATTGGAACTTCATTCTAGCATACCATTTGCAAATTTTATTTCATAAAATTAACAAAGAAATTGGATTCTTTACCCAATTTTCAAAATCAAAATCTCTAAAAATAAAAGAAATACATTAGGATTTTCTTAGCATACTCAAATTTGCTAAGAGTCCTATTTTTAAAAAAAAAATAAAACACTTGGATTCCTCATTTAGCATACCCAAATTTGCTAAATGAGAATTATATTTCAAAATCACAAATGATTTCTAAAACAAACAAAAATAATAAATTATTTTCAAACACTTAGCATATCCAAATTTGCTAAGTAAGTACATTTCAAAATCTCAAATCAAAATCAAATTAAATTTGTTAAATAAAGGTCCTCAAAATCAAAATCAAAATTCAAATATGAACCTATGGAAGCATCTCTTCAAAAATATTTGAACCCATTTTCAACATATCCAAATTATTGAAATTCTACATAAAAAATTCCTCTTTCAATCAAATCTCAAAATCTATTCTAAATCATTTGAGCACTTAACACTTTCAAGATGTTGAGTATGGGTTCAAATTCTAAATTCAAATTCAAAATCAATAAAAGCAAGAGAATCGATTCAAGTTTGTTTTTTTGACATTGTAATTCTGATTAATTTAATTTTATTTAGTCGATTGATAGCATTGATTCAATGGCGGCACCCAAGTATATGTTCACTTTTCCCCATGGGATGGATCTTGGATCGGCTAGCCTTCCCTTCGACTATACCCACCTCATCCACTTTGGATGAGGTTTTGAGCGATTACATGTGAGGGACCTCCCTCATGGCTTGTTAGTAGGAGCATAGTGGTGGGCGGTCATTGGTTGACATGCCATCGATTCTAGATTCCCTCGATGAAGAGGAAGGCTATGGTGGTTCCCACATAGTGTGTTAGTGCCGATGCGGTGGTTCCTCGTCTTTGCTCTAGTTAGCTAGCACCCTCAAGGGAAGGCTCCCGATCCAGATTGTCTCCCTTGCTTTTGAGGTTGGGTCTAGCTCTCTCCCTAGACCCAAAGGAATAGAATTGCATGATAAAGTGGTACCACACTCATATTGTTAGGGAGATGGAAGCTGCCATGCTATTGTTGAGGAGTTTGCCCACTTTGGTTTCCCAGTTATATACCAGTTCCATCCTCTGGGTCTAGAGAGGATGTAGAGGATTCTTCACCTCCACTGATTCAATTTCAACCACCTAATCAGTAGGAGGTCATATGCACCTCCATTTACAAGTGGCCAGCTATGAATGACGAGTGGGGCTTAGTTTGATTTGAGATATATTATCCCATGGCGTGGGAAGCATCTTAGATAGGAGAGGGGGAGGCCCATACCTGGTTCATATCACTAGCCATGAGAGGCAGAGGTTGTCAGTCGGATACACTCATTGATTTTTCGGTGCCTACCCGTCGACCATATGACATTCTCACGGGGGCCATCATCATAGGAGAGTAGCTCTATCAGAGAGTGGGTGTCTCCACCACATCTACCCACCCCATCCACCATCTGATCCATGTTCCGGCATCTCCGGTTCCACCAAAGGCCATGAAGGCCATCGGGGAGAAGAGGACCCGTTGGTGATCCCCTGAGAGATCCCATCATCTACACCACCTATTGTGGAGGCGAGCTCTCTGCTTGACCTTACGCTTGTAGTGGTGAAGAAGGAATGGCACCTCAAGCATAGTGGTCATCCCTTCACCACCACCACGTAGACATAGAGATGATTGCGGCGGTTATTGAGGGAGAATGACTTGCACTATGATGATAGAACCTCCTAAGTGTCACCCCATGCATTGAGTGATGAGCATATTTCTTCCGGAGTATAGCCCTCACAAGGTTGACTCTCTCTCAGTAGCGGGGAGGTCAGTGCCTCACATGATAGTGATCCCACCACTTGACAAAGTCATTTGTGCAGTTGATGGATCATTCTAGATGATATAGTAGCCCATTATTTCATGGAGAAGAAAGAGATCAGGATATGGTAGTCGATGAGGAGAAGATCAGCTTTGATCCCAATGAAGATGATTTATTGGGACTTCGAGGGTTTGCATGGTAGATACAGGGATCCCTCTCAGAGAAGCGGACTATGGAAGGTGTTGAGGTCGGCGGGAAGACATACCTACTTGACCCAACACCTCCTTCAGCAGATAAAGCAAAAGATGAAAAATAGATGGGATGGAGAAGAGGCTCAAGATCTTAGTCATCTTAGCACTTTAAAACCAAGCAGGTTGTCCATCTACTATAAATGAGACGGTCGGAGTTGGTGCATGTCTTGGACCCCCAAGACTTTACCTCCAATAGAGCAAGGTAGCACCGGCATGTATAGGAAGGTAGTGGATAGTACCTCCATACAAAAAAGATATCAAGAGCATGGTTGAGCGTGTGAAGAAGCATTGGCTCAAGCGAGGAGGATCATCATTCCAAAGGGTAGACCCTACCAGAGGAGGATCAATCCAATATCTAAGGGTTTCATGCCTCCTTCTTTCAAGTTTTGATGGTAGTGGGAACGAGATAGCACATTGTGCATTTAGGTTGTTATAACGGTGGCGATGATGCTTTACTCTTCCATCTCTTCGGTAGCTTGGTATAGCATTTGGTATGTTAAACTTTCCACAGTTAGTGAAGACTTTTCTTTGAGTTGGAGCAACTCTTTATCAAGAGGTTTCTTTGGAGCTCAACAAGGGTCATTGTTAACGATCTCGGTATGGCTTAACAAGATCTTGGTAAGTCCGTTGATTACATTCTCAGGATGGCATAATTTGGTATGAAATGTGAACCATTTTATCAAACACCATGCCATTGAGATTTTACTTAAGAATATCCATGGCTTCATGCTCAAAGGTTTCACCATCAAAACTTTTGAAATTAATCAACAAGGTGAGTTTGCAAGGAGAAGCCAAATAGTTACCTTCTCAGATCTACCAAAGAGTCACAAGGTATATGAGAAGAAGCCGGGGCAATGATAGCGGTGGATAAGGAAAGCTAGGGCGGTTTGAGAGACCTCGTGCTAGCCACACTTCCACCTCCTCTACCACCATCGGGCCTTACCGGCCCACACAGCCTCCATGGCTTACGCCTCCTCCTCAACCACATCATCAGCGGCGGTACACATACAGCCAGGTAGTTATGGTCCACCTACTCTTTTGGATAAACTTAACAAGCCTTATTCATTTAAGAGGGAGGTAATCAGAAGATCTTTAAGAATCTCTTAAAGAAGCACGATTTTTCTACCCAAACCTAGGAGAGAGGAAGTGGGCAAAAGTCATGATCCTAACTTTTGTCCCCCCATATGTTAGGTCATGTTTTGGAAGATTGCTTCACATTTAAGGATTGGCTTGAACATAGCTTCAAGACTAGTGTTATAGTCATCCCGAAGGAATACCTTGTGGAACAACCATCCAGTTCCATTAGGGTAATCCTTGGGGATGCATGATTCATCCAAAACTAAAGAAGGTTGGGATATCTCCTTATCCAAAACCTCTAAGAAAATTGTATCAAAGATCAAGAAACTTTTTTTAGGTGCTGGGTCAACTCAAACCTCCAACATCAAGGAAGGTTTGCAAGTTGCCAACTTGGAAAGGGGAGCTTCAAGTAATAGCATGTTCGACACAGGATAGCCAATAGCAACCACCAAGTCAGCCTCCAGTCCACCATTACTACTACATGGCTACCTCCACTTGATTAGCTTTTCTTCTTATTAGACATCTTGTATCATAGATGAGGGCATCAAATCCCTCACCCTCTTATTTTACTTGATTTCTATTATGTACCTCCTATCAAATCCAAGAAATTGAAGAATAAAGCTAGCTTGAATTATATTTGTGTCACCGATGGGTTGTCATATTTCTAATAATTCAAGTCTAAACAACAACTATAATAATTTCATCTTCCTCTTTTTTATTTAGAGTTGGATTTCTCCTGAATACTGGTTCACCTCTTGAGATAGACTTGGAATCATCGATTGAGGGTCCCATAAGAAAGTAGGTGAGCCTACGTTGAGGTAGAATATTCTTACTCTACCATAAGAGATCAAGTCAACCTCCATAGTGGCAAGGTTCTACCTCCTAGGAGCACCTCAAGATAGAGGAAAATAAGTCATTGGTTTAGAGGATCAAGCCCTCACAAGATGCTCCACCCTTGGATATGCTTGTGGAGGATCAACAAGGTGGACTACAATGTCTCTCTCACCTAAGAAAGTTGTCATCTAAGCTAAGCATATATGATGCCCTTGTCTTATCCAAAGAGATGAGGGAATCATTAATCAAGGCTCTCCTTGATCACGAGATATAGCTTGCTAACCACTATTGGAGAGGAGGCATTATTCCAGAAGCCCGGATCACTTTCAGATGAAGACCTACTTGGGACATGAGCACAAGTCCCCTCACATTATGTTGACATGGCATTAAACTTGCGAGTTCTCATCAATCTAGGTGCATCGGTGAACATTATGAGTCTAAGACCTTGCCTATTTGAGGATCATCTCCACACTCGAGGAGATTGGATGATGTTGAGAGGATTCAATGAACAAGGTAAAGGGCTTTAGGTTCCATAGTGTTACCTTTGGAGATAGGTGATTGGAAGGCTGAAGCCAAGTTTTATATCATTGATTCAAATACTTTGTTCACCACTTTGCTCGGGCCTTGGATACATCAACAAGATGATTCCATCCTCCCTCCATCGTGCATCAAGTTTAGGAAGGATGGGATTGAATATATGTCAAAGGAGATGAAAAGCTATTTTTAGTTAGAGGTTGAGATATATGAGGATGACCTACTATCTTCCTCAAAACACCCTTTCTGTGAACTTGGACAAAATTCAAATTCAAAAGAAAAAATAAAATGAAGAAAAAAAAAGAAAAGAAAAATGAAATCCAAGTGAACAAGAAAGAAAATTGAGAAGAAATGGAGCATATCACATTCCACCCACAGTTCATTCCATCATATGGACATGTGGGTGGATGACTTGACCTCCACCAAGTAGAGGGAGGAAGAAATAGGTAATTCTGAGGTGGAAGACCCCTGGTTGGCCATACAAGGGTTATGTTCAGTTCATAGGAGTACCCTATTCACATAGACTTGGAATCTAGCTCAAGGATGAGTCTAATGTGATTAGCATACAACCCCTCTCGGTGGGTTTCATTGGAGGTGACACTCATGGGATAGTGATGAAGCGAGCCTCCATACAAAGCAAAGTATTTGAATCAAATGTATGTAAAACTATCAGTTAGGAACCTTAAATCTAACCTCACTTTCATCAAAAGTTGAAGGTTTAGTAGTTAAGGAAGCCCTGTCTTCCAAGGATATGAAGTGAAGAGATTCTTTTTGGGATCATCCTCCTCAAGTCACGAAGTTGATGTAGAACTTGAGGAGAATTCATATAAAATTAATGGAATTACCTTTTGATTGGTACTCATTTTTATGTTATTAATCTTGCAAAGAAGGTTTGATTCCTTATTCATGGTCTAAGCACAGTCATAGTACTTTGAAAAGCTATGGAACAACACAGGCATGGATGCACAATCAAGAACAAAACTAGGATTTGATAGTGGGTCGGTCGATGATGATGATTACTCCTTAGTTGTCACAACCATCTAGGAAGATAGGTTCTTTTCACACCAAACCAACTCTTATGAGGATGTGTGTTTAGAAATTTCTGATCAGATGATCTCCAAATCAAGATGCACTAGAATTTGAAGAGGAGATCCATTCAATAATTGACAAGCTTAAAAGAAATCAACCTCGAGAGAAGAAAATCCATGTGACATACATTAGTTGTTCTTGAATGAAGAAATCAATGACTTAGTTAGGCTATTGGTGAGTTTAAGGGGCTTTCATGGAGTTATGAAAAGATGCTGGATTATCTCCGCATAGCATTCCACAACTAGCAATAGATCCTAGCACTAACTATCAAGCAAGCTCCTAGGCGCATTTAGAAATCGAACAACGTCATTTTTTGAAGTCAAGAAACTAATCGATGTTGGTTTCATCGGAAGAAAAATATCCTACTTGGTTGGTTATGTCATCCATTAAGAAGAAGAATGGCCAAATTCACATATGCATCAAGGGACTTAAATAAGGCATGTCTAAGGATGAGTTTCCTCTTCTTATACCGAATTAATGGTGGACACACCTCATCTCATGCAATTTTCTCCTTCATGGATGAGTCATCTGGGTTATAACCAAATCAAGATGGCCCCAAGGATGAAAGAAACACTACTTTTCAAAACCGATCAAAATTTATTATTATAGGTCATGTCTTTCGGCCTTAAAATGTTGGTGCTACATACCAATGGGCCATGATCTTCAATGAACTCATCCATCATCGGGTTGAGTGCTACGTTGATGATCTAGTAGTCAAGCGAGAGAAAAGGAAGACCATCTCTTTGACTTGAGTAGTTTTAAATAGTTAAGATAATATAACCTCAAAATGAATCCCAAGTGTGCATTGAGTAGCTTTAGGAAATTCCTTGGGTTTGTATTCGACACTAGGGAATAGAAATAGATCCAAAGATCAAACTATCTTAGAAATGCCACCTCTAAGAGTTTAACTCAACTTAGATCTTTCCAAGGATGGTTGGCATATCTAAGATTTATTTCCAACCTATAAGAGATGCAAGCCATTCTTAGCACTTGTCAAAAGGATGCTAGTTCAAGTGGGATGATAAGTGTGCATGCCTTTGAAGATATCAAGTAGTATTTGGTGAAGCCACCGGTTCTATCAGCAACCACTCATCCTCTACCTTGTTGCATTGGATGACTGTTTTGTTGCCCAAGCCAATGAGAAGGAAGGAGAGTGCTCTCTCTCTACTACTCGGTCATCATCTTCTCTACTATCCACCCATTGAAACATTACTTAGCTTTGATATTTGCATCTCAAAGCTACGACACTATATGCTTTCTCATAAAGGTGACTTGATTTCGAACCAATCGGTATCTCATGACATGGAAAATGCTATGGATGTTTGGCACGATGGTCCATGATCTCTCATAGTTTGATATCACATTTTGCCTCATGTGGTAAAGGACAATCATTAGCGATTTCTTAGTAGCACACCCACTTCTCGATTCTCTTAGTGATGATCTCCTTGATAAATAAATGAACTTAGGGGAGGTTGACAATCCGATGGGAGATGTATTTTGATGGTGTCATAAAGGGAAACATGATCTACTCTTCAAAGCGAGGGTAGAATAGTTCTCTTAACTCCACGCGATGTGATGAGATTCTCATACTATCTTTCCAACCCTTGCACCAATAATGAAGCAGTATGAGGGATTGATGGTCTAGAGTTAGCTATCATAGTGTGTCAGAACATCAACATCTTTGAGATTCTCGGTTGGTCATCAATCAGATTTTTGGGTCTACAAGGTTCTCAAACCAAGCTTCATCATTACCATGAGTATACCATGAAGTTGTTGGCCCAAATCACAAGTCACCATCTACAAGGTTCCTGAGCGAGAACAGTAAAATGCTTTAAACTTTCCAAAAGAATTGGCATGTCGAAGATGAGTCCATTTCAATAAGGGTCCAAAATAGACAAGTCATATCCCTTATTGATCTGAACTCATCGAGAGACTTTCTCTTGAAGGGAGGTTGCCATTGCCTATAAGGACAAGGAGCTGGAGGGAAACCATTCATAGACTAACACCGAAAACTACCTCAAGAAAAGTCACAAGCCATCGGTGAAATAGAGAGCTCTCTCCATGCTCTCATTGATGGCACTCATGCGATGATCCTTTGATCAAATGTGGTTACATTGTTTAGATAACATGAAGCCCATGGCATTGTATGAGGTACATTGGTCTATGTGGAGCACATTAATCAAGAGATGAAGATGAAGATCAAGACTAGGATACTACGGCCTTTGATGATTACAAATTGCATGGATGTAGCTAGAGATGCCATCGGTGTTGTATATGGTGGTCTTACATCAAACCACCCAACATTCTACACCCTACATTGGCCTTGGCCATTTGAGTGTTTGGGTATCAACATTGTGGGTCTAAAATCCTCTTCTTCCAAGGGTCATCTCATCTTAGGCCGCACTACTTTTCAAGTGTGGAGGTAATCCCACTCAGAGGTCACTTCGGGCATGTGCTTCAATTTTTAGAACCATATCATATAGGTTGGTGCCTCAGAATTATATCGATAATGGTATTGCATTCAAAAGCACCAAAATCAACGAGCTTTGCCGAAGACATGGTATAGATTAGAGATACTCACCATCTACTACCAGAGCAAATGGCTTAGAAGCATTCAATAAAACTCTCATCCAAATACTAAAGAAGATGATAATAAGCGGTGGAATAGTTGGTTGAAGCCTTATGAACTCTGCACCACATACCATACTCCAACTCAATACCCCATTTTCCTTAGTGTATGGGTCTGCATTCTACCTTTAGAAGTTCAACTCTCATCACTAAGGATAGCATTGGGTAGCAAGATCACTAGAGCAGAATGCAAAGTTGTAGTTAGAAGAGAAGAGTTTGAAGGTTTGGAGGAGAGTCACTATGGGCATGCCAAAATTTTGAGTTGTACAAGGCCAAAATGATTCAAGCTCACAACAAGCTTGTTTGCCTAGTCTTTCTAAGTAGGAGAACTTGTGTTAGTCTAAGGAGACCAATTGTTGCCCATCAAAGATGGGAGCAAGTTTGAACCCACTTGGGAAGGCCCCATGTCATAGAAGGCCTACCAAGGAGGATCTTATTAGCTCATTGATTGTAAAGGGAACTCTTGATCTTCAATTAATGGGTTCTATTTGAAGAAATATTACCCATAAAATATGTTTGAAAATTATCAACAAAGAACAAAAATATGATTCCATTTCATCAAAATCTTCTCTTCTTTTGAAGCATTGTTTTATTTATCTTGGGAATCGCCATGATGTTGTCTAGATAGGTGTAATTCCTCTTTCACAACACAAAGACAATCAATCTCCCCTGCTATTAGAATAGGGTGAGAGAACCCAAGAGGCATCCTATTTCCATTAGCACAACTAAGTTAGGTGTAAGAGAAAGCGGCATCCTTTCTTGGTGGGAATCCAGTTTCCATCCGTGGAACCATTTCATCAAAATCCCAGTGTTTAGGTAGTGTAAGAGAACCCAGGTGTCTATTCCCTTTAACATGAACACAAAAAATAAACACATATCTTTTATCTTGGGCTATTTTGATGTGGGAGCAAACCCCTGGCACTCACTCATTAGTGCTCTAGTTGGTCTACATGTTACCTCACTAGTATGTCACCCTAGTGATCACTTATTTGAAGATGTGAGTCCCATGCTTTCTTCTAACTTGACCATTGTAAACCAATGAGCACCTTATTAGTATGGTAGACTTCACTACCTAAGCTACCTCATGTTGATTTTTATTTAAGAAGATGTGAGTCCCAGCTTTCTTCTTGAACTAATCATCATGATCTAACTAGTCGAGTATATTTAAGGTTTATGATAAGTCCCCAGAGGCTCCTTTCCTCTTGACTACATTTGAGTCAATGTAAGTCCCCTAGTGGCATTCACTGTAATCTCCTAGGTCATGTCACTGTCGAGAAGGCAGACTATCGGTCAATTCCACTTTGGAGGATGTGAGTCCCAGCTTTCTTCTAGGCGATTGTTTAGAGCGGGCACCTTAGGTTGGTTGATGTTCATTATCTTGACTCACCCGGTGGACACACCACTCTTGGTAGATGTGAGTCCCGTGCATTCTCCTTTAGTTGGCAATGAATACTATTTGATATATGCCATGTCATCTTCTCAGGTTTTGGATCAAGCCCCTCTGCCCTCTCTCCATGGGCATTCTATTTGGATCACATCCTTTGATTTAGACACTACAGGGTACTCTTGGATTGGGCGGTCCCTTTCTTAGTATTCACCCACATGGTTGGAGAATTTCTTGAGATGCGATTCTCCCCCAGTTTAGTAAATGAGATAGGTCTAGGGTTAATATAAGCTCCTTCTTAATTTGATCCTCAAACTAATAGGGTCCGATAAACAAACTAAAAACAAATAAATAATTCACTTATGGATTAGAATTCAAGCCCCAAAGGCCCCTTTTCCAGTATCTATCTTTAGGGCGTGTCCAAAACTCCCTATTGGAATTGCACTACACGAGTTGAGATAAATCCCTAGGTTCTCACTCCATAGTCTCCCTTAGGTCAGTTCAATCTATTTTGCCACAAGTAGGTTACCGGTAGTCATTACTTTGAAAATGTAAAGGTATGATGCATTATATCTAGCATTATGTCAAATGACTAGGTTGGTTTGATTTATTACCAAAACAATCGATCACCCAGTGGTCTTCTATAGTGGATGATGTGAGTCCGAGCTTTCTTTCCTTGAATTGATCATTGCAAACCAAAGGCACTACCTTGGTGGGATAGTTCTCCCATCGTAGAAGCTACTCCCTTTGGATGAGTAAACTAAGATACGTCTAGGCTAATATAAGCTCCTTCTATAATCCATTGCAAACTAATGGAATCCATCAAAACTAATTAAGAATGAAATTAATCTGACTATCTTTGTTGATTTAAGTCCCCATTGGCATTCACTCAATAGTCACCTAGGTTGGGTTGATTGTTTCCAGCCAATAGATCACCACCCAGTGATTCCTTGTTTTGGAGATGGGAGTCCCCATGCTTTCTTCTACATGACCATTGCACAGAATAACATCCCTTTGGTTGGCTTGTCCTACTATGTGTTTGGTAGACTACCCTTTAGATTGGTAAATCGAGTTAGGTTTAAGCCTCCATGGCTCCATAATCCATCACAAACCAATAAGGTCCATCTCAAGTCCAAATTAAATTTGAAATCAACCCTCCTCCCTTGGAGTTAAAACAAATCAATCAATCTCCTCAATGGGTAAAACAAACAAAGCAACAAATAAACAACTAAACAATTAAATCAAATTGGTTTTCTTCCTGAGAATCAAATCAAATATCTCTCATCCCTTTGTGGATGACTTGAACCTGCTTCCCTGGTGGAAGGTTCATGCACTATCCATGGATTCCTCCTTCCCTCTCTTATGTCCCAGCATAAGTAGAGTCACTACACTTGCTCTGCTTCATTCTACACCTTAGGTTAGGGTAGATCACCTCATTAGTGCTTTTGATCATTCGGTGTTGTTGATCATTTGTCAACACCAATACATTGTTAAGTCAATTTATGCCAATACCATTGCCCTTTGTTGACCTCATTTTTTAGGATGAGGTCTCAACTCTATCTTATAGGACATCTCTTAAACTTTAAGAGTTCCTTAAACTTAAGACATCTAGTGATTGGGTGGATACCAACCTAGCCCTAGAGACTTAGAAGAGTTAGCCAAAGCAATAGGTCGCATTATTAGGGATATTAGGAAAATTTATCTACCTATAGCTTGAACCAAATCCTCACTTCCTTCTTGAGTCAAAACTCCAAACTCATATCAACTCCAACTCTAACTCAAACCTTGAACCAATTAAATGGATTTTCTCAAATCATGAATCAATTCAAATAATTGAAACCTATGATTGAAGCCATAATTGGATTCCAAATTCAAATCTTTCCTAAGTCCTTTGATTCCTCTCATGGACTTAGCCAAGAAGATCTAAATCAATTCAAATTCAAGGAATTTTCTCATAACCCATTTATAATCTCATTTATATTCATATATAAATGAAATATAAATTCAAATCAATCAACCAAATTCAAAATTCAAATCCAAATAAAATCTTTCTAAGTCATTTTGATTCTCTCTCATGACTTAGCCTAAATCAATAATAAATTCAAATTCAATGAATTTTCTCATAACCCATTTATATTCTCATTTATATTCACATATATAAATGAAATATAAATTCAAATATCAAAATCAATTCAAAATAAAATCCAAATTCAATCAAAATTCAACCTAAGCCTTTCAAGTCAAACTCTTGAACTTAGCCAAATCAATTCATATCAAGCAAACTCTTAATTTTTTCTTAATGATTCAATCAATCCTACAATCATGAATCCAAATATAAACATAAACTTCAATCACCAAACCAAAACTAAATTCAAAAATCAAACCTAAATCAAACTCATGTTCACCCTTTGAACTTGAAATTATCAAGTGGATCAAAACTCATTTGACTTCAAACCACTTGAAAATGGTTTTATATTTCAATCATAAGTCCATATGTGAGTTCAATCAAACTCAAATCAAGCTTTGACCAAGCCATTTGACCTACTTAGGCTCACTTGATCCAAAGTGACCTAAAGTACCCTTATGAGCCAAATTCTAATCCAAACCAAATTGGATTGAACTAAGCCCACCTAAGCCTCACATTGTGAGCAACAATCATCATAAGATGATCAATCACTCAATTGGGTCAAACCAAGTCAAACCTAAGGGTTGACCAAGTCAAAACTTAGCCAAAATGAAACTTGCCAAAATCTACCATAAGTCAAATTGATTGAAACCATTAATCAAAACTCATTCATGACCAATGTTTGAACTTGACCAAGTCATCATTTGAGCCTAACCTAGCCCAATTGGTCACTTGACCCAAGTTGACCCAACTTGTCCTAAAAGTCAAAAATATGTCAAAACTTGATCTAAGCCAAATTGATTGAAACTAATGCATCAAGTTCATTCACATCACTTGTTGAACTTGATCAAAGTCCCAATTGGCCAACTAGACCTAACAGTGATTGACCTTGGGAACTTTTAAAGGTAAAATTGAGCCAAATCAAATATAAATCAAATTGATTAGAAACAAAGATACCAATCCATTTCAAATGACTAACCAACATAAACCAAGCCATGAACTAACCTAAATAGGTCAAATGGATCAAATTGGTCAACTTGACCCATTTGACCTAAGTGAAATCAAATGAACCAAATTCAAATATGAATCAAATTAAACTAAACCAATGATGCCAACATATTTCAAATGGTCATATGAGCTTGACCCAACCCTTGGTTTATTTTAATCAATTGGTCAACCACCCATTTTGACCTAAATGGGTCAACATGAAATCACTTCAAACCAAATCCAAATTCAATGAAACTTGGCAACCCATTTTCAATCATACCAAACATATTCAAACCAAAATCAAGGTCAAATGACCATTTTACCCCTTCCATAGGGTAACCTAAAATCAAAACTACTTGGTTTAGTCAATTCCACTTCATGGACACTTAGCATCCTCATACCAAATCAGCACTAATGGACATGGTGCACATGACCCAATGGGTTTAGGTCAAAACCCAACCCAATGTTAACCGACCACTTCCTTCAAATTGAGTACATGAAAATCCTTCCTCTACTTTAAGCACAGCTTCACCACTCCTCCTCTAACCATATCAAAGGCCATGACACCTCAAAAGACTAACAAACCTACTAGGTGTATTGGATCAAAATGGCAAGGAAGCTTGTGGTGTTTGATTCACCTAGGGAGATATTCTCCCCTAATTTTGATTAATTTTTTCTAAGAAATTCCCTAAACCCCTTTCCTTCCTTAATCTAAACTTAATTAAGGATTAACCCCAAATCACTTGCTTAATTAATTTGATAAAATTTTCAAAACATTCCAAAACTTAATCAATCCATCTTGGGTAGATGCTTAGGTGTTTAATAACCTAAGTGGCTTAAGGAAATAAAATCTAATCCACATGTGTGGGAAGGGTTATGAAAATACTTAACTTAAACCCTTTAGCTTAATTAATCATTAATTGTGAGCCAAATGCATTAGGCCCTTTTCTTCCTAGGTGCATTGCGATTTAAATTCTGTGGTTTTATGTCATATCATTGGCTCATAATAATTTGTTAAATATGTTAAGGTGGTATATGTAAGGGTAATTAATACACTTAATGTACACCTTAACCTAACTAAAACATAAAATTGACTTAATCATCAAAAATCAAACAAAAATAACATACACATGTGGGAATGGGTTAGGACCAGCAAACTCATCACATTTTTCAAATTGAAATCAAACTCAAACAAAATTCAAACTCTCTTTAAAACAAATTTGATTTGTTTTAAATAATTATATTCATAGGATTGTCTTAAGGAATTAATTAGGTGAATGAATTTACATTACTTTTATCACTTTATTTCTTTCCTAGCATGCTAAATGTGTATGTCATATGAAAATCATGCATTCATCCTTTAAATATCAAAATTAAAATGAAATGTTTCTTTATGTAAATTGTATATTTTGGCTAAAGTAAGAATATGAATGGCTATTATCACTACTAAATTCAAAATTATTTTCAAAATTTATAAATCAAATATCAAATTGAAAGGTATGCTACTTATAATTATTTATAAGTTTGCATGTGAATAGTATAAAATATGTTATGTGATTTTCCCTCTCTTTCTTAACATAAGATTGCATAGGATTTGCAAGGTGTATAGTCCATTTGAAAAGGACATAACACTTTCGTTTGAAATCCATTCCTATACATTCCTATGTCATGACTCAAGAAAGAATTCCACATCACATACAAATTAAATAACTAAACCAAAATCAAATAAATATAAACTTTTGCATCTTTCTTTTCCATTTATTTCTTTTGTACATGCATATGTATTTAGGAAAGTGGTATATTAGTCGGACAACCAGGATTACGAGGCTTAAGTAGCCCTAAATAGGTCTTGTATCTTATAGCCCTGCTAACAATGGTGCCATACTCACTTATTCCTTTCATTCATACACATGTGCATATGAATAAAGGATAAAAGAATATTTATACTTAACTTGAAAATCATGCATCATAAAGCATCCAAATTTTCTTAAGTAACACTACTTAGCATTCATCATTAAAGTGTGCTTCATTCTTATTTGCATGTATAGATATGCTTAAGATTCATCCATATGCATCTTATATATGTTTAGGAAAGAAATAAAGTGTGTGTTTTGTGATATTATTTCACTTTACAATCTTAAAATGTCTTTCTTTTGAATAGGTTTGTTTAGAGTTATTCTAAACTTAGGATTAATTAAAACACATAAGAAAAGATTCACTAACTAAAATCAAACATGAATCCACTTTAGAAATTACATAGGTAGGAAGGAAGAGAAGTTTCTCTTTTCTTTTCCTTCTCTTTATAACTTAGTAATTAATATAGGTTCATTCAAATTTAAACAAATCAAATAAAAAAAAATCAACTAAATCAACTAAACAACTTGAATAAAACTACCTATCTAAGTTGACCATTTTTCAAACTTAGAAAATTTAAACATTAAAACCATAGCTAAGTATACTACACAAACCTTAAATGGCACACACATTAGACTAAGTCATCATTTCTAGCTTTAGGTTAGGGTGGTACATGGTTTGATGTTTTACTTTATTTTCTAATCTAATATTTTAGTCGAATGTTAGGGTGTATGCGTTGAATGGTAGGACAATTTAGTTTAATCATTGTCTTCTGCGGTGAATGTGCTTAAGGGCTATAATAAATAAAAATATAAATGCTTTTATTATGCAGTGCTTATACCCATAAGCATAATCCAATAGGCCAGTGGACTTGGTTTTATGTGTTGGGTGCTAAGTCCAATATACATGCTTGGGATTTGTATGGTTTGTTTAGCTAATCTCTGTTTTACAAGTGTTAGTTAGATTTACTTTTCCTTTTCATGTAATTTTACAATTAGGATTTTGGAATGATTATTATGGGGATTATGATGAGCATTAGTCATAAGATTTCATCTTATGTACCATCTGAAACCTTTGGAGCAACCACATTCCAACCATCCAAAAGAAGGAACCAAAAGAAGAAGAAGAAAAGAAGAAAAAAAGAAAGAAGAAGTGAAGAATGAAGACCCACCATAACATGAATTCCAAGATTAATTTTAATTAATTCATTTGTAATCTGGGTTGTATAAGGGTGTTGGCTACCAATTTGTTTTCGGGTTTGTCGATGGTGCGATAAATGATCTTTTATTCTTTTTTGTGTTAGCTTTATAAAATATTTGATGTTTTGTTTAGCTTGTGCATTAGAAATGATATATTTTCCTAGTTTCTTTCTTGCTTGATGTATGGCTTGGATGACGATTAGGCTCTTAGAAAAAAAATCTTCTACCAAATTAATAAACTAAAATTTAAAATAAACAACTCATAACCTCACTTAAAGCCCAAGTTAAAATCAAGATAAAAATTAGCAACCCCTTAGTTGGATGTGTACTTTCTTTTCTAACATCATGGATAAAAGCATATTATTTCACTCTTGATTGGAGGCTTCCACCTTTGCGAGAACTTGGCACCTGTGAGAGCCATGGTGAAACACCTACTTATCTTATTAATTTTTTGGCCCATAATCTTATTTCTCATGCATTAGGCATATGAATCCTATAGCCGAGTCAATTGATTGTTCTAAACATAAACAAAACATATGAAAATTTTGCATTATATTTAAGTCATTATTCATTCCCTTACATGATCAGTCTCTTTAGGGGTGTGTTTAAGGATTTAGTCTCATTCTAAATAAATAACAACATTGCTATCTTGCATAAACATATGACTTGCTTGCATATTAAAACCGTAGGAGGAGTTAGTTAGACCTCCCCAGGTTGTAAGTCAAGCAGTGGTGATTTATCTTCTCTCTTTGAGGTAAACCAAATACCCATTTTGCCTTAGATTTAGGTCATGCTTTTGTCCCTGTAAGTTCCTAGATTTAGGTTGAGGTTGCTACTTCCTTTTCGATAAGCATAAATTCTCACCTCTTAGGCAATTCTATGATCTTGTATTATGGAATCATAAGCCACATTTCTAATAAAAATTAAACTCAAACACATTAATTCAATTTCAAAATGTAAAGCACAATCATAGGGTAGTGGGTGCTTACTTGGGCCTCCTAGTTTCTTAAGCATTCCCTACTTATTTTCATTTGGCTTGATAAGAACTCTCCTCTTGATCAATCCCACTTGACTTTAAAAATAAATGTCGATTGATAGTCCTACCTTTCAAAATCTTTGGAGACAACGATCATTTACCTCTAAGGAATCATGTTCCTTAGGATGTAATTAACTATGGGGGCTTGCCTGTAGAACAACCGGTTTAAAATAAACCTTATTTTATTTTTCATGTAAAATAGGTGAAGAATCTGACATTCATAATCCATAGGAGTCCTTATTGGTGATTAGGTCCATTGTAGGGTGGTGACTTCTATCTTTCAAGATAGTACACCTCTTCTCAATCATACCCATCATCTAATAAGAACATCTAGATTGTGTATCATCCAACAAGGCATTATGTATATTTCTATTTTCATTTATCCTCTTTTCCTAAAGGGATAGATGAAGGTAGGATATATATAATTTTCACCATAGCTTTCTCCAACGACCATTGTGAAAGGAACCCTTTGGTTAGATGGTCCACCATTTGGGGTAGACTACCCTTTGGATGGAAATGAGATAGGTCAAGGCCTAAGCCCTTCTTAGTGCAATCCATCACAAACCAATGGGATCCATCAAATGAAATTAAAAAAAATTTATCTTGACTACTTTTGAGTTGATATTGGTACCCCAATGCATTCACTTTAGCTACCCTTAGGTTATCTTGATGAATAGTCCTACCATGTGGTGGTAGACTACCCATTTAGATCGGTAAATTTGAGATGTGAGCTAACATGGTCCCTTCTCTTGATGGAAACCAATAGGGTCCATCTCAAAATTTTAAATTTTAAAATTTAAAACAAACTAAACCAACCTCCCTAGTGAGTCAAATTAAACATCGGACACACCAAACTCTCATCCCGGTGGATTCCTCCTTATGCCCTTGGCATAAACCTCTCACATGTCTTACCCAATGCATGTGTGACCCTTGTAGATCTCCTCCATATCATTGATATGGAGTTTTTATCAAATTCATCTATGCTCTCTTATGCCCTTGGCATGAGTTGAGTTACATTGCACTAAGATCATGATTCTATCTACCTCTGGGTTTAGGTATAGATCATTTCCATTAGTGTTTGCAATATTTTGGATGTTGTTGATCATTTCTCAAAGCCAATATGCGGTGTGCCCTGGGTTACACCACGCTGATTGGTGCTTGTTGACCTCACTTTTGGAGTGAGTTCTCAACCTTCTCTTCTTAGACTTAGGAGTCTTCTAGGCATAAGACTTCTTTAGTAATAAGACACTAGAGATTAGGTGAACACTTAGCCTAAACCTAGAGACTTAGAAGGATTAATCATAAAATTAGGTCATGCCCAGGGACTTATGAAAATCACCTACACTATAGCCTAAACCCAATCCATGTATACCTTCTTAAATTCAATTCATATCCAAATTTCCAACCAAACCTCAAACTAAATTTCAAATCCAAATCCAATTCCAAATTCTAAATCAAATGATTGAAGCCTTTGATCAAATCCTTCCAAAACCTATGATCTTATCCTATGGACTTAGCCTTAGTCAAATTCAATTGATTTTCACCAAAACCAATTCAACCCCTTAATCATGTACCAAATCCAAATCCAAATCTAAACTAAATGATTGCAACCTATAATCAAATCCAAAATCAAAATCCATGAGCTTAACAATCTTACCTCAACCCAAAATCAATTGATTTCTTTATAAAATAATCATTCTTTCATTTATATTCACAAATATAAATGAAACCCATCAATGATCAAAACTAAATCAAACTAAATTAATTTTCTACTTAAGCCCTTTTGACCTACCTCCATGAGCATAGTCAAATTTGCTTCCAAATCACTCAAACTCAAGTAATTTTCTCATAAATCATTTTTTATCTTTTTTTATATTCACAAATATAAATGAAATATAAATTCACATGACCAAAACCTAGTCCAAAATCAAGTCAAAACCTAATTCTATCCTTTAAGCCAATTCTTTAAACTTGGATCCTATCAAATCAAATCAAAACCAATGAATTTTCTCTTGAATCAATCATTCATTCAATCATTCTTTTATTTATATTCAATCTAAAGTGACCAATTTGTCCTAATGAACCAAAATCCTATCCAATCCAAATCAAAGTAAATTAAGCCAATCCAAACTTCATGACATGATTGTTGATCACCTTAAATTGATCAATTATCATATTGGGTCAAACCAAGTCAACTAGCCATTGACCAAGTCAACCCTTTAATATGAACCCAAACTAGCTAAATTGCAACCTAAACCAAATCCATTAAAACTAATGATTCAAACCAACCCAAAATCAATACTTGAACATAACTTGACCTTGATTGAGCCAAACCTAACCCAATTGGCCCTCTTAACCCAAGTTGACCCAAATTGACCTAAATGACCATGGGTCAAATAAAATCCAACCCAAATTAATTGCAACCAATGGCTCAAGTTTATTCCAAATTATTGAACTTGACCAAAGCCATAATTGAGCCCAATTTGACCAATTGTTGACCAAAAACTTCCTAAATTGACCTAAAGGATCAAATTATAAAATCCAAATTGATTTAAACCAAAGCTACAATCATTTTAAATTAACCAATTGAACTTGAACCAACAAACCCAAGACAATTTGGCTAATTTGGTCAAATTGATCAACTTGACCCATTTGACCTATATGAATCCAAATGAGCCAAAATTCAACCTAGGCCAAATTGATTGAAACTGAACCAATGCACTCCAAATGGTCATTTGAACTTGTCTAACCTTGATTTGACCTAATTTGACCAATTGGTCAACCTAACCTATTTTGACCTAATTTGACCCAAATGGGTCAAACTTAGTCAAATTGAACCACATGAAGTCCAAATTACATGAAATTTGGTCCACTCACTTTTGACTCATTTCAAATCTGTCCAAATAAAATTCAATGCTAAATGACCACTCTACCCTTGGGCTAAGGGTATCACATAAGACAAAACATCCATGTAAATGGTCATTTTCTCTTGCACTTGGAACTCATCCATTGGTCCACTTAGGATCAAGGACATTGACCAACGACCCAAGTGATGGTTTGGTTAGCATGACTCATGGGGAGTGAATTTTCACATCCCCATTGGCACACTTGACAAGGACTCCCACTCCCCTTGCCTTGTCTCTCGCACCTTCCTCCACTCAAGTGAAGCCACAAGATGATTCCTGCTATTCCAACCACCATATGCCATAGGACATCCACTTGACCAAAATCACAATGAAAGGGAATTTTTGGCCAAAATAAACAAGGGAATAGAGGCCGAAATATTCTACTCCTTCCTCATATCACTCCCTAGAGCTCTTAAACCAACCAGCAACCATTCTCACTTCATTTTGGGTGAAATCCATCAAAATCAAGTGGATTTCGGTGAGGAAGTGGTGACCATTGGTGGATACATCATTCAAAGGGAAGCAAAGTTCTAGATCCATTCCAAAGCTTCTTGTTGCATTCAAAGCTCGGATCATCACCACCGCCAAAATCATCCCGGTGAGGTAATTTTCAAGAACCGTAGTCGACCTTAGGAGCTTTTATTTATGATAATTTTTTATGCAATTTTAGAAATTTCTATTAAATAAACTTTGCAATTTTCATTTTATATCATACCCACATGAATCAAAGTTTTGGGTGAAGATCGTTCGAGAATGGACAAATCTTGTCCGATCTCAAAATTGATCAATTTTTATTGTTCATTGACCACTATTTCATCATTCGTTGCACGGGAACGAGTCGTCCGATCTCCCATCCAAGGGATGGAGAGATTAACAAATCGCCCATTTTACCGTTAGATCGAACAAATCAATCTAGACGTCAATCTGTACCATCCAATCGATCCACATTGATCCCTATTTTGCTTTTGTTTCCCATATGAAACTATGACACTCGGTGCTCACCACACGCTCGTCCGCAAAATCGTGGATCAAACCATGGTCACCAGCGGCATAGCGTGCCACGAGACCAATCATGTAGCCATGTAAGCGCATTGCATCGTGCATAACTAGGTTAAAGAAATTAGGGATTTTTTGATGTTTTAAAATTATTTAAATCACCTTAAACTTAAAAAAATTCATAGAAAAATAAAATACATAACCAAAATTGTAAATAAGGGTTAGTTGGATTAGTCTTTGAGAAGAATCCAACAAACATAAAATCCACAAATTCCATTGAAAATTTTAAGATTAATGTGAATTTTAGTGAACATAAAATTTCATTAATTAAACCAACAATACAAATTGGAATGCATTGAAATTTTCAAAGATTGAAATTGATTTTAAAATACACATACCATAAAACTTCAAGTCAAAAGGATTTTTGAATTGGGAGATATTGCAATCTGAAGCTCAAATAGTCTAATTTACTTAAAATAAATTAATAGACTTTATAAAAATCATAAAAAATTATTTAAATTAGCTAAAACTTTGGAAAATCATAAAAATCATAGAAAATCTTTAAAATACAAATAGATATTCATTTTAAGGTATTTAGAGAATTTATTAAAAATATCTTTAATTGATTTTGTAGTAATTAAGCTTAGATTTTTTAATTAATTATCTTAATTACTCCTAATTAATTAACCCTAATTTTTTGAGATTATTTAATGGGATGACCTCTACCTCCCCTAATTTTCTTGGGAATTATTCATTAATTATGAGAATTAGCTAATTAGGCCTTAATTACACCACTAATTTGATTAAGGTTAATTAATCACATGAACAGCTAATTAATTGGTTGGGCTCACTTGTCACTACTTAGTGAGGACTTGGGGATTAAGTTGGGGCCTCTTTCTAATCTTTTCCCTCACTTCATTTGGAGGATATTAACCCATGTAGCAATTAAGTTCAAATTTAATTAAGTTATTAATGATTTCATTAATCTAATTAAAATCTAAAATAAATCATAACCTAATTAATCAATTCATTGGTAGATCTTTAGGGTTTAATAACCTAAAGACACTTAAAGAAATTATGGTTAACCCACATGTGTGGAAAACTATAAAAGTACTTATTAACCTAATTAATTATTAATTATGAGCTAATTACATTAGGCCATTTCATTTCTTAGGATCATTACAAATTATTTTCCATGCATATCATGTTGGCTCATAATTATTTAATTAATTACTTAAGGCAACATAGGCAAGGGTTCATTAATGGATTTAATGCATATCACAACTTAATTAATCCATAAAATCAACTTAATTACTTTTCATTAAACCAAAATAAATCACAAACATGGGAATGGGTTAGGATCAGCAAAGCTTTCTCTCATTTTATTAAATCAAATCAAAACATAAAATGAAAGATGGCATTAATAAGATTTGGTTTTCCTTAAATGCTTTTATTTGTAATGATTGTCCTTAGGAATTAGTTTGATTGAATGAAACATGAGTTTTATGTCTTATTATTCCTTTCCAATCATATTAAATGATGTGTCTCATGTGGTTCCATGCATTCATGTTTTCAAAATGTTTAAACTTAAATGAATTTCTTTATGTCAAGTTTGCAAGTGTTGATTAACCTAATATGTATGGCTATTATCATAATTCAATCAAAATCTACTTTCTTTAAAAAATTTATAAATCAACTTTAACAATTGGAGTGATAACGGTTATAAATATCTATAAATTTGTATGTGTTTATGGCTTAGAATGTGTGATATGGTGATCTCTTTCTTTAGTCTATATGGATTTACATAAGGTTTGAATGTTAACAAGTGTATAGCCCATTTGAAAAGGGCACAACATTTGTTTGAACTCATCCCTATGTATTTCTTTCTTAGAGTTTAGATAGAACTTAACTCACATGTACAAATAATTCAATTGAAGAAAATATAACTTTTGCATGATTTTCTATTCTTAAAGTCATTTGTAATGCGTTCATGTGTATTTAAGAGTAGTGGTATATCTAGTATGGACATTCCGGGATGCAAGGTTTTAAGTAGCCCTAAGGAGGTCTTTACCTCTCCCACAGTTAACAATGATGAAGTATCCACTTAAAACTCATATACACTTGTATGTGCATTTAGCTAATGAATGAAAATCTTCTTTCCAACTTAATGAACTTTTGCATAATTTTTTTATTCTTGTAGTCATTTATACATTCATGTGTATTTAAGAGTAGTGGGTATATCTAGTCAATATTTTAAGGGCGTAAGGCTTTAAGTATCCCCAAGGAGGTCTTTATCTCACTCCCACGGTTAATAAAGGTGAAGTATCCACTTAAAACTTCCATACACTTGCATGTGCATTTAGCTAATGAATGAAAATCTTCTTCCCAACATAATGAACTTTTTGCATGATTTTCTATTCTTGTAGTCATTTGTACATTCATATGTATTTAAGAATAATGAATATATCTAGTCTAGACATTACGGGGATGCAAGGCTTTAAGTTAAGGAGGTCTTTACCTCACTCCCTAGTTTAACAATGTTGAAGTATCCACTTAAAACTTTCATACACTTGTATGTATTTTTAGCTAATGAATGAAAATCTTCTTTAACTTAATGAGCTTTTGCATATTTTTACATTCTTGTAGCCACTTGTACATTCATGTATCCAAGAATAGTGGGTATATCTAGTCGGACATTTTGGGATGGAAGGCTTTAAGTATCTCTAAGGAGGTCTTTACCACACTCCCTAGTTTAACAATGGAAAAGTACTTGCTTAAAACTTTTATACATTTGAATGTGCATTTAGCTAATGAGTGAAAATCCCATTTTCTACAAAATACACATATGCATCTTTCATTTAATGTGTGCTAAAAGAAATATGTTGCATGTATAGTTATACTTTGAATTAAGTCATATGCATGCTACATATGATGGAAAGGAATAACTTGATATATGTCATCTAATAGTAATTCAATTAAATTAATCCTAAGAAGCGTTTATTGTTGAATGCAATCATTTAAGATGAACCTAAACTTAGGATTAATTCAAAATATGTAATAAGCCATTCACTAAAGAGAACTAAACCAAATTAACATGCTTTAGAAAGTGGCTTAGGTAGGGATAAAAGAGGGCAACATCTTTCTTCTCTTTAAAACATTTAGTTACTATGTGTGAGTCACATGAAATAAAAGAAAACACAAATTAAGACTTACAAATCAATTAAAGCACTTGAAGTGAAACAACCCTTTAAATTGAATCTTTCTACACTTAAAAAATCATAACTCGATGCTTAGCAAGACATACCACATAAGCCTTAACACTCACATTAGAATAAGTCACTACTTCTAACTTTATGTTAGGGTGGTGCTTGGTTTGATGTATGTTTCATTTGTGATGTAATTCTTTAGAATGGCTATTAGGTTGTATCCCTGAATGTTGCCGTGATGAGCCTAATCATATTTTCCACGGGGTTATGCCTAAGGGTGCTTAAAATAAATATAAGTTCTCTCTTTGTAGGTTGCTTAAACCCCTTTAGCATAATCCAAACTAAGGAGTGGGCTTGTTACTCTGTGCGGTGCTAAGTCCAAATTATAAATATAAATGCTTAAGTTGTATGTGTATTTAGCTAACACTTGTCTTGTATGTGTAGTTAGATTTACTTATGATATTTATAAAATATAACCACATCGTCCTTTTATCCTTTTGTGCTAGTTATAAAATTGCTTAATGTTATGTTTAGTTGTGCATTAGAAATTACATGCCTTTTCATAGTTTCTTTATGATTGGTGTTTATTGTTTGACTGGATACGATTAGGCTCTTAAGAAAAAATAAATCTTTTACTCAACTACAACTCATAACTAAAGTTTTAGATAATTCATAACCTCACAATAAAAGTCTAAGCATTAAATAAGATAATTAAAAAATTTAGCAACCCCTTAGGAATGTTGTATATTTCATATCATGCATGCATATTCTTTCTCTCTTGAAAATAGAAGATTTTCATCCTTACATGATAGAGGAATTCTTGACTGTGAGGGCATCCCTTGTGGTGGAAAATACCCCTTCTTGCTGATTTAGCTAATAATCTAATTTCATCATGCATATAGGCATACAAAATCCCAAAGCCTTTGTCAAAATGAAGCATCAAAATCAAATAAAATTTTAAAAGAGTTGCAATTGTAGATTAAGTCATTACTTATACCACTCATGCTCTAGTCTCTTAAGGAGTTGGTTTAAGGACTTTAGTCTCTTTCTAAATTAATAATATCCCAACTATCTTGTAATTTCATTAGACTTGCCTACATGGATTTAAATCGTAGGAGGAGTTAGTCCACTCTAGGCTTGTAAGCCCACATCGGTGGTTTATCCTCTCTTATGGAGGTAAACATTATACCCATCTTCGCTAGATTTAGGTTGTTCTTTAGCTCTTACTAAAGCCCACCTAGATTTAGGATCGGTAGCTATTTTCTTTAGGCTACTAGCATAAATTCTCACCTCTTAGACATTTTCACAACCTTTATGGGATTATAAGTCTTAGCTTTCTAATAAAATGCCAACTTCAATCAAATTAATCTCTTCAACTTGACACATAAAGCCCAACCATATGATAGATTGGAGTGCTAACTAGGTTTCTAATATCATGAGCAATTCTTATTCATTCCCTTTGGCTTAGATAATAAGTCTTCTCCTTGAACAATCCCATTTGATTTTTTTTAATACAAGCAATCCTTTGATAGTCTAGCCTTGAAATCTTTGGAGACCTTAATTTTTTACTTTAATGAGAGTATTTCTAAGGAATTCTATTCCTTAGATGTAATTAACTATGGGGCATGCCTCATAGGGAACTTAACGAACCCGCTTAATTCAAACCCTACTTTACTTTTCTATATAAAATAAAGAAAAATCTGGTACATTTGAAGACCCATCATGCCTTGAGGAGTCCTTATTAGGTGATTAGGTCCATTACAGGTAATGATCTCTATCTTTTGAGGTAGCACATCATTTCTTAATGTTGTACTTGATCACTTCAATAAGTACCCTCTAAGATCTGTGGTGTCCTACATCTCAAAAAATAAACACCACACTCCCAATATTTAACTTAAACAAATCCAAACTTTAGACAATCATACACTTAAAGCTTAGCTAAAGACATACCATAAAAATTCTTAGCACACACATTAGAATACTAAGGCACCACTTCTATCTCTAGGTTAGGCTAGTGTATGTTGTGGTTTTGTGTTTTATTTTATGATGTAATGTCTTAGATTACATGTTAGGGTTTTATCGTGGTAGATGTTAAGTAGTTAATAGCTAACGATATTTTGTAGATGATTATGCTAAAGGGGTCACTAAAATAATAAAAAATATAAATGATTTGCTTGCGGTGGTTTATGCCCCTAACGATACATTTAAAGGCAATTGGGCTTGCTTACCCATGTGTAGGGTGCTAAGTCCAAATATATAAAATATAATTATTTAGCTTGTATGTTTATTTAACTAACATATATTTTGTAGGTGTAGTTAGATTTTATATTTCATAAATATGTAATTTTGAAATAGGAATTAGGATTAGTGCTATGGTGTTTAGGATGAGCGGTGGCTAGAAGGCAAAGATCGGGAGGCCAAAGCAGGGTAATCCAAAGAAGAGAAAGAAAGAAAGACAAGAAGTTGAAGACATAGCATATATTTTATTATAATTATAATATTCTTTTATATTCTAGTTTGTATAAGGTTAGACCTCCTACCCTTTTTTTTCTCTCTAGGGTGTATAGCTACCGTCCTTTTATTCTTTTACAAAAATTTAAATGTTTGATTGTCATATTAGTTTGTGCAATAGAAATGACATGCTTTTATATATTTCTTAAAGTTTGATGATTTGATGTGTGGCTGGATGTGGTAGGCTCTTTAAGATAAAATTAAATTTTATACCCACTAGTAACTCATAACTAAATTTTAATACCAATCCCAACCTCATCTTAAAGCCTAAGTTCATAATCAAGATAAATAAAAGATTTAGCAATATCATCTTGTTTCACTCTTGAATAAAGAGTGTCTCCATTCTAACATAATAGAGGATATGCTTGACCTTTGAGGGTTATCCCTCATCTGGAGAACATCTCCTCCCAATAATTTAACCCACAACCTTATTTCATCATGCATATAGGCAAAATTATCCCAAGCCTATGTCCAAAATAAATGTGTCAAAATGGTGTAAAAATATTATAAATTTTTTGCATTAGTCTAAGTCATGTTTTAATACCAATCATGATCTAGTCTCTTAGAGAGTGAGTTTAGAACTCTAACTTCTTTTCGTAAATACAGCTATCTGCATTTATATAAGACCAACCTACATGATTTCAAAGCGTAGGAGTTGTTAGATGGCGGCCACTCAGGATGATTGTAAGCCAAGAAGAGTCAAGATGAGTCTACCTCTCTTGTAGAGGTAAAGCATTATATCCCATTTTCGATTAGACTTAGGTCATGCTTTTAACTTGTGTTAAAGTATCCTAGATTTAGGATCAGGCTACTAATTTCCTTGGCTATGAGTATAAGTCCTCACCTCTTAAGAATTTCCACAATCTTGTGTTGATGAATTATAAGCCCTAATATTTTAATAAAGATTCCAACTTAAACAAAATAAATTCTCTCTTTCAGATATGAAAAGCCTTACTATAAGGTAGACTAGAGTACTCACTAGGTTTCCTAGTATCATGGGTGCTCCCTACTTATCTTCCTTTAGAATATGCAAATAAGTCTTTTTTTTAAACTCTCCCACTTGACTTTCATAAATACCCAATCCTTTGATAGTCTTGCTTTGAAACCTTTGAGGATATTTATTGACTACTCTAATCGAGTATTCTTAAAAAATTTATGTTTTCTAAGTTGTAATTAACTATTGAAGCTTGCTTCCATAGGGAGATCGACATAAAATAAACCTTGCTCTACTTCTCCATGTAAAGTAGGGAAAATCTTTGGTATATACAAAGACCCATCTACCTTAGAGTCCTTATTAGGTGATCAACTCCATTGTTAGGTGTTGTTTTCATCTTTCGAGACATGACATCATACCTTAATGTTGATCACTTTAATAAGTAACCACTAAGATCTATGTGGTGTCCCTACGACTCCAAATTAAAACACCACGACACTAGTTGGTTTTGTTGATAAAATTTTTCTTCAACATCTATTTTCGAAGAATCATAAGTTACTTCATATATTTTGATAAAATTAAGGAGTCTAAAAATATGAGAAGAGGTCGTGGTGTTTACAAAAATATAGTACTAGGTAGATCTAAGGGGTGCTCATTTAGATGACTGAGAATGACATCAAATAATGATGTGCTACCTAAAAAATGGAGATATCATCATGTGATGGACTCAATCATTTAATAAGAACTCCTAAGACTAGAAGGTCTACATGTACCGAGATATTTTTTCTACCTTATATGGATAAAGTAAGATAGGGTTAATTTTAAACTCAATTGTAAGTTCTCTATCAAGGCAAGCTCTAATAGTTAATTACATTATAAAAGATATGATCTCTCAGAAAAACTCTTAATTAAAATAGTTGGTTGGTGTCTTTATGGATTTCAAAGGTTATGGTGAAAGGGTTGCTCATTTTGAGATTAAATGGGATAGGGCAAGTTGAAAAGTTCTAAGCATGTTTCAAAGGATGATAAATAAAAAAATGTTTTGATCGTGAAGCATAGTAAACTCTTGATCCATCATATTGTTGAGCTTTATAATTTTGAATTGAGATTTATGTTTGAGTTAATAATTTATTAGAATACCAAGACTTATGTCTCAATGACACAAAACTATAAGAATGCTTGAGATGTGATGATTTACATTCATTGTAGGGAGAAATAAGTTTCCTCAAATCCCAAAGTAAAGGTGCTTCACATCTTTGAAAGCTTCGACCTATTTTAACTAGTGAGATGAAATGTAATTGTACATTCTTGTGGAAATTTTATTTGGAACACCAAGTAGATCTTGGGGTTCTTATTTATGTAATCAAATATGTTATTAAGGGATAAATATATTATCTTAAAGAATAAATGTATTACCTTATAATGGATTTGATTACTCAATAAGGACTCCTAAGACCTGATGGGTCTTTAATATAGCAGATTCTTCCCTTGAACTACAAAGGAAAGTAGAATAGAGTTTATTTTATTGTAGGGTTCGTAGTTCCCTAAGAGCAAGTATTGTTAATTATATCTTAGAAGAAAGGAAATTTCTCCTAAGAATACTCTTGATTAAAGAAACACTTTCATCTCTATGAATTTCAATGATCATCTCAAAATAATTGAACACTCCAAGGAGGAAGAGTTCTTTTTAAGCTAATCAAAATAAATAGGAAATGCTATTAGATGCTAGGAGGTTCCGTAAGTATTTCAACTATCCTCTTGTTGTGCTTTACATTTTGAGATTGAATTTATTAGAGTTGTGAGTTCGACATTTTATTGAAAATTTAGGACTTAGATTCTAACACAAAGGCTGTAAATATTGATGGTTGAAGACTTATTCCAACGGATGCTTAACATAAATTTAAAAATGCTTATGATGAAATATTCTATGTTTTGGGAATTATCAAATCATCTTCTTACTTAAGAAAATGAAATTATTCTTGACTTTATGGACTTATTTTCCACCTAGAAGGATTGCCCACTACCTGCGATTCAAAACTATGATTCCAATTTTATGTATGTAAGATGGTGGGTTGTTATGTTTAGGAAAGAAAACCAAAAGCCTAAGCGACTCTAAGAAATTAGATCATGTGTGGTATTCATTCCATGACTTACACTAATATAATAAAATTTATAATTTTATTGCATTTTGACTCATCAATTTTAGACTCAAGCTTAGGAGGATTTATGCCTAAATGCATAATGAAAATTGGTTTTGGGCCAAATCATAGAGAAGGGGAGTTCTCCACTACAAGGATTTCTCTACAAGTCAAGCCTATCCCTTATCGTGCAAGAATGGAGACACCCTATTTACAAGAGTGAAATAATATGTATGCATTATGTTGAAATATACAATATTTAGCTAAGAGGTTGCTCAATCTTTTATTTCTTTATTAAGATCATAGGCTTTAAAGTGAGGTTATGAGTTGATTAAAATTTAATTAAAATTATTATTTATGAGAGAAAATTCAATTTTTCTAAGAGCCTAATGCATCCAAGCTTCATCATAGTATATAACAATCATAGAAAAGAAACTTATAAAAAAGCAGTTCTATTGTGCACCCAAAATAAATTAAGCCAAATTTAAATAAATAAAATAGGCTAGTGCAGCCAAGTATCGCTATACACCTTGAAAAAAATATGAGCGGTTGTGCTTTTGCCCTTATCTTTTCGACTAGAACTAAAATTTTAATCTATGGGGTCTTCATTAACTCGAGGATCATCGACTTGTTCAAGGACCTCCTTAGGCTCCCTTGGGAACCATCAAATAGGTTTAGTTAGGCTTTACCAATCTTGAACCCCATAGATCATAACCTAATTCTAGGTTCAAATTTCAATTTCAAATTTTAAAATAAAATCTTAAATCTTGCAAAATAGATATTAGGAAAAAACTACGAGGTCAATAGTTTATATTTAAAGCATATGAGCTTAACATCAATGATTACCAAACCCACATGTCCTATTGGGCTATTCTTAGAGACTTAAGTAGCACCGCAAATAAATATCTTTTATTTTATTTTATGACATTCCCTTTAAGCACAACCCCAGAGAAAATAGTATTAGCCTAAAAAAAGCTCTAATATCCGGACTAGTGAGCAAATAATCCTAGCCATCCATTCTAAAATAGAACATCATAAAATAAGAAAAATATTACATCACAATCAACATGTTGGCCAAACCTAATTCTAGGGTAACTAGTATCTTAGTGTGTCAAAATAGGACTTGTGTGGTATGAGCATAAGGCTTTGTTTTAGTGTAAGTTTAATTCAAGTCAATTTCGTTCAATTTACCATGTGGTGGTTTCACTTTAAGTGATTTAATTGATTTTAAATTTTATTTCAATTTTAAATTTATTTTGTGTTAAATTTGAATTTAGATTTCAAAATTGAAGAATAAAATAAATTTTGCTTAAGGCGAACCCATTCTATCTAACATCTTAATCCTAGTAGAATGAAATCTCCACCACAGGTGAAAATACAATCCAAGAGTCAAACTAAGAACATATATCTCAATTAACCCCTTTGAATTTTTTGGATGATTTAATTAAATTGGATTTGATTTGATTAACATTTTTTTTGAATTTCAAAATTTAAGTTTATTTTTCATGTGCTTTGATTTATGATACTAATTTTGGATTAAGTTTTGATTTGATTTAATTCACTTTTAATAATTTAATTAATATTTAATATTTTTTAATAGATGTTTAATTTTTTTCTTCAAATTTCACTTTAACTATTTAATTTTATATGATTTGTAATGATTAAATCATTTCAATGTTATTTAAATTGAATGATTTCATATTTTCATTTAACTTTGGTTTGATCTAATTAAGATATTTTAGTTTAATTAATTTTTTTATTTGATTAAGGTTCAAAGCAACTTTTTATTTGGATTCTAATTAGGAGTTTGATCATTTGGTTTATTGAATTTGGTGATTTGATTTACATATTGATTTTAGTTTGAGAATTTTTTTTGAGTTGAATTAATCTTTTGATTTGACTTAATTGATTTGATTTATTAAGTTTTATTAATTTATGGATTTTCTTAGGTTAAATCAACTAAATATTTATTTTGATTTCAATTAAACTTGATTGTTTGTATTTAAAGTTTCATTTAATTTGATTCATTTATTAGAATTTGATTAATATCTTTCAATGATAGTTCATGTTTAATTTGATTATTAAACTTGTATATTTAATGATTAATTAATCCATCTTATTCAAAAGATTGAATTGAACCTAATTTGGTTATATATTGAGTTGATTAAAGTTTACTTTAGTTTCATTTGATTTTATTTGATTAATAGCATATGATTAATCAAAATGAATTTTACTATGATTATTTTAATTTAAGGTTTAGTGATTGGGCAATGTTTGATTCAATTTGTTGCTTATTGAATTCAAATAAATTTTATGGTTGAGAATCAATGTTTACTTAAGGTTTAAATGGGTCAATTTAATTGTAGCAAAAGATCGGTGTATGAGTTATGCTATGCACCTTTAAAAAAAATGAGTAGTGAACTTAGCCCTTATATAGTGCCTATAACTAAGTATTACAATGATAAGCTAATAGGAGGCTTTATCTTCTCCTTTAAAAATATAGACACTCTAGGGTTCATAAGACCTCTCGGTTTATACCTTTTAGTCACTACTCATCTTAAATCATATGGTTTTAATCGATTCTAGTATAAAATATATTTTAAATTCCAAAATTAAACCTAATTAATCTTGCAAAATAAAGATTAGCTAGGATAAAAAATACACAAGTAATTATAATCTATATAGTGGGGCTTAACATTAGCAAGTGTCCAAGCTAATTTTGTCTTATTGAGTTATGCTGGAAATATCACCAACAAGCAAACTTAGAGTTTTAAATTTATTATGGCATCTACTTTTTTATTGAGCACAATCCCTATAGAAAACTACATTAGTCTAATATCATCCTAATATCTAGTTGATGAGTCATACACCCTAATATCCAATCTAAAATATTACATCATAAAATAAAAAAATGAATCCATTACAACAAAGCATCAATCAACTTAATTCTAGGATTGGTGACCTATCAATCTAATGTGTGCAAAGGCTAGTGTGGTGAGACAAAAGCTAGACTTTAATATTTAACTTATCATTTAAGAATGAAGTTTAATTTCAATTTATGTGATTAACGACATGGATATGAGTTTTAAATTATCAATTTGATTTTAATTAAAGCTGGATTTAATGTTTTAAAGAGTATAAAGAATGATGAATTCCACTTGAGTTGAAACACATTCCTTTTACACCCTTATCCTAGTGTAGTCTAAAGGTGAATTTTATGACTTTTAGTTAATTTAGCAAGCATTAAATTTAATTAAATCCTAAGTTTGAATCAAACATGAATGACGTTATGATCATGCAACATATTTTTAGAATGAGAGAGATGGGCTAGAAATTTTTCATGGCAATTATATATTTCTTCTTTATTACTTTAATATTATTTCACATTCAAAATATTGTATTACTCTATAAGCTAAGAAAAACATTTAATTTTTTTCTTTAAAATTCATTTATATACATCTCATGACTTATGAAAATAATGATTCAAATATACATGCATATGTTTTTTTAATTCATTGAAATGCTTAAAGATTTAAATGTAATGTATACATGTATGCATGTTGTATTAGATAAATTTATGTATCACACATATGTGTATATAAAAAATACATTTTATAATATTAAGTGCATTATTATTGTTAAATCGAAATGTGAGGTAAAACCTCCTTGGAACCAATACCTATGCAATCTTTGTTTTCCAAACTATATACCTAATAGTTTTGTATACCTTGATATATACATACATGTATATAATAAAAATATTAAATTTGAAATTTAGCAATAATAATGGCTTAAAAATAATTCAAATCCATAACTGTATTTTCTTTGCATTTCCATAGGTATGTATCATTGTTTACTAGAGATGTGAGCTAAAACCTCATTTGAGCCATAGCCTGATGATCTTAGGTTTCCGGACCAAATATACATTAGGATTGCATTAAGCATACATATTATTATCAGCTTTATTTATCATTTTTATCAATTTAAATCTATATAATAAAGAAATTGATTTTCATATTCAATAGTGATAATAACTTATGAAGATGTATGTAAAATAAGCATAAGACATCGATTTTAAAATAGATGCAAATGAAAACTCAACTAAGCATGCATATAGAGATTAACAAAGAAGATAGCTAAGTTTCATGAAGGTACTCTCTTAAACCAATCATTCCTAAGTTTGGTTTGCATTTAGAATGCGTGTAAAGGAAATACGTGTAAAAGTGAATACTGAATTCGAATACTTTATTGTTGTTTGGTTGTGTGTAAAGTAAATACATGGAAACTATTTTTTTTGTTTGGTTGGATCAATGTAAAGTAAATCTTTGTATTCTGAATACTTTATTATATATAAATTAATTATAGAATTTATTCACTAATTAATGTATTCAATTAAAAAATAAATATATATTAAAATACAAATAAATTATAAATAAAATTTTTTCTTGACTAAAAAATAAATAAAATCACATACAAATATAATGTATTTTGAATATTTAATTATTAGTAATTAATTTACAAATTTTTTAAGATATTAATTATTAGTGTTATAAATAAATAAAATTTGAATATTATCATTTTATATTAACATAATGACCCAAATTTAATTTCTATATGACCATAATGCCTTTTAAGCTTAGTTAAATTCACTTAAAGCATTCTTAATTGAAGTGATTAAAACCATTAGAGAAGATTAAACATAAGCGAAAAGTTCAAGACATGATTTTATGATTTATTAAGATTTAATAATTATTTAATGCAATTAATCCCAAAGGGACTCAATAATTTAATTAATCATTAAACATAAGCCCAAAAATATGAAAAAATTTTAAAAAGTGCATAAACATAAATAAAATATATCCTAAAAATTCTAAAGCATATGGGTTTTATTTTATATGATTAATTAAATAAATGAGAAAAACTCCAAAATCATTAATTACACTCAAAATACTCCAAACCGATTCAAGCTTTTGATTTTATTGGAATTCTTTCTAATAGCTAAGCATAAAGAGAGGTTAATCATATTTCTTAAAACCTAAATAATTAGTTATGAATTTTCAAGTCATAGCTCTTAATAAATAATTAATGACCAATTAGCCCAATTAGTGTGGCTTTTAGATTTAATTATAACTAGATGTCCTAATTATTTTTCTTAAGTGTTTTGATGTTAAGCAACTGTGTTTAAACTCAAAACACCAATTTGGGAATTTTCATAATTTTAATTTAAGCAATTAGGTTAATCAAGTCATTATGCATTCAAAATATACAACTATTAATCCACTCATACAAATGTCATGAAATAATTATGGGGATAGTGAACATCATGAGGAATGTTCTCGAGAATTTTAAATCATTTGGATGAGTAATGTTTTGATTACTTTCAAAAATATACATTTTAGTCAAGCCCTATGTACTTTGTTCTAATTGATAAAAATTAGGGTTATTTTTAATTTTTTTATTTTCTTGATTTTCTTCTATTTACTAATTCTAAAGAATATTTATTTATATTTGTTAAAAAATTTTATAATTAGTTATGATTTTACAAAGATTTTCCTATTAGACTTATTTAAAGCCTAATTAAATGGTTTACAAAGTCAACATCTAGTCGGTCATGCTTTATGCATGCCATGAGATTAGTTATTTAAACCATATCCCGTGGCTCGACTTAAACGATGGAGGATGTGATATTGGCTTTGATTAAACTTGTAGTTTCAAAGGGATTAAATAAGAGATTCTAACATGTACTAATCACTATGGTCCATTTTAACACGCTGAATTAATGGTGCATAATTCATCTTCAACCTTCGTGAAAGACAAATAATGTTCATCTTAGGCCATTCAATTCGAGCCAACCAAGCTCAAATTCTGCAAAAAAGGTTCCAAATTGATCTACTAATAAAATGTAAGGGATCCCTGTAGCTTGATGTGCATAAAACACCAAATCACTTCACATAAGACCAAGCTCTTATGGCCAATCTAAAGTTTAAGAGATATACCTCACTAGAGACAACAACTAAAGATTAATTGACCGAGCTAGGTAGGTTCATCTTGAGGAAATGAAGCCCTATTGAGAAGATCTACGTCTACCTCCTTGCAAGTTGTCCTCTAAACCAATGCTTCACCACCTTTCATTGGAGTTTGATTTAACACTATGCTCTAATGCTCAATAAAATGTTATTAGATTCATTCTTGACCATGGGGATGTAGTGAAGGTGTTAGGTGAGTTTATCTCAAGCTAAGGAGAGGTTTTGTAAGGGTGGATATTTGAAGCACTGAGCTAAGAGAGCTTTGGTGGTGGCAAGAGTTTGGGTGCAAAAGGAGCTCAAAAATGCTGGATACTTCTGGAGTGTGGTAATGCTCTGTGTTAAGTTTGGTAAGGGAATTTAAATTTTATAGAGCTCTATGAACAACCATTTTGGCTTGGTTCAATCATGACCAGTTGGTTGTGTAGTGGAGGGAGCTAAAATGGCCTTTGATTGGTGAGGTGGAGTCCCCTTAATAGGGGAAGATTTAAGGTTGTGGGGTGAAGTGGATAGCCCATGGTTGGTGAACTAAGGGGCCCAAGGTGAAATCAATTTTACCTTAGTTAAATGTTGTCAAACCAACCTTGGTTCAAGCTAAGTCGATTGAGGTGAGCATAAAGCATGCTAAAAATGTTGCCTAATTCAAAGGAGTAGTTTAACCAATCTATGTTGGGATTTTATTTAATTTATTTTATTTATAGAATCCTTGGTTCACTTGGTTTGGGTTGAACTAGGTTCACTATGGAGTTCACTCGCAAGTGTGCAATGATCAAGAGATAAGGCATGCCAAGTTAGTAAAATTTTTACTTGATTTGGTTTTGTTTGGCTCAATTTGACTCATATAGGTTAAATTGGGTCAATTTAGGTTAGTGATTATTTGACCAAATTAAACCCAAAGTATTGGATCACATTCAAATGTTGATTTGAAACATGTTGAAGTGATTGATTTGGTTTAATTTGAGTTGGATTGAATTTAAGCTTAATGTGAATCATATGGGTTTATTTCGATTAGGTTGGGTCAATTGGCCAAATTTGGTCTAATAAATTGTTGGCTTATGTTCAAATATTAATTTGAGATTATTTAGAATACTTGGTTTGGTTCAATTTAGATGTAATTTTATTTTAGCTCAATATGGTTCACTTAGACTTATTTGGGTCAACCAATTGGCCAAATTTGATTCTAATTTGGCATAGGATATGTTCAATCATGTGTTAAGAGTGATTATAATGCTTTAGGTTGAGATCAATTTGATTTAGATTAGATTGAATTTGATTTTGGCCTAATAGGATTCAATTGGGCTAACTTGAGTTAAGTAAGTCATTTGGTCAAATTAAGCCATATTTAGGCTTTAATCAAGTTCAAATTATGTTTTAAATAGTCTAAACAATGTTAATTTAAAATGGATTTGGTTAATTTTGAGTTTATTTTTTTTGGATAAAATGAGTCAAGTTGGGTCAATTGAACTAATCGATCAAATTGAACGAAATTAGGTGTAGTTTATGCATAAATCAATTTCGTTTGGTTGGTTGGTTGATCAAAATTAATTTGGATTTGATTGAAGTTTAGGTCAAGGTGACCTAAATGAGTTAAATGAGTTAATTTGGGCTAAGTGAGCCAATTAACCCATTTGGGGTCATTTGTACTTGGTTTGGGTTTTTTTATTCTATTTGAGGATAAGATTAATTTAAAATCAATTTGGTCAATTTGGTTTAATGTATGGGGATTTTGGTTCCTTAGGCTAGGTGGGGTCCACTAGTCCAATGAATCCTAATCGTAGGGATGAATTATATAAGTCTCATTAGAGTTCATCCCTTTAATCACTAAGAATGTCTTAAGATCTAGGTGAGGAAATCAGAAATCTTAAGACTAAGAGTGGTGGGTGACCTCATTAAAAGTGAGGTCCAAGGTCATGAGGATTTTGATTTATTTCATGGCTTTAATTGTAGAAATAATCTATATAAATTTATCTTTTAAGGAGGACTATTATTTTTAATAAACCTAGCTTCTACAAATTATTGTCGCTTTGAAAATTTCTAACATTTATGAAGGATTTAAGAATTTACCAATCTACTATTGCCTTAATTTTAAGATCTAGTTTCAAATCTATAGGGAATATAATAAGACTAAGAATGATGACATTTAGAAGATAAATATTCTCATTATTTTTAAAGTGAACACAATAGTGGTCGAAAAGTGCCCTAATACTAATTGTTGGAGGATTGACCAAAATTTTAAATTTTAAATTTTAAATGTTCAAAAATTATAAATTACACTTTACATAATTCTTATATAACACACCTAAAACATAAAAATATAAATATTAACTTCTCATATTCAATTGCCCAAAGTCTTAAGCTCATGTCTTTAAACAACTTCATTTTGCTTCCTCGAACTTACTTCTTATGATTGATTCACTATTATCTCTTTCGTTCTTAATTTTTTTTAAATTAAGCAAAAAAATATGTTATAAGTGATAGGTACATTATTCTTAGTGGTTGTGGTTAAAATTTTATCTTAATACTAGGGCTTCAACATAAATATAAATAGGTAAATGATGTAATTTTAAATCAAGAATCAAATAACTATTGATTTGACATGTATTTATTTTCCACAATTTTGAATAGTCAATCAAATTAATTCTTAGAAAAAAATATATATTAAACTATGTTATTTCTATTAAATTAAAATTTTCTTATATAATTTTGCATGTACTCGCAAATTTTATGGAGTTCTACAAAGAGGTTGTGGTGATCCATATAAACTTTTACAAAGGCCCTCTAAAAATAAATTTTATTAGTGAATATCACTATCTATTAATAGAGTGGAGCAATGAGTTTGTAGAGATCCATTAGCTCTATTTACATTCAAATTTTGTATTTTGGTTTTTCTTATTTTTTCAATCAATCATCATATAAATCTATTTAGTTAATAGATCAAACTATATTATATAATATTAAATAATTTTTGTGAAAATAATAATATATAATAATAAATAATTTTTTTAGAATGTATCTTAAGTATTTATATTTCTTGCATGCATTATAAGAAAAAGATCTATTATAGCATTATTGAGGCTTTGACAAGAGTTAAAACTACTAATATATTGTTTGCATTGGTTATGAAATTATTTTAAGATTGCTATGATTGCAATTCATTGTAAAGGCCATCTGGTGGTTATTTAACTGTTGGGGAAGACTATTAGTAGTGGTTTAGGCAATGGTTTAAATAGCAAAAATTCACCAACAATAGTAGTGATTTCAACTATATGTATAACTACAAAATAAAGTAATGTTTCTAGAAGTTTGGTTTAAAAATTTTATACATAGTAGTCAATTTTAGAATATCTTACAAAATTGTAGTGATACATACCTACAACAAAATAAAAGCATCAATTGCATATTACTCAACCAAATAAATGTAATTGCTAACACACCGGTCTTATATATTAAACAAAATCTATACTAATAATATTGTTAACATATATACTTACTCAAGATAACCAACACCGTCATAAATTTTGGTGAAAGACACTATACTGATTGTTAACATAATAGATGAATAATATTTATATATTAAATTCCAATAATATGCATTACTCTCTCTCTCTCTCTCTCTCTCTCTCCACACACACACACACACACATTCCTTATTCTCTCGATATTAATCATTGAATAATTTCCTTTATTATAAATAAATAATTAGTTAGTTAATTGAATTACAATCCATGAAATAAAAATATAACTTTAATATGTAAAATTTCATATATCATGAATAAGCATCCTTGAGGTGGATGATGTAATTGAAATTGTTGCATTGATTCGATCATCTCAATTCTAAGTGAACTCACCTCACTCATATTTAAACCTAATGACTCAAGCAAATTAGCTATTATTTTCACTACTCTTGCTCAAATAAATGTATTGGATTGTAGTGACTTAAACTTTTGTGTTCATACTCTTTCAAGTTGTTTAGGACTCATGACCATTACAAACAACCTTTCATTTGCTTTTGCATTTCTATCCTTAGAAGGGACCAACCCTTAGCAAGAAAATCACAAGCTTTGGCCTAAATTATAAATATATATAGTTAAAATTAAATTCTACATGTTCAACATACATAACAAAGAGTAATATTACCCATCTCAATTTAGTGGAATTCAATTTACAATTCTTTTCTTCTATAATGTTGCTTATGTTTTCATCTTGATGAACTTGAAATATAGCATACGTCCTAATCAAATTTATCTTTTCAAAATAACATATAATCATTATGACATGTTTCTATCTATATATTTACAAGATCAAATTCTTTCTTTACCTTGCCACATATATATTCTAATGCAATGAAGGTCCTTCAATGAAGGCACTTACTAATAACTCCAACTATGTACAATGTAAGAGTGTAAAGATTTCAAGCAAAATAAGAGTAATATAAATAACAATTTTGTGTTTGACTTACAACTAGAATATAACTTCACATTAGAATCTTCATATACTTCAAAAAAATTTCTCATCATAATTGTAGATCTACATTATGCTGATCCTAATCATCCTTTAAATTCAAGGAGACATTATTAGAACAAAATGTATCCTTCAATAATTTTATACCATTCATGCTTAGTTGTTCAACCTCAAGTGGAAATTGCACAACATTAGATATAGTAGCAACTACTTTATTTATTACATCTTTATTAGCAATATTATATTTTTTGATGTTAATTTCATACTTCATATCTATAAAACTTTTGTTCAGATTAAATGATCCTTGACATCATTGATTGATAGAATATATCTATTTAATGCATGATTTGTATGGACATAAAACTCCTTTATTTACTCCCAACTCCATCCGCATTTATTGATCCAACTTATATCCATATAAAATGGAAGATAAAGTATTAAAAATTCTATATAGAACTATGATTTAAAGATTATCAAAATTAGTTGAAATTAAAAAAAGGAAAGATGAATGAATAGGTAAGGGGGTATATAAATGAAATTCTCAAGGAAAAATTCCTTAAGCGGAGGATAATTAATAACCATTATGATGGAGAATAATTCTACTTCTTGATGGACTAGCTTTCACACCTTATGTTCTTGTACATTCAATGAACACAACTATATAACTTTTTATAATATGTAAGAAAAATTCAAATCTCAATTTAGAAATTTTAAAAAAAATTTAAGTCCATGGATATTTTGGTGTTATACAGGTAAACACTAATAACTATAATTGACATAATATCTATATAATAATTATTATAAGAAATTCAACATAAATATACTATGATAAACTATTTAAGAGATTGGGGAGAGTAATCACAAAAAAAATGAAATCTAGAAGCTCTTCTTGAAGAACATCTTGCTTTTTCTTCATAAAACCTCCATGAAGATTTAATAAAATAAATTTAAAATCTTGTGATAATATTCTTAGCTTTTTTACATTCCATTCTATATTTATAGTCAAAGACATAAGTTAAAAAAAATAAAAGAAGAAAAACTTAAATAGCTCATAGAAATTCACCACATAAGTCCATTTAATAGCTCTATAAACAAGTTATTTTTTGGTGATTTCAAATTGAATTGGAAGATTGAAGGATTATGAGTTATTTGCACAAACATGAACGAATAAAGTGTTCAAGTTCAGGAATATTTGCTTTATATATTACACCTTTATGGACAATATTATATATATATATATATATATATATATATATATATATATATATATATATATATATATATTGCATGTCTATTTCATACTACATATCTAGGAAGACTTTTCTTTGAGATTAAATGATCTTTAACATCTTTGATTGATATAAAGTATCTAGTAATGCATAATTTTGTGCAGACATAAAATTGTTTTGATGAATTATTGCATTGGCTTGCAAACTCTAAAAAATCTTTAACTTCTTTATGTACTCCTACCTCTATTTGAATTTGGTAATCCAACCCTCATCTATATCAAGTGGAAAGTAGAACTTTAAAATATCTATAGAGGATTGAGAATTGAATAATATCAAATTTAGTTGAAAAAATAGAAAAAAAAAAAAGATGAATGAATAAGAAAGGAGTATAAATGGCAATTGGCAATCTTAAAGAAAATAGCTTTATGTGGAAGATCTTGGTTAACTAATATAATGGAAAAGTATTCAACTTATGGACTAGTAATCACACCTTATGTCTTCTACATCCAAGGAACACAAACTGTATAACTTTTCCTAATATGTGAGAAATATTCAAACCTCAATTTAAAAATTTAAATATTTTAAAGTCCTTTGACATTTTGGTGTTATATGTGGTAAACACTAATAAATGTAAATCACATAATATCTATATAATATTATTATAAGAAATGCAATGTAAACATACTATGATAAACTATTTAGAGATTGGGGTGAGTGATCACAAAAGGAATGAAATCTATAAGCTTTTATTGATCAATATATTGCTATTTTCTCATAAAAATATCCAATAAGATTTAATAAAAGAATCTCAAAATCTTGTGATAATATTCTTAGTTTTTTTTTTTACATTCTATTATATATTCACAAAAAAATGAATAAGTAAGAAATTATAGAATGAAAGACTTAAAAAAGCTCATAAAAATTCACCACATAAATACCTCTAATAACCCAATAACTAGTTATTTTAGGCAATTTCAAGAATTGGTAGATTGAAAGGTTATGAGCTATTTGCACAAATATGGAAGAATAATGTGTTTAAATTTAGAAACATTTGCAATTTTTAATTTAGATTTTTTATTTAAAACTTAAAAATTTAATTCTAAAATCCAAAATTATTTAATTTAGTTGTTAGAATTTAGTGATGAGATGGTTGAAAGAAGTAGCAATCATAAACATCAATTCATGTGGCAATTCAATTTGAGAATCATAACTTTGTAGTTTTTTCTAGATATTTCATCCTTACCTTGATAAGCTAAAGAACTTAGTGAATTTTATATATTTTAATATGTATAACTACATTTAATTAAGTTATGATTATTTTAATTATCTTTAATATTTTCAATAAGAAATTCTTATTTGAATTGAAAGTGAAGAAAATCAAAGCTTAAAGACCAATGCCTAGGTGTAAAATTTGAAAAAAAAAATTTGTAATGAGACAAACAATCTAGAGGAAGTGCTAGATGACTAGCATCAAGGCGATGTATTTGCAGAGATTGAATCTCAAGACAATAGCTAGTGCACCTTGGCACCATAAGGAGCAGTGTCATAGTGTTGGAAGGAGCCTAAAGAAGCCTAAAAAAATTCTTGAAGATAACGCCTAGAGTGCCTTAGCTGAAGAACCAACATGACACCAAAATTTTATATCTAACTTGAAGATAGAAATTATACTCTAGGCACTAGAATATTAATGTTCGATGCTAAAACAATTTACATTTCAATAGAAAAACAAAGTGTCTATTGTCTATGCACTACAACTTGACATATGTAGTTTCAAGAAATTTTAGTGGTTGGTTAGAGGAGTTTCAAGAGCAATTTTAGAGGATACAAGAGACAACTAATAAAGAGGTGCTCTAACTTTAAATAATACTCTATTTTGTAGTAAAAAAGATTTGGTAATTTGGTGTGTCTTATAGTGTGTGAGTGTGATTGTGAGTATAATTTTATATAGTTTCACTTGGAGAGTGATACCTAAGTGAATCTGTTTGTGTGTAGTATTTGTAAAATTCATGTGTTGTTTGTTATAGAAAATGGAGAAAGAGTATATCCAAAAGAGGGAGATTTAGACAGGGAGGCAATGAATAAAAATAAGAAGAGCTTAGAAGACTATTACTTGGTTCTATATCTTCCTTACTCTTGATTTTTCTTGATATTCTTCTATATTTATAATATGATAATTTCTATCTTTCTCAAATAAATAGCTAAATATATTATACTCTAAATTTGTAAAATCTTGTATTTTTACTATGATAATATATTGTATTGTTTTAAGTAAATATTTTGTGTTATGATTTTTATGTTGTTTTATTTTCTCCTCATGCTTAATTTAGTTGTGATCTGCAATCTTAAAATATAATATGATCAAGGATAATGAAACTCTTATTGAAATGATTAAGAAAAGGTAATCAAGTCTTTAAAATATATATAGGCATATGATATTTAGGGACTTGTAATCATATAGGTGATGAAAATAATGAAATCGTTGTATTTATTAGAATATATGCATATAACTAATTAATAATAGTGATTGGTCATTTTTATCTCATCAAGATAGTATGATAAAATTTCTCTTCATAAACAACAACATTAAATAACTTCACAAATACAAAAGTCATAGAAATAATCAAGAGATCATAAATTTAGAGTATATTTTAAAATTAAGTAAATATCATATTTAGAAAAGGTTGCTTTTATTAATTTTCAATAAGATTATTTTTCTACATTTATAATTAATTAGATAAAAAATTATTAGGGTGCCAATGGATTAGTAATTCACTTTTAGATTTTATATCGATCTTCATGGGAAAGATACTCAATCATCATTATATTACTTTGAGATTACCTATATGATTTTGTCAAGTCAAGTTTTTGATGCCATTATCGAGATTTGATAAAATTTTAATTAAGTTAATATATTTTTATTCAACTTATTAATTGTGTTATTTTTTTAAGTATAGTAAATTATTGGATTTATAATAGTTAAATTGTGAAATTAAATATTTTAGAATTGTTATTATCTTTAAAATTTAATTTCATAAAACTTGTTTACAAATTTCCATGTGGTGCTTTACAATTTAGTGTGTTTTACCATGTTATATGCACAAGGATAATAATGCAGAACTTGATATGTGGAATCTTGAAATAGAAAGAAGTTGTAGGAGACATAAGAAAGAATAAAGAGATTGAATTAAAACTTTGAAAATAGCTAATAAACTTGGAGAAGCTAGTCATCCTAAACAACTTAAAGATTATTCTGCACCTTTAGATAATGAAGTGCATTAATGCATTAATAACCTAATACTTTTAGCTCAAACCTTTAAAATTTCAAATGATTCAAAATTCTCGTTGGGGTTCACCTATATAGCTCATATTATGCACATAAGTAACTTCTAAAAAAATTTGTGGACTTTTAAGTAAAATGTGGTTAATGATTGTGATCATTGAGGGACAAAATTTTAAGTGGACATGGTGTCATAAATGTTTTGATTATGAAATAAATCAATGTTATCATCGCTTTATTTCACTATCTTTGTTTAATCTATTATATTATGTCGATTATATTAAGGTGTGGCAATATACATGGTAGATAATTTTGAGAATCAAAACACTCATAAAATGATACCCGATAAACTCCTTGCTAATTTAGCCTGTTTTTTGAGAACTCTATTATCTTTCATAAACTAGTGGACTTTCCATGACAACTTAAATCTTTAGCCAATGTCTTTAAGTTGTCTCTTTAAATAAATTATCCCCATTTAGTTTTCTTGCCTCCTTCATTTACTATGATAGAGTAAAATTATATATTTCTTTAAGTAACAAGTTTGCCAATTTCTACATATTGGTTATTTTGCCAACTTTCTTAAGACATCCCTTTAAACATTGGCCTCCCAAGAACAATCCTCTTTCAAAGATGCCTATGGATCTATTGACCTCACTTTTGGAGTGAGAATTCATCTTCTCATCTTAGATCTAGGAGTCTCTAGACAAGAACTCCTTAGTCATAAGACTATGAAGTGGACACTTAACCTAAGCCTAAAGAAAGAAGGATTAACCATAGGATTAGGCATGCCTTGAGACCTAGAAAAATTTACCTATTCTATAGCCTAACAAAATCCATGCCTACCTCTAGCCCAAACCAAATCTCAAATTCATCCAAATCCAATTAAATAATCAAAAAACTCCATTTTCAATTGAATTTCAAATCAACCTTTCCTAAGCCCTATGATTCAATACAATGGACTTAGCTAATTTTTCAATAAACCAAATCAATTGGTTTTTCAATCAATTCAACTCTATCAAGATCTAGATCTACCCATTTCCAAACCAAAATCAAATCAAATCAACCTTTCTAAGCTATGATTCAATCCTATGGATTTAGCCAAAATTTTTTCTAAATTCAATTGATTTTCTCAAATCATTAATCCTTCAATCATGCTAAGTATACCAAAAATTACAATCAAATCAAATTGCCAAAATCCTAATTTTACTTAAATCATTTAAAAACATTCAAATGGGCCAAAATCTTGAACTACAAATTAATGTAAAGCTGAATCAATCCCAAATCAATATCCAAACTTAACTAAACTATAACCCAAAATCTAACTCATTAGCCCAATTGGTCCACTTGACCCAAAGTAAATTTTGATCAAATTGAACCAAACCAATCAAAAATTGGATTGAACCAACCCTTCAAATTATCCATGATGATTGTTGATCATCTTGGATGTCTAACTTCAACCAATTCAACTCAATCAAGTCAATTGACCTATTTAGGCTCCCTTGATCCAAAGTGACCTAAAGGACTCATTTGAGCTAACTTCCAATCCAACCCAAATTAGATTAAACCAAATCATCCAAAATCTCATATGATGATTGTTGATCATCCTTGATTGATCAATTGTAATCAATTAGGTCAAACCAAGTCAACCTAGCCATTTGACCAAATCAATCCATTTAACCTACATTAACCAAATGAACCAAATTTTATCCTAAGACAAATTAAATGAAACCAATGATCTATACCAACTTATAATCAATCATTGAATATGACTTGATCATCAATTGAGCCAAACCAAACCAAATTAGCCCTTTGATTTAAGTTGACCCAATTTGACCTAAAGGGCCAAATTGGGTCAAATCAAAATCAACCCAAATTGATTGAACCAATGAGTTCTCATTCTAGATTGATCATTGAACATGATCCAAATCTTGATTGATCTGACTTGAACACAATTGAATTTATATTTAGCCCAAATTGACCTAAAGGGTCAATTTGGCCTAAATCATTACTAAATCCAAATTGATTCAAACCAAAGCCTACAATCATCTTCAATTGACCAATTGAATATGAACCAATACCAACCAAGCCAATTTGACCAATTTGGTCAAATTGGTCAACTTGACCTATTTGACCCATATGAACTCAAATGGGTCAAATCCAAATCAAAGTCAAATTGAACCAAACCATACCAAACATTTCAAATACTCATTTGAACTTGACAAGTCTTGGTTTGACCCAATTTGACCAATTGGTCAACTTGACCCAACCTAGCCCAATTTGACCTACATGGGTCAAATTGAGCCAAACCCATTCAAACCAAGCCCAAACCCAATGAAACCTTGCATGACCCATCCTTGGCTCAGCTTGGGTCAGCTCAAATCCAACCCAACCCATGCTTGACTGAATTGACCCAATAATGGGTAAAGCTTGCCAAATGGGACAAATACCCCATTGAATGGTCAAATCCACTTCCCTCTCATGGCGCCACCTTCCCTCACTCACCCACTCAAACAAACCAAGACCTCCCAGCCACCCATGATAGTCTGAGGTGGCGCCACTAGAAGCCAAACCAATCAAGGTCATTCGATCCAAGAGAGGAGGTATACCCCTTCATTTCAATTCAAACCTAGAATTTGAACTTATAGAGAGCCCTAACACATTAAGATGAGCCACCGAGCATTCTCCTAAGTTCCAAGGCTTCTCCATTGCTGAGAGATGGTACCAAGCCAAACCGAGGCTTAACTCCCACCAACTCCACCAAAACTCAACCCACTTTAATTTTCTTCTCACACTTTATCAATGAGATGAAACAAACTCTCCCCAGTAATTTGAGCACCGGGTACCTCCTAGACTAACAAACATTAAGGAAGCTGCTTGGTCCACGAGAAACCGATGGGAGGTATCACACCATCTTCTCAACAAGGCTTCGCATGACAAGGAGAAGCTACCTCGGTCGGGCCATCTGCCTTGAGCTCCGAGGTACTATTCCATTAAACGATATTTCTTTAAAATGTTTTGCCTTTTTAAAGAAAATGTTGATGTTATGTAAATCCAACCATTAGATCCCCTAGATTCCCTTGTGAAGGTGGATCAATCGAGCCAATCCAAGCTCCGTGAGCTCAGTAGAGGATGGCGCAGTGTCCATCTTTGGTCGAAGATGATAGATCATCGCCGTCCATTCCGTGATCGAATACATCTTGGGATTAGATTTAATCGATTTATTCTTAGGAACTAGAGGTTAATCTTCTCCGTTGGATCTTAAATCGACGACGGGATGAAAGCGCCCTCCACGCCAATGCTAACTCAAACAGCTTTTAAATAATCAATTCTATAGCCACATGAAAGTACATCACATCGGATCGCGTATGCTAATGGGATTAGGCTTAATTAAGGGCTAATTACTCATTTAATGGTCAAACTTTGAAAATCTAACTAATTGTACAAATATCCAAAAAATACAAATAAATACTCATTTTAAAGGTAATATAGAGAGAGATTTTAATAAAAATAATTCTAACTAATTTTGAAAAGTAATTAAGGCTTAATTAATATTTGAATGTATACTTAATTAGCTTACTTAAGTCCTAATTACTTAGGTAATTGGTTCCAAACTTGGGGAATTAATTTAATGGGATGACCTCTACTTTCATGATTTTCTTGGAATTTATTGCCTACGTAATTAGAAAAATTGATGTTTCAATCTTAATTATCCATTTATTTAATTAATGATTAATTAATGATTTAAACAAGAAAAATTAACTTAAGCTCATCAATCACTCATTAATAGTGAGATGATGAAAGAGAGTGATTAGGACATCTTTCCTAATTATTTTTTTAAATTCATTTCATTAAAGAGAGTTAATTAATATGAAAATTAATTAAGTACTTAATTAATCAATTAATGGTTAAATTAAATTAAATTGAAATGCAAACCACATTAGATAAATAATAATAAAATTAAGGGTTCCTCTTTGTTTATTTAACATAAAATAATTTAAGGAAATTATGATTAACCCATAAGTGTGACAAATCATAAAAGTACTTAATTAGATTCTTTAACTTAATTAATCTTTAATTATGAGCCAATTGCATCGTTCTTTAAGAGCATTGCAATCTTATTTTCTCACATGTTCATATCATTTGTCATAATTAAATGGTTAATCAAATTAAAGAAGCATAGAAAGGGTAATTAAATAATTTTCTTAATTATTTAACTTAATCAATTCATAAAATCTATTTTAATTATCTTTCTTTAAACAAATTAAGATTACCAATATGGGAATGGGATTAAAACATCAAATGATAAGTTCTTCTCTTTAAGTTCAACTTAAATCCAAAATCAACTTAATAAGAAGCTTTGGTTTCCTTTAAGTGATTCCATTTGATGTGATTGTCTTAGAATTAATATATTTGAATGAACCATGTGTTTATATTTAGTTATTCCTTTCCAATCACTTTAAATGTTGTATGTCATATGGGTTCATGCATTCATTCTTTCAAATTTAAGTGAATCAAATGAAGGTTATTTATGTAAGCTTGCATTTATTTATTTAACTAACTTATATGTGTGGCTATTACCACTAATAAATTCAAACCTATTTTTAAAGTTTATAAATTGATAATAATATGTGTGAGTGATGATAGTTATGAATATAAGAGTTGCATATGCTTATAGCTTAAATGTATGAATGTGAAGCACTTTTTCTTAAATTTATATATAGATGTTTGAATGTTAATGAGTATATAGTCTGGACATCCCATGAATATGAGGTTTTAAGTAGCTCCAAGGAGGTCATTTCATTACCTCACTTTCCTAGTTTAACAAAGGCACATACTTATTTGATTTCACTCTTATGTATTTTGGTATTAGAATCTGATAAAGCTTTAATTCATAAATATAAATAATTCAATCAATGAAAATACAATCTTTGCATGGTTTTCATTCCTTTAACTTATGTATACATTCATATATATTTAAGATAACAAGTATATATAGTTTGGACATCCCAAGAAATTGAGGTTTTAAATAGGAGGTCATTTGATTGCCTTTTCCCTGGTTTAACAATGACACGTACTTGTTTACATCTTTCACACATATGCATGTGTATTTGATTAATGATTGAAGGCCCCTTTTTCCATTAAGTATGTATGCATCCATTAGCATTCAAGTAAAAATGTAAATGTGTAGGATAGATACACTAAGTATTAAATCATGTGCATGTTACATGTGATGGAAAAGAATGACTTGATATATGTCAAATGATAGTAATTCAATTATATTAATCCTAAGATGCCTCTCATGTTGAATAGGATTATTTAAAGTTAACCCAAACTTAGGAGAATAAAAAAATACTTAATAAGTCATTCACTAAAGAACTTAACATAAAATGTGCTTTAAAAATGGCTTTAAGGTAGGGATGAAATAGGGTAATCCTCTTTCTTCTCATTATAACACTTAGATGTTAAGTGTAAATCAAATGAAATCAAGTAAAACATAAATTAAAATTCACAAATCAACTAAATAACTTGAAGTGGAACCGAACCTTTATGATTAAGTTAAATTCTTCCACACTTAAAAATTCATAACTCTAATGCTTAGTTAATACATACTACACAAGGCCTTGGCACACATTAGTGTTAAGCCACCACTTCTATTCCTAAGTTAGGATGGTGTATGTGATGTATATTTTATTTTGTGATTTAATATTTTAGACTAGATGTTAGCGTGTATATTTTATAAAATGAATGTTAGGTCATTCTTAGCTAATCATATCTTCAGGATTATGCTTAAGATATTCCTTAAAAATAAATATAAATGTTCACTTTGTAGGTTGCTTAAACTCCCAAGCATAATCAAAGTTATGACATGTGGGCTTGCTACCCATGTTGATACTAAGTCCAAATTATGGAAATAATTGCTTGAGATTGAATGTATGTTTAGCTAATCTCTATTTTGCGCCTAGTTAGATTTAATTTTTCTATATAAATGTAATTTTGTAATAAGAATTAGGATTAGTGCTATGGGGATTATGACAGTAGTGGAGGCTTAGTCTTGAGGTACCATGATACCTTTGGAGCAAATCAAACTAAAGAAGGAGAAATAATAAATTAAGAAATGAAGAAGAAGACCCCATAGTATGTATTTATTTCTAATTATAATTATTCTTCTATATTGAGTTATATAAGGATAGAGCTTCGCTCTTTTTTTTGGTGTAATATACACCGCTCGACCTCTTATTCTTTTACAGAAAATAAAATTGTTTGATATTATGTTTAGCTTTACAATAGATTGCATATTTTCATAATTTATTTATGATTGTTTTGTGATATGTGACTGATGCGGTAGGCTCTTGGGATAAAACTAATTTCTCTACCCAATTAATCACTAATAATTAAATTTTAATCAACTCATAACCTCATCATAAAGCTTAGGTGTTAAATAAAATAATTAAAAGATTTAGCAACCCCATAGTTGTATGGTTGTATGTCTCATGCATGCCATATTCCTTCTTCCTTAAATATGGGGTATCTCCATCATTGCACAATAGGAGAATGCTTGACCTATGAGGGCATCCCTTGTGGTGGAGAATACCCTCTTCTCCTAATGTAGCCAATAATCTATTTTATCATGCATTTAAGCAATAAAATCCTAAGCCTTTATCCAAAATATTGTGTCAAAAATAAAATAAAATTTGAAAAGATTTTGCATTTGTACATTAATTCATATGCTCATATCACTCATACTCTAGTCTCTTAGATGGGTTTAAAACTTTAGCATCTTTCAAATTAAATAACAAACCTAATCATCTCACAATGTCATAAGACCGCCTACATGGATTTAAAGCATAGGAGGTGTTACTACCACTCAGGCTTGTAAGAGTCGAGACTATTTTCTCATGTTGAATAAATCTTCATGTCCCCTTTCACTTAGATTTAGGTTGTATTTTAGCTTATGCTAAAGCTCAGATTTAGGATCTGTGGTCTAGCTTTCTTTGTGCTACAAGCACAAATCCTCACCTCTTATGCATTTTCATAATCTTATATTGATGTATTATAAGCCCTAACAATCTAATAAAATTCAACTCAAAGAAAGAAATCTCTTTACTTTCAAACATATAAAGCCTCACCATATGATAGATTGGAATGCTCACTAGATTTCTTAGTATCATGAGAATTTCCTACTTATTTCCTTTGGATTCCAAAATAAGTCTTTCTACTTGATCTATCCTACTTGATTTTTAAAATAACCAATCCCGATAGTCTAACATTGAAATCTTTGAGACAATAATTGCCTACTTTAATCAAGAGTATTCTTAAGGAATCCACATTCCTTAAGATGTAATTATGGATGCTTGCCTCTATTAAGAAACTTAAGAACCCGCTAATATAAACCTGCTTTACTTTTCATGTAAAGTAAGGAAAAAATCTTTGGTATATTTGAAGACATATCATTCCTTAGAAGTCCTTGTAATTAGGTCTATTATAGGGTGATGCCTCTTTTAGAGATATACATCATACCTCAATATCGCAAATCATTTCAATAAGTATCCCTGATCTACGTGGTGCCCACCCCACATCCAAAATAAACACCACAAGATCATAACTTATCTTACTAGAATCATTAACATCCTTCAACTCTTCACTTAATAATCTTCTCAAATCATTCTTTATAAATTGAGTTCCTTTTAAGTATTATTGGCTCTAAAATTTCTCTTAATGATTTAACAATATGCTTTCTCTAGCATATACTACTTGATTCAACAACTTTGGTGGTGGAATGTTTGCATCGTGAGTGATATCCCTCATTATTGCAATGAATTTTTGAAACTACTAGCATATTGGCTAATAGTCTGATGGGTAATTTGCCATTTTACTTTCCATCATCCAAGACTAGATGCTTGATCTCATATCCACTATATATATTCAAGTTTTGATAAAACTTACCAACCATGATGGCCCATGTTGTCGACCACATCAAAAGCACCTTAGCTACCCTAGTGCACATGAATACCTTCTTTATTCTCACAAGAGTGACTTTAATGTCATCAAGAAATGGAACCACATGCATCCTAAAAAATAGAACCACATGTTTTCCTTATATATATATATATATATATATATATATATATATATATATATATATATATATATATATATATATATATATCTCTTAATATAATGTACATTTTAAGTTTTATAATGAAATCCTTCTTATTATTACCCAGTGGATAAAGGTTGTCTAATCAAGCCATATGCACATGTTCTTTACATTGCATTCATATATTTCCATATTCTCTTCTTCACAGGGATGTTGCTATTCAAAAAATGCCTCAAAAGATCCTTCATTAATTTGGATGATTGCCTTTCATGTAATTTTTTATCCTTATGGTTTTCAACCACGGGCCTTGAGTGAACTACGGACGATTGAGATTGACGATGCATGAGCTAAGGTCAACTAGCATCTTTGGCCATCGACGAAATGCATCAATTTTCAAGGTAGACCAATTTTCATCATTCACATATATAAAGTGAAATAAATGAATAAATAAATGAAAAAAGATAGAATTTAAAGATAATCTAAGAGATATTTTCACTACGGAAAACTGCAGATATTCGGCAGCATTTTCAGCGGACTTTTTTGTCAAAATTATTGGTTGATTTACCGATGGCTCTATCAGTCAAAATATTTCTGATGGAATTATCGACTGCGGAGGATCTAATCACTTAAACTTGACTAAATTTTGCCGGATTAATCTATCTTAACATTTTTTGGTAGATTTTCAGCAAAAAATCTGCTGGAAACTATTAATAATAGGGTAACGAAACCTACCCCCACCCAATCCATTTCTCCTCTCTCTCTCTCTCTCTCTCTCTCTCTCTCTCTCTCTCTCTCTCTCTCTCTCTCTCTCTATATATATATCTTGGTCGGTGATGAAATGAGGCTTGCATTTGCATCTGAAACACATGTATTTTCTCCATTTTCTCCATAGAATTGAAGGTGTGCCTCGATCACTTCCTTCTATTATGATTTTCATGATTTTATCTATTGGTTCGTGAGAAATAAGGATTTAAAGTTTTTCTCCAAATTTATTTGAATTACTAAATCTTTCTTTAAAATGTTTATTTCAGTGTATATCTGTAATTGTACAGGTTAGATTTTGCATTTTTTTTATAAAGTTTATTTTAGAAATTTTAATTTTTTATTTTAAGTAATTTAATGTGTAAAATTATTAATTATATGATTTTCAAACTTCAATGCATTTACTTAAATTTCATAATATATGTTGGTTTCAGTTTTGTAAAAAAAATGCATTTAGTGATTATAGGCTACTATGGCTAACTACCAAGAAGTTGTACAAAATTTCATAGTGAATGACTTAAACGCTTAGGGCATTACATGAAATTAGTTATTTATTATGCAATCAAGTACTATTTATGTAAGATAGAATGTTAATTGAATTTCACTTTTTTCAACTTACCTAGCTAATGGATATCCAAATGAGCGTTCATGGATGTACAATAGATTGCATCTAGGCAAAAATTATTAACTAATGAATTTTTAAGTGGTGTTGACCACTTCATATACATGATATCTCAACTTCCTTACATTTTGAAGGAAAGTTTCATGTCCATATTCAAGGAAGAATAAGGCTTTATTAATGCTAAATGAAATCAAAGTAGACTTGTACATGATGAATTTCCAATCAAATTATTAGTTTTGTATTTCACATGATGAGTTCGAGCCTCATATTGATGTTGATAATGGTGCCTCAACAAGTCATGCATGCTTTTGAATATAATTCTAGTGAACTTATGAAGAAATGATCTATGATTCCTAGAGCATACCTGAAGAGGAACCACCTAATAAAGAAGCTCAAAAGTTCTCTACCTAAGGGAAGCACAACGACCATTGTGGGAAGGATTCACGACCACCACGAAGTTATATGTGGATGTAAGAATGCAAAGTATTAAAACTATATTTAATGTGCCACATGAATGCCTTAACCAATTTATAGAACTACTAAAAGAGACAAACTCATTGAAAAACTTAGTTTAAGACCTATATAGAACAAAAAAGTTAGTGTCAAAGCTAGCTAAAAAAATTGAATGTTGTGTCAATGATTGTATGCTATATTACAAGGATAGCCCATGATATTGAATGTAAATTTTGGGAGAACCTAGGTTTAAATATATAGTAGAAAATAGCACAAACAAAAGATGTATAGCACAAGTGTTTGTTCTACTTGTCGCTAACTTCATGTTTCGAGAGTACACTTCCATGTGTTCATGATGATAACATAATAGATCATCATCACATATCTTAAGTCATCCATTGGATGGAGTGTGGATGCATTAAAATCATACTTATCAGATTTTGCTAAGCCACAAAACATCAAACTTGGCCTTTCGTTGATGGTTTGACACCGCTTAATCATTCTACATCATCTATCTATGGCCAATAATAGTTACACCATATAATTTACCACCAGATTTGCATGACAACTCCTTATATGTTCTTAACTTTGATCATTCTTGGGTCTCATAACCTTGAAGCAAATTGATGTCTACTTGCAACCATTGATAGATGAAATTTTAAAATTTTGAGATATTACGACATATGATATTGCTACAAAACAAAACCTTCGATGAAAGCAGACTTATGTGGACTATCATTGACTTTCCTATGCATGGAATGCTATAGTGGGGTATAGTGCAATAGCACTAGATGTACACATTTGAGAGGTAACTATTTATTAGTAATAGTTATATCAATTAACATTTAATTTATGCTTAACTATTTCCCAAAATTCATTGATTCTTGAATAAATTGAAAAGAAGAATAAAAGACTCCAAAGGCTCAAAATATGAAGCTTACTTCCACGAGACTACATTTCTACTCTTACTATTTTGGGCCACATTCACATTTAGATAATATCGATGGTGTTGGATCTTCACGGATTTGTTATCTATTTTTCAACCATCAAAAAATATTGGGTAAGCACATCACGAATATCTTAATGACAAAAGCTTATGGCAATGTACTATTATGATAAACTATGATGAGGGTCAACTTTTTCTTAAGTAAGTATGTCAATGCCACAATATCCCATTTTTATTTTTTAATTGAATATATCTCATACTTAATTATGTCAATTTAATTATTGAGTTCAGTTATTCGTGAACTCATTAAACTTGGATGACCCTCCACTATTAATAAGAAGGTTGAAGATGAATTTCCAACCTAGTTTAGATTATATTTGGCAATCATCAGTAAGACCTTATTATATATTCTCGTTAATTACACAACTTTCTTATTCATCTTAATATACTAAGTTCATGATTGGAGAAATGGAGAGTCAAGACCTTCATGACCTAGCTTGGGGTACAAAGTGAATTGTAAGTACATTTATGATGTTAATGGTTATAAATTCTACACAAGTTTTTGGTTCAAAAGAAAGAAAATATATAACTCTAGTGTTCAGATTCAAGAAAATATGCATTCAAATGATGAGATAGAATACTATAGAATTCTACAAGAAATTGTGTAGTTATAATATCCCGGATCAAATTAGAGGAATAGCATTATATTCAATTGTGATGGGTTTAATACTATGTGTAATAGAGGGATAATAAAGCATAAGTTATATGGGATCACAAGTGGAGTTGACTAGAAAATATGCATGATCTATTTATCCTTGCACATCAAGCCACATAAGTGTATTATCTAAGATATCTATAAAGCTAGAGTTAAAGTTAAAAATACCATTGAGGTTGCTTATCAAGTGGATGAGATGTTGGGGTTTGAATTTCTTGTTGATGATGTAGAGGTAGTTTTGAGCTTGATTAATATTAATGTTGATTATGAGAAAGTTATTTAGTCTGAAGATGAGAGCAATGAGGATGATGATGAACATGACACTATAAAATCAACATTTACCAATTCATTAGAGTAGAAGATCCAACACATGCTAAAGGTACTTGCACTTTTTTTTTGTAGATATGCATTAAAATAGTAGTGTAGATACATATTATCTTTTTTTATATACTTTAATGAAATAATTTTTTCATATACAATATATATCTCCAATTCGTGCTACATTTTAACATGCTTTTTTATATATATTGCACATGCATAATACAATTCACATATTGTCATTTTACATAATTTTTATATATTATACCTCGCAATTCTCATTATAATTTTATGTTGTTCCTATTAAGTTTTTTTTTAGTGACATTAATTATGATTGATTTAATCATTTTTTTCTATTACTTACATGACATTGGATAGTAATGATGATGCTTTACGATGATCATTTACGAGCATCTTTAAGTGAAAGAAGAAGGTTATGTTTTGACCCACTATTCAAGCTACCACTACAATCACTATCTCAACCTCCGCTTGATATTGCCACCTCGAACTTCCGGACTAGGCGGTACACGTCTACCATTCTTTAGAGTCTACAAACACTACTTTGTTCTACCCATATTAGGCACTCATAGGTTCCACATAGCCTAGTTTCGAATACATCTTTTGATCTCGTAGTTATGCCCACTAAGCATGATGACACATATTTTATTGAGTGGCTGAAGGATGACATTTTAAAGTTTTTTGGCATATTATGGTTCTAGTGTTAATTACAACTTTCGTGTTCAATCCATTTAGGGAAGTTATTCATAAAATCAAGAACAAAATAATGAGCAAGTGATGCTCCATATGTTTCATGAAAGAAGGTCCCAATTGACGTTCGATACATGTGGTTTAGGGAGTTTGAGGTATTGTCTAAACTATTTATAAATTTTAAACACATAATTGATCTTAAAGTATTACTAATTAGCATTAGTTTATTTTGTTACGAGACTTTTAGTGTTGCGATCATAGCCATATATTAGAAAAGTTTTGAGTCTAGAGGCTACCCACTTATGCGATATGTTTACATATATACAATTTTGGACAAGAGCTCATTGGATTGGAGGCGACATGTGGGCTCACCTCACAGAGTATGGCGTCCTCAAATTATTTTCGTAAGAGGAGCAGAGCAAAATTGATCTTGATTATGGGGTTATAGACACATCTCTCTAGAGGTTCGATACACTAAGTAAAGGCGAAGGATGGTAAGTCATTAGTTACCTTTATTAATTGAACTTATAATCATAATTAATTAATTTCATTGGAATGTTTACAAGAAGTTCTTGGGTGAGAACTTATTGCTCTTGAATTATATAGTAGAACACATCAGATCGATTAACCGCTGGGTTGATGTTTGATCATAGAGCATGTAAGTTAACTCTTAACTTTTGAAATATAATTTAGTTAACAATTTATTATGGTTAACTCACATTCTAATTGCTCATAGGATGACTACTTGAGGTGAAAGAAGTTGCTAGTCGCTCAATTGGTGCAAGAAGTTCTAGTACCTAGTCAAAGTAAGTATGATGATATATGAAAAGAGGTCGTTGGAGAAAATAAGGGATGGATTTACACTTTGGGTCACAAGAATTAGCATATAATGCATGTCATTCGCTTCTCTAGAATGAGCGGTCGATGAGATTATTCAGTGTGTCGATGCAATGGTCGAGAGATAGAAGCGATGACTACTGAGATGGAAGCTCGATGGTGCAAAGGAGGGCGAATGGAGAAGATGCATGAGAGACAAAGGGAAGGATCCAAAGTGGTGGAGACGAAGGAGGAAGAAGAGGAGCAGGATGATGAGGAAGAGATTAATAAGGATTAAGTCTAATTTATACTTTATTTTCATTTGTAAACATTTTGTTTAGATGTTGATATTTCAAACTATTATTTCATTTCAATATTTTTAAAATACTAGATTGAAATGAAAGAAATGCTTGAGATCAGCTGTTTATTAGTATTATATGAATGCTGAGAGTATGTTATTATATGTTAGAAAATTGTGAAGTTATTTTGTGATTATTTTGCAAGTGTAAAAATCAGACCATTTGAAAAGCTATAATTTATTTTTCTTTTTATACAAGTTTTCGGTGGACTTTTGCAGAATATTTTGTTGGTAAGCTAAATACAGGCAAAACAATCGCCAAAAAATTTTCCATACTATAATTTCTAGTAGTTTTCAGTGGACGATCTCTGTCAGAAATTTCTAGCAGACAAGGCCATCAGAAATGGTCTTGTCGGATATTTCCGGACGGTTCAATTTTCTGGCGGCATTTTCAAATAGTCTTTCAACCGGCTCTTCCTAAAAGATTTCCAGCTGACAATCCGCTGGAATTTATTTTTTAGATTAGATTTTAGGTCTGCCAAAAAATCATTTTCAACTAGGATTTTACCATCGGGGAAACCTAGCGAAAATCCGTCGATAAATCCATCGCAAAAGTAACTTACAAACGGATTTTCTTGATCACCGACGAATTAGTCCGCCGCCTGTAGTGTTTGTGCAAATAGTGTTTTAGCATAAAGTATAATTTTTCAAGATGCATGTTTCTAATCAACAACTTATTTATAGCGTGGATCAAGGTACTTGATACAAAATTAACTATATAGTATGATTACATAAAATCTACATCGTGGGTGATGGTTGAGTTCTTTGCATAAATGGGCATTTGCAAATAGGTGCATCTTAAATTGAAAGAAATTTTTAAAATAAGTATAATTTAAAATATAATTTAAGTATCTTAAAATAAAATTTAAATATAGTATATAAATGGTACTTATCTACATTTAGAGTGGTTAAAGCCTGCTTATGACGATAATTTAAAATAAATTACATATAAATTAAAATTTAATAAGATTTGGTAGAATAATAGTGTACTACATATATTTAAATTTTATTTTTAAGATATTTAAATTACTAATTATGTTTTAAATTATACTTATTTTAAAATTTCTTCTCTTAAGTCCTCATGTGAGTTTAGTAGCTCAGCACTGAGAATTAAGTTTGAGCGAGCGCATGAACTGGTTGAGGAGATTATATTCTAGGTGAGTGGAGGCTTTTGGTGACGATGAGTTTTAATTTAGAATACTTGAAACTAATTCACAATCATCAACTCATCGAAGCTGGTTCAAATTTTTATATATACATGATTAACATTACCTAGATAAATAAGAATGTACAAGATAAGTTCAAGATAAAATAATCCGAATTATATTTAAGAAATCTTACAGATTTACAGTAGAATTTCTTTTTTTTTTTTTACTGAAGAAGAACAAAAATAGACGGGGTGGTTAATTATGACCACAGAAGAGCAACTAAAATACTAAACTTAGAACACGGCTTAAAAAATTAAAGAAGGCCATAAGATAAAATATTCACCCCGGCTCCAACCATCTGCCATCCTTCATCAACATAAAACCACCCAAAATGGAAGATCCAACCGATAAGAATTCTAGCCCTAGAGAAACAGAGCAAAAGAGAAAGAGAGGTCGGAGAGGGACCGCAAGAAGAAAAGCATTACAGAGATCTAACAACATGGATTTGAAGATCTTACTGTTGTTCCTTGTCTTCCGCAGCCCACGTAAAATTTGTCGCGGCAATAATTTTACCGACAAAGTGTTCGACGTGACTAGCTACGGCGCCTCCCTGACGGCAAAATGACAGCGCGCCGGCTTTCCTGAAAGCTTGGGGTGAAGCGTGCACGACGGACTGTGGGTTGTTCGGAAGGGCGAAGGTGTTGATACCGAAAGGAACATTCTTGACTGGCCCGGTCAGTTTCCAGGGCTTTGCAAGAGTGCAATGGTTGTCGAGGTCAATGGTGTGATTCTCGCTCCGACGGATCTGCGAGTTTTCGCAAGGAATGGATTGCTTTTAGGCATGTCAATGGCCTTCTGATCACCGGCAGTGGAAGGATTGACGGTCAGGCGCTGCTGCATGGGCGAAGAAGAAGGGCAACAGACTGCCACCGGTAGGACTCGCTTGCATGCTCATGTTTGTTAACATCTAAAGCCAAAGGACGTTAATGATTAGCCTTGTTTGGTGATTACTTGGCGCAGGTTTGATTTTATATGACTGATATTTTAGTTTTAGGACAATAACTGAGATGAAATTTTCAGAATGCATGCATACATCCCTTAATGATTTCATAGTAATAATGGATAACATAATTGCAGCACGTGTAGTTCGTTCAGGTTTTAGGACAATAAAAACTGAACGAAACTATTCCTTATAAGATCTATGCCTGATTTCCATAAGATGTCAAAACATACCAATCGATAGAGTCAATATCCCATTGAAAGATGAATCATATCTAGCCATGCAACCAAGATTTTTTTTTTCCTCTCTGAAGTTTTTTTTTTTCTTTTAAAAACATTAGGAATATATTGCATTTATTTTTTATGTATTTTAATTTCTATGATATTTTGTTTTGATGCAAAAGAAATACAAATTAAACTTTAGAGAATTTTGAAAACTCATAACTGGCTATTTTCATAGAATTTGAAAATCGATTACGCTCGAATTGGTGGAATTTTAAATTTAAGCAATTACTCTGTCCCCTAAGTCCCGTCACCCCTATCCACTCTCCCCTTGCTTCTCCATGTCGCCTCTCTTACACCTTGTCCCTCTCAGCCAATGCTCGCCAATATGACTGCCTCACCCATTACCTCTGTTAGCCATATACTTTCCCCAGCCTTCTGCTTATCCCATGTTTATGAATAAGAGATAAGATTGAGAAATAGTTACCTGCATTTTTAAAATATTCAATCACACAATCCCTTAGGCTTTTGATGTTCATAATATTCCCACCATTATTTAAACAACTTGCTAGGAAACATCATGGACTTGGTTTCTTTTGAACACATAATTATGATACATCATCAAAAAATTCTTCTAATTATTCACAAATTTAATGAAGTTTTTAAAATCTAAAAATACACTAGTATTTAAGTCAAAATTTTCTGAGAATATTTAGAGTTCAAATGACATTTCTAGGATGTCCAAAAAAAAATACTTTGTAGAGAAAAATTTTTAATTCAAAGAGTTCTTTTATGATTAAAAATATTTTAGAAATCAAGACTAACAATACTTTGTTCTGACACATGTTAAAAAAATACAAAAAAAATTTTTACTAAAATAATTAGAAAAGTTAAAAAATCAATACTCGTCATAAAATATTGATTAAAAGCATAAAATTTTAGGATACACATAGAATTACAAATAAATTCTATCGAATCTCTTTTTTATCGTCATCATCTCTATCTCATCTCATAGGCACATCATTGCATTATCTCCCAATTCTTAGAGGGTGGATTTGGGAACAATTGACTTTTACTTATAGCAAAATAAAAGCTTATGAAATAGAATTATGATCTCTTTTCAATTATAATATATTCAAATGAGAAAAATTAATCACTTTTTTCAAGAAAAAACCAGTGCAATATAAAAAAGATTATGAACCTTGAATGATTCCCTCACTTTAAATACATATTGATGATTTGTGACCTCTTTTTTTAGAAAAATTATAGACTCAATAATAAATATGAATCTTAGATGGCTTTCTTCCCATAAACCAATTCAAATGATGACAATGAACATCTTTTTTTGAAAGAAGATCAGAGCCTTTTTCATATAAATTATGAATCTTGAATTCCTCTCACAATTATGTATAGTTGTAGGACAACTTTTGATCTCTTCAAAAATCAACGCATTAATGCGAAAATTATAACATCTCTTAGACCTTTAATGAGATATTTTGTATAGGATTTTGAAGAGAGAATAAAGGACCAATTGGGATCGGTTACATTAGACCATGCAAAGATTAGAGGATGTGCACTAGTGCATTATCTAGTGTCATGGACAAAGTAATTATTACTTGAGCTTAATTTTGGATCATTCTCTTCTTCTTGTCATTTCTTGACTTTATTGTTATATTATTTATGTATTTGGACTCAACTTCAATAGTTTTTCATCTCACTAGAGTCATTAGATATAATTTTAAGTCATTTTAAGATAATGTTTTAATCAATTTAGTTAGAATGACATGCTAATTTTAACAAAGTTTAGTTATGATTAATGGAAAATTATTGGTTTATATCTCCAAGGAAATATATAGATGTTTAGGGATTATTCATGCCTTGAGATTTCCTAAAGTTGTATATTTAAATTTGAGAGTATTTTGAACTCATAAATTTAATTTAGCATTTAAAAATAAGAGAAAATTAATACATCATCAAGGTTTTATGTAATCAAGCAAAAATTGTAAAATTTATTAATTATAAATTTCCTTGATATTTAGGTAAAACAATTTCAAGATTTGATTTCAAAATAATTCAAACTTTATTTTTAATAAATTTATATCTAATGAGTAGTTTGGAGAGAAAAGCTAAACACTATAAGGAAAATCTAAACTTAAGTCCATAATAGAACTACATTAAGCAATGAATAGTATAATTAAAAACTTCTAGAGGCCATTTGGTGGGTTGAATCTCCTCCAAATGGTATGTTTATAATCAAAATAAATATCATTCAATTTTGAGCATCTTATGATATTAAGATGTCAAAAAAAATATATATGATTAAGTGAGACTTTTATATATCATATAATGGATTACTTAGGTTATGATACAAACAATTAAAAAGCACCTCTAACATTTATAAATCAGCCATATTTTTATGCATTTATCACAGTGGGGGTTTAGCAAGAAGAAATTTAGGTGTATAAATAAAAATTTAGGGATTCCATCCACTCTCGCACTTCTATTGATTGATGTCATTAACTAATTCTTATTTCTACCATAACTAGCACGCCATTGCTTTTCTACTAATATATATTTTGAATGACATGATAGTCATTGTCACTTATACGTTGTAGCTCACTACTAACATTAATGCCAATATTCATCATCATTCACTATCTACTCACAAACTCCATGACCACAAATGTATTATATCAATGATGTCAAATCTTTGTAATCCTTAACCTATATAATGAAATTATTTCAACTATGGTTGATCTCATAATTGTGAAATTCTTTATTGCCATAAAATATTTTAGCATATAAAAGTTACATATAAATTAATAATAATATATAATGAAAATGTTATTGGCAGTTTTGCGAGAAATGCTTTTGAGTTTCCTTAAAACTATTTTCATTAAATAAAATTTATTAGGCAACTTATGAATAATATAAGGTTATTGCAATTTTATAAATTTATACAAATTAGAGTTTTAGATTCTTTCAGAAGTGTTGACTTCAGCATGTGAAACAAACATCTCAATAATTTATTTATGCTCTTGATATCGTATTTATATTGTAAATTAATATAATCCGCATGCTATATATATATATATATATATATATATATATTATTCATTAAAAGCATAAAGAATAAAAGTTTTATTAATTACATAATAAAAATAACAAAATAAATACTACTACATTAATTTTAAGTATTTTATTTATCATAGAAGAATTTATTATTGAAGCATTTATATGCATAGCCATAATTTTATATATTTACACTAACACAAAAATTTAATATATATACATAAATAATATCTAAATATTTAATATTACATAAAAAATATCACCATAATGCATCTTTTTATACAATTCTCTCTATGTTTTTGTCAAAATTTCTTGTTTTATGCTATTAATGTTATCTTTATATTTCAAAAGAGTTCTTGTTCTTTAGTCTCAAATAAATAAATGAATACATTTACATTTCATATAAATTATCAAACATTTTTTTTTATTTTTATTTTTTTATATAAATTATCAAACATGTTTTTCTTTCCATATAATGTATTAAAAATGGTTTTTCATCAAATTTTCAAATAAAAGTGAAACATTTTGAAACATATTTAATCATAGAAGACAGTGCATGCATATTTTTCACAAAACGCTTGTATATTCAAGCATAATGACTCTCAAGTCTCGATAGATCTCTTTTCCAGAGATCTATTACATATTATTTGTTTTCTTTGGATGCTCCTCGACTAAGATGCGCCTCTATAAGATAAGGCCTTTTACTCTAGCTTTTTCTAAGTTTTTATTTATTTCTTAAGATTATTTTGTCCACTTCATTTAGTGCTTATTTTTTGCTGAATCAATGGATTGTTAAAAAAAAAGCCTTTGGTTTTCAGACGTATTTAATTATAATACGATAACAAGTTGCTTTTGTGGGAACATCTCTTAACAAAATTCAAACTGCATCAAATTACAGTCCCTCAAGCTGCTAAGCGTGAGCAACACACAGATCCAGTTCATCTCTTTCGTAGATAGCAAGTTCTTCCACATCCAAATAGACCAGTCGGCCGGCGTCACCATCAAGAGCATCAATATCACTGCTCCTGGCGACAGCCCCAACACGGACGGTGTCCATATCGGCAACTCAGCCGACGTCCAAATCTTAGACTCTACGATTGGATGCGGCGACGACTGCATCTCCATCGGAGCCGGAAGCACAAACGTGACAGTCGACAATGTGTTCTGCGGTCCAGGCCATGGAATCAGCATCGGGAGTTTGGGCAAGTACAAGTACGATTTGGGCGTCGACGGCGTTTATGTAACGACGAATTGCCTCTCAGGAACGACGAATGGCGTCAGGATCAAGACGTGGAAGGACTCGCCGGCAATCAACGCTACCAACGTGGTCTTTATGATATTGTGATGAAGGAGGCCGAGAATCCTATCATCATAGATCAAGAATATTGCCCTGGTTCCTGTGATGATGATAAGGTAATAATATATGCATTTTCGTGCACGCTTGTGATCGATGAACCTTATTTTCAGATAAAAAATAAATATTATTTGCATGTGGGCTAGTTCCACGTGGTAAAGTTAACATATGATAACCTGCATGGCTTTGAAAATGTACTAACGTGGAATTGCATCACCTGCATGAACGCAGCCGCCTTCTAGGGTTAAGATCAGCAACGTGACCTTCGAGAAAATCAGGGGTACTTCAGCCACTGACGTAGCCATCAACCTCTTGTGCAGTTCTGCGGTCCCATGTGATATAAAGCTGAAGAACATCGACTTGAGGACTCTCCGCCAAGTCCAGGATTGTTGCCGACTGTGCCTCTGAGTACCTGCATCCATATAGGCAATGCAACCGCCCAAGGATTCATATTTCCCCGCCTGTTTCTGAAGATTTCATTTCATGCGCAAAATTGCCGAACATGCAATTCAAAAGTTTGAGAGATAATCAGCATAGAATGAAGTGAATTCCTACAGGCAAAGCCTACAGGACCGTTTTGTTCAGGCTAATTTGTTAGTTTAACTAAAGCGAGCTTAAACTTTTTTTTTTTTTTTTTTGTTAGTATGAGCTCTCCAACTAAGCCTATTAAGATTTTTAAATCTTTTTCTGACAATGTGCCGAGCACTTAAACTTTTAGTTTTCTTTTAAATGCAATTTGTGTGACTTTCTATACTGAGTTAAGATAAATTCAGCTTTTTCTTGTTTAGAGTATAAGCTAAGTGCATCTCCAACCTGGATTAAACTTGCCCTGCTCAGCTGCACTATTCTTCCTCTTCCCTTATTAATTTTCAGCAGTGCATATCATTGTTAGGAGATTAAGAGGGAGAAAAAGACCGAGAGAAGTAGAAACATAATCACACCACACAAAAAAAAGAACACTAGAACATTTACATGATTTATCATCTTGCCTACATTCAAGGCCGTACTAATATCTCACAATATTTTTCTCTTATAAGGAGCTTAGGAGAAGATACAAATATTGGTTATACTCATAGATTTCCTCTCATTTTATAGGTTAAGATGCAGACATAGATTTAGAGGAGAAATAATTATAATGGACAATCTAATCACTATTTTTGAATTTCAAGTGTAAAACAACTCAAACTTGGTGGCTATCAAACTTTGACACAAAAAATAATATGTGGAATTTGATTCACACGTAGGAGATTGGGTGTTGATTCATAGATAGAGAGTGAGTCACTATAACCAAATAATATGATGATCAAATATACTAAAAGTATTTGTGATGATGGCCACTAGATCACTAAAGGCTCACTAAGAAGCACAAGGGGCTCAAGGGGTAAGTGAAAAATGGAAAGAGATAAAAAAAGGTGAGAGAGAGAGAGAGAATTACATCTTCTAGAGTTAGCTTATGACCTCAGACAAAGAAAGAAAACTGCAAATTCTTTAGCTGGCTAAATTCTAAGTAAAGATGGTTGGAAAGATGTGCGAGATACAATCATACATGGTAATGAAATCCCTATAGAAAGAAAGGCAATGAGATAGTTCTATTATATGCAACTTGAGCTACTAACTTTGGACTTATAATCTTGTATGGGTTTGATTGATGCTACCTAATATATTAAAATTCTCTAAGTATAATTAAAACTATGTATATCTAAGGATATATCTTAAGAGATATGACATGTAATGTAGATTATCTGTCCTTGAGTGAAGATTTCAAATGCATGCTTAACTTGCCATGTTAAAAATGTGCTCAAGCACTTGAAGATTTTGATCGTTATTAACTCTATCTTATATCTCTTTCAAAAGATATAAGAAAGTAGATGTAATTTAAAATATTTGAATAGAGAAAATCTTAATTTTAAATTTAAATTATTTTCTAAATTAATTTTGAGGATATTTATTATTTTTATTGAAGTTAGAAAATACTTTGTTCTATAATCATAATGTAAAATCATCTATAGCCATAGATAATCATAGCACAAGAAGAAAGAAAAAAAGAACTACAAATAAATAAAGTAAATAAAAATAATCACTATTATGTGATTATATATATAAAAGAAAATGTAGTAATTGATATAGTTGGACTTTATATATATATATATATATATATATATATATATATATATATATATATATATATATATATATATATATATATATATATATATATATATATATATAGAATAAAAATAAACAAGTAGCCAAATTTTACCCAATAAGTTCAGATAATTTTAAATAATAAAGTGTAAGTTTAATTTCCCTCTACTCTTGGTCAAAATGGTGTGTGTGTGTGTGTGTGTGTGTGTGTGTGTGTGTGTGTGTATTGGTGCACAACCCCTATAAAAGTAAAAAAAGTAAAAAAAGTAAAATAAATGGTCATACATAGAGCACTTCCAAGAAAATATCTTTATCATAGTACAACAAAACAATCAAAGCAATGCAAGACATCACATAACAAATATAACAATGAATTTTAAATTCTAATTACACTCAACCAATCTCAACCACAACATTAAATGATTTAAGCATCAAAGTGACCTAATTACATTTTCCTTATGCTAGGTAGCAAAAGGGTTATGGGTATTCACAACATCTAAATGTGGGTAAGAGTTAGTATTCTATAATTAACTCATATGACTGATGACTTACCAACCTAAGTCATTTATCAGCAAAATCATCCTAAGGTTTATCATTCTTATTATGAATGGAAGTAATAGGCTTCAAGTTAATTAAACTTATAACTGATCATATGAGGCTTGATTGTAATGAAAAGATTCAATTGTTAGATGAATCATCACTTAATAATAATAATCAATTAATCATAATGAAGGTTAAGTCTTAGTTTTAATAGGACATATTTTAACCTAAAGTGTCAACATTACTTTCTATATTTGTATATGTATCAATATAAAAAATAATTAAAACCATCAAATATTAAAATTCATGCTCATGGTGGTATGAACAATTGAGTATCGATAAATTCTTGACAAATAGAAATCCCGATATCCAAGTATTAGAGTACAAAATAAAATTACTACTTAAAAAATGAAGGACTAAGCTAGGTACAAATAATACTTGGAATTCAATAGTGTTCAATCACATGATTGTAACATAGAATGACTTTGTTAAGCTCATATGACTCATTCAAGTAAGAGTTTGATCACATATGGTAATAGCTATACAAAATTGGACTTCCAAAGACAATCATGTTCTTAAAAGAGAATAGTATAATCATGCGTTTGATGATACTACAAATAGACTAAATCATTGTATGTATGATTACCCTATACAAGTTTCTTAGCCAAGGAGGCTTAACTGAGGGGAACTAGGTAGTACTTGTTAAGAGAAGGAGAAGAGTATGGATAAGGACACTAAATCAATAAAAATGACTAAGTATTAGAAACCCAAGAAAGAGTGAAATACTAGGCTAGAACTTGTGTAAGAGAAAGGATAATATGTATGGTGATAATGATGCTAGCTACCAAAAAATAATTAAGAAAATAATCAAAGTTCTAAGATGCTTTGTAGGGTGATCCTAGAATGTGTGTTCCCCATCAAGTTTACTTACCTAGTAAGGCAACCAACATGTGTGGATAGATATTAGTGTAGTTAGAGTCAATTGATATAATTTACTCCATAAGACAAAGTGAAATTGAAACCAAATAAAATTAGGCTTAGAACTCTGGATAGTGCAAAGAATTATATGTTTGTAGTCCAAAAAATACTAATGCAATGGTTTGAATGCAAGTTTTTTCTACATAGATTTTATCCCACCTAGATGAAATAATAACTTAAGATTTAATATTTTGAAAATTATAATATTATTAATTCATATCCTCTTTAAAAATCAAAAGTTAAGTTTATTAAATTGATTAAATTTAAAATAATTTTAAATTATTTGACTATTCTTGTTTATAAAGTGTTTATTTTATGTAATAACATAATTAATTTTTTAAAATTTTTTTGAAGCATTCAACATATTTTTAATGATTAAATAATTAAAAAAAAGTATAATTCATTTATTAAAAAATAAAAAGTATCAAAGAAAATCCAATAAATAAAGTTATAATGCAAACATCACATTATTCCTCTAAGGAACATCATATGAATGTGGGTCCACTAAGAGCAAAATGATAATTTTGTAAATTTAGAATATCTTGTTTTAAAGTACATATGTTATGCTAGAAAACCATAGAGTAAAAGTTTATGCCTTAGCCTTGTTGTGAAATCCAAAGACACATACGTGTATTTAAAGAATGAACAAAAAACTCAGAAATTTTCACGTGAAAACCTCAAAAAAAGGGAAAACCAACCTAAAGAAAAGCTTCCATTATGTATCTATTTCAGTACAAAATCTTCCGATAACGGATTATGAATTGTATGAGAAAGGAACAACGACTATGTAGTCACGCGTGGTGGTAGCATAATGGTGGATGACAAGATGATGATGACAACCATCGACGATGAAGGTCATCATGATGGAGACCGAAAATTGATGACGAGGATCACGCGGCGTCGACGACGGTGGCGGATGGTTGACAAGTGGTGGCATGATTATGTCCGGAGGATTTTCAAGCAGCTCTCTCCTCTCTTGGCCTCCCCTCATATGAGGAATGAGGGTTATTTATAGATTGGATGAGTGACCATACACATGCAAAATCCGAACCACTCCACTCCATCGGACGGCTCAATGATTCCCTTGATCATATGATGTATTTTGTATATTTGAATGCTCAAATGAAGTCGAATTATGAGATCTTAGGCTCGTTAGATCCGGCTCGTTGAGACGCCGATTTGACTATAAACACTCCATGTTTAAGAGCTATTTAGGGATTTAACTAATATCCCAAAGTTTCCAATGATATTTTAAGTGCTCGATCTCGACCAATTTCAACTCGGATCACTTGCTTTTAGAAGATCAAGATCTGCTTACTAGTAGTATTTTAAGTTCTATATTAGTTCCTTATTTTTTGGATGACATTATCTCAATCATCCAAAAATATATATGTCAAATACTTGAAAATATCAAATTCTTCAATAAAATTTGAGATCATTAACCACATATTTTAAGAGAACAGATCTTCATGGGAGCACAAGATTATGACAAAGAATATGGCCACGGATGTGTAGTATGCTGGTGAGATTTCAAGATTACCCATCCAGTATCGTCTGGACGCCATGTTCTGGGTCCGCTACGGACTCCATACCGAGGCCGCTACTGGTGCACATGCCGTGGAAGATTTCGCGAGAAATGGCGGTTGAATGGGTTGAGACGGGCGAACGGTCATGGATGCGCGGTTCTGGAGGTCTCCAGCGCACTCAATGGGTCGTGAACTGACGCTGAAGCAAACGCGTCGGAGTGGCCACGCTGCGGCACAATGGGATTACGCGTGGCCGGGCACGCCATGAGAAAAACGTCCGTTAACTGGGTCTGCTTTCCACCTATTTTGGGCTTTGGGCGCTTTTGATGATTTTGACTTTTTTGACCCTAATAAGTGGTCTATAAAACCTCCTGGCTGGGGAGAAGACACCTTCTTCTTGAGAGAAGGTCATTTGAGGTGGTCGCGCCCGCAGCATATATGTCGTGGTTCGCTTTCCTCAAAATGCATCAACTGTACTCGCCGACCGGTTCGCGATCGCGCATACATCGTCGGCGCTTTTTTCTTGAAAGAGGCGCCAACTTTGTAGAAGCCCGGTTGGGAGGCGATCAAGGCCACATACATCGGTTTACGCTTTCTAAGAGGCCAACAGATTTCGCCGACCGTCCGCCCGGAGAGGCGATCAAGACGTGATACATACATCGCGATAGTTTTCCTCGAAAGAGGTGTCAATCACGAACCATCCGTTCGAGGCGATCCTCATGTACATACGCCGTGGTTCCAGTGTTTTGAAAGACCGCATCGCCGACCGGTCCCGAGGGCGACCGCTCGCGTACATACATCGGTCACAATTTTCCCTCGAAGAGGCGCCAATCAGATCATGGACCGTCCGGAGGATCAAGGACGAGAATAAAAGAAGGGGGGGTTGACGCGATGCTCGACGATGGTGGCCGACAAGGACTCGCATGGTCGGCGAGGATAACCGATGATGGTGACCGATGGAGAATGCCGAGATTGAGGAGCAACCCGGCGATGGCGATGACCGACGACGGTGGTGGGGCGTCGACGGGGTGGTCGCAGCAAGAATCGCAAGAATGATGGTGGCGACGCATGAGTCGACGACGGGATGACCGCGACGGCGGTGGTGACCGGCGATGGTCGAAGCGATGCAAGATACGGTGGGCGCGAGCGACGGTTCGCAACGACGGGTAGTGAAGCAGACCGGCGGTGGACCGACGGCGGCGCCACAACCGGCGACCCGTAGTTCCTACTTCTTCTGTAGGAAATTGGATTTGAAACTTTAATGGATGGTTCAACAGCTGATAATCGATGCTTAACTTGCATGGGGTATAATTGAATCCGGAGGATTTTGACTCATCCAGGTTGTTTGTCAAAGTGTTACTAAATGACATTAATTTGGAAGTGAATCCAGAGAGATCTTTGACCCATCCAAAGTTGTTTGTCGAGTGTTACACATGACGTTAACGTATGGAAGAGGTTGAATTGAATCCGAGATTTTGACCCATCCGAGGTTATTTGTCGTGTTACCCGGCGTTAACCTGCATGGAAGAGGTTGAATCGGATCTTTGACCCATCCGAGGTTGTTTGTCGAGTGTCACGACGCTAACCCGATGACGCTAATCTATGTGGAAGGGGAAGTCCACCAAGGACCTTTGACCTATCCTTGGTTGTCCGTGAGTGTTTGCTCGATGACGCTAACTTGTATAGAAGAGGTTGAATTGAATCCGAGATCTTTGACCCATCCGAGGTTGTTTTTCAGTGTTACCCATTTAACTTGCATGTAAGAGGTCAATCAATTCAAAAGATTTTGACCCATTTGAGGTTGTTTATCGAGTGTTACTCGATGACATTAACGTATGGAAGAGGTTGAATTAAATCCACCGAGGATCTTTGACCTATCCAAGTTGTTTGTCGAAGTCTTTGCTCGATGACGTTAACCTATATGGAAGAGGCCGTGGGAAGCCCACCAAAGACCTTTTGACCTATCCTAGTTATTTGTCGTGGTGTTACCCGCGACGTTAACCTATGGAAGAGGCCATGGGAAGTCCACCAAGGACCTTTTGACCTATCCTAGTTGTTTGTCGAGTGTTACTGATGTTAACCTATGTGGAAGAGGTTGAATTGAATCGCCGAGGATTTTGACTTATCCGAGGTTGTTTGTCGTGGTGTTACCGATGACGTTAACTCGTATGGAAGAGGTCGAATTGAATCCGCCAAGAATTTTGACCTATCCGAGGTTATTTGTCGGTGTTACTCATGACGTTAACCTGTATGGAAGAGGTTGAATTGAATCCGCTAAGGATTTTGACCTATCCGGGTTGTTTGTCGTGGTGTTACCCGATAACGTTAACCTGTATGGAAGAGGTTGAATTGAATCCGCTAAGAATTTTGATATATCCGAGGTTGTAGCCAAAGTTGCCTCCTTAACCTTGGTCTTGTTTTTCTATGAGTATGATTGAAAATCATAATTTGCAAAGCTATATCTCTTCTCAATGTTGAAATATCCTCCAACTTTGACTTGTTTCTGGGATGGTAATCCATTAGATGCTTAACATGGGCAATCTTCCGAGATTAAGAGTTGCCCCCCGCTTTTGATAAAATATGAAGGAACGGTTTGATGAATCTTCATTCTTCGCCTCCTTAAAAGCTTGAAATGCTCCACCTCAAGGTGGTTTTGATCTTGTTGGGAAACTTGGTCGCCATACAAGATGAAATAATCAATCGGGCTTTCTCGCGATGGTGCCAAATCATATGCGTTAAAACCAACATAGAGTAAAAGTTTACGCCTACCTTGTGAAATCCAAAGACACATACGGGTATTTAATGAATGAATAAGAGAACTCCGGTATTTTACGTGGAAAATCCTCAAAAGAGGAAAATCATGGGGCTGGCCCAATAAAATCTTCCACTATGTATGAGAGTACAAAATCTTCCGATAATGGGATTACAAGATTGATATGAGAACAACAACTATGTAATGCGTTAGGTAGTAATTAGTGGTAGTAGATAATGATGAAGATGGAACAACCACGACGATGAAGGTCGCCGTGAAGATGACCGGAGATTGACGACGGCGAGCATCGGCGGTCGACGGTGCGCGATGGTTGACAACCGTCATGGTGTCATGATTATGCCTGAGGATTTTCAAGCTTTAGAGCTCTCTCCTCTCTTCCTTGGCCTCCCTCATAGATGAGGAGGCTATTTATAGATTGGATGAGTGACATCTCGTAAATACATGCAAAATTCAAACCACTCCTCCATCGGACGGCTCATGATGATTCCCTTGATCACATGATGTATTTTGTTTATTTGAATGCTCAAATGAAGTCGAATTATGAGATCTTAGGCTCGTTAGATCCTAGTCGAGACACTCGATTTGACTATAAACACTCCATGTTTGAGAGCTATTTAAGGAATTTAACCGATATCCCAAAGTTTCCAATGATATTTTAAGTGCTTGATCCCTTGCCAACTTGGATCAACTTGCTTTTAGCATCAAGATTCGTGCTTAGTAGTATTTTAAGTGTCATATCAACATATATTATGTAAAGGAAGTAAAGTTTCTACAAGAAAGTTAGTGAAGTGTTTCGATTAGTTAAAATCTTTAATAATTTATCTAGAATTTTACAAATTAATAAATAATTTTAAAAACTTAATAATGTAAAAATTATTTATTTTATTAATCAAATTGATCAAATATATTCATAAAATTTAGAGATCCATAACATAATGTTAAAAATATTTTAATTTTTTAGAATTTTTAGTTTCATTATTATGAATTTTAATTATAAAAGTATTAATTAAAAATCATAAGTCATGTATCGAAAGTCAAATGGACTTCAAATATTTTTATGGAAGGTTTATGATGTTGTTCTAAACTTATGTAATGAATTTCGAAACCTCTTTAAAGTTCATTTGAGACAATATTTAAGAGTAATGGCCAAAAAAGATTTTTCAAAATAATAAATTAATTATTTATGACAAAATGATTTTTTTTTTTTTGAATTTCTCACCCCTCAAAAGCATAAGCCCAAAGTTTTCTAAAATTTAGATAACAAAATCTAACTAGAGCACAAATAAAAAATACTTTGAAAACCTCTAAGGAGCATTCTTAAGAATATCATCATCCTCCTCCAACTAATGAGTTACTAGTGAGGGTCATCCAGCCTAACCTTCTAATTGAATTCATATCTTTTACATTTATCAACAAAACTAAATGATCTAAATTGCAAAAGTTTTAAGAGATCAAGAGCTACACACTCATGGGAGCAATTTGGCCATTCAACCTCAATCATTGGAAAGATTAAGGCTAAGAGGGAGGGGTAACTCTGACCATGAAAATTTATTAGCTATCCAAAGATTTTCTTAAGAAAAAATTATTTATTGAAAAATTTCAATGCCTGTGGCTGGCTTAATCTGTGACCTTCTCAAATAGAAGCTATCTTTACTAAGAAAATTTATTTTAGCTTCTTGAAGCTCTTATGTGAGAATTCTTCTTGAGATATCACTATGACTAGACAGAACATTCCTATCTTCAATCATGATTGATCAAAAGGCTATCTTTATTAGATATAATATTTGTAGCCAAAAAGAATACATACATATATATATATATATATATATATATATATATATATATATATATATATATATATATATATATATATATGTTAAAGTGACAAACTCCATCAATGAAATAAAAAAATTTGCTTTCTAAAGATCTTCGAAAAGAAACTTCTTGATTAGATGAATTAAGTTTATTCATATCAGTTCCAAGGCAAAGCTATCACTATAAAGAATTTTTTATATCTAGCCTTTTCAGATTCATTAGAAATTAAGAGTATACTATGACGTCAAGAATATAGATAGAAAATGGTTATTGAATTATCTCCTTAACAAAAAAAAAATTGTTTAATGAATTTGAAGACCTACTACCATGATAATAAATTAAAATTACTTCAATCAAAGTTTAAATGACTGGACCACAACTAAAGGTCAAACAAATCTTATTATGTCATTGAAAGAGGGACTTGAATTTAGTCATGAATATTATGTTAATAATCAAGTTTTGAATTAACTAAACAATAAGTATAAGTTGCCACAAGCATAATATGAATTTTGATGCATTCCAAACCTAATCTCGATGACTAGGAGAAAAAGTTAAATCTCTCTTCTTCAAAAGGTTAAATCTTACAATTGAGAGGTTGTTTATCATAACATAAAATTTTTGTTCTCCAAAATGATTTTAACTTAGAAGATTTAAACTACATGATAGAAGGAATGCTTACCATAACATATAATTTCTTAGTATTGATTCTATTTTTGATATGGACCCAATCTTATCGATTAGATAGATAGAAAATTTGTTGCAAGTATAAGTGTAGCTAAGAAATTTATATTTGATAAAGAAATTAGAACTTTATTACAATATACTAATTTTAAACCATCATGTGAAATGGACACTAACATTTATTATGCATCAAAGTGTCTTTCGACAACAAAGTTAAACTCAAATTTCTTTCTAAGCAACTAACATAATAAACACATTCATCCCATTAGGCTAGTTATACTAATCCTTAAGAGAAACTCATGTAGAAGATTCTTTGCTAAATCTTTCCTACAACTTAGGTTTATCTTTAGTTGACCATAGGATAAACTTTTTTAATTGCTCATATTTGATCTTTCTTTAGTGGATACGCTTCAAGGTTTTAATGATAGGCTCAATTTCATCAAATTAAACCCATTATCCCTTCGACCTAATTCTACTTTGCAGGTTAATGACATTAAAATAGATTTAAATGCTAAATTAATTGAAAGCATTTTGCATTCTCTCATGCACCCTTCATAATTTTCTTGGTCTAATTGATCATTGACTCAAGCATAATAGATTGTAAGAATGGTTATAACCCATTAACATCCATATGCAATTTAGGGATCCAATTAGATTAACCTAACCTTTTAATAAAATAATCCCTTATACACCATGGTAGCTAAGAATGTCCTAAACACTTGTTTAGTTAAGCCCAATGTGATTTAGCCATTTTATATGTGTCAAATAAATCACATGGATCATAGTTTTCAAATGGAACAAAATGAGCATAATCTCATTTCAAAATTAAAATTGAACAATCAAGCGGTTAAATATCTTTATGAAATTTTGCATGGGACTATAAGAGAGTATCCTTTAAACTTTTCTAGTTCACACAAAATTGATTTGGCCAACCCATGTGGATTGAATTAATGGGTCAAGGAGATGAGTCTTAATGGGTTAAAATAACCCATTAAACCAAAATCCCAAAATTCCTCCCCAACACCAAAGAACTAGCATAATACCCTTATTGCCCTTTACACAAACCCAAACTCATTTCATATTATATCCAATGGACCCATGAATCACATAGCCTACTCTTAGGATAGTTATGCAAGTCTCCAATCTCCTCCAATGGTGAATGGCTATAAAAGCCACTTGAGCTCATTCTCATCCACTTTATAGAACTTCCCCACCTCCCTCAATCTAATCTAGTTGCAACCAACCACTGATCACTTTAAGTGATCTAAAGGTTGACCTGTGGCAACACCTCATGGAACTTTGATCCACTTGAGCATTTAAAGGGAAGCAATTCAATTCAAAGTTATGGTGAGTTCTTCCAATCTTGATGAAGCTTTATAAATAAATTATTGAAAACTTCAAATCTCCAAAGTTATAATTTAAACTCTTCCACTTAACTTTTATTTGATCTTGGTCGATCAAACTCCTAGACTGTCACATGGCTTAGTGAACCATGGGTTGCTTCCTCTTCTCTCACTCTCACTTCCTAATGAACAATTTGGTTGTGATGGTTGAAGTGAAGAGAATTTCCCATAATGGCTCAGCTCATGTTGAACCAAGCCCTATAGATTTTTTTTTTTCTCAACTAATCCCCATGAAGGAGAAGGCAACGAAACATTGGACTTAAGTTATTTATATCCAATAGTTTTTATTAATCACAGTTCAACTATTTAGGTTTTTTTCTTTATATTTTGCATTAGAAAATCTTGTAAGTATCAAGAATTGAAATTTTTAGGGTATACACTTTTTCAAACATAGAACTTAGAAAATCCCAAACTTCATTAAATTAGCCTAAATCTAATTTTAAAATTAAATTATCCTTTATTTGAATTATTTTTGACAGAAGTTTTAAAATCATGAAACTTAAAGATGAGGTGTAAACTAAAACATAAACATTCTATAAAAATTTCAAATTAATTGGACTCAAAATCTAAAAGTTACTAATTTCTAAATTCATCATTTTATTGTTTAAAACACACACAAAAAATATACAATTAAAAATTATGAAAAATTGGAGAAATGTTTAAAACACTACTCTAGGTTCGTAGACAAATTTTCACAAATTTTGAATGAAGATTAATTAATTAAAAAATTTTCAATGTGTCAAATCATTGCTTCAAATCCAAAAGGAAAAATTGATAAAATTATATAAAAATTTTGAAATGTCAAAAATAGCCATCTAAGCTTTAAAAACAATTTATACTTTTTTGACATGAAGCAAAATAATAACAATTTATAATTTATTAAATGTTTATATTTATTATCCAGACATACTATAAAAGTTTCATAAAATTCTATGATGGTCTGAATAGTCAAATTCATTTTATGTTGAAATTAATAATTAATTAAATTGAATAAACAATATATAATCATTAAAAATTAAAATAATCATAAATAATTAAAATAATAGCATAGATTAATTGCAAAATAATAAATTGAGGTTTATCCAATAAGTAGGAAGTTGATTTCATATCATGAGTCATTAACTTAATAATTTGAAATCTATTTAATAAATAGTTATGAAATTATTAAGAATTTATAAATGATTTAAAGTGTCTCCCAAAAAAATTAAAATAAGCTTATTAAAATTCTAATAAAATTTGAATTGATCTCATAAATGAATATGTTAATAACATTGAGCACTCAATATTAAATATGATACGATCAAACATAAAATCAATTGAATTCAACCTAATAAAAAAGTTACTTGATATCATGCATTATCTTCCTTCATAGCATGGCAACCTTTGTTTGCTAAGTTCTTTGATTCTTAGCTAATCCTTGGGTAAAGTGTTGTCTTCTTACGTAAGACTTTTATCAATACTGTTGACATCCATCTTATTAACATTTTGTGATTAAGAAATGCTCATGAGTTGGTCATATACATTGTGATGTAACTCATTCTTAGCTTGTTTTCTTTCTAACCTTGCTGAATTTAGTCAATGAATTTGATCAACCTTTCGGATCAAGTTTAATTATGACTAGGCAACTATTATTGGCTAGCCTTTACCCAACTAAGTCACACACACATGACTAGGTCATTCTTTAGTTCAATCAGTCACTGATATTAAACAACTTCAAGACTTAAATATACATTTATACTTAGTCCTATTTCTCTTTTTTAATGAGTGATTTTTATTTATTATATCCTTTCTGCCCTGAACACTCTTATCTATGTATCATTTTATTCGGGATCTTTTAATATTCAAGGTGAATTTGAATATCAAGTCCTTATTCAGTAGCTAATTATATTAAATATTATTTAACAAATTAATCCATATGTATGACAGTCAGCACTTTAGGTTAGATTACGTCCTATTAGAGCATGGACTTATGATTAAGTCATTCTTGTTTTTAGATGGAGGGTCATCTAATAATTAAAATATTTAATCATAATTAAATTCTTATATGACCATTAAGGATGCTTAAATAGGCTATGCTTTGTAAGTTATGGCCATATAAAATTTAGCTATGTAAGTTATGGCCATATAAAATTTCCCTTAAAATATAACGACTCTCACACATTTATGTGTTGTGATAGTTCACAACCTTACCTTATAGTCATTAGCCTTAGAAGGTTGTAGTTAGGTAAATTTGTTTGTGCTACTCTATTATTTTTTGAGATAAGGTTGTGAGAGTGTGGCTAAAAGTCTTTTACTATGATTTATTATATAAATTATTTTGCACCATGTTGTTTACCACTGTATTGTCATTTTGATAAATTTATATTTTTTGCAAGTATCAGGCATACATCAAAGGTTTTAATCTACTTCAGGGGGGTCGAGCATGAAGATAATGATTTTCTGGTTTAGAAAATTTGTGTCACTTCCATTATGATGTCATGGTTCCATTTAGATTTAAGAGTTTTTCTTTATTTATATCAATTCCTTTTGGACTAAGTTTTCTAATATGGTGAAGATTCCATACCCTGAATGAAGAATGTAGTGGGAAACTTTATTTATATTTTATTTATTAAAATTTATTGAGTTTGTATTATGGTAGAGCTCAGCTACCTTTTGTACTTTTCTTTTACCTTGGTATGTATAAGTGGCTGCCTAGCCATACTAACCTATTTAACCCTATTCTTTATAACCATCACAACATAGTGACTGTTTGATTATATTGTTCATATGTTTTGCTCTTTTTCTTTCTTTAGTATAATATGTTTTTTAATATATGCATGATATAATAGGCTCCTAGAATGAAAAGCTATATTTTTCTACCAACTATAATAAATTTTAAGTAACATTAAAATGACTAAGATAACATTTTAAATATTAAAATTATTTCTTTGGCCAACCTTTTTTAAATTAATGCCCAATGGCCTCTTATATATCTCTGAGAAGAGATATGTAATTGAGCCAATCAAGCATAAGCTACTAGTACCCATCATAACATTGTCGACCAAAGCATGCATTAGACTTGTATATCATATATAACCATACTAAGATAGAGTTTTAAATATGCATGATTTTTAGTAGTGACTAGAAAAGTCTTTGTACGTGAGGTTGCGACAACCAAACTCAAATAAGTTCGTAAGTTTGGTCTTGATAATCCTGTTATACAATTAGAATATTAATAGTCCTTTCTTTCTGTATGCAAGTTTTAACCTATGTGAAGATTGGAAGTTTTGTACCTTCCCATTTAAGATCTCACATTTTCCTTCCTTTGTTTAGGCCATGAGGTCAACTTTTGATGATGCAACTCATGGTTGCTGACAGTGGATCTCTCAGCTAAGTTGGATTGATTGTCTTCTCAAGCTAAATGACTTCAAGCATGATAGCATAGAATAATGGATCCACAAGATCCAGACTAAGTTTGAATTTATCTTTTCCTTAATCATTCCAGTTACTCATAACCCTTTTGAACCCATCATACTACTTGTAAAGCCCTTGGTGGATTAGTAGCAATTACTATATAAACATTTTCTATATCAGACCTTCATCTTGCTTGGTTACAATGATCTAGCCTTACAAACTAACATTCGTTATATACATTATTTTACTATGATAGCTTTTGTTAAACTGTAATCCTTCCCTTTTAAAAATCCTAAAATAAAATAAATAAATCATAATTTATGTCTTCTTTAATTTAGAGTTTCTTACTGAGATGTCAATAAGTGTAATTAACTAGGGTTGATAAGTCTCTTTCAAAGAATGGGCTACCCATAATATTTTTTTCTCCATTAACTTATATATATATATATATATATATATATATATATATATATATATATATATATATATATATATATATATATATATATATATATATATATATATATCCTACAAGTTTTTAGATAAGAGATGAAATCTAGTTTAGATTCTATCTTTTATCACTTTCTTGTGAAATATCTTATTTATAAATTGTATCACCTAGTCAATACATTTACACCTCAAACATGTCATTAAGTGAGAAAGCTTGACTAGTGAATTTTGACTTGTTAAAAAAAGTTGTTACGACATTTTTGTGAGATCAAGTTTAAGACGATGGCAGTCGTCAAAATATCTCTCATTAATACAACCATTATGTAGAAGCCATTGCTATCCAAAAGATGAGATCTTTCTTTGTAATTCATTAAATACAAAGGGCCCTAAAATGAAACAAGCTTTTTATTCTTTTGGAAAAGAAATCAAACTATACTTTTAGGGGCTATTTGGGATCACTTTTTTTTTTTTTATATTTTTTATATATTTTATTTCAAAAAATAGATATTTAATTGTTATTATTTTGTTTAAACATCTAAAGCTATTTTGAGTATTTTAAAATAATATTATTTATTTTGAAAACAAAAATAAAAATACATAAAAAATACATCAAGCAAACATATTTTATAAAACAATATAAAAATAAAAAACAATAAAATAAAAATAAAAAAACACAAAACAAAATTGATTCCAAATAGCTCCTTAGCGTAGTCAACTCTTATAGTGTAAAATGACATATCTTAGTTGCAAGTTGCATAAAGTATGAAAAGAATATTTTTCAAGTTGTAGGGTTGAAAATAAGCTTTTATATAGAGTATATTCTTTTAAATTTAGCAATGACATGGAATAGATTTAATTATATCTCAAAGATAGATCAAACCAGAGGAAGAAAGTTCATATTTTTCAAATCTCTTTGCATAATGTGTAAGTGTCATAATGACATGCATATGTTCATAATAATGAGCTTAGGTATAATCATCATAATCAAGTCTTTAAATGGATATTGATGGAAGTCAATTTGATAAAGGTGGAGTTTAATTAAGTAATTTATAAAGTTGTGTAGTCTTTTGTCTACAAACACCATTTTTTCTCTTTTTTCCCTTTCAATATTTTTATAATTTTTCATAATCATGAACTTGATTGTTGAAGGTGCTTACAATGTGTCAAAAGCTTATAATAAGTCTTTTACTTTTATTTTTATTTTTATTTTATTTATTTATTTATTTTTGTAGAGGTTTCCTTTAAATTTTGACTTTGCCTTAATTGTATGATTATCCTCTATATCTAAAAACTTTTCAAATTAAGAGCATGACTCTCCAAATAGATCTAAGGAAAGAGTGGAGTAAGAAGACTTCAATTAAAATGATTATAAAGTAAGCTTATTACATGAAAATAGACTTATAAGATACATAATCACAAAGAGATTAAAAATATATATATTTCTTTAATTGACTAAGATTTCTTTGATTAACTTCAACAATTCATCTAATACTTTGATATGAATGAGGGGTAGAGGACAAATTATTGTATTCATAAGTTAACACTAGTAAGGAGCCCTATTAGTTAATGCAATTGAGTTAGATGAATGTGGAATTAACTAAAAGATTAATTATCTTGAAGTTGATCTCTCCATAGAAGTCTTCATCAATTACAAACTAAATATTAATTGTTCTTAAAGCTTAAGACATCAAAATAATTAATGTAAGATTTTTTCATACCAATAAGACTAATTGACAATATGAAAATAGTATTTATAATGTAACAAGGATAATTTTGTATATGATCACTAAGTCAATTTCAAAATCTAATCTCACTAGATGTATGAAAGAATCAAATCAAGATTGGGGAGTTATGACTAACTTGAGGAGTTGGCTAAATAAATCATAAGCATATTGTAGTTTAAAGGAATTTAGTTAAAAGGAATCTAAAGAGGTACTATCCTTTGAAATTCAAAGGACATGAAAAGGAACCATCATTTTGAAGTAAAACACATTATATCCATCAAAATTTCAAGTTCTTTGATAATATGATTGTTAAAATTAAGATAATTTCATAAATGCTAGAAAAGATTGTCAAGAACATATCTCTTGGGATATGGGATTAATTCATAATCTTGAAGATAAACTTTTCCTTTCTTTTGTAAAGATCGACCATGCTAGGCTATCATTGTAGCCTTAACATGTCCCTTAACTATAGATTTATGTGAAATCGTAAAGATGTAATAAAGAATGTTGTAAAGATGTAGGAATAGACACTATCATTTGAACTATATAATATTCAATATGTTAGAGAACATGAGCATGATGAATAAGTATCATTCTATAACATCTCGAAGCGGGTAACATAAGAGAGGGTAGATAATATATTTGAGCCATGGGATGGCCATTTATCTAGTTTGTTCATAGAGCATTTGAATAAGAATACCATTTTTTGCTTTTCATGTCTAAGGGCTAACACATATTATTGATTCTAAAACTTGACAATTCTATATAGTCTTTCTTTTGGATATTTTCTAAAGAAGACTCTCTGTATGAGTGATATTTCTTTTTTCAAATCATTATGGCATGGATAAAAGAAGATTTCTATAATCATCTATAAAAGAATGATCATACAAATGATCTCGTGCATTATAATCTTCATCAAGAGAATTTTCTTCAAGATTAACGGAAAAGAAGATAAGCAATACCTTATCATGGCATATGACAACCACTAGATTAATAATATCTCTTCAAGGTTAATTTGGTTAGATATTTTGTAGAATTATTTGAAGGAATGTATGATAAAATAATTTTGGAAGAATTCCTCTTCTTTATAAATCTTTAAAATTAAAAGAAATAAAAGAATAAGTAAAAGATTTATTTTATCATCTTGCACTTAGCAAGGGTCTAAGGGGAAAAAGAATTCTTCTTTTTAAGATCAATTAGTTGATTGGACAACATAGAAAAATATAAGCTAAAAAATATTTTCTTTTCCAAAATGGTAAATTTAGAAATATAACAAATAAGAATATAACCAACAAGCATGAAAGTGATAGGTGTGACACTAACAAGTTTAGCACTAGCAAGAATACCGATGGTAGAAGATAACTTTATAGTGGGTCATTCAAGTATTTCAAGGCCTATCACTATGATGCTTTTAGGGATATTAGAAAATGTTAAAGCATTTAATGATTAGTAGAAGTAATTTGTGTTACCAACTATTGTATGGAAATAGGCCCTTCACTAGCCATAGCATCAATGACTTCCTAAATTCTCTCATCAACACAAAAGTTCTTTAATAATATGAAACAATTGGGCAAGTAGAATAAAAGATATCTGGGCAACAACCTCTCCAACAAAAAATTAATTTCAAATTTATGGATATGGTAGGAATGCCAAAAAAGTAGAAGGAACAACTTTTACTAGATGTTGTTGTTATTAATGAAGATATATATTCCTAATATGCTTAATTATTCTATTAGATTTAAGGAATCAAGGTTAAACTAGAACAAAAATGAAGTGGTATAAAAAACATCTATTATTTGAGTAGGAAGAATTTTGAAGAACTTCTAACAAAGATCACTAAAAAAATGAGAAAGCACGTGGCATACTAGACAACCTCATAAAAATAGAAAGAAGGTTTAATAACAAAAAAATATTTTTAAAAAAAATTTTGGGAAAAGACATGAATATTATATAAAGCATTGTTTGTACCTTATTGTCTTTCTTTAAGGAGGGTACAACACAACCTCTATAGGGGTAGGTTAACTAATGGTGATTGTAAATCACTAAGTTATAGTGTCAATTTTAGCATAAAAAGCCACTATAGGCAATGTAATTTTTTCCATGTTGATGGACTTATATGTGTTTAACATTGGTGAAAGAATAGTCACTAATCACTCAATTAAGAACTTTTTAGAAAATGTTATAAATATATTTTTAAATAAAATATATGATAAATGAGACACTAATTTACTCAAAAGTGGTTAAGAGGACTAAAGTATCTTAGAAAGTTTTTGGTGGAGTAATATATTATTACTCTTAGATAAGTAACTAGAGTTATAACTACCAAGTCAAAACTCAAACGGTTGAAGGAGAGAGTATAGGTATAAACCAAAACTTAAACATGTTTCTAAATATGAAGATAGAGATTAGGTCCCATTGGGAATAAAAATCTATTTTGGAGTGAAAGTAATTATTAACATGATAATATAGTCTTCAAATAGAGTACTTCACAAGAGGAGATGAGAAAGAAGATCTAAGTAAAGTTTTCATGTTTCATCTACAATCATAATAAATATTTATTTGTAGATAAATCATCAAGTTAATTAAAATCAAGAGAATATTGATCATCTGATCTCTTAGAGGAACTAGGCTCCCTTTACTTAATAATACTTAAGTACATCTCTAAGAGAAACTCTTGATAAGTGAAAACTTATCATTATTTTGATTTTTATTTTTTGGGTTTTCAAGGACGACTTGTGATTTAATAATTATAATCATAATATGACAATCTATATACTGGGTGTCAATTTACATGGTAGAAGGAGAATCATCAAACAAAGTGAGATGATGACCAATATATAGAAAACCTATGTGATGATGGTCACTAAATCACCAAATACTCAAGAAGAAAAAGATGGGCTCAAGGGTTAAGTATGTAAGAGAAAGAGATCCAAAAAAAGGTAAAAAAACTTTAGTTTGGATTTCAAGGTTTCATCATCCTAGGCTATTAAGTTTAAGGTAATTTAGATTGGAAAGGAAATAAACCCAACCAAATCATTCGATACTCTCTCAGTTGCCTAAAAGATGTCTTCGAGGAGCATTATGACTTAAGCTAGGAAAAACTATAATTTTCTTAGAAAGATAGTTTCTAAGCAAACAATTAGAAAGATGCATGACTTATAATCTCTATATAGTAGAGAAAATCTTAAGAAAATAAAGAAAATGAGATTTTCTCATTATACACAACCAAAGCTACTAACCTTTTAACTTACAATTTTTCTTAAGTCGCTACCAATGCCTAATGTGCTAAAACTCTTTAGACAAAATTAAAACCATGCTCATATATATATATATATATATATATATATATATATATATATATATATATATATATATATATATATATATATATATATATATATTACTTGACCAAGTTATGAATGTGCACCGTGCTTAGGGGTCTTGATCACTCGTTAGCTTTATCTTATAGCCCCTCTAGGAGATATAAGAGAGAAAACTAATTTAAAATATTTGGATAGAAAAAGCCTTAAATTTAAATTAAAAATATTTTCTTAACCAATTTTTAGACTAATTATTATTTTTATTTATCTTGATTAAAAATATTTTGTTTTATGATTCTAAAATAAAATCATCTTTAGTCTTAAGCAATCATTATATAAGAAGAAAGAAAGAAGAATAATAAAAAATAAATTAAATAGAAATAATTATTATACTATGATGGTTATAGAGTAAAAGGCTGTAGTGTAATTTGCTTATACATACCCATAATAAAAAAATAAAAAGAATAGTTAACTTAATTACAACAAGCTTGGATAATTTTAAATAATATAGTATATTTTTCCTCTGCACTTGGTCCTTACTCCTGGTTCAAAGTATGCATGTGCTTGCCAAAATTGGATTGACTTGTATTATTTTCTTAAACTTATACTTATTTTTATATATGGAATTTTGAAAGAAAATTAAAAAAAGAATATATTTTAAATTAAATGAAGCCATCACAACACAATAGTAATATCAAATGATAGAAATCTAACATCACAGATTAATGATATGGCTACATTTATATATATTGACTCACGCTTTATAAAAGTAAAAAAGTTAAAAATAATGTCCATACATCAAGCACCTCAAATAATATCTCCATCCTAATTCAAATGTAATAATCAAACTAGCTCAAAACATCACAAGATAAACATAATAATCAATTTCAAATTTTAATTACACTTAAGCGCCCCTAACCTAAGCATCATTGGCTTGCACATCACGAATTGAACTACATCATCCTTTTGCTAGGAGACAAAAAAAATTTACACTATCATAGCATCAAGTATGTGTAAGAGTCGAGTAGGGTTAACTCATATGACCTAATGGCTTACCAATTTAAGTCATTTATAAGACCTTAATCATCCTATAGCTTATCACTCTTGTTATTAATGAAAGTGATAAGCTTTAGGCTAATAATTTTACTACCGATCATATAAAGTTTGATTATTATTAAAAAAGTGTAATTAAAAGAATCATGGTCTAATAATAATATTATTAATTAATTAATCATAATCGTGGTTAACTCTTAGTTCTAATAAGATCTAATTTAACTTAAAAGTATTGACATTACATTATATACTTATAAACTAATATGATAAAATTTGTTGAAACCATCTACTATTAGTGATGTATCACATCAAAGGAGGAAAGGACATGTCACAACATTTCAAACCAAAGCTTGAACTTAGAATGACTTTATTAGACTTTACATGTTATGGATTTAAATTTTATGTGTTATATTATGTATTTATGGATGTATTTGTTTATGTTTAAGTGTTGTATAAGAGTTATGGATGAATATATGTGATTTCATTTGTTAAATAGCATAGGTGTTGATCGGTGCCTTAGCACTACATTCTATGATTTTAGAGTTTAGGGATAGAGAAGCTAATGCATTGGCGTTGGTCTATAGTGCCTCAATGTTGGACTATGCCACCATGTTGCGGTCTCAGGGCACAGTGTTGCAAAATAAAGCTTCTTATTTTTTTTCCAAGTTTTGATAGTTTTCTTTCCAATGGTCCCTTGGAGTATTGTACTTATTTAAACACCATTTCGACCTAATGAAGGACTTTTAGCTTTTTTTCTATGAAAATTGAGTAAATTTTTTTTGTTGCAGCTTGGTGGTCATTCGAGGGATTCAATGATCCTTCGCTATAGTTCTACTTGGGTGTAGAACTTCTTCGACCCTCTCTTCCACTTTGGTGAGTGGAAGATCTTCATATCCCTTCCACTTTGGTGAGTGGGAAATAGAAGTTCCACCATCCGTTACGACATCCTACTCTCTACAACCCATCCACATCAATTTTTGGTATTAAGGTCCAAGGTTTGGTGGCATGGAGAAAGTGCTCAAAAAATAACCCATATCAAATTTAAGCAAGGTTAGTTCGTATTTTAGATTTTGAGTAATTTTCTTTATAGAATTAATTATTTTGTTTGGAAATACATGTTAAATTTATATGGTAGATAATTTTATGAATGTTTGTGTTACTACCAACTAGTTATCTCCACTTATAAAGCCTAGCCTTTCCCTATTTTAACCTAACTTCAAACCATCATACTTAAGTGATAACTTGAGTAAGAGAGAGTTCACAAGTTACTTTATGTTTATTGATGGCTAGTTATTTTAAAATTTGTGCATCTCATTTGTGTTAAATTTAGTTCAATTATTGCATATTTAAAATTTTATTTGGTGTCATACTTGTATTTTGTTAAACATCATGCCACCTAAATCTATTAATTTGGACCAACTAGAGACTTAACTAGAAAGCGATGAGATTTTCATGAGAAGTAAAGAAAAATTCACTAAGGTAGAAAACATACTCATTTTCACTAAGGTAGAAAACATACTCATGAACCTCACATAAATTCAAACCTTGAGTGCTTTCAAACCCCATCTATTCTATGTCGGAGGAATTAGAATCAGAGAGGAGGGGAAAATATTGAACTTCTTAGAGATGAATATCGCTAGAAGACCAAACATTAGGAACACCCTTAGAAAAATCATCTTAGGGTCCATGAAACATTACATAAACCTACAAAATAAGTTATTATGGACGATGTTCATGACCCTAATAAATTTATAGATTGGTTAACACAAATTGATTATTTTTTATTGGCATCATATGGATGATTATCAATGAACAATATTTGTTAAAATGAAACTAGTAGATCTCGCAAAAATCTATTAGAATAGCATCTTAGCTAAAGAAGAGAGAGATTTGATAGAAACCTCATGACTTGGGTAGAAATGAAAGAAATCTTAAGAGCTAAGTATTATCCTAGAAATCATGATAAAAGACTTCATGAATAATTAACTACTCTTAAACAAGGGAATATGTAGTAGAATATATGAATATATTTGAGGACTTAATAGCTAGAACTCAATGCACCGATCAAGAGTGGCAAATAGTTAATAAATTTATCATTAGTTTAAGAGGAGATTTTAGGAATAAGGTAGAACTTCATGATCACGAAATCCTAAAGAATGCTATTGCTGTCCTAAGAAAGTTGCATCCACATCCAAGATGAATGCTCAAGTATCTTCTAAATATCCATCCACACACATCATAATCTCAAAAGTCTATCATTAAACATAATCCTTCCACATCAAACAATCTCTCAATTGAACCCTAATGAAACCACTTCTAAAATGTGAAAGAAAAAGTTTGCTTTTAATGTATGATTACTTGGGTAGAAGACCGGAGAAGGAGAAATATTTTTTTAAATGTATATACTTTGTAAGGAGAAGAGGTGTAAACTAAATAGATAGAGGGAGTATGAATGTTATATCAACACATGCTATGACTAGAGCCAATCTTATAATTAAACCACACCAAAAATCTTTCTAAGTTAGTTGGGTAAATCACACATCCCTACTTATCACTTATAGATGTCATATTCCAATTAAAATAGTTATAATTATCAAAATTGGTATGATGTTCTTCCAATGAAAATAACTCATATCCTATTAGAAAGACCATGACTTTATGGCTTGAATGTGATCCATTATGAGCATGAAAACACTTACATATTCAAATATAATAAGAAAATAATCAAGTTATTTCCCATAAAACCTAATGAAAAGAGGTCAATTTTACCTCATAGAATTCTTCTAGCACCTCCTCACAAACCCAATTATGAACTACAACTCAAACCCATTCAAAAGAGGAATGCAAAACTGGTTGATAGTGATATTGCCATCCGCAATTAGAAGGATACTTGGTACATTCTAATACATATGAATGTTTTATTTTAGCATAGTCAATCATAGATAACTATCTATTTAATACCATTACAACAAATCCATTTTGTTATGCTAGATAAGAAAGTAATTAGATTATCTATCAAGTATTGGAGATTCTATCTTAACTTTCTTAGTTTGGTCACTAAAGTCATCATTATTCCTTACCGATTTTATCATCTAAATGTATTCTTTTTCCCTTAGTTGGGCTTAACATGATAGTATTTTTCAACATTAATTTTTTAATTGGATAAATTAGGTGGGTAAAAGTGGAGTTTATAACCAAAGATTCAATTGGTTAATATAGGTCATCATTATCTCAAGTAGGCCTTACATTTTATTGTTATTTTATTTTAAGTAATTGTGGGCTTGCTAGCCAATATTTATGATCATATGCTCAAGCATTTAACTCCTCTACCATCTTAGTTTATCAATTTAGGCATATATATTAGTGAATCTAGTGTGTACAAAAAAATGTAATTTTGCAAGCAAATATTTAAATTAAAATATAAATAAAATAAAAATTTCTTTCTATCATGAGATGATTTAATTGGAACAAAATGACATTGAAAAACATTTAAAAAATAAGCTTATACAAAATTGTAAAGGTAAACTTAACTAATATGTAGGTTCAAATTATAATTGTTTACTAGTTTATTCTCAAGATATAAATTAAAATTTTATGTTTTAATCAATTCCAAAAGATTAAAAATCCTAATATTTCTTTTTGTAAAACTCATAAACACTCTCTAAAATTTGGCATCACTCAACTAATATCCAATTGTAGATTATAGTCAATTTGGTAAATCATGTAGTTCAAATTCTTTGAGAAATAAAATAAATTTAATAAAATTATCATTAAATAAAGCAAAACTATTAACTAAAATAATATATATATATATAATATTAAAAAATAATATAAAAAATTTACATAAGAGCCAAATGAAGGAATCTTTCATGTGTGTTTCCACTTTTTTCCTCCCCTTCCTCCAACTTTGTGCTGATACCAAAACTTGGTTTAAGGTGAGGCTTAGATTTGGCACATCATTTGTGTAATATTAAGAGAACCTGCTAAATATGTTCAATAATTAGGTAGGGTTTGAGAATTGTGGATCTATGAGATTTTATATTATAAGGGTCCATCAATGTATGGGGATCCCAAAATTAAGAGCCATGTTGTTCGATTTTAAGTTTCATGCATAGAGATCCTAAGAACTCGAGGCTTGAAAATATATGAAATATTTATATTAAGGCATCAAGTTGTGATATGATTTTTAAAATTTTTAGAAAGTTTTGATATGTTTACAAGAGTTTTTTTAACTTTGGGATATTTGGTTTTAGTAGAGGAGCTTTAGGATTAAGTAAATTTATAAATTTATTTGTAAGTAATAGATATATTTTTCTTGAATATATTTTAATGTTTTCATAATTTTACAAGGGATTTAGGTTTTCTTAAATGCTCAATAGAATTAGGCCTTATTTCTTCTTGACTTGGTTGATCGCCTTAAGTTTGATTTTACCTATAATTTTATGAAGAGATTATGGGTAAAGTGTATGAAGAGGTAGAAAGATAACACAATTATTCTATAGCAAGAAAAATAAAATATTGCATAAAAGGTAACCTTAACACTCACAAAGATATATATTGAGGATAATCACTAAATCCCTCTAGTGTGGTTGGCCACTAAACTACGACTTCCCTTGGAATAAACTCTAATTTTATTAATTGCTAAAGATCACTCTAATTCTTCATTCAAGAAAATATAAATAGCCCATATAAACCATAATGTAAATGGTTAAGAAGAAAAATTAGGAGAGGAGGTGGTATACCATGAAAGTCCTTGGACAAATAAACCATAATGTAAATAGATATAAACCATAATGTAAATAAAAATCTCCTCCTCAAATAGAAATCATGGTATACCACCTCCTCTCCTAATGTAAATATGGAAAATCTTAGGAATGTAAAGATTTAATTTTTCCCTCCAAAGTCCTTGGACAATGAAGCAATTTAGAAAGATGTTTATTTAGCTTGATTTTGTATAACTAAACATCTTCTCATAAAGTTACATAATCACTGTAATTTGAGAATTCAAATTCTCAAAATTTGGTGTATGTCTATAAAAAAAAACACACACATGTATAGTCTCATGTAAAACAACAATATTCTAGATCAAATCTTAATGATTTCTAATATGATATCTTCATCATGTTCCATATAACTTGCCCAATTTTCTTCTTCTATAACTCCTTATAGTTGGTCCAAAGTTGTATATGCTATGTCATAATTAAGCAAATTAATTTTCATCATTTTTATAATAGTGTTTTATTTTACTAAAAGAAAACTACTACACAATACAATCATTTATCCACTCCACAAAAGCCCAAAATTTGGAATCCATTAATACATATAAAAAATAAACCTTTATGAAATAAATATAAAAATAAAAATATTGATCAAACTTTCAAGGCTTGAGGAAAGGGACCCATTGTCATTAAAATGAAAGAAAAGGCGAGTTTTACTTGCCTTGATAATGAAAACTTAAAAGAGCTATTAGAGCATGAAATGGGGAAAAGAGAGAACATGGAAGGAGGGCCTTTTGAGAGATATCTTATAGACATTATGACATATTTATAATGGTATTAACGTTAACACAAATCCATTGTGCATGCTTATATTTTTTATAATTCTACTAACCAAGATTGTAACAAACTAAAATGTGTTAAAAATAGTCACAATTTTTTGACTAATTTTCTATGGCAAAAGAGGTCATCACAACTTTGTGACATATTTGAGATACAATAAATTTGGTTACATAACTTTAAGATTTGAGTGACATAAAATCAAATGTGTCTCAAATTCATTATAAATTTACATTGAAATTAATTCTATTACAATTTTATATTGCAAAATAATTGAAATAAAGTTGCAAAATGGTGAAGCTATTGATGCACATGTGATAATTATTGAGTTCAAACAACTTGATTAATTTTGATAGTTTATACAAGCCAAGTGCATTTCTAAAGAACCTTCTCAGAGACTTACATCAATATGGATTTAGCTATTGCTAGCTCTAAGTCTATGACTTAAAATATTTTGCATCGAAATAAAGTGTAAGCATTTTTAAGTGACTTGCTTGGCTATCCTCATTCAAATTAAAAGTTTGTGAATTATGTAATAGTTTATTGAGTCATAAGTTGTCCCTTGAAGTTAGAGTATGAAGAGACACACCCTAGTACAAGATACAAAACCCATCTTAATGATGCTTCTATAAAAGTAATATTGAAAATTATTTAGTAATTGAGCATGTTTATAGTATTGAGAAAAGATTTCATCAACTCAAAGTAGGTGACATCATTAGCTTAGTCTAACTTCACTTTATATTAATTAAGATGAGAGGATTTAAACTTAAGAGAAGATTGAGCCTTTGTGAATTTGATTAAAATGAATTGATAATATGATATCAATGCTTCATGGCTCAACTAGGAAGCTGTGTTTCAACAATAATTTCTTTTATAGGATAGTTTTGTCAATAACTAAAGTAGAATTAATGATAGTGAGGTTAGGTTGATATCAACAAATTCAGGAGTTAATAGATTATTACTCTTAGAGAGTCAACATGACAAGTATCACATAAAAATCATATAAGTATTTATTGATTGTGCTCATTAAGTGGTTTTCATTTGATTGAGCTGCCAAGTAGTTGCATAATCTTGTCAACCAACTTAAAAGATTCCTCTTTTGATTTGGGTGTTCCATGGCATGAATTATTATCCTCAATATAACCCCACACAACACCTTATAGGTCGTTGATTTTATATTTAAATATTAAAAACTACAAGGAAGATGCTTCATGGCCAATGTAAGCTTATCTTACAACGCCATATTTGTATGTTTAGGTTAATATTTAGTGCACATGAATGACTATATTTAAAATCTAAAAAATATCTATATAAATATGATTAATGAAGCATATGGTTTAAATTAATTGATCCAGACTTTGTAGTAGCTAATTGATCCAGACTCGAACAACTTTTGCCAAAATTTGTACTGAAGTAGAATTTATTTTAATCAATTTTATAAGACAAAGTTTCTGCATGTTCTTTCAATAAATAAGCAAACACTCTTAATTTACAAATGGTTTCCTAAAAGTAAATAGTCCTCCAAGTTAGTGATATAAGTACATCAAATTTCATTAGATTGTAATTTTTCCTTGATGACTACATAATAACTTGATTAACTTGATCTAAGCAACTATAAATAGAAATTTTGAATTAGATGATTTGATTAAACAAATAATTATCTTCAAAATTAGAAGAATAATAGATACATTTAACAAATGCAATAGAATTTATATATAGTGATAAACTTATCAGCATTGACTCAACTAAATCAAATTTATTCTAACTATCACAAGCATAATATATTTTTTTTGTTCATAATGATGCAATTGATCACATACTTTCTTGTCTTATAATATTATTTTGTATTCAAAGATTAAACTTCTCCCAAAATATGATAGGGAAATTTACAAACATACCACACAATTCTTATATATTTATGTATTTAATACCAAACTTCAAGAAAACATCAAAAATATCACAATCACTAATTTTTAAAATGAAATTATACACACACACACATAGACATTGCAGATGGGGCACATCAAGATAAAAAAATAATATATTGTTATATAAAATAAAAATTAGAATGTCTTATATAACAAAATATAAAATTAAGCATCTCAATAACATAAAATTTCACCATATTGCATATCATATATAATTACTCCATTTGAGTCTTCATTTTAAAATTATTGTACACTCAATTCGTTATCAACTCTTTTAAATACATCTTTTCAATAAATATAATGAGATAGTCATTTAATCAAGAATCCCCATTTTATTATGTAGATGATTCTTTATGATCTTCATTATAGAAAATGCTCATTCAATAAGTATTGTAGTTATTAGAAAATTACAAAGCAAGTTGTATAAACAAATACACTATAGGATAAACATCATTCTTCTTTCTTTACTAATTTTATGCAAGCTCTCTAATTCCTTTCAAAAAAAATGTAACATTGAAATTCATGTCAATAGTTTAGTTCTCAATTATCTAAATAATAAGATCAATATTCGAGAAGTCTCAGTAGAATAAAATTTCATCAAATATATCGCTTTTTCTTATCAAAAGTAAAAAAGAGTCACATGGACATAAAAGTAACTTAGTATTGATCTCTTCAAATCTATTATTAAACTCTTGAAGTTGCATATCAATTACAAAATAAAATAACTCAACTTGATAAGTTTAAATTTGTGATTCATTAAGCATAGGTTATTGACCTCCCATGTATAAAGATATTTCACCCATATTTGGAGTTATATTATTATTTTCATAAAATGATTCAATTTCTTCAAGTAAAATTTTTCATCCATCATCTCTCATATTTGCCGCATTTGTTTCAACACTTTAACCAAAGTTGTGACATTTATAATATCTTAATTTTTTTTTATAAAAGCTAAGATAACTTATTTGTGATTCCTATTATAAATTTTATTAAGTGTAAAATAAAAATAAACTCAAAATATTGAATTTAATCAAGTAGAACATATACTTCATCTCTTTGTTCATTGTTCAAATTATCTTCAACTATTAAAAAAACATCTATAATAGATCAATTAGAATAAGAATATTAATCAATATAGCATAATGTGATCTCTAACATGGATCTTCAACTAATTGAAGAGAGTAATTTCTTAATTTAAAGCTCTATCATCTTATAGTTCTCACGCTTTATTTGTTTAACAATTTATTTAGTTATTTTTCAAATAGAATTTCTCTCTTTTGTAAGAACTCCCAAGAATATTTATCAAACTAGATATATTATTTAAGAATAAAGTAATTTGAGCATGAATTTTAGCCTCAACAAGTAATGCTAATTACAATTGATGAGCAAAATAATATATTAAATAATTTGATTTATTTTTTTTCAATATTAAAGCTTTTAGCTCATGAAACTCACCATATATTGATTGCCTCCATCATAACTTTGGCTACATATTCATGATATACTCAATCCATGATTTTAAAAGTACTTCAATAGCGTATTGGTTAAAGTAGTTGTTTCACCAACATGTATAATTCCAAGAAAATACTTAATAATATAACATCTTTTATCAACATAACAAAGTGCAATAGCCACTTATTATTTAATCGATACATAGTCTCGCTTAATAAAACTATAAATAACTCATTATTCAAATCATTGATGATAAAGTCTCAATAACAACTACATGTGTAATATTTTTAAAAAATTTAGTTGCAATTAGTTTATTATTTTTAGAGTATTTTTTTTTTGAATAACTTTTTTAATAATTTCATTATGATCTATCAAAATTTGTAAAAGTTCAAGAAAATCTCCTTGATTTTGTGAATCTTTGGATGTATTGTGACCACAAAAATACAATCCTTAACATAGAAAGAAGCTTACACAATCAACTGACTTAATCATATTTTATAATCCTTTCAAACTTGATCGAATACATTTCATATGCAAATATATTTTGTTAATCTTAATTCATTAAATATTCACACTTTCTTCAATCAATATTATGAACACTATTGACTAATATGAACTTTAAATCTATCTCTTTTTTTCCTTTTAATTTCTAATTCCCTTGAAATCAAAATTATCACTACTTGTTCATCAATATTAGGCCTATAAATATAGCAAAATAAATAATAAGATGCATCACAATATTGTATTAGAATTTATATTCATCAAATCATTTTGACTTAAATCTACATAACTTATTCTCAATGGAAGGAAATCATGATCACAAAGTTAGCATGGTTTTGATTTTTTTTTTCTTAATCTAAGATTTCCTAAAATACCTTCCAAGTTGAGTTCTACATGAACTTATTTGGATTTTGTATTACTACTTTCATCAATAGTATATGTGAAGAGCTCATCTATTTTGCTCTGTCTTTTGAAATATCTATTCATATATAATTAAAATTAGTTAAAATAATGAAACCAAATACGATGATATTAAAATGAAGCTGCCATGAAGTAATATATTGTAGAGGCATCAATGAATTGTCTATTTGCTCATTTGGCATACGCATGATTAACATATGCATATAATATCTCATAAGGTTGGCAATTCCTCTTTCCTAATTATTTATCGACTATTGTCATTTGGATAACCTTTTACATAAAGTTGTTCTTCGTGTTAAATAATTGACGACCCTTTTTATTTTCAACTAGTTGTTGATATAATTTTTCAAGGCCATCAATTCAAAATATTCATTGCAACAAAATTAATTATCATACCCCAAAAATCGTAGAGAAGAACGGCATGATTTGATGTGATTATGATCGAGCCAAAAAAATTATAATAATCTCTGACAATTTTAATTATCTTTCATTGGTTATATATCATTAATTAAATTTGTGATGAATATTTTTTTTCTTATGGAAGGTTTTTCAAATGATAAAATGGTAGGTTAATTTAGACCACAATTGGCTAGAAGCAAGGAGCCTAGATGATAAATAAAAATACAATAAAGATTTATCAACCTTAGCCTGGATTATAAACGGACTTCGGCCTGAGAGAATTGATGCTTGTGTGAGATAGGGAGCTGGAAAGAAGAGACAAGTTGATGGAGAATTGTTGCCTTGGTTGAGGCGTGAGAGGCATGCAATGAGTGGTGAGAGAAGATGCAGTTAGTTTGATGTATTCAGATATCTAATCACGTATAAATATGTGAAAAAAAAATTAAATATTTAAATTTTGTTTTATCATATCAATAAAATGTCAAATGCATCCGAATATTGCATGTAATATTTTTTTTTAGAATGAGGGGTGATCACTAACTCATCGATCACATGAATCAAAAAAGGAAAAATCTAAAACTATCACTATTTTATTATTATTTATTATATTTTTTTTTATAAGATGAGCCAATGGAGATAAGTGGAGCCAATAGAGATAAGTGGCCCTATATATATATAAGCAATGTACATCTCATTGGCGCCTATTCCGCTGACTCAACAAGAGAAAATTACTCAAACAGGCTATTTTAAACTACTACAATTGCATGGTAGAAAGTCTCCCCACAGATAAGAAACGCTCATTGTATACCCCGGAATCGGTGCCTCACGGTCGCAATCCCTAGCCACTCAACCCTCAAACGCCATTTTAAGTAACTATTTTGAGAAACAAAACAAAGCCAGGCGTCTCCCACCCATATTCAATACACCTTCTCTGCCAAACGGCATTTTTCTTTGTTTTTCATTACAATAAAAATTTCAGAGAAGTGAAGAGAATTAAAAAATAATAACAAAAGATAGAAAGGTTGGAACGAAGAAGAAGATGAGGAGGTGAATTTTGATGCGGGGATGCAGCATCAAACGAAAACGAGCCAGAAAAGATGTGAGATGAAACAGAAGGGACCGGCGGAATCCCCTTCGACTTGATCGTGGCCACCCTCGCCGGCGAGCTGGTCTTCTCTTTTGCCTCTGCTGTCATTATCCTCTATTTCCACTGTCGGATCCCCTGTCGCTTCAGCGCCTTAATGGCCTCAACTCCCTGTGGCCGTTCGCCTCCTCCTGTCCTTCTTGGCTCCCTCTCTCCCTCTTTGAACTCCTCTACCACTCCGCCACCACCTCCCCCTCTCTCTCTCTCTGCCCCACTCTTCTCTCTTGAGCATTTTCTCTCCTTCTCCTTCCTCCAGGTCCACTCATCCCGATCGCCTTAAACTGTTCTCCCTCCTTGTCCTCCATGTTGTTCTTCCTTCTAGCTCATACTGCCTCCTCGTAACCTCCTCCTTTCCTTGCTCTCCATGTCTTCTCTCTAGATCCTCTTTCTTCCTCCCTTTTCCTCCCCATTTCCTCATGTTGCCTCTGTTGTTTTCTTCCCGCCAACACCGTCGTAATCCTGTGTCATTTCTCTTTTCTCCATTTTGCTGTCCTCGCTGTTGTCTACGTCCCCTCTTCATGTCCATCTGGAGCTGCCGTCATAAACAAGCGGCTCAGAATTCGCCTATACACCCTCTCCGCCACCGTGATAGCCGCGTTCTCTGTCCAGATAGCGGCGCGTGCATTGCTGCACTGTGGTCCCCAGTGTCCGCTGTAAGTCAGGCGCTCAACCTCGCGTCCTTCGTCGCACTGCTCGCTGTGGTCGCTGGCGAGGCCATCCTCGTCGTACAGCCCATCGTCGAATCGCTTACGGTCATATAACGAGAAACGCCTGCACTTCTGCGGCGATCACGCGGAGGATGGCAGCGGCGGCGTCTAGGAAGGATGGGAGATTCATCAGCTGATACAACGCATTTTACGATCCATCTTTTCGATCCATGTCCATTAGCGACTGAAAATTAAAAATAAAATCAAGAGGTTCTGATTTTCGATCCATGTCCATTTCATTTTTCGGATTGTTATGTAACATTTTTTTTTATTTGTTTTGCTTAGTTATGAACTTTGAGTTAAGATGGAAATTCTGCTTAGCATGAGTATTTATATTATATAAAAAAAATGATGATAATATGCTGGTTTGATCTCAATAAATTTTAAATTTATTTTAAGATGATTATATAAAAACTAATTGATTATTTTTATTTTTATTTATTTAAAAATAAATTAAAATTTTAATTTTACTTTAATTAAAAGGAATATCGTGATTTTTTTTTTCATAAAAGTTCAATATTCATTGATCAAAAGAGTGATTACAGGAACTTACCTCTGATGTAAGATAAGTTAAGATTATCATCAAAATGAGAGATTTGAGATCATTTAAAATACAAAAGAAATAGAGATGGTTTGGAAGGCTTCACCTTGTTTAGCGAGGTAGTCTGCTGCTCGATTGCCTTCCCAAATATATGAGATTAACTCATCACTTTTATTTTGAATTGTCATATATCTGATAGAATGTATACAAGCTTCCAAGGGGTTCTTTTGCTTTGTTGAAGATGCTAATCAAGTAGAGAGAATCTAACCCAATCCAAATATGATTATTAGGAAATGCTTGAGAGATCTTGAGTGCAAAAAAGAGCCCATCCTTCAACATACAAGGAACTAATTGGTTTGCATTGTTTGTGAAAAGTGCAAATTTTTCTCATGCCAATCCTTGAGAATTCCTCCAGATCTAGCCATATGACTTTTGGGGTTGAAGGAACCATCAATGTTAAACTTAAGCCATAGAGGTTTCGGTTTAATCTAGTGAACAAGTTTTGGAGGATTGCTTCTATTTTTGATGGTTGAGTGTATGTTGTCATTCTTTCCAAGCCTGCTCCTTTCCAACAAATCATATATTTGAGCTTTCTGAACATAAGATAGAATTTGTTGTACAATGACTTCATAATTATTGACGTTGTTGCTATGCTTAGCCTCATACCTCTCGAGCAAAAGGTGCAAAAAAAGTGAGGATAGGAATTAATATACACACCTCCTTGTTGGTCTGTTGTTGCTTGAGTGAATCCAAGAATGGAAGAGCTAGGTTGGATCGGTACAAGTTTGCAAAAAAATTCTGCAAGCCGAGCATTGTTTGAAGCCAAACAGAATTAGCTCTATGGCAATGCAAAAATATATGATCCATGGTCTCCTCGCTTTGACAGTGTTGACACTTAAATGCCAAAGATAGAGCTAATTTTATTATACATGTACATTATTTATGCTTAATCTTGCAATATTGATTCTTATATACTTTTAATATATTTATATTAGTGAATTTTAGCTGTTTTAGGTCTAATAGTGGGATTGTGAAATTGAGTGATCAAGTCATTAAAAGAGTAAACATTTTAGATATCTTGGGTATATTGTTTAAAATGATGTGAAATAGAAGGGGATGTATTAGTACAATTCAAGTTGGATGGTTGAATTGGAGGAATGCTTCTAGACTGCTTTAGACTTAAAGAAAAATTTAATAAAATACTAATAAGATGCAATGATTTATGGCACAAAATGTTGGTCAATTAAAGAGAAGCATAAAATTAAGTGTTGCAGAGATGTAGATGCTCAAGTGGAAGAATGGCTTTACACTTAAAGACAAAATGTAAAACTAATTTATACATAAAAAGGTTGAAGTAGCTCCAAAGCAAATAAGATTAGATGTAGTCACCTTAATTTGATCATAAAACATCTCATTCGATGACCCAGAGAGGATGTATTAGATTCAACCCATGTTAAGAAAAAGGTAGACCTAAAAAGACTTTTAGATAGTATAAGGAATGATCTTATTTTATCATAATTAAATGAGAATTTGATACCTAATAGGACACAATGGAAAGAAGGATTCATGTGACCACACTTAGTGGGATAAAAGCTTATTATTTTGTTGTTGTTTATACTAGTAAATGTCTAATAATTTAGTTGTTTTTGTCCTATAGACATTAAGAAGCTTTGTTTCAGAATTTCATGTAGAGTTATATATAAGAATAAAATTTCTTTGATTAATTTTATAACAAACTTTTGTAACATGATTATACTTGAGAATGTATAATAATTTTATTATATTATCTAAAAGTTATTATTTTGTCCAATAATTTTATTATATTAAAGGATAATACATATAAGGGTTGGTTTAAGTGAGTTGATGTTTATTGGTCAACTTGGCTTGTTAAGCCATAAGCTCAAACTAAACCTTAGTTTCAAGCTTGTTTGACAAAATAGGCTCAAGCTTGAATCTCATTCAACTCAACTTGAAAGCTCATCAAGCTACTCGATTAGGAATATGAAAGTGACAACAACAGGCCATAATAGGGGAAAAAGAGAAGAAAGACTAAAGAGGTGGAGCCTTCAACTTACTATCACTATCCTCGAGTAGCAATGTGCAGAGGATCAAGCATCCATGACTCACTCCATATCATCTTTCAACCACCATCACCCTAACGAGAGACCTTATACTTTTTAGTTTATTTTCCTTTTTTTAACATGCATTATTGTTTGTTCTATTTTTATATTTTTTGCATTTGATGTACTCTTTATTTTAATAGTTATTTTATTTATATTGTACTTGATGATGTATTGTCTTAGTTATATTAGTCAGCATGTTTATTTATACATGTTGGTGTTTTTTTTTCTTTTCTTTTTCAATAATATTCTCTAATTACAAGTTAATATGATGTTTTCTTTATTTTTTACTATATTCTTATAATCAAGCATTACTTAGAATTTTAAATCTATGTAGTAGAAGTATGAATCATTAACCTAACAAAATATTTTAAAATTTATTTATGTTGACATGTATATTTATTTAAGTATGAATTTTCTTGTGTAAATCATATTTTTCTTTACTCTTTTTTTTATATTTTGTAACAAATTAAATTATGCATAAATATTAGTGCATATATATATATATATATATATATATATATATATATATATGATATTGTCAATTATAAAATAAATTGAGTAATGATAATAGTAAGAATAGGATGCACAAATTGGGATAAAAGCCTAATAAAAAAAATCTCCAAAGTGGAGGAGTGGAAAAAATTCCCTAGAACAAGGAAGTATAAAATGATCTCCAAAGGAGGAAGGTATCAAAAGTAAGGCCTTTCCAACCGGTCATTAAGTGAACTTTTATAACAGTTGTTCACTCTTTAATCTTGTAATATCATATATATTCATCCAAATGAAATTTAAGCAACACTTTATTTTTGTTACAAATGTGTTTTAAAAACAAAATAAATTGACTACGAAGTTTACATAGGTTATGAAGTTAATTAGAAGTGTTGCATTTAAGAGAAAATTACAAAGTTATAGGCAATAGTTAGTGAAATGTATCATATGATCATTGGTTAAGTATTCTAAATATTCTTAGTTTATAAGTTTGTTAAGATTGTTTTGAGAAAATCTACTTAACTTTCAATTCATAAAATATGTTTATCACTACTAGTGTATGCATGGTTTGTTTGCATTTTACTTCAATCTTTTGATGGGTAAAAAGGGGAAAAGATTAGTGTTTTTGGTTTGTGTTTAGATTATCATGTTTGAAATTTCTTTTGCAACTTTTGCATATTATTTTATTCATTACATGATTTTCTTAGGCATAAATTAAGAAGAGCTATCTCATCTTTTTTTTTTTTGGTTATTTCTCAAAACTCAATAAATAGTCATTCATCAATAAGGGGAAGATTGTTAATCCCATGAGCCTTCACATAATATTCTAAATTTTGATGATTACAAATATTTCTAGTTGAATAGTTATTTTACTGATGAATGTGTGTGCAAGCTAAGCTTTCAATGCAAGAACTACAATTAAGCAACTTAATCAAGATTCTTTATGAGCACTTGAATAATCGATAATTTTCAAATGCTTCATCAAGAAAGACCCATGGAGACTACAAATGATGAATGATTGATACTAGAAGACCTAAGTCAAGTTCAAATATTGTGTTGTCATATCTTGTATTTATATTTTATGTTGTCTTCATGCATTGGGATGAATTGTGAAAAATAACTAAGCACACACACATCTAAGAGAATATAAATAAAATTTTAAATTAATTTTTTTATAAAAAATCATATTTTATGGTTTATATCATATTGGATGATTGTCCATATTTATTAATTAATCTTAGTTGCCATAATTAAGTAAGTTCTTTAAAAGTTGCTAAATTTGAATTGATCATACTATTTGATTACTCATTTGTTAATTATTTCAGCCATCGGATTAAGTCAATTAATTATATTTTTTTATTTGATCAATCATACAATATGATGGAAATTGTTTAATACAAATTTATTTGATAAATACCTTATTTTAATCCATAAGTTATGGGATTCAATTATTGAGAATTTTTCTACATGTGTTTGTACAACAACAAATAGAGAGTTGAAATTTTAAATTGAATTGTTCATACAATACGGTTGTTGGACATACAATGTGAATAGTGGTGGTTGATGGGACAATCTTGTTGTCTAGAGTTCATACCCCTAGTAAAATTAAATGATCATATATTATGATTGAACCAATTTTTTAAAACTAATTTTTCTATTTTTTTTATTTTGCTCTCTCTTTATAAATACCACATGGGGGAGCCTAATTTAATGATTGAAAAGAGAAATCTTAAAAAAGGTTTATGGAAAAGTGTTTAGCTTAAGAAAAAATTAGAGATTTCTCTCATCTTCTTTTCCTTAAGGAACTTATGTTGGTAAAATTATACTTTTATTTTAGTTGTTCTATTCTTTCACTTACCTTTGAGTCATGTGGTTTAATTTGAGACTTTGTTCTAGTTAAGAATTTGTGTAACATTTTATTTATTTATTTATTTATTTGTACCTTAGAGAGGGAATGGCATCTTTCTTGCCATGAAAGAGAGAGGAGCATGTGTAGGGTTTCTCCATTACCCGTTAAGGGAGAGGCTTCTCTATCTTGGCTTGTTGAGCCAAAGAAGAGATAGTGGTTTTGTTTTGAAGAGTGATATAAGTTGGACAATCATTATAAATCTTTGTGCTCATTTTCCTTTTATTTCTTGTATCTTTTAGCTACTCTTTTATTGAGTATGTATAAAGATTACTTTAAGATCACTCTGAATTTTAATTAAACTATAAAATAAATGATATTAGGGTCTATTTTGGATAGCAGTTATATGAAAATAATGGTGGAGCTCCTCAGAAGAAGTGGGTACTAAATTTATTTTATTTTTAAAAATTTAAGCTACAAATTTCTAACCAACACCGATATGGCAAGGTCTGGTTGGTAAACATAGCTTTCCGCCATAGTTCTTCAAAATGTAGCTACCATAGTTTGCCAAACATCTCAAGCAATGTAGTACTGAACCGCACTGCAGATGAAATGCCACTCCAAACGAGGTCTTAACTTCAGTATAAAATTTACTTACTCAATTTGTCATCTTTATAAAGAAAAGAATCATGTTATACCCAGTCCTTTCTTCTTATAATGGATTTAAAAGAATAGGCATGTGTAGCTTACTTATACATACCCAAAATAAATATAAAAGAGATAACCAAGTTCAACTAAATAAGCCTGATAATTTAGTTTTAAAAAATTTAGGGTTAGTTCTCCTCTTATTAGTTTTTTTTCCCGACTCAAATTATACACATATTTATCGAGAATTGGGTTAGTTTGTATTGAATCCGAAAACTTTGTTATATATATATATATATATATATATATATATATATATATATATATCTTTAAAATACAAATCAAGAAAATATCCTTAGACTAAATGAAGCTATCACAACACAATATAAACGTAGAGTCATGGATAAAATAACATTATAACATTTATATGTTAGCACATGACCCTATAAAACAAAAGTAAAAATAATAGTTTTACCCCATGAATATGCAGAAGAATATGTATATCATAATATATAAAACATCAAACCATGTTCAAAGTAATAATAATTGATTTTGAATTCCAACCATGTTCAAGTAACCTCCTCACATCAAAGGGTTTGCACATAAATCTGACCTAAATACATCATTTTATATTAAGCGTTAAAGGGTTAAGTATTGTCACAATACGTAAGTGTGTGTAGAAGTTAATATATCATAGAATGGACTCATATGATCTTGATCACTCACCAAACTAAGTCATTTATAGGAGTGTAATTATACTAAAGTTTATAACTTTATCATTAAATAAAGTGATAGGTTTTAAGATAATTAAATAGTTTAAATTGTTATATGAGGTATGATTATGATTAAAAAATTTTATTATCGGTGGACCATCACCTAATAATAACAACTCATCAATCATAATCCTGGTCTAGTATTGATTTGCTAATAACTAACATATACTTGGATGTTGTAATATATATTTTAAGTATTTGAGATATATTGATTTTGAAGTTATACAAGATTGCTAATTACATATCCAATATATCTTACAACATATTTGAGGCAATTGCAAGTATGGAAGAAAAAAGATAGATCAAGATAAATAGCTTGGAGCTCAAAATACAATATTTTAGGTTATATGCATTTAGAACTATCTTAAAAGTTTATATGAGTTCATTAGCATAAATTGATTTGCTCATAATTTAACATATTATTTTTATTTATTTTAATTAGATAATGAGATTAATTTATATAAATAAATAATATATATCTAACTAACATTCAATTCCATAAATTTTAAAAAAGCTATATGCTTCATACATAACATTTAAATTATAAAAATAATAAATGATAATTAATTATGATTATTGAGTGTAACTAGTTTATATATTTGATATAATTAAAAAATTTATTTAATTGAACATTTTTATGATAACTAACATATGTATGATTGTATCTAAATTATATTATAATTTTAAATGTCATATTTCAAAATTAATAAAACTACATAAATTTTAGTATTTCAAGAAAATTATTTTATAATCAAGGAATTTAACCGATTTCATCTCCAATGGATTCCTTAGATTTTTTTCTTTTAATAGGTTACATGACACTTTTGATTAAAATTGAATTTATTATGATTTTTCAAACATTAGTTGATTTTAATATTGAATGCATGCTATCGTTTTGAATTTATATTAAGAGCCATATTTGATTTTTTTTTTTTTTTACTTGCCCACATGACTAGCTTTTTTTTGGCTATTTAACTTTAATATTTATTTAATATAAATCATTTTTTTATTTAATATTATATTATTATATGATAAAATGATGTTAAAATAATATATTTCTTTCAAATAATTCAAAATGACCTCTTGTTTATGAATATCCCTCATTCTCTTCATGAAAGAGTTGCTCATTCAAATTCAAAATCTCTCCAAAAAACTTAATAGAAAATTTCTTAAGTTTTCCTTCCAATTGTTCTCTAAATATTGCAATATCAAATACTTAGTTGAAAAGCTTTAACATCTTCAACTAAACAAACTTTCTCAACATACTTGAGTTTATTTTTCTTGATCTTAATTTCTTTTAATTGTTCATACTATTTTTACCATCTATTTATTCTTTCAAATTTTACTTTTGGTGGATTTTCTTTATTAAAGTTTAAATTTTTTCATCAAAGTTTCTTCAATCATTTTTTTTTGGTGAAAACTCATCGATAGTTTATATGATTTATTTTATCTTGTCAAATTTTTATCTTCCTATTATTTCTTAAAATATTTATTTATTAGTCTTATTTGAAAGATTATTTATCTTAGATCTATTTTAGAAGTGTATTTTAAGCATTTAAAATTAATTTATAGTGCTAAAATACTTTTATATTTGTTAGATCTTTCTTTTAAATTAAAAGCTTATCTAATTTACTTAGATCTATCATATACTAATTTTATTTAAGTTTTTTATGATCACTTGCATTAATTTTAAGCATGATTTTGGTTGAAATAAAATAAATTATTTGCTAAAATTTTAGAGTATTTACTAGATCTATTATATATCAAGTGTCTTTATCAAAATAAAATTTAAAAAAAGTTAAATTATTTTATTTGGAACTTATCATTTCATTCCAACTAATATCCATTGTTTAAATAAATTTTTCTATCTTACTAAAATTTAGTAAAGCTTGCTACTTTTATTGTTTAATAATTAAGGAAAAGAATTTCAGAGAGTTTGTCATTCTTACACTATTATATATACTAGTTATAGTTTTAAATTTATAATTATTACTAGCTTAAACTTATTTTATTATACAATAGACTTGATATGACACTTAAAATACTACTAGTCGAAGCGAATCTTGATGTCAAAAGCAAGTTGAAACTATGAGATCAAGCTTAAAATATCATTGGAAACTTTAGGATATCATTTAAACCCTAAATAGCTCTTAAACATGGAGTGTTTATAGTCAAATCGGCCTCGACGAAATTTGGATCTAACAAGCCCAAGATGCAAACTATCAAAATTGTTAAGAAATTAATCAAAGTCTTAGGATATGTGAATTAATCATAGAGGAATGTGTTTCCCCACCATGCTAGCCACCTACTTACACAACCAACCTATATGCAGTTATGATGCATGAACATGAGGGCACAAACATAACACCATACATACATAATATCTATTATTAAAAATATAAAATACATAACACACTTTAGACATTACAGATATAATAATAATAATTTAAAATAATATTAATAAATTAAATAAATAAAATATTAAAAATAATAAAAAATAAGTTATTGAATTATAAAAAATAAATTAATTACTTAAGGTATATACATCTATACATGCCTAATTTATTTCTTTTATATTTTAATAATTTTCATGAATAAAATTTATTATTAATTTAAATTTATAAATTTAATTATAATTTTCTATAATTTTAATTATTTATAATTAATATATCTTATTACATCCTTTCTCTCGACCAAATCCCATTTTTTAAATTCCCAAAACCCTCTACGATATCTTAACATATAACAAATTATATTTAAAAATAATTTATAAATAGAATTAATTCAATTAATTAGGACATGCATGTCTATCATGCGTGTCTCTTTTAATTTTTATATTTTTAATCAAATACACCTCTATTGTGTCTCACACATGTAGGAGATGAGTCACAACGCTCTTGACATATGTTGAATACTACATACCTTTTCTTAGAAGTGTCCGCATTATAGATAGATATTAGTGTCGATATGTAAAATATAATTAACCCCATAAGGGGAGATAAGAATGAAATCAAATAAATAAAATATAAACTATTATATAATACAAAGAGTTGTATGTTTGTAATCTAATGTATGGATGCAATCAAGAAGTACAAGCATATAAGTTTAGTACATATGGCTCAAAATACTACTAGTCAAGCACAAATCTTGATGTCAAAAGCGATATGATTTTGAGTCAAAATCGATCGAGATCAAGCACTTGAAATATCATTTGGAATCTTTGGGACATCAATTAAATCCCAAAACAAACTCTCAAATATAGAGTGTTTATAGTCAAATCGGCGCCTCGACGAATCTAACGAGCCTAAGATCTCATAATTCTAACTTTATTTGGGCATCCAAATGCTCAAAATACATCAAATGATCGAAGGAATCATCCTCACCGTCCTGACAGGGGAGTGGTACCTGTTTTACATGAAAGAATACCTCCTCCCATCTATAAATAGACCTTCATTCCTCACATGAAAGGGGGGCCAAGTGAAGAAGAAGAAGAGCCAAGAAGAAGAGGTGCAAAGCAAGGAAGAAGAGGAAGAGCAAAGGAAGAAGAGGAAGTGTCCAAGTGAGGAAGAAGAGGAAGAGTCAGTAAGGAAGAAAAGGAAGAGTCCAAGCAAGGAAGAAAAGGAAGAGTCCAGCAAGGAAGAAGAGGAAGAGTCCAGCAAGGAAGAAGAGGAAGAGTCCAAGCAAGGAAGAAGAGGAAGAGTCCAAAAGGAAGAAGAGGAAGAGTCCAAGCAAGGAAGAAAAGGAAGAGTCCAAGCAAGGAAGAAAAGGAAGAGTCCGAGAAAGAAGAAGAAAAGCCCAAGTGAGGAGGAAGAGAGAGCTCTGAAGCAAGATCCTCCAAGCAAGATCAAGCAAGATCGCCACCCCACTAATTATTCCCACCGGTTACCCGAGATCTCCACCATCAACAATTACAACCCATTGTTACACGCTTGTTATTCCTCTCTCATATGCAATTTTGTAATCCCGTTATCGAAGACTTTGTACTCAAAAGTGATACATAGGAAGCTTTTAGCCAGCCTGGTTTTTCCCCTCTTCGAGGTTTTCCATGTTAAAATTGAGTGTCTCTGTTAGCTTTTAATTACCTGTGTGTGTGCCGGACTAATCAAGGCTAAGGCGAACTTTCACTCTACCTTTTTCTAACACGCAGCTTACCGCCTTGGGATAAAAAACCTCAACCATCACTTCAAACCCGCCATAATGCACAAATAACTGAGCCTCCCGCCCAACTCCCATCACTCAAACCAATCCTTGAACCAAGGACCAACCTCGCCTCACTTCCCCGATAGTGATCATGTCTGTGAACGGAATCTCTTTGGAAGATCGTGTCCGCCGAATGGAGGAGTCTCAAAATAAGATGATCCAGCTTTGTAAGGACTACAAGCTACTACGGCAAACATATCTCCCCAAGATCGGGTTGCTGAGGAGGTCAAACGCTAATCCTCCCGACACTGGAGTTCCTCCGCATGGAGATCGTAATGATCTCGACATCGCCACTCATCCATCTGTCAACCGCTACTAATCCACGATCGTTGTTGATAGCTTCACACATGCTCTTCTAATCCCGTCATGACATTCGCGTAAGTCGATGCTTAATACAAGATGAATTTCACCTTCAAGACGTAAATCATCTTCACCCACACCGTTATGAGGAGTCTCACCTTATTCTTCAACATCCACCCGTAGGTTTCAAGCTTCCAAGCATTCCCTATGATAAATCAACCCACACAACACATCGACCATTACAGACTATCATGCATATCCAACGAGCTCCACACCGCTTGTCGTCTTTCCCGTTACCTCAAAGGGCAAGCTCGCACTTGGTTCTACTCTCAAGGGGATCCATTCATACCTTTAACCTCGCGTGTTCTTTGGAATGTTCATTGCAAACCGGAGAATCATTAAAGATTCCTCCCATCTTTCCAGATTCACGTAACCAGGGTGAATCACTAAAAGAATACTTCCAGAGGTTCTTCTTAGAAGCTCGCCAAATACTATAAACAACTATTAAGAGGAGTTTTCCTGAGGGCTCCCGTGGCCTTTTACTCATCACTCATGGGACACGTCCGCCATATCACTTAGTTCATCGTGGAAGCACAAATCTTCATGAATGCACACATCGAACAATTTGGATAATCTGCAGAGACATAAAGCACCCCAAGGAAGCACATCCCCATCAAAAGAAGAAATCAAAGGCCCATTCAACAGGATATCCACGCCAATTGGAAAAAATCAATCGACTATATGAACATACCTCCAACTGGGGCAACTCTTAATCTCAAAAGATAAGCAAGAACACCAATGAAAAGGCAAAGATCAATAGTCAACTCTAGCTACATCAAATATTCGACCTCTTCCATACGGTTAACGCCATCGAGTAAACACTCGACAAACAACCAGATAGTCAAAACGCCCTTGGTGGACTTCACCTCTTCCATACGTTAACGCCATCGACTAAACACTCGACAAACAACCCAGATAGGTCAAAACGCCCTTGTGGACTTCCCGCCATCTCTTCCATGCTTAACGTCATCGAGCAAAGCTCGACAAACAACCCGTGAAAGGTCAAACGCCTTGGTGGACTTCCGATCTCTTCCATACGCAACGTCATCGAGCAATAGCTCGACAAACAACCTGAAAGGTCAAAACGTCCTTGGTGGACTTCCATCTTCCATACGGTTAATGTCATCGAGCAAAGCTCGACAAACAACCCAGAAGGTCAAACGCCTTGGTGGACATCCCACGCCATACGCTTAATGTCATCAAGCAAAACTCGACAAACAACCCGAAAGGTCAAAAGGTCCTTGGGACTTCCCACCTCTTCCATACAAGCAATAATATTCACCACAACCCAAGAAAGGTCAAAACCACTCCACTGATGGTAAAAATCTTCACCATTAATTATATCTCTAATGTGCAAGTCGACTGACATAATTATCAACTTTTGAACCATCCATCGTTTCAAGAAATTATTTCATGAAGTAGGTTAACGCAATGCCGACCACCGCCACATCCGCTACTGGCCAATATCGCCGCCTCATCGCCACAATTATGCCGCTGGCACGCCGCCAACCATTTACTGCCAGCCGCTACCGACGGCATTTTGCCGGCCATGACAAGCCGCTTAATCCGCCATCATAATCGGCCACGCCGCCACCTTCGCCAACTAATATCCCTGGCTCACCACCATTGACCGCCATCCACCGCTGCATTATCCACCATTATCGCTGCCGCTATTCGCCACATGCCATACACTTTTCGCTATTACCGCTGCTAACTACTATCACTGCCATTCCGCTAACCACTATCATGCTCATTATACCACGTTGGTTGCCACTGCTGATTCACGACTACTCTGCCACCACCTCTGCTGATAATCATAATCAGGCCATCGACACTATCGCCGTAATCACTCGTTGCTCTGCCACTGACTTATCGCCGCTACTGGCTGCTAATTATCGTTGACATCGCTGCCAACCTTCGCACCGCTTTTGATCGCCAGACGTCCCGACAATACTCTTTGAAAATTTTGAGACATGCTGATCGCTCCTCACCACCTCCAACTGACGGCCGACGGGTAAACTAATCCATATGCACGGCCTTTGATCGCTTCCTAACCGGACTATCGCTAACTGGAACCACCACGATACCGTGATTTGACGCCTAACCATCGACGGTCGGTAAACCAAACCACTAATGGATGTATCGCTGATCACTTCCAACTGACGGCCCATCATCGGACCGGATACGGCGTACCGGGCCTGACGCTTCCTAATGACACGGCCGACCTAAATCCCACGATGTATCGGGCTTTGATCGCCCTAACGGGTCACCGGATGGTCGAAACCGAACCAGACGATGTACCGGGCCTTGATCGCTTTAACGACGCCCGGATGAGGCCGCAGAAACTAACTGACATATGACGCTCGACGCTAACCGACGGTCAGAACCGAATCCACATATATGCATGGGTTTGATCCTCGAACGACGCCACGAGATAAACAACCACGACGATGTACGCGGATCGCCTACCGTCGACGATCCGATAAACCCAATCACGACGCGATTTCTAACCGACGGCCCGGCGTCAGAACCGAACTAATGTACGGGCCTTGATCGCCCTAACCGACGGCCCGGTCGATGAACCGAACCACATGTACATGGGCCTTGATCGCTTCTAACCGGACGGTCCGACGAGCGAAACCAAACCACATGTACCGCGGCCTTGATCGCTTCCTAACCTGACGAAAGGAACCTAACACGATGTACGGCCTGACGCTTAACCCGGACATCGGAAAAGAACAACCATGCAGACCGGCCTCTAACCCGGACCGACGAACCGAACCGAACTAATGCATATATACCGCGGGCCTTGATCGCTTCCTAACCCGGACGCCCGACGAGTCGAACTGAACCACGAATGTGGGCCTTGATCGCCTCTAACGGATCCGACGAGGTAAAACTGAACCATGGCGATGTACGGCTGACGCTTCCTAACCCGACGTCCGACGAAAGAACGGACGAGGTCGAAACCGGAACCATGACGATGCGGCCTGACGCGCTTCTAACCCGTGACGGTCCGACGAGGCGAAACCGACGAGCCGATAAACCGGAACCACGACGCATATGGGCCTTGATCGCCTCCTAACCCGTGACGGTCCGACGAGCCGCGAACGGACGAGAACCGGAACCATGACGACGCATGGCCTTGATCGCTTCCTAACCGACCCGGACGAGAAAGAACCGGAACGCAGAACCGGAACCACGACGTATGTATCGACCGCCTAACCCGGACCCGACGAGGCCAAACCGGACGAGCCGAACCTAACCAATATGTACCATTGATCGCCTAACCTGAGACGGTCCGACGAGGCCAAGAACGACGAGTCGAAACCGGAACCACACTGCGCCTTGATCGCTTCCCCTGAACGCTTCGATCGCTTCTTGATCGCCTCCAAAGGACCTCACTCAAGAAGAAAGGGAGGTGTCTCCCTCTCACCCTAGTATTGCTCAGTGCAAAAGGGTAAAACCCAAAAAAATGGCTTAAAACTCTCAAAATGGCTCAAAATCCTCAAAAATGGCTCCTCAAAATGTCAAAACTCATCAAAATGGCTCAAAACCCTTCAAATTCTCCTCATGCGGCGCTACCATACATGAAGGCCTACAGAACGCAGGCCTCCCGCCACATTCGCCTGACACGCGGAACGTCGCTGACAACCACACTCGCCATGACCAATCAACTGGACGCCGAACGTCGGGCGACGCATGCTGACGTCAGACGATGGCTCACGACGCCCCACGACCACACCCGCTGCCTCCGCAAATCATCGCGTCACGCCCCCGGAGATTCGCCACCATCGGTTGTAAGACTCTGCAGATGCGCTGCTACGGCGCACACCCACGCCACAAGCGCGCCGCCACTTCCGCTCATGGTCCTCAAACGCGTGAGTATCCAAATAGATCCAGAACTCAAAATCTCATGCCAACCTACACATCTACTTCCATAATCATAATTTTATTTTATGATGATTTCTTCTCTCAAAATGTATGATTCAGCCCAATTTCGAAGAATTCGTTATTTTCTTTTGATGACATATATTTTGGATGATTAAGCTAATGTCATCCAAAAATAGGGAAACCGATATGGCTCTCAAAATACCACTACCAAAGCACAAATCTTGATGTCAAAGCGATATGATTTTGAGTCAAAACCGACGAGATCAAGCACTTAAAATATCATCGAATCTTTGGGACATCAATTAAATCCCAAAATAGCTCTCAAATAGGAGTGTTTATAGTCAAATCGCTCGACGAGCCGGATCTAACGAGCCTAAGATCTCATAATTCGACTTCATTTGGGCATCCAAATGCTCAAAATACATCAAATGATCAAGGAATCATCCCGAGCCGTCCGAGGGGAGTGGTACGCTTTACATGAATTTACAAGAATGCCCTCCTCCCATCTATAAATAGACATTCATTCCTCACATGAAAGTGAAGAAGAGAGCCAAACAAGAAGAAGGAAGAAGGAAGAAGAGGAAGAGCCGAAGGAAGAAGAGGAAGTGTCCAAGTGAAGAAGAAGAGAAAGAGTCCAAGCAAGGAAGAAAAGGAAGAGTCCAAGCAAGGAAGAAAAGGAAGAGTCCAAAGGAAGAAGAGGAAGAGTCCAAGAAAGAAGAAGAGGAAGAGTCCAAGCAAGGAAGAAGAAGAGTCCAAGCAAGAGTCAAGCAAGGAAGAAGAGGAAGAGTCCAAGCAAGGAAGAAAAGGAAGAGTCCAAGAAGAAGAAGAGTCAGCAGAAGAAGAGGAAAAGCTCAAGTGAGGAGGAAGAGAGAGCTCAAGCTCAAGATCCTCCAAGCAAGATCGCACCCCAAGCAAGATCGCACTCGCCGGCCCATCAACCACCACCGCCACCGCCACCACTAATCAGTACCTCAGATTCCACCCCAAGTTACCAAGATCCATCGCGAATAATTACAACTCGACATCATTACACATTGTTATTCCTCTCATATGCAATTTTGTAATCCCGTTATCGGAAGACTTTGTACTCAAACAGATACATAGTAGCTTTTACCTGCCAGCGTGGTTTTTCCCCTCTTCCGAGGTTTTTCACGTTAAAATTTTGGAGTGTCTCTGCTCGCTTTTTAATTACCTGTGCAGTAATTAATCTTTCACTCACCAATGACGGTTTTCTAGCACGCAACAAGTACAATATTTTAATAGGATTTTTTGCTTTATACCCAATTCTATTATAAGAGTGAAATTATTATATTTTTTTTTCTATTTCTAGAATTGAGGATCAAAAATATTTAATTTTACTTATATTTTAAATAATCCTAAAATATTCAATTATTATAATTAGTATCAAAATAATAATATTATTTTTCTTGTTATTAACTCTTTTAATTAAAAAATTGGATTTTAAAATATTTGATATATTTTCATAATAAAATAAATATAAAAATAGTTTTTATTAATTAAAAATTAGTAAAAAAAATATCAAATAATTTTAATAAAATGGTTTAGATTAATAGTGATATATTTCACTTACACTAAACTTTACATGCTCATAGACCCACTAAAGAAATAATAATAATTTTTTTAAAATGATATTTATCATTTGAAAATCACTAAGGATTATGAAAATTCTCACAATCTATTTAAAATATAAATGGCTAAAATAGTGAATAATAATTTTTGAAAATTTAAAATTCTTAAGTATTTGGATAATAGTATTTTGTTTCTAGATTTCCCATCTAAAACACTATATGCTTAAAATTTCAAGTAATTTGGCTTAAGAAAATATCTAAAACTTCAAATGGTTATATATAGATAGTGATCTGGCAATCTAGATCATTGGAATTTATTTAAAATATATCCAATAGTTGTGGAGTCATCTTCAACTAGGGGTGTACACTAGTCAATTTAAACCAAAAAATGAATCAAACTAAGGTTATTTGGTTAGTTTGATTTGGTTTATAAATTTATAGTTTGATTTTTTTTTATTTTAGGTGAGAGATTATTTGATTTTCAGTTTTTAGTTATATTTTAAAAGAAATTCAAATAAACCAAAATAATAATAAATATTTTATTTTAAATTAATGTTTATTTACTTAATTATTAGAACATCATAATTTTTCAATAAAATGATTATTTTATGTTTAAAGTCTTATCACCACCTAGTGTTTGTATAGTTACGGTTTAATAAAATTGAGTCAAATAAATCAAATTATAGTTTGGTTTGGTTCAATTTATCTATATACTTTGATTGATTGGTTAAGTTATTTATGTTATTTGATTTAACATTTTCTAACCAAACTAACTGAATGTACATGCTTATCTTCAACCTCTAATTGGGAGCAAGGAATGGATTATGCTTGGGTCTGCTCCCAAGCTTAGCCCATTTAATTTTCTCTCATTCTAAATCCTCTCAAAGAAATTTCATCACTAAAAGCTTAAAAGAAGTTAGGGGATGGGCTATGCATTGAGCCTTATCATGACTAAACCAATTTATAGATCAAGCTATGATGAGATTTTCGGGGATTAGAGAGTTGCTTATAGATGGGAATTTGGCCAATGAAATTAGTTATAGAACTTTGTATGATCATGAGTGATCCCCAACTCATCTTAATTTTTTCTTGCTTGGATGAATGCATTAATGTGATCCTAAGCTTCCTTGGTCATTAATGGTTGTCAAGATTAATGTGTGGATTTTGAATGTAACAATGTGGTGCAAAGCTCCTCACTATTTAGAGTAGGTGAATTTGAGTACCTCTCTTAATGGGAAAGGGTGGTGAGTAGTAATTATTGGCCATTTGTTTTAGAACACCTTTAACTTAATCATGGTAGACCATTTTCTAGTAATGTATCCACTAAGTGGAGGGATTGGAGCACTTCTAAGTAGTTAAGCAAAGAATGAGGATTTAGGTAGAATATAAATGGCACATTCCTATTAACCGTTTACTTAAAATGCCTAATGACCAAATTCACTTAATAATTAATTAAAAAATCTTATAAATTATCAAGTTAATATTTAAATATATAAATACAATCACATAACATGAAGACACTTACAAAATTATCAAGACCTCTGCTTGTTATTAAATCTCAAGAACACCCTTATTAGAATTAATTAGCAATTAATAATTTATTAAATGGTCTAAGACTTAGAAAATTCATAACTAATTGTATAAGTCTCCAAAAATTATGATCAACTAATAAAAAAAGTTTTTAATGAAATCTAAAGCACCATGGTTTGAGGTATTTTAAGTGTAATTGATGATTTGAGGTTTTCTCATTTATTTAATTAGTCATAAAATATAAGTCCAAGAGCATTAGAATTTTAGGATATGTTTTATTTATGTTAGTGCATGTTTTGCAAAATTTTCTTAATTTTTGGGCTTGTATTTCATTCTAAATTGAATGGTTGAGTCTCTTTGGGCTTAATTACAATAAATAATTACTAAATCCCAATTAAATCATAAAACTAATTGCTTAACTTTTAAACCACTTAATGAATAGAGAGGGTGGTGGGATAATTTAGAATGTTTAATCTCCTCAAATATGTCTAAATAATCTTAATTCAAATACCTTAGTAAAAAGCCTAATTAGGTTTAAGTGGTGTTATGGTTATGTGATTATTGGAATTAATGGTTCAAGTAGGCTACTTTATGGAACTTAGTCATTTTTCTTCATCCACTTATATATGTGTGTTCAATTCATATTACATTCATGTTTAAAATTTTAAATATCAAGTGTATGTCATTAATGACATTATCACTAGTGAATCTCAAAACTATTTATTTTACACATGAATTATGTATATATAAGTTTAAATTAATAAATAAAGATAATTAAAAAACATCATCATATGTATCATCAATGCATCTTTAAGGTTTATAATCTAGACACTAGAGGGCCCACAAGTTCGGTCCAAGGAAGTCTTGATACTTTAACCTTAGTTTAACAATGGTGCATACCTAAGAAACAAAGGGAAATGCATATGTAGATTAAATTATTTTTCAAACTTATGATTATAAAAATTCTAAAATCAACACATTCATTTGTATACATATTTATACATACATATACATAGCTATAAAGTATATAATCTAGACAACCAATGGCTACAAGTCCCAAGGAGGTCTTGATACATCGACCTTCTAGTTTAACAATGGCACGTACTTGCAAATGCTTAGTGTGTATTGTGTGTGTGTATGTAATCTCATATATGTATATGTTTACCATTTTTTATAAAATACATGCATATCCACACACACACACATATTACTTACCTAAATCACTAATTAATGTAAAGATGAAATACACATACATACACGTATGTGGTGAAACATTCCTATATGATGTTTTAATAAAATAAAATATTTTTATAATTATAAAAAACAAAATGTTATTTAAAAATAAAATATTAAAGTGATGAGGAAAGTTGGATAGATGTCATGAAGAGAATCATAGTTTATGCTCATTAATTCTAAGATGTTATTCACATGACTATAACTTCATTTAGACTTAATGCAAACTTAAGACTTAATCATAACTTAACACTTTATTAAGATGATTAAAAGTCATAAAATCCATCTCTTTAAATTTAAGTTAGAGTATAGTGTTGAAAAGGAATGGGTTCACCTCAAGTGGAATCCACCACTTTTCACATTCTTTAAAATATTAAGCTTAACTTAAATCAAAATAAAATTCATAATATAAAACTACATTTAAGTCACTAACCACTTAAATTGAGATCATCACTTGTTAATAAATTAAACTCTTCACTTAAGTTATAACATAAACACTAAAAGCTTCAACTTGCCTCACACATTAGCCTTTGCACACACTTTAGAGTGAAGGTCATCAATATTAATTAAGTTAGGATGATATTTTTTATTGTGGATTGATATTTTCTATTTTGTAATATAGTATGTTATATTGGATGTTTGGGTGTATGCTCATAGACTAGATGTTAGAGCAATATTAGATTAACATTACTTTTGTAGGTGCATATGCTCAATAAAAAAGATGCTATAATAAAATTAAAAGCCAATAAACTTTTCTTGTATCTTAAATATCCTCGAGCATAAACCATTAAGATATGTTAGCTTGATGACCAACAAGTGTTAAGCCTCAATGTATGGAAATAATAGCTTTTGATCCACGTGCATGTTTTAGCTAATCTCTATTATTGGTGTCATTATTTTTTGTAATCTAAATTTAATTTATTTATATTAAAATTAAGATTAGAGCCATGAGATTTAAGATGAGCGTGGTTAGAAGGTTTTGACTTAAGAGACCATATAAGGCTTGGAACATCCAACACTTCGAGATAAAAAATATGAAGACTCTCATTGACTTTTATTAATGTAATGTTTAGCCTAGACCAACATGTATAAGGGCATAGCTCAACTTCCTTTTTTTTTCTAGGGTGCATAGCATATCTCCGCATTGGCATTTCTCTTTCACTAATTTGGTGTGTTTTAATGTGTTTATTTTGGGTGTCCAATAAAATATCATTCTTTTCATAAATTTATTTTTGTGATTATATGTTGATGTTATGAAAGCCTAGTTTGTATGGTAGGCTCCTAGGATAAATTAACATTAATTAATTAACTCAAATTAAATAAATATAACTCAACTTCACTCTCTTAAAACCTTAGACATAAATACTAAAAGCAATTAGAAACCCTAAAATTTGTGAATCATGATTATATATTTCTTCATTGTCCCTTGAATTAGGCCCTTCTCCTAATACATAAAATGAGGCAAGCTCTAGCCACTTTGGACATCCACTTTTTGGGTGAAGTCTGTCTTCTCAATTTAGCCAATAACATCTTTCTAATTATATTTCATTATAGGTATAATTGCATAGCCAAGTTATTTAAATAAATTTTGTGTCTAAACATATCTAAGAACTAAAATTTTATTACATTAATTAGAAGTATTTTCATACTAATCATGATCTTAGAGTTTAAAAGTATGGTCGTTCTTAGATTCCATTATTAACAAATAATATTTTAGCTATCTTGCATTATAGGAGATTATCCCATATGATTTTAAACCAAAGGGGTATTAGTTGATAGCCACTCAGGTGATTATAAATCTAGAGAAATCTCATCAAAGAAAATTTAGTAAATTCATCAACAATAATAAATCCATATGACTTTCTTCTCAAAGTAGTGGTGTCTGTCCAAACAAACTTATATGAAGAATTTCTAAAAGTTGTGAAGTGATAGTGCCTGATGTGGATTTAAAATAAGGGTTAGTTTACATGCCATAGACAAGAATCACACAAATGTTCATTAAAAAATAAATTCTAGGTAAATCTCTAATTAAGTTAGCTCATATAATTTTTCTAAAGTATGTGCTGATGTGACACAAGCTTTATGCTAAAACCATGACTCATCATGTGAGCACTCCAAACAAACACCAAAAGAACAATCTAAGTTATCAAGATCAATAATGCAAATTTTATTAATCCTAACACCTTCTAAAATATTTTTTATCTTTTAAATCAATCAAGCATTTATCATTAAAAAATTTGATAATAAACCCCTTATCACATAACCTGACTAATGCTAAGTAAATTATGTTTTAAATTATTAATATGAAAGACCTTTCCATGGATAGAGAGTTTTAATACTAATGGTACCTAACCCAAGTACTTTACAAGTTGTATTATCTATAAAAGTGACCTTTTCTCCACTTTTAAGTTCCAAAGAGGTGAATTTACTTTTATTACCAATCATATGTCTTAAGCACCCTATCTAAGTACCACATGCCTCCAATGGCCCTTGAGTGAAGGCATATCTACAAAATAGATTTAGATTAGTATTTTACAAACCTAGAATTACTTGAATCCCATACATTTAGAAAGAGTTTTAGAATCCATGCATATGGTGAATTTAAATGTGAGTGATGTCCAAACATACCACAAGATAAGAAAAAATAAGAAAAGACTAAATGATCTATTTAGCTTTAAATTTTCTTTTATTTTTGTGATTTAATTTTTTTATATTTTATTTGCATATTCAAGAAAGCTAATTTTTTTAGATAAGTTTTAGCTTTCTTTCCTTTTGAATTTCTAACTCTTTGTTATTATTTTTCAATTATTCATCTTCTTGCAAAAGTGAGCTATGATTATTTTCAAAGAAGAAAAGTTTTCTTAAAGTCAAATCTTATCTTTTGAAGCTTTGAATGCAGATGTAAATTCTCAAGAAAATTAAAAGTTCATTATAATAAAGTTTTCTTACCTATTCATCATTGGAATCATGAAAACATACTTTTGTCATTAAATAAATGTTTGTGGCTTCTTCTAGCTTCTTCAAAAGATTCTAAATATGAGTTTATCTAGAATGCACACTAAGTCCTCCTCTTAGCCTTCCTTACATCTCATTTTTTTCTTCTTTTTGTTTTTTTTATTGAAGTTTTAAGCTAGGACATTTTCATTTAATGTGATCATAATAAATTAGTTCAAGAACCTTTGAGAGCTTAGTTTTTCTTTGCCATTTTATTAAATCTCTACTTTTTTATCTTTTAGGATGTTTTGAACTTTCTAGCTATAAGTGCAATGTCATCATCCTTAGAGTTGTTATCTTCCTTGCTATAATCATAAGTAGTAGTTTTAAGGGCAATGGTCTTCTCTTTTATCCTATCATATACATCACTATTTCTTTATAGAATTTTATGTCTAAAAGTAATAAGATAATCAACCAAGTGATCAATAGAATTAATGGAAAAATCTTTACTTTCTTAGATAATAGTACCTTGGCATCCTAAGATTCATGCAAGAAAGATAGAATTTTGTTTTTTAAATTTTTTTTCATTGTTAGTAAATTATTTTCCCAAAGTATGTAATGAAGTAATGATTTTTTGTGAAACGTGTGCACATGTTGGAAATAGACTCATGAGGTAATATATATATATAAGTTTTTAATCATACAAGAGCATGTTAATTCAAGATTATTTAATCTCATTGGTCCCTTCATAAGTAACACATATTTTTTTTCAAATTTTTTTACTAGTTTTACAAGTAGAAACAAACAAACATATATATATATATATATATATATATATATATATATATATATATATATATATATATATATATATATATATATATATATATATATATATATATATATATATATATATATATATATATATATATATATATATATATATATATATATATTAAAGCAAAAAAAATAGTTTAAATATTTTGAATTTAATTGAGTATCACTCTTTTAATGACCATGAAGTGTTTTAATTCATTTTGCCATTGATAACACCATATATGGAGATGAATATCCAACTTCAATCATATTCCACATTTGAAAATCAATTGATTGAATAAAAGTTGATATATAAATTTAAAAAAATCAAAATAAATATCATCAAATAGAGGTGGTCGAGCAACTACCCCTCCATGGTGTTTCTATTTTCTTGATGTGTCATTGATAGATCTGCTTGTGGATGTTAAATCATGAAACAAGCAACCTACTTTGATACCACTTGTAAGAATTGACACACACAAGAGTGGAGTGAATTGGTGTGATTTTAAAATTTTCAAAATTAAATCAAATCAAATCTTTATTGTTTAGTAAGGGAGAAATTTAAAAGCATAAAATCAATAAACCAAACTCATTAAAAGAGCAACTAAAAGATGAAAAGAAAAGGAAAGAAAAAGGCACAAAGATTTATAGTGGTTTGTCCCAACTAACATATTTAAACTCTCCAGATTTCCTCCAAAATCATTCTTTTCTTTGGCACAAAATCCAAGGAGAAGTAGCCACTATCATGAACAAGTAATGAAAAATTCTAAACCCTCTCCTCTTCTCTTTCATGACAAGAAAAATGCCACTCCTTATAGGACACCATACATGTCTTAGAGGGTACTTATTAAAAAATGAATACATGATATAATGAATAATATACTATCTCATAAGGTAGAGGCATCACCCTATGATGAACTCAATCACTTAATAAAGATTCCTAAGATTGATGAGTCTTCATGTACTAGAGATATTTCTTTTTATATAGATGAACTAAGATAAAGTTATTTTAAAATGAGTTACAAGTTCCTTATAAGGGCATATCCTTGTAGTTAATTATAACCTATGAGAATCCTTTAAGAAAACTCTTAATTAAAGTAATCAATCAGTGTCTCTAGATTTTAAAAATTATGATCAAAGAATTGCTTAATTTAGAAAATCAAATGAGAATAGCTTGTCAAAATCTAAGAGGAATAAGTGGGAAATGCTGATATTAAGAGGCATAGTGAGCACTTGAGCTATACTATAGTTGAGCTTTCCATATTTGAAATTGAAGTTTATTGCTTTTTTGAGTTAACAATTTATTAGAACTTTAGCTTATGTCACAACAACTCAAGAGTGAGAATACTTAAGAAGTGAGAACTTATACTTGTAGCAAATGAGAAATAAGTAACCTTTGAACCTACGTCTAATTGTGCTTTAGCACATGCTAGAAGTTCGACCAATTCTACTTAAGAAAGATGGGATAAAATGGCACATTCTTACCAAAACTCATCCCGACTCATTTGGACCTACAATTGCTTAGAGTGGTAGATAGCTAACATCTCTTATGCTTTATGATCATGTGGGTAAGTCTCATGTAGATGTAAGATAGCTTGATTGTTGTTTAATATAAAAGAACCTAAGAGCATAAACTCACTCCTTATGATTCTAAGAATATGACATGTATGAATAATATTCATACTAATGCAATAAAAAATTTATATTTATAAATTTTAGACTCTAAATTTGACTTAAGTTTGGGTAGTTTAATATGCTTACATGCATGATGAAATTAAGTTATAAGGAAAATTATCACAAGGAAGTGATCTTCACTCAAGAGTGGTCAAGGAGAGAAGGACAAGATGATGTTATGGTTATACATTTCATCACATATATAATTATGTCTAAATCTTATAGTTGATTAATCATAGGTTTTAAGATGATGTTATGGGTTGCATTTAATTTTGATTTGCATTAATTATTATATTGGGGTAGAAAAATCTAAATTATAAAATCTTACCAAAATTAAGGCCATACATCAATACACCACACCAATGTAAGATAATTCAAGCTACTTTTAATGCACAAATAATGTAAACACACAAAATAATTAAATCAAATTAAAATAATAGAATGGTTGGTGAGGTCGTTCGTTACATACGCAAGAAAAAAAATAAAATGGACGGTCGAATATGCCCTTACATTTGCCTAGCCAAAATTAAATATACAAAAGTAAGGCCAATGATAGTCTTCTTATTCACTTTCAACTATTGGTTAGTCATATATAGAGTGATTGTGAGGTCTTAGCTAGTTCAATTTGATTTAGGAAAGATCAAACTTGATTTTGGCCCAATATGGCTCAATTGGGTTGCTGGGCTAAGTGTTGAACCAATTAGTCAAATTGAGTCCTAATTGGGCAACAAACAAGTTTAAATGGTGTTTTAAATGATTTAGGTAAGTCAACTTTCAAATGGTTTAGATTAATTTTGAGTTTATTCCTTTCAACTTGAATCAATTAAACCAATTAGTCAAATTGGATCTCCATTGGGTGTAAGTTGGGTATGGTTGGTATTTTGGATATCATGCGATTGATTTGTTGAAGTTAATTTGAATTTGATTAATGTTTGGGTCAAGGTGACCTAAATGGGACAAATGGGTTAATTTAGGCTAAGTGAGCTAATTAGCAATTTGAAGTCAAATGTGATTGGTTTTGGTTTGGTTTGGAATGTGTTTGAGATTTAGCTTGACTTGAAATCAATTTGGTTTGATGTGTGAGGGTTTGGGTTAGTCAAGTTAGGTAAAGTCCACTAGTCCAATGGCATAACCCTAGGGTTGATTGTTATAAATCATCAAGTTTGGTATCCTTTAGTCACTAAAAGTGTTTTATCTCTAAGCAAAGAAATCCTAGTTCCAAGATGGAATCTATGTCTAATAGGGATGGATGTCAATGTCACTAAAAGTGAGGTCAACACACCCTCTCCAATGATCAAGAAAAACTTCTTATAATAAAAATCTTGCACAAATTCTCAACTAAAATAAATCTCAAGTTAAAGCATTATACTTAAAGACAAGGTGAAAGAATAGAACAACCAAAATAAAAGTGTAACATTATGAACACCATTTTCTTAAGGGAAATAGAGGATGAGAGAAATCTCTCCACTTTTCTTTAAGCTAAAAACTCTTAAATAAATATTTTTTAAGATTTCTCATGTTTAAACATATGATTAGGCTCCACAAGGGGTATTTATAGAGAGTGAGAATTGAATAAAATTTTAAAAATTAATCATATTATGCAATCCAACATTGTATTATATGATAAGTTCATTTTATTAGTATCGACTCTCGACGATATGATTGTCCTATCAACCATCACTATTTGTACTATATGACTAAGGATCATATGATCAATATAAACTAAAAACTCAGCTCTCTATTTATTCATCATGTATGAACACATCAAACATTACAAACAAATTAAGAAAAAAATTCTCAAAAATTGAATCTCATAAATTCTAGATTAAATTAAGGTAATTAACAAATAAATTTGTATTGTACAATTTTCATGGTACTATATGATAAATAAAATTAGACATAATTTATAGATAACTAACTTAATTCTAGTGTTTGAAATAATTAATAAAAATAGATAATCATACAATATGATCATGATTGTCTAGTAGTTAATTCTAATTCAACAAATTTTAAAGAACTGACTTAATTATGACAATTGAAATTAAATAATAATTATGGACAATCTTCTAGTATGATATGGATCACATAATATGATTTTTCATAAAAATAATTTTGAAATTTTCTTTTATATTCTCTCGATGCATGTGCTTGATTATTCTTCATTATTCACATACCAAATGCATGAAGACAAAATAAAATATAAATTTAAACATGATAATATAATATTTGAACTTGACTTGAATCTTCCATCATCAATTGTTCCTAATTTGCATTTTCATGGTCTCCTTCTTGATCAAGCTTTGAATATCAATCATTGTTCGAGTTCTCACAGAATCTTGATTAAGGCTAATTATAGTCCTTGCATTGAAAGCTTATCACAACTTGCACACAACTAGTTAGTGAAAATAATAATTAACCAGTATTTGTGATCATCAAAACATAAAAATATTATGTGAAGGTTCATATGATTAATATATGCTATCTAAGATGTATATTATCTCATTTAATTAGCAAATGTTGGCACGGTTAATAAGAGGCAAGTGGAGCTTTGAGGATGTGTAAATATCGAAGTTGAATGAAACTTGCCCAAAAGATAACTCTCATGTTTCTCATATAAATAATAGAAGGATGCCACCTTTGTACATCAAATACTTTATTTTATGGATACATATTTGAGATACAATTAAGCAATGATGAACCATATTGATATTGAAGCCAACCAACACTTAACGCTCATAATGCTCTATGATCTTGAACAATTTTATTGATACCTTTTATATATTGTTGTTACTTTTCATGTTAATCTATATTTTTTAGGGGTTATTTGGTAGCAAGTTTTGAGCAATATTTAAGTGAAATTTACTTTAAATTTTTGTCACATAATAAAATGGAAAACATAAATCCTATAAAATTTTAAATCTTGTTTTAGCCATACTTTACCTTAAATCCCTTATTTACCAAATCTAGAAATTAAAAAGTTAACATAAATCTAGATTCATCTCTTCCTCTAATAAGCTTTGGTCATAAGAGTCCTCTTCTCCTTTGCATATCACTAGTCTTTGCTAAAGCTTACGTTAATGAGTTCTCATTATGCCTTTCACACTCATGCTTTATTGGGGAGGTTTTAAAAAAGTAGGGTAGTAGCTATGGAAGAGATATAGGTTAAGTAGATTAGTTAAATATTATTTAATAAAATTTTAACTTTAGTTAATTAAATTATATTAATTAATCACCTAAAGAAATCAACCAATTAATTTCATTAATTAATTTAAAAAATATAAACTAATGTGAATTAATATTATTTGTGATTTAAGTAAATAGAAATTATCATATATAATTATATTAAGAAATTAATAACTAATGACTAGTGAGATGTTACTTTATGCTAACAATACCTTAATTAAAACACATATATTAGCTATGCTCAAATAAGATTTGATCATAAATTTTAGAGACTTATATAATTAGTTATGAATTTTCTAAGTCCTAGGCCCCTTAATGGGTAATTAACATAATTAGTATGGATTTTGAGATTTGGCTAAAACTAGCTTTAACCATTTGTTTTCTAAGTACTATATTGTTAAACAAATGTGCTTGAACACCTAAACACCTATTTAAAATTTTCATAATTTTTATAGTTAATAATTGAATTATTTAAAGCATTAAGCATCCAAAATTAAATCTCTCCACATACCCAAGTGACATGAAAATTTATTAGAGATGTGGCATTTTAATTTGGAGTCGTTGGGATACCACCTTGATCATAGGAGGTACTTATTGAAGTGATCGTGCGACATCAAGGCATGATGTACCAACTTGAAAGATGGAATCATCACCCAATGGTCCTAATCACCTAATAAGGACTCTTAAGGCAAATGGGTCTTCATATACAAGAGATCTTTCCTTACTTTACATGGAGAAGTAAAATAGAGCTTATTTTAAGTCGTTCTTTAGTTCTCTATGAAAGCAAGCTTCCATAATTAATTACATCTTAGAAATAGGAACTTTCTAAGAACACTCTCAATTAAAGTAGTCAATAAATATGTCCAAAGATTTCAAAGCTAGGCGTCAAAGGATTGGGTTTTCATGAAAATCAAGTGGGAGAGTTTAAGTGGAAAGACTTATTTATAGATTCCAAGGAGGATAAGTAGGAAGTACTCATGATACTATGAAGCCTAGTGCTCCAATCTACCCTATAGTGAGGCTTTATATATTTGAAAGAGAGAGTTTATTTTATTTAAGTTGGGATCTTTATGAGAATGCTGGGGCTTATAATCCATCAACACAAGATTTACGAAATTCTAAGAGATGAGAACTTATACTGTTGAAGGAAATGAGTAGCAGATCCTAAATCTAGGATGCTTTAGCACAAGCTAAAAGCGTAACTTATGTCTAATCAAAAATAAGGTGTGGTTTACCTCCATAAGAGGATAAACCTATCCCACTCTTCTAGACTTATAACCACTTGGAGTGGGCCAACACACCTATGCTTCAAAACCATTTCGGTCTTATGTAAGTGCAAAATAGTTATGATTATTTAATTAAGAAGGGGAGCTAGAGTCCTAAACTCACTCCTAAGAACTAGATCATGACATGAAAGCATGACTAATATAAAATCTATAATCTTTTATACCATTTTGACACATTCATTTGGACAAAGGTTTGGGATAATTATGCATATATGCATGATTAAATAAGATTGTGGTCTAAAAGCGACAAAGAGGTGTTCTCCACTTCAAGGGATGCCCTCAAAGGTCAAGCATTCTCGTGTATAAGAATGGAGACCTTTCCTATTCAAGAAGCGAAACAATATATATATATATATATATATATATATATATATATATATATATATATATATATATATATTATCATAATATACATCATTCATTCAACTAGGGCTTTGAGTTGAATATGGACTTTCAAGTAGTCGAGTGGGAGTACAAACAAGTACTAGCTATTCCCGACTACTTAGTACCCTCTAATACATTATTTAAGACATTAGTGTAACTATTGTTAGACGCTTTTGTGAATCAATTCAAAAAAAAAAAGATTGGTTCTATGATGATAGCGGATTATATCTATTAAAACTAGATTTAAATTGAGGTTATGAGTTATTTTAGAATTTAGTTATGAGTTATTAGTGGAAGTAAAAAAAATTATCTAAAGAACAGCATACATTCAATCATCAAACTTTAAACCTAAGAAAAACATATCATTTCTATTGCAAAAGCTAAACATGACAATCAAATATTTATAAAATTTTGTAAAAGAATAAGGTGGTCGGTGTCATACACCATAAAAAAAAGATGTCGCTCTACCCCTTATATTAAAATAGAATATTATAATTACAATTAAATAGATGCTATGGTGGTCTTCATTCTTTTTTCCACTTGATTTATTCTAGGCTTCAAAGGCCTCCCAAGTCTTTTTTTTGCCTTTTTATCATCCTACACCCCATAGCATTAATCCTAATTTTATTGAAAAATTATATATTTATAAAAAATAAAATTTAGTTGTAGATGTTAGCCAAATAAGCATTCAAACCAAGCAATTATATTTATATATACTTGCTTGGACCGCCACAAGCACACATGTCCTAATTGGATTATGCTTAGGGACATACACAACCAAGCATTTATATTTATTATTCATTATTTTAGTGACCCATTTAACATAATCTCATGCATAAAACATCATTAAACTATGAATCACCTAACATCCAATTCATGAACAATCCTAACATCTAAAATATTTCATCATAAAATAAAATATAACATCACAATATACACCGTCTAACTTAGAGGAAAGAAGTGGTGACTTAATCTATGTGTATGCTAAGGTGTGTATGTCTTAGGTTTTAGATTTATGATTATCTAAGTTTGGAATGTTCTCAAATATACTTGAAAGAGTTTCACTTGAAGTTATTAAAAGGATTGATGAGTTTTGATTTATATTTTCTTCTTGTTTCACTTAATATTTATTTAACATCTAGTTATTATAAAGAGAAGAAAGAGGTTTCCCTCTTCATCCACTAAGTTATTTTAAGGCATGTTGTTATGATTTTTGGTTTTTTTTAGTGAATGATTTATTAAATATTTTATTAATCCTAGGCTTGAGTCAATCTTAAAGAATCTTATTCAATCATTATTCATGAAAGACATCTTAGATTAATTAATTACTATCACATGGATAATATTCCATCATTCCTTTTCATCATTATATAACATACTTTGCTTTCATTTTTACTACATACATATATATATATTATGTTTTGCACACTTGATATTTCTTTATATAATATTATAGAAATAATTTAAATCAATCATTAGTTTATATTTTTAAAAAAAATAATTTGAATTTGTTATATGTTAAAATGTCATGTAGAATAATTAACATGCACTTACACTTATATTAACCATATTCACTTGATTCTTTTTATTTACAAAAATATGAATACATGATACAAACATACAAATTTATAATGATTGAAAAAATGTAAATATTTGTTAATACATTCAATCATAACTTTGAAGGACAATCAAGTCATAAATACTTTTATTTTATGCAAACTATATTTGATTTTTGTAACACATTAAAATCTGAAAAAAAGACACTTTATGTATTTGTACATTAGTGACTTAAATGGACAAGAAGAATATTAACAAAATTTATGGATTCATTTAGTTTATCATTAAGTAATTAATTTGAATTTTTTTTTAAAATTTATTTAATTGAATACCATAACCATATATATTAATTTAACAATGAAATTTAATGCATAGTAATTTGATTTTACTTAATGTTAATTAAATTAAAGAAAGAACAAAATTAAAGTATTAATGGTCCTAAATATGATTCTTATTCTTTATGTTTAAACACATAAAGAAGAAACCATTGATTATAAATGGTTTAACCAATATAATTATTTAATTTGATTTTTATCTTTTGTTAAGTAATTCTTAATGATCTAGAGGAAATTAAATGTTAATAAAATTTGATAGGAGAACAATTAAGAAAGAGATCATAAATTTTTTTATGATTTCGGTGATTAACCATATTAATCATCTAATTTTTACTATTTAGCTTTTTAATTTATTAAGAATTGAAATGATTATTCAAATTACATGACCAATAATTAAATTAAGATTTATTACATATAATCAACCCTAAGTTTATCAATTGAATGTTAATTAAAATTATTAATTAAGAGGTAGTTTCTATCATTATTAGTACTATTCATTGATCAAAATGATTTTATTTTATTAAATTCTTCTCTATTTACCCTTTCCAAAATGGTTTATTTATTTTTAGATTTTTCTACAATTTTAAATTTTCAAAATTCTATTTAATTAATTTTTAACACTTAATTTTAAAACATATCCATAAGATTACACATATCTTTCCATGTTTTACGTCCATTAAATTTCAAATGATTAATCATGTGGTTTAAGGGAATAAATCGATAATCTAGCAGTTAAATCGACCATATTCTAATCACACAAAGTTGGCTGATCCGTCGTCCCCGAAACACCGAACCGGATCGCATCTCGCTTGATTCGAGCTCACTAAAGCTTTCGTGATAAGATCGACTCAAAATGTGCGGGAGGAGATCAAGAAGATCATAGTGAAAATTGCGCAAAATCGCGATTCACTTCGAAGACCTAGGGAAAATCAGTGCATTGTTTTTTACCTCGTAAAGCTAAAAAAACAGGCGGTTAGTCGGAGGTAGCTGCTTGAAGAGGGCTCTCTTGAGAAGATCTCGCCTCCCTCTTGATTCCTTGGACCAAGCATCATCGCAAAGCTCATGAGGAGTCTTGGAGTGCTTTTGATGATCAAATCGACGGAGATCGATTCATTTTGACTTTAGTGATGAGAAGGTGTGGGGAGAGTTAATTTTAGGCTTTGAGGTTGGGTTGACGAATGGTGCTCTTAGTTTCCCTTGGTGGTTGGTCTCCATGTGCTAAGAAATCAAGAAAGGGTCTTGGGACCTTTCGAAATACTTTAAGGAAGCTCTCATGAAGTTTGAATGGATGGGGAGGAGTATACTCCTCCTAAGTGAACAGGGAGATTGGCTCGACCAGTGTCTAACTTTGGTAAGTGGTGAGTAGAGGTGGAGGTGCTTGAGAGGCGAGAAGTAATGGCACCATGGGGTGTACCTCCTCTAAGTGAACTAATGAGCAATGGGTGAACTCACCCTCTTCATGGCCGAGAACAATAACATTAAGTTATGTTGGGTCAGTAGTGTCCAAAATGCCCAAAATTCCCAAAGCTTGGAGAGTGGGATGACCCGTCTAAATGAGGATTTTATCTCATTCTGGTGCGATTCAAGGGCTTTGACCCAAAACTAGATTTACCATGGGTTGGGTCCACTTGGCTGGCCCATGGTGACTACTGGATGAGTCATACCAAGTTTGGTTGGGTTTGGACATGATTTGGATGGGTTTGGCTCAATTTGACTCATATGGGTCAAATTAAGTTCAATTGGGCTAGGTTGACCAATTCATCAAATTGGATCAAACTAAAGGTTTGAGTATATTCAAATGATCATTTCAAATGTATTGGTTCAATTGATTTGGTTTAATTTGAAGTGAATTTGATTTTGGCTCATATGGGTTCATTTGGGTCAAATGGGCTATGTTGACCAATTTGGTCAAATTGGCCAAATTAGCTTGGGTGGAGGGTTGGTTTAGGTTCAATTGATCATTTGAGAATGATTGTGGTGTTAGTTTGAATCAATTTGAATTATGGAAGGATTTGCTTTAATTGGACCCTTTAGGTCGGTTGGGTTGGTTTAGTTAAATTAGGTTCAATTGAAGGTTGGAATATGTTCAATAATTAATTTATGATTGATTAGAGGTATTAGTTTCAATCAATTAGAGTTGGATTGGGATTTGTCTCAATTTGGCCCCTTTAGGTCAAATTAGGTCAACTTGGGTTAATTAGTTAAATTGGTTTAGTTTGATTCAATTGATTGCAATTGGGCTATCCAAGATGATCAACAATCATTATGGAAGAGATTAGATGGGTTGATTCAATCCAATTTGGGTTGAATTGAAGTTGGAGTCAATTTGGTCACTTAGGCCACTTTGGGTCAAGTGGAATTGGGTTGATTGGGTTGAGTGGATTGAATGGGTATTGAGAAGGGTTCCTTGATTGCAATTTATTTGGGTTTGATTAGATTTTGGCTCATTTGGATCTTTTGGGTCAAATGGATCAACTTAGTTGATTTGCCTCATTTGATTTGATTGGTTTAATTGTAAATATTGGAGGAGTTTGAAAATAGCCTATTGAATGGTTGGAGTGCTTTTGTAATAATCAATTTGATTTGTTTACTTGAACATGCTTTGAGTTAGGTCAAAGGACCATTGTGAGCTAACTTAGGTTAGGGTCTAAGTCAATTTGGCTTGGATCTTGGATAGAAAACAAAATTAAATTGAGGTTAGTTGTGTTGGCTTGATGTTGGTTTTGGATGAGTGGACTAGCATGGGTTGGTTTAAGCTATAGGGTAGGTAAGGCCTATTTGTCTTAAGGCATATCTTAAGCTTATGGTATGCATTTCTAAGTCTCTAGGCTTGGGTTTAGTGTTCCCTTAGTCACTAGAAGTGTCCTATGATTAAGAAAATCCTAGTGCCTAGAGGGTTCCTAAGTTTAAGACGAGAAGGATGAGTCCTCACTCAAAAAGTGAGTTAAACACTTAGAACATCATTAGAAATATTCCCAAATTTCAAGTCATTTGGACAAGTGAATTAAAATTAATTATAAAAGTACCCATTTCAATTAATTCTTAAATATTCTCTTTCTAATGAAAACAATTATTTTTCTTAAATTATTCTCTATTTACTAATTCTAAAGAGTTATTATTTATATTTTTAGATTTTTTTATAATTAATTATAAATTTTTTAAAGTTCAACCTTTTAAATATATTTTAAATCTTTTTTGAAGAAAAGAAAACAAGTGGCCGACTCAACCGAAGCTTTCGCATAATGCCACAAGATTGGTTACTTAACTATTTTGCATAACAACTAACTAGATGGTGGTAGGCATGGTTCCATCTAGAATAAATCTAGTGTGAATTATCACAACTGAGTCCAATCATACGAACAATGCATTATTCATCTTTAAGCTATAAAAAGACAAAGACCATCTTTCTCTCACGGCTTTGATCTAAGCAAACTAAGGCTTGATTTCGATTCAAAATAACTTCAATATGATCTAAGAAGAAATTACAATGGACCCTACAGCTTGATTGCATAAAACACCTAATCACTTTACACAATGCCAACACCTAGGGGCTATATATGGTTTGAGAAGGTTATCCCACAAGATTCAATACCTAGGATCCAATGATTAAGATAGATTCATCTTAAAGAGATGAAGCCCGCTAAGAAGATGGCCACTTGCTTCCTCGCCAATCGCCTCCAGATCGATGCTCTTCTATTGCTCATTAAAGTTTGGTCTAGCACCGATTCCCATGCTCGAATAGAATGGCTTGGTTCAATTTGAATTAAATTTGATAGGAAGGTATGGAGTGAGTTAATTTGGGATTTGGTGAAGGATTTGTGTGTGTGTTAGATGTGTAAATAATACTAAGTTGAATAAAACTTGTTCAAAAGATAACTCTCATGTTTCTCATATAAATAATCGAAGGGTGCCACCTTTGTACATCAAATACTTTATGTTATGGATACATATTTGAGATATAATTAAGCAATGATGAACCATATTGATAATCTATGATCTTGAACATTTTGTTTATTGATACCTTTTATATATTGTTGTTACTTTTTCATGTTAATCTATAGTTCTTAGGGGTTATTTGGTAGCAAGTTTTGAGCAATATTTAAGTGAAATTTACTTTAAAATTTTGTCACATAATACAAATGGAAAACATTAATCCTATTAAATTTTAAATCTTGTTTCAGCCATACTTTACCTTAAATCCTTATTCACCAAATTTAGAAATTAAAAATTTAACATAAATTCACAGCTTTTCATCTCTTCCTCTAATAAGCTTTGGTCATAAAGACCTCTTCTCCATTGCATATCACTAGTCTGTATTAAAGCTTCTGTTAATGAGTTCTCATCGTGCCTTTCACACTCATGCTTTATTAGGGAGGTTTTAAAAAATTAGGGTAGGAGCTATGGAAGAGATATAGGTTAAGTAGATTAATTAAATATTATTTAATAAAATATTAACTTTATTTAGCTAAATTATATTAATTAATCACCTAAATATATCAACCAATTAATTTCATTAATTAATTTAAAAAAATATAAACTAATGTGAATTAATGCATTTTGTGATTTAAGTAAATAGAAATTATCATATATAATTATATTAAGAAATTAATAACTAATGACTAGTGAGATGTTACTTTATGCTAATTATATGTTAAGTAATCTAATTAAAGGTAATACAATTTTATTAATTAAAATTTTAAATGTTCAATCAAGCCATTCAAAAAAAATTATGTTAGACATCCTTATATAGATTATAATATAAAGAACTTAAAAAACATTGAATTACTTCAAAATTAGTGTTATATATAAAGAATTTGTATTGCATCAATCTCAAAGATTTTCAAGTTCATCTTAATATAATTTGTACTATGATATTTTGATATATATATATTTTAAATTAGTTATTAATATATTAATTTTAAAAATAAAATCAATATAAATATTAATAATAATTAATTTAAAATATTAATTTATGCAAATTGACATTATTTATGGTTGAGTTTGATAAAATAGACATTATTGTAATTATTTAACCTAGTATGTTATTAATTGATATACTATTTAGTATTAATTATGATTTAAACAATCTAATTAAAATTTATATAGGTTAAAAAATATAATATGATATCATAATAACATAAAATTTTGAAACTTAAAATAATTAGTTTAATAAATATTTTATTAAATTTTCATACCAATTAGATTTCAGATATTAGCCTTCATAAAATTGGTTAAATCAGCCTAAATCCTACTAGCTGCCAAATTGCCCTTAGCTCCCGTCTGTACTATCGTCTCTCCTCTCCTCCCGAAGGCGTCATTGTTTTCGGGCTTAGATCTCGCTACAAGCCGTTCTGCTCCTAGCATTCAGAGCTTCCGCGGTTGCTGGCAATCCTGGAAGTCTAGAACACGCGAATCCAGTGACTGAGCGATCGTTTGGGGCGGCTGCAGCTTTGGATCAAAATGGGCCTAGAATTTTTGCGGAAAGATAAATTTTTGAATGCTGCTGCGTATTATGTGGACAACAGTTTTTTAAAAGAAGCAAGAGCTGTGAAAAACTGCCCAAAACTCTCGATCCTCCATATTCGAAGCTACCAGCTGCTCCGGCTGAGGCTCCATCCAATCACTCCTTATCGTCAAGGTGGAGGTCGGCTGGGCACACTTCTTGGCTGAAATCTTTCTTACAAGCCCTAATCGACAAGTCTTCTCCGCTAAGCATTTTTCTGAAACTCCTTCATGCTATAGGGTAAGCCAGATCTTGTCTTTTCGTTTGTTGGTGGATAAGTTTCCATTCAGAAGACCTAAAATGGAGACATTAGGAATTTTTGCTGACTTAGGCCTTCATTGGTCGTACACCTTGGGAATTTTCTTATGCACTTATTGTGTTTGCTAAAATGTCAAATCTTGTCTGGAGAAGGCCTCAAGGCCTCAATCAAGTCAACTGCAGCTTTTCTTTGGCTTTCTTGGCCTTCTTTTTCCATGCCATAGAAAAGTTGGAACACTTCCAGTGTCGTTCTTGATAAACAAAATATGAAATCTTTGGGTGGAGATCTCCTATGCATGTTGTTACAATGGCTTATCTTTCTTAACAAATGTTGAAATGAGGTAACCTTATCATAGGGAAAACCTATAATATTTGTTACTGGAATGCCAAGATGAGGATCCCTTCTTTCTTACTTGACTTCCACCTATATGCTTCAAGAGAACATGCCTTTTCAATAAATACAAATTTTGGATTGATTTGTAACTCTGAACCTTACCTGTCAAAATTTGAACTCTTCCCTTGCTTTTTTGTATTTAATCTTTCTCAAGTGAGGTCAATGAAAATTTTGTGCTTGATGAATCATGTATTTATTAAGACTTTAGCTTTATTTGAGCAAGCAATCAAATAAGGCGAGGCTATTCAAAGGATTTTAGGGACTGAGAGCTTTTTTATAATGCCACTATGTAGGAACATCCTCCTTAGGTGATCACGCTTTTATATAAATTGATTTGGTGAAGTGTTTTTTTTTTATTTTTTATCTTGTTGCACCTATGCATTTTCTTAATACATGGTTTACTTTTTTATTATTCTTATCCTACATGCATAATTGCCGTGTGTTATTCAATGGTCTCTCTTTTCTTGGCGAGTTCTTATTGTCTTATGTCTTCTTTCACCTTACTATCTAATGATGTTGCTCCAATTTGATATATATTTAGGGTTTTGTGATAGTGATATGGCTTGATTTTAGTCAGATTTGAAGTGGGTTAAGCTTTGGGATGGTGATGAGATCTAGGGGAATAAGAAATAAGAGATAAAATGATACTTTAGGATTAACAAACCTTATCTATAGTTGATTCTTAAATCAATCTAGAAGATCATAACTTCAACTCCTTATAGACATAAATTTTTGTAAGATATAAAAGTTATTGTAGAAAACGTAAACAATATATGAAGTATTGTAGAAAAGGAGAAAAACTCACAAAGAAATACACCAAAATCTCTTCTTGAAATTTTTTTCATAGGCTATAATGCTAACCCCATCAAGGTCTCACCTTATTTGGAAACAAATAATACCATTCCAATTTAAAGGAATTAATTAAATATGTGATTGCTTCTCTTGAATTTTTAATTTGGGTACATTTTTTAATATTTAAATTATTCTTTAAACCTCATATGATTAGCCCTCGATCTTGAAGAAAAGAAAATAAAAATAAACATAAAGTATAATTAAGTTTCATGATAATGGGTGGTCTTTAAAATTGACCTATTGAGAGGCCTCCATGCTTATCATGCATTAACTTTCCTCCACTTTTATAAACTCTACTTTGCATAATCAGAAGCATTTTGGTGAAGTAAGAAAGGCAGCTCTTCTTGTGTATGTACAAGTGGTGGAGTGTCTCTAAGTGCATTGAGTGGTGTAACTTCTAAGATTATTGAAAATAACTTTAGAAATTGATCAATATATCCTATAGGTGGTTTAGTTTGCATATCCCAATGCTTGATAAAACTTTTAGATTTGAAGATAACATATATAATGAAAACATGAGTTGAACATATATCAAAAGGTAAAACTAGAGAATAAATAGTAAGTCCAAAAGTATTACTCATTATGCATTATTTGGTGAAGAATTTAGTCTACGTTAAAATATAATCATTATTATTATATTTTCATGTTAAATATAGTTTGAAAAGTAGTTATAGCAATATTATCACTACTTTGTAACACATGAATAAATACTATGCATATAAAGTGCTAAGAAAAATACAAGATCATATAATGAATGATAATTTATGTCAATTAAATTAGTATGCTTTAAAAGAAATCATTAGTGCCATAATTTACTTTAGGATGCTCAAGTAAGTGAGTTAAATTTGGCAATAGAATGTTGTGAGAGAAGGGTTTCAACATGATAATGTGGTCTTATAAAATATTTCACCATAGGAGATGAGAAGAAGATGGTAAGATTTTCATCTTCATTTAAACTTGTAGTAAATATTTTTTTTGACATGTCATCAAGTTAATAAAAAATAATCGATAATGTGGGTTACCCATCTCTTAAAGGGGTTAGACTCTCTTTGATTAATTACACTTGAAAACACTCTTAAGTGAAATTATTAAGTGGAAAGCATGCCTTTATTTTGATTATATTTTACGGGTTTTCTAAGGAGGATTTGTGATTCCATAATTATGATCCCAATAAAATAGTTCATATACTAAGTGTCAATCATAAGATAGAGGTTAAATCATCATAATCAAATGAGATGTCGGTCCAATATATGGAATACTTATGTAAAATGACCATTGAACTACTAAAGACTTAACAAAGAGTATGATGGACTCAAGATAAGTGTGTAAGGAGAAGAGATCAAGGGAGAGGTAGAAACAATCTAGGTTTGGATTCATGAATCCATCATTCTAGGTTGTTAACCTTAAGGTCATTTAGCATCTAAGGTAGTAAACCGGATTTTATATGAGATACTGCCGAATCATGAATTGTATAGTTGTTAACCTTAAGGTCATATAGCATGGGAAGGTAGTAGACCAGATTTTGTGTGAAATGCTTTGTCAAAATCATGGATTATATCTTCTAGGGTTAGCTTTATGATTTGAACTTGGTAAAGAAAATTGGAGATTTCATTGAGATGCTTTTATTAAAAGGATGAAAAAATATAAGACTTGTAATCTCTATATAGACAAAATAATGCTTACAAAAATAAAAAAAAAGGTTGCTTAGTAATATGTATTTAGAGCTATTTAACTTTAGAGTTATGATTCTATTTGGGTCAAACCGCCATACATATTAAGACTCATGTGTAATTAAAACCATTTCTAGCTAAAGCTCTATCCTTAGGAATATGTCTTGCAATGTATGTTATCTATTCTTAAGTGAAGATCTTTAATGCATGCTTAGCTTAGCTATCTTATGAATGTATTAGGTTACTTGGAGGCTTTGATTGTTGATTAGCTCTATCTTATACCTTCTCAAGGAGATATAAGGAAACAAAGATACTTTAAAATATTTTTCTAGAGAGAGCCTTAGTCTTACTTTTAAAATATTTTTTAAATTAATTTTAAGATTATTTATCATTTTATTAAATTTGATAGAAAGCATTTTATCATATGAGTCTTATGTGAAATCATCTATGATAATCACATTATATTAAAGATGCAAAAAATAAAAAATAACATGCAAGAAAAATAAATATAGACAAATCACTATCTTGTGATGGCTATAAAAGAATAAGTAACAACTCGATACAAATTGACAATCATATATATATCGAATAAAAATAAAATAAAATGAATAATCGAGTTCTACTCAACAAGTTTGGATAATATAAAGAATATGTATAAGTTTTATTTTTCTCTCGCTTCAGGTCTTTTTTTCTTAATTCAATATACATTTTTTTAGAGATTGGATCGATTTGTATTTAGTTGGGAAATTTTATGATATTTTGTTTTATATAAAAATTCTAAAAGAAATGTAGTAAATAAAATATCCTAAACTAAATGGAGCCAATCCAACACAACAAAAATACAACATGTTAGAACTAAAATATAACATATGACATAACAACATTTATGTATTGATGCACGACTCTATATAACTAGAAATAAAAGCAATGGTCATATGTCTAGTACCTATAAAATTTATTTCTACCATAGTTCAACAAAACATTAAGCATAACAATCAATCTTGAGCCTAATTGTTATCAAAGTAACCTCGATCCTAGCATTAAAATGTTTGCACATTAGAGCGACCTAATTATATTCTCTCTCGCTAAGCCTAAAGGGTTATGGGCTATCACAATATTTAAATGTGTGTAGACGTCTTACCCCGAGTTAACTCATATGATCTTGATAACTTACCAAAAAAAGTTATTTGTAGGAGTATGGCTATCTTAAGCTTATTACTTTATCATTAATGATATACATTAGGCTAATTATACTCATTAACAAATCATATGAAGTTGATTATGATTAAAAGATTTTTATTATTAAATGAACTATCATCCAATAATAATAGTAATAATCAATTACTAAAGGGGTTTTAGCTTGGTTTTGATGAATCATATTCTTACTTATGGTGTTAACATTATTTTGTATGATGACAAATGCATTAATATGGTAAAATTAATTGAGACTATTAATTATCGATATCGGATTCAAGTGTTCAAGTACAATATTTACACTTGATAGAAAAGTTTTGAACCAATAGATATTATAGATATCTAGAGTGCAAAGTAGTACTAAACATAAACTATCTATTGAGGTGGAATAAATGGAACCAAGTACGTATGTACATTTGGAACCAAAGCTATTCAAGCACAATGTGTGGTTGAACTATGGAATGACCGTCAAATTGATATGACTCAGCTTAGAATTTAACTAAATGTGGTATTGGAAGTTGAACTTAGTTTAAAGGACAACCAAGCACTTAAAAAGTAGAGTAATAAGATCACAAAATCACTACTATTCTATAAATGGATTGTATCGTTGTATGTATAATTAGTCTATAAAATTTTTTTGTCAGTCAAGCGGGCATGATTGAAGAGGTAATGAGAATATTGGTCTAGGAAAATAGACTAATATGAATAAATATACTTAGTCAAAGAAATTGACTAAGTATTGTAAGGAGGACAATACCAAGACCAAGGATTAATTCAAGGTAGTAGGACAATGTGCATGTCATTAATGATTCAAGCTATCAAAATAGTTTAGAAAGTAATTAGAACACTAGAATGTGGTGTAGTGATTTTAAATGTGTTTCCATTAGGTTGGCTCACTTAGAGAAGTAACTCATGTGCACAAATATTAGTTTAGATAGAATCAATTGATATGATCAACTCCATAAGCAAGAGTGATGTTGAATTCAAATAAATTAAGAATTACATGTTTCCTTGTTTAATGCATAAGATGAATGCATCCATCAAATGCAAACATCTTAGTGCAATATTGTGAATAAATAAAATTTTTGCTATTTTCATTATAGCAATGGAAATTACATTATAAATTTACATATATAACCATTTTATTCAATTTATAAATATTTAAATGAATATCTTATTATTATTATTATTATTATTTTAATATTGTCATTATTACTAATAATAATATAATTATTATCCCTTGTTATTTTTTCATTATTCAAAATAATTATGCTTGAATAATTGAAATTTTAAGATTTTAAGAATTTTAATATTTTTATTAATTAAATAATTAGAAAAATGAATATTTTATTATTAAGGATATAAAATATATCAAGTAATTCTCAATATTGATATTATATTGCAAACACCAAACTACATAGTGGAGCCCACAAGGGGAAAAATTGATAATTTTGTAAAAAAAATAAAGGATATTTTATGAGAAATGTTTTAAGTAAAATGTGTTGAATTTTATAAAATTTTGATAAATTTTCAAAAGATGGCTTGGGTTATAGAACTTATTATAATTTATTTGAAAATTTTGAACATTATTAAATATATTTGACGATTCTAAGGAGGAGTTCCTTTAGATAATTGGCGAGTAAGTTCTTGTACCGCTACTAAGCGTTCTTCACCCAAGTCCCATAGCTAGGTCTTTGTGCATATTTTAAGGGTACATTTAGCTTCTTGATTCTTGCTTCTTGTAGAGGCGACTCATGAAATTGATAGAAGAAAAAATAAAAAATTAATCATTAATATCATTATTAGGAAGTTTGATCAATTTTTAGATATTTATGTCACATCATCTTTGATTTGATCTTCATCTTTGGCATTAGTAGCGTGGCTATATGAAAGGGATGTGGAGCTCGAGTTGAATGTTGTCTTTCAATGGTATTCTTTGCCAAGTGTCTCTTTAGTTCTTTGTCAAGTCTTTTGCTGACCAATCAAATATTTATCATGGCATCCAAGAGATCTCATGGAGATATTAATGCTAATGAGCTCTAGTCAAGTTTCTAGAAGAAGAAGAAGATGAAAAATCAAGAAGGTGCTTGAAGGAGAAGGCGTATTGATGCCTCTTATTAAGGTGGGTTCCTCAATCGAATTGCACTGCTATATATGCTATACCGGCAAAGGAGGTGACGCGGACTAGTAGTTTGAGACAAGTGCCTCCAATATTGGGACGAGTGTCATGGGAAAGGAGGCTATAAAGTTGGCGCCTTGTCTCTTGTTGAAAAAGTGACTCGAGAGTGTTGCTGTTCTTGTGGAGAATGAAGAGGAATGTCATCCTCTTATTTGGTAGTGGGTCTTAGTGAGTAAGTTGAGAGAGGGTTGTCTTGGCGTAATGTGTGACCTTATCTTTTGATATGCAACTTTGTTAGTTTTAATACAAATTTTATTTAAGGTTTTTCTTTCTTATAGCTTAGCGTGTCAAGCATCCATGAGTCCGTCGAGAGGGATGTTAGGAAGTCATTGGCTAGCATAGGTGATTTTCTTGAGCCCATAAGTAGAGTTGAGATCTTGCCATAGGCGAGTTATTGGAATATCCTCAGTGAAGAGGAGGTGCATTTGCTTCATTAATGGCTTCCTTTTTTAGGGATGATTCTTTTGTAGCCACCTTATAGTGGTCCTTTTACTCGCAATTCATAACATTCTTTCGTTATGTAGTGAAGGCTTGGGAAATGATTCCTATCATCATTGATCTTTGATTGGTCTTTCATGGCGACTCGTAGCTCCAAGTTTTACTACATGAGCAAACCTCCCCTTGCTAGAAAAGGACTCGACAACACTAGCTCACCTTACCACCAAGTGATAAGTTTCAGTTTGATGGATGTGAATGAGATACTAGCGGTCATCCTTCTTTGACTCATCGTGAGGGTGGTGAGTCAAAGAGGAATGGGCCATTTTCTCTAAGGGTAGAGTATATCATGGAAGAACCTCTATCTTTTGCTTCTTTTGCTGAGTTTTTGTTTTGTTTTGCAAGAGAGAGTAATTCTCTTTGAAGAATACATGAACTTGGGAGAAGTGGTGGTTGAGTTGAAAGGAGGCCGAATGACGTGTGGATGCTGAGTAGAGCAAGTCACCTCACTTCATCGTGAGCATTAGCTTCATGTTTGATTATCTATCAAGCAAGGGAGCATTCACTGCCAAGTAGCTTGTAGATCCAGTAGTTAGGAAATTTAATGAATAATATAAAAAGTGAGGATGAGTGTATATATAAATCCTTTGTAAAAAAAATATTTGTTTGAATAAAAGAAATATATATTTTTACTTGCTTCTTCTTATTTATTTTGTAATTTAAATGGTTTTATCTTTATACCAAGTTTGTTGATTGTGCTTAGTTGCGTTTATGCTTATTATTTTATTATGATCCGCAATGTTTAAGCTTTTTCCGGGATTTGATAATTATTTTCTAGAATTGTCGCATTAAATGCTTGATATGACACTTACATTTTCAAAATTTTTACCCTTATCTATAAATACTTTCGAGATTAGATGAGCTTTATTACATTGAATCTCTAATTTAGGCGAGTAGTTGCTCTCTTGTGAGAGCTTTTCTTTCCATTTTTTGTGAGTTCTTTCTTATAAGTTCCTTTTCCTGAATATGGTTATGATTGCTTTAAATAAGATTTCCATCAACTTCTTGGCAAGTCTAGTGAGTCATCCATCTTCGACCCAAAAGTGGAGAACTTTAATTTCTTTGGGTACTATTATGGTAACTCTAACTGTGACTTGCTAAGAGTGATGAGTGAGTGAACACCGTGAAGGATGATGAACTGTGCATCCCATTCGATCACTTATAGTGTGGTTTCCATTTCCCCTTTGTGCGAGTTGGATGAGGTATTGAATTTTATGGTGTGGTGCTCCCTAAGTCGCTTGAACTCCATTGAGAGCATCATGACCTTTGTTTTATACTTGAGGCAAGAGGGGTTGCAGTGGAGCCTCACTTTTTATGCCATGTATTTTCTCAAGGGGCATAAAGATGGACTATGCAGTTCTTGGCAGTCCACTATGCAGTCCTCGATAGTTCACTTAAAATAATTGGCTTATTGAATAAGGTTAGGAAATGGCATTCCAAACTATTTTCGGTGTTCGATTGATTGTGCTGTCGACTGTCCCGCTTTATTATCTACAAGGTGGTAGTTCCTCAAGTGAGTCCCCTGATGAGTTGTTGAGCAAGTTGGCTGCAAGTCTCTCAACATTACATTTTTTCTCAAATTTGACAACATCCATGAGTAGATCTACGTAAGTACGCCTTTTAAGACTCATCTTTTTTTTACTTTGTAATAAATTGTTTGCTTTTTTGGGGCACAATGTTTCCACTCATGTCCCGACTAATCAAGTACTTCAATTTCTAGGCAAGTCGCATCCATTGAGGTCGTGTCAAAGATGTCGACTAATGAGGCAAGTGCATTAGTGCGGAGTATTAACCCCACCCCAAGCATATGTCGATGAGTGCGGTGACTTTATGAGCTCGAGCCACGATGAATAAGAGGAGCTACAATGGGTAGGACCTTGCCCATGATCCTCATTATCTTTACATCGAGGACAACTACACTCATGATGTCGTTGATTTGACGAGTTAGGCCTACGATTAAGTCACTTTATCTTCTTAGTCGAGATGGATACTATTCTTGAGGAGCTTCCTAGGAGGTGATTGCTTATGCTGCCATGATTGCTTAGGTGATGGGATGATAGTTGGCTTAGGAGCTTAGTTGAGAATACACTTTCAAGTCAAGGCGTGATCAATGTCAAGGTGGAGGATTCGGTGAAGGACCGGTTGCAAGCCATTGAGTCCAAGGTAGCCAAATTTGAAGAGGCATAGTGCCAAGAGGTAGAGAAGGATCGAGCTCGCCTCTAGCTTATTAAATAGTTGGAGGTTGAATTTTCTCATATTGAGGACTTCTAGAAGGAGGTTGAGTTGGTTAGATTTTTTGGTTCGATGAGCACAAAGATATACCGAGGAAGAAATTGAGGGAAGACATGGTCTTGTCATCCAAAAGTTGGTTAAGCAAGGTCAACTAAACCCCTAATTTTTTAATTCGATAATATACTCTCTTTGTCGAATCGAGTCAAGAAAGTGATGAGGGAAGCACTAATTAGGTTTTTTAATTTTTCTTTGTAATATTTTTCTTTGTATACTTGAATATGAGAAGAAGAATAATTATAAATTAATTCTTTTGTATTCACCACTCATCTTTTATACTTAATACTTTTAATGAAATAAAAGTTTTTTTGACCCATCTTCATGCTAATTGCCTATGAACTGTGATTATTTAATTTGCAATGTACTCTCCCTACTTGTTGTTTTAATTTGAGCAAGTGTACTTGCATTATTTTGTGAAATTATATTCATTTGTTGATGCAATGTTTATTTAAATATTTTGAGTTGTCGCCTTAATTGGCTTGTAGGATTGGTCTCCAACAACATGGTGTTGGTTTTAATTTCTAGTCAACCATAGAATGTTGGTCTTTAGTTGATTATTGCCAACCACATAGAGTGTTGGTCTTTAATTTATAATTGCTAGTCATAGAGTATTCATTTTAGAGTTCTAAGTCTTAAAGTCAACACCCATAGAGTGTTGGTCTTTAGACTCTAAGTGTTAAATTTGTCGAGCACATTTTGAGTCGACTTACTTTTTTTTTTTTTACGTATCATTGGGTACTTTGTGAGGTGATCTTTTATTTGCCTCAAAACATTGGTATGAGTGATTTGATTATTTTGTGTTAATTAGTGTAAGATGAGTTGGTTATCATGTTTATAAGTGTGGACTTTCCTTTAAGGGGTCGTAGCTTTCCTTGAGTAGTCTCACTTCTATACTTGGTAGTTTGTTGAGTTGAGCTTTATACACTTGGGCAAATGTAGCTCACTAAGTTTGAGCTTTTCATTCGGGCCAAATGTAGCTCATCGAGTTAGGCCATGTGCTCGCCCAATACGTAGCTCACTGAGTTAAGTTTTATACTCGAGCTAAGTGTAGTCACGAGTGAAGCTTTTTCTTGGGCTAAAAATAGCTCTTAAAGTGTTTTGAATCATCATGTAACTCCTTGAGTTTTGTTAAACTTGAGCTAGAAGTAGCTTGTCGAGTAATCTAGGTCAATATAGCTCGTCGAGTAGCTTGAACCAAATGCAGCTTGCCATGTAGCTAAATGTAGTCGGGTGGTTTGGACTAATATGTAGCTTACTAAGTTACTTGGATTAGTGTAGCTCACAAAGTTATTGACTAATATAGCTCTCAAGTAAGGTTTTATACCCAATACATAGTTTGCCGAATGTAACCTTGTAATATTTTAAACTTATATTGCCTTAGATAATTCAAGAATTTTTTAAAGCTCTCATTAATTTATTTGATGGGTAATGATTTTTGCAAGTAATATGTATATGAATTTTTTACATATTTTGGCTATAAATAAATAAATAATTTTTTATGTGTAGAATTTCATATTTATTTTCTGAATATATCAAAAGTTATCTTACATGCACTTGAATAAATGATTTAAAACAACAATTTATTAAAAGAAAATCTGATACAAGAGTAGCTTTTCCCTTAGAGTAGAACTTTTTCAGTTTCATCACACTCCAAGTCCAAGGTAGATTTTGTCTCAAGTTCATTTGCAATTGGTAGGCCCCTAGTTCAACCTACTTCTTAATAATATATTGCCTATCCCAAGTGTGGGCAAGTTTGCCAAGTATGTTTTATCCAGCATGGACATCTACTTTTTTTAGCATTAGGTTGTTAGGTCTGAAATACTTTTTTATTGATCAATTCCTCTAGTAGGTCGAGTACAATTTCCATAACTTTTGCATTCCATCTTTCCCACTCAACAATGTCTTGGTCAAGCTCAATAGTCATGTCCCTCTAGCTATGCAACGTACTAGATTGGTAGTATTGCTTTGTCGTGTAATAGGGTGAATGGCTTAGGATGGAGTCGTCTTGAGAGCCCAAAGTACGGGGTGAGCATCAACTCATTTTGCTTTGGCCTTCTACCTTTTTATGTTGATGATGTTCTTATTAGCCACTTCTACTTTGTTATTTGTTTGTGGGTGATGTATTTAGGAAAATTTGAAGCGGATTTCCTAGAGTTCATAGAATTCTTTTACTTGTTATTACGGACATTAGGGTCGTTATTCATGATGATCGACATAGGTAGCTTTTTATAAATAATATTAGTTCAAATAAAATTTTGAATTACACGAATAGTTATCTTGGTGAGTGACTTTACTTCAATCCACTTGCTGAAATAGTCGATCATGATGACGATGAATCTTTTTGTCTGGTAATTGGTAAGGGCTCTTAAGTCCATCCCCATACTCTAAGAGGCCAAGGGCTTGTGATATGCTATAGAGGTTGTGGTAGATGTAGTTACATAGGAGCAAATTTCTTACATTGCTCGCATCTCCTTGCAAAGTTTTCAGCATCCTTTCTTAAGGTTGGTCAAAAATATCCTTGTTGCAGAATTCGATGGGCAAGCATCTTTCCTTTAGAGTGACTTTCACATTTTCTTGAATATACCTCACCAAAAATTTTCTCTTATTCACCTTCTTGAATACACCTCAAATTTAATGAAATCGGACCTTCAAAACAACTTCGTCATTGATTAAAACATATTGGCCATATTGAGCGGATTGATTTTGAATCTTCTTGGACCTTGATGCCTTTTTTTAGCTCCCTCAGTAAATATTTTTGATAGAGTCAACCCGCCTAGCGAGCTTGTTATTGTAGGATGAGCTAATCCTAAGTACTCGAGTCTTTGGTTGTTGGAACCTCTTTAATTTTATTTGTAATCTCCAATCTAGTGCGCTTGACCTCCAATTATAATTCTTTTCTTTATATGAATCCTTGTGCTCATAGGTAGCATGCTATGGATTGACTCAAGTTTTCCCTTGTAGTAATTTGTTCTCCTCTTGTTGGAAACTTGATTGCTACATGGTAGATGAAAACCAGCTTTGAATGTATTTAGCAATGGTCCAACAAAATATGATATAATATGTGGCAGTGTCTCAATTATGATGAAAATGGTAATTGCTATGAGTTTTCCTCCCTCTCCTCAAGTTATTAGGAGAGTGATTATGCCTTTCGCCTTCTTCCTTCTTTCTCTAGAGAATTCATAGAAGGGACTTGTTATAGGTACAAGTTTTGAACTCGCCAAGTTCATTTTATCAAATATAGACTTGAAAATAAAATTGACGAGCTTCTCATGTTGATCAAAATACTTCTAATTTGATAGTTGGTGATTAATGCCTTGACTCTGTGGTGGCGTTATAAGGATTCTTGGCCGATGGTTTGTCTTTCTCATCGAAGTTAATTGGGACAATCTTTGTACTCACTCCCATGCCTTGGTCGTTGAGTTTACCTCACTTGAGTGGAGTCGCTTAAAACTTGTTCATCATGATCCTCCACTAAAGATGGTCGGAACTACCCCAATCATGTGGATTGTGCGAAAGTGGGTTCATTACTCGGCTTTGTGGCTTCTTTTCTTGGTTTTCTTACAAACTCTTTCAATTTTCCCACTTTAATGAGCTCCTTTACCAAGCTCCTTAAGTCTCGACATTCTTTTGATGTTGTGACCATGATCGTAGTGATAGGCACAATATCTCGATCAATTCTCACTCCATCAGCCTTCATATGAGGTGTTGTTGAAATATTTATTGTTGGATAACCTCAACTAACTTAACCATACATACCCATAGTGATATGAGCACAAGTGGTTATAAGTACTTGTCATGTATGTGACGTGATGGGTTCTATTTATATTTGCACTTGTGCATTCTCGCTTTCTGGTTGAGTGCATTATCTCCTTCCCTTCTTTCTTTGAACTTGGAACCTATTCTTTGGGAATTGCTCCAAAGGTGACCTTTTAGTGTTTCTTTTATGAGTCGCCTTTGATGATTGGGTGACCTCATTATATTCTTTCGCATTCATATGGATATTAGAAAACTCCAATTTTGTTACCATCTTTGGCACGGAACGACATACTTGAGCGACCCTTCTCTAAGGTCTTGTGGGTGTAGCCTATGCTACCGGCTCCAAAACTTTTACTTCTAACCACTTGTTTAAAATTGCGCAAGAGGCGCGACTGTGGCTATTTGGACCAAAATGCCTTAAGGCATTCGCCTCTGCAGATAGGGATGAGGCATACACCTCGAAACAGAAGCATGCCTCGTTCTGCATTGACAAAGCACATGCCTCATTAGGTAGGGTTTTTTGACTTGAAACCAGTTCAACATTGGATCACCCCTCACATGTAAAGTCCCTTCTCTCACTATCTGCTCATCCCCTGCTTGCTCTCCGACTCGCTTTGTTTCCCAACATTGATGTCGTTGCTTCCACCGCCATTTTCGCCGCACCTACATGCGTAGTTGAACTCGCTTGCCAACTTGCCGCCGCTATTGCCGTTGTTGCATCATTGTTGCACGCATCTTCTTCTACTGCATGCCGCTACACATGCTTGCTGCCTCCGCAAGGATGATTGAACATCTTCCGGTTCGCACAAGAATGTTCCATCCCGTGCTAAAGTGCCGAAATAGTAAAAGAAGAGATCCGATCATATACAATGAAGTTGATGTTGTCGAAGAATCTTGCAAGACAACAATTTGAAGATAGAGTTGATGTTGGCCTTTACTATGGGAGTGGCGCAATGGCGAGAGACTCAACATTTTGCCAATATCGACTAGTAGAGGTGTAAGAGATCCCATGAACTATTTTATATGGTTAACTTACAAGGATGATTGAACATCTCTCAGCCGCACAAGAATGTTTCATCCTATGCTAAAGTGCCGTAAATAGTAAAAGAAGAGATCCGATCATATACGATGAAGTTGATGTTGTCAAGAATCTTGCAAAACAACAATTTGAAGATAGAGTTGATGTTGGCCTTTACTATGGGAGTGAGGCGCAATGGTGAGACTCAACATTTTGCCACCGATATCGACTAGTAGAGGTGTAAGAGATCCCATGAACTATTATATGGTTAACTTGGAGGATGACAAGAGTCATGAAGTGGGGCAAATCTAGCTCAAAGAAATCAGGCATATCCAAATGTGTGCATGGATATTGGGAGATTTTTTTTTATGAGAATGCTATTTCAATGTTGCAACCTCCTCCTTACTTAATATGTTCTATAGGTGCTTATGGTTGAGGTTTGAAATCCTAGTCCATGTATGATTTGATGACATGGGTGTTGAAGGAGGAGTTGAGTAATACGAAAGATATAGAAGAGCTTAAAAGGGCTTGGTCGAATGTGATAATCATGTTTGATGGATAGTCTAACTAGAAGTTTGATTGACATTGATTTGAAATCTAAGCATTAGAAGGATGCAAAGTATATTTTGGATTGTGGAAGGATTGGAGCAATTTGTGGTTCAAGTTATGACAAACAATGCTAGTGCTTATAGAACAGCGAGAATAAATTGATGGTATTGGACACCTTGTGTTTACTGCATTAATTTGATTTTGGAGAAGCTTGGTGACATAAAATGTGTCTTGATAAGAGCAAAAAGATTACTAAATTCATTTATAAATATTATTGGGTTTCATCTTTGATGAGAAAGTTTTCTAAGAAAGAACTTCTATGCCCCGGTACAATAAGATTTGCTACCTATTTGACTTTTTTTGAGCATTTGGAAGCTAGGTAATCATTGGAGGCAATGATCACTTCTAAACAATAGCTTGGTTGTCCATTGGCAAAAAAAAATTGAGGGAAGAGAAATGAGAAAAATTATTTTGAATGAAAGATTTTTTGCGTGTTATATATACAATAACCAGGCTATTGGTTCAAGTTTTGGGAATGATTGCAGATAAAAAGCCAGCTATAGGCTTTATTTACATTGTAATGGATTAGGACATGAAATTAATAGCTTATAAATTAAGAGGAGGTCTATAAGGAGACGTGAGATATCATAGATGAGAAATGAGAGTTTCAACTCCATCGCCATTTAGATCTTTCGATATTTTCTTAATCCTCAATTTCAAGTTGAATTTTGAGTTCAAGTTGGAGCTATACTATTGCATGAATAGATTGATTGTTGACCCTATTGAGAGAACATTATTGATATACAACTTATTTCTTTTTAGGAATAAGGAAGTTTTTTTTGGGCTACAACAAGCTAAAGATACTTGTAAAATATTCTCTAGGTAATTTTTAATATTTAATGTGATTACTAAAATTTTTAATAACACTTTAAGTTTTACTCTTTCCTCATCTAATTATATTATTTTCTTTCAACTATAGTTGAATGGTGGATTCAATTTAATGATGACACTCGAGCTACAAACGCTATTAATGTATTAGGACTTACATGATGCGTCATCTAGATATGAGTATAATTGGAGCACATATAATCATGTTCACATAAAATGGAGAATTATGTTGTTTTATTATTTATATGTGGATGTTGTATAGTAAAAAAGAAGCATAAAATTAAGTATTGCGACATGAGGATGCTCGTGAATGAGTGACTTTGCATTTAGAGACAAAATTTGAAATGAATATACATGTGAAAAGGTTGTAGTAGCTCCATGGTAGATAATATTAGAGAGCCGTCTAGATGGTTTGGTCACATAGAACATCACGATGACTTGATTAGGAGAGTAGATGTATTAGATTTGGCTCATGTTAAGAAAGATAGAAGTAGACCTAAAAAAATTTGATTAGAAAGTATAAAAATGACCTTATATAACAATTAATAGGATAATGGAGAAAACGATCATGTAGCTGACCTCACATAGTGGGCAAAAAAGTTTGTTATTATTGTATTGAGATGACAATAGTATCTTTAAATGATATTTTTTTATTGACTATTGTATGCTTTTGAGCCATGTTGTCCAATCTATTGATGTGCATTTATTGTTTTTTTTACACTTGTGAAGTAATCAATGCATCTGAATGAGGTATGATGATTCATCTCATGCTATGAAAGGAAACATGCATGGTGCTTTATTTTGAAGCATTTAAGAGATCCGAGGGTAGAGATTACCCAAAGAACAATGAAGACTAGTGAAAAACGAGAATTGTGAATGAGTGTTGAGAAGCTTGAACCTTCTAGTTATACTGAAACTGAGAAAACTGAGTCGGTGGGTATTTATTGAAATTTCTTGTTAGCAGGTGTTTTGGTAAATTTTTCTATGAACTGTGGCAGGTCATGCAGTTTGTGGAATTCCACATTTGAGCCGCTATTTTTATTTGATCAATTCACCACAATCAGGCGAGGCTTGGTGAGGTGGAAATCACTTTGCATTCAGCTTATTATGTCTCTTTTATTTTTTGCTTTTCTTTAATTAGTAAGAAGGGTCAATTTTCTATGAATTCAAAATTTTATCTGTTTACGGAATCACCAGCTTCCTACATCTATCAGTTTTTACTAAAATATTGAAAACCACATAACAAAACCTTAATTTGCACTTTTTTTTTTCAAAATTTCAATGATTTGATTGCGGCATGTGAAAATCATGGGTTTTGTAGTTCTTTTCCATGGTGGGTATTGAATTTATAATACACATGCTTTTGGTGGCAATTCTTCCTCCCAAAAAATCTTATCCCTTTAAAAATTTATCCATTATTATAAGCAAAAAGAGGGAACATGGGGACTAGTAAGTGGTGAATTAGTAATTAAAGCATGGACGAGTGGGACAATAAGCTTTCCTGAGCATGCTGTTGTTAACTTGCACTTTACATCTAATAAGTAGCAGCTTGGCGAGTCTATTCCCATTATAAAGAGAAGAATTTGCAAGATCGCACCTTTTAATTACTAGTTTCCTCCGGGGCACATGTAAAGCTTTGTTTTCATAGAAGATTCAATAAATTACATTTTGTTTTGGAATTAAGCTGTGTTCTTACATGAACGGTCTAGTTTTTGGATATTTACTGTAGAATAGCGTTAAATTGAAATCCAGCAAGTTCAGCTTTGTCATTTAACTTTGTATTTGCATGTGTTTCTCAAATTGTTTGTGAACGTGCCTAAATGGTTGACCCTGGTAATAGTGTGAACATATCCCATGCAAGTTGGATTACTGCTGCAATTTTATTGGCATGAATGGTGAGGGAAGCATCAATATTGCTGTTGTGAATCATAATTTGATTTATAGTGGCCATTATTTATGAAAAAACTTTACGAGAGGTTATTTAGTAATGAGGCCTTTCTAAGGTTAATAAAGTATTCAAAGCTCTGATCAATGCAATTTGATTGCCTTGTAACTTGTTATTCTAGGTTAAGCTATAGGAATTCATTTAAAGGAAAAAAAAGGTACAATTGAGGTTGTCACAAGAATGTTTGAAGAATTAGTGCTGTAGCTGGATTTATGTTTCATGTAGAATGTAAAAGTCAAAGAGTTTGAATCCTTGGCAAATGATTATGTTTAGTCAAATGAATCTAGGAAAGTAACCTGATTATTTTTATGGCAATCTACCTCAAGAATGCTAAAAGACCTTGAACTGCAAGATGATTTCTTCTTCTCTCACATACAGGGCATGTCTGAATGGAGTGTGTTGTGCAAGGGATAATCGAAACACAGGTCTGCTCCTAGTTTTGCAAATCCTGTTGGATTTACACTTTAAATTCCGTTTAGTATATTCTCCTACACGTTATTCTTCTGTTTATGAAGCTTATGGAAGTCTGCTGCACTTCCTTTCCTGACTAATAAATGTCATCACCCTTACTTTTGTTGGTTTTATGATTCATTCTTTGTACTTCATTATTGTTAAATATATAGCATGCAACCTTTTTTTTAGGTGGTGGTGGAACACGGTCATCCTTGTTAAATATAGTATCTGCTGTTAACTCCATTTTATTGAAATCATTATTTATTTTTTCTAACCATGTTATCATTGGCTTATCCGTTTCTTTTTTATTCTGTTCACATAAACTCTACCCTTTATTGTACATGCCCAAACTATCTAGGTCAGTATTCTGTAATCATATCTGTAAACAGTGCACTCCCTATTACATCATATAATCATTTCGCATTTTCTCGTTTGTTACTAGAGACTATTATAATATTATCTGTAGTAACCTAAACTTGTTGGAGGAAGCAGAAGTAAAATCAAACTGAACAAGCTCAAATGAATATTTATTTGGAAATGAAATCACTAACACTTAAGAAGAGCTAAATTACATTTTAAATTGTGATTGATCTGAATGGGAAGAAAATTGGAGAGAAAGAAGGGGTAAGGTTATGTTAACATTTATTTTCAAGTTTCAATTTTAGTGATGTCAAAATAAATCATGTCAGTGACGATTGGAAATATTAGTTTTCATTTGGTAATGTCACACCATGCTGTGGTGTACAAAATAAATGGTTTTGTTTATTCTTATATCTGGATGAGCTGGTCTGCAAGTATGTTCTTCGTGATTGTAGAGTTGCTAAGGGGATGAATACGCTGAATAGAAATGTTTGGAAAGGGGTACTTGCTTGTTTTTCATACAAATTAAATCTAGTTTTGAACAGCAACACATTACGTTAAATTTGTTCTTGATAAAACGACAGAATCTTCAGTTTTTTGTTAGCAAGCAATATTCTCCAACTTAGCTTTCCTGAACTATGTATTAGATCATCTGCCTTTTCCTAATTGCTTGGCTTTGAAATCTTTCAAATTAGTCAAACTTGTTGATGACTTTAGTTTCTTTTTCTTTGCTGACTTTTGTGAACTTTTTTTTCACATAAATGCAATTTCTCTCTTACAATCCAGTTTAGCATCAAAGTAAGATCAAAATGACTCCTAGATTATTTAGGTTTGTCCGTTTTAGTTCTAGAATTTTTTTAGTATCCAATCTATGAAATCCATTTGTTCCTTTTGGTCCTTTTATCTAAGGGTGTGCATTAATTGGTTTAAATTGAAAAATCAAATTGAATCAAATATATTTATTAGATTTAGTTTGGGTTTTGGATTTGAAATATTTGATTTGCAAATATTGGTTTAATTTTAGGAAAAAAAATATTGGTTAAACAATAAACCAAATTGCCAATAATATATATCTAATTTCAATAATTGATGTGCAATTATCATATATATATATATATATATATATGTATATATATTATATTAATAATTATACGTCAAAATGTCCATACTTTCAACTATCCAGTTTCCTGTCTGCCTTTTTTTGTTCTCACAAATCCTGCAATCCATTATGCTTAGACCACAATCTCTTCCGGTTCCATCTCCATAGCTTTATTGATTCATGTTTTGTAACTTTTGAATCTATATTTTCTTACTTTACTAATATTATTAACATTATACGTTCACGTAATTTTGATTTAAAGAAGCTCCTTTCTATTAACAATTTATACCTGCAGTTTAAATTTTGGCAACAGTTCAATGCATCCATTAGATAAGTAGATAAAAATAATTTTAGAGCATTAGGAAGAAGGTACAAACTCCAACTATTGAATAGAAGATATTTAATATTATTTATAAAGAATAGATTTAACACTTAAGTAGCACGTAATAAAAATGAATTAAAAATAGGATTCATGAAGTCAGCTCCCAATATTAGGTTAGAGCTAATGATAGTTTTATGATTTTATAACATGGCTGTAAATTCAATTTGATCGCTGTGACAATTATATACTTTTTTCAGCATGTTGATGCCCTGGAGATCCTTCTTCATGGTCTCTGTGGTGTTCCCAAAGAGCAAGTTAGAGTCCACGAACTGTGCCTAAAAGTGGACCAAATCTTGGTGAGCAACTGCACTGAAGCTGCTTCATCATATTGACGCCTTATTCATGCCAGCTCATGTATGAATTGATTTCTCATTACTACAGGTGTTGTGCCTTCTGAGGTTCGTCTCTTGTGCGATTTGGCGCAGCCAACACCATTATGGTAAAACCTCAGTTTTCATTATGTATTTCTTCGCATCCATTTATCAACATTGGCATTATTAAAAAGAAACTAAATCTATCAACTTGGAAAAGGACTGTTCGACATGTTGGGGTGCAATGAGAGGAGCTGGAGCCGACCAAATTTCTGTTTTGGTTAGAACTGTGGTGGAAAGCAAAGTGAGCAATAATGTACTGCGTTTCTTCTATGGTCTTGGCTATAAGTTGGACCATGAAATCTTGAAGGTGGGATTTTCATTCACCTTCCATCGAGGTGCCCAGATCTGCATCACTGTAACTTCAGCACATAAAATGCCGAAGCTTCATGCCATAGACGAAGCTGTGCCCATTACTCTAGCATACACATGGTGGAGATCACAGCCCCTGCTGAAAATTATAATGAAGTTGTGGCAGCAGTTTCTGCTTTCTGTGAATACGTGAGTGCTTCATCCATCTCGCTAATGCAGTTATGCTTAAGCTATTCTGGTTGGGAACTGGTGTTGATACTTTATTCTTTCACAGGCTTTTGCATCTCTCAAAACCAGGTGTCTCGGCTGGCATTGTCCCCACTGCTGCTGCTGCCTGCATCACTGAAGTCAAAAGTACCGGTAAGCCCTTATAGTGACTAATTTCTACAGAAATTTGGTCTGTTAGGCTCTATTTTCATAATTTGTTGCAAAGATAATCCCCAAAATATACTCTCTTTGGTTGATGCCAAGCTATTTAACTTGAAAATGATCTTTGCAGTTGTCATATTGTGATGCTTTATTTCAAATTATGTTTGATGCGTTCAGAATTCATTTCAGCCATGCATAAGTTTTAGAATAAATGACTACACGTTCTCTTACATTTGAATATTAGCTCAAATACTTACCTTTTGCGTCCATTATCATATTTGATAGATCTAATATTGGAACGTTTGAATAGGCAGTTTTTCAGTGCTTCTAATTCGACTGTCAGTTTCTCTTCTTGGCTAATCAACGACGTGCAACTGCATGTGTCTGCCATCTTAAGTTTGCTTGCATGCGTGTTTTTTTATCTTTTCCTTAATAATATAATTATAACTACATTCTGTTATAGTCTTCAACTAAAGGATTCTATAAACATCCACATTACCAATGTCTAATGTGAATTCTCTAATAAGTGATTGATTAGCAAATTATATAAGAATTTGAAAAGCATCTGCATTTGAATTTTGTTAAATTTCTAGTAGTACAAGAATGAAGTTTTTTTTGGTTTGTATTAAACTAATTTGATATGAATGTTGAGAGTTAATATAGGGTTGTCAATTTGGCTCATCATTTACCAATAATGTGTGTGTCTTGATATATGTCACTTGTTCAGCTTAATTTTTTTTGGCTCATTTTATCAAAATATCGATCCAATTTTATTTAAAATTCTTAAATTTTAGATCCATTCAATGGCAATCAAAAGCAATTTTGGGGCAAAACACATTCTTTATAACTGTATCTCAATAGACATAATTATATACCTAAGTCTTTAAATAAATTCTATGTCAAAAATACTTAAAAGTTGAAAATTATTGCATTAGTTAGAGATATTTTTTATCATTCATGATCTTAGAGTTTGGAGAGTGAGATTAAGTTGCTAGACTTCTTTCTTAATAACAATAGCCTAATTATATTATATTACATAAGATTGTTCATATGATTTTAAAGCATAAGATATGTTAGGCGATAGCTAATCTAAGTGGTCATAAGTTCAAAAGTGTCGATAGGTTAACACTCTTGGGAGAGCATATGACATCATATCACAATTTCCTTAGATTAAGGCGAGCCTCTAGCTTTGAAGTACTTCTAATTGTAGGTTCAAGTTGTTTGTTTCTCCCTTTGTACTAGTATAAGTTCTATCCTCTTGACATTCTAGTAGTCTTGTGTAGTTGGGATATAAGTCATAGTATTCTAATAAATTTTCAATTCTAACTTGATTTAAATTTTAATTTCAAAAATATAAAATCAACTATGGATAGATTGGAATGCTTATTAGGCTTCTTGGCCAAAGCACTTCCTACTTAAACTCTTTTGAAATCTTTTAAGAATTCTTCTCATTTGGGTTCTTCCATTTGACTTTTAAATTACCAATCCTTGACAAACTTTGAAATCTATAAGGATATTAGCGACTATTTTAATTGAGAGTTTTCTTAGAAAATTTCTTCTCTTAAAATATAATTAACTAATTACTTGCCTTTGTAGAAAACATATAATTTAAAATAAAGCGCCTTACTTCATCCATATAAGGCAGGGAAAAATCTCTAGTACAAATAAATCTATCGACTTTAAGAGTCTTTAATAGGCATGTTGACCTCATTTTTAGTGAGGTTGACACCTATCACTCCTTAGACCTACGATTCAATCTAGGCAGTTCCCCTTTATTTGAACACTAAGACATATCTAGTGATCGGATGAAAGCCCAAACAAACCCAAAGACCCATAAGAGCCAACCTTAGAGTTAGACCTTCATTAGACTAGTGGACCCCACCTGCTTTAACCAAATTTTCACTTTTCAAGTTAAATTGATTATAAACTAATCTTAATCTCAAATACAACCCAAATCATATTCAATAATTTCATTTGACCAATTAACTCAATTAACCCAACTTGACCCGTTTGGGCTTAAAAGGTTAAACCCAAAATTGATCCATACTACTTAAAATTAACTTTGCTTAAACCATCTCATACATCATTCAAACTATATTGAAGCCTTAGAGTTCAATTTGGTTAATGGATTCTAACCTAGTTATCCTAATTGAACCCTTCATGATCAAAATTTGACCTAAACTATCCAAATCAAGTTAAACTTATCCAAATCAAATTGAACTAACTATAATCTTATAATCACTCCAAATTCATGTTTGGACCTATCCCAAGTCGACTCAATTGAACCATTTAAGACCAAAAGCAGTTCAATTCTTTGGCCAAAATTAAGCCAAATCACTTATACCCAAACATTCCAAATGCATTATTAAACATATCTCAACCTTTAATTGAACTCGATTAATTTGGCCAAATAACCAAAATTGACCAAATAACTTATTTGACCTTACATGATTAAGTTAAAACTCAATCCAAATTCAACCAAGCCAAGCCAACAATTAAACTTCAATTGATTGTTGACACAATTCAATAATTAATTGAGCCCAAATTGGTTAACTAATCAATTGACTTCACTTAGCCCAATTTGACTTAAAAGGTCAAATTGAATCAAAAGTCTAACCCAAATTCAATCAAATCAATGCTCATAATCATCCCAAATTGATAATTAAAGATATCTCAACCATCAATTTAACTTAATTTAGCCAAATTGACTAAGTTGGTTTATTTAGCCAATTTGACTGAAGAATCAAATTGAACCAAAACTCAACCCAATTGAAATTAGATCAAATCAAAGGCTACAAACATTTCCAAATACATTGTTGAACATACCCCAACCTTCAATTGCCCTTACATTAGCCCATTTGGTCTGAATTAATTGCTCATTTGACTATATGAACTCATATAAGCCAAATTATAATCCACTCAAATGAATCAAATCAATTGCACCACCAATCAATCATCTTTTGAATATAACCCAATAGCCTTTTGGGCCCAATTTGACCAATTGATTAACCTAATCCAATTGAATCCAAATTTGACCTATTAGAGTTCAAATGAACCCAACCCATGATGATCCTTTTGGGCTACAAACTTGTTCACCTAATGTCACAACACTCACTAGAACTTACAACTAAAATTACAGCATATATTTAGTTTTAGATCTACTTAAATGAAAACCTTTAGACTCTGGTTGACTTCCATAATTCAAGTTTTACGTTGGACTCTCTCTAGTCTTATCAACAAGAAGAATGTCGACAACAAAAGCATAACCAAGGAACATCTTCTTGTAAATGCCTGGTAAGAACATCCATAACTAAAGTAAAAAGATATGGGCTTAAAGGCGATCCTTGATATAATCCAGAAATAGGAAAATATTTTGTCAATCCTCCTTGTGTTTGGACACAAGTAATGACTCAGTATACATATCCTTAATGACTTGAATATAACCAATAACTCTCTGTTACAGAACTTGAACATCTCTTGAAATTTTATCATAAGCTTTCTAAATCCATAAATATCATATGTAGATCCTCCTTTACTTTCTATGCTTCTCCATCAAATCCCTTAACAAATGTATAGCATCCATAGTAGATCTACGCATGAAACCAAATTGTGAGAAACTTGTATCACTGTAACCTATGCTCAATTACTCTCTCCCATAATTTTAATGTATGACACATTAACTTAATTTCTATAATTTGCACACTCTGCTATTCTTAAATATAGGAGCCAATAAACTCTTTCTCCATTCATCGACATCTTTTTAGTCTTTAAAATGACATTAAAAGATTTGTAAAGAGAATTCCTTGATCTCTAAATATTTTCACACTTATTGGAATATTATCAGGTTCTCTCTTTTCATTTCATTTTCTTTAAAGCTTCACTAAATTCTATCTGACGATAAAATGAAATTCTCTATTTTCGTTTAGGGTATTAAGGTTCTAAAATCAATCGTCTTTCGGATCCTTTATTGAAAAGTTTATCAAAATACCTCATCCACCTATTTTCAATATCATTTTCTAAAAAAAGCATTTTATTATTTTCATCCTTAATCACTCTTTTATGTCTTTACTTCTCCTATTTTTTTTTGATTTAACTTATACATATCTTTCACCTTATTTGGTCTAATCATTATAAATCACTAAAAGTTAAATTTTTTTGAATCTTATCTGCTTTCTTAGAATCTCTTCTATCTTTATATCTCCAGGTTTTTTACATATAAACCAAATTTTATAACAATACTTTTATTTTTTATCTTTTCCTCATTTCAATTTCTTATTAAAGGAAGTTTTTCTTTTGATTCTCCAAGACATCTTTAGAACATTTAATTTCATTGTTATTTTTTCTAATGTTAGCCCTTTAACATCCCAAATTAATCTCTTTGTAGCTGCTCTTAAAATATTTTTATTTGTGTTCTGTGTCTCTAATTTTAGGACAATAATTTGATTTATTTTTTCTTCTGATCTTTCATCTTAAAATCTAAAACTGACGATGTTGGGTGCTTAGATTTTCACAGAATGACTACAATCTTTCTGATCTAAACGATCTATTTTTCTTATCGGAAAATAATCGTGTTTTTCTTAGATCCATTTTATAAGTAATAATATGTTCATCTCTTTTCTTAAATAAAGTGTTATATTCTAATCATAAAAAAAGCGAAATCTAATATAGTCCTCTACCTTCTCTCAATTCATAACCACTTGAATCTTTTAAATCTTCTACCACTCTACCAACAGTATTTAAATCTCCAATAAATATTTTTTTTTTGAGATATCTTTTGTATTAATCCTCTAATTCATTCCAAAATTTTTCTTTTTATCTTCAAACCTACTGGGAGCGTAGGCACTTATAACATTGATAATCTTAGATCATAATCTTTAAAGTATAATTTTATCTACATCTATTAATATGTATAACATTATCATTCAAACTTTTTATCTGTCACACCTACTTTCTAGTTCGACTTTGAATACCAAAGTTTAAAACCTATATCAATCTCCTATCTTCTCTCAACCCATTTAGTTTCTTAAACACATAAAATATTTATCTTTTATGAACCATAATATCTATTAATTCCATTAATTTACTTGTAAGAGTACCTATATTCCAATATCCTAATTAGTTTCTTAACTTAACTAACATCGTAATGTGGAACCCTTGTCATTTTTCGCACCGGTGATGTAGTGACTCTAGCATTTTCATTTTTATTCCATCTGTTGGCGTCGCTTCAGGGGATGCTAGCATTAACACAATGATTTAAAGGATTCATGTCATGATTATTTCGACAAGTTTTACTGTTGGTCATCGATGCTCCAAATAAGACAAAATTCAAGAATAGCGAAGGTCCAACCCTCTTTGGCCAAAGTAGTACCCTTAACATGCCTTGAGCTCAAACTGTCGACCAACCTAAAGGTATTTGGTCAACTATTAACTAAGGAGGTCATCCTCATCATGATCGGACCTTAGTTCAACCATCATGGCTTGCCCTTGAGGCAACTCTAGGGACTCCACCTCGTTTGTCCTATGACAATTTTGGCCACCCGCCGGCCAAGACTAACTCATTTGGGTGGTTCATATGTGGAGGGTGCATCATTCAAACAACACACACACACCTCTCTTGGCATCTGAGAGGTCTAAGCCTTCCCTAGCTTTCTATTCATCCCATTGACAAGACCAACCTTGAGTTCTCTTGTCCATGCCTCATACCCAACCTCACCAAAACCTCACCCCGCAATTCCTTCTTCCCAAACCTTCACTACACTCTTGCGAACTCAAACAAATCAAAAAACACTCGATTTGACTCAAGATAGAATATAGATCAAACTCTTGAGGAAATGATGGAGCTTGGTCTTAGAAACCACTGAGGAGGCAAGAGGGGACTTCAACAACAGGACTTGCCTCTTCAAGGCAAAGTTACCTCCATCGATTCGATAGTTGATCCCGGTGGGTACGACTCTCAAATCGTAATGACCATTGGAATGTTGGTCTTTGTGAAGTGAATGTGTTTCATTTTGATCAAATTGTAGGGATCTATAACATTGTCCCAATTGATCATTTTGCATTCTTTTCCCCAAATCCAAGCCTATGCGGTCAGTGAAAGATGAACACCTAAGCAAGAAGATGAATCATGGACCATCCATCCCACATGATTAGGATGGATGTGATTAATCATATTATAATTTTTTATTTATTTCTTATTAAATGCATGATTAATTAGAGCCAATATCTTGGGACAAAACTACGTTTGCCACCACTAAGTCAATACCGGGTTTAAATAATCGATCCTAAACGTGCGTAGACTCTACGATTGTATAAATCATTAAATTGGTTTAAAATATATTTAATCACAAAATTTTAGAAAATTATAACTAATTATAGAATAATGTACAAAGTATAAATGAAGGCTTGCTAGAAAGAAATAAAGGAGAATGAATGAAAAATAAAAGCTTCAATTTTATTAAGTGTGTTGAAGTTAATTAGGATTTGAATATTTTTATTAATATTAATATTAAATTCTAATAACTTGGCCAAATGACTTGGGATTTTGGTGACTGTTGTATGGGATGACTTTTGTCTCCCATAATTGTTTCGGCCAATTGGATAAGTTTATTATGAGATACATTTTTTCAAACCCTAATTACTTTTTTTGGTCATTTATTAATTTAATAAATGATAAAATTATGAAATTTATTTTAGATGCTTAAAAGTGTTAGTGGAACTTATTAATGACTTAAAAAATGATTAGGACATGTGGTGCTAATTAATTTTAAAATTTTCATTAAGAGGGCTTTTATTAATTAAATAATTCATTAATTGGCCTAAGACATAAAAAATTCATAACTAATTGCACGAATCTCTAAAATTGTAATCAACCTCTCTTTGTGCTTAGCTAAAAAGAGGTTTCCAATGAAATCAAAATCTCCAATTGGTTTGGGGTGTTTGAATATAATTGATGATTTAATGTTTTCTCTATTTATTTAATTAAGCATAAAACGTAAGTCCATTCACATTAAAATTTTTTGGTATGTTTTGTTCATGTTTATCTACATTCTATAATTTTTTTTTTTTAAAGTTTTGGGCCTATATTTTATGTTTAATTAAATATTTGGGGCTTTTGGGCTTACTTGGCCTAACTAATTATTAAACCTTAATTAAATCATAAAATTATTTATTTTACTTTTAAATCACTTAATGAACAGAAAGGAGCATGGGATAACTTTGGAATGTTCTCCTCTAATAACCTAATTAACTTTAATATGATATGCTATTTAAAAGGGAGAAAGCTTAATTATGTGTAAATGGTATTATATACTTGATTAGCCTTATGAATTAATGGCTTAAGTAATTATCTTGATATGTATTTTTCTTTCTCCATCAATTTGCAAATGTGTGCTTGATTCCTATTCATTTGCATCCATGTTGAAATGGTAACTATTAAGTTCAGGTTATGTTAATTATACCCATTAATGTTATTATCATTAGTAAATTTTAAAATACTTTTCTTTATATAAATTGAAATGTAGTTATGAGTTCTTTGAAATTAATAGAGTTAATCAAGATGTATTAGTCATATACATCATCAATGCATCTTTATGGTATATATGATCGGACAGGGACACAAGGCTATCTCGTCCAAAGGAGGTCTTAGATATCTTGGCCTAGTTTAATAATACCTTAAGATTATAGAAAAAAATGTATGTGAAATATATGCATTCATGTTGACATTTATACTTGTACAAGTTATGTAATTCCTCAATTAAGATCAACATAGCATATACATATGCGTGCATGTATGAAGGAGTTAAATATATCAAAAAATTGATATGTAAATTAAATTAAGAATTGTTTAATGATAATGGAAAATGCATATTTGATACTTGTAATGAAGATATAAACATATGGATATGTTGAAGATGATGGAGAAGGCTAAATAATATCAAAAGGGAAGCCATTGCTTATATTTTTTAATATTAAGATGCCTTTCATATGATTATAAATTCTTTTAAATCTAATTCAAATTTTGAGCCTAATTAAAATACAATGCTTCATTAAAAAAATGCTAAAATCATAAAATCTACTTTTGAATTAACTTATAGGTAAGGTGTAAGGCAAAGTGAGTCTTATCTAAAGTGAGGCCCTTTATTCCTCATACTCTTTAAAACACTAAATATAACTTAAATATGAACTAAAATTCAATTCAAACTTATATTTAAGTTACTAATCACTTGAATTAAAGTCATCCAATAGTAATAAATTAAACCTTTTTTCAAATCATAACTAAAGCCTAACTTCATAGCATTAGCCTTTGCACACATTAGATTAATAGGTCATCGATCCTAGACTTAAGTTAGGTTAGCCTTGTTTGATGTACAATTTGTCTTGTTTTGTGTATTATTTTAGACTAAATGTTAGAATTGATTGTGCATAGTGGATGGAGGATGATATTTATTAGATTTATGTTATTTTGTAGAGGTTGTGCTTAATAAAAATAGAATTGCTATAATAAAAATAAACTACATACTTTTGCTTGTAAGTTTTATTTGCCTCTCTAAGCATAATATTAAGATAGGTGGGACATGGCACTCGTTGGTGCTAAGTTCAATTATATGGGTTATAATTGCTTGGTGTATATGCATGTTATAGCTAATCTTATTTTGTATGTTTAGTTAGGATCTTATTTTTGAAACTTTCAAATATAATCTTCCTATTAGAGTTAGGATTAAAGTCATGGGTACAGAGGTTAGAAGTCATAGATCTTGGAGGATTCAACACATTGAAGATCAAGAGAATCAAGACCCCATAGTCTTCTTTAATTTGTCGTAATATTTATTATATTGGATTTTATAAAAGTTGAGCTTGACAACCTTCTCTTTTTTTTTTCCGGGATATATAGCGGTACCAGTACTAGAATATTCTCTATTATTTTAATTTTAATTTGAAATGTTTACTCAAAGTGCGCATTAGACGGCATGTTTTTCTAAATTTTTTTAAGTGTGATGATTGTTGTATGAGTTTTAGTAGGCACTTTAGGATTTAAATTTTCAACTCCAACTTAACAATCAAACTAATAATTTATACAACTCATAATCTTATCTTAAAGCATAGGAATTAATCAACTAAAAGATCTAGAAATAATTAGGTTTGTGATGAATGTATAAAAATCATGCATGCATATTATCTTTCTTTCATGAACATAGGGGATCTTTACTCATTGCATGATAAGAGGGACTATTGATAGCAACCTTTTGAGTGTAGAGCATCCTTTCCGTAGATTAGCTTATAATCTTATTTCATCATCATGCATGTAGATATACTCACTTACCTAAACTTGGAGTCAAATTTGAGAGTTCAAAACTTATAAAAGATGAAATTTTATTGCATTAGTTTAGGGCATTATTCATACCATCATGATCTAGAATCCTTAGGAGTGAGTTTAGGTTCTTATGTTTCTAATCTTAATAAACAACAAACTAGTCATATTGCATTCATGAGGCTTCATAATTTTAACTTGTAGGAGGTGTTAGTGACAACTCTTCCAAGAAGTTGTAAGTCCAGAATGGTGAAATTTGTTCGTTCTTCAGTGGAAATGAATTCACATATCCCATTTTTCTTTAGTTAGACTAGGTCAAGCTCTTAGCTTATGCTAGATCACCTTGGATTTAAGATCGAGGTTTCTTATTTGTTATAGGTGTAAATCCTCGCCGAAACATTTCTATAATATTGTATTCTTGGGATATAAGTTTTAGCATTCTAATAAAATGCCAATTCAAACAATAATAATTATTCATCTCAAAAATAAAAGTCTCATCATAGGATGGTGAAATATTCTTGGACTTCTCATTTGTACCTCTTACTTATCTTCATTTATATTTTATTAAGAACTCTTCCTAATTAAAGTTTCTGTTTACTTTAAAGATTACTAATCATTTTTTTTAAACTTTGAAATCTATAAAAATATTAGCCAATCACATTAATCAAGAGTTTTCTTAGAGATTCATATCCCCAAGATGTAATTAACTAAAGGGGTTTGCCTCATAGAGAACTTAAGAACTCAATTTAAAAAAACCTCATCTTACTCCATCCATATAAGGCAGGAAAAATCTCTAAGTACATGTAGACCCAATCTTATGTGTCCTTATTAGGTAATTGAGTCTATTGTAGAGTGATATTTCTACTTTTGATATATTATATCATTCCTTGATATCGTCTTCGATCATTTCAATAAGTCTAAGATTTGTGATGTCCTCATTCATATTTTTTGAACACCACAATTCCATCATGGGATAATATCTATTTTTTCGAGGTAGTGTTATTCATTGATGCCATATTCAATTATTTAAATAAGTACCCAAGATCGTATGGTGGTTATGTGTTCTTATCGTAATTGAGTCTATTGTAGAGTGATATTTCTACTTTTGATATATTATATCATTCCGATATGTATCGATCATTTCATAAGTAACTAATATTTCGTGGTGTCCTCATTCATATTTTTGAACACCACAATTCCATCAGGATAATATCTCTATTTTTTGAGGTAGTCGTTATTCATTGATGCCATATTCAATTATTTAAATAAGTACCCTTAAGATTTGCATGGTGTCTATCACATTTTTAAACCTCATATACCTTAAGTGGATATTTGTTACGTTTATGGTGTTAAAGCCAAACAAGAAGTTAAGAATATGATTTGACTTCATAAATCTTATCTCGAATGTCATACAGATAATTATCTGCTATCTTGGATTAATGTGCAATTTGATGCTAAATGGATTCATACATGAAAATCAATGGGTAAGTGTAACTACTGAATGAACAAATCTTAAACCTAAGGAAACAAATAGAAGGTGCCAAGTGAAAATGGGTGGAAGTGCTACTTATAGTCTTATGGGCACTAAGAACTAATCTTTAGCAATAAGCCATACACTATTTATTCTCTCCTATGAGACGGATGTTTTACTGCCTATTGAATGTGAGTTACATAGAAGCAAGAAATAAATACCACCAATTTTGTAGAAGAGGATGCAGTTGAATAGGAGGAAAAGAATAAACAAGGCATTGAGATGGGTTAGATTTGTTAGAAGGCATAAATATTAATTTTGATTAATTTGATTTTGGATTTTCAAAAAAAGGATTACAATTTAGCAGGAATTATCATAGTAAGATAATCTATATTTTGAATTTCAATTCATAAGGCGGTGAATCATCATTATCAAGAAATATGATAGTTTAATATACCAAATGTCTGCATGGTAATCACTACCAAACCACCAAAACTCCACAGAGAGTATGATAAGGCCAACGTGATTATGGGTAAAGAGAGAAGGTTAAGGAATAGGTAGAGACAAAATTAGTCTAGATCTGTGGATCCCTCATTCTAAGTTATTGAGCCTATAGCCATTTAGCTTGGGAAGGTTGTCAACCCCCTAGAGATGCTCTGTCGGCAACCATGAGCTACGTTGTGCAGAGCTTGATAGCCTAGAATAAGGAAAATAAGGAATCTTAAATAACATATTCCTAAGGAGAGGTCTAGAAGGGTGCAGCTTGTAATCTTGACATAAGCAAAGATGTGCCTATACAAAGAAGAGATGAGTGATATCCTCGTATATAACGAGGTTGAGATCAGACTTATGAACCTGTCTGAGTTTGCTGTCAACTTAGCACACTAAAACCTTTCATAGCATCCATTAAAATCATATCATCTCTAAAGCTATATCATAAAGAGGTTATGCATGGTATAAATTATTTATCCTTAAATGATTTTAATGCAAGCATTAGGTCAAGGCTATATTATGATAGATGCCACAATTAATATTTGGAAGGCTCAACTATACACCTCTTTCGAGATATATAAAAGAGCCAAGTGGTCTTAGTTTAGAAAAAGTTGGCTAGGAATGGCTTTAATTGTATTATTTAAAAGTTATTTTAATCATTTTAAAATTACTTATTATTTATTAAAGTTGGTAGAAAATATAATTTTTCATCCTAAGAACCTATTGTAGGCACAAGTCTTAAATAAATACATTATAAAAATAAAATAGAAAGAATAGAGCAAAGAAAATAATGTAATAAATCAATCATTATGCTTTGATGGCTATAAAAGAATCAGGGAAAGCAAGCTATTACGATTAGATTGCCCACTAATACATACCTAGATAAAAGAAAAGTACAAGGGTGTAGAACTCTACCCATGCATTCAAGCTCGACAAATTTCATAAATAAAATAAAAAGTTCTTCATCCTCGTAGATTTCAAAGTATATTTTCATCATTCGAGGTATAATGTCTTTGGGTATTAGGTTGAGAAATTTAGTGTTGACCTCACTTTTAGAGTGAGGTTGACGATCATCTCTAGAGGCCTAAGATTGATTTAGGCACTAAGGCCTTACTAGAACTAAGACCCCTCAGTGGCTAGGTGAACACTATCCTTAAGCTTGAAGACTTATAGGGTTCAAACCAGGTTAGATTTTGGCTTGGATTAGGCAAAGCCCACACCCCAAACTCAAATAAACTCCTATGACCAAATTAATTCTCCAAACCAAACCAATTGATTACAAATCAAATAGTAACCAAGACCAAATGATTTTAATTCAATCCTACCTATTATGATTCAATTTAGCCAATTGGCTAGGTTGACCCAATTTAATATTTAGACCTAAAAGTGATAAATCTAAAATTAACTAAAACCAATTGAAATTGAGCTCACCTAAACTCATTTGAAACTCAATTGAATTTGATTGAAGTTTAATTGCAATCCAATTGAATCAAATTGAACCAATTTAGCCCCTAACCTAATTTTTAAATTGAACCCTACAGGCCAAAATCTAATTCAACTTGATTTAAGCCAAATTGAACCAATCGGACCTCATGATCATTCCAATCATTTAATTGAATATTCTAATTCACTCCAATCAATCCAATTTGATCAATTGGTTCTAATGCAACTTGACCCAATTTGGTGGCCCAATTGAGTCAAAACTTAATCTAATCCAAATTAAATTCAATAAAATCTACAAATCACTTCTAAATTGATCATTGATCATGCCCAATCTTCAATTGATCCAATTAACCCAATTGATTCATTTGGCCCAATTTGACCTGAAAGCCAAATTGAGTCAATCTTGATTCAACCTAGATTGGACTAAACCAATCCATCCAATCAATTCCAAAATGATTAAACACTCATAATCAATTGAACCTAATTGAGCCAATTTGTCTATTTGACTCAAGTTGACCTAATTTGACCTAAAGAGTTAAATTGAGTCAAAACTTGATCCAAGCCAAATTGGATTGAACCAATGCTTACAATTATTCCTAAATTGATTATTGGACATCAATTTGATCAACTCAACTAAATTGACTATTTAGCCTAATTTGATAAATTTGAATGAAAACTTATTGTAAATTAAATCAATTCAAATCAAATCTTTCAAACACTCTCAAATGATCAATCAAACATTGACTCAACCTTTCATTCAACCAAATTTGATAAATTTGACTAAATTCATCAATTTAGCTAGTTTGACTCATGAACCAAATTCAAATTTAATTTAAATTAAATCAAATTAATTGTACCAATAAGTTTCAAATCATCATTTGATCCTAATCTAATGACCCTCTTGACCCAATTTGGTCAATTGATCAACTAACTCATTTGAACACAAATTGACCTATATAGATCAAATTGAGCCAAACCAACTAAACTAAGTATAAACTCATTTAAACTTGGCATGACTCACCCTTAGGTCCCCTTGATCTGTCCAGTGAACTTAACCCATGGTGAACTTCGGTTCAGCCCAAAAAACTCAAAATAGGAAGTTTCAATCCCTCTCTTTGCCTTGAGAGCAATCACCTTAGGATGCCTTGAGCTCCCCATGTGACTAGACCTAACCCAAAGGCTGTTGGGCTTAGCCATTGATTAAAGAGAGACCACCAACCCCATGAGCGTCCACTTCATGTCGCCACCAAACTTCTTTAGCCATTAGAGGACCTCCACCTCATCAATCCCTTGCCATTTCTAGCCACCTCCAGCAGCTGGCCGCCATGACCTAAATCAACTCCTTTAGTCGATTTACATGGTGAGGAGAGTATACACCTCCTCTCTCATTCAAACTTCACACACACACACTTCTCATAGCGACCCTCGGTCCCAAAATCCCTAGAGCCTCTCGAGCATCCCACCACCAGAAACCAATACCACTTCAAACTCGAGCACCTTTTATGTCTAACTCCACAAAAATCATGAAATTCTAATTAAATCTTCTCCCTTCCTCTAGCTTGACAAACCAAAATGAGTCGAGACCCACTCGGTTCGATCCGGAATACTAATTTCAATCAAGCTCGATGAGTGGTAGAGCTTGGTCTCGGAGGTTCGGCGAGGAGCAATGGAGGATCTTCTCAACAAGGATTTACCTCTTCAATGAAGCTACCTCAATCGACATACTTTTAACCTCGGCGAGATAATTCTCCCAAATCGTAGGCATAACCTTGTAGGTGTTGGTCTTTTGTGAAAGATTTTGCATTTGGCGAATCCAATAGGATCCCCTTAAAATGTTCCTTGATCGATTTGGAATCAATTTGCTTTAAAGGAGCTTCGAGAATCAAATGGCGAAAAATGAAGCGATGTTTGCCTCTCGCCGATGACGGATCATCGGCGTCCGTTCTTGATTAGAAGCGGATGTGATTAATCGTATTAGAAATTTTGATTTAATCTATCATATTAATCTTGATTCGATCCGTAATAAAATAGTGAAACAAAATTGCACCACTAAGTTAGTAGCCACGAGATGATTTAAGTAGCAAACCACCGCCACATGAAAGTCGTCGAACCGAGTGTATAAATCAATTAATTAGGTTTAAAATAAATTTTAATGGCTATAATTACAAAAATTCATAACTTATTGTAGAAAATTCTAAAAAATATAAATAAACTCATTTTAAAAGCTTAGGCGAGGAGAATCTTGAAAAATAAAACCCCAATTTTATTAAAAGAATAATGACTAATTATGGTTTAAATTTTTACTTAATTAGTGTAATTAAGCCCTAATTACTTGGCTAATTGGCTTGAAACTTTGGTGATTATCTTATGGGATGACCTCTCTCTCCTATAATTATTTCAAATCAATTGGTCGTAACTTGAGAAATCTAAATTTTGAACTCCAATTGGTAATTTTAAGCATTTAAGAAATATATAAAATCAAAAAATTTATGAAATTAATCATGGAAGTTAAAATATATCTTAAAGCAACAATGATCAAAGAAATTGATTAAGACCTCTAGTCCTAATTATTTCACAAAATCACCCTTAAGGGGCTTTTATTAATTAATTAAATCATTAATTATCCTAAGGCTTAGAAAATTCATAATAATTAGCATAATTCTTCAAAAATTTTGATGAAAGCCCTTTTGTGCTCAACTAACAGAGATTTTCAATGAAATCAAAATCCCCAATTAGTTTGGAGTTTTTTTAGTGTAATTGATGATTTTTGATTTTTCCCATTTCTTCAATTAACTCTTTATTATAATCCCAATTATATTAAAAGTTTTAGAGCATATTTATTTCATATTTAGGCATGTTCAATAATTTTCTCATAATTGTTGGGCTTATATTTATGGTCTAATTGAAATTTTAGGCTCTTTTGGGCTTAATTGGCTAAATAATTAATTAACTTTAATTAATTCATCCAAATCACTTTTAAACCACTTAATGGATAGAATTGGGCCAATGGTTAATTTTAAGTATTTTTCTTCTCATCAAGATTAAATAACACAAATCTCAAAACCAACTCTTAATGAAACTTGATTAGGCTTAAATATATTTATCTTTATGTGAATGACCTTAGAAATTAATGATTTCAAATATGTTATTTGATGATGTTTAATTGCTTTGTTTCAATTATTTATAAATATGTATTCCATATGTTACATGCATTCATATTTAAAAGTAAATAAAAGATTTTATTTCATTACATGCTTTGGATTAATAGTTTGACTATTATCACTAATAAATCTCAATTTATTTTTTTAATAGATTAAAAATATTCATTAGTTTAAATATAGATGAATATAAATAAGTAAATTTTGAATTTAAATTATATATATGAGCTACAATTTTGAGAAGTATATTGTCAAGAAATCCAAGGTCATGAGGCTAATGGTCCGAAGGAGATCTTGATGCCTCTAACCTCTATAATAATGACATACCTTTAGATTTGTAGTAAAATACATAATGTCAGTTTAAAATATTCACTTATATTCTTAAGCATTTTAAAATCTTTACAATTTCATCCTTATACTTACATGTACATATGTATATGAATTAACAAGTATATAGTACGGATATCTTAAGAGCGTGAGATTTTAAAGCAGTCCCAAAGAGGTCTCTAATTACCTTACTTTTTTTGGTTCAATATTGACACATACTTATATAAATTCAATATACTAATGTTTATGTATATATATAAGGAATAACTAAATTATTTTTGCTACAAAATTCATGCATCATACTTATATCGTATACTAAATATGAACAAATAAAATTCATTAATTTGTTCATGCATTAGGGTGTAAGTATTCAAATGACATATACATATGCTTATTAAATTTAATCACCTTATTAAGTATATCATTTAATTAAATGAATATTAAGGGGTTATGAAGCAAAGCTAAGGAGATGTTACTAAATTAATCATGTTTTGAATTCATTAATCTTAAGATGTTTTTGTATTTGGATAAAAATTATTTAAGTGAAATCCAAATATGTAGCTTAAAAAGAAAATTTATAACATTTCATTGAGATGATTAAAAGTTATAAGATTCATCTTTAGATTTACCTAAGGTTAGGAATTGAGATGGATTCCACCACTCCTCTCTCTTTAAAATTATAAATTCAAAATAAAACTCAAATGAAATCAAACTATAAATTTAAAATTCATTTTAAATTATTAATCACTTGAATTATAATCATTCTTTAATGATAAATTTGAACATTCATTCTTAGATAATAAATTCAAACATTAAAGCTAATCAAATCATACCACACTAAGCTTGGCACACTTACAATGCTAAGTCTCCGATTGGCTTAAGTTTGGATGTTGCTTTGTTATGGATTGATATTTTATTCTTTGATATAATATTTTTTAGACTAGATGTTGGGATTGTATGTATATAATGGATGTCAAGACAACATTAGTCTAATGATGTTTTCGCAAGGGATTGTATTTAAGGGACTCTTCAAAAAAATTATAAATAGTTTTTCTTGTAGGTCGCTCAAGCCTCGAGCATAATCTATTAGATAGGTGGACTGGTAATCCAAGGTATTAAGCTCAAATGTGTGAAATATATAATTGTTTAGTGTGAATGTATGTTAAGTTAACTTTTATATGCCTAAAATTTTATTTTCATAAAATATAACTTTTGCAATAAGTTTAGAATTAATGCTATGAGATTTAGGATGAGCTTGGCTAGAAGATTTAGACTGGAGGCCTGTGATACCGGAGTATCCAAATCTTTGAAGTGAAGATGAAGATAAAGAGTTGAAGACCCCTCATAACTTTATTTTATTATATAATTAATTGTAATCTAGATTATATAAATATAGAGTTTGACTACCCATCTTTTTTTTTTTAAAGTGTATACAAGATTCGCCGCACTTTTTATTCTTTCAATTGATGTTTTATTTTATTTGTTTACTTTAATTGTGTAATTGAAGCAACATGCTTTTCATAGGTTACTTAAAATTTGATTGTTTGATGTGAAGGCTCTTTTGAGAATTAAATTTTCTACTCCAACTAAACAATTTGAATTAAATTTTATCTAATTTATAACCTCACTTTAAGTCTGTTTAATAAAAAAAAAAAGATTTAGCAATCCCTTAGTTATATAGTTATATGTTATAATACCATGCATGCATATTACTTCTTCCTTACAAATAGGGGTCTCTACTACGATAAGGGATAGGGCTTAACTTGTGAGAGCAATTCCTTTGTAGTAGAATTTTCCTTCTCTCGATTTAGCCCATACCTCGATTTTATCATGCATTTAAGCATAAATCTTCTCAAGTCCGAGTCTAAAATGTCGAGTAAAAAAAAAAATTTATTGCATCACGTAATGGATTTTCATACCAATCATGATCTAGTTTTTTAGAAAGACATTAGATTCATTCTTAATAAATAACAACGTAGTCATCTTACATTTATATAAGATCGACCCACATGATTTTGAACCGTAGGAGGTGTTAGCTTTAGATGATTGTAAGTCCGGAAGAGTCGGAATGGTTTACTCTCTAGTGGAAGCGAATCAACATGTGCCACTTTCACGAGTAGAATTTGGTCGATCTCTTAGCTTATGCTAGAGCACTTTAGACGTAGATTTAGAGACTATTTGTTTCTCATTTGCAGTGTAAACTCTCACATTCTGGCATTTCTACAATCTTTGTGTTAGAATTTAAGTCCTACTATTCTAATAAAATGTGAACTCAAATAAATATAATTCTTCTTTTCAAAACATAAAGCTTCACTATAGGATAGAGAAGTATTCATTAAGCTTCAAGATCATAAGTATTTCCTACTTATCTTCTTTTGGAATGCTTAAGACTCTCCATTTGAACTTCCCATTTGATTTTCAATAATCACCAATTATTTGGCATCAAAACTTTGAAATATTTGGAGATATTTGTTGATTACTTTAATCGAGTATTCTAGGAAATTTACATTTCCTAAAATGTAATTAACTATATAGTTTTTATAGGGAATTTAAGAACTGGTATAAAATTAATGTTTACTTAGTTCATCCATGTGAAGTAGGAAAAATCTTTACATATGTAAACCCATCTTTTAGAAGTTTTATTATTTGATGATTAGGGTGATATTTCTCTCAGATACTACATCATTCTTAATAATGTACTTTCGATCATTTTAATAAATATCTCTTAAGATCTATGTGGTGTCTCAACAACTCTAAACTCAACACCGCACTTAGCTTATATTTATTTTACATTGAGAAAGTCAAAAGAGTGGCGTTGTAATAAAGGATACCTATAAGCTAAATGGCACCATCACAAGACAATAGAAGTAACATTTTGAAAGCATTAGTCATACGTCTAGCATCTCTAGAAATATATCCTAATAACATTACAACAACAAAGTAGGGGTGACACATTTACAAAATGTTTGGATTATAAGTTTAAGCATTTAATGAATTGCATATAATTTTTCTATATTTTTTTTTATTTTTTTCTAATTTTGATACTACTTAAATAAACAACTTTTGAAATTCATAGAATTTTTATTTTAATTCATAAAATTATAAAATTTTAAAGAGGTTTTAGATAAATGTCTTAAGCATTTTGTAAAATTTTATAATATTCTTTAATGAATTTTAATTTTCTCTAACTTTCATATTTTAAAGAATTGTTAATAGTTTTGGAAAATTCAGAAATAGTTCATTTTAAGTAAAAAATATATATATGAAAATTTTTAGTGGTTTTAGATTCTCTTAAATATTCTCTGTATTTTTCATAATTTTTCAAATTTATTTATTTTTGATATTTTGAAGAGTAATTTGACACAATAAAATTACATAACTTATTTATTTTCATTCAAAATTGTGAAACTTTTTCATTTGTTTAGACTAATACTTTAAACTTTTCTATAATTTTTATTAAATATTTTAGCTTCATGAATTTTGAAAAGTGAAATAGTAGTTTTGAAATTCATGACTTTTATTTTAATTCCAATCAAGTTGAACTTTTATAGAATGTTTAAATTATTATACTACACTTTATGTCTAAGTTTCATAATTAATTGAGATGTAAGTGTTTAACACTTAAAATACAACAAACAACTTATTTAATCATTCAAAAATTATGATTTATGTGTCAAATTCTCATTTAATTCGACTAAGACTTTTTTTATACATCTTAACCAAGTCTTTTTTCTATATTTCTTAACATAAGTGAATATCTACTAATTGTCATGACTGACGCTTTATGTGGCCAAACCATCTGACTTTAATCTTATTTAATAAACTTTTCAACATACTCATTTTGCATTCTTATTAAGGGTAGCCACTCATCCACAGCATCCTCATCTTTCTAACACTTAATCTTATGTTTTTTTTTTTAATTCTTCTATTTTAAGTGTGTTTAATCACTTAAAATAGAAGAATTTTTAAAAAATTATAATTAAATTATTTATTGAGGGTTTGATATTTTTTTTTTCTAAGTTCTATTCTTAATAAGGTGTGCATGCTAAAAATTTTAAGGTATAATGTGGACTAGATAACCAAAGGAAAAATTAGAAGAAAATCTTTTAAATTTGTGCTTTTGATGTATAGTGATCGGTCCAACCCATCCCGGATTGTTGGATCTAATTTAAATTAAATTCATAGGTTGGGGTTATCTTCAACCTCGGATCTACCAAGGTGATTGGGTCAGCTTAGTCAACATGACTGAGCTAAACCCAAGCAAAATTCAAGCTCGCTTGATTGAATGAAGGAAATGCTTCATTAAAGAGCTCAAAGGGGATTAAGGGAAGCACTCCCATGTTGTGGCCTTGAATGCTCTGCAACCAAACTCAAGGAAAGAGAGAGAGAGAAAAATTCTCATCTTGAGAAGTCAAATTAGCTTGGAATTGATTTAAAATCCCTGGGAGTGGCAATGAACTTTCCCTTGTTTGATTGGATTACCTCCATGGATGCTCGATGGACTAAAGTTTGATGAAGTGGTTGTCATAGCCATCTTGGGACCACTTGGTGGGAAGGTGAAGTAGTTTGAAACCAAAAGAGGAGATATTCATTCCGCTTTATTACATGTGCAACCATGACTCTTGCATATGTCGATCCATTTAAAAGGTTTTGATCGTTATCGTGGTCTAATACTATTATTGATACTAATTAGTTTTTTACTTTTTTGTACAATATTTTATTCAATTGAATTTATTATATTATTTTATTGATTTTATAGTTTAGTTTTTCTTTCAAGTAAACTCGTAGTGTATACCGCCTAAGTGAACCCACACTACCATTGGATCCATATATAGTAATAATCGAAAAAAAAGATATATATATATATATACAACCGATGGTTAGTAAGGAGAAGAAATTGAAAGGCGGATGGGTTGTTGAAACCAACCCTCAAAACACGCTGAGAGAGGAGAGAGAGGAGAAGAAGAGAGACTCACTGCGTGCTCTAGCCGCATCGCACGACAGGAGGAAGGAGTGCGTGAACCTTCGTCAATGACGAGAAGGAGAAGAAGAAGATTTTGAATCTGGTGTTGTCGGTGAGGAAGGAGTGCGTCTCAGAAAGTGATGCTCTCTACTACGCCTTTGGGTCATTGAGCTTTGAGCACGAGAGAGGGAGGATAAATGCGAAGCCCTCACGTGAGGGAGGCGCGGATGACTTGGGGCGAGACCGGTCTTAGGGCATAAGTCGAGAGGAGAGGTAAGTAAGTAAATAAGATGTATAGTTATTTTAATTGAAGTTTTATGTTAATATTAGTATCTCAAATTTTTTTTGATTTTGGGTTCATAATTTTGACTTTGAGTTTATAAATTTCGAAAGAAATAAATTGAGAATATGTATGTTGAATCAAAGTTAAGTAATTTAAATATTAAACCTCACATATGAAATATGATTTCAAATTTAATAAAACTTTGAACCTAAAGTTATATTATCGTTAATTAGATAAAAAAAATCATTTTAAGGAAATGCTAAATATTAAATGAGAATAAAATTTATCTATAGACGTTAATTAAATTAGAATCATTTTAAGGAGGTATGAAAATCATTTAATGAAATATATTAAATCACTTTAACTTAATATTTTATTTTATGGAATTTCAATTAAAGGAAGCATTAAAGGAAAGAAGATTGAGAAGCAAATTAAAGTGGGTAATTATGTTCTACATTTATGGTAAAAATATTTTTAATTTCTTGTGATACAATCGTTATATGATTTTGACTTTTTCTCACCGCATGAGGTGATGATTTTCCGCTTCATAAATTGTGAGATATAGTTCTTTTCTTCAGGATAATAACTTGAATCTAGATCATATTGTCACGCTATCACGCTATAAAGTTAACCGATTCTTGTTATGAATTAATGATAAATTGCGTATAATTGTATGCTATGAATGCGACGTTTGAGTTCACCCTTACAGATCAGACGGAATGTAGCATGTAATGATGAAAAATGACCAATGATCGGCAAATTGATAATGTATATTCCTTTCATTTGGTTATTGAAAAGGTTTGGTGATAAATGATAAAGTAAAAGTTCATACAAAATATTTATGTATACCTACATATGTTTGATTGTTTGAGCAAATTTCTTTATGTATATGTATCAACAAAAATTGCACGGGCTTTTCCTTGTTCTTATAAGATAACAACATAATTGACGAATTTTATTCATTTATTAGTTAATTTTTTCGTAACTATCCTAACTAAACGACCGATAGGGAAAGTCATGCTCATCGCCGTAGAGGACTTGAGATGATAATTATGTAATTATATCGAGTTATCTTTAAAGTGTATTTCTGAACTTTGTTATATATACGACAAATTGTTAAATCATTTGTGAATCAGACTCTTGTATGATTGAAGATTTTATTTAAGATTAGAATTGTTATGTAAGTTTTTCTTTATCCGTCCAACCGTGCTCCGCCTGGTATTCCAAGCTCCGGTGCGTGACATATAGATCATACTTTCTTATGGAAACTTTAGATGAGGAGACAAGCTATTGGTGCTTTGGCATTCATTATGGCAAACCAAAAGAGAATACTATAAGCATAGTTGCAAAACTACACTCTTTCAATGGTGTATAAGATTTCCCAAGCTATAATCAAGCTTGGTGTATAGGTAAATAATTTTAAGATTAACCTATCACCTTATTGATGGTTTGAAGCTCTTAGTTTGAAGGCCCTTGTTATAGATGACCCCAAAGCTGACAATATCAATTTTATTGAGATTTACAATACCTTCAAGTACAATATGGCATCACAAATGCCATTTTGACTATGATTTTTTTTCTTTGAGAGATTAAGGCTTGTTGTTGTTGTTGTTGTTGTAGATTGAGTCAAAATTGGATTAACTTTCTAATGACACCATTATTAGTTGGGATGATCTTGAATAGAAATTTCTATCAAACTATTTTATGCAAATGAAGATAGCAAGAATCCAAATAAAGAACTCTTATGTTTTCCCACTTGGAAAGTGAGACACTATGTGATGCCCTGAGAGAGGTTTAAAGATCTCTTGAGAAAATGTTTACATCACATGCTACTAAATTGGATGCAATTTTAGACTTCTTAAAATGGACTTTTGGACTAACACACACTGATTGATGTTGCATATGGAAGTACTTTTATAAGCAAAACTCAAGATGCTATTCATGATATGTTGGAGATTCGTGAACAATCATCAGTGGTTAAGTGAGAGGATTTTATTAAATACACTAATAGTTCCAGTGCATGATCGAGCCACACAAAAGAAGAGGCTAAGCACATTTATAGTCAATGCTATTCTTGCTGTACACTGTTGTGATCATTATAGAGGCAACCACAATAGTTTTAACTCAACTACACATGGAGTAGATCAACTTTGAGAAGAATCAACAAACGAACAATCTATATTCTAACAAGTAAAATTTAGGGTAGAGGAATATCCTAATTTCTCTTGAAAGAATTCACATATCAAATATTAGCTTCATGGATTCTAATAGACTCTTGGATATCAAGAGCAAGAAGGATTCTAATTGACTGGTTTTTCTCTGCACCGAGGCTTAAATTAATAGAAGCTAGAAATGTATCTTTAATGGAGGCATTAGTGTAGCTAACCTTAACAACCACATAATTTATAACGTAGATAGATGGTACTTTGCATTGGCATGATGCCTCATTACAATGCTAAGAAATTGCAAGTAGGAATATTGAAGTACAATTAACATAGATAGTACAACAATTATCTCATAGATAGCATGGTGCATTTCCCAGTAACACTAAATTCAATCCTTGAGAGTATGTTAAGGTTATATCTTCCCAAAGTCCACGTAGTTAGAAGGTCCAATGGACTAAGAGGGGCTTAAAACTAATGAAGTGGAAATTGAGGGGTCAAAGAAAAGGAAAAAAAAAGAGAAACATGGCCAAAATCAAGTTATTTTAGGCAACTTGTCACATAATGTTTTATCATTGCCATGTCCAAAATGATTTTCAAGCAAAATTAGATAAGTTGGTCTACAAGTTTCTGGAGGTCTTTAAGAAGCTACATATTAATATTCAATTAACTGATGTGCTAGAATAAATGCCCAATTATATCAAATTTATGAGAGAGATCCCATTTAAAAGATAAAGTCAGATGAATATTAGTTGATTGCATTAATAGAGGGTTGTATAACCATGTACAAAGGAAGTTGCTCACAAAATAAAGGATCTAGGTAGCTTCACAATCTCTTATGCCATAAGAGGTGAATAATTTAATAATTCATTATATGATTTAGAGGCAAGAATCACTTGAATGCCATTATCAATGTGGAAAAAAGCTAGAGTTAGTAGATGTCAATCCCACAACATTATCTCTTTAATCGATTGATAGTTTAGGTAAGCATCTAAAAGATATAGAGGACATTTTGATTAAAATTAATATATATATATATATATATAATATCTATTTGTGTAGATTGGGGCTCAAGCTTAGCTATAAAATATCACTTGTTAAACAGATTCAAATGTAAGATCTAAAAAATATGATCATCATGTATACGTCGACAACAATCAAATTGAGAAATCACTAAGCTCCAATGCATTAAGAGGGCAATAACACTAAAAATAAGTAACTAATTGCATTTATACATTAATCATTACATTGCTATAATTGCCCAAGGAGAATTAAAATATAAGCATTTAGTAGAGACTAGAGAGAAACCCATCTGTCGAATTAATAAAAAATTGGTAGTGTTAAATAAACAAAGTAGCCATCTGTTTAGAATCTCATTCCCACCCATAGGTCGCAACAGCAAAGTGGCAAAGGTGGAGAAAAAAAAAAGACCGGCTTATGGATTATTTAAACTTGCATTATGTTATGGTGAAAATTGCATCAATCCCTCAATCAATAAGACATTTCTCAAGTTGTTGCTCAAGTAACTCACCCTTGTGTAAATAGGATAAAATTTATAACTCTTTTATTTTTTCACTCTTCATCAATAAAATGAGCGGTGATAAGTTAATTTTGAATGGATGTCCAAGTGTCGGTTGTTAGACACACTATGATAGGACTTGTTTAACATTTATTTTAGAATTACTCTCTCATCCAAGTAAATTTGAAAACAATCATGTGTTAATGTCCATCATGAAGGTATTTGAAATATTGGACAATATTGAGACAAAAATATTTAAATCCCCAACTTTCAATGCTTGAAAGACAATTCATCGAATAACCATCATTGTTAAAGCTTTCTTTATGTTTTCTTGATCAAATCTTCATACCTTAAGGCTTGCACATACCTCTTCACTTTTAACATCAAATTGTAATGCTAGCTTAGTTTGATTTGATGTATTATTAAGAGGGCTTTTGACACATTGAAAGATGTGTCCTAAGTTTGATAATCTTGGATCATTGAGTTATGACTTTCCAATAATTGTATTTACTCATTTTTTCTCCTTCCTCATTAGTATATCTCACAAAATGATCCCAAATCTCGGATCTAGGTTTAAGAACATTTCTATTTTTCTTGAAATAGGTGACTTCTTATTACCGGCTCGCATCTCATGTAATTTGAACTTGTTGAATAGTGATTATAGCTATGGAGGAACTAACAATATTTAAACTATCCCCAACTTGTCACATAATAAAAAAGTAAGCATTGATGAATAATGATATAAAATCAACTCCAATAAGAAATGTATCTCAACTTGTGAGTATCAAAGTCAACACTACAACAACAAGTAGTCACACTTCCATACATTAGCATTCAATATTGTTTGCATTAAAGTCTTCTTAATAATATTACTTGCATAAAAGTCTTTACCAGTGTCAGTTAAAATGAGAAAATATATAAGTAAAGCATATACCACGCAAATGATTAGATGCTTATATTGTAGGCTTTAATACTTTCATGAATGGCAACATTATAAGGTTGCACAAAAAAATAAAAAAAAACTTCGGTTCAAGCATCCGGCAACCCAAAGAAAATAGAAAATCAATTTTTCATTCAACCATCATAAATAAAAAATCCGCTACCCAAGCGAGTGAAATGAGCAATAAGAGATAGCTCAAAGCCTCATAAATGAGGCAAATAGGTTGAATACAATATCATAACTTATAAGCTTGTGAAAATACCAAAACATTTCTTTTTCGACATTCGACAACCCAAAAAAATAATAATGCATTTTCGTTCAATATCGACTCATCGTAATAAATACTAAGATACATTGCATAAATTTATGCAAAGCGGTAGGTCATTCAATTACTAAGAATATCAACTTCAACTTTAAACCCTAACTCTACTAAAATCGAACCACAATAGAGAAATTAGAAACAAGAGACCATTGTTACTACACAATGTCAATTGGAAGATAAGCTAAAGGCAATAATTGAAATCCTTAAACCTCACCTATGACTCTGAAGCTTCCCTTCTTCTTCCTCTTGAATTTGTAGTTACCGCCGATAGAGGCTTATACAACATCAACAAAGAATGACTAGGTGCGATTGAGAAGAGATGAGATTGGGTTCTCATCTCTCAAAGGGAGAGTCGAGACTCAAAAGTTGGAAGCCCATAGAATTAAAGATCTTCGCTCTTTGTTATGTGAGGAGTGAGCTGCTAGGGAAAAAAAAAGAAGGCAAGCATCAAGCATTCAAAATGAAAAGTAATTAAACCCTTCTTTTACACGTTCGGGTCATACGAATCACAACAAGGAGTCATAGACCCATGATGGCTAATTGCCTAATTATCCTAATTTATCAACATTCAATAATTAGTTAGTTTTTTGATTAACCTGAAAAATTTTAATTAAAACCGAATCAAAATCGAAAACTAAACAAATAAAGAATTCAATCAAAAAACCGAACAATGATTTTTTAAACTGAAATAGTTTATCTAAATAAGCTCAGTTAGTTCGATTTTCAATTGAACCGACTAATGCACCCCTAAGGAGAATGATGGGCACAAAGAGGATAAAAAAAACAAAGTCCATTAAAAAACTTTCATTAAAAATATATCGGTCTTCATTCACAAGCCATAAAAAAAATTCACATAAGTTAAGGTAGTTTCAAGTTTCAATTATTTAAATGGAGTAGTCAATACTAAGTATCGAATGCATAACATCTTACTTGATAAGATATTGATTGAGAAGAAATGAGTCAGGTGAGGATATTAAATCAAATGCCTGTTGGAAGGCAACCTAACATTTCTACTCTTATAGATTATTTATTTTTCTATTTATTATGTTAATTCTAATTTTATTTTCATTTTGAATAGAAAAATAAAGATCAAGGTGAGAGCAAGTATCGCATTTAAGGGTGGGTATGCTAGTTTATTTATGTTTTATTTTATGCCTCATTTCTTTATGTGGTTTTTTATATTTCTTTTTCAAGTCACGTTAGTTAGCATATTCTTTCAAAATTATTTAGTTTACACCTTTTATTTTGTTTGTACCTTGCTTTTTATTTTATTAGAGGCAGAAGCGGGTACGTATTACATAATAAGTCAATCTTTATCATCTTATCCAATTTTTTTTGAAACACATGTTTTATAGAGTATTGTTAGTTAATATATAAATAATATTTGAGATAAAAAAGTTTAATTACTTGTGTTAAATTTTTTAAAATTAATCAATTTAATTAGAATAATGTATTAAATGATACATAGTTTATTAATGCACAATTTAATTGCATTCTAGCTATATTTGTGTGTTTGAACTTATATGATGTGTATATAATTAAATTAAGCTAAGTAAAATTGATTGATCTATATACCTGAGTCTATCTGGTTGTATAATATGAAAACAATAAGTAGCATAATTTTGGATGGAAAAGTCAAAGATTTGAGTATTTTCAATATCAAATGAGAAAAAAATGGGCATGAATTTGTTCACAAAAAAAAAAAGAAAAAGGTATGCAGATCAATGTCAGCAAAATGACAAGAATCATCATCCTAGGAAAGAAGTAATGGTAGTCAAAAACATAATAACCGTCCATATTTTCTCAATATTTATCCAAGGTCATGTGAAAACTTCTTTGATATGTTACAGAGTTGAATCTAAGATGTATTAGTTAATAGATTTTACTTAGTAATAAATCTTATTTATATAAATTTCTATAAGTTTGCACTAAATGCATCCTAGCATGTGATAAATTGAAATTTGTTAACAGGATGTTGTATTATTTAGTGAATTATTCTGAGATAACTATTTGTTTTAATTATTTGTATGATGTAACTAAATTTAATTATTGATGCATTCTAAATAAATAAAATTTGCAGTGCCATTGTATATTCTTTTATGTGAATATCTTATGAGGTCTTATTCTCTCATGTGTATTATTTTCTTATAGGCTTTGCTTGAGGATGAGCGAAGACTTAAGTGTGGGGTTATTTGTTAGTGTCAATTTAGTAGCTTTTTTTTTCCAATTAAATCCTTATTTTATCAACCAATTTAAATTTATTTAAGGAAATTCATTACTCCAATTAAAATATTTTCTTGGTATAGGGAAAACTTAACTTTTGATGAATTTCAAGTGTTTGATGTGAAAGTAAATTAGAGGTAATTCGAGCAAAATACAAGTATTCAAGAGATTTCAGGGTGTCTTAGAGCCTAGAACCTTGTCCCAAACACCAAGTTTAGGTGCTCAGGCTCCTAGAGTCCTACGCACTAAAATAGTTAGTTTTGATGTTTAGATAGAGAAGTGAGCATCTAGGTGCTCAAAATTACATTGAAGCTCTTAAAACATGCCAAATTGAAGCTCAGATATTGAAAAAATAATGTCTAAGTGCTAAGGACCACCAATATAAATTTTATTCTATTTTAACAGTAAATTTTGCCTTTTTTGGAGCAATTTGCAGCATTGTTTAAGGAGATGTTAGAGGAATCAACAGACTTTATTTAGTTTAGAGAGGTGTCTTTAAAGTATCATGTCACCTAATTTCTTTGCAAATTTTGAAAGAGAACAAGGAGAAGAGGAAGCATGGAGTGAGAGTGTACAAATTCTAATTTTCTTTTTTTTCTCTCGTTTATTTATTTTCTAATTTAATGGTTGTACTCTTTTAATTTTTGTGTTATTTTGATTTTACCATGGATTAATTCCCTACTTTTAGGTGTTGCATGTAACCAAATATTTTAGTGGTTTTATTTCTCAATGAAACTTACTTGAATTTCATGTTATTTATTATTTACTATATATTTTATTGGGTGTTTTTGATGATTATTAGTTGATTGATCATTAATTAATGATTTAGGAGATCTATTTGATGATGGTTCCTCATGAACAAAATATCATGATTGATTATAGGTTAAAGATAACAACATTGAAATTATCTGATTTTTTGCAAAATTCTCTATGCTTTAATATTTTTTATTGTATTGAATCTGTCACAGAGAAGTAGGAAGGTTGTGGTAAAGAAAATAGTGATTCTAGGTTTTCAAGAGAAAGGTAGATTCCATCCTTATCAAACCTCGGTAAAATATAAGTTGCACTCATAATTTTATGAAAATAAATCAACAAAATCATCTTGGTGAAATCTAGTCCCTAGGACCTTTAGCTTAATTGATTTTCTTAAAAAAAATCACTTATGTTAGTTAATGTCTTGGTTTATTTTAGTTTTAATTCTAAAAAAATCATCTTCTGTTTTGATCGTTAGAATGGTAATGATTGAATCCGCCTTAGTCTTTATGGGACGATACTCATACTCATTCTTTATTACTTGTAATGCGACATACTCTTGCATGTATCGATCAATGCAACACTTAAAATATACTTCTAGGTTTGAAATAAATTTACCCACTAGTGTATTTTACCCAATATCAATCCTTTATTGGTTTGTCCTGTCAAACAAGTACTTTATCAGTATGCCAGAAAAGTAGGTTCTTGCTAGTGGGCAACCATAAAATCACATGCCCAAGTAGACATAAAAAGATTCTTGCTATGTTTTGCATGAAACATGGCATTATTTCTTTGAACTATGAAGATTCCTTTATGCCTCAAAAAAATTTGTTGTATTATAGAAATTTCAATAGACACCCATCCTTTTTTATTAGCAAGCCAACATCCAATCTAGATCTTAATTATGTTGGCGAAGTCCACAAGTTAATTTTAAAGAAATATTAAAGCTGCTAGTTTCATTTGAAGCTAGGTCCATTAATGTACAAAGCTTAGGTTTCAATGAGTTGGTCATGACTATGCAGGCAAATTTCTTCTAAATGTCATTATGTCTCCCCACACTCGTTTGCTTTACTAAAAGTCTCATTCATTTATGATTTTTCAGCATAATTGTTTGACAGGCAGCCATCATTATGCACAACTGAAGAACATTTTATTAAAGCTTAGACTACATGAGGCTATAGATGAGGATGGCCCATATATGGTGGTGCTCCTCATAGGCAACCATCAAAATATGTTTTTGCTTACTCGGATAACCTTTTAAATTCCATAAGAAATATTTAATTTATTTTTTTATACTTTGTTCTCTGTTGTTGGATCTATTAATAAAGAAAATGTCTCTGTCTAATAAGAAATGAAATAGTAAACCCTTAACCAGAGATATCAAACCATGATTAGCAATAGAGTGGAGCTAATCATGCAAGAATTCATAATATTTTTTATCTAATCGGATATGTGGTGGCTTTTGCTTTCAATAGATGTTTTTCTACAAGTGGAATTATATTAAATTAAATATCAGAAGAGATCAAAAGAATTATATCTTTGGTCGCTTCTTCAGCACCTGACAGTGATGCCTGATTCAATTGGATAAGATAAGTTATTTTCTAATGGAAGAAGATTGACAGGAAGATATGCCTTACCTCTTTCGTAATTTGAGCTTGTTCCTTTTGTGGTATATATATGTATAACCATTGGTGTATTATCTGGTGCAGCTTCTTCTTGGTATTTTTTTATTGATTTCTACTGTATTCTACTAGTATTTCAGCGTTATGATAACGCAATTGTCATCTTGAGAATATACTGATTAAAATAATCTATGATTTTATCTTACAAACAAAAATTACTTAAAATATTTCCTTTTGAATTTTAAGATTACCAAACAACAACAACAAGCCTTTTGCTAAAGTCGCATGAATCATATCTCGATTGTGTCTATTATACATCAAATTCATTTAATTCAATTATACTTGGGTCGTTTTTTTATACATCTTGTCAAGTTTTTTTTAGGTCTTTCTTCTTAACATAAGAATTAATATCTACTCTTGATCTGACGGCCGACATTTTATGCGGCCAAATCATCTAAGCGTATTCTCTCTATTATTCTTACTTTTTTTTGACATTTCATTTCATTTTATCTCAGAGTAAAGCCACTCATCCATCTGAGCATCCTCATTTCTGTACACTTAATTTTAGTCTTATGTTTTTTTTTTTATTAATATTCTCTAAGTCATTTGCAGGTCTTAAGATTACCAAAGCTGAAAAATTTTACCAAAGTAATAGAAGTTTATGTGATTAATGACTGCCAGACTGATTCTTTGTGGGTTAGAGAGTAAAAAAAGCTAGTCCAGTGGTGGAACGAAATGGATGTTAAATGTATGGCTGCTGTATTTTTTTTTTTTTATAATTAAAATGTGTATAAAATGACGGAAACATCGTGCAAATGACTTTAGGGATGAGGCATTAAAGGTATTATATGGAGTCATAGTATATTTTCTTTTATTTATTGGACAACAAGCTGTTTTTCAAAAGAATGGTCACTACATGAAGGGTGGGAAATGAGCGATTTTTTTATTATTATTGTTTTTTAATTGAGGGATAAATGCTAAAAGATTATGGTTTTAAGCTGAATATATTCAAAGAGATAAAAGGTAAGGTTAAAATAAATAAATAGCATGAGTGCCGTGTAAAAGCTTACAAACTTTTGGGAATAATTTTATTTTATATATTTGTTTTATTTTTATGTTTTAAAATATATTTAATTAATGTATTTTTAATGGATCATTTATTTATTGCAAAATTTTATTTTATTTTATATTTTAATTTAAAATAAAATATATTTCATATGATGATTTTTTTTAAAAAAAGCTTAAAATAATTTCTTGATGTTTTAAATGTTTTAAAATAGAAAATAAATATATATCAAACAAACATGTTTCTCAAAATTGCAAAAAAATAAAAATAAAACTTAGCCTTGTAAGTCCTAAGTGTTTAATTTTATTTTAAAATAAATTATATTATTTTTTAATATTTAAAATAATTTTAGATATATTAAATATTTTAAAAGTAGCCACCACCTTTATAGGTTATTGCTTATTGTTTTATTGCTTGTCATCAACTGTCAGTATTATTTGTCCTTGAGGGTGATTATCAATATCATATAAAAATAAGAATAAAATGTTTTATAAAATAATATTTTATTTTGAATTAAAATATAAATGAAATAAAATCTTATGTTAGGATTATTAAATGATCATACTTTTATTGCAAAAGGCTATTTCTTGGAACATATTGCCACTAGAGTTTCACTGACAATAGGAGAGCCTTTACATAGTCCATTAAAATAATTTGAAGAGTCTAATATCCAGTAGTTGATTTTAAGATGATACTAAACCACATTCACTATGGACTTACTTTCAAATAAAATGATAATCAATAATATATTTTCATCTGTGAGTGAAAGGCATAAATCATAAGTGTCAATTGACACATTTGTCAACTCTATGAGCATATTTTTTGAACTCACTTTTGGTGATAATAAATATACTATTAATATTAGTCCATAGGAATAAATATACAAATGAAAATAGAAAGTTATTAGGAACTTGAATAGACTTCTTTTTTTTTTTTTTGCAATCTATATATATAAGAGAAGTATGAAAAAGGAATCAATGCACCCTAGCAACTAAGTAAAGATGGACTAAGACAAAAGTAATTTTAATCCATATAGTTTCATTTAAAATATTTTTAAAATTATCTTATATATATTTTAAATATATTTAAAACTTATTTTGAAAGAAAAAAATACTCTAATATTTCTATTGCAAAAGGTCAACTTAAAAAATTTGAAAGAAAATGTTGGATTTATCGAGTTATTTAGAATAAATGGAAGTACATATTGATACAAATGGAAAGTTTTCCTTCTTCAATTGTAGGTGGAAAACTCTAAAATGAAAAAAAAAATACATACTAAATTTAATGTATGACACATTAATTTAATTCTCTATAATTTGCACTATTGCGCATCACCTTTATCCTTAAATATATGAACCAAAAAATTCTTTTCTACTCATCTGACATCTTTTTTAGTCTAATATTAAAAGATTTGTAAAGAAATTTCTTGTTCTCTTAACCATTTTACACTTTTATTGGAATATTATCATGTCATATAATTTTTCAACACTTCATTTTCTTTAAAGTTACTCCAACTTCAAATTTACTAATACGATGATAAAAATAAAATTCTTTATTTTTTTTAGGTATTAATGTTGCTAAAATCAATTGTATTTTAGATCATTCATTGAAAAGTTTATCAAAATAACTCATCCACCTATTTTCAATATTCTTTTAAAGAAAAGCACTTTATGATATTTATCCTTAATACACATCAATTGAATTAGATCTTTATTTCATTTCTTTTGATTAACTTATATCATACATCTTTCTACTTCCAATCTATTATATAAATCACTAAAACTAAATTTTTTTTTAATATATTACTTTCTTAATCTACTATACTTTATATCTTTCTCAATCCTCGAGTTTTACATCTAAACCAAGTTTTATAATGATCTTCTTATTTCTTATATTTTTCGCATTTGACTCCACCACCATTATTTTTTATTAAAAAAATTTTCCTTTTGATTCTCCAAGCATTTTAGCAACTTCTTTAATTTCGCTTATTTTTTCTCACATAATTAAATTCCTTAAAACATCCTAAATTCTAAGCTCTTGTAGCTTGCTCTTAAAAATATTTTTATTAGTGTTAGTGCATCTAATCTTATAATAATAATTTAATTTATTTTTCATCTTTCAATCCTTATCTTAAAATCTAAAATTAATAGTCAATCTTTGACTTAAACTTTGCCGAATGATCTTACAATCTACAATCTAAACGATCTATTTTTTCTTATTAGAAAATAATCAATATGTGTTTTACTAGATTTATTTTTATAAATAATAATATGCTCATCTCTTTTCTTAAATAAAGCATTAATAACTATATAATCATAGGCTAAAGTAAAATCTAATATAGTTTTACTTTTTTTCATTAATCACATCAAATTCATAATCATCTGAATATTTTTAAAATCTTTTACCACTCTACCAACATTATTTAAATCTTCTCAAATAAATATCTTTTCTTTAAGAGGTATCTTCTATATTAATCCCCTCTAAGTTGTTTCAAAATTTTTCTTTTTGAGCTACATCTAAATCTACTTGAGGAGTGTGAACACTTATAATATTGATAATCTTAGTATCAACAATAATCTTTAAAACTATAATTTTTCTCTAATCCAATTAATATTTATAATATTATCCTTCAAACTTCTACCTATAATCACACCAATACAATTTCTAATTCGACTTTTATCTAAATACTAAAGTTTAAAACCTAAACTACCAATCTCCTTGGTCTTCTCTCCAACTCATTTAGTTTCTTGAATACATAAAATATTTATCTTCCTATAAACTATAATATCTATTAATTTCATTAATTTACTTGTAAGAGTACATATATTCAAACTTCAACTTAATTCTAGTTTCAAAGACTAACTTTTTCGTTCGTCCATAATGTCCTTGCTTTGCTATTTCGTGGGATGTTGATGCGGGCCTTGCACACTTTTATGTATTCGGGTTATCAACATCGCCAGGGATGCCCAGATTAACACATTATTTTAAAGGATTAATGCCATGATTATTTCAATAAGTTTTACGATTTGCCACCTACCAACCCTCTACTTTTCATATCAAGGATTAGGATCCCGATAAATGTTATGTTAATAAATACAAACTAAATAATCATGATGACATTATCCAAAAAAAAATAATAATAAAATCATAATGATGATACATTTATGCCTTTCGAGCACATATAATTCAAAAATAGAAAATCATTGCAATAGAAACCATTAAGTGTTGATCATTCTCACAAGTACTATCGTAGGATAAAACTACACGGGTCCCATGAATTTCACGTGGACCAATAAGAACTGATGATGCCCAAGCGATATTATGCAGGGAGACCCACAATGAGCCAGATTTGCATTCTCCTTCACCTTCTTTTAATCCATTGGGTTTGGAAGATAAACAAATGAGTCATCAAAGATGAAACGTGTCCCACTAAACATTTATACCCTGTTTTGTCAGTATGCTCTTAGGCTTTCTTCTTTCCCTTTTTCATGGGCATTTAAGAATATGTGATCCGTATAGCTTTTTTTTTTAAAAAAAAAATCTCAAAATCAATATCAAGTTGGGAAATTCAGAGTCTTTGGGAGGCATAAGGGTAAACTATCCCCACCGATTTGTCCCCAGATAGAAAAGAATCTGGAGTAACACACACAAACACCCGCTGCCTTGTCACTTATAAATCCCTCATAACCATTCATTAATTTTCCATGGCATATATTTGTTTAACTATGGTCTTCCATCCATCATATTAGCCCATAACTCTCCAGAATAAAGGAGAGAAGAAAATGGTAAGAAGGTGCTCTCATTGCGGAACAATGGGCACAACTCAAGGACTTGCAGTAGTTCGAGCAGTAAGGCTGGTAGAGGACTCCGGTTATTCGGAGTTCAGCTTCAAATAGCTTCACCTTCTTCACCGATGAAGAAGAACTTTAGCCTGGACTGCTTGTCTTCCTCTTGCTGCACTGTTTCCAATTCTCCTTCCTCATCATCATCCTCAACTTCTCTGGTTTGCGTCGATGAAGCTGCTCAAAAGATGTCAAATGGATATCTCTCTGCCTGTCTCAGAACACAAGAAAAGAAGAAAGGTAAGATCTAGTCAACAATTTGCTTATGAAACGAATCACTCCTATACTGCAGTTATTAAGGACAAATTGCTTCATCTATTTCTATTAGTTTCAATTTGTTAGATAAGGTTGTTCTGTGTAATTGTTTCAGAACTTCATCTGATAAGCATTTCGACAAATTCTCCTTGTTTCCATTTAATTATGTAATGATTTCTTGCATACAGGAATACCATATATTATTTCCTTTTCAGTTAAAAGTTTTCTAATGAGATGAATATTGGAAAAGAAATAGCTTGTCCAATTTAGAAAGATAATGAGAATATAACCATATTGTGTTAAGTGTCCTCGTGATTTAATCATTCCCTTAAGAATTGCAGAAAGTTAAGATTTTTTTACTTAAATGATATTAAAAAAACTTTAATTGCATTCACATTTCACTTCATGCATGAAAGTCAGTCAAGTAATTATCTTCAAGCCAGAATTTCTCTATGGTTCGTAGGAGTCCCATGGAGTGAGGAAGAACACAAAGCCTTTCTAACCGGGTTGCATAAGCTTGGCAAAGGCGACTGGCGTGGCATCTCGCGCAACTTTGTCGCCACAAGAACACCAACCCAAGTGGCCAGTCATGCCCAGAAGTATTTCTTGAGGAAGAACAATCTCAGCAAGAAGAAACGTCGGTGCAGCCTCTTTGATGTGGTAACAACTCCACCTTCTAATTCATTTCACCGCCTTTCCTCAGCCTATGCTACTATATGATTTTCATCTAAACTTAATTCTAGGTTGGAAGCTGTGAGAGGCAAGCTAATGTCAGTGAAGTTCTGAAGAGTAATGATCATTCTTTATTAAATGATCCACATGAAAATAGTCTTACTTTGAACAAAAAAGCAATTGAACTTGTATCAATCTCAATTCTCTAGGATCAAAGAGCAGATTTGAACTGGTAGAAAGTTCGCCTCCAGTTCCTGATCTTGCGTTCAAAATACCGTCAAGTGCTCCCACTTCATGGACATCAAGCATAAAATAATACAACAGTCTTTACAAGGATGACGTTGTAGAGAAGAAAGTTATAGTGAAGGTTCTTCTTGCTTTATAAGAGATTTGTGGCTCTTTATTTTGCAGATTTGTATGTTCTGGCTTGTGATTGGTACTAGCTAATGCTTGAAGCCAAAAATTGGATTTGTTGAGATAAATTTGGAAGCGTATATGTAATTAAAACATACTTTGTGATGCTTACAAATTACAAAAACTTGGTGATGGGCTAGTAATTGCCTAGAATTGTAACCGAAGAAGGAAGCTCTAAATTCAAGTAAAAGCTCATTAGTTGGTGAAGTATGATTAGATGCTTAGGTGGAAAGAAGGAATTTCTCAAAATGGAATCCTGCCTATTTTGAATGATTTGCTTCCATTTAGAATGAAGATTAGTACATATAGACGCTTAATTAATTCAAAAAAATATTACATAAAAGAGATTTTGTGCAACCACTGTACATATTAATAATTACTCTTAGATTTGTATTCAAAAAAGGTTGGAAGTTTTCTCGTCACTCTTAGTTGTCAATATACAACATACAATACAATAAATTATTTGATGAATGCAGCTTATTACTATTATGTGTGATTGTCTATATTTTAGTCCTTATTGCACTTTATTTTCAGGAATAAAATGATACAGTGTAATACAACACAGAGACAGTGAGCTGAGCTCACTTATACCATACATGTACAAGATTGATATACAATAGAAAGAAAGAATGCCTCTCAGGGCTCTTTGAAAGGTCGAAGAGAAATAATGAAGCAATAACAAGTTATTTTTCTAGCTTAAACTAGATTAACATGTATAAAGTCATTTAGAAAAGCATGGTTTTATCAAAATTGAACTGACTAATGATAGACTTTTGAAATCATAAGCACTTGAAAAGACAGTTTCATATTGTTTTAAGGAGTGTGAAGTAAAGGGGTCAAAATTGGACATGATATATCAATGATCAAATCTAATTTCGACCTAAAAAATTCATCCCATAATGAGAATCAGTTACTTGGTATTTCTACACAAGTACTATTTTCAACTACCTAGTGTGAAATTAAATTTCAGTCTTTCACATGACTTAAGAAATCTTTGCCTCATATGACAATTGTTTTCATCACTCATCATTCTCTCTCTCAAATAGAAGATTTTAACATTATTAATTATTGTACTAAAAGTACACTCAACCACTTGAATTAGTTGTTGGTGTCACTTGCTTTTGAATCATGCTCAACTATGTATGATAGAAGCGACAACAAATTATGGGAGTCTCAAACTTGATGAATCGCTCAATCCAAGCCAAACCATTAGTTTTGATGCAACTTGTGTTAGGGGTGTGAACCAGGCATGATACATAAAAAAAAATTAACACATTTTTAACCCAAAGTTTACACCCATGGGTATGGCTAATACCTTGATATTGCTACAAACACATCCTTTCCAAATTCTTCTTTTGTTATCAAGAATCATATTCTCATCTTTTCTTTGATTTATCTTTCTTCTTAACTTTATTGAAAGACTACATCTGACGTAACAAAAGGAGCACAACAAGGCGGTCCAATCACATAGGTTAAGACAAGAGAATTAAAAGAAAAATTGAATGGTCCCATTTCAAGGATCAAAATGCCAAGGGAAGAAATTAGAGCTTAAAGCTATGAAGATTTTAAAAAATATTGTGTTTATGGTTTATTTTATTTTATGGCATGCAATTGTTCAATTATCTTTTATAGTTCATGTAAAATGATAGGCAAGTGTCAATTTAAGTGTAGAGAGTGCTTAATTATAATTATGACTAGTTTACTTTTAATTATTTAACTATAGTTAATCTTAGCATAAAGAGTGGCTAGTGGCTTAAGTGAAATGGTGGGGAATAGTTACTCCTTAATAATGGTGGCAAACCACCACCCTAACTTGTACAAAATAGATGTACAATTTAACTATGGAATGGAGTTTTGTAATGTTGTTTGAATGAATTTGGAAGAGGAATTGTCTATTGATGGAGGTTTGGTGGCCAACTAATTTGAAAGGTTTTGGTGATATTTCCTAGCTAAACTACTTTGATGAGTAGTCCTAATTTTTAATCTTTTGTATTATTTGTGAAATTTTTATTGTTGAATGTTGTTGTTGACCTCCATATGTGTGTCATAAGTCGAGCCTACAAGTCAAATTTGACTGACTCGGTACAATAGGCGCAAATCTTAAAATGCACTGCATATCACTAAAATAGTCCAAATGACCTCGATCAACGAACGGACTTATTCATCATGCTCAAAACATTGAAATTGGTCAAAATATAAGTATTGCATAATCTAAAGAGCAACCGACGTTTATCGATGTAACGGATACGCGTATATCGAAGTCGTTCGATGATATCCAATGACCTCTGAAATTGATCACGTGGCTTTGAAACTTTGAAAACTATCAAATGAGACCGTCCCACGCTCAATTTGGATGAGTGCACAAATGTCGAATGATCGGAAGTGATAGACGCAAATCGAGGTTGAAATGCACGACGCCGCCAAAATCAATAAATGACCTTCGATCAATGAACGAACTTTATTGCATTCAAAACATCAAAATTGTTTAAAATATAAATATTGTATAACTTAATGATCAACCGACAAGGATCGAAGTCGCCAACGTGTTTGCAGTATATCGAGTCGAGCGGCAACGCAAATCAAACGATATTTGTTCATTAAATTGATTAGCTTCAAACATCAAAATCTATCAAATAAGACTATTCACACTCAATTTAAAGTGCACGAAAATCGAGTGGTCGAAAGTGATGGAAGCGTATTTTGAGCTAAAATCAACCAATTTTAATTTTGACAAAACGGCCCGACTAAAAGATCGCTATTACATCCAAACACATTGGAATAACCCAAGATTAATATATATATTAACCATATGATTTCTTCGCCGAAAGTTCATATTATGGTTAATTAAATACTAGAAATAAATTGATTAATTAGCTTATATCCTATCTAAGGTTAACCGATCCTAAATTTCTCCCAATCTCTTTCTCGTTCGATTTCCTTTAACCGTAAGCATGATTCTTCCTCAATCGCTCCACTCTTTTCCGTTTCCAAAACCGCTGCTTGATTTTCCCCCTCGTTTCTCTGGTTCAAAAAAAAAAAAAGGAGAAAACCGCAAGCCTCCAGACTCTTTTCTGATCCTCCACTTCTGGCCTCTCTCGCTCTTTCACTCTCAATGTCATCTTCTTTTCATGGCGTCGCCTCCGATCTGGATGACTGATCCAAATTCCCTCAAGAATGCCCGCCCACAAGCTTCTTTCCCTCCAAACTGATGAACAACGTTGGAAGAAGAAAGAGAAAGAGAGGAAGATGGAGATCCTTAAGCTGAAAGAGGAGATCAAGCTACTTGAAGATGCAAGAGGGTCAGAGGTTGTCCCTGAGATCTCTTCTTGCAGGTGTCATTTCTTTGATTGATGCAGAGATTTGAAAGTGAGTCCTGGTGATGATAGTGGAGGCCATTGGATCAATGAAGTGCTATGGAGGAGGTTCATTAGACTTGTTAGATGGAAGGGAAGGAAGAAAATGTGGATGATGGATTGTCTAGGAGGTGGCTCCTTTCTGACTTCGATGAAGAAAATGAAATTGAGCAGCTTAGTATATCGATTGACTTCTTAGTTGAGTTTGTTGATGGGATATCACTGAAAGTTAACTCATGCAGGGAGAGCGACTCTTCCTTTTCAGTAGTTTTCCATCAAGCAGTGGATTTTATTTTAGGGATCTTGTTTGACATGCCCATAAGTTGGAAATATCATCGCTTGCCTTCTGTCATGTTCACAAAAGCTTGCTAATGTACATTCTCAATTCTCGACGAGACTGAAAGCTTCATTACTGAACTTGAGTGATTAAATCTTTCCTGGATTGAATTCGCCTCATCGCTCCATTGAGTTCGGTTGGGTGTGAGTCGAAATCAAACAAGTGAGTGAAATCCTTTCCAATTGAGTCAACCCGGTGAGTTAATAGAAGGAAACGCTCGGGAGCTTTTAGATCTTGGATCTAGCCTTTTCTTCTCGGCCGTTGGATGGGCTCCTTGGATCGTGTTCTTCTTTGCTTCTTGCTTGCCGCCTGATATGCTATCGCCGCCTTGGATCGGTTTCTTGATCATGTGGTTACGGATTGCCGCGTCGTTAGTGGATTACGTGTGTTATTTGCGCGCTTGATCGTGGAAATTGATCTGCACTGGAATGAAAACATGATCTTGATCGTTGGATCGGAATTTGAATTAAACTAACCTTTTCTTTCCTTATTCTTTGTTTTGTTTCAGCCGGGTTTGAGTCGCCCGCTAGGGTTTCGAGAGGCGATCGGAGGGAGATGGAGGAGATCCTTACCTGAGGGTCGATCCAAGGAAGATCCACCGTAGGAAAGTCCCGAGGATGCCGAACTTGAGAGAGAAATTGAGGGGATGGGACGGCGCCGTCGCTTGGTGTTTTCCTGCTTCCACCGTGAGAAATGTTCTCAGGAGGATAAGAAAGACCTGGGAAAGAGGGAGAAGATCAGAAGGGAAAGAGGAGTTCTTGAGATAAATTCTTCTATATCCCTTCTTTCTCCTCCATCTCTATTTATACTCTTCTTCTCGCTTGGATCATGTTTGTTCTACGGTTGTAACTGCTTTCTTAATTCTCAAGTATCTCGTCTGCTGTATATTCTGTTGTCTTTCTTGATTGCTTGTTTATCCTCGTGTTGTTCTATGCTTCCTCGCCGTTATTCTTGTTATGGATCATTAGTTTTAGCATCTTGTAACCAACTTCTGGCTAGCTTCAATCATTCTAGCCTTGTTACATTTATTCTACTATTCTTTCAATGAGTATATTATATGTTGTAAAGTGATCTTTTATTTGTAATATCTGTAATCTTTTATTCTGTTATTGTAATAGAGTTTTGGTCTTTTGTTTTTCTCTTCGGGCTTCTTTGCATACCGATTATGGTAGTTTGGGAATATCTGAAATCCTTTAACCATTGTGGTCTTCTTTTTCTTTTGTTGGCTGTGGATATGGGTTCATATCATTACTCCCTCACACGACCTTGTCCTCAAGGTCAAAATTTTGGGATGCTTTCATTCTTTCGCGTGATCCTCAGAACAATCTTGGCAATTCTACCTTAGTAGCATCACTTGATAGGATTTCTCCGGACTTCTCTGATCTCAAACTCTTGACAAGCTTGATTACTATCCGCTCATCTTCTCAACGAAATGATAATTTCACCAGTTGTAGTGTAAAAGCTTGTTTGTAGCTTTGAAAGCTCTATCAGTATTGTATTTGTTTCATGTTGGTTTTGATCTAACCCGATTATGGCTTAAACAATGAGGCTTGGTAGGTTGGGTGAGATTGAGTTTGCTCTCGCATGTAGTATGTGCCCAACCGTAATAGTCTTGAATTTCTCCCTTAGGATCCTTACTTTATATCAATCCTTTCTCTTGACTTTATCGATTACCTTTGTAATGTGGAAGGTTGATCAGACCGTGGGAAATCTTGTGGCCATTCTACTTGAAGTTGGAAGGAATTTGTGCCCCATGACTTATCATTTGGACTATCTTATGCTAGATAATTGGGCTATATCCGACTTATCTATCTAGCTAATTCTATGTTCAACTATGCGAACTTATTTAGGCTATTTTATAATTAGACATTTATATGTCTGTCTTAACTGGATTGAATGGTCGATATTTGAAGTTTGGTTCTAAGGCATTCTCTTGTATCCACCGAGTCGGTTGACTATAATGTCAGTAGTTGATATTCTTGTTCTTCATTGACACTCATGAATGCACATAAGTTGGCTAAGGGTCGTTTGTTGCTATATTCATTGCCATGTGGTGGATTAGGCTGTAGGTGTTTGTCAGATTCTTGTCATCCAGATTTGTCATCGATAGCCTATCCTCCATTAGCTTGGCCAATTGAAATGCTTGTTGCAATGAAGTAGGTTGTAGGCTCGATTTCTCTTCTACCGGTTTAAGCCGATTCAAAGCAACTTTGTAGCAATTCGTGGATATCGACATTTGGTTACCTAGGTCTTCAAACTCAAGATAAAACTTGTAATCGTTGTTTGTTGAAGCTTAGCTAGTTCTCCTCTCAGGGAAGGGCCAAATCTCGCAGCTTGTTCTTTGAACTGGCCAAGAATGCAATTGTTTATTTGCTTGCATCCATTGATACCAATTTAATGCGTCCATCCATGTATATTGAGGATATTAAAAATTCGATCATCCGATTGATAATAAAAAATTGCTCGCTTTAAAGATCCATCCTAGGATCTTCTCCTTAAATCTGGGCATATCTATTTTAAGAGGCATTGATATGGGTGTGTGTGTATGTGGTATGTTTGGAGAATAGGATTCATCAAGGGATGCATCACATACCGCTTTGAGGCTATTTTTCTAACCTGCTTTCTATTGATGTCAATCTCTTTAATATTTCATTCAATGCCATAGTGATTGAGGTCATTTGTCGCTCATTGTTGTTCCCGGTAACACATGCTTCAAGTGTTTTGGCATTGTCTGTTCCTTCCGCCATTTTCGAGTGTGAGTTGTGGGAATGAGAGTGGGAAGTCAACAAGAGCACCAATGATATGTAATATCTGATTACAGAGATGATTAATTTCTGAATTATTGAGTGAACTTGAGTGATTAAATCTTTCCGATTGAATTCTCGTTTATTGTTCCAATTGAGTTATTGGGTGTGAGTCGAGTCAAACAAGGAGTGAAATCCTTTCCAATTGAGTCAACCCTACCGAGTTAAGAAGGAACGCTCGAGCTTTTAGATCCGTTGGATCTAGCCTTTTCTCCGCTTGGATGGGCTCCTTGATCGTGTTCTTCTTTGCTTCTTGCTTGAGCCGTCGATTGTCTTGCGTTATCCCGCCTTGGATCGGTTTCTTGATCATGTGGTTCGATTCTTGTTGTTAGTGGATTCTGTGTGTTATTTGCGGCTTGATCGGGAAATTGACCGCAGTGGAATGAAAACGCTCGATCTTGATCGTTGGATCGGGAATTTGAATTAAACTAACCTTTTCTTTCCTTATTCTTTTTTGTTTCACTGCCTCGAGTCGTCGCTAGGGTTTCAGAGGTCGGAGGGAGATGGAGGAGATCACCGAGGGTCGATCCAAGGAAGATCCACCGTAGAAAGTCCCGAGGATGCCTAACCAGAGAGAGAGAAATTGAGGGATCCGGGATTCCGCTGGTGTTTTCCGGCTTCCACCGTGAGAAATGTTCATGGAGGGATAAGAAAGACGGGGAAAGAGGGAGAAGACGAGAGCTGGAGGAGTTCTTGAGATAAATTCTTCTATATCCCTTCTTTCTCCTCGATCTCTATTTATACTCTTCTTCTCACGGATCATGTTTGTTTCTACGGTTGTAGCTGTTTCTTTGTTAATTTCATATCCGTCTTGCCTCCCGTATATTCTCCTGTCTTTCTTGATTGTTTATCCTCGTGTTGTTCTATGCTTCCTCCAGTTATTCTTGTTATGGATCATTAGTTTTAGCATTATCTTGTAACCAACTGCTATTTCAATCATTCTAGCCTTGTTACATTTATTCTACTATTCTTTCTTGAATATATTATATGTTGTAAAGTCGATCTTTTATTTGTAATATCTGTAATCTTTTATTCCCTGTTATTGTAATAGAGTTTTGGTCTTGTCGCTTTTCTCTTCCTTCTTCTTTGCATACCGATTATGGTAGTTTGGGAATATCGGTGAAATCCTTTAACCATTGTCTTCTTTTTCTTTTGGATATGGGTTCATATCAAGTTTGTTGATGGGATATCACCGAAAGTTAACTCATGCGGGAGAGCGACTCTTCCTTTGTAGTTTTCCATCAAGCGTGGATTTTATTTTAGGGATCTTGTTTGTCATGCCCATAAGTTGGAAATATCATCGCCGCCTTCTGTCATGTTCACAAAAGCTTGCTAATGTACATTCTCAATTCAAGCTCGACGACTGGAAAGCTTCATTCTGAACAAGGATTTCGACTTCGCTATCCACGGTCAAGACCTTGTTCATGCCGTTTCGCCCTTCAAATAAGCCCATGCATATAAACTATCTGATGACAAACCTATTTTCAAAGAGCTTGCTTATCCCGACAATCCGATTATCTGGTGCAAGATTACGTGCTCGCACATCTTCAAGACAGAGCAAGATATAGAACTGAAGATTGCATCTGAGTTTGAGTCAAGTTCCATTATCGATGATGACAATTGAAATGATATTTCGGATGCGAAATGTAAATGTGTGGAAATAATAGATATGTATGTGTGCTTCTCTTTGGTTTCAAGACCAATGCCCATTAGGGCATAGTGCTAAGAGACGGTGTCATAAGACGCGCTTACGCTCATTAGGAACCGAGTAAAATAGTTATGACGTAGCTACGCGGGATGATCTAGAAGTCTAAATTTCATCGACTTTATTTTATTTCTAATCCCTATGTTTGACACCAGATTTTAAGACCACTAATGCCAGAGGCGTGCAGTGTAAGACGGCAGTGGTGTCTCAAGACACCACCCGCCACGCTCATTACTGCATACAAAGCCAAAACACCCCGATGCCTTTTACACGGGATGACGTTGAGACTGCAAATTTTGCCAAATTTTTGGGACTTAACAAAAAAAATATAAAATATAAAGTCCTAAAGAAATGAAGTGAAAATTAAATATAAATAAATTGGAAATGAATTTGAAAGAGACTTGAGTACAAATAAAATTAAAAATCATATTTCAAATAAGAAAATAGGGAACAAACTCAAGTGAATCTATAAAACAAATAAACTTGAAATCCTTTGATATGCATGAGCTAAAACTCAGCGACTTAAGATAAATTTGAAGTTCAATTATTAAATAAATATGAAACTTGATTTGAGTTGAGGATAAATTCATATTGAATCAAATTTTTTTATGTGAATAAATCATATTTAATATCAAATGAAATAAGGATCTTAATTGAATATTAAATGACAAATGATTGACGGTAAGTCTAAATATCCAATTCCAATTGGAGAATAAAGTGCAAGAAATTTAGTAGCTTTCTTATAAGCATAAATTCAAAAGGCAACTCATGATTACTCAAGAATGTGGCCTTTAAAAGGATCATTGAGATCTTGTGCTTAAAGTCGTTTGAAGTACAAGAGATTAGTTAAGTGTTATTTTCAAGTTAAAGTAAAAAAACAAATGAATTTCAAAAGAGATTTTCACTAAAATGAGCAACTTGTTGGCAAGTATAACTAAAGCTCATAAAACTACAAGCCAAATAATATCTAAGAATTGGAAAATCCAATAATACATTTTGCCACGACCAACTCTTTGACAAGCAAAGGTGATGCTAAATCAAATTCTACAAAAAATCATGGGCTTCCTTCAATCGAGAATAATTTTATTATAATTATGATTTTCTAAGTCAATGACTTCATTGATTAAATAAAATGATCTAAGCTATAAATACGCATGTTTTTTTAGTGAAAATTTTAATATCTAAAAGGCGATAAAGTTAGAATTAAATGAAAATGAATCAATCTCATAATTCAAATAAAACTACATAAATTCTTAAATACACCGCACGAGCCTCGACATAATGTCAATGCTTAAATTCAAGTGTCGAGGATCTTGTTCCCGCTTTAGTCTCAGACGGGTCTCGTTAACAAAACCTAAAATCTATTATAAAAATTTTAACTTAGTGAAATATCCAAAAGGCTAATCGATGTGATAAGTAGATCGATCATAGGGAGCTAAACAGAGTCGATAGGATCTAAAGTTCTCAAGTATATTGAGTCAATCAATCAACCATCCCGATGGTTGAATGAAGATTTCAATAAGAGGGGATATTTATCATAAAAATATGTTTGCAAGCTTAAATTAAATTAATCAATCAAATGTCAATCTAAATATAAAATCAAACAAAATACTAAACTATAAATGCTTAAATAAAATTTAACTGTAAAATTTAAATAAAACTCAAACCATCCACCTTCCACAACTATTTATCGGGGTGATAATTAAAATCTAGCTCACAAAGGAGTCAATGTCAAATCAAGTATTCTCACATGTTCACTCAATCTCTTGCCGTAAGGATGTGACTCGTGTCCTCAATACATGGTTTAGCCAATAAGCTCCACAAATGAAGCGCTATGACCGTGAGTCCTCCTGACGGGTGGTTTTAGGCTCCATTATATTACGATCTCGATCAGATCCCGTATTCCCATTAGCTCGTTTCTTTGAGTTATGAATCATAGGTATACTTGATAGAGCAAATAACTCTGCCAAGGTAGACTTAAGCTTGTCTCCTTACAAAACACCATCCCGTGTCTACAAAGATTTCTTGATAACGTAACCCATGTGTTATGATAATGATCCTTCACTGGGTCGACTACCTCCTCGACTAAGTAAACTAGGTCTACGATAGAGATGACTAAACCATGAGATCTAGATCGGGCATGTCATCATTCCCCCAACCATCCGGTTTAAGTCGAAATGATGAATTTCATAATCTTAAATCTAAAGCTCCACATATGCTATTATAATGCTAAGCACAACATCCAATGACTACCTTTAATCGAAAGTTTTCTCACTTAATGGAAGTGGGTAATTAACCATGGGCTTGTGCCTATGGAAATCAACCAAATCTAAAAAATGAGGATGAAATCTCGGTAGTGTTTTATCTACTATTCCATCTCGAAAATTACATCAACACTTTAAATCATACTCTCTTTCATTCAATTGTCGAGAATTGATGATAAATTTTGCCGATTTTGGCGACTCGTTGGGGACAAAATTTTCTTTCCATCTTGGTTAATCATTTAAGCTATAGTAGCGGTGAAGCGACAAAATTGATGTTAAATCAATTATGAAATTGAATTTAAATCAATCATATTTTATGACTAATCTATTTGTTACGTATATCGATGGATCGAACACCGCTTTATAAACTAAGTGAGCCAATATTCGTCAGCTAATCATGTCAGATGTTGAGCTATTCAATTTGATAGTGTAAACTTCCCCCATCACCGCAAATAATCCTCCAGTATCTGCATATTGTACACAACTTGTGAAATAGGAGGACAATTAGAATGACCACTATTCTTCTTGAGGTTCCTCAAAGAGAGCCTTTGTACTTAAAATATTGATTCATTTTAGTCATGAAAAGAACCTTCAGGCGAGAGTTTCAACATACATGTGAATGCAATAACCTTACCAGTTGAACCTTTCGCACTAGGAAGGTATGATCAAACCTCTCTCGGAGAAAAATTGAGTAGAAGGAAAAGGAGAAGAAACACTAAGCTGAGCTCGGATTGCTATCAATCACAAGTCATACAATCAACCTTACAATCGAGTATTTACCCCACAATAAATTTAAAATTTTGAGATAGGTGAATGATGTTAAATGGTGTTTTGGGCTCAACAACGGTCGGTTTCAACATTCAGAAGAAACATGAAACTTTATCTAGCACATAGAGTTCAAGGTTGTTAAGGAAAAATATCTTATGAAGCGGTATCAAATGTCAATTATCAAAGAAGCCAAAATGCTTCATACAAAAGCTACCATCGGTGGTAGTAAGAACTCATGATCGTTCAAGCAGATGAACATCGGGTGTGACACTGAACCGCATGTTCGGGAATCTTCTACCAAAAGGTCTCAAAGAAAATAGGAAAATAAGTATGGAACGAAGTCTCGAGAAGAAGTAGCGATGCAAAAGCTTCTTCATTTCATTTGACATCAAAGAAAGAGAAATAGAACTTCATGCTCAACAACCATTGTTCATCAAGCGGAAAATTGTATAACCGGTTGTGGAACTAGAAGTGAGTGTTCCAACCCATAATAGGTTTGACAACTTAAGATGAGTAAAGCGGAACAACTCTACCGGTCAAATCAAATAGTCATATGGACCCAACAACATTAGGTTCTAGCTACTCGGTGAGGAAACTCAAAATTGTATATGCAATGCAGGGTCCTCCAAGTTGTTAAAAGAAATGATTGATGAAAAAATATCAAAGTCCTATCATCGAGGCTATAGTTGCTCCTCCAAGGAGACCTCATCCTACAACCCCAACAAGATGTCAACTAATGCAAGTCCAAGACGGTGAACATCGAGGCGTGACACTTATACTACATGTCTAAGAATCATCAAAGGTCCTAGCAAAAAAAAAAATTTGAAGGCCAAAATCAAAGTGAATTCCACAGAAGACAATAACGCATTGACATGGTACTCCCACAAAATCTACTCCTTATGCTAAAGTATTTGGGTGAAGCAATCTTGCTACTTGAAGTTGAATTACTTTCACTCGGTAGTCTTTCAACACAATCTTACTCAAGATGAGTCCGGAATGGAAGAGCATGATGTGCTTGAAAGTTAAAGCTATAAGTTCAACGATTTAGAAGTCCACCGGCGAGGATGTTCAAAGCATTCGATCATACAGTGTGCCCTGAACTTTAAGAAGGAGAAATGGTCCTAGTGTTGAAAAGACTAATTAATCCTCCGCAAGATAGGCGGTAAATTTAAGCATAATTGGGAGGGCCCTTTTGTCATTGAAAAAGTGTACTAAGGTGGCATACTAACTAATTAACTTAAAGGGTGAAAGACCAATGCCACCAATTAATGGTCGATACTTGAAAAGTACTATACATGATGACCACATCCTCGGGTATAATATAAATTCCCAGGCATGGGGCATTTTTTAGTTTATCTATTTGTCGCTCGCTTCATGCCAAGATCCCTAAATAAATATACTCACTCAGATGAAAATTTTTTTGTGAAAATTCCCCCTACACAAAAGGCATTTTAGATTTATATACATAGACAAAAATAATGTTCAAAACCTTTTAAGAGTATATCAATTCAAATATTGATGTATTTATGTATTTTATCTTGAAAGTTCTTCTAAATGTGCTTTAGAATTCCCTTGCAAGATAGGGAGAATTTTTTTAGTTTATGTTAAATTTATTTGAGTTGACATCGTTATAAGAGATCCTTGAATATATTCTAATTCAGTTGACATTGAGCTTTACTCCAAAATCCACGATATATCCATAATTATCATTATTAAGTTACAAGTTCTTATAGGAACAAAAGAATCTATTGTTACACAAGAAAAGACATCCCTAAATGTCAAAATTTATCTCTCGATTTGTCAAATTCGAGATCAAGTCAAGAACTCCCAATTTAGGAGCTTCAATCAAGTTGGAAAAATATTAACCTCTACATCCCGGTCTAGGACAGATGGGTTCTAAAGGTCGAACTCAATAAGCCCACAAAAAGTTGGCTGCACTCAATAAGTCGAGAAAAGGGTAGTGAAAGAGCCCTTCATTGGTCATGACCAAACTACCATATCACAAAGTCGAAGACTCGGTAGGTTCTAAAGGTCGAACTCAACAAGCCCAAATGTGGTGAGTTCGCGCCTCGTCTCAACAAGCCATAAGAAAGCCATGAAAGAGCCCATTCTAGTTCAGATAATGAATTGATTCAAACCGGTCCTTGATTATAAGCAACTATAATCTAAGAGATCTTTCTACTTGATCGATAGATCAAGACAATCTGAGAAACTCTCAATTTAGAGCGCCTCAAGTCGGTCTTTATATTGCTTATGGGGTGATATTTTAATTTATTCTCAAATGATATGATCAAGCTCAAAGTGCAAAGCAAGTCTTCTCATCAAGTCCATCAAAGCGGCGGACCGATGAAGCAATTCCATAGTTCATACAAGGTTGATGGCTAAAAGGATTTCATGGTTATTCGTCTATTAAAGCACATTGCTAGGCGATAACTCAACATTGATCCTATATAAGCGGAAGGTTGAGTCATCAATGTACCATTCAAATTTGTCAAGATAACAAGCACATGATTCATGGCATACATACACTTCCTAACAAGTCAATATGGACAAATCAGTCAATCCTTCATCAAGTCCGTTTCAAGCTGGACAAAAGGAATTTCAAATCCAACCAAGCATGGATAAACTAACTCCCAGATCATCAAAATAAATAAACCAATTCCTCCAACAAACCCAATCAAGCACAAATCTAGGATTGGAGGAAACTTAAATCTGCAAGGACATAAAAAAAGAGATCTTCAAAAGCCATTGAAGTAGAAAGGCGTAAGAACTCTTATCTATCGACAAGATTCGATAAATCGGTCAATCTCATTTAGCATGTCCTAAACAAGACATCATATTAATGACAAATCATATCAAAGTTTCGTATTACAATCGAAGTTGAAATGATCCAAGTTCTATGGCCAAAAGGGTCAATCAATTTTCAACAAATGTGACTCGCTCCATATGAATAACATTTGTTGGGGGGTATTATTAACCTCCATATATGTGTCATAAGTCGAAGCACAAGTTGAATTTGACGGACTTACGATAATACATAAATTGGGGCTCAAAATGCATTGTATATCACCAAAATGGTCCAAATGATCTCCGATCGATGAGCGGACTTCATTACGTTTAGAACATCGAAATTGTCATACTTATTCCATAATCTAAGAGCCGATTAAGCAATCGATCAATGTCGACCGTATATGGTCGAAGATACGAAGATATTTTAACGTCGTTAAATAAATTGATCATCTTGTTAGCTTTGAAATGTCAAAACTACCGGATGAGACTATCCACGCTTCAATTAAAATTCGAATGTCGAATGGCCGAAGTGACAAAATGCAAATTGAGGTTAAAATGCACTGGGCGTCAGCCAAAACTAACCCAAATGACTTCCGATCGATAAAGCGTACTTCTCCATCACGTTCAAAATGTTGAAATTATTTAGAATATAAATATTGCCACGATGATCAACCGTCAAGTCGAGTCGTCGATATGCTTTACGCATATCAGTCGAGACACCGATAAACCAAATGATCTATGTTTGTGGCGATTATCTTATTAAACTTTAAAATATTGAAAATCAAAGACTATTCGCTCAATTCAGACAAGTTTGTGTGAAAATCAGTGGTTGAAATATGATCGCATTTTGGCGAAATTGACCTTGTGAGAAACAAAACGACCTTTGATTATGAACGAGATTTATCGGAAAATATTAAAGATTAATATATATATATATATATATATATATATATATATATATATATATATATATATATATATATATATATAACCACATATGATTTCATCGCCACAAAATTTATGTTGAGGTTAATTAAATACTAGAAATAAATAAATTAGCTTAAATCCTACCCAAGGTTAACCGATCCTAAATTCCTCCCAATCACTTTCTCGTTCAATTTCCTTTAACCGTAAGCATGATTCTTCCTCAACCCTCGTTTCTTTGGTTCAAAAAAAACAAGAAAACCACAAGCCTCTGGACTCTTTTTCAATCCTCCACATCTGGCCTCTCTCTCGCTCTTCCGCTCTCAATGTCGTCTTCTTCTCATGGTGTTGCCTCCAATCTGGATGACTGATCCAAATTCCCTCAAGATCGTCATAGCCATTGCTCTCTTCTGTCTCAGGAATGCTTGCCCATAAGCTTCTTTCCCCTCCAAATCTGATGAACAGTGTTGGAAAAAGAAAACGAAGGAGAGGAAGATGGAGATCCTTCAGCTGAAAAGGAGATTAAGCTGCTTGAAGATGCAAGAGGGTTAGAGGTTGTCCCTGAGATCTCTTCTTCCAGGTGTCATTTCTTTGATGGATGAGGAGATTTGAAAGTGAGTCTCGGTGAAGACAGTGGAGGCCATTGGATCAATGAAGGGCTACGGAGGAGGTTCATTAGACTTGTTAGATGGAAGGGAAGGAAACAAATTGTGGATGATGGATGGTCTAGAAGGAGGCTCCTTTCTGACTTCGATGAAAAAATGAAATTGAGCGGCTTAGTACATTGATTGACTTCTTGGTTGAGTTTGCTGATGGGATATCACTGAAAGTAAACTCATGCAGGGAGAAGCGGCTCTTCCTTTTCAGTAGTTTCCGTCAAGCAGTGGATTTTATTTTAGGGATCTTGTTTATGGATGCCCATAAGTTGGAGATATCATCGCTTGCCTTCTGCCATGTTCACAAAAGCTTGCTATTGCACATTCTTAATCCAAGCTCAGACAAGACTGTGAAAGTTTCATTACTGAACAAGGATCGTGACTTCTACTATCCACGGTCAAGACCCTGTTCATGCTGTTCTTAGCCTTCAATAAGTTATATGCATTTAAACTATCTGATGACAAACCTATTTTCAAAGAGCTTGCTTATTCCGACAATCCAATTATTTGGAGCAAGATTATGTGCTCAGGCACATCTTCAAGACAAATTGAACAAGATATAAAGAACTGAAGATTACATTTGAGTGTGAGTCAGAAGTTCCATTATCGAATGATGACGATCGAAATGATATTTGTAGATGTGCAGGACTGTAAATATGTGGAAATAGTCTATATGTATATGTGCTTCTGCGGTTTCAAGACCGCTAATGCCCATTAAAGCATAGTGGGTGCGAAGACGGTTGTGGTGTTAAACGCTTCTTTTATCTCATTAGGCGTCAGTAAGCCAAAATAATTTTGATGTAGCCCCCTGTGGGATGATCGCCAGATCGTGTCAAAATTTTGTCGACTTTTTTTTTCAAATCCCATGTTTGGACACCAATCTCGATTTCATGACTCCACTAATGTCTCATAAGGTATAGCGGTGTGAAGCGGTTGTGAAGACACCACTGATATGCTCATTAGGATCGAGAAAGCCAAAACACGATGGTCCTTGCGGATGATCAGGAGGTTCTTGAAATTTCGCAAATTTTGGGACTTAACAAAAAATATATATATAATATAAAGTTCTAAAGAAATGAAGTGAAAATTAAATATAAATGAACTGGAAATAAATTTGAAAGAGACTTGAGTATAAATAAAATTAAAAATCATATTTCAAATAAGAAAATAGGGATCAAACTCAAGTGAACCTATAAAACAAATAAACTTGAAATCCTTTGAAATGCATGAACTGAAACTCACAAGAGACTTAAGATAAATTTGAAGTCAGTTATTAAATAAATATGAAACTTAATTTGAGTTGAGGATAAATTCATATTGAATCAAGTTTTTTATGTGAAAAATCATATTTAATATCAAATGAAATAATGATCTCAATTGAATGTTAAATGACAAATAATTGTGGTAAGTCTAAATATCCAATTCCAAATTGAGAATAAAGTATGCAAGAAATTTGGTAGCTTTCTTATAAGCATAAATTCAATTAGGCAACTCATGATTACTCATGAATGTGGTCTTTAAAAGAAACATTGGGATCTTGTGCTTAAAGTTAGGTTTGAAACATAAAAGATTAGTTAAGTGCTATTTTCAAGTTAAAGTAAAAATTCAAATGAATTTCAAAAGAGATTTTCACTAAAGACGAGCAACATATTGGCAAGTATAACTAAAGCTCGTAAGACTACAAGCCAAATAATATCTAAAATTGGAAAATCATTAATACATTTTGCCGGATCAACTCTTGATAAGTAGATAAAGGCGATGTTAAATCAAATTCAACAAAATCATAGGGCTCCCTTCAATCAAGAATAATTTCATTATAATTATGATTTTCAAAGTCAATGACTTCATTGATTAAATGAAATTATCTATAAATACTTGCATGTCTGGACATGATATTTAAAGTGCAAATTTTAATGTTAAAAGGGCGGCTAAGTTAGAATTAAATTAAAATATGGAATCAATCTCATAATTTAGAAATAAAAATTACATAAATTCTTAAATACACGCATGGGCATAATATTGAATGCTTAAATTCAAGTGTATGAGGATCGCTGAGTTGCTTCCGTTTAGTCTTAGGATTGAGTCGGGGTTAACAAAGCCAAAATCTATTATAAGAATTTCAACTTAGTGAAATAGAGACTAATTACGTCATGTGACGGTAGATCGGATCTTCGTTAGGAGCTAAGCAGTCGATAGAATCTAAAATTCTCAAGTATATTCAAGTTAATCAATCAACTATCCGATGATGGTTGTGTTGAATGAAGATTTCAACATGAGGGGATATTTATCATAAAAAATTGTATTTGCAAGCTCAAATTGAATTAATCGTAATAAAATGTCAATCTAAATATAAAATTAAACAAATCACTAAACTATAAATTCTTAAACAAAATTTCAGAAAACTTAAATCAAACTCAATCCATTCACCTTCCACAACCGGGGAGATAAATTAAGAAAACTCTAGCTCACAAAAGAGTCAATGTCAAATCAAGTATTTTGCTATGTTCACTCTTAATCAATCTCTTGCAAGTAAGGATGTGGCCCGGACTCAGCGTGGCTTTTCCTAGGCTCTGGATGAAGTTATGACTAGAGTCCTCCGAGCAGTGGTTTGACGGTCGGACTCTATTATATTATGATCATCGTAGCTCGTATGCTCCCCAATGGCTCGCCTTTGAGTTATGAATCATAAGATATACTTGATAGAGCAAAAAACTCTATCAATTAAGATAGAATTAAGCATATCTCCTTGACAAACACCTAGGTTTACAAGGATTTCTTGGATGGTAACCCATGTGTTTCGATAAGGATTTTTTCGGGTTGGGTCTACCTTCTCGACTAAGTAGACTAGGGCTACGGCATCGGAACCATGGGATCTACAGATATCATTCCCCAACCATCCGATTTAAGCTAAAATGATGAATTCCATAATCTTAATCTAAAACTCCACATCTACTATATGCTACGCATTTAGTGATCTAATGACTAGCCTTAATTGAAAGTTCTCTCTCACCTGGGAGGGGTAATTAACTATGGTCTTGCTTTAGAAACACGGAACCAGATCTAAAGTCCTCACCAAATGAGGATGAAATCTCCAGGTAATGTCTTATCTATTATTCCATCTACCTTAAAATTATCTTGACACTTTCAATTAAACACTCTTTCATTCAATTGTCAAGAGATCGGTGGCAATTTTTGAGCCCCTAGTTGTGAAAGTTCCTATCAATGTTATAAAATTAGTTGCCCTAGTTTTTATCCACAAAAGTCTTTTTTAAGATGTTTGAAGTGGGCTAAGTCTTATTATGTTGTTAATTATTGTACTTAACTTCAATGAATTGGTGTGAAAGTTTTTATAATTGATGTTAATACATTTGTCTTTAATTTTCAAGTATTTTTGGGATTTGATTTTAATGATTCTTGAAGTTCAGTCTACATTAAGTGAAAACCATAGAGTTGGCCTAGTCTCAAGAGAAAATCATTAAAGAATATGTAAATTTTTTAAATTTTTATATAATTTTTTAGAACACAAATAGAATTTCCAATCTACAATTTATTTTTTTATTTCATGTCATACAGAATTCTAGGGAAAAGTTCTAAGTTTTAGAAGTTAGGTTTCTAGATTTGAGTCTAGATGCTATCTTGTATTGGTGGACCCCTAACATTGCATATCTTCATGCAACTTCAAAAAAATCTCTATAAGACTCTTCCCTACTCTCCTTGCATCTTAGGATCACTCTAGTGGCCCTTCCATAGCTCACGTGTGGTTCCTTTTCTTAATATGGGTTCCTCCTTTCTTCAAGCCTTATGTCACTATGATACAATTGCTTGCTACATTATTGGAAGTTTTCTAATGGAAACAAATATTATTTCTCATTATATTTGACTAGAGAAAAATAATTAATTTTAATGAAATAGGTTTCCCTTTTCATAGCTTGCAAGCAATTTTTTTTACTATATGGTAAAAAAGAAAATTAAAATAAAATTCAAAGAATTGCTAGAGGACTTTTATTTAATACTTTTGATCAATTAGATTTGGCTTTTATATGATTTTTTCTCTCAAATTAGTCTTCTACTATTAGGTTTTAATGTTGTGACTTTGATCTTTTAATTTAAATTCTCAAGGTGCAAACTTTCTTTTGAGACTATTTATTTATTTATTTTGGTTGCGTAGGGATGAGACTTCATCATGAATAGATTCTTATTATGTCCCTCAAATGCCACTTTGTATTTGTTGTCTTCTCATTCAATTTTGGATAGAGTTGATATACATACTATTGCCTTTATTGACACTAAGCCCAAGTTCTTTATCTTTCCATCTCCCTTTGATAGGTATGTTTTATTTTTCCTTACACAAGAAAAGTTGTGTACCTTCTTTTTATCTATAGCATCTTCATTTGGCCCTTTCTTCTTAACAATACGATCAATATTTATTAGTGATATTTGATAGGCATAACGCTCAATTTTTTCTCAAAAATATATATAAGGTGAGAATAAATCCAAACCTTTTATGCTCCTTGACATCTTATTCCATTTAATCTTATGAAATATAGATTTCTACTGATATAATATTATACAATTCTAAAATTGGGTTGTCCCTTCATGTGTGACCTTCACAGTGCATCACCATGGCACATTTTTGCTATTACACATTGAGGTGAAGTAGACTTGGCTCACACCACAAAACATCAATCACACTATGAGGAAGTTAACCTATCCATTTTTTTTTAAGTCAAATTCTATTTATCTTTATTATTATGAAGCCTAAAGCTATTGTATAGTTCATATTTTTTATTAGATGGATACATATCCTTGTAAAAAAACAAATAGAAAAACCTTATCTTGATAAGAAGATGCTTAAGATTTCCATAAATAATTGATGCAACTAAAGAGAAGACAGGATATGATATGATCTGATCCTTAATCCTAACATGAGTTTTGAAGCGATTAGTAAAGCAAGAAGCATTAAAATCTCAGTTACTTTGATAACTTTAAAAATAAGAAAGAGGCATGCCGCTAAGCAATGATAATGATGATAATAATTGAATATTTTTCTTGCCACGACAGCTTAATTGGTCGGTTATCTTTATGGTTTGTAGGATGCTTCATGGAACTTTTTCCTACTAATTATGCTTACTATCCTCGAATATTAATTAAGAAATCTTACAGACAGATGTGCCAGAAACCATGGCTATGCTCATATGCCTGATGTAAAATAAAGCTAAATAAAGGCTTTAAAACACTTTTGTTAAAGAGTCTTTGAAAAGATTTGTCATATTATTATGAGGACTTTAAATATTTAGTTAACAATTAAAAATATTTTATGAGTTGGGACTAACAATGACACTTTTGCAGCCTACATAATGCAGTTCAAGAAAAAGCATTATAATTTGTTGGGAAAAATGGACCATCATATCTCGATAAGATTTTATATCAATATGGTGCAGGTATTTTTAATATTCGTTCTATTAAATATGCCATAAAAGAAATAAAGTTGGTCCATGATGTCCCTCTTATTTATATCTAATTTAGTTAAACGTGAACTGAGTACTTAATATTTAATAATGATAGTAAACTAACAAAGTCAATAGCATGGTTAGATGTTTAGCTCTTTATCAGCTTTTAAATACCAAAACAATGAAGAAAACCCCAACAATGAATACATAATAGCTTATTTTTATATGTAATGCATTGCAAAATTATAATTTCACTGCGTTTTGATGTACTTTACAATTGAATAAGACAACTTATTCCTAAACTCTAACAAATAGTAAATCATTGCAGGTATGATTAGTGGGGTTATCGATAGACTTTTCTTACAATAATATAAAAAAATGTTGTAGTTTTGCTCATCACGTTCATGCAAATAGTACTAGCCTTTATCATTGCTATTATAAATTGTAGAAGAAAATAGGTCTTACAACTCTTTCTTCCATATCTTATGGATCTTATTGCCATGATTCAACTCATAGTTGTTTATTATGAATAATATAATTCATTAAAAAAATTTCAAGAAAAATTTTATTCATTGTTTGCATAGATCAGTCAAGGACATACATGGTTAAAGATAACCAAATCCAACTTTGTCTAAGCATCCTACTTCCAATTATTAATTAATTAAACATATCTCTAGTTGAAGAGTTCCTCCCTTATTCATATGGCTTGAAGTGTTTAGAATCATCGAAAATAGTATAACTAGTATATCCTCAATGAAAAGAAATATTAAAAAACGAATTAGCATAATGTCCTATAAATGAAGAAGAATTGAATAAATGCACTAATCTAAAACTCAATCAAGTATAAATTCCTAAGCGATATGGGTAATTGCATTGCCTTCAATCTAGGTGCTGATGACACCTTCCTTATAGCAATTTAGAAGCCATTTATTTTATCTTATGGAAATTAAGCCTTGCAAACCATCAAGCATGAGCTTAACAACAAGTGAGTCAATGTTGCCACCAAGTATAATTAGATCTCTCAGTGGGAGAAATAAAACAAAGATGCACAAAGTTGCCACTAGACTTATTAGAAGACTCAAAATGCATGCTTAATCAAGAGAAAACAAAGAGGAGTATGGAAAAGAACTACAACATGAATCTCATAGATAAAAGTTTTAGCCTCACGAGTTAGTGTTAAAAAAGGTAAATGCATGGCTTGTGGCAATGTAATTAATAAACTTTGATCAACATGGGATGGTCCTTACATCATCAAGAACCAAATCAAACTCGATGAATATCAACTATAAACTCACTTAGGGAAATATTAACAAGGACATAGAGAGCATACAACCTCAAGCGGTTTATCCATGAGAGATGTTATTAGTTGCCATTATTTTATAGTCATTCCTCATATCAAATTACAACCACACTATAAGAACTTTTAGCTATGTAAATAAAATTAACTCACAAACCAAATTGATGACAACCAATTTGGTGGGAAAGCTATAATATTCAAAATACTACTAACATATTAATAATAAAAGAGGCAATAAAAGAACAAGCTCCCTCATCCGCAACAAGATGCAACAAGTAGCGTGTTTGTCCCTCCTTGTTGATAAGTCAAGAGTCCCCCCACCCCAGAAATCTAGTATATAAAAGTCATGGTGAATTAGAAATGTCTCATTGCTATGTTGTCAATATTACATGTGACATGCATACCAATTAATGTTAAAAGAAAAAAATTACCTTTTTCCATCTCACAAGTACAAAAAAAAAAGGTCAAAACTAGTGACACTCACCCCATCACATTCTTTAGAGTTTATTAACACAAGTGCATATCCAATATCTAAGAACTTGATATCTAGGTGGTAGTTGCACCAACTTCTTTATTCCAAATTGCATAACCACCTTAAACTTTGTTAGGAGGTTGTTATACTCCAAGGACTATAGAAAATTTGCCCACAAAGCCTCCTTCTCTTGGAACTACTTCTTTGTGTGTATTCATCTTCATGATGAATAAGCTTGACAATGAGTTCATACTTCTCTATTTTGTAACGATTAAGTTCTATAGCAAGCTTACTCTCTCCTCCTTAGACTCCTTTGCACCATCTCACTCACCCTACAAAGATTACATAAGTCTCATAGCATTGATTAAGCAATATGACACTCCTTACCAGCTTAGCTCATTGAGTATCTCCTTGTACTCTTGATAGAGTTCAAAAGTCATCTAGTTGTATACAACTCAGTGCTCATGGCTATGAAGTGGAGCTTGAGAGGGACCTATTCAAGCTTCTCATTGATGAGGGGCAGTATGTTTAATCACCAACATCAGCTCAAGTAAGAGAGATGAGATACTCACCGGTCATACCAACTCGACATCTTGATGGATAGTCTTTCCTTCTTCTTCCTCTTTCAACTTCGGACACAAAACCTTCACCTTCCTTTTATCAGTCACCTTCATACCAAGGGCATTGGGAGCAACAACATTCCTTTCCTCTTTGTTCATCTATGTCCTTGCCACCTACTTTTAGCTTACCCTTCTTTGCTTTGGTAGCAATGATGGAGTAGCCTCACTCATTGTAGCTCACCATCCTCTTGTCTTCGAGTGGACATTATATACTCATGAGACATTGGTGAAGGCCCTATGAGAAAAGGGGAACAACGAAGATAGCTCCTCACGAGAAAATCTAATTTGTGAGTCACCTAAGATAGCAAGTACATTTGGATCAATCTTAGAAAAATTAACTAGCACTCCTACAAAGATAATGAAGTGAGTGTATTAACAAATGTTTACCTAAAAAAGAATTCAAAGTGTGGAAATGATTCTTATAACTGGAGAACTGTTCACTCTTCAAGAGGTCAACATTGAGATTCTTCCCCTTAAGCCTCTAAAAGAACTTGGTATCTACGGGATCAACTTTGGTGCCACCACTTTAACCTTTCAAAAGGCATTGTCATCCTTATCAAACTTTTGATAAAGAGAAACTTGCATATCTAATTTCTCTCTTTATTCTCTAACTCAAGTATCTTTAAAAGGACTTTGAAAAACTTGATCATCCCATTCTTGTGGACATTGTCAATAAAGAGGGTGGCGGAACAATGTTAAGCTCCAAAGATTTTTTTATTTCATAGATGAAAGTAATGGTGCTGCCACCAAGTTCAATAATAATTGGGCTAGCACCAACAAAAGTTAAGAATATTTAGTAGCTCAAGATAATTTGGGAACCTTGGGCCTAGGTTGAATTGCTAACAAACAATTCATTCAAATAGATGGTGTCAATCTCTTATCCATGGGTTAAAATGATTTTGTGCTTATCACTAATTCTCGCCTTTTGTAAGTTGCCACTTTAAAAAATAAGAGAATTAGAAACCTAAGTGTATTAAAAATACACCAAGCAAAATGGATTCACCCTAGGGAAAATCCAATAAGTGGAAAGTCAAACTAATGCAATATCCTCTACACATCAACTCTTGATCAACTCAACACCCATAGCATACACTTTGGAACAATCTTCGATGGGGACTCACCACTTATTCAAGTAGCATATCTAACTTGTTGAATAGACTCGCTCAGCTTGACAGTTACCTCCATAGAGTAACACGCCAAGTACAGACCTATAGCATGACTTGCAAAAACACAAAAATGCACTCTCTCCATATTTGAGCTAGGAAACTTTGTTCATAAAAGAGACCAATGTCATCTTGAGATCACACCGGACCGCATCAAATTATTGTACACATATCTATACTAAAATAATCTCTTAAGTAATTTTTTATTATTTTATGAATTTATTATATCCACTTATATAACCCTCATATCTCAAAAGTAAAAGGTTTGAAGGCACATTTAAGATTTTGTAGAGATTCTATATTGCTAGACTTTTTTTTGAGACCAGATAGTTCACACTGATCACTTAATCTTCTGAGATTTTTTGTACTCAGATCACTCAGCTGAAATTATGTTCTCTATTATCAATGATATATAATAATTTGATCATATTTTTACTCGCCACTCTCTCTCTCTCTCTCTCTCTCTCTCCACACCCTTTCTCCTACGAACAAACTGACCAAAATTTTAAAATAGGAATCATATTTCTCTTAATGAACTGATCAAAGATTTAAAAAAATAATAATAAAATAAAATAATAATAGATACAATCGTTTTGTTTAACGAGTGACTGTCCATCCAGGCCATCCACATATATTCACATGGAGAGTAAGTCCCTTGTTTAACGAGAAAATATTATATTCAGAGTTCTGATACATCAGGACTTTTAATGACAATGGGACACCTGTCGTTAAATAAATTTTTATATTATTTTTAATATAAATTAAAAAATTAAACTATGTGACATAATATAACTAGAAATTTTGATAAAAAATTACATCAGATTCCGAATGAAATTTGTTCTCCTGTTTAACAGGCAAATAGTTGTCAGGGCTTTTCTCAGTCTCGGCTGCCCCCACCTAGTCGTTTTATCGCGTTGTAGCTACCTGCCCCACCTTCTCTGTCTACTTTCAACCAACATCCCTAACAGGTTCACTGGCCACAGCCAGCCACCGTGCCTTCTCTTCTCTCTTCTTGCAGCCACCCCAACCATCTCCTTTCTCTCTCCTTACAGCCAACACCCACTGACCTTCTCACACTGTAGCAACAACCCACACGTCCTTTACAGCCATCGCACCTCCTCTTCTCTCGCCACAAGCAGACCCCCAAACCTCCTCTTCTCTTGTCACAACCTGCCGCCCCTACTCCATTTTTCTTCTCATACCAGCTACCCTTGTTAAAATTTCCCTCTCTGGCAATACTCCAATGACCAACCTATTACCCCTTCCCTCTCTCTTATCTCTCTTAATTGTGTATATGCACTGAGAAATTTTAGATATTATTAAAGTTATTAGTAGCATTATTCTAATTAAAAGATTAAAACAAACTAATCTTATTTGGCATAAATTAAAGAAATGTTAAGAGTTAAATGATGTTCTATATATCCTGATAAAAATAATATTATTAAATACTAATATTTGAATATTTTTGAAGACTTAATTTTAGAAATGACTATATTATATTGTACTCTTTCATAATAAATCAAGAGTTACTTTCATTGATCTTGTTCTATGATGGCCAATTGAGTGTCGATAAACATCTCATTCACATTTATTATAGTGGAAAAATCACCTCCTGCAAGTTCAACATCACTCGAACATAGAGGATATGAAGTACAGAATTTTGAGGGCTCTGCATCTCAATCTAAAATTGATACATAGCCAATTTGACATGTCATTTTCCTGTTGACATGGTGTTTATAGCATCATCCATATTTGATGATGAAGTTTGTGGAGTCATGTGGAATGATGCTTCTCATTCGATATAAGTGCTTTATGTTGAAGTGGAAACTTATTATAGTGACTGTCCATGGTACCATGGACACTGTGATAATGTTGCAGAATATTTCATCACTTGATAATCAAATTTTAGTTTTAAGAGAAATTATAATTAGTATGTATATAATAATGTAAGAATGATAAACTCTCTATTAAAATCTATTTTCTTAATTATTACATAATAAAATAGCAAGATAAAATAATTATTTAAATAAAGTATATTAGTTAAAATGAAATGATAAGTGTAAAATTAAATAATTCAATCTCTTATAAACTATATTAGATAATGAAACTTGATATATAATAAATTTAGCCAACAACCTAAAATTTCAGCAAATAATTACTTTTATGTCAAACCAAATGATACTTTAAATTAATGTAAAAGATCAAATAATACTTAAATGTAATTGGTATAGGATAGATTCAAGAAAATTAGTACTAGGTTGGTCATTGGAGTAAAATATTTTCAGCATAATAAATTAATTTTAAATACTTATAATATACTTCTAAATAGATTTCAAAATAAATGATCTTTTAAACAATAGTAATAAAGAAATATTCAAGAAATCAAAAGATATTTGTAGACAATAAAATTTTTAATAAGATGAAATAAATCTTAGAAACAATCACAAAAGCTTTTCACAAACATGATTAGATTAAAATGAAGAAACTTTGATGTGAAAATTTTAAACTATGATGTCCCAACACTAATTCACCAAAAAGTAAAGATTTGAAAAAACAAATTGATGTTGAAAAAGTATGAACAACTAAGAGAGCCTTAGATTAAGAAAACAAACTCAAATTGCTTGAGAAAGATTGCTTAGTTGAAAGTGAAGCGATTGACCAGGATTGATCTTGCAATATTTAGATAGCAGAGAAAGAAATCTAATGAATTTTTCTCTTAGGTTTGTTGGAGACTTTTGAAATTGAAAGAGTGACTCTTTTATGAAGAGAATGAGGGCTATTTATAAGCAAGAATGTCATTTTAAGTAATTTAAATATATATATATATATATATATATATATATATATATATATATATATATATATATATATATATATATATATATATATATATATATATATATATATATTATTCTAATATTATTTTAACATATAATGTTATAATATTAAATGAATACTAGATTTAACAGCTAGAAAATAGCTAGTCACATGGACAAATCTAAAACAACAATAAATGGCTTTTAAAACAATCATAATGGCTAGCTTGCATCCATTATTAAAAATATCTAATATTTAAAAAATCATAATAAATTCAATGTTAATCAAAAGTAGGCCATGTAACCTATAAATTAAAGGAAAAATATCAAGGAATCCGTTGGAGATAAAATCATATCGAAATGTATTGATTATAAGATGACTTTGGCCAAAAAATAATAATTTTCATATATTTTTAATTAATTTATAAATATAATAAATGACATTTAAAAATTATGATATAGTTTAGATAAAATCACACATATGTTAGTAGTTAACATTAAAATTTTAAGTTAAATTTAAATTTTCATATATATTAGATAAATTTTTAAATATTTAAACTAGTTACAATTAATAACCATTTTTAATTATCATTTATTTATTTTTTTGGATATTTTAAGACTATATATGAAGCATTTAAAATTTTCTAAATTTATGGAACTAAATGTTGATTAGTTGAGGATGATTTATTTATATAAAATTTAAGTTCATTATTAACAATTAATAATATATAAAATATATTAAAGAAATATGGTAAATTATGAGCAAATTAAATCATGCCAATAAACTTCTAAGGCACTTATAAATGCATATAACTTGACAAATTTTATCTTGAGCTCCAAACTATCCATCTTGATCTATCGTGTGTTCTTCCATACTTGTAATTGCATCAAACATATGTTGTGAGATGCATATGCTATGTAAATAATAATCTTCACATCTTTATAATCAATTTATCTAAAATTGTCAATACATATTTTAGAACATCCAAGCATACATTTGTTATTATCAAAATTAATATGATTGAACATGAGGCCCATAGAGCCAATAATCTTCCCTTTTATGATGACAAATTTATATTGGGTGTTGATTTTGATGGAGCAAATTGAGATTTAAATATAATTTATATAGAAGATAAACAAAGATGCTCCCCTTATTTCTTCTAATAAATATATGCATGAAATCCACCCCCACCCCTTTTGGAAACATTAAAAAACCCCACAAACTACTACAAAATTAAATTTTAGGGTCTAACATTCCAAACATGCATCTTAAAGCACATGAATATTCTTCTATTAAAATTTTGTAAAATATCAATAATTTATAAATTAATGCTAATAAATTTTATATTAGCATCACTTTTAAGAACATAATCCTTAATAAAATATTTTCTAATTTCTATATGCTTGGTTTTGTAAGTCTTTGGATAGGATTTTGGTTAAACTAGTGACACTAGTTTTGTCATAGTGAAGTGAAATGTGATCTTGCTTAATTCAAAATATTCTAATTATTATTTTATCCAATGGACCTAAACAACACAACTACACAGCTATGTACTCACTCGAATGGATAAGGGCCCACATAATTTTATTTCTTAGAGGACCAAGACATAAGGGATGATTATCAAAATGAATATGTATCCATGTACTTTCCTATCTACTTTGCATCAAACAAAATCAACATCGGAATAAGCAACCAAATCATATGAATAAATATTTTAGGATGCATAAATCAAGCGAAGTTCCTATCAAATATTGATATGCTTGACGCTATTAAATGTGATTCTTTTAGGTTGGGCTGAAAATGAGCACACAAAAAATAAATATAATATCATAACTACTATAATCAATGTATAAAAGTGAACCTATCATACTCTTATAAAGTTTTTGATCAAAAAATTTCCCAATTCATCTAAATCTAATTTTGTAGATGAGCTCATGTGGGTTTACTAGATTTGAATCTCTTCATGTCAAACATTACAAGAAATTTATTTGTATACTTGGTTTGATAAATGAAGATGCCATTTTCTTGTTGCTTCACTTGAAGACCCAAGAAAAAATTAGGTTCTTCCATCATACTCATTTAAAACTCTTTAGAATCAAAGATGAGAATTCATGGCACAAAGATTCATATGTACTTCTAAATAATATATTAACTATATACTTGTACCATAATTAAATCATCTTTTATGCTCTAAAGAAATAAGGTGGTATCTACTCTACCCCTTCTAAATTCATGATTTATTAAAAAATTACTTAATCTATCATACAAAGTACTATGACCCTATTTTAAACTATATAATGCTTTCTTTTATTTATACACATGAAGAGATAATCAAGACTCTTAATCCAAGGGTTTGCACTACGAAAATATATTGGTCAATAAACTCATTCAAGAATGCACTCTTAACATCCATTTGAAAGAGTTTAAAGTCCCTAAAATAAGTATAAGCATGGAGCAACCTATTGTCCTTAGTCTTTATGGGTGTTGACCTCCACACACAAGGTCCATAAGTTGAATTAAATTTATGAGGCAAATTTGATGGGTTATGGAGGTGTCACACAAATCAAAGTCAAAATACTCGATTGACACTTAAACTAGTTGAAATAACTTTTAGTCAAAAAATGAACTTTTCTTGATGCATTCAAAACATCAAAATTGACTAAATAAATATCTCACACTGTCGATTGTTGACTAATCAAGAAGGAGAGCGTCGATGCCTACATGCATATCAAAGTTAGGGCAACAATGATGCCCAAATAACCTTCATTCATAAAATTGATTATATCATTAGTGTCAAAATATCAAAACCTATCAAATGAGACTATTTGTGCTCGATTGGATGAGTTTACGTATCAAGTGGTCGGATGTGAAAATGCAAATGTTGAGCTAAAGTGGCCCAATTCAATGCTAAAATCAACCAAATAATCTTCAATCGTGAAATGTGCATCATTGAAATGGAGGTCATTACCTAGAATTAATACTTATATTAACTTAATATTTGCTTAATCCTACTCAAAGTCGGCGCAACAAGTCAATCCATGCCTCTCTTACATCTTCTCCCTTACCTTTTCCACATCGTTAACTCCCAATCACATGCCTCATAGAGGTTGAATTCACAACCCATCACGCTCTCATACTCAAACCATTTCCCTCCTATTCTTGATTTTGCACAACAACGCTTTCCTCCCTCTTTCTCTCTTGTATCTGGGCATTCAAAATTGTGGCTACTTATGTGATCCATCTCCCATCAAACCCGTGCATTTCCACATAGCCCTCGGCCTTGCTCGCTAAACCACATCCGTTGTCAAGCTTCTATTGACCTCACTTTTGGAGTGTGGATCAATCTTCCCATCAGTCTAGAGTCTTCTAAATATTAAGAGCTCCTTAGTCATATGACACTTAGTGGATAAGTGAACACTTAACTAAACTAGAGAATTTAGGGAGGTCTCCATAGGATTAGGCTAAGCCTTAGGACCCAAGGTGTCTTACCCATCTATGGACTAACCAAGCTCATCCCTACCTCCTTAGCCAAAATCCAAACTCAAATCAATGTATCCAATACCAATTGAATCTCAATTCATATCCCAATATCCAAACTCTAAACCAAATGATTGAGACCCATGATCAAATCCATCATAATCTAAACCTAAGCTATGATTTAATCCCATGGACTTAGCCAAATTTCTCCAAATCAAACGAAACTCAATTGAGTTTCTCCAAATCAATCCAATATTTCAATCATCATTCCCAAACCATACCAAAATCTACAATCAAATCAAATCAAACCAACATCAATTCAACCAACCTTTATCCCATTTGAACCCAAATGTCTAAATGAGCCAAAACCCAAATTAAATCCAAATTTAACGAAACTCAATAGAAATTTAAATCAAATATATTTGAATTAAAATCTAAATTCAATTAAGCTTGGGTTGAGATAATCGAGATTGATTAACTCAATTAACCCATTTATGCTCAAAATCATTTAAGTCCAAATAAAATCAAATTAAATCAAAATTAAACCAATTAAATGAGCCAAAAACAAATTAATATATAATCAAAAAAACAAATAAAATAATAATAAATCAAGCGGATGGCAAATAGATCGGTTGACCTAGAGTTGACTCATGTGGGTCATTAACTCAAAAGTCAATTAATCAAATGTAGCCAAGTGAAACCAATCCAAGAATTTAAAATCATCAAATAAAATATTTAAATATAACTCTAAACAAATCAATCAAAAGAGGTCTTAAGTGGGTTTATTTGACCACTTGACTCAAATAAACTTAAATAGACTTCATTAAGCCAAATCCAAATCAAATTAAAATTAATCTAGATCAAATATTCAAAACCATTTGAAAATCATGAATGAACATAATCTAAGCTTTCCTAGATTCAATTTAACCAATTTGAACATTTGAATTAATTGAACCCAATTTAACCTATTTGAGTCAAAATGAATCAATTTGAGTTAAAATCAATCAAATCAAGCTTAAACCAATTAAAATTAATCAAATGCAAATATCATAAATAAATAATCAAATGTAAATAAAACTTAAATTCAATTCTAAAATGGCTAATTTAGTTAAGGAAGCTAACTTGATTTATTTAGGCAAAAAGAATTAAAACTTGGTTCAAATTAAATGAAAATAATTAATCATAAATATTATAAAGGATCAATGAAACATTAATTGAAACTCAAATCTAAAATCAATTATTCAAAATACAATTAAATTGACTCAAATGAATTTAAACTAAATCTAAATTCAAATGGCATGAATTGAACTTTAAATAACTCCAACTCAATAAGTGAACTCAAACCAAACCCATAGCCCATTTGGGCTTGATTTGGGCAGTAACCATCATGAGGAATGGAAGCCATGTGAGGTGGGGTAGACATGGAAGATGTGATCATTTCACAGAAAATCTAATATGAATAAAATAAAAAAGGGGTAACATCTATAAAACTTACTCTAACTCCTCCCTACTCCTTCATTAAATGAGGCTAATCTCACCAAAATAGAAGACTTTGGGAGCAGAGATGACAAGGATATCAATCACCATGGCCATCCAAAATTGATTTCTCCATGAGAGCTCACGGCCAACCTAAAAAAAGCAAGCAAGTAAGGCCTTAAAGGGCAAAAGCATTGAAAAAGCTTCCTAAAGCTTTTAAGCTGTGCCCTCTCCCTCAATTATCTTGTGAAACCACCCAAATCGAGGATTCCATTGAAGTGTGGCGAGGTTGGTGCCGATGTTCCAAAGGGAGGCAAGAGCCATATTCACTCAAGCTTAGTCTCATCATCCAAGAACATCTTTGAATTGATTTGACCACTCGGCGTTGCTCGAGTGAGGCAATTTCATCTATCTTTAGCACCATAGATCTCTTTATTTGTGATGATGTTCGATCTTAGGAATATCCATTAGATATATCTTTCTTTTTAAATGATCCTAATGCAAGAATGAGAGTTTTTTTTTTTTGAGATTCATGAAAAATTGAGCGAATGGACCCTAGCGTCAATTTTTTTGTTTGTACTATTTGCCATCCACGGGAAGACAAGTTGGCACCATCCGATCCCCATTAATAGGGATGGGCCGAAATTACAATGTTAAAGCTCTAATTTAGTCTCTTAGAATGCCATTTGATCTGACCGTCCGATCAAACTAGTACTTTCTCAATTGCCATGTGGAGTCCGTGTGGCCCAATCAAGCTTTGACATGCAAAAGTTGAGTCAAGTCAACCATGTGGCGTTGACTAGTTTAAGTAAGAAAATGAGGGTTTTTGAATTTAAAATTACCTAAACTCACCTAAAACTTCAAAAAAATCATAAAAATAAAATACATAACAAAAAATTACAAATAAGGGCTCATTGGATTCATCTTTTTTAAGAGAAATCTAATGAACTCAAAATCCTAAGTTTTATTGGCAATTTTGAGTGTAATGTGGTTTTAGTTAAAAAATAAATTTCATTAATTAAACTAAAATATTAATCGAATTGATCTAAAACTTTTAGGATTGAAATTGAAGTTAAAATGCACATACCATAAAAGTTCAAATCAAAATGATGAATAGATTAGGAGGTATAGAATTTCAAATTTCAAAGGCCTAATTTCATGAATTAATTAATTAAAAATCTAGAAAATTATAAAAATCATTAAAATAGCTTAAACCACTTCATCAACATCTAAGATTCTTAAGAAAATAATATGATCTTCTAAAACTTGATAAACCTAAAAGAAACACTTGGTTAAGATTTAATAAATTAAAATAATATTAATTTTAATGAATTAAAGCTAAAATCCTAACAATTTAAATGTTAAATCAAAATCAAAAATAATATTAAACAATTATTAATCAAACCTTAAATCAAGCAAATATCACATAATCTTCAAATGAAATTAAATTAGACATAAACTTAAACCTAATTAAATTAATGAAACTTGATTAAATATTAGTTAATTAAACTCATAATTAAACAAACCAATGGAACTTTAATCTCCAATCAACCTAATCTAAAATAAATTCAAACTTTAACCTAAATGCCATAGGTTAATATAGAATAAACCAAATGAATTAAACTTAAGATAAATAGGACAAAAACATTAATCCAAACTAAAATAAAATATTCATTTAAACTAAATCAAATAAAACAAATCAATTAAATCTAATTAAAAGAATAAATTAAATCAATAATCAAATCAAATCAAATTATAATTGATTCAATTATGCAATCAAATTAAAATTCATTTAAGGAAACTTAATCTAAATAAACTAAGACAATCAAATACTTAATCAAATGAAACCTAAGCTATAATGAATCAATCTAAATAAAGTAATCACTAATCATGCTTCTATTAACTAATCAAATCAATTATGAACATCCAATCATATCCAATTAAACCATTAATCAAAGCAAAAAAACTCAATTTGGTTAATCAAAATGACAAAGAATTATAACTAAATTTTTAATTTGATCAATCATCTAAATCAAATTTTAAGCAAAACAAATAAAATAAATAAGCCAACTTTAAACTATCCAATCAACTTAGTTAGCTATATGAAGCTAAACCCAATCCTAATTAAGCATTGAATCTCAATCATATGAATTCAAATTCAATAAACAACAAAACTAAATTGAGCCCTAATTATTAAACTTTAAATCAAATAGATCATAACTCATAATCAAAATCAAATGAAACTAAAGAAAATTTTAATCAATTCAATACATAATAAAATTAGGTTCAATTCAATCTATTTGAATTAGTTGAATTAATTAATCATTAAACATACAAGTTTAATAATCAAATTAAATATGAACTATCATCCAAAGACATTAACCAAATTCTAATAAATGAACTAAATCAAATGAAACTCTAAATGCAAACAATCAAATTATGGGTTCCTCTTTATGTGTTTAGTAACATAAAGACCCAAAGAAATTATGATTAACCCATAAGTGTAGATAAATCATAAAAGTACTTAATTAGATTCTTTAATTAATCTTTAATTATGAGCCAAATTGCATTGGGTTCTTTAGGAGCATTGAAACTTTACTTTATCCATGTTCATGTCATTTATGGCTCATGATTAAATGATTAATCAAATTAAAGAAGCATAGGAAAGGGTAATTAAGTGATTGGATTTATGATTCAACTTAATTAATTCATAAAATTTATCTAATTATCTTTCCTTGAACTAATTAAGATTACCAAAATGGGAATTGGATTAAAATAGCAAATAATCTCTTTTCTTTAAGTCCAATCCAAATCCAAAATAAAATTAATAAGAAACTTTGGTTTTCCTTAAGTGATCTTATTTAATGTGTTGTTCTTAGGAATTGGTGTAGTTGAATGAATCATATGTTTGTGTGTGGCTATTCCTTCCCAATTATTTTAAATTGTTGTATGTCATGTGGTTTCATACATTCATCTTTCCAAATATAAATGAATCAAATAGAATTTATTTATGTAAGCTTGCATGTGTTGGCTTAATTTAATTATATGTGTGTATTATCACTAACAAATTCAAATTTATTTTTTCAAAGTTTATAAATTGATAATAATATATGATAGTAGTTATAAATACATATAGTATTTTTATGTGCTTATAGCTTAAGTATGAGAAATGAACTTTCCTATGTTTACATATAGATTTACATGGATCTAAATGACAATAAGTATATAATTTTGACATCCAAAATGAGGCTTTAAGTGGCCAAGGAGGTCATTTGATTATCTCACTTTGCTGATTAATAATGACAAATACTTGTTTAATTTCATTATTATGTATTTTTATTAGAATTTGGATAAAGCTTTAATTCATATACATAAACAATTCAACTAAATAAAATACAATCTTTTCATGATTTTCTATTCTTATAGTTATTTATACATTCATATATATTTAAGATAGCAAATATATAGTTTGGATATCCTGTAGGCTTTAAGTAGCTCCAAGGAGGTCATTTGATTTTCTCACTTCCCGGTTAACAATGATAAGTATTTGCTTACATCTTTTTATACATGTGTATGTGTATTTGATTAGAGAATGAAAGTCCATTTTTCTATATATATATATATATATATATATATATATATATATATATATATATATATATATATATATATATATATATATATATATATATATGCATTCATAAGCATTTAAGTGTGCCAAAATACATTGCATGTAGGTATACTAAGTACTTAAGTTATATGCATGTTACATCGATGAAAGGAATGATTTCATATTTCATGTGATTGCAATTCAATTATATTAATCTTAAGATGCCTCTCATGTTGAATAGGATTCTTTAAGATTAACCTAAACTTAGGATTAATAAAAATATTTAATAAGTCATTCACCAAGAAAACTAAATCATTAAAATGCACTTTAGAAAGTAGCTTGAGGTAGAGATGAAAGAGGATAAGCCTCTTTTCTCTCTTTATAACGAGATGCAAAGTGTAAATTAAATGAAACAAAATAAAATACAAATTAAAATTTGCAAATCATCTAAACAACTTAAAGTGAAATCAACCATCATAGTTAATTTAAATAATTTCAAAGTTAGAAAATCATAACTCTAATGCTTAGTTAAGACATACCACATAAATCCACACACATTAACATTAGAATTACACCACTTCTAGTCCTAAGTTAGGGGCGGTGTATGTTATGTATGTTTTGTTTTGTGATGTAATGTTTTAGGCGGATGTTAGGGTGTATGACTTATAGATTGGATGTTAGACCGTTATTAGTCTAATCATGTTTTATGTAGGTGATTATGCTTAATGGGATGCTTAAAAAAATATAAATATTTTATTTAGTTGCTTAAGCCCTTAAGTATAATCTATATTAGGATAGGTGGGTTTGGTTACCCATGTGCAGTGCTAAGTCTAAATTATATATATAACTACTTGGGTTTATATGTATGTTTAGCTAATATATGTTTTGCAAGTGTAGTTAGATTTACTTTTCCTTATGAATGTAATTTTATAAGGAATTAAGATTAATGTTATAGTGGATTAGGATGAGCGTGGCTAGAGAAGGCTTAGTCACGGGTGATTTGTGATGCCTTGGAGCAAATCAAGAGAAGGAAGACATGAAGACATGAAGAAATGAAGACCCCATAGCATGAAGAAATGAAGACCTCATCCCTCTTTTTCTTTTATGGTAATCCATAAAATGTTTGATATTTTGTTTGTACATTAGAAATAGCACGCTTTCCTAGTTTCTTATGTTTGATGATTGAATGTGTGGTGGATCCGATAGGGATCTTAGGGTAAAATTATTTTTCTACCTCACTAATCACTCATAATTAAAATTCGATAACTTTCAACCTCATTTTTAAAAGCCTAGGTTCTTAATCAAGAAATAAAAAATTTAATAACTCCATTAGTTGTATGATTGTATGTCTCACATCATGCATGTAATATTCCTTCTTCCTTGAATATAGGGATCTCCATCCTTGCGTGATAGGGAATGATTGACCAAAGGGCATCCCTTGTGGAGAACACCCCTTCTTGTTGATTTAGCCAATAACCCTATTTTATCTTGCATTTAGGCATAAAAATCTCAAGCCTTTATCCAAATGAATGTGTCAAAATGAAATAAAAATTCTAAAATTTTATATTTAGATTAATTCATATGCTCATACCACTCATGCTCTAGTCTTTTAGAGAGTGAGGTTAGGACTTTAGTTTCTTTCCAATTAAATAACTTACTATCTTACACTTTCATAAGACTTTTCCTACATGGATTTAAATCTATGAGGTGTTAGGCGGCCACTCCAGGTTGTAGGTCCGAAATCGATGAGTTTACTCTCTCTTATAGAGATAAACATGTATGCCACATTTTTCTTAGATTTAGGTCATGCTCTAACTTGTGTTAAAGCTCCCTAGATTTAGGATCTTAGGTTACTAGTTTCCTTGGCTATGATAAATCCTTACCACTTAGGCATCTCCATAATCTTGTGTTGATGTATTATATAAAAAGTAATAAAATTTAACTCAATAAAATAAATCTTTCACATTCAAACATATAAAGCCTCATCATAGGATGGGTTGGAATGCTCATTCGTATCATGAACATTTCCTACTTATTTTCCTTTAGCTTCTAAAATAAGTCTTTTCAATTGAACAATCTCACTTGATTTTCCAAAATAAGATCATTTGATAGTCTTAACCTTGAAATCTTTGAGATAATAATTGCCTACTTTCGAGAGTGTTCTTAGAAAATTTTATTTCTTGGGATGTAATTAATATGGCTTGCCTCCATAGGAACTCATAATCTAGCTTAATATAAACCCTATTTTACTTTTCATGTAAAGTAGGAAAAGATCTCTAGCATATTTGAAGGCCCATCATGCCTTAAGAGTCCTTATTAGGTGATTAGGTCCATTGAGGGTGATGTCTTCTATCTTTGAGATAGTACTTCAAACCTTAATATCATACCTCTCACTTTAAAAAATACCCTATGGTGTTTATTTTTGAGAGATGCGACACCACAGATCTTGGGGGTACTTATTGAAGTGATCAGTGCGATATTGGAGAATGATGTACTATCTGGGAGACAAAGTCACCATCCTACAATGTACCTAATCACCTAATAACTCCTAAACAATGGGTCTTGTACCAGATCTTTTTCTACACTACATAAAAGTAAAGTATGTTTATTTTAAGCAATTCATTAAGTTCCTATAGAGGCAAGCCCCATAGTGATTACATCCGAGGAATGGGGTTCCTTAAGAATACTCTCGATTAGGTAAATGATCATTATCTCTAAATTTCAAAGATAAGACTGTCAATAAATTGGTTATTTTAGCAAATCAAGTGGGATTGAGTAAAAGAGGAGTTATTATCAAAACTAAAGGAAGATGAGTAGGGGATGTTCATGAAACTAGAAGTCTAGTGAGCATCCCAAACTATCTTATGATTGAGCTTTATATTTTAAAATTGAGGAGAAGTTTATGTTTGAGTTAAATTTTATTAGAAATTTAGGGCTTATAATTTCCATGATTGTAGAAATCTAAGTGAGGATTTATGCTTATAAAAAAAGAAACAATAATCTCGATCTTAAATCTAGGAGCATTGGCGAGCAAGCATGACCTAAATCTAAGCAAAATGGGTATATGATTACCTCCATGAGAGGATAAATCACCACTTTTGGCTTACTGGAGTGCCAACTAACTCTCTTATAATTTTAAATACATGTAGGCAAGTCTTATGCTTTTGCAAGATAGCTTTGTATTTTGAAAGGAGATTAAATCCTTAAACACACTCCCTAAGAGACTAGATCATGAATTACATGAATAATGACTTAATCTAATGTAAATTTTATCAAGTTTTATTTTGATTTTTTGGACATTTTATTTGACAGCTATGGGATTTCATATGCCTAATGCATGAGAAGATTGGTTATAGGCCAAAATCGAAATAAGAAGGTGTTTTCACCATGGCTCTCAAAGGTCAAGCCATTTTCTCGACAAAGGTGGAAGCCCTCCATTAACAAGAGTGAAGCAATATGATTTATGCATGATATGAGACATATAACATCCATAAGGGGATGCTAAATCTTTTATTATCTTGATTTATGTCCTAAGTTTTATGTGAGGTTATGAGTTACTTAATTTAATTTTGAGTTAATTAATTGAATAGAAAATTTATTATTTTAAGAGCCTAATCGCATCAGGCCATTCAATAATCATCAAATAATTAAGAAACAAGAAAAATCATGTCATCCTAATTGCACAATCATAAATAAAACATCAATCAATTTATAAAATTAGCACAAAAGAATAAGAGGCGATGTGGTGGTTTCATACACAACCCAAAAGAAATATGGGTAGCGTTCTACCCTTATAACCCAGAATTACAAATGAATAATTACAATTAAAAGGAATTCATGTTATGGGGTCTTCATTCTTCATTTCTTCATTTTTTTTCTTTCTTCATTTCTTCTTTCTTTTGGTTTGACTTGGGATGTAGTTTGCTCCAAATGGTATATATAAGACATGATCTTATAACCAATGTTCACCTTAATTCCCCATATCATTCATTCCAAATCTTTACAAAATTTACATCAAAATGGGAAAGGTAAATCAAACTAAACACAAAATAAAGGTTAGCCAAACATACCACACAACCTAAGCAATTATATGAATAATTTGAACTTAGCACCACACAACACATGGGTAACTAAGTCCACTTGTCCTAATTTAGGTTATGCTTAGGGGTATAAATAACAGCACAATAAAAATATTTATATTTTTTTATTCTGATTATATAAGCACAACCCTTATAGAAGACATGATTAGGCTAAACTTGGCCTAACATCCATCTACACTATACACTTTAACATCTGTCTAAAATAATACATCAAAAAATAAACATTCATCAAATCATGAACGCCTAACCTAAAGTTAGAAATGGTGACTTAGTCTAATGTGTGTCATTTAAGGCTTGTGTGGCATGTCTTAGCTAGGTTTTAAGGTTGAAATTTTCTAAGTGTGAAGGATTCAATTTAGATGGTGGTTTTATTTTAAGTGATTTAGTTGATTTGTCAATTCTAGTTGGTGATTTAATTTAATTTAAATGAACCTACACTTAGTTACTAAATGTTGTTGTGAAAGAAGAAAAGAGAGAACTTCTCTTTCATCCTACTTAAAACATTTCTAAGGTAGATTGATTGATGAATTTCTTTTAGTGAATATTTTATTATGTGTTTTAATTATTCTAAATTTAAATTTGCTCTAAATAGCCCTATTTAATAAGAAAGGCATCTTAGGATTAGTTAAGGTGGATTACTACCACATAACACACACCCATTTATTTCTTTCCACCATGTATACCATGCATATGAATAATCCTAAGCATACCTATATATGCAATGCAAATTTTAGCACTTTGATAATGAATGCTAAGAGATATGATTTGAAAATTTTGATATTCCATTGATGCATGTCTTTATTATGTAGAAAAGGGGATTTCATCCACAAATACACATCCACATGTAAAAAAGTCATAAGTGAGTGCCATTATTTTTTATAATAGGGTAAAGGTATAAGACCTACTTAGGGCTATTAAAGCCTCATATCCGACTAATATACCACTTTTCTTAAATATATGTAGATATACAAAAGAACCAAATGGATAAAGAATCATGCAAAAGATCATATTTGATTTGGTTGTATAATTTACATGTGTAATATGAAGGTCCTTCTTAAGTCATAATGTAAAATGCATAGGAATAAATTTAAACAAGTGTTGTGTTCTTTTCAAATGAACTATACACTTTGCAAGTCCTATATAAATTTAGTTAAGAGAAGAAGAAAGAACTTCATAATACACATCTTATGCTATAATCACATGCAAGCTTATAAATATTTATAAGTAGCATCACTTCATTCATAATCTTTGATTTATAGGTTTTGAAAATAATTTTTGGTTTAATAGTGATAATAACTTATATTATTAACTTTAGCCAAAATATGTAATTTGACATAAAAGAAAGTATTTTATTTAATTAATTTTTGAAAGAAATGAATGCATGATTTCATATGGCAAATAATATTTAACATGCTTGGAAAGAAATAAAGGGATGTAAGCACATGACTTCATTCACCCTAATTACTTCATAAGGACAATCATATAAAATAAGATTATTTAAAATGAATCAAAATTCTTTAAGGAGATTTTTATTTTTGAATTTGATTTGACTTAAGAAATATGAAAAGTGGTTAGTTGGTCTTAACCCATTTCCCCATGTGTGAATTAGTTTGGTTTAATTTAAAAGAATTAGGTTGATTTTATATTTTGATTAGGTTAATGTATGAATTAAATCCATTAATTACCCTTTACCTATACCACTTTAACATAATTATCAAAGTAATTATGAGTCAACATATGATATGCAACCATAGAAATTAAATCAGAATGCACCTAAGAAATGAAGGGGCCTAATGCAATTGGCTCACAATTATTGATTAATTAAGCTAAATAATTTAATTAAGTACTTTTATAACCCTCCTACACATATAGTTTGATTATAATTTCTTTTGAAATCCTCTTAGGTTATTGAACACCTAAGAATCTACCAAGAATTAAATGATTAAGTCCTAGAATGATTTAGTTTTGAGTTTGATTAATTGAACTAATTAAATGAAGTGATTAAGTCATTAATTAATTTGCAAATTAATTAAGTGTTTATCCAAATGAAATAAACTTAGGAGAAAAGATTGGAAAAGAAATCCTAATCTTATTCCCCTAAGTCCATTCACTATTTCATGATGATTAACAAGCTTAATTAATGAATTTATCATTATTTGTTATGTTAATTAATCATTTAATTAATTAAGAAAGTGATTAGGGATGAAATAAGCAATTTCCTAATAATCAAGTAATAAATTCCAAGAAAATCATGGGAAGGAGATCATCCCACTTAATCCCAAAGTTTGGGGTTAATTATTGGATTAATTAAAGAGTAATTAACTTAATTGCATTTCCAATAAAACCTAAATTGAGTTAAAATCACTATTTATTAATTAATTTTAATTTATTATTATTGTTCTATGAATTATCTTTAAAATGAGTATTTATTTATATTTTTGATTTTTCTATAATTAGTTATGAATTTTGGAAGTGTCGATTAAAATTAGATTAATTAAGCCTAATTAACCCCTAATCCCATCGAGCCACATGGCGGCTAACAGACGTGCTGACGGCAATTTCCATGTGGTGTGATGGGATAGGTTATTTAAGTTGTTATATCCGGTCCAGTGCAACGGACGCGCTTTTCTCTACGGTCATATGATCTAAGATCGAATAGCAGATCAATCCATGGTTCGTGAATAAATCGAGGGGATATAACGCGTGATCTAATCATAATGTCCATTCCAATCATGTGAAATGGATGATGTGTGATCCTTCTGCGAGAGACAAACACCGCTTATCTCTCTTCATTTAATTAACTACGAAGATTGGGATCAAAATGATCCCACACCTTCGAATGAGGGGTATGCACATCCAACGGTCAAGATTTCAAGGCGATAATTTCTTTTAAAAGGACCAACCAAATTCTCCAATGGCTATGGTTTCAAGAAATTACCTCACCGGAGGCTATCACCGACGCCTTAGAGGAGGTAGCTTTGTCTAGTAGATGAAGCCATGTTGAAGGAATTAGATCTTGATTTGAATAGATGGTTTGGTTGACCAAGTTCCCCTTCAATGGTGATCGACTTGATCAAGTGGTGCTTCGTGGCTTGGAGACTTGGGAAATGACTTGATTGAGCTCCACAAGTCCACTGGTGTGTGTGCAAGGTTAATTTAATTTTGGTTGAAATTGATGAGTTGAGCTCGAGATTGATCTCCCTATTTTGGCTTTGAGGGAAACCAAAAATGTAAATCAAGGGAGCTTAGGAATGGCTTGGAAAAGCTTGGGAGGCTATGATTGAATCTTCTTAGCTCGAGGAAATGAATGCTTGTGGTTTGAGTGAGAATAAGGGGAGTATATCTCCCCACCTTGATCGATGGTTACAGTGAATTGACATTTTGATAAATTGCATGGATTGGAGGCATGTTTAACTGCAAAACACCCATGTGGGTCATTTTGGTGGAGTGAGAATGGATGCCCATGTGCTGGTGAGTGCATTTGGTGATCCAAGGTCAAATTAGAGAAGTTGGGTTTGGCCTTGGCTTGGGTCATGACCAACCTAAGATCATTGGGTCATGTTCACCACCCTCCTTGGTGTCCATGTGGACCACTAGAAGGATGTCAAGTGGCCTTGAGAAGAAATGACCACCAAATTCTAAGTGAATTTGGTTATGGGATACCATTGACCTAAGGCCAAAATGGTCATTTGGCCATGATTTTGATTTGGCAGATTTGAAATGATTTGAAAATGGGTTGGGCCAAATTTCAAGTGATTTGGAGTTCATTTGATTTGAATTGGTTCAATTTGACCCATTTAAGTTTGGGTCAATTTAGGTTAGGACCAATTGGTTCAAATTAGGTGAAACCATGAGTTAGAAGTTCAAATGATCATTTGGAGCCTATGGGTATCATTAGTTCAATTAATTTTAGATTTAGTTTTGGTTCATTTAGGTTCATTTAGGTCAAATGGGTCAAGTTGACCAATTTAACCCATTTGACCCAATTGTAGTCATGGGTTGGTTTAGGCTTGGTTGATCATTTGAAATGTATTGCAAGCTTTGGTTTGATTTCAAGTTGATTTGACCTTTTAGGTCAAAGTGGGTTCATGGTCAATTGGGCTAGTCTAATTTCTCAATCAATTTCAAGTTCATCAATCAATTTAGCTTAGATCAAGATTTGACCTATTTTGACTTTTAGGTCAAATTGGGTCAACTTAGGTTAAGTAGCCAATTAGGCTTGGTTTGGCTCAATTGATGGCTTCAAGTTCAATAATTGATTATGGATTGATTTAGGTCAATGGTTTCAATCAATTTGGTTTATGTGAATTTTGGCTTGTTTAGTTTCATTTGGGCTAAGTATTGACTTGGTGAAAGGCTAAGTTTGACTTGGTTTGACCCAATTTGAGTGATTGATCATCCATGATTGTTGATTATGATGAGAGGCTTAGATGGGCTTAGTTCAATCCAATTTGGGTTGGATTAGAATTTGGCTCTAAAGGTCTTTAGGTCACTTTAAGTCAAGTGAGCCTAAATGGGTCAATTGACTTAGTCAAGGCTTGATTCAAGTTTAGTTGAACTCACATATGAATTTATGATGGAAATATAAATCCAATTGCAAGTGGTTTGGAGTCAAATGAGTTTTGGTTCATTTGATAATTTTAAATCAAAAGGATGAACATGGGTTTGACTAGTTTGATTTTGGCTTGGTGATTGTAGTTTATATTTATATTTGGGCATGTGATTGAAGAAGTGATTGTTTGAAGAGAAAATCCAAGGGTTTGGATTAATTTGAGAATGATTTGACTAAATTCAAGAAATTGGCTTAAAGGATATAAGTTGGATTTGGATTTGAGTTTTGAATTTAGTTTTGTTATTTGAATTTATATTTCATTTATATTTGTGAATATAAATGAGAATATAAATGGGTTATGAGAAAATCTTTGAGTTTGGAGTGATTTGGATTTGATTTGAGCTAAGTCCATAAGATGAAATCAAAGGGCTTGGGAAAGATTTTGGGATTTTAATTCAATCATGAGTTTCAATCATTTAGAATTTATTTATGATTTAAATTGAATTGATTTATGATTTGAGAAAATCAATTGAGTTGGAATTAATTTAAGATTTGATTGATTGGTTTGAAAGAGGGAAGCAAGGATTGGGTTCAAGCTAATGGTAGGCAAGTCCTCCAATACCCCCAAGGCATAACCTATTCCTATGGCTAACTCTTCTAAGTCTCTAGGGTTAGGTTATTTGTTCACCTAATCATTAGAAGTGTCTTAAGACTAAGGAACTCTGTCTAGAGGAGTTCTATGTTTAGAAGTTGAAAGCTCCAAAGTGAGGTCAACAACCCCTAAGATCTGTGGTGTCCCCACATCCAAAAATAAACACCATAGCTTCCCTCACAAGATGTCGATCTCCACCCTACATCATTCTATCATTCACGTCCCAATTGAATACCTAAACTCACTCCCACTTTCCCTCTATGTCACACATCTTAGCCAAATCCACTCACCACTATGTCGATGTTTATGCTAAGATAACTCCATCTCTTCTCTTTTTTTTCCTCATGTTACTTAAGATTCCTTTTACTCTCCCTTACTCGCTTTACTCCTAGCATGTCGCCACCTCTACTCCATCATAAGCTATACCCAGCCTCTCCTTCTAAACAAAGAGAAATTTCTCTAAATAGAGAGAAATTTCTTTCTAATCAGAGAGAAACCTCTCTCTAATCCAACACTCTCTCTTTGTCTAACTTTCTCTCTACTCTCTCTTGACTTTCTCTCTAGAAGCCAAAGAGCCAAAATAGGTTGATAATGAGAAAAGCTCATCCCTCTCCTACTCACATTTGCATTGAAATTCTCACTCATTTTAAAAAAATTCATGCCAATTTATCACCTCATTTTATGTAAAGGTATAAATATCAAAACCACTTTAGTACCCTTGCATGTTGTTCCAACATGATAGAAAACTTGCAAAATAAGTACTCTTACATGTTGCTCCAATATGGTGGAAAATTTATGCATTTTATAAATAAAACTCCCAAATGCATCATTCTGTAGTGGGGATAATAACTTTCAACCTCTAAAATAAGTAATCATACACGCCTTTCTTAGCATGATGAAAAATCTATGCTTGTTTGCATGCATAAGTACCAGATACACCTTTCTTGACTTGGCGGAAAATATGTGATTTTGTGTGTGGGTAGAAAGACTCATACATACCTTTTTTGGCATGATGGGAAGATGCATTCAGCCCCGGTGTTTACATCACCTATACACACCTTTCTTGATATAGTGGATGCACTACCCCCGATGTAGGCTCTTATGGGGACGATGTTGGGAGGCCAAAATACTTTCAAAATATTGCTAGACTTTACAAACACAAGGCCTAAAATAAACTTAATCAAAAGGAACTTAAAGCTTAAATTCAAAATATGAATTGATAATTGAGGTGTGTAAACTTGAAGGCCTATATGTGCCTTTTAAGGTGGGTAGTTGACATATGACCAAAATATTGTAAGAAACTTACCATACATGCTTCTTATAAGTGTGATGGGAAGACCAACACTCTATGGAGTCTCGAGAACGCTAGATGTCGCCAAAATTTTTCCAAACCTTGAACTTATGCAAGATTCAAGCAAGATTTGAAATTGGACTAATGAACCTAAATTAAATATTAAAATAGTTTCCAAATTTAATTTAAGCTTGCCAAATTTTAAAATAGATAGTTGCAAAATTATAATTTAACATTTGGACAATCTTATAAGCTACATTGGAATGACTAAAAGGATTTTAATTGTTTATGCAATTGAAATACAAAGAGGACTTATGAGATACTTGATGGCTGGATTACAAAGAACATGTAAATATTTGATAGCCTATTAATGAGAACAAATATGACATTACAATATCTCAATTGAACGACCTAAAAGCAAGCTTGGTTGAACATATAAGTAAGATCACAAAAGATTCAAGATGAGATCAATGATCAACTTCAAATATGATGTAGTTCGGATAATATGCATGTTTATAACCCATTAAATGAATGCTTAGATTGTATTATCTCATGTGCTAGAATCAAAGTAATTCAAATCAAATACACTATATTAGGAAGGTTTTATTTTGAAGTGACAACATAATTCAAGTCTAACATGCAATGAAAACGTCCAACTTAATAGTTCACTAAGAGATGAAACAATCATCTTTCATGCAATCCAACCATCTTGGTTTCCATACAAATGTTCAAATGAGATGAATCTCATGCATGTTGTGCTTTAGGATTTATGTAAGCATATAGATTAGAAAAATCCTCCATGTGCCTAAGATAAATCTTACATTTGAATCTATGACTTTAAAATCTATGCAAACACTTGAATACAAATAACTTCATTGTATAAATCTTGAAGATCTCACTCTCACTCATAAGACTCAAAAGCTATGTGAATTTCTAAATGAATGAACATATTACTATGAAATTTTTTATTTTGAACACAACACGATCTTGGGGTACTTATTTAGGTGATCAAATATATCATTAAGGGATAAATATATCTTCTCAAAAGATAAACATATCATCATATAATGGATTCAATTACAAAATAAGGACTTAAGGCTAATGGGTCTTTGATGTACTAAAGATTTTTTCCCGAATGACATAGAGATGTAAAACATAGTTTATTTTGATGCATGGTTCATAGTTTCCTATAAGGACAAGCTTTATAGTTAATTACATCTTAGAAGAAAGAAAATTCCTCTTATGAATACTCTCAAAAGAAATTAACTTTTATTTCTATGCATTCCAAAGCTTGTTTTAAAGGATAGTTAATTTGAAAATTCAAAATGGGGAATCCTTCAAGGAGGACAAGTTCTTTAAGTCAATTGGGAATAAATAGAAATGCTTTTAGACACTAGAAGCCTAGTAAGCATTTTAACTATTCTATGGGTTTTATATTTTTGAAATTGGAGTTATTAAGATTGAAGTTGAGTTAATTAAAATTTAAACTTAGATTCTATAAAGACAAGACTATAGAAATCCTAGGAGTTAAAACTTATTCCAATAGGATGCTTCATAATCTAAGTCTAAGACACTTCTAACATAAGTTAGAGTTCAACCAAGTCTAATTTTATGAATTTGGGAATTATTCTTCTTTACACTTCAAAAAAGTAAATATATCCACGACTTTCTAGACTTATTTCTCGCTTGAAAGAGTTTCTAGCTAACACCCTAAATGATTTTATAAACCATGACTTTAGTCTTATGAATGTAAGATAGTTAGGTTATTATATTTAAGAAATAAAACTAAGAGCCTAAACTCACTCGTAATTTTAAGATCATGACCGGTATGTTATACACCTAACAAATGTAGTAAATTTTTATTTAAAAACTTTGGGTATGCAATTCCTAAAATTAGATGTAGTTAGAAAATGGTTATAGGCCAAATCAAAATGAGAAGGCACACTTCCCTAGAAATGGTGGTCATCTTCACAGTCGATACCCCTTTTGTGCAATGGGTGAAGCCAATTCAAGAATTATGAATAATATGTTCGCATTATTCAAAGTCTAATTATAATTAGTTTTTTGGATTTCATTAAGTGAGGTTATGAGAATTCATTTTATGTTTGAGTTAATTAATTTAATGGGGTAAAATTTTAGTTTTCCGAGAGCCTAATGTATCCATGGTTCACCACGAACACAACAATCATAAAAGAAGCCAATGAAAAACATGCAATTCTATTGTGCACTCAAAATAAATCAAGATAAATTTAAATAAATAAATTAGGGTGGCCGAAATCGCTATACACCCTAGAAAAAATGGGGCAACAGCTCGCCTTATACTACCTAGCCTAAAACTAAAAGTTTGATCTATGGGGTCTTTATTAACTCCAAGATGGTCCTTTTTTTAGGGATCTCTCGCTCAATCGAGACCATCAAATACGCTTAGCTTCTATTAATCATAAACCCCAAAAATCTTAGCCTAATTCTATGCTTAAATTACATTTTAAATTTTAAAATTAAATCTTAAATCCTACAAAATAAAGGAAAACATACAACACTCCAAGTTTATATTTCAAACACATGGACTTAGCATCACACAAGCCTACTATCCTATTGGGCTATGCAGAGGCTCATGAAACATATGTAAAAAATAACATTTATTATTTTATATTAGTGGTTCCTTTAAGCACAACCACCTAGAAATTAATGTTAGCCTAAAAAAAGAGCCCTAACATCCAAACTAGTGAGCAAATAATCTTAGCCATCCACAAAAATAGTACACCAAAAAATTAGAAAAATATCACATCACAAGCAACACATCGGCCTAACCTAATTCTAGGGGTTTGTGACCTAGTATTCTAAATGCTTGAGTAGAGTATGGCTACACTAGTTTTCATTTGGTTTAAGTTTTAATTTAGAGTTTATTCAATTTTATCATTGGATGGTTTTAATTTAAATGATTTTAAATTTTATTTTTATTTTAAGTTTATTTTTGTGTCAAAGTTGAATTTAGGTCTTAAAGGATGAAGAATAGAATATGTTATGCTTAAGGAAAATCCATTTTGTTCAACATCCTAATCCTAATAGAATGAAATTTTTATCCCAAGATACATATCCATTCTATAAGTGAGACCGATAACCCAAGTATCTTAATTAACTCACGTTGACCTCACTTTTAGAGTGAGGTAAACTATCCTCCTGAGGGATTCATCTAGACACTAAGATATTTCTAGGACTAGGACACTCCAGTGGTTAGATGAATACTAATCCAAAACCTAAAAGACTTATAGTATCCAAACCATAGGGCTAGACCTTAGAGTATAAATAAGTGGGACCCACCTACCTAAACTCAATCAAACCCTATAGAAAATCAATCCCTCAAATCCAAATCAATTTATCACAAATTTATCTTAACCAAAATTAAATGATTTCAAACCTAATTTTACCCATTATGATTCAATTTGGCATAATGGCTAAGTTGACCTAATTTGACTCATTTGTGCTTAAGAAGACTAAATCCAAAATCAATCTAATCCAATATTCAAGCTCACCCAAACCCATTTAAACTTTAATTAAATTTGATTAGACCTTTGTTGCAACTTAATTGAGTCTAATTGAACATAATTGGCTAATCCAAGTTAACCCATTTGAACCTTATTGGGCCAAAATTCAATTTAACTTGATCTAAGCCATTTTAAACCAATCCAACCTCATAATTAGTCTAAACACCCAATTAAACATTCTCATTTACTTCAATCAATCTAATTATGCCAATGGATTCAATTAACCCAACTTGACCTATTTTACCTAAATGGTTCAAATGAACCAAAATTCAATCTAATTCAATTAAACCAAAGGCATCAATCAATTCTAAAGTCATTATTGAACATCTCTCAATGTTAAATTGACCCCAATTGGACCCAATCAAGCCAATTGACTCACTTGACCCAATTTGGCTAAAATGACCAAATTGAGCCAAACCTTAATTCAATTCATATTGGATCAAATCAATATATTCAATCAATTTTAAAATGACTGGATCATATCACCACTTGATTACAATTAATTGAACTCAATTGAGCCAATTTGACAATGTGACTTGACCCAATTTGACCTATAGGGCCAAATTGAGCCAAAACCCATTCTTAGTCAAAAAGTTGAAAAAATGCCTCTAATACATCATAAAATGATCATTAAACACTCTTCAATCACCAATTGAAGCCAATTTGATCAAACCAACCCAATTGATCAATTTAGCCCAATTTGGTCTAAAAGACCAAATTGAATCAAACCTATTCTAAACCAAATAAATTTCCAATAAAAACCTCCAATAACTTTTAGATGATCATTAAAACACAACTCAATCTCACATCCAACCCAATTTGGCCAATTTGATCAAATTGATCAACTTATCCTATTTAACCTAAGTGAACCCATATGAGTCAAACTCAAATACACTTCAAATCAAATCAAATGATTGCACCAATACACTCTAAATGATCATTTAAATATAACTTAATAGCCCTCTTGAAATTTGGTCAATTGGTCAATCTAATCCATTTGAACCCAAATTGACTTATATGGGTCAAAGTCAAACTCAACCAAATTTGGCATGACTCATCCTTAGGTCCTCATTGACCTACCTAAGTAAACCTAGTTTGGTTCAAACCAAGTGAACCAAGGATTCCAAATAGGGAAAAATCCTCACATGGAATGCCTACCCACTCCCTTAGCCCTTAGTAGTCATCTTTGGTTCTCTTTGGACATATGCCTCTGACTCAACCTAACCTGGGGTTTAGTATTTGACTAAGGGAAGGACCTCCTCCCTTGGTGGTGGTCCACCTTAAAAGAGGTGTACCCACATAGCAAGCCACCAAACTTCCCAAACCAAGCACCTCCACATCATCAATCCTCATTCTCTGGCACCTATCGATGGAACATGCCAAAGGTTGAACTAATCCCATGGTTCACTTGGGGAGGAGAGTATACCCCTCCCATTTAAACTTAAGAGGCATGTTCCCCATAGCCTCACCATCAGTCCTCGAGCTTCCCTTGAGTGATTTAAGCACTCTATCATCTGTAAGACCAATCCCACATCAAACCCGGCACTCTCTCTGTCAACCTCACCAAAACTCTACCAAACATAAATTAACCCTTCTGACACCCTCCACACACTTGGTGAATCAATGAATTGAGAAATACTCAATTTGAGCGGACTACACTCATGACCAACAATGAGCTTCGATGGTGCTTGGTATAGAGAATAACCAGGGAGGCCACTTGTGATCTTCTTTTTTCTTTGCCTCTTCAAAGCAAAGCTATGTCAATTGGTGGGTTGTTGATCTTTAGAGGTAATTTTCACCAACCATAGAAAACCATAGGAATTCGGTCTTTTGTGAAATAAATGTGCATTTGGTGTAAATCAAACCATAGGATCTCCTTTAGAATCTTCCCTTAATCATTTTGCATTTGAATCCACCATCGAATGAGCTTTAGTGAGTTCAAATCAAGCGGCGAAGGTGGATGTTGTCTATCTCTCATCGGTGGACAACAAATCATTAGTCATCCATTCCATGATTAAAAGCATGATTAAACACATTAGATTTATTTGATTTAATCTTTAAACTAAGATTAATCTCCACCATCCTATCCATGATTAGATGATTGAGATGAAAGTGTGTCTACCACCAGTCGTGCCACATTAGATAATTTAAATAGCTAATCCCGCAACGCCATGTGAAAAGCATTACCGCTTCAACAACTACGCATGCCGATTGTGTAAATAGGTTAATTAAGGATTAAAATGATTTAATCAGCCAAAACTTCAAAAAATTATAACTAATTATAAAAAATTTAAAAATATAAATGAACCCATTTTGGAAAGGTTAAATAGAGGAAATCAAAAAAATAAAATCTTTAATTTTTGTCTAGTGAATAGTGACTAATTAGGTTTTAAAGTTCTATCTAATTACTTTAATTAAGCCTTAATTACTTGGCTAATTAGCTTGAAATTTGATGTTTATTCTTTGAGATGACCTTTGTTTCCCATAATTTTCTCAAGATAATTTATCAAGTGATTTAGGGATCTCAATTTTGAACTCTAATTAATTATTTTATTCATTTAATAATTATTAAAATTAAAAAATAATAATTATAAAATTTTAATTAAGCATTAAAATAGTAAGGATGACCATACAAATTAATTAGTGCTTCTAGTTCTAATTATTTTCTAAAATCACTCTAATGAGCCTTTAATCAATTAATTAAATCATTAATTAACCCGTGACTTAGAAAAATCATAGTAATTAGGCTAGATCAAAAAAGTTTTGATCAAGCCATTTTGTGCTTAGCAAACAAAGGGGTTCCTCATGAAATCAAAATCCTTAATTGGTTTGGGTATTTTAGAGTAATTAGTGATTTTAGGTTTTTTTTATATTTAATTAGTCATTAATTATATATGCCTAATTGCATCAAATTTTTTTAGAACATGTTTATTTGATGTTTGTGCATTTCTAGTGATTTTGTCATAATTCTTTAGGCTTACATTCTTAATTAAATTTATAAGCCTCTTTGCAATTAATTTGATTAAGAGCCTAATCTTAATTAAATCATGAAAATCACTTGAGTTAATCTTAAATCACTTCATAAATAGAGATGGGTATGGATTGAATCTTAACTCTCTCTCTTTAGGATTAAATAATTAAAATTGAAACATTAACCTTTAATGAACTTGATTGGACTTAAGGAGTGTATATTTAGTATGAATGCCTTTAGATTTAGTGAAGTCAAAAAAACCATTTGGTAATACTTAATTGCTTTGCTTCAAAGTTTTCTAAATTTGTATTCCACTTATCTCATACATTCATATTTTAAAGAATAATTAAAATGTTGCATTTAACCGCATGACTTGGAATTAAATAATGTGACTATTATCACTAATAAATCTCAAATTATTTTCTTAAATAGTTATGATATGACTATTAATTAGATGATAATCAACCTAAATTTAATAAAAATTTTAATCTGATTTCTATATGGACTTATAATGAGATGTATATTGAGCCAAATTATCACTTTTATAAAATAAAATAAATAAATTATTCAAAACTTCCTTAATCTTATCTTCATATTTCTATGTATGCATGTGTATATGAATCAACAAGCATACAATTTGGACATCCAGGAATGGGAGACTTTAAGTAGTCCCAAGATGGGCTCTAGTTATCCACTTTTCTAGTTTAATAATGGCACGTATTGTATGAATTTAATAAACATATGTATGTATAAATATAATATATGATGAGTTAATTTTTCTTCTATAAGATTCATACATCATATATTGATTAATATGAAAATCCACTTATGCATCAAGTATGTATTAATTAAAATAGGATGTGTATTTATTAAATTAAAAAAGTAATGATAATTAAATAATGATAATAAACATTAATAAATGATGAAGTAAAATCGAAAGGGCTACTAATTTGATTATAGTTTGGCTTCATTAATCCTATGAAGCCTTTCATATCTAAATAAAGCCTCCTAGGTTAAATCTAAGCATAAGTTCTAATTAAACTCATATTGTGCATTAAGAAAATTAAAATCTATAAAATTCACTTTTTTAGAATCAATCTAAGGATAGGGGAGATTCACTCCTCCTTCTTCTCTTTATAACTTCAAATTATAAAGATGAAATAAAAATAAAATAAAATTTGAGTTTAATAATTATTCCAAATCATTAATAATATAAATTGTAACCACCCTTAATAAGGAACTTAAACATTCAACATTAGAAAACTCCTAACCTCAAAGCCTAATCAAGGCACACCATACTAAGACTAACACACACATTAAGATACCAAGTCACCAATCTTAATCTTAGGCCATGATTATTGTGATGATGTGATATTTTATTTTGTGAAGTGATATTTTGATTGATGTTAGGATTGTTATAGACTAGATGTTAGGGCTATATTAGACTAATGACATTTTATATAAGGGATTGTGCTCAAGGGGTTGTTGTAATAAAAAAATATATGAATGCTTTTGCTTGAAGGGCATTGCTTAAGTCTCTAAGCATAATCCATTATGACGTGAGCTTTGTTACCAAAGACATGGTGCTAAGTCAAAATATATAAAATATTATTATTTAGTATAAATGTATGTTAAACTAACCTCTAATTTGTAGGTCTAGTTAAATTTTTATTTTCATAAAAATATAATTTTTGCAATAGGATTAAGATTAAATCTATGGGATTTAGGATGAGCGGACAAGATGGCATAGACTTGGGAGGCCTTATGATGCCTAAAGTGCTAATCCATGAAGTGAATATGAAAATGAAGAATTGAAGACCTCCCTCCCATGTATTTTTCTTTTATTCTAATTTAATTTTAATTAACGTTGTATAAGAGTGAAGCTTCGGTTACCCATTTTTTTTGGTGTAATGGCTCTACCCACACATTAGCCTCTTATTCTTTTACATATTAATGTCGATTGTTGTGTTTATATTGATTGTGCAATAGAAATGACATATTTTTTATAAGTTTTTTAAAGTGTGATTGCTTGTTATATAGCTTGGATACATTAGGCTCTTTAGAAAAAATTAAATTTTCTATTTCAACTTAACAACTTTAACTAAAATTTAAGCAATTCATAATCTCATTTGAAAGCTTAGAATTATAAACAATAAAATATAATATTTAGTAACCCCTTAATTATATGGTTGCACATTATAATAGTATGTATGCACATTATTTCACTCTTGCATAATAAAGGACAAGCTTGACCTATGAGAGCAAACCTTGTAGTGGAGAACATGTATTTCCTCTAATTTAGCTCATAACTAAATTTCATCAAGCATTTAGGCATAAGATCTTCCAAGTTTAATTTCAAAATTAAGAGTCAAAATGGAATAAAATATATAAATTTTATTGCATTAGTCAGTCATGATTTGCACTAATCATGATCTAGTCTCTAAGGTAGTGAGTTTAGGACTCTAGATTCTTTTCTAATTAATTATAGCTTAGCTATCTTACATTTACATATGACTAACTCACATGATTTTAAATCATAGGAAGTGTTAGCTAGTAGCCACCCAGCATTATAAGTCTAGAAGAGTCGAGATCGATTCACTTTCTAAGTGGAAGCAAACCAACTCATCCCACTTTTCATGAGTAGAATTAAGTCGAGCTCGTAGCTTATGCTAGAGCACTCTAAATGTAGGTTTGGAGGCTGGTTGTTTCTCTTTTCTACAAGCATAAGTCCTTACCTCTTAGGCATTTTCACAATATCATGTTGTTGAAATCTAAGTCCTAACTTTCTAATAAATTTTAACTCAAATTAAAGAATAATTCTCTCTTTTAAAATCATAAAATCTCATTGTAGAATAGATTGGAGTACTCACTGGGCTTCCTAGTATCATATGTGCTTCCTATTTATTCTCCTTTGGAATTCATTAAGAACTCTTCCTATTCAAGCTCTTCCAAATTGCTTTCCAAAATTACCAATTCTTTGATTATCAATCTTTTTAAAATCTCTAGAGATATTAGTTGACTACTTTAATCAAGAGTTTCTTATTTTCCAAGAATGTAATTAACTATATAAGCTTGCTTCCATAGGGAACTAAAGAACTGCCTTAAAATAAACTCTATTTCACTTATATATGTAGAGTGGAGAAAAATATCTCGATATATACGTAGACCCATCTGTCTTAGGAGTCTTTATTAGATGATTGAGTCTATTGAAAGTTGATGTTTCTATCTTCGAGATAATACTATTACTTTAATATCACACTCGATCATTTCAATAAGTACCACTTGAGATCTACATGGTGTCTCATGAATCCAAACAAAACACCACAACCCATTTAAATTTATTTGGATGATTTAGCTTAATTGGTTTGATTTGATTGATATTCATTTTATTTAGTCAAGATTTGAAAGATTAAGTTAATTGAGTTTATTTAATTTCGTATATTTTTAATGTTGATTAATTGAGTTTTAGTTTGATTTAATTCAAAATTTTTAATCCAATTAATGTTTAATTTATTTATTGGAATTGATGTCCAATTTCTTTCTTCAAGTTTCACTTTAAAGATTTAGTTTTATATGATTTATGTTGATTAGATCATTTTAATGTTATTTAATTAATGGTTTCATCTTTTCATCTTAGTTTGGTTTGAACCGGTTAATATATTTTAATTTAATTAAGTTGTGATTTGATTGTAATTTAAAGTGATATTTTATCTAAATTCCAATTAAGAGTTTGATCATTTGTTAAGTTTAATAATTTTATTTTATGTTGATTATTTTAGCTTGATGATTGTTTGATTTAATTCAATTAATATTTTATTCTAGTTAATTGATTTATTTAATTTGTTTAATATTTAAATTTATAAATTCAATTTAAAATTTAGATGACTTTTCTTTATAGTTGGCAAGGCCAATCAATTATTAAGGTTCAATTCAATTCATTTAATTATTTTAATCAACATTCATTTTATATTTAACATTTCATTAAGTTTGATTTAAGATTTATCAAATTCATGAAGTTAAATGATTCATGATGATATTATTTGAGCTTCATAGTTTCATATCTGGTTAAGTTCAATTGATTTAATTGATTAATTATTAAGCTTAATGTTGATTTGAAGGGTGGTTTTGTAATTTGTTATTTAATTAAATATTTTTATGATTAAATTTTGTTTCAATATTCTTTGAACACTAATCCTAATTCAAGAAACCTATGGAGATGGAATAATTAGGGTGTCAAATCTAATCTAGGCCATCCTAAGCTTTTAAGTTATTTAAATATTTATGTTATGGATGATTTAATTAATTATTCTTTTTTATTTGCAATTCAATTATTCATTTTATTTGATTCATTTACTTAGGTTTCTTTTTTAAATATTTGTCAAATTCTTTAAGTTTGATTGAAATTTATTCATCCTCATTAATTTTAGTTTTGTTTATTGCTTAAATTTTATAATTATATAATTTAATTAGATTTAGCTTATTTAGTCCTTTAGTTTATATTAATTATTCATATTTTCTTAGAATTTATTATAATTTTTAAAGTTCATTAATGGATTAATATTATTTCTCTCTTATTTTTATTTAATTTACGATTTATCATTAGGTTTTGATCTAAGTAATTTCAATTTTTTTTTAAATTATGTTCAATTTTAATTATTTTCTTTGATTTGAAAGCTTGTTAAACTTTCATAATTTGTATAGATTGACTTAGTTTAATTTTGAGTCTTACAACTTTAGGATTTAAGAAATTTTAATTATTCAATTTGTATGTTTAAATTAATTTGTAATTTTAAATTTGCTATTTGGTTTAGTGATTAAGATTTATTTATTTTATTTTGTAATTTATTCATCTAATATTTGCTTTGTTAAATATTCAATTAAATATGATTATTTTTAATTAATTAAATTTTTACCTAAATAAATTCATTTATTATTTTAATTAGAATTTGTCTTTAATTAACAATTCATTGTTTAGTTTGATTACTTAACTTATATACTCAAAGGTTGTCCATTATTAATTTTTTCATTTTATCCAAATAACTTAACCTAGTTATATGTTTAACTAAATTGCTTTAGAATTTACTTTAAATCTTATTTGATTTTATTAAGTGATTAGTTTGATTAAGGTTCAAAACATGTTTAGTTTATTGTTTATTTAATTTAAATTATCAATTCAATTAAGATTTAATGATTGATGAACACAAAGTTAGCTTAGCTATATGTTTAGATTTGGTAAATGATTATTAAATGTGATTGGTTTAACTCTTAAATTATTTAGAACTTGGTTAATTATGTTATATGCTTGATTTAAATAGGGTTTACTCTACTATTATTTAAATTCATTATGATTAATTTGATTAAAATGTGATTAATGATTAATTAAATGCTCATAATTATCTTGATTAATTGGTTTAGAAAATTAAAATTTGATTATTGATTATCATGACTTATTTTAATTAAATCTATTTTTTAAATTGAGTTTAACTTTGTTAAGTATTTGATCGAATTTAATTTAATTAAGGATAATTTGAGACTAACATGATTAATTTGATTTAGTGATTAATTTGATTAAAGAGTTTGATTAACTTGATTAAAGAGTTTAATGTAGAATGCTTAAATATTAATCAATGATTTAATTAATCATGAGTGATTTGATTAAAATTTTGATGAATGTGTATAATTAAGTGTTTGATTTAAGTTAAGCTTGATTTAAAGATTATTTTAATATAAGCTTTGTTAATTAATGTAGTTTAATAAATGATTGATTAATTTATTATGAAACTTCATTATCAAATTAATTAATGGTTGATCTTAATTAGAAGTTGCTAGGTTAATATGTTTAATTTGATTAAATAATCAATTCAATTAACATTGGATTAATAATTAATCAAACCTTTTATTAGATGATTCATTTGATTAAGCATTTAATGATTACATTTAATATGTTCAACTATCATTGAATTAATGATTAATTAAACATAACTTTATTAAATGATTTATTTTATTATGAACCTAATTAATAATTTTAATTTATTTAATGATAAACTAAATCTATCTTAATTAAAGTGTTATTTAATTTCATCATCTTAACCAAATGATTATGTCAATTAATTAATTAATCAAGAAATTTTTATTAATCAATTGACATAATTTGTTGCTTTGATTAACATTAAATTAGTATTTTAACTTTAACTAGATGATCACAATAATTAATTGAATTGATATCCTTGATTTACTCATTAAAGATTTAATCAAATGATTAGATTTTAGCTTATCAATTAATTGCATTCATGATCATTGGTGCAATAAGTGTTAAACTTAATTTAATTAAGTGTTATTTGGATTAAAGGTTAATTGATTATTAACCATAATTGATTTTCTTAAACAACTCATCTAATTAGGATCAAATCAATGGTCAATTGATTGAATAATTAAATAGCTAGATGATTAAAACTTTGTTTGATAATTATCTTAGCTCATCTTAACCAAGAATTAGTTAAGTGATTCATTTGACCAAAGATTAATTATTAATTGATTAAATCAACCAATTTAACCAAAGTTTGATCATGATCTTGATTGGTAATTTAATTGAAGTTTCATGTTTAGTTTGATTTACATGATTAACTAAAAAAATTTGATTTTCATTTAAACTAAATTAAACCCAAAATACCAATAAAAAATTAGGGTTTTTGGGTTCATTGGATTCCTCTTGAAAAGATGAATCAATGAGCTTTATTATAATTTTTCATTAATTATTTTATTTTTTTATAATTTTTTGAGGTTTTAAGCATTTTTATGAACTTTTAAATTTCAAAATCCCTATTTTTCTATTTGATCTAGTCAGCTAGGATCACACATTACGCATGTCGATGTCATATTAGGCCACATGGTCGCCGGATTGAGTGAGAAAATGTGGTTCATAACTGTCGATCAAATATTGAGTCCGGATCAGCTCTCGCATCTAAGGGTTCAAATCAATCATCTATAATGCCTTAATCTCAACCATCCGTCCCATTTAATGGGGATTAGACATATGCCATGTTTTCTTTTCCATGGTCGACATACTGAGAGGGCACAATATTGATGTCGCCTTGAGTCGATCTCGATGAAAATACTGGAAACTCCTTATTTTCACTAGAGAAATTCTAATTTCATGTGTTTCAACTTCACAAATAAACAACATATATGGCCAACTATGATCAATGAAATTACCTCTTTTGAGCCAAGGTCGAGTGGTCAAATTGATTCAAAAATATTCTTGGATGTGATATAAAGCTCCAAGGTGAATATGCTCACTTGCCTCCCTCCTCACACCGGGGAACACTAGTCTCCACTACCTTTCACAGCTAGCTCAATTTGGGATCAAAGAAGGTGGGGAAAGCTCAATTTTTCTCTATGGATGATGATGAGTGTATAGGAAGTGTTTGAAGTTGCTAAAATAGGCTAAGGATGGGCTTTTATAGATGGTTGGCCTCCTCAATTGGTGGAGCTTGGTGGATCGGCCATGGGGATTTGAAGCCTTGGATTTTCTCTGAGGTGGTTAACTAATGGAATATTATGTTAAAGTCAATCAAGTGGAAGAGTTGGGAGAAGATTTGAAGGGACTAGGAATTTTGGAATTTTTTTGCAATTTTTCCCTCAAATTCAATCTTTTCCATTTGATCTCTTATCTAGCCACCAAAATTAAAGAGTCTAATTGCACCTGGAGGTCACTACTTTTGTATTGTTGCCAAAGTCCAAGTTGCATTTCATTGTTTAAAATTTAAGCTTGAGACAACTCATGTTAACCCAATTGATTTGGGTTGGATTAAGTGATTCATATTGGCTCATGGTCTTTGAATTTAAGCTTTAATTATGAATAAATGATCATTCAATTTCTTTGGGTTGAATTAACTAGGATTTAACTTGTTTTTAATTTAATTTGGCCAACTTTGTCCACCATTGACCAAAATGAGTTAAATTGATGTATATGATTCAATTCACTAATTTATATTTATATTAGATTTTAATCATGTTAAATGGATCATTTGGAATGACTTGGGTCAATTAATTTCATTTAATTTGGGTCAATTTTGGGTTTGACCCAATTTGACCTAAATGGGTCAATTTGGGTTAAATGCCTCAATTGGAATATTTAAAGCTATGTTTGAATTTAAAATATGTTTTGTGAATCATTTAGAGTATTCAAGATTGATTGATTTTAATTAATTTGGATTATAATTTGAGTTTGATTGATTTTGACTAAAATTAGGTTTATTGGGTTAAGATGGGTTCATTTAGGTCAAATGATCAAATTGGTCAAATTAAATCCAAAGACTAGTTTAATTATACTTATATATGAGTTTAAGATAATTTTTAATAATTAATTTGAGTTAATTTTAATTTATTTTAAATTTATCTCAATTAAATCTATTTGACTACTTGGGCTAAGTGGCTCAATTAGCCAATGTGCTTCAATTGAACTTAGTTTTATTTAGTCTTGTATTTAGATAAACTCTTGTGATAATTTTGAGCATTAGAGCATCTCAATTTGGGCAAAATTCAATAGGTTGGCTTTTGACTTGGTGGGGCCCACATTGCTCAACTTATTGTCAAATGGCTTGGTTGACCACTTTGAACCTCAACTGAATTTATTTTGAGTTCATTTATATTTATCCATTTCTTCTATGCTTTTGTTTTAATTTAATTTAATTTAATTTAATTTAATTTAGATTTCAATGAGGTTGGTCTTAAATGGGTTAATTAATTAACTTAATCACCCCAATTTAGGCTCAATTGAATTTATATTTTAATTTTAATGTGCTTGATTTTATTAAATTTTATTAGATTAAGTTTGTTCACCTAACGATTGGGTTAGGTCGGTCCTAGAAGGTTCACTAGGATGACCTAGGCTTTGGTTTTAGGATATTTGAGTTTGATTTGATTTCAAGTTTAGTTTTAATTTCATATTTATATTTAATTTGATTTATTATTTAAGTTTAAATTATTCATACACTTTAGTTTTTTAAGCATAATGTCCTAAGTGCTTAATTAGAAAACTCTTAATTATTGGGATGATGTCAACCTCATCCAAAAATGAGATCAACAATTACTTTTACACATTTAGAAGATTTCATATCTAATCTTAATACAACAAATTATGTGTGGAGGATTGAGAAATTTTTGTAAACACTTGAAGAGACTAATTCTATTTTGAAAAAAATATCCATGTCTCATTCAATTATTGTAAGGTTTATGCATTCAATGAAACGACTTCATTCACAATGTTGTGAGGCAACCTTCGCACCAATTATTTTGAAGCACATCACTGTTTTAGAAATGAATAGATAATTATGTGTAATTATCACCGCATGGGCCCGACACTTGGATTAAAATCCTAAACCTAGCATTTAAAGATCGAGCGGTTAACTTAAGATGGATTTAGATGCCTACATATGCTCCACCGATATTGGATACCCAATCACATGGCCTTAAAATGTTATGCGGCCCAAATTAAAATCAATGAACTAATTTTATTCTTGGGAATCATGCAATTATTTTAATGATTATCTAATACTTTTATAAAATATAATATCTTCTTTTGAATAACTAAGTTTAAATATATTGACTATGCACTTTCTTGAGTAGATTATCCCATATATATAGAGTCATAAGTCTTAGATTAGCATGATCCTCCTCCTCATATGGATTGGAGTTGATAGTGTTATTCATAACATCAAATAGTCGCTCTTAGATTAAAGATTTTATCTTACATTTGCATACGAGCATCAATGATATTAATTAAGAAATTTCATATTCAAAACTTAAACTTTGAGCCAAGTTGGAGACTTACCAATATTGATCTAAATGCAAAGATTTAATAAGTTGCTAAATTCTAAATGTTCAAATAAAAATCAACATCTAAATACTTGAAGCAAAATCCACTCCATACACTCATCCTCAACCATTTATTGTAGAGGGCAAATTAAAGATACTATAGCTCACAAAGAAGCTAATGTCAAATCATGTACATCACTATGTTTCTCAATCAATCTCATGCCGGAAGGATGTGGCTCGTGTCTTTATCCACGTGATTTGACCATTAGGCTCTACATATGATCGATTCGACCAAATTCCTTTGAATGGGTGGTTTTGTGGCCAAATATTATATTACGGTCATGGCGTGCTTCGTATGTTCTCTAATTGCTTTATCCCTTGAGTTATGAATCATACGGTGCACTTGATAGAATAAAAGCCATTTATAAGCTAAGGTAGACTTAAAGTTGTCTCCTTAGACAAACATCAATCCGTCTACAAGATCTATATGGATGATGCAAACTATGGTCGCTAAAATGAATTCTTTAGTTATGTTGGGTCTACATCTCCTCGACTAAAGTAGACCGGGGACCACTACAACCTAGAATGATAGAACTATAGGATCTTGATTGGAATCATCATTCCTAGACCATATTCTTTAAATTAACAAATGATTAATTTTCTTAAATCATAACTCCATTCACCAATACTATACACTAAGTAATTAATGATCTATTGACTAGCCTTAAAAAAAAAAAAGTTCTCTCTAACATTAGGGTAATTAACTATAGATGCTTACACCTATAAAATTTTGAAATTAGATCTAAAGTCCTCACAAAATGAGGGTGAAAATCTCCACATAGTTTTTTATCTACTTTCATTTGCCTTCAAAATTTGACTGATAAGTTCTAAACTCTCTTCATTAGGAGGTTGGTGGTGAATTTTTGAACCCAAATGGGTGCAAAAGATTTTTTTAAAATCTATCCCATTAACTTTTGTGCTCCCCTGCTCAACTAACCTAACCTTATTTCTAACAATACAACGACTCATCTAGTTTATTCCTAAAGACTAATTTTGTTCCATAACATTTTGATCTTGGGGTCTTGGGACTAATTTCCAAACATCATTTGTTACAAATTGATTCAACTCTTCTTTTATAGCAACAATCCAAAATTATCTTTTAATGCTTCTTCTATAATGTTAAATTCAATCTCAAATGTTGAATGATCTACAATATCTCAACTATGTCTTCTAGTCATAACTCCTTTTGAAGAATCTCCTATAATCAATTCCTTTGGATGATTTTAATTATATTTTATTATTTAGGCAATGAATCCTTCACTTTATCTTCCAAAGATATTTTCTTAAAATCATCATCCTCTCCATTAATAACTTCATTTCTAATGGAATAAATTAAATTTTCATAAAAAAATAACATATATTGATTCTACAATCATTTTTCTCTTATTGAAGACTCTATAAGCCCTCCTAGAAAAATAATATCTTAAAAAAAATACCATCATCTCGATTGCAATTAAACTTATGTAAGGACTTTTTTTCATTTTTTTAAAATAAAGTATTTACATCCAAAACATGAAAGAGTTAAATCTTAGGCTTCTTTTCAAAACAAAATTCAATCGGAGTTTTCTTCAAAATTGATCTCAAATAGATCTTATTCATCACATATCATTATTTAGCTTCTAAGCAAGAATATTTTGAAAATTTATACTAATCGACATAAATATATTTAATTCAATTAATATTCTTTTTTTTTATGTACTACTACATTCTATCAGGGAGCTCGGTAGAAAAATTAAATTTATCTCATATTTATCACAATAATCCTCAAATAATTTATTTCAAATTGCCACCATGATTAGTTTGAACCCTATTTAACAAAAGACATTATTCTCTTTAAATATATTTAGACAACTTTCAAACTCATAAAAAACATCATCCTTATTAGCTACAAGCAAAACTCAAGTATATTTTGATAAATCATCGCAATCATAAAACTATAATTCTTACCACCTAAGCAAATAATGCTAATATAACCAAATAAATCCATGTATAATAGCTCTAAAGGTCTAGAGTGTAAACAATATTTTTATTTTTAAATGAACTTTTAGAATGCTTACTATGAACGCTTGCATCACAAACATAATCAATGAAAATTTAATTTAGGCAATCCAACTACTAAATCAGTTTAACAATTTTATTACGTGTGTGCATGTTAATATGATCTCATGTGTCATATCCATATATCACCTTGAGTTGTTTTAAAATAATATAAATTCAAATTCACATCATAAAGACTATTTAAATCAATTAAATAAATATTTTTATGCCTATGTACTATTCATAAAATATTCTCATAATTTTTTATAAGACAATATGATGCATGAAATACCACATTCAAACATTTATCACTTAAAATGCCTAATAAAAATTATATTATATTTTAATCTTTCTACTAGAAAAACTTTATCTAAAGTGATAAAATTCTTACAAATAGAATCAATGTCAATAATCATTCCCTTTGCATTGTATCTATATGTAACATATCCTTCATCACTTGATTCTAAAATAGTGAATTTGTCCTTGTCACCCATCATATATCTTGAACATCCACGCTCAAGTATAACATGCTTTGATTTTACTTTGAAGACATTCCAAAAAGAAAATCACATGCTAACTTTTGGAACCCAAACATGTTTAGGTCAACATTTTAATATTGAAGCATGATATCTAGCATGTGGTTTGTGTTGTGTTGGTACCCATACATAAGATGATTTCTTAGTGGTTTGTAATCTACATGCATAAAATCAAGTTAAATATGTCCTTTCTATCTAATAGTTGCACAAAATATTAGATTGTATATAGTTTAACATGATAATTATGTGATATATGCATGTATGTGATGCAAATGATTTCTATTAGATGTTCTACTTAATGAAGCATTATAGTAAGCTTTTGAGTTCAAGCATAATTCTAATCTTGCTTTTAATAAAATATTCTCTCTTTCCAATTTGCATACAATTAAAGAATGATCTAATAAAGAATTAATTTATTTTTAAGTCCTCATATTTATTTTTTAATTCATAAAAATGCATATTTAGATTTTTATATTCTTTTCTAAGATTTATATTTTCTTTTAGTTTCTTATATTTAATGACTAATTCATTAAAAGCCTCATATAATTCATCATATGATATATTATTATATACCTCTTTAGAATTTAGGTCGATTATCCTCTTGCCATAAGACACATGTTGATCTCTTTATATAATGAACTTGAACTTGATTCATCTCGAATCTAGATTAGCCCATAAAGCCTACTTCTTCTTCGGTATTTTTTTCATATTGTTCTTCTTTCTCTCTCTACATCAATCTCTTTTTCTTTGAATCAACAAGTTTTGGATAATCACCTCTTACATGTCTAGGCTTTTATAGTGGTAATAAATAATCCCTTCACCTAAGAAAAAATTTTAGTTCAAAATTTATAATTTTTAGATTTTTATACTTTTGATTCTTTTTTTCTTAGTAAGTTCCCAAGCCTTTTGGATAGTATGGCCACTTCATCACTATCATCATCCGAGCTTAAGGAGCTAGGCTCATCACTATCATCAACTTGTAATACAATGATTATTTCTTTCTCTTTCTCCCTTTTGTTGAGTTATCCATCTTATCCCTTTGAGTAATAACCTATTCATGTACTATTAGAACCCAAAAGTTGATCAAGTGGATAAGTAGATAAATTCTTAACTTCAATAGTTGTTACTTTAGCATTCCAATCTTTTGGAAGACATTTAAGAATCTTGTAGACTAAGTCTTGATTCTTATATATTTTATCAAGAGAATATAATGTGTTAATTATTTTAATGAATCTAGTATATATATCAAAAATAATTCAATAGAAGACATGAAAATAACTCACATACATGAATAAGTTTATTTATGTGAGTATCTCTAACTTCATTAGTTTCATCATAAGTTATAATTAATTTATCCCATATTTTTTCTGCTATACTTAACATAGAAATTTTCATGTAATCATCGCAAAAACACAATGTATTATAAGTCCTAGCATTTAGTTCATCAAGTTCTCTCTCTACAATCCATTTCTCATAAGGTTTTTCACTTTAATGTCTTACTTCTATAGTGGGTGTGTTTATTGATGTTAATATATACCAAAAATATGCATTGACCTCTTAAAATTATACTAATTATATTCTTTTAATAATAAAATGGCACATCATCTAAAAGTAGAGGTCTATGAGTGGATTGTCTCTTAGATAGTGAACCATTAAAAAAAACCTTGTGTCATAGTGAAAATTATATACTCACGGATGTTAATCCACTAAAAGAGCATAGGCTCGATACCAATTGTGAGTCACTATAGCACCAAAGAGAAGAGTGTATTAGGTGTTTTAAAAATTTATAAGATAAAGCTTCAATTTTGACTTTTAGTTGAAAATTATGTTTGGATTTAATAATGACAAGTTATAATTCTCAATCCAACAAAAGTAAAGTATAGTAAAGTAAAGAGAGACAACAAGCACATAATGTTTTGCATGGTTTGACCAAACCTCAAAACAACCTATGTCCACACTTAGCCACCCCCACTAAGAATCCAAGAAATACAAAATAGCTTACAAACTAAACTCTCCTATAATGGGGCTAGTATAACCCTCAAGACAATAATATATGTACTCTCCTACAAATGGGCGAGTACAACCTCGATAAAATTTTATAAAGCACTAAAAGAAAAATACAAAAATAACAAATTTAGATATAATATACATTTAACAAATCTACTAAGCTATCTAAATCAAAAGAGGATCTCCAAACTTATAAATAATTACTTTACAACTTTCAATAACTTCTCAAATAAGTTTGACAAGATATAATACTCCCTTAATTTTCATAAAATGATTAAATAAATATTTTAAAATGATCTTACCAAAATTTTTATATTGATGCAATTTATAGATTAATGCAAAAATAATTTTAATAATGAATTCACAATAGTCTATTATACAATAAAATAAAGTTAAACAAATAACAATTTTAATTTTAAGATGAATTATAACAAATATGTATATAATAAAGTAATTAACTCTCCACTAAAAATCTTTTCCATTAATTATTAAAGAATAAACACAATAAGCTAACTAATTTTCAGCAAGATAAGAAATTATTTATATAAATTATATTAGTTGGAATGAAATGATAAGTACAAAATTTAATAATTCAATCTTTTATAAACTATATTTTGATAATAAAACTTAATATATAATAAATCTAGGAAATAACATAAAAATTTAACAAATAATTACTTTTATTTCAAATAAAATGATACTTTAAATTAATGTAAAAGATCACAAAATACTTAAATATAATTGTGTAGGATAGAATAAAGAAAATTAGGCAAGGTTTTGTTTAAAAGGAAAAATCTATCAAATATAAAAATACTATGAAAAATGATTCTTACCACCTAATCATAATTCACCATGTCTCAATCTCCTCAACCTATTGTATCTTCATCACACTACTGTTCGCAATGCCTGATGAAAACTATGAAACAATGAATAGTGACTCATTTAGTGAATCCAAAAATAGTAGTGACAAAGATGGACCAGCATCTCACCAACCTAGTGATGGTGGTCCCATTGCAAGTGATGATCCTATTAAGGATTACTCATTCAAAAAGATGTTGTAGATAAAGACCATATGATTTTCACTAATGGATATATGTGTATTTATCAAATAACAAGAGAATGAGATGAAGATGTAGTATTCGATGGGCCATTTGAAAACACCTGCTCTCACATGTGTCGATATACCAAAAGAGTTGTTTGAAGATATATGCTTTCCAAGTTGAAAGGACCTTCGGTTTGCATTGAGAGACGAGTCAATAATTAATAATGTGGAGTTCTATACAACTTGCTCCAATAAAAATAAATTCATAGTAGTTTGTGCACAACATATTAATCCTTCTAAAGCTTGTATATAACATGTGCACGACAATCACAAGTGCTTGGGAGATGCATAGAAGATTGGAAGTTCTATTGTGCACATGCGTTAATCCAATTATGATTAGGGGTCATCGATAGTGCATCTCCAAATTCATTAGTTACTTCATATTACTTGTGATAAGGCACCCAATAGACCTAAAACTAAGAAAGATTATTGAATCTAATGGAAGTAAAGTTCAATATCAAGATTTCTTATATGAAGCAATGGGATGCAAGATGCAAGGCCATCAAAGAAATATTTGGTACTTTGGAGGAATCGTATAAGTCTGTTGCTCGCTCATGAAAATTATATGCTATGTCATGCCAAGTTCAATTTATAGGATCCATATTAGCTCTCATCATTTTAAAGATTATTTTGGGCATTCAACCTTCGATATTAGGTTGGGAACATTGCAAACCAATGATGTGCTTAGGCAAAGACTGCCTTTGTAAGTATAGAGGACCTTTGCTCACTATAGTTGGGATTAATGCTAATAATGGCTTGTTTTCCCTTGCATTCACTATTTTGAGTTTGAATCCAATGAATCCTAGCTTTGGTTTCTAGTTACCCTTCATGAGTTGAACCAACTTTCACTCCATAAGTGACTTATGTATAATTTCATATAAGCACGAGAGTTGCTACATGGATTGTTAGGACATATTTACGTGGGATGATCATCATCATTATTTGAGGCATCTACGAGAAAATTTTAAAAAGTTATTAGAAAATGGGAATAGAGATGTGGAATTTCTTTATCAAAAATGTATAATGCAAGAGTGCTAATGATAATTATATTTTTAATCATTAATGTATAATATAAAAAATGTAAAAGTGGAGGCATATCGTGGTTGATTGACCTTGACTTAAGTGGAACTTAGTCTATAATGGTAAGATGAGATATGATACAATGACTTCAAATACATCTAAGTGTTGTAATGGGGTCTTGAAACATGCACGAGGACTACAAATTTAGGTTGTTATTATGTGCATATATATATATATATATATATATATATATATATATATAACAAACATTATGGCATTCTTTCTTAAGAAGCTCAATAATATGACCCGTGAAGAAGAAGCAATGAGTCAATGTTTGCACAAGAACAATAGTTTATTGCATGTATGAACGAAGGCTAGACACTATCTTGAGCCCACGAATAAAGTCGAGATGCAAGTGTTGACATATCATGCTCTCTTATAGAGTGGACTTCATTGATGAAGGAGTTTCATGTAGCGGTAATATAGAGAAGATTAAATCATTTCATATATTTCTTGAAGTAATATATGCTACAGTTCTATAAGCTAACATATACCGTGAGTTTCATGTCATCTTGAATCACACCAAATGGCCATAATATGATGAGTAATGTAGAATTATTGAGTTATTACTAGCAAATTATAGATGATGATCTGACAGGCTTCCCACAAGTAGATATAAAAATAGCATGATAAGAGTACAAGTCGTAGCAATCATCTATGTAGCATGTGTAACACAATGGATCATAATAGGTCATCTTGCCCATATAATCTTAATAGTAGAAGGTACATCATCCACCATAAAATATTACTTCCCTTTTAATATTTACATTAATTTTATATTGCTATCAAATTTTCACGTTATATATCAATGCTCTTGTAATCAAATTTTGTTGTTATTTTTATGAAAATTAAATTGTTCTATTAAATGCTTTTTTTACAATTTTGTATACAGGTAGGATGGCCAAGGAAGCTTCTTGGTTGGCTAAATGTCAATGTCGAAGGCATGCTAAGGAAGATGATGTTGCTTACAGTCTTGCACCACCAGAGGTGTACCTCAAGATTACCTCCCTATGCAAATACATACAACTACTCACCTAAACTCGTATGTTCTATTCATTGTTTTTTTCATGAATGGTATGTAACATCACAATGATATTTTTTATGCCTTATTTATTTTGGGAATATACTTAAAGCCGCATCACACCAACTCATGCTTAAGGAGTGGCTTCTTAATTGTCTCGCTCATAAATGGCTTACGTGAAGTTGGATTAGATTGTGTTAGCCAACTATAGTATATCTACTGGACCATCACCTATTCACTACATTGGTGGAAAGATGACTTTGAAACCAACTAATTTCATCTACTTGGCGATGATAATAACTTTATAGGATGTGTCAATGATACTAGGTGTATGTATGGATAGGCCTCCTTTTGTAAGTCATGTTATGGTTAAACCGGAAATGATCGCATACTTGGCAAGGCTATTAGGACAAGCTATTGGATTGGAACCCAAAGCCAAATGTTGTGTACCATGATTGAACCACCCCAACATCACATCTACCTTTAAAATGGCACAAGATCATGTGCAAACTTGCATGTCATTAAGTTGGATTAGGTGAACATTTATAAGAGATAGTTGCATAGACCGACATTGAGCTTACCGGTTTATGCGGACATACATCTTGTTCACCATTAGCTCCTTCTTGCTCCCAAATACATCAAGGTCGAGGTTCATTTGTAATACCTATCACTGTTGAAGGATTTGGAAGTATTCAACACACTTTCATTAGAAGGGGAATTGTCAACTCACATATATAAAGAGCTTTTGAGGCAACAAAACCAAAACAAGCTAAATGGCTAGTTATTTGCACTTACTATATATATGGTCTTGGAGGCATATCCATGTTGAAAGGCCTACACTATGTACATTACATGCATAAGATAAATGAATTGAGTATTGGCTTCAAGTAAACTTGTAATACTTCAACAACAAGAACAAGTTACTAACCAATGTTTATGATCATCTTTTACTAAGGGTTATATGGACTAGGTGCAAAAAGGGTACTTATGAGAAATGGTGGGAAATGTCAAGATATATAGAGGTGAGCTTGCTAAGTTTAAATAGAGTTGGGTATGCATTTAAGTAGCTATATTCTCAATATTTATAATTTGGATTGTTCTCTTATTGTTTATTAAGTAGGTGATTTGGGCCCTATAAGTATGAAATCAGACACTGGCATATATTTGGATAGCATGTGTTCCTCATCACCAAGAGGGTGAGGACACCAATAGGGTTTTATGACGTTTGGGCACCACGCATGATGTGGCACCAATGGATCCTAGATTCAAAGAGTTGATGAAAAGCATGCATTGACTACCACCAGTGCACAAGTTTATGAAAGAACATAAGAGATTTGATTTTAAGTATTGATGATTACAAGAGGACAAACAAGGTGTTATAAATCGCTACATAAGTTGGTACAGATCATGGGCATAAATGTACTTGTTGAAAGCCCCTACTAGCCCACCAAACATATTATCCTAGAGTACCAGGAGAATGAGAACTTCTAGTCCTCTTTCTCACATTATCTTGAATGCTCTCTTAGAATTTGAATATTGACTTTCAATTTCTTTAATTCAAATAAACTATATATTTCTTAGCATCTGAGAAGATCTTTCAGCCTTATTTTGAGCAACCTAGCAAATCTAGGTTACATGCAGCTATATATAAGTTGAAGGAGTTAACTAGGGATTTTAGACTACACATGCTTATTAATGATATACAGACCCATGTCAGTAAAGGATATGCTTCATCAATCTGCTTCAGCACCAGACACAAGCATCGGATTTGGTGAATGACCATCTACATATTCTGATCCTAGACCATCAACCTACCAGCACCATTCTTAAACGTAATTATGGTCTACATTTGACTATGCCTTCCACCAGCAACTGTATGTGCCAATCACACCTTCTCCATTTGTTATCTCTTAAACTTTGTGGATGACACAGGGAGAATCACAATATCATATTAGTTAGTGGGGAGAGCTACACCATTAAGAAAATAACTTGCACCATATGAACCCCAATCACAAATAGGACAGAAGGAGTAGACTCAAGAAGAAGTTCATGTTGAGATTATATCATGGTGATCAAAGCAGCACTGATCAATATATCGAGAGTAATACAATTCCCCTGACACCATCATCGATAGTAGTTTAGAGTTGTTACATTGTATATATATTTTTATTTTATATCAGTATAGATCGGATCAAACTAACTTGAAATTTGATCGAATTTATCTATTATTAAAAAAATTTAAATTTATATATAATACTTTTAAATTTATAACAATAAAATTATTTCTAAAATTAAATGTATAAAATTATAACTTATAATCTTTTATAATAAATATAATATATTTATAAATATAAATATTATTTTTTTAAATCATTTTTTATTTCATGCACTTAATCTAATTTTTTAATATTTTTTAATAATCATTTTATTAAATTTAAACTACTTGATCAAAGTGAGACAACACCATTCTAATTAGAGCAAAAAAAAAATGAAATGTTCAATTCGAAATCAAAATGAGTGAGCTATAAATCAAATGCTCAAACCATGAGCCGATCTCGGCCACTCAAAAAATATTTCAAACCGATTTCAAACCAATCTTAGATCCGCTCATTAAACCCTACCTACCCACAGTGCAATATATTCTCAAAATTACACCTGCATAAACAAAATCACTAAAATTTATCTACATAAAAATTATATATAAAATTTTATTAATTTTTCGACGATATCAAAATCATTCAGATGAGAAATAATTAACAAGTTATGTCAATTTTATTGCTGTTGGGTTGGCTATTTTCAGAATTTCACTAAGAAAGATGAATATCTGTAAAACTATGACTTGCACACACAAAATCACTAAAGTTGTCAACACTAAAGCTTAGAAAATCTTGTTCGGTTTCAAATGATAAAAAAAAAAAAAAATTTGTTCAATTTGGACGAGAAATGAGTGACGTTGATTTTATTGCTGTGTAGATTGTTTTCAATTTTGTTGCTACTGGATCGATTGTTTTCAAAATTTCACTAGGAATGCCGACTATTCACAAAAAACTGCAACTTGTATACACAGAATTACTTAAAAGTTGTCGACACAAAAATTACAAAAAATTTCATGAACTTTCTAACAATGCTAAAACTGTTCAATTCAAACAAGAACTGAGTGTATTATATTGATTGATTTTATTATTGCTAGGTCAGCACAGATTCAATTTGTGATAAGAACTACATGAATTTGTAAAACCCGCAACTTGCACATTATAATCACTAAAAGTTATAAATACAAAATTATAAAAAATTTATTAGCTTTTCAATAATATCAATATCATTCATTTTCAATAAAACTTGAACTGAGTTATTTAGATTTCATTGTTGCTGGATCAGGACGAGTCGAAACAGACTCTGTTGGAATTTTAAGAAATATACAAATAATCAGCCGTCTATTTAACAAGCAACCAGATGACCGGCCAGTCACCCATAAAACGACAACTGTATCTACCATAATTTCTTTTTTAACCTCCGATCAGTCTTTTAGAGAAAAGGAGTTCTTATTTTAAACTTTTGGCAGAACAAATCTCACAAATAAGATAAAATATCAACCTACAAACAAATCATGATGACCATAAAAAATGTTACGAGTTGAAAAAAGCAATCATCAAAACCGAAAAGTCACAAGGCAAACAAATCGCACAAATAAAATCTAATATCAACCTACAGACAAATCAATATGACAAAAAATGTTACGAGGTGAAAAAGTAATCTATCAACACTGAAAAATTGTGCAAAATATCTTAATCTATTGGTTAAAATTTTAACTTTCAACCAAGAGTTCTTGATGTCCTGTGTGTGAGTTTGTAATTAAAACTTATATATCCCTCCCAAAAAAAACACTGAAAAGTTACATCACAAACAGATTAAATGTGCGTGCAACATTCATAAACCTCAATAAGCCAATTTATAGACACGGAAGATTGTTCAACATCCTCATTCCAACTTAAATGTATACATATTGATCAAGGCATATTTTAGAACATTATTTTGCTGTTTGGGAAATGAAACATCCAGGAGCAAACGTATAGCGTGACAGTCCCACTCTGTTAAGTGACATCAAAATACATACAAACATGCATAAACAGGAGGTCGTAAACCATTACAGAACGGTGAATTACAAACAACCATATCTACCGCTTAGGTAACGGCAAAAAAATCGTTCAGGGACCTACTGCAACGGTTCAAAATGCGCCACCTATCGACAGTCTCACCAACATATTCAGTTTCCCAAAGTTTCAATATTTACTAGTAAACAAACCACCTTTTTTTTAGTTTAAAATTGTTTTGTAAAAGAAAAATACAAACCTCTCCAGTCGTCTTCTAAGATAATGAACATTGGTCCAGAGTTGTCACCATTCAAAAATCAACTCTGATTGGGGTTATGCAATCGTCTCACAGATTCTACGACAGTAAAGATGTCCTGCAGCGAAGCACATGCAGTTGAATATTGCCAACATTTGAGAAATTTGTAGATCACCTCTACAGTAAAGTTAACAATGATAAACATTGATCAGTTAGTGTTCTATTAAAGGCGTACGATTAACCAGCTTTTTCCTGCATAGCAAAATCTAACGGGATGAGAAGGACTCAGTTCTGCACAAGAATAACTTCTACTGAATTAAAATGAATTGGGATAATCTACAAATATTTCAATGCTGATATTGGGATTCCATTATTCAAGACCCCAATTAAGATTGTGAAATCAGGATACAAGCTTTGGAAAAGGCTATTTTACACAAAATTGGAAGGTGGGGTGACAGCTCATAAAGCTCACAATGAGGGTTTGACTTGCACATTATCATATACTTTCTTCATGAAGCCACAGCCGGGACAACTTTGATTGACATACGAAGGAAGATGAGGTTGCATAACTTCACATAGCCCCATGAAAACAACTAAGCAGTCAAATCTCCTTTGCTCGAATATATACTTCATCCAAAGTATAGAAACCCATATCAGGGGAAAACAATTCTGATTTTCCACAAGGTTCCATGAATTTTTCACTTATATCATGAATCATGAGAGGCTTGGACCATCAAAGTAATGCGCTTACCACTGTCCACACGATGGTTTTCACCCTTGTATCCCGTCTGGAGAATGCAACACAATTAAATTTAATGTACATCCTTGCACGAGACTGGTATTTTAATAAACTGATACAATACCTCCGCTGGATTATTATCAGGTTGGAACCAACGGTAGAACGCCAAGATGAATAACAGCAGGTATCATCTTGAAAAGTAATGGGGTGGTCACCTGCAATTTGACCTCATAAATTACTCAAGTTCGCTGCTCAGAAATGCCAGGAAGGATTTTATGTTTAGTAAAGTGTCACAATAGGCAAGTGATAGATTTAATCAAGTAAGATCAGCAAAATTAATGGAAAATTCATAAAGTTAGTTTCCAACTTGTAGCTGTGAAATTTATGCTCTAGTTCAGCTTTTGACAAGTATATAAGAAACCCCTAAATACACAAAGTGAGGTCTAGTGTTAAGTGTAAATACCAGGCTTAAAGCGGTCGTCCCCAGAAGGTATAATTTCCCTGTATAGCAGCCGAAATAATGGTTAATGTGAACAAATCATAGTAGTAAAATAGATAACCAAAACAAGTTGCATGCGAACAATATTTGGTTAGTATGAAATCCATCAAGCAAAACATTGTTGAAGACAAACACCAATTTGCAATGTTCTTGCTCCGCAATGAAATCCATATATTGATTTCCCGCAAGTGGTGCAAGTCAACTTGCCTTAAAGCAAAATTTTTACTTTAAGCTCGGAACTAGTTTGCTTGCAAACTAAGAGAGTACCAAGAACAAAATAACATTTGATATACACATTTGAACAAATTCAAAATGCTCGTAGGTTCTATAGGACGGCTACTCATGGAAGCATCATCACAGGACTCTTCTCATGCTTCAATAAAAAACTTTTATTAGACAGCAGTGCATGTATTTATTACTCGAATAAAATACTAGCACTGTATGCAACAAAATGCTTCAATGAAAAATTCAGAGTAGATTGCTTGCAGGCATGAATGGTTCCACAAGAAAATGGGACTATGTTTTAACTACACAAAAAAGGAAAATTATTGCATGAATGGTTCCACAAGAAAATGGGACTATGTTTTAACTACACAAAAAAGGCAATTATTATGACAGTTTTAACTATGGAAGAGCTAGTCATGGGACTATGTTTTCAGGCTGCCTCATCCTTCGCATTTATGGGTAAGTCGCCTAACAATCCTTCACATTAAACAACACTCTCGACAACATCTATATTTCTGTGATGCATAATTTGCAAAGATATTACTGTTGTGCAGTATGGAGATAGCTTAAATTGAAAAATGCTGCCTGAATTTATGATTTAGATGTATATAAATAAAGAGAATAGAAAAATCTGTCATCATGTAACAACCTCAACTAAATGAAGATTTGAAGCCCTACTTAGAAGAACAAAAGCAAATTCTCCAATCTGTGCCAGCGACATACCAACCTACAAACGTGATAATTCAATTAGCATTTGAGTAACTAAATATACAAGAGAAGATGTGAATGGAGACAAATTACTAGAACTGATGTCTTGTTTGAGTAACCAAATCCCTTGACAACAGTGGTTGCCACTAAGGTCTTTACGATGATCACTAAAATAACAGCAGCAAGTAAAATATCCACATGATTCCAAAGGAAATGAACATGAATTAGCATTCCAATGCTTGCAAGAAAGAGAGCAGCAGCAAAGAAGTTCGAATGGGTTCTATCTGCAGAGAAAAGAAACCTGAAATAAGATAATATATATAAAAAAACAATAAGGTTCACCACCAATATCATTTTAAAAAAAAAGTACACTGCCTTGCAAAAAAATAAAAGTCAAAATCATAAAAAAAGCTTTCTCAGTTCACACGTTAACCATCTCAAACATCTCGTATAACTAAAACTAAGCATGATCAGAGAGTGGCCTGGGAAAAGTTTGATGAAAACAGTTTTGAATCAGGACTTCCGTGAGACACCTATGTAAGAGAGACCATCTGCAAGTCAACCAACAGAACAGAGATGGCTCAACTCTATTTTAATTAATAAAAACTTGAAATGTTAGAAACTGTGATTGCTTGCATAAGTTAGAATGCCAGTCAATTTCAATCCAAAATCTATCCATATTTAGAATGCAACATCCTACAAAATCTTTGCACTTATCTATTCAGAGTTTCATTACCATGCTTGAAAACCCAGCCATATAGTTGTGAAACGATATAAAGTAAAATAAAATAAACACCTCATGTTCCACTTAATAAGAATGAATGAAAAGATTCATTAAGCTGACATAAATTACTAGGATGATGAGAAATATTAGGTAGACCTAAATTAGTGTGATTAGGCCAACGATGATAAGGATGATGATGAAAATAAAAACAAATGCTTAGAAGACAACCAATGCATCTGTGTGGCAGTGGGGATGATTTGTGGAGGGAGGGTGTGGGTGAGTGAAGATTTTTGTATGCCAGGCAGAAATATGAATGAGGAAGGCTAATGATGCAAAACTAGTAACAGAAAGAGATGAGAAAAGAATCTGAAATCTACAGTAGAAAAGAAGGGAGATGAGAGTAAATAAGCTAGAAAATAACAACAATAACAACAATAATAACAACAAGCCTTTATCCCACTGCTACATGAATCATTCTCTATTGTTTCTGATTAAATGACATTCTCATTTAATTCTAATAAAATAATATTATTTTTATACTTTCAAATTGAGTTTTTTTAGGTCTATCTCTCTTTCTTAATATAAGCTAAATTTAATACATCTACTCTCCTAATTGAGAACAAATCATTTGAGGAAACTCTCTCTAATCTGCGCCATTTGCTTCTCTAACCTTTTCATGTATATATATTTATTTCATATTATCTCTTAAGTGTAAAGCTAACTCATCCACCTAAGCATCATCGTATTGCAACACTTAATTTATGCATCTCTTTTACAAGCCAAAATTTTGCATAATAAAGTATTGTAGGTCTCAATCACACCACCATCTTATAAAACTTATTCTAAGTCTAGCGATACTTTTCTATCAAACAATTGGCTTAATTCATTCCTCCACTTCAACAATCCAGCATGCATTCTACTAATGCATCCCCATCTATTTCACCATCACTCAACAATAGACTCAAGATATCTAAAACATTCACTATTTTAATGACTTGGTTACCCTTGTCACAACCCCACCACTATATCTACTACTAAAATTACACTTCATATATTCGGTTATAGATCTACTTCAACGAAGTCTTTAGACTCCAAGTTTAACCTCCATAATTCAAGTTTTTCTTAAACTCTCTCTATAGTCTTATGAATAAGAAGAATATCATTAGCAAAACAATACACAAAGGTACATCCTCCTATAAATGTCTAATAAGAACATCCATAACTAAGGCAAAAGATATGGGCATAAAGCTGACCCTTGATGTAATCCCACTAAAATAGAAAAATACTTGATCAATCCTCATTGTGTTCGAACACAAATAACAACTCCAATATACATATCCCTAATGACTTGAAAATATGTAGTATTAACTTCTTTCTTTGATAAAACTCTCCAAAGTACTTCTCTTAATACTTTATCATATGCTTTTTCTAAATCAACAAATATTGTATAAATCCTCCTTCCTCTATACTTCTCTATCAAACCTCTGAAATGAATAACAATCATAGTAAATTTGAGAGACTTTTGTATCTCCCATAATTTTAATGTAAGGAACATTAACTTAATTTCTCTATAATTTGCACTCTAAATTGTCACCTTTATTCTTGAAAATAGAAACTAACAAACTCTTTCTCCGCTCATCTAACACCTTTTAAGTCTTTAAAATAATATTTAAAAGTTTAGTAAGCTAAGAAATTCCATGATCTCCAAGGCATTTCCACACATCTATTAAAATGCAATCAAGTCCTACTCCTTTTCACATTTCATTTTCTTTAAAATCTCTCCAACTTGAATTTAGTAATAGGTAAAAAACAAAATCTCTAATTTTATTTAGAAACTAGGATCGCTAAGTTAATCAAATTCTCACAACATTCATTGAAAAGTGTATCAAAATATCGTAAGCATTTCCACACATTTACTAAAATATCAAATCCTACCGCCTTTTCACACTTGATTTTCTTTGAAGCCTCTCCAACTTCAAATTTACTAATACAATAAAAAATAAAAAATTATAATTTTATTTAGAATACAAAGATCATTATATTCTCACAATTTTCATTACAAAATTTACAAAATTTCTCATCCACCGTGTTGAATATCATCTTCTAAGACAAGTATTTTTGAATCTTCATCCTTAATGCACTTCACATAAAATAAATCTTTATTTATCATATCTCTTCACCGGCTAACTTATACACAAAATATTATCTTCTATTATATAAATCACAAAATGATATCACATATTGTTTTCTTAAAATCCTATAGTTCACTCAATATCTTTCTCAATTCTTTAAGCTTTTACATCTAAACAAATTTTTATAAGAAATTTTTTTATTTTTTATCTTCTCTTGTATATTTTGACTAGCACCATTATTTTTTTTACTAATATAAGTTTTTCCTGATTCTCAAGCATATTTTTGCAACTTCCTTAATATCATTATTATTTTTTTCCCACATAATACTAACTTCCTAATTAATATCTCAAGTCCCAAGATCTTATAACTTACTCTTAGAAATATTTTATTAGTAATCTTTAAGTATCACAATCTAATTCTAAGATAATATTTCATTTTATTTTTCATCTTCCACCCTTCATCTTAAAATCTAAAATCAATAGTTGATGTATGTCTTAAACTTTCACCTAGAATGATCTTACAATTTTACAATCTAAACAATCAATTTTTCTTATAAGAATATAATCAATCTGTTTTATTAAATCCATTCTTATAAGTGATAATAAACCTTTGTTAAAAAAAATATTAATAATTATAAAATCATGAGTCAAAGAAAAAATCTAAAATGATCTTCATAGTCACCCAAATCTATAACCACCATGGATGTCTTTAAAATCTTCAACCATTCTACAAATGTCTATTTAAATTACCTCCAATAAATACTCTTTCTTCAAGAGCAATCATTATTATTAGTTCTTTAAGACATTTCAAAAAAAAACTTTGAACATATATCCAAACATACTTGAAGAGCATAAACATTTATAATATTAATAATCTTAATATCAACAATAATCTTTAAAATTATAATTCTATCTCCAATTCTATTAATTTTCACAACCTTATCCTTGAAACTCTTATATATAATTACAACTACACATTTACTAGTATGACTCTTACCTAAATACAAAAGTTTAAAACAAACAATCAATCTCCTTAGCATTTTCCCAAACTAATTTAGTTTCTTGAATAAATAAAATATTTATCTTACTAGTAGCCATAATATATATATATATATATTCCAACTTTATATCCTAATTTTAGGATCATGGACTAACTTTGCCGATAATATGAGAAACCTTGATTATTTAACACTACAGGAACCAATGTAGTGGCCCTTTACAACACATTGCTTAAAAATGTTCTAGCATTGACACAATATATTAAAGATTCATGTCATGCTTTTTCGACAAATATTGTGTTGGTTAACTACATCTCTTATTAAAATTCAAATAAATCATAAAATAATCTACAAATTGTTCAAATGCATATATTCTACTAGGTTTGACCAAACACTTCTTTTAAAGAGTTTACACATAAGCCCTATCTTAAAAGTGGAGAAATTATATAGCTAACGAGCGTCTCTTTCATCTTTAGCACATACAGGAAAATCATAGGAAGTAGAATCCCTTGCATCTTCATGAACCTAGAGGCAGAGGAAGTGGAGGGAGGAAAACGAAACAGAGCAAATGGATTATTATGATTCTAGCCATCACTCAAAGTGAAAATGAGGCTTCAAAAGAATGGAGAGTAAATAAGAACTCTTCCAATCAGATGTGTGTCAAAGAGATTAGAGAACGAGGGCAACAAGGGATGGCAGGGTTGAGAAATAAAGTAAAAGAAAATTGCTGGACTACTACAATTTTATTTACAAGTAGAAAAGGGCTTTTGATGTATCTTGAAATCATTAAAATTTTACTTTGCATTTGCATACGCTAAACACCAGAAATTAAATATATGCAAACCTAAATACTTCCTATGCAGCTCCTGGGGCAAATCAGTAATGTCTTAGTGTAGATTTTGTTCCTAGAGAAATAGCAATCTCAGCTGCAACCAGTAACCAAAAGGCATTGCATGAAAAGATTTTAACACATCTCGTTGCCGATAAAAAAAATAAAAAATATAGTTTCCAAATTTTGCCTTTGTAAAGCACATCTCTATTACTTATCAAAACAAGGGTTTTACATGTACAAATGTGATCTAAGAGGTAATTAACAATCAATGACCCAATTGGTAGAAAGAGATGAAAGATTAAAACTGAGAGTAAAGCAAACAACCAATGACTCAAAATCATGTCATAGTGCCAGCAGAGTTGACACACAACATGCAGAAAAAAGTTTAATCCTAAATTCAAACCCATATTTTCAATATAAATGGTACAAGTTCACATAAATTAAAACGAATAAGAATCAATATTATTGTTTTCAAAAATTTTAACTACAGAAATCTGAAATAAAAAAAGACCCACTTGCTCGAGTGTATGCTGTGCAAGATCAGTTGTAGAAATCATCACCCCGCAGCAAAAGAACCAAGTTCAAGGCTCAGTCCCAATTTGTCACTGCACTGCATAGGTAGTTAAACGAGAAATAAAAGAATAAGTACTTAACCCATTTTAATTTTTCACTGCACTGTAGAATCATTGTTTATAGGCATAAGCCTAAACAAGGCAAAAACAAAACAAAAAATGTAAAATATAAAAACAAGCACTAGGCAAAACTTGATTGGCAATCACTTGAGTTTAGAAGCACAGATAAAAGATCGGTAGTACATAGTTTCCTATTATATATATACAGTTTCATTACAACGCAGGATCAAACTGGTAATTATCTGAAGCTTTCTAACTGAAAAATTATCCAATGCAGAAGTAAAAGAGCATTTAAACAATAAAAGCAACACGCCCAACTAACTGATTTTTCATTATTTTAATGTTATGATCAAGTTCCCAATCTCTACATATACAAAATGATTATTTTGAGCAACATTCTAATCAAACACTTGTTTTCAATGGAGAAGATGATTAGAGTTAATAAAAGAAACTCAAGAGGTAAAGATTTCTAAGGGAAACTGGGCAGCTGTTTTATTTATTTGAATGACGGTGATCGTATTTTTTCACCGGTATGGAAACACAAATATTGCACGGAACAAGCACAGAATTCAGATCACCAAAAAAGAATATAAGACACGCACAAGTTGGACATGCCATCACATACACAACTACTTTTAAAAAAATAAAAATAAAACTTTTGCTACTTATAACAGGATTTTTAAATCAAATATGAAAGTAATAGGAATAACATCATATTTAACTAAAGGTAATATTTAGAAATAATTATAATCAAATTATGTATGTAAATGTATTAAAACAATTTTAACGTGAAAACCTTAAATAAACAAAAAAATGAAAAAAATTCCAATCAGTACCATAAATGTTGTAGTCCTCAGTGACCCGGAAAAAGCTTGGATTTAAATCCCTCAACTCCCACCCACCAAAAAAAACCTAAAAAAAATGACAACTGATTATCTCGTATTGAAATTATTTTTATTTCTTCAAATATCGGACACAAAACTTTGATATGTTAACACTTGTCAATGCAGTATCACTATAAGATATAAATTTTGAACATTGCATGCCCTTTCAATCTATGCCTTTTATCATTTGAAACGTCAATGCATCCTACATTTTAAGAAAAATACGCGCATAAAAGCATTAACAACAAACAGTCAACTATTTCAACTCCAACAAAGAATTAGTCTTAGAGATAAGTGTTCAGGGTACAAACCCAGGCAACAAGCAAACAGAAAGCAACTGATGCCAACTGGTAAAGCTCATTGGTCTGCACTTGAGTAAATTTGTTAGAAATAACTACAAATATTAATACATCTCATAACCCCCAATTAATTTTTACAGTTGGTACTAAGTTAAAAACATCATACCTGAGATGAAAGGTTTATCATTAGCTTAAGGAACCAAGGGACACATGTCCGGGAAAGAATAGAAAGAATTGTCAAGAAAGTGCACAGCACGACCAAACTGGTGAAAAGAATTTCATAAATACAGCCATTAGAATTAGAATAAAATATCATAAATATACTTCTCAGAAACATGCAGAAATCATCATTAGAATAAATATGCAGGGATAAAGAATATTTTAAACTTCAATTCTGCAGTCAGAATAAAGTCAAAGATAAAATTTATGCCAAAATGTAGACGTCCCCACAGATAAAAGTTATTTAATATGCTTTCTGTAGAGAGTTTGATTAACCTGCAATTATTTCTTCTCACACTCCATTATTGTTCCCATCTTACAACCACCTCACGCCACATGGGACACCAGAGTTTTTGATAGACCAATAGCCACAGAAGAGACTGCTCTACAAGAATCACATTATACAACGTGCAAGTAACATGGTCTTGTGAGGAAAGCACTGTTTTAAACTAGACAATCACTAGAAAGACTAAGGTTTTCTTCCTTTAGGTTTCAGCACGGCAATTTGATTCAAAGTTACTTAAAATTTTTCAAGACACTACCATTTAGTGTACGGATATGAACTTTTTTCTTTTTTTAAGAACTCAATGTAACACTGTTTTCCAGGTTATCAAATTAACAATTAAAAAAATACTTTCTAAACTTAAATATCTTTGATTGAAAAGTAAAATATAAAGAAAAAAAAACAAAATGTAAAGAGCATTTAATCAAACATAATGAACCAACCATACATGCTTTTATAAAAGTAAGAAAGATTAGAACTTTCAAGGTTATCATACAGAAGCAGTTACCACATTGCCACTTAAAAGTCTCATGTCATAGGGAGAGCAAAACTCAAAAGGAACTGTGAAAACACCAAAACCTTTTAAAAAGAAAGCAGTCTTTTAAAGTTAGCAGTCCTAGAAGTTCTTTCTGAATCCAAGAATTGAGGAAACCAGAGCAAGGTATCATATAAAACATCCTCCTGTTGGGCGATGGCATTTTCTTATGCATAAATAACGAAAAAAATACCAAGAAATAAATAAAGAAAACCAAGTGAGCTTATTCACTTACGATTTGGTCATTGATATTGCACCTTGAAGAATGCCAGAAGTGCCTCGTAGAACAGGAAGCAGGGCAAACAGCAAACCAACGGCACAATCCTGAAGACAGTTTATGGTTCAAATCAAAATTGCAGAATCACTTGGTCATAATACTTGACAGAATCTTCAGCAAAAGTGATAAACTACCTGGAGAATAAGAGTTCCTACGGTAACTTGACCATGGAGAGCATTGATACCGTTCCTTTCCATCAAAAACTTCAAAACCTATGCAGAAAATTTTAGGAACATTTTTTGTTTTTTCAATGCACAAACTGCAAGAAATGAAGTTTTCACATTATGAAGTTTGCACAACTTCGACATTGAACAATATAAAAGAAAATGTTGGAATAATCACTGTCATTGTCAATGGTAGCTGGCACCCTCTCCTATCTATTTGGCTAGTTTGGTACAGAAAAAGTGCAAATGCACAAGCCTCCCACAAATTTCAAGATTTGGGAGGGTTATATGCATACAGCCTTTATTCCCACATCATATCACGAAGCCAATTTTAAGATTCGAATCTATAACCTCAAGGTAACCATGGAAGTAAAAATCTAGCATATCAACCTGATATTAAAGTCAGGTATGAGAAATAGTCATTAACTGGATGAAAGATTTTATAAATGTGGAAAAAATTAAATGTTAAGGATGATATCCCATGTCCCTTCAAGCTCCAAATAACTAGCATAACTAAGACCAAAACTGATAAATCTTCAGTATCAAATTTTGCAAAATGGTGAAGGATATAAGAAGACGCAAACAAGGGAAATACAATTAAAAAACACTACTGATCTTTTAACTAGTTTCTCTAAGATTGTAAGGTAAATGACAGTTATAGCAGGATAATATCCACAAATAATTCACTTGTAGTGCTACAAAATGTGCATTCTTGTGAAGCCAACCAAAACGAGCAACCAACGGAAATGTTTCAGTTCATAGAAACCCAACAAATGTTTTATCTACTATAGAATTATTTACAGTCAAATATTTAACAACAACTTCCCAGTAATCAATAATCAAGATGGATAATTACCACAGCTGTTGAGGACATCGACAAAAGAGCACCAACAAATACACCTTCTGTAGCTTTGCCCCACACAACTGCATATGAATAAGCATGCAGACAGATCAAAATTATAGTAGCACTGTTAGAGCAGAAAATTTGAATCAAATCAATAAATAATACAACATCAACAAGAAAAAAAGAAAATGCCCTCATTCTTATTCTCAGCCATGTAATACAGTATAAAACAGGAAAAAAAGAAAATGCCCTCATTCTTATTCTCAGCCATCTTTTAATAGAATGTTTAGAAGGAAGAAAACTATCACATTCGGACCTTAAACAATACAACAACAAGCCTTTATCCCACTAAGTGGGGCTACATGAATCCTTCATCTCCATTGTGTCCTATTATGTGTCAAATTCTCATTTAATTCAAGTATACTAAGGTCATTTTTTATACATCTTAACCAAGTCTTTTAGGTCTACCTCTACCTTTCTTAACATAAGGCAAATCTAATGCATCTACTCCCTAACCGGTCATGGAACGGCGACGCTTTATGTGGCCAAACCATCTAGCGACTCTCTAATCTTATCCGCCATTGGAACTACTCCAACTTTTTCCCGAACATACTCATTTAGCATTTTATCTCTAAGAGCAAAGCCACTCATCCACCGAGCATCCTCATCTCGTAATACTTAACTTAGTCTTATGTTTCTCTTTATTGGTCAACATTTTGCACAATAAGTCAAGTCGTGTCACTATCTTATAAAATTTTCTTAAGTTTAAATGAAACTTTTCTATCACAACAAAGCCGATGCATTCCTCCACTTCAACCATCCAAATTGAATTCTACTAATAACATCTCCATCTATTTCACCATCATTTTGAACAATAGAGCCTAAATATCAATCGCTCACTCTTATTAATGACTTGTTCACCTAATATCACAACACTACCACTAGAACTTCTACATCTAAAATTATACTCCATATATTCAGTTTAGATCTACTTAAACGAAAACCTTTAGCTCTAATGTTGACCTCCATAATTCAAGTTTCTCTTGAACTCCATCTCTAGTCTTATCAACAAGAAGAATGTCATCCGTAAAACATACACCAAGGTACATCTTCCGTAAATGCCTAGTAAGAACATCCATAACTAAAGCAAAAGATAAGGTAAAGCTGATCCTTGATGTAATCCAACCAAATAGGAAAATATTTTGTCAATCCTCCTTGTGTTTGGACACAAGTAACAACTCTAGTATACATATTCTTAATTACTTGAATATAACCGATATTAACTTTATCAAGCAGATCCAACTAAATCAAATGTATAAATGTATAGCATCCATAGTAGATCCAATTCTATGTGAAACCAAACCGATTGGAGAAATTTTGTATCACATCGTAACCTATGCTCAATTACTCTCCCATAATTTTAATGTATGACACATTAACTTAATTTATAATTTGCACTCGATCGCCTTTATTCTTAAATATAAGAATCAACAAACTCTTTCTCCACTCATCCGGCATTTTTTTAGTCTTTAAAATAACATTAAAAGATTTGTGTAAGAAATTCCTCGATCTCCTAAACATTTCCACGCTTTTATTGGAATATCATCGTCCTACTATTTTTTTCACATTTCATTTTCTTTAAAGCTTCTCTAACTTCGTGATTTACTAATGACGATAAAAAATAAAATTTCTATTTATGTTTAGTGGTATTAAGGTAAAATCAATTGACTTTCAAATCCTTCATTGAAAAGTTCATCAAAATACCTCATCCACCTATTTTCAATATCCTTTCTAAAAAAAAACACTTTATTATTTTCATCTTTAATATACCTCACTAATCTTTCTTTACTAGCTAACTTATACATACATCTTTCACCTTCATTCTAGTATTGTATAAATCACTAAAAGTTAAATTTTCAGATCATATATTACTTTCTTAATCTCTACAAACCATTTTATATATTTCCCAATTCTTGAATTTTACATCTAAACCAAGTTTTATAACAACGCTTTATTTATTATTTCTTTCTCGACTAATCAACTATTTTATTAAGTTTTTCTTTTGATCCTCCAAGCACATTTTAGCAACTTGCTTAATTTCATTAATTTTTTGCCACATAACATTCCCATGAACATCCTATTTTCTAAGCTCTCAGCTTTCTTAAAATATTTATATGCCAGATTCTCCATTTAATCCAAGACAATAATTTGATTTATTTTTCCTCTTACAATCTTTCATCTTAAAATCTAAAACTAACAATTGATGTTGAAGACTTAAACTTTCACTTAGACCTTACAATCTTTATAATCTAAACGATCTATTTTTTCTTATCAAAATAATCAATTTGTGTTTTAGATCCATTTTATAAGTAATAATATATTCATCTCTTTTCTTAAATAAAATATTAGAACTACAAAATCATGTAAGAAAATCTAATATACCTCACCTTCTTCATACTTCAAATCCATAACCACCAGTGAATACTTTAAAATCTTCTACCACTCTACTAACACGCCCATTTAAATCTCCTCCAATAAATATTTTTCTTCAAGAAATATCTTTGTATTAATCCTCTAATTTTTCTTTTGAGCTACATCCAAACCTACTTGAGGAGCATAAACACTCATAACATTGATAATCTTAATATCAACAATAATCTTTAAAGTATAATTATCTCCGCCTATTAATATTTATAATTATCTTCAAACTTTTATCTATAATCGCACACAATTTCTAGTTTGACTTCTACCAAAATCAAAGTTTAAAACCTAAACTATCAATCTCCTCGACCTTCTCTCTCAACCCATTTAGTTTCTTGAACACATAAAATATTTATCTTTCTATGAACTATAATATCTACTAATTCCATTAATTTACCAAGAGTACATATATTCCAAGTTCCTAACCTTAATTTCTAATGGACTAACTTCTTGCCAAAGATCCCATAATGTGGAACCCTTATTTAACACAACACCCGGCGATGCGCCCTTGCACATTTTCATCAGATTCAAGTCATATAAGACGCCGCTTCGGACGCCAGAAAAAGATGCAACAACTGTTAAAATTATCAAGGTCGCAAAATTCCTCACTTTTCCGACAAAGATAGCCTTATGCTTTACATAACATTACTAAAGGTTAACACTAACCCATACAGTCTCAGATGTCAGTCAACTCCAAATTTACGTAGATAATTATCATCCATACAAAACAAAAGCAATTAAACTATCAATAAAATTTATGCTCAAAATTTAGCAACCTCAAGTAGTTAGTATGAAGCTTGAATGTGATAGCTGTGCAATAATGAAATTCAGCAAATTACTTAATAAAGAGCAAACGATGAAGTATGATAAAATCAACATCTTAACATAGTCAATATGTTTTGTTTTTCTAATTGGTATGAATAACCTAATGACGGTAATTGTAATGTTCCGAAGTTACATAAAGATATAAGCAAGCATGTATATGCAATAATTACTGAACAAGAGAATAAATAACTAATTGCCACTAGGATAGATAATATGAAAATATATATATATATATATATATATATATATATACGCTATAATATATTAGAGCATTAGAACAGACCGATGCAGTGATTCCACATAAGCACATAAAGAGAAGAATTTGAAATAGGCCACCAAGAATAGCAACAGCACGGACCACCCGAATCTGCAAAAGCATTTTGATTTTATTACAAGTTAGCATCGTACTGAATTGGGTAGTCAATGCCATAATTGAAATTGCTTTGATCTGATTATCATACTAAAAGAGAATCAAATGTCACCTTTGCCGTTGAGAACTCTAATCCTAGTGCAAAAGAAGAAAAATAACTCCAAATTGGGCTACTGTTTCAACCTACAACAGAGAATTAAAACCACAAGAAATAGCATCAACTATATAAAAAAGCATGTGGTAAAAACATACATATTGAGAGATTGACCAATGCATTATGGAATAGATCACATCTAATTGAAATAATTCCATAGTACATAACATGATAAAATTGTCTATTACAACCTCTAAGGACCTATATTTTACTTAAAATGGAAATAAAACAAAAATAATCTTGAGGAGCAGAAATCATTTATGAATGTTAATACAAGGAATCAAACTCAAGATGTAAATATTTCTGTGATCAAATTCCCTAATAAAACCAGCAAGAACAATTTAACAAAGCCATTTGGATAAGAATAATAAATACATAAGTTAAGAAATAAAAAAATAAAAGAAGGTATTTAAAAGGAATCTTGACCCAGAATCAAACACTTGGCCTAGTTAGCAACTATTTACGATCATTAATTGGATCATCACCAGAGTGCTAAAACACATACTGCATTGAATTTTCTAAAACATCAGCAACCTGATAAATTTTTCAACAAGGCAAGCATCCAACTAGCCTAAAGACAAGAAACATCATTTTTCCTAAAATAAAAAACATAAAATAATTTGGTTTTCTCGAAAAGAATAACCCAATCAATCACGTGTCCTACTTTTAATCGCTAAGACGTGATCAATACCAAGAATCTCTATCATTCCATCTCAATCAATCACTTCACTAGTTCCACACAACATAACCAAATACAAACTTGACCCTGCCCACACCACCACCGTATCGGCAGAATATACTATCAAGAAATGAAACATCAATTGTAGTACCGCATGCTAATCCTTCTTGTTGTATTAACATCTAATTTTATGTTTAAATTTTTTTAGCAACTTCTCATTTAGTAATATTGATTGAAAGTATTAAATCATGAATAGAGATAATTTGCCATTTTAAAGTTGTAGATCAAAATCTAGAGTATGATTTGAGTTTTAAGGCTGTGAAATGATAGATGCAAAAAAATAAAAAAATTTATCATATAAATATATGCATACATATAATTATAATTTCATTAACCATTTTAACCATTATACTGAGAAACAACTTCATGAACGGTTGCACCATTGATGTTGGCAAAATTTCTTTGTTGGTTGGCCGAGCTAAGTTCTGAATAAATTTTAACCAATTTAAGTATGAATTCACTTTCATTTTTCATTATTGATTATTTCAGAAAATATATTTTGAATGATACTACCATATCTAATATAATTTTATTCACTTCACATGTACAACCTTGTTAAGCTTACAAGCTCTAGTCTTAGCCGAGCAGACTATTTGATAATTACTTCAAAAAAATAACTTCAATGAGATCATTATAGTCATTACTTGGATCCAATTTAGTGTTGATCAACCTTAACTGATAGTGACAAATTAAAAGAATCTGTCCAGAGTTAAGCCTTTCAACTTGAGTAAAACCTTTGACAATTAAGTGGCATTTTATCTATTAACAAATGCATTAAGATCATTGTAGCTTGCATTAAGACAATTAAGTGTAAACTCATCAATGTAGCTTGCTTCCACTCAAGATCCTATAAAGCCTCCTAGTAAGTTCTCAGACTAGAAACCAATGGTAAATTTAAGATAAAATGATGGAAGCCAAAGGGAATAGAATCAAAGAACATAAATTTAAATAAAATAAATACTATACTGCCACTTACCTTTCCAAAGGGTAATGTATGTGCATAATAATTGTATCATAATCATGAAAGCCTTTCTAGGAATAAGAGTATGTAAAATTATGTGGTGCAAGCTATGTAAGGTAGGAATGCATAAGAGAGGATGTAACTGGGCGTAGTGAAAAAATGGGAGTTCTGAATTTCAATCAAGGAGGTCGCTATAAACTTTGATGTCATCATACTCCACCCTTGGAATCACAGTTCCATTCTTCTCCACAAAGTCCTCTTTTGTGGTTACTGCATTCTGCATTTTCTTTTTTTATGGCACCTATCTCACAATTATTTCAGTATTTTATAGTTTTCAATCTGATGTGGAATCAGGGATTAAAAAAATTAAAAAATTAAAAAAACAATTCTTATTTCAGTATGAAATAAGTTACCACAGGTTTTAACAACAATTAGCTGTCATCAATAATAAGTTTTACTATCTAAATTTATTCATCTCCATGGCCATTACAATCTTCCTGCTTTCATCAATTATAAAGCTATCATCACAATCTTCTCCCATTCGAAGGCACTTTCATCCTTAATATCTTATATTTGATGAACAAATTTTATTTTGGGCATCCAATATTCTTCTTTATTTGTTTTAAACTCATTATTTTTATCTTTATATAAAAGGGTCCAGCTATCTATATCCCTTGAGTGGGCCGCAGCTCTCCAAATTATTTGCACTTTTCTTTTGATTTACGAACCAATATCATGGCATGTTTGCTTACCCACGTTTTTTGTTTCGTACAATACATATATCATTTTTGTTTTAGCTTTCATTATCCAATCATTTTTTTTTATATAAAATGGCTTTTATGAATGAAAGTAATGTAAACAAATTAGGAAATGAAAATTTGTGGCTTTTTTTATATTGATTTTTCTTTTTTAACAAATAAATATTAGCTAGGTTGTGTTTGATGATAGAGCGTAAAAAAGTTAAGAAAACTAAAATCCCTAGCCTATTTGTTCATTTTAATCTAGCTCAATGATTTTCATCTACATAAAATTGCCTCATTTTGAAGTCAGGCTGGCTCAACTCAGTAGTAAATTAATTTCAAGCTAAGTTCAAACAAAAGTTGAAATTTTTGAGTTTTAGTTGAGACAAATTCAATCAAACTTGGCTCAATGCCACTTCTAACCTTTACCAATGAAGTAAATTAATTATAGATTTTGAATTTTACTGGTGAACAAGAAAAGTAATGCAAGAAGAAGATATACTTGTTATTTAAGAAGCAAAATATTTGATCACGATGCAGCAGTCAAAATAGATTCTTGCTCGCAAGTCTTGGGATTTGGATTTTCATAAAATCACATATAGCATCCAAGAACTTTCCTAATAAAGTTTCCATGCACCTGTGCCACTTTTCTTTATCCAAGAAACTCTAGACCAAAAGCTACTCGCCCTCACATTTCCTTCATTCCTCTTTTACCTCCTCGATTTTGTTTATTATCAAAGAAACTCCCTCTTCATTTTGTTAGAAATAGATCTATCCTAGATCACTTAGACTTGATTACAAAAGCTTATTAGTAATTCATCTTCACAGACATAAATCAGACAAAAGTGTAAATATCAATGCCAACATCTTTTAACAGCAAATAGTTGCATCATAAGTATAATTAATCTAAATAAATTAATACATATGACTTAGATTCCTTGTTGGCTTCATTCCTAGTTCATGATTTATGTGCATCTTCCTGCACCTTTGTTGCATGTGCAGTAAATATGACAAATAATAGTAACCATAAGATTGAGTAACTTTATTAGCAACGGTGTCAAACAAAGTAAAGAGATCGTACTTGAACCATTTCACTAACAAAGCTCAGACCTCCAGGCCCAATGAGAGAACCTGCAAGTAAATATCCAGTAATCACCTGCAATAGTTTTTTAGGTGTCATAAAAGGACCACATAACTAAACAGAAGTATGCGTTTTTTTCTGAGCACCAATAAAACTGCATATGCTCATCACATACTTTTACTACTTTTTTTCAAAAGAATAAAGTATATATTTTTCTTCTTTACTGAGAAAATTAACTACAATAAAGCAGACATCTAGTCTCACAAACCGCTGTCCAGCACAAGCTAAGGCAATTCCACCACAAGTTGCAGATACAATGACAACTACAAGATCAGATATCAACCTGAACATATAATTTCTCACGTTAGTGTAGGCACAACGTATGATGCAAAATGCCAGTGTAATATAATAGAAACTAGAAATAGCTGGACAAGAATACAAGTACAGCACAGTGAATATAAATAAGAAGAAAAGCACCAATGAGAAAAGATAGATTTTGATACAACACAAGTTCATGTTAGGGTCATTTTAATGCAACTAATATAATGCAAGTAATGTAAAGTAACCTTTCATGAAAAGAAATTTAAGAATTCATAAATAACAAGTTACCAATTAATCCAATACACATCTTTCAATTGAGCTCAATTGATAAAAAAATAATCATAAATATCAAAAGAGTTCAACAAAATTTTGGGAACAAATAAAATGCAAGCAATTTTCAATTTGGCCAAAATAAACACTAGAGAATAACAAATTATATAAAAAAACAATCAAGTAATGAAATCACTAAATTAAAGAAAAATCAAGTTTCATGCAAGTACAAGAAGATGGCATCCCAGAAATCAAAGAGTCATGCCTGTATTGCATTTGAATAAGTCATTCATCTAATTTGGCACTCACAATATTGAAACTGAAAAGATAAATTGTCTTCAAGTCAAAAGTGCCTCAAACCACTTCTCACAACCCCTAGGTTATTAGATGAGTTTGAAACAGGTTTCATTTGAATTTAAAATAAAGTTAATTACACCCAAAACAATATTCACAACTACAATATAAAATATCCAATTTGGTCACATATCACTTCCATTTAAACTAGAATGAAAAGGGGATCTCGAACATCAAAAGCCTGTAGATACACCTACTTTATTTAATTCTAAAATTCAAAAAAGATAAAAGACAAAATCATTGCTTGCACATCAGAAGAAAAAAAAATAGAGCCATACATCAACTGGTAAACAGCAAGTAGCACAAGTCCTCTGCTGCCAAGCTATCTTTTTTTCTTCATTATAATGAATAATGCCAAAGTACGCCACTTGAAAAGACTATGCAAATAGCCATTGCATCAAATTGCCCAACTTAAAAAAAAAAATTCAACTTCGACAAATTGAATAACCTGTACAATATTTTGTGAAAATTAACATAAACTATAAAAGATTGAAATTATACCCCACAGAAGAAACTAACCTAAAACTAGGAAATAAGCTATCATCCTTCTCGACTATACAAACCCTCTTGGCCTTCATCATTGACACGTACTCAATATAGAAATAAAAATAAACCAACTAATAAATAAATAAATAACTACACAAAAATTAATGCTGGACGTAATGTTTTAAAAGAATAAGTAAGAAGATTTCCATCAAGTCTGACAAATTCAACTTAAATGAATTTAACATTTAACACACATCAAGCAAATTTGGATAGAAATTATGAGCCTCCCTAAAGTAGTCCACGAATCATCATAGAAAAATAACCAAGAAAAAGATATATTTGAAATCTATCATTAATAATGGGCAAAATTTCATCATCAAGAATAAGTTGCACATAAGTATCTAGTAGAGAATTGGATGTGGCCTTACAAGTGGTGGAAAGAGAGTAGAATCCAAGATATTAACAATAAGCTCGTGAAATAAAATCAAATCAAACACAATAAAAACTAGATTTTAATAAGAATTTTATGAAATTTTAATTTCTCATAATTAATTCCAATGTGTTGAATGAATTTAATTGGTCTTGCCTTACATGGCTTCAACCATTAAAGAAACTTAATGAAATCCTTTCTTAATATAAAAGTGTCATAATCATGATGCTTCAATTCCACATATATTGTTCACATCAACATGGAAATAATAATTGTCATAATTAAAACTAGTTTCCTCCAAATCTACAAGAAGGTCAAAGAGATCTAAAGGCTTTATAGGTTCATACCATGTAATAACCTCAAATGGACTCACGCTAACAGATCTATGGATGGATGAATTATAAGCAAATTCAACTATAAGAAAAATAAAATCCCACCCATATGCATGGACCTTTATTATACACTATAAAAGATCTTCAAAGTCTCTGTAACCACTTAAGATCAATCATTAGTTTGTAGCTAATTAGCAATTTAAAATTAAAATTGTGTTACTATTTTAGAAATTACTTATGTACTCTACATGGTGATTGAAATAATTGTTTTAGGTATACCATATAACTGAACCATTTATTAAAATAAAGTCTAATAATATAAGATGTATTAGCCAAGGTCTTAAAAATAGGATTGAACCGATCATTCAACTATAAACTAGGCAAACAATCAAACTGGCTAGCCTTAAAAACTATTTCTACATGAAAGGAGTGAAAATCAATCTGAAAAGCTAATTCAACCAATGAACCAGTGAACCAATCTCACTTAAATAAAACCTATTGATCCAAACATAACCTTTTTAATCAACTATAATTCTTAATCTAATAGTTAAACTTTTTCCAATAATGATTAAATCTATAAATTATACTAAGTTAAACTTATAACCACAACCAAACATTAAACATAATTTTTCAATTTTAAAAATTTTAAAACAAGCCTTATAAATCCAATACTTAAAACCTCATTAACATGAGCCTAGCCAAGCTAATCTATAGCATACTCACCACCTAGATGAGTTACAAACTCAAGATGTAGAGCTCTTTTTTTTCAATATAAACTATGCAATACTAACTCTCTTATGCTATGGGACTAAACAAGCTATGAGTATGTTAAAACCTAAGTAAGGCTGCAAGAATGAGGAATTGGGTCACAAGATTTAGGCATTGAAAATGTTCAATGACTTGTGTGATGTGAGAATATAAAAATAACATTTTAAATTTTTAACTCTTTTATATTATAAATTATTCATTCTTACTATAAACTATATTCTTATTATAAATGAAAATCTTATTATAGATTATATTTATATTTATACACTTATATTATATGCATATATCTAGATTTATAATACACAAATAATTATATCTTAACGAGTTTTAAAAAATTTTTATTACTGAAGACATTATTTGTATGATTTCTATTTATTTTCTCAAATATTTATGACATATTTATATTATTACATCATTTAAATCATATTTAAATAATCTTAATATTTGTTATATCATCCAATCCAACTCAAATTGAACCATTGTTCTTAGTATGTGTATACATATAAACACATACATACACATAAAGATGAGTACCCTTAACTAAATAATCATCTCAAATCATATAGTCAACATTAAGTGTAGTTGAATCATTATTTAAGACTTCAGAAATTTCACCTAAATAAACTCAAAATTAAAAACATTAAAAGCATTATATGAAAAAAGATAAAATCTTAACATAGAGCGTCAAGAGATTTATTATCAAATAAAGCACAATATTTAGGGACAGAAGCATATTCTTGTAAAAATAAAACTCACCTAGTATGTCAATATGCTAACTCCTTTTCAGAATTTATATGTTTTAAACGTTGATGATTAGAATATGATACAAACTCCTTAATAACAAATAATGACACCAACATCAAAGAGCTTCGTTATACCATAATTCTTTATCATTATTTAAATATTCTTATCTAGCTCAATTCAAATTATCAATAAAAAAATGAAATCAGATGGCCCTCTTTGACTCAACATTCCTCCAATACCTTCTCTAAATGCATCACAGGAAATCTCAAACACCTTATTAAAATATAAGGTAAGTAGACGTGAGTTTGTAAGTATCTTTTGATTTTAGTAAAAATATGATCAACAAATTTAGTCCATTCAAATTATTCTTTTTTAAATGTTTTGTAATTGGATCCATATTTACACTAAATCACTTAATGAATTGTCTATATAAAGTAGTAAAACCATTAAAATTTAATATATTGTGTATATTAGTAAGGTTGTCATTATTTTAAGGCTTATCAGGATCAATAGCTAATCAATCCACTAACATAAAAAAGCTAGAAAAATCAAAGATGGATTCACAAAAGAGCATTCTCCGTATTCAAACATAATTATCTACTCATAAAATCTTAAATACCTCTTCAATTGCATCAATTGATCTTGTGTCATAATATAAATTAAAATATTATTAAAGAAAACAACAATAAATTCTTCACCAAAGGTATCACATTACTCAATTCCATAGATGACACCATCTTAACTAGACTTTTTCTCAAATGTGTGTTTACTCGAATATTCAAAGGAATTTCTCTTCACTGAAAGTGCAAAATTCCTATGCAAACTCAAATTTAGACTTTGAAAGCTTCAAAAACTATCAATCTCCCATTAGACTTTAAAGGCATAAGTATTAGATCTAAAATAAAAAACATCAAAATCATTTAACAAATTCTATCCAAATAGCATAAATAACATCCATGTACGGCACATCATATGAGACTTTATCATTATAGATAGATAATTAAATCAAAACTAAATATCTTTGAAACACATATAATAATTTTACCTACCCAAGCTATCATATATGATTATTGAAATAGTTCAGATTTTAAATTTATGTGTTTTAACGTAGACTAAGAGATAACATTCATACAACTCTCACAATTAAAGTTTGCAATTCTTCTCCACATATTTGAAGTAGAACCCTCTTCTAATCAACTGTAACCTTGAGTAGCTATATGAAGCAATACATAAAATTTTAAAAAAAATTAATTAAAGTATTCTAAAACCCCATGAACATCAACAGAATCATTGATTTCATCATCTTCCTCCTCTAAATCAATATATAGTTTCCCATTCAAATACTCATTAGCAAAATGACAAAATTCATAACATATGTATGTTTGGGGCAACTTTCTAGTTGCTTTGATTTTCATAAAGCAACCATTGTAGCTATCAACTTTCTTGAAAAAAATTTTGTGGCGAAAAACTGCTTTTGAGAACGAGTTGTTAAAAGTGTAGTAAGAATCAAAAAACTGTTGTCTAACTTTTTTAAAAGAAAAATATTCATAACACTCAATAGTTTTCTAAAAATTTTTTTCCATAGTAGCTTTACAATCATCTTTACAAAACTACAAATGCCTCAAACAAACCCTTAAAAATATCTTTCCTGAAATCCTGGACATAAACACAAAATCATTGACATAATTGATTTCCTTTTGGTAAATTAATTAATTATACTATTACTACTTTTAGCTTCAATCGGTTTGTTGCTCTGATGAAATGATTCACTCCTAAATATTTAGTAACACCTTTACATACAAGAAATTTTAACATTTACACAAAATATAATACAAGTTAAAAGTATGCTCAAGCAATGAAATGTGGAAAGCTATCACTTCAAGCTTGATATTAGATCTCAAACTAGCTCTCTTAACCTAGAGATTATGAATTTAGGATTGATTTTAGGTTGGAACAATAGTTTTTCAAATTTGTTCATATCTTCAGTAAAAATTTTGGTACCTTATTTTAACAAATTAAATCCATCAAACAAACAATTATGATATGGCAAAGGCAAATATTTCTCTTTTAGAAGTTTTTATTTCAACCCACATGATGGTGAGTTCCCTTTCTAACCTCTCCTGTTCATACTTATCCAACAAATTTCAGCTTGATCAATTAATTTTAGTTTTGCACATTGCACTTATTGTGAATCAAATATAGTCTATCATTCAAAAAAATAACAAATATTCAACAACTAATTAGTAAAAGCTTCAAGATCACTTCTTTCATCATAGGTAGGCACTTTAATATCAACTTTTCATGTCATGCATCATTTGCATCTAAAATTTTAACATCTATGATTTTCATGAACATCATTATTAAAAATTTACAAATTGTATTTCTAAATTATTTCTCCATAATTAGCCTTCAAATAAATTGGTTCATTATGATTATATTTCACTTCAAGTTCACATACAAAACCTTAGGGCAAACTTAGAAAAAAATTACCCAATAGGCAGAACACTGTAGCTGCGAGTCTCTTGAGATCATGCACCGTGTGTTCTCGTAATTTTAATAGAAATCGGGTAACACTACCCCAAACGCCCATAATGGTGCACCTTAAAAGCACTACAGTGCCACCACTCTCCCAAATGGCCCCTAAATTGGCTTCCAAATTATCAATGTTTGCTTTGACAAGACTAATATTATCTTAGATTTGACTTTGTTTATTCAATAATTCAGTCAATTGATTTTGAAAAGTTAAAAGTTCTTTCATGATATGTTAAATTATCCTACTAATTAGCCTGATTTATAAGTGATATTTAAGCATAACGTATACTTAATTTGATATAAATAACTCATTATTAGAGTTTCTTTATATAAAAATCATGAATAATATGCTACAAATAAAAATTTAGGATTCACTATAACAAGTTAAATATCCTCCTTTTAATGAAAACAAGAGGTAGTAGAGTTTAAGCCCAATTGATATTGAAATGATTAAAAAATCAAAATATCTATGAAGTTTAGCAAGAATTTGGGAATAAATAAAATCATATCAATTTTTGATGTATCAATTTTAACAAAATTAAGAACACTAAACTAAATAATAATATATTATGTGAACAAATAAATAAATAAATTACTAAGTATAGGAAAATCAAGCCTCATGCCAATACAAGAAGATACCTTCTCACAAAATTAGTTGAACCGCACTCAAAAGAATCACATTCAACTTACACTCACAAGATTGATATTAAAAGCATAAATTATATTCAAGCCAAAATTTTGTTATTACATAACTAGTATCACTATTCACAAGCTCCTTGTATACTAGGATAGTAAAGCATAGACTCAATCCCAATTTAAATTTGAGTTAACTCCACTGAATAAAATGTTCCCAATTGTAATATGAAATCTTCAATTTTGATGCTTACCCCACTTGTCTAAAGTCATTTGAAAAGGGCGCTACCAAACTTCCAAAAGCTCATTGCAATGCCTACTTTATTTAATTCCAAAATTCAAATAAATATAAAGGAAAAACAACATAGCCTGTCATCAAAAGTGAAACACATAGCTAAGTGTTACCTCTTAAACTGCAAACAGTGCAAGTCCTGCAGCCAACTATGATTTTCTTTTTTAAAATTGTAATGAATAAGGCCAATCAGCATCGCTTGAAAACACAAAGATAACAACTACCGTGTGTCATATTTCAGAAAGGCTTACTCCATATTCAAAAGCTTCTAACAATAGGAAAATTAAAACACATGATATATGCATATACACACACACACACATGCACATGCACTCAAGATGAAAGAGAACTTGATTTGATTTTGCAATTAGTATCAAAATTTAAAGAATGATTGAGAGATAGAAAGCAATCAGTTACGAGACAACAAGAGGTTCAATGGCACAGCACTTTGCTAACTGGCTGCAGCAATATATAATAATGAGGTTAATCATAATGGGATTTCAAACTGGTAATAGTGGCCTATTTTGGGCCCACATGAAAGTAAGTAAAATGATAATTTATTATTGTTTAGATGAGGATCAACCTCAAGACTTTGACAATAACTTCCAAAATCCTTAACAAACAAAATAATTTTCACCCATAATAAAGTGGCCTACCTAAATGTGAATAAAGCGCAAATTTCGATGTGCACATAAAAATTGAAGAATTCAATCAAACCACTGCCCATTGTGCTGGATCTAGATGATATCAGATCTTCTGCCATTCAAGTCAAAAAAAGGTATTGCTAACATAGTCGCCAAAATTTTCTCTGCCGACCCTGTACAACCCCAAAAATACAAGCAGAAAATTATAAAATGCATACAATACCAAAGAAACTTGATCAAAGTTAATCCATATATAGTACAAAATTATCTAATTGCCATAACTATAAATGATACTCTAAGCCAAGCTGTAGTTCCAGATTGTGTTATCCACATTCCCATCAAATCAGTACAATCTATTTATTACAAAGTCTAAAACTAAAAATGTTTCATCTCCTACCATAAACTATGAATTATTTGGAGAAAACTACCTTAGATAAAAGAAAAGATAAGTAATCAAAAGAATAGTGATAAATAGGAGTGAAGAATGGAATATCACTCTGTTGTAAGAGAAAAATCTTAAAATTCATATAAAGAAAATAACCTATATAGATATTAACAGCTTAGAAAAGTTCATAAATTTTTTTGAGAAAACTTTGCAAATGGCTTCTTAATTTAAAAATGAAGGTAAAAAGCCAAAGTTCTTAGATCAAAGAAACTTAGCAAACATACCTCAAGTCCAGTTGTAGTATAGGATATTTTGACTTGGGATTTGATATGATGAACACATTATCCTGATAGCACAAATATTGGAGTGCTTGAAAAGGTTAGCTTTCAGGAAATTAATCCAAAGCATCAGCTGGCAATTGATTATACTAGATGCACTCAGCTTCTCTTGGAAAATACCTTGTGATCAATCAAAGTGGGGATATCCTCTGCTTGATTCTCGTTATTGAAAACGTTATGAAATTGAAATGATCTGAAGTAAGAAAAGAAAGTACCTAAATGAAACTAAAGGAATCTATCAATGTCTTCTTCAACAAATAATTAACCATTCAAATAGTCAAAGTAATATACTTATCCTCGTTTGTGTCATTTTTTTCGTGACTCTTGCTACTGTTTCCAAAACAGCCTGCAAACAAGTAAATTCAAAGGAAACAGCTTAGCACATATAAATCATTAAATAAACAAGCTTAAATCTCATGGAATTCCTTTCATAGCAATAAAGTTTAGGACAATTCAAGCTCTAGCACAAACAAAAATAAAATAAATTTCCATGGTACAAAAATAGAGAATTTTGTTTTTATCATTAAAATTTGAAGTTGAAGTGGCTTTAAGAAAAATGAAGTATAGAAAACAGTAATATTCCAATAGAAGTGTAGAAATGTTTAGGAGATCAAGAAATTGCTTGGCTTACATGTCTTTTAATGTTATTTTGAAGACTACAAAGATGCTAGATGAGTAGAGAAAGAGTTTGTTAGTTCATATATTTAAGAATAAAGGTGACACACAAGAGTGGGCAAATTATAAAGGAATTAAGTTAATGTGTCATACATTAAAATTATGGGAGAGAATAATTGAGCATATGTTACGATGTGATACAAAAGCTTCTCAAAATCAGTTTGGTTTCATGCCGGGTAGATCTACTATGGATGTTATATATCTATTGAGAGGTTTGATGGAGAATTATACTGAAAAGTAAGGAGGATCTACATATGATATTTGTTGATTTGGAGAAAGCTTATGATAAAGTTTTAAGAGATATTCTTTGGAAAGTTCTAGAAAAGAAAGGAGTTAATATTGGTTATATCCAAGTCAAGGATATGTATACTAGAGCTATTACTTGTGTCTAAACACAATGAGGATTAACAAAATATTTTCCTATTTCAGTTGGATTACATCAAGGATCAGCTTTAAGACCATATCTTTTGCTTTAATTATGGATGTTCTTACTAGGCATTTACAAGAAGATGTACCTTGGTGTATGCTTTTGTTGATGGCATTCTTCTTGTTAATAAGACTAGAGAGAGTCCAAGAGAAACTTGAATTATGGAGGTCAACCTTAGAGTCTAAAGATTTTATTTTAGTAGATCTAAAACTGAATATATGGAGTGTAATTTTAGTTGTAGATGTTTTAGTGATGGTGTTGTAACATTGAGTGACCAAGTCATTAAAAAGAGTGAGCGATTCAAATATTTAGGCTCTATTATTCCAAATGATGATGAAATAGATGGAGATGTTATTAGTAGAATTCAAGTTGGATGGTTGAAGTGGAGGAATGCATCAAGTCTTGTGTGATAAAAAAAGTACCACTTAGACTTAAGAAAATTTTTATAAGATGATATTAAGACCTGATGATTTATATGATGCAAAATGTTGGCCAATAAAAAGAAGCATAAGACTAAGTTAAGTGTTGCAAAGATGAGGATGCTAAGGTGGATGAGTTACTCTTAGAGACAAAATGCGAAATGAGTATATTCGGGAAAAAGTTGGAGTTCCAGCCATATAAGATTAGAGAGAGTCTCCTTTGATGGTTCAAAGCATCACACCCCAATTGAGAGAGTAAATGTATTAGATTTTCCTTATATATTAAGAGAGGTAGAGGTAGACCTAAAAGACTTGGTTAAGATGTATAAATAATGACCTTAATTTATTAGAATTAAATGAGAATTTGACACATAATAGGACACAATGGAGAAGAAGGATTCATGTAGACCGCACATAATGCGATAAAGGCTTGTTGTTATGTTGTTGGTGCAATATTGCAAGGGTCCTTGTAGCATAAATTCATGAACTCAATTGCTCAATGGTCAAAAGTAAGATCAATAACCTAAAGTTATAAAAAAAACAATCCAATTTATAATTCAGTAGTGTTAGTTGGCAAAAGGTATTGATAACTAAGAAAAGACATAGGACAATTTAAAATGAGTTAAATATATCATAAAATAAGAGAGAAAGAGAGAGAGAGGCAGAGAGAGAATGGTTCAATTAATTATGAGTTGATCCATGTAAAGTAATATGACTAATGAAAAGAGATTAGTGACATTTAAATTTTAGCTAACTCAATGCCCGCAAATAAGATCAGCAAACTTTAACCCAATTAATGACTATTTAAAAAAAATCAAAGCCATTACACACGATGTAACCTGATTAAAAGATAGTTTCAAGTAGCCTTGTCACAAGTTCTTATTAAAATAAAGAAATTAGGTGTTTAGTATTCATAAGGCCAACCACTGCAGTCAGGCTAATACGATGTCAATGAAAATGATGCTGTGCTTGGAAAAACAATTTCAAATTCAATGAAATGTTTGGCGATGGAATCCCATTAAAGATTCAGTCAAAATGCAACTGCTTCACTTAGTAAAGTTTTTCTCTTGCTTGACATTCCATGACATCAGAATTTTGAATTCAGTATAAAACTTACAACTGAAAGTCAACACTGAGTATGCATGCCACTCCCAAGGCTTCAAAACCATGGGAAAAAATGCACTTGCAAAGCAGCTCATCCATTTCTGCTAAACAACAATGAATTTATTTCATACAGTATAGATGCAACGTATCATTAGTGACAAAGCCTCGCCCCAAACATTGGTAATTCATAAGAGATTCAAAATAAGGTGAGGATGAAAAACAGAAATAATTAATTAATATAATTGAGCTTAAACAATTAAAATCCTTTGTCTTTATTCTAGACCTGTATGAGCAGAGATGAAGCAAAATATTACAAATTGCTGAGACTTGTTTCTCCATACTACATTATTGTAGTCTGGTGAGATGAAGGGTGTACCAAAATGGTAGGAGTGAAAATATAATATATTTTCTTTCTACTCTCCATTGGGCCTATGTGAGCAGGTGAAGCAACAGATAAGAGAAGATTTGTTTTCCATATTAATTACTGGTACCCTGCAAAAGATACTATGCCTCTTCTTCCTACAATGCCCCAAGTCTTGTCATAATAGAAGTTCAAACAAACATCTGCAAAGAACCCTTTTATGAAGCATCAGATAACGGGATAAAAGCAAGCCAGAGATGAAGTAAAACCAATATCACACCCTTTTCATACAAGGATGGCATAAAGCAGTTCATTCAAAATTACATATGCCTCCATGTCTTTGTTGGCTTACAGAAACATGATAAAAATAATAATACACAAACTAAAAAATTGTGAACCAAACCTTTTCTTTTTCAGCAACGCTATTGTTGAATCCATCTTGATTGGTTTCTGTAAAGAGAGCAAAGCAGAGATTAGTCGGTTTTACACAACAAGAGATATTCTAAATGTCTTACATAGCACTAACAAAGAAAAACTAGAAGGTAGAGGGCAACCATCCAAGTAACGCATTGCAAGAAAGAATAATTGTGCAGCAATACCAAATCTCAGATCTTTCAAGATTTCATAAAGAACCAGTTTTCTAGCACTCACGTTAAAGAGTTTGAAAACATTTACTTTGCCAACGATACAAGCGACCTAAGAAACTCTTATTTGAGTTTTGCTATAGTACATTCTAGCCCTACAAAATTCATGCTGGAAAGTGCATTATGTGAATTACAAAACAAGTGCTACTAAAGATAAAAGTACCTAATCTAAATACAGAAATAGAATGCGGACAAACTTTCATCGGCGGAATTTCTTCAATTAACACACCGTTCTGAATTGTACGTACAAATGGAATTATAAGTAAAATAGGACGATCGCTGCAGTCCATAATATAGACATACCCAATAAAGCGCCTCTTCAGCTAAACACTCCATGCCAAACTCAAAACGCGAAAACCCTAGTTTATAAACACTTTAACGCACATTCTCCTCGATTTTACAGGATCAACACTTCACGCAAGTAAGAAAACGCAAGGACAACAAGATCCACCGACCTTCACCGTTCTGCTCGCTTTCAGGGAACTCCTTCTGCAGAGCACGATCGATAATGTCCGCGAAGCTACCCTTGCCCCTTCCTCCGTCGCATTTCCCCGTTCCATCTCGTCGGCGAGGGTTTCCAAGGCGTGAGAGACGAGGAAAACCAGAAACAGTGAATAGATAAGATGACTCCCCGCCATATCCTTGGCGCGTAAAACGACGGCGGCGGCTGTCAGTCATCGCCAATGACTCTAGCGATAAAAGCATTGGATCGGAGGAACCGTAAGGGATGAAAGATGGTCGTGGGCGCTTTAGGTCGCGAGAAAGAGCGGTGGGAGGACCGGCTGGAGTCGAAGTGAGGCCACCAACCACCCTAGCCTCCCTGCTAATTTTAGATCCACTGCTCCCCTTCTCGAGCCCTTTTTTTTTTTTTTCCAATGCAAACTAATCCATAATCCATGTTGACAGCATCATATCCCTCAACCGGTCGGTTTTGAAAGGTAATTTGTTTAAATTAAATATCATTAAAACCTTAATTAATTAATTAAATATAATTTAAAAATATATTTAGTTAGATATATATTCAATTAATAGGCGGCACGTCATCGGTTACGATATAGCGTCATGTCTGTATAGTGGTGACGCTTTGGGGCGGGCGGATACAGAGCTAATTGGCGGCCCACTAAACAACCAACTAGCGTTCTATGATTAATTGACAAATGATGTGGATATCAAACTAACTAATTGCATCAATCCCTAACTAATTACATTAATTTTAACTAATTGCGGTACATCAAAAGAAAAAAAAGAAATTTGATCCACATCAAAATAGTTATGTTATTTGATTTGGTCTAATCGATTCAAAATAAAAATTATCTAAATCGACCAAATGAACACCCCAACATAGGAAGGATTCTTTTGATTTGATAGTGATAAACTTCGTTGTCGGTGCACATAATGGTTGTCTTATGAAATCATCGTCATTTCCCTCATATATTCTTAGCAAAAATGATGCAAATTGCGATGATGCACAACTTATGTGAGAATTGATCCTCCCAAAATTGAGATTCAAGTAGTTCAAAAAAGTGCACATGAAATATAACAAAGGTAGTACAGACATAATGCAGATGTATATATGATGAATGAAATAGATAAAATAAAGCGTGAATGCAGTATGAAATACTAAACATAACTCCTCACGTAATCATATGGAATCACCACTCCGGGTGTGTAGTGGTTAGGTGGGATGGATGATCATGCGGTGATGGTCACCCTCCGGTGCAAGATCTTGGCGGTCTGCGTCGGATCGTCTGTGGAAGATAGGTGGTTGTGTGACTCATATGTGGGCGATATGTAGAAGGACACGCATCGGCATACGTAGATGGACGGATTCGCATAAGTAGATGGATGGCGGTCATGGTGTGCGACACCCTCTAGCATTGATATGTAATATGTGTCACCGATATATACATGCTCATCGTCTGCATGTCGGCTAAATCCACATCCACTGTAAGGGGTGATCATCCACGGTCGAAGTATGGTGAAAGATGTCGAGTATCGATGCTCACTTCTGCGAAAAATAGTATGTAAAATTAACACACATAAATATTGAATTCATATGAATACTTATATAAGGACTTACATATACCAGCTCACGGCGTAAGTAAGTGGTCGGAGGATCGGCGGCAAATCTGAAGCCCGCGATTTGAACCAGACATTTGGGGCGATAGTTGTCTTCCACATCCCACATCCTCCCCTCGGCAAGCAATCCTCCCTCTCCCAAGCGGTAATGTGTGACTAGTGGCAATCAACCTCAACATCCGCTTTACCCACCATCGACCCTTTTGGCTAGGGTCAACGGGCTACATTGACTCGGGAATGAAAATAAAGCGCACTCTATCCGGTAAATGCCACTCAACCCTCTTCCGGTGATAGAGGGACTCATGACTGCTTGGATGAGCATGTATCGATGCGTGTCATGATATCTCCCATGCGGCTCCATGTCACTTGCATATTAGTAATTATGTCAAATTAGAAGTTACACATATTTGAGCGAAGTGTTATGTAAATCCAACTTGTGAATGCCCTGCCATCCAACTCATTTCACGTATCTTTAGCGTTAGCCATTGGCTCTTGGTGAACATACTACTCATTCCATCTGAAAAATAGTTTAAACACATATTAAAGCTACAAAATTTGAAAGTACACTTAACAAAATATACCTCAAGAGATCATCAAGCTCCGGGGATCGACATGTAGTCGACCTCCCAACATGAATATGCTCCATATCGAAAGAGATGTAAGTAACATGAAAATTGGGTGGCTCAATCTACTAATCCGACCCACGTAAAGATGGCCACTCAGAACGGTCGCTGTATGAAGCGTATTTATGTAGCTTATCTGTTGCAATGTGTAGTATTGTGACACGCAGTCGTGGTTCAACCCTAAACTTCAGTGCGCATGATAGATGATATATGATCATTTTGTTACAAGCTAATCACATAGGCCATTATCTAACAAATCAACTCGAATGATGATCGACCTATCAAAAACTTGCATCTCATGCGGGTTGATGTTCACAGTTCGGAAATGTCTAGCCTCTCTTTTAGCTTCAACATTGTGGATACCTTTTTGGTAAACATAGAAGTTGGCAACCTCTTCTGGCGAGTTGTAGTGGCTAGTTTTTCATGAACAAAGATACTAAGTTGTAGTAAATAGCGTGATAAGAGCACGAAAATCGGTAAACCTTGGGACACCATTGAAACACTTAGATGCATTAGTGTCATTGTCCAGCATTCCACCATCGCGACAAGTGCCCATTTGACAAGGTCATAAGCCAGGTTGTGATCTTCTTCTTTCACATTTTAATATCTAACATTAAACGATTGAGCTGGGATATCATCGGTATTTCTGCCATATACATCTTTTGGCATAGAAATTCTATATATCGGCAATCTCCAATCTGCGTATTACCTTCTTAAAATTTTCATGCGGATGGCGTCGGTTGCATGAAACACTTCTACATCCACGTAATAGACCATCATGTTTATCGATTATGCAAAGATCACGTCTAGCGAGACAACGGGCGACATCATGTAAGCATAGCGGGAACCACAACCAAGAATCAATTGACTCGGACTCCACAATAGTGAAGGCTAGTGAAAACAATACATTATTTTCATTGATTCCAACAATAGTTAATAATGTACCACGATACTTGCCTAACAAAAAAAGTAAGCTCGATCAGGCGCTCCATCCCATGATTGAAGAGCCAAATGCCCAAAAGTATCAGGCGGTACTGCTGCAATTCAATTGTACTGGGTAAATTACAACCGATTCCATAAAAAGGAGATTCTTGTAAGACTCTTTCGGTTGTCAAATATTGCTTTTATTGTCTTACGCCGCATCACAAGCCTTCATATGAAACTTTAATATTGAATTTAGATTTCATCCTACCTATCGATTGGGTTTGGATCTATCTTATGATCGTATAATGAAGTAATCTATGAATTTAGAGCTACATTGTCGATGACCTGCACTTTGCATGGATACATCTATGATTTTCACCAACTCTTGATATTCTCCAAGCACCCCTAAGCGTGTTGCCATTTACAATGCAAACGTCACTTACATGGTCTAGTGGTTATCATGTTGCACAATAACCATGTAGTTCTTTGGGTTAGAAATGCTTGTTTGGAACTAAACATTATTTACTATGCACCAACAACGGTATTGCTCAGTTTATTTTGAAGCACATACAAGGTCACACAGGATTTCCGTATTGTCTGTTAGGGCGGTTTGTCGAAGGACCATCAGTAAATATCGTTGTCCCACTCTCTCATAGTCCCATCCGGACATACTGGTTTGTGGACAACATCGACTCCTTGTCAATATTTGAGTGAGTGATTTTTTAGAAGATCATGGTATTGACTCGCAGCGGTAAAGTGGCGTCATCACCACTAATATCCGCCTTCTCGCAACTTGCTCATAGTATTCATCTTCTTACATCGTGAGGCATATATGGTTCCTCAATGATAAACAACATCATGCCACAAAACTTATAAGTTGGGGATAATCATACTAATTATTCCAACCGAAAGCGGTGGAAGATTGACAAGATGTTACACCGTGAATCAACTCATCAAAGCGTTGTGCCCCAGAGGTGCATGTGCGATGAAATCTGGTGTCATCGTGGTATATCTTCGACCCCATTGTCGGATCGGTGCGTGGATGCAACATTCTCCACGCACACAACACTAACATCCGGCGAAGCTTAGTCCGGTGTTACTTCACAAACGTCATCGCCGATATTACGAGCTATCCCCACCGGATAACGACTGTAAGAGTAATTGTGACACTCTCAATCAATGTGCAAGGTTCTCATAATGCTGTTGCTTCAATTCCGGTAAAACGCGGTAACCTTGGATGATTTCAACCTCCCACATAACTTGACGCTCATCGATCGGTTCTCATAGAAAAGAATCAACGAAACAAATTTTCTATTCATTTTTTGCAAAACAAGCTATATGAATAATCGAAATTATATTAATTGACAATTAATACTACCTTTGGCTACTTAACACCTAAACAACGCCAACACAAACCTAAAAATCAAATCCCAAACAAAAGTCTAACCATACAACTCTAACCCAGCACCAACTCTATTAATTTATAAATTGATAATGAAAGTGATTTACCATGTGTTTACGAAGAACGATGGGAAGTAAAATCACTCGAATGAAGGCGGTCGGAGTTCTGAGCTCTACAGGCGGGAGGGCGAATCAACCGAACCGATCGGGGATGATCGGCCCTAATAATATCGCCGCCAGTGTGGGTGGTGGTGGTGGCTCAATCTGTCGCCCACTTAGTGCCGGGTATCAGCCTCACTGGTGGCACTAATGTAACGCATACCACATCCGGCGTGCGTGACCATCGCCAATGAATTATATATCTTAAATTTTTTAATTATACTTAATTACCTAATTAAGCTTTATATTTAGTTTAAAAAAATTACCATTTTGAAATCGGTGGCCGCGTTCACATTACTTGAGAACCATGATATGCTAGCTGAAAAAGATTGGTCGAACGTAGAATAAATAGAATTAGATTATAAGAAGGTTAACCATATTAGCATCGGTAAAAATCGAATTGAAGGCAAAATGTTAATTTAAATTCACTCTATTTAATTAATACTTCAGCTATTTTTTTTTAAAATTATATTATATGTAAATGAATGGTCAACCAGTCAGTATTAATGGTTTTGAGAGATCATCTTTAGCATGAATTTGTTACTGCACAGAGTTAAAAATTTCACACTTCTTCTTCATAATTTTCTCTCAAAAGAAAATTTAATGCATTTTAGGTTTTCTACGAGAAACTCAAAACGTTGATCTTCATTTATTATTCAGAAATTGCCATTTCTACATGGAATGAAAATTCATTCAAGAAAGGCTCCTTAATCTCGATAAGCTCATGTAATAAATGACAAACTAAAATAAGCTGACAACAATTGATCTATCTTCATGTATAAGTAGATTCACTTAATCATGATAATTTGATGCACATATGACCAAAATTAGTCCAAAATTTGAATCTCATTTCATGATTATTGAATTTTAATTTTCTTAAATTTGGTAATGATTTACCCAATTTTGGTGTGATTCATTTTAAAATTAAGTATATATGAATAAGCAATTTGGATGCATTTGCATCCTTTTGCTCATATAATATACTTCAAAAAAAACACACATGTAGAAGATATTTAATATAAATGTTGATGATGGTGGGTGGACTTTTGTGAGATGAAAGGCTTGAAAAGAATAAGGATCTTTTGTTTAATATATCTAAAAGGGTTACGAAGTTTTCGGTGGAAAGATTTAGTTAAGATAGTTATATGAATTTATGGATTTATATATATATTAGGTTAATTTGGGCTCATATTAAAAATCACTTTAGAGAATGAACTTTAAGTTGGGTAAATGACATGAAATACTTATGAAGGGTTAGCTTATGATGTGTACTTATGATTTAAAGCTAATGGTTAGCTTTAGTGGAGTTATAGTGAGGAGTATGGAATAAGACTAGGTCATAGCATTGCCTATTTTAGGCTGAGAGATATAGCTAGGATGAAGTAATACATCATGTGTATCAAACAAATGAATATAAAAGTCTAATTATATGAGCTAAAGCAATAGACAAAGGAAGTATCCAAGTAAGTCCACAATCAAGGCCTATTTCAAAAGCCTAATTTAAAAATGATCAATTTTAAATTATATTATTTAAATTTTTATTTAAGTTTTAGAAGTTTAATTTTTTAGAATATGGGGACATATTTTGGCTTCCATTAATAAAACATTAAAAAATAAATTAAATTAATGAAAGTAGTATATACTTTCATTTATTAATGACCACTCACCTCCATTCCATCCAAAACTTCTCTTTTCTTAGTGATATTTATATAAAGTTTATAGATAGACAGGTATGTAATAGATTTTTCTTACTTCCAAATGATAAAAGTACTTTAAAAAAAATTTTATTCAATAAAAGGAGGAGCATTTATTGTGGTAAACTTATCTTCAACCTTATGAGTCCTAAAACTTTTGAGTTGACTTAATATTTTATGATAGTTTAAATTCATATTACTTGATTAAAAAAATCAATATTTTTATAAACCTATAATGATAGTATAGAATTTTTAGTTCCATTATATAGTCTAACTCTTTCTCCCTTATGTGCACATACCCAATTTATTTTTCTTTAGAGAACACATTAGTGAGAGAGTGTTATGCACTTAAATTAGCCCAATTGTTAATGCAAATCAAAATTAATTGCTAGCTATACTTTTTTATATATGATTGACTCTAAGAGTTTATTTTGATTAACTTATAATAATGGTGGAAAAGGAGAAAATCATTTCAAAATACTAAAGACTCTAATGACCCATCCTAGAAAGTTAAAGTTGAAGGATGGCATCATTTTTATATGTTCCAAACACCTAGTGTTAATTCCATGCACTTTGGTGCCTAGTTAGATTGTTTGAACCTCTAAATTTATTATTTTTTGGTGCCTATCTGGGTGCCCAAGCACCATACCTCGTGCCTAGGCATCCAAAATTGAAATCTAAGTTGTAGGACTAGAGCCTAAGCACCCAAGACTAACTTTTAAGCTTCACGATTTCTTAAACTAAATTATTTTTCTTAAATGACTTCTAACTTGCTTTTCTTCACATCAACCACTTGAAATTCACTAAAATAAATAATTTTTTAGATTAAAAAAATATTTTGATTAATGTAATAAATTTATTATAATAAAGTAAAAATATCTTGTAAAAAAATCAAAGATCTAAAGAAACGAGTTACTAAATTAACACATATCACATTCACTATCTTGGGTGAGAAGTTTGATTAGGGAGAAGGGTTGAATCTAGTTAAATGTTAAAGATATATATATGGCACTTAGTGAGATCAAAGGTAATTAACTATTAAAGTAGTCATTAAATTATTGGATGGTGATGTGGTTCTATTAGAAGATCATCCAAAGTCATGGTTGGCATTTCTTAACCGTGTGGACTTCATGCTATTATATGTCTTAGAGATGTGAGTTGTAAGTGGCACTTTTTTGATAATAATGGGTTCTCATATAAAGTAACATATAACATATAATGTCCTTATAAGTGTCTAGGCTATATATGTGTGAGTTGCCCAAGAGAGGGGCCTAGTCCTACAACTTAGATTTCAATTTTGGGTGCACAGGCAAGGTATGCTTGCTTGGCCAGCAAAAAATAATAAATTTAGAGGTTCAAACTATTTAACTAGGCACCAAAGTGCATAGAATTAACACTTAGGTGTTTGGAACATATAAAAAATGATGTCATGCTTCAACTTTAACTTTTAGGATGGGTCATTAGAGTCTTTAGTATTTCTAAAAGGATTTTCTCCTCTTCCTCCATTATTAGTAGAAAATAATTTTTGATTTTATAATGATAAGATATAATTCTCAATGCAAAAACATAAAATATAATAAAATAAAAGAGACAATAGGCACAATTTTATGTGATTTGGCCAAACCCTAAAACCATAGCGATACACCACTGCTAAAATCTACTAAATGTAAAATAAACAATATATCTAACTTGAGCGAGTACAACCCTACAATAATATATACTCTCATACAAAGGACGAGTATAATCCAAATATAAGTTTTACAACGAAAAGAAAAATACATGATAATAAATTTTGATAAAATATTTCTCACACAAATATATCAAGTTTGTCTAATTCAAAAGTGATCTCATAACTTATAAATGATCACTTTCACAATTTTGACAATATAGAATGCTCACTTAATTTTAATAAGAAGTAATAAAATAAATATCTTAGAGTGATCTTCTTAAGATGTTTATATTATTACAATTTGTAATATAAATTTTTGATTTCAAAATAAATTGACAATAGTCTATGATAAAATAAATTTTAGCAATGGATAGTTTTAAGTTTAAGAGAAATTATAACTAGTATGTATATCATAGTTTAAGAATGATTAACTCTTTACTAAACTTCCTTTTCCTTAATTATTAAACAATAAAAATATAAAGCTTACTAAATTTGTAAGATAAAATTATTTAAATAAAAGATATTAGTTAAAATAAAATGATAAGTGACAAATAAAATAATTCAACTTTTATAAATTTTATTTTGATAAAAAAGCGATATATAATAAATTTAGCATAGACTAAAATTTTAGCAATTTATTTTATTTTAACCAAAATGATGCTTTCAATTAATGCAACTTAATATTTCAATTTTGGGTGCCTAGCACAAGGTATGGTGCTTGGGCATCTAGTCAAGGCAAAAATAATAAATTTAGAGGTTCAAACAAGGCTAGGCACCAAAGTGCATAGAATTAACACTTAGGTGTTTGGAACATATAAAAATAATGCCATGCTTCAACTTTAAGTTTCTAGGATGGGTCATTAGAGTCTTTCATATTTTTGAAAGGATTTTATCCTCTTCCTCCATTATTTGTAGAAAATTATTTTTGATTTTATAATGATAAGATATAATTCTCAATGCGAAAACATAAAGTACATAAAGTAAAAGAGATAATAGACACAATTTTTTACGTGGTTTGACAAACCTTAAACCCCGCTTTAAATACCCATGGAATCAACTAAATATAAAATAGCTTGCAAATCATTCTCCATAAGGCGAGTACATCCCCTACAATATGTACTCTTACAAAGAGAAACCCAATATAAGTTTTACAACACGAAAGAAAAATACAAGATAATAAATTTTGATAAAAAATATATCTCTCACAAATATACCAAGTTATCCAATTCAAAAAAGTGATCTCATAACTTATAAATGTACTTTACAATTTATAATTTTGACAAGATAGAATGCTCACTTAATTTTAATAAGAAATAATAAAATAAATATCTTAGAGTGATCTTACTAAGATGCTCATGTTATTACAATTTGTAGATTAATATAAAATTGATTTCAAAATAAATTCACAACAATCTATAATACAATAAAATAAATTTCAACAATGAATAATTTTAAGTTTAAGAGAAATTATAACTAGTATAAGAATGATTAACTCTTTACTAAACTTCCTTTTCTTAATTATTAAACAATAAAAATATAAAGCTTTACTAAATTTCAGCAAGATAAAATTATTTAAACAAAGAATATTAGTTGAAATAAAATGATAAGTAATAAATAAAATAATTTAACTTTTTATAAATTTTATTTTGATAAAGAAACTTGATATATAATAGATCTAGCATATACTCTAAAATTTTAGCAATAATTTATTTTATTTTAACCAAAATGATACTTTCAATTAATGCATTGATCACAAAATGCTTAAATAGAATTAGTATATAAAGATCTAAGTAAAGAGTAAGCTTTTAATTAAAAGAAAGATCTAATAACTATGAAAATATTTTCAGCATAATAAATTAATTTAAAATGCTTTATAAATACTTTTGAAATAGATCTAAGAATAAATGATCTTTTAAATAAGACTAATAAAGAAATATTTTAAGAAACCAAAAGAAATTTGTATGAAGATAAAAAATTCAAGTAAGATGAAATATATCCTACAAACTATCATAAGAGTTTTTCACATAAAAATATTAAAGAAACTTTGATGTGAAAATCTTAAACTTTGATATCCAAAGACTAATTCACTAAAAAGTAAAAATTTGAAATAACAAATAAATAATGAAAATAGTATGAACAACTAAAATAGATTAAGATCATGAAAAATAAAATCAAGTAATCGAAAAAGCTTGTCTTGTTGAAGATTCCAAACTAAGGATTTAATATTGCAATATTTGGATAACACTTGGAAGGAAATCTTGGAAGTTTTCTCTTAGATTTCTTGGAGATATTTTGAATTTAAATGAGCAACCCTCTCATGAAGAGAATGAGGTATTTATAAGCAAGAATGTCATTTTGAATTATTTCAAAAAAATATTATTATTAACATCATTTTATCATATAATAATATAATATTTAATAAAAATAAATATTAAATTCAACAAATCAAAATTTGGCTATGTAGGCAAGTCAAAAATAATCAAATATGCCTCTTAATATATTCAAAGTATGGAGCATGCATTCATTATTAAAATCAACTAATATTTGAAAAGTCATAATAAATTCAATTTTAATCAAACGTGGGTCATGTAACCTATCAAATTAAAGAAAAAAAAATCCAAGGAATTCTTCTAGATGAAATCGATCTAAATTTCTTGATTATAAAATAACTTTGGCTAAAAATACAAAATTTCATATATTTTTGTTGATTTTGAAATATGATATTTTAAAATTATAATATAATTTAGATATAATCATACATATGTTAGTTATCATATAAGTTTTAAATTAAATTAAAATATTTAATTATATTAAGTATATAAACTAGTTACACTCAATAGTTATAATTAATTATCATTTATTATTTTGACTATTTAAATGCTATGTATGAAGCATTGAATGTTAATTAGATAAAGATTTATATAAATTAATCATATTATCATTATTTAAAATAAATAAAAATAATATATTAAGTTGTGAGTAAATTAATTCATACCAATGAACTCATTATGAACCTCTAAGATAGTTATAAATGTATATAACCTAAAATATTGTATCTTGAGCTTCAAGGTATTTATTTTGATCTATATTTCATTCTTCCATACTTTACTTGATTTCAAAGATATTGTGAGATATATTGGATATGTAATTAGCAATTAATATATCTGAAACACATAAAACATATATTAGAACATCCAAGACGTCGTTTGTTATCATCAAAATTAATAGGATTGAACATGAGCTCATAAAGCCAACTATAAACGCATAATCAATGTAATGGGAGTAGTAAATGATGTTAAATTAGACTATCTTGAAGGATAAAAATAGTCATAGACTTTTTATTTTGGCATGATAATCAACGAGTACAATTTGATTCACATATATGTTTAGCTTTAGAGCACCTTTATAAGAGGATATTGTACAATCTTGAAAGAAAGATGAGAGTGATTCCTCATATGGACTCAAAATGAAATATATATATATATATATATATATATATATATATATATATATATATATATATATATATATATAATTAAATTTTCTCTTGGTTTAAAATGTTTTTCTTTTCCTAGATTTAATAAACTTACCTTAGATTATATTTTAATAAATTAGATAGGTGAATTTGGATATAAAACACATTAAGCCCCACATTCTCAAGATACTTAAAATGCCTCATATCATATTTATCTAATTTTAAAAGTATTTATAAATCTAATAAATAATAAATTTAAAAGTGAATTAAACATATTATTTATGCATAAGTATCTTGAGAATTTAAATCCTCTAAATTTCAAGTAATCATGTTATTTAATTTGGACTAGAATTTATCCAAATAAAAAATTTCAATAGAATACAATCAATATGCTTATGTCCTTTGATTACATTCATATGTGCATTAGAAACATATTGTATATTGCATCACCATAGTATTTCTTAACCGATTTATTTAATCTCAATCTTTTATATTGGGTTGATTATATCAATTTACCATATTTATACTAATATTTATGCCTATAAGTTGACTACCTAAGTAGGTGAGTTAACTAGGTGGTGAACACACATTCAAGGACTACACAATATTCTAGGACTTTGATTACTTTTAAACTATTTTAATAGCTCATACTATTGAAACCATTCATGTTGTTCCACTTTCTTGAGTTAACTCTATAGTTTAGTATTGTGTCATCTACAAAGTTACAAATACTTAACTAATTCCTTTGATTGAGTGTGCTTAGTTGTATTGGTCTTTTCTTCTTGCTTAACACTTTTCTCCCATCCCTTAATTCACGCATACATAATAAATAAAACACATAGGCTAGTCATACCAAATTCATAGTATGGTTACACATAGGACGTAGTAATACCCTTTTAATGAACTTAGTTGCTCATTGGATCAAGCTCAATTTAATTTTTGTCAATATTTTATTTGGCCAAAAGTCATACCATTTTGATGAAGTCATTATATGGTTCCATTACACCTTGATTGAACACCTTTAATTTCAAGTACACACCTATACTTGATTATGCCCCTTCCACTTCTAAATAGATAGTTTATTTTTAATCCTACATTGTAATTTGGATATCTACAATATTTTCATGCATCCAAAATCTATCTTTGTTTAAGTTTCATATCCCAATTTAACACAAGAATTTTATACATGATAATTGATAATTTCAACTATTTTTATTTGTTGCATTTGTAAATATAAAAGTGATGCCAATTGGTGTAGCACCAAATGTTACAAAAGGAGGTCAACCCACAAATAGGGTGATATGGAAGGTCTAGTTATAAGGACTAAATCAAAAGGAGTTTGAAGGCCTTGAATATAAATTTTTTTTATTCTTACATTTTTCTTAAGTTGTGTGATTATAGATGGTATCAAGTTAATGCTATATATCATGCATGGTCATTTATATAATTGTTTGCATCTTTTTGGTTTATTTTGGTAAATTGAGAGAAGTAAGATACTTAATTCAAAAAAAAATTTGGGTTAATAATTAAATTTGAATTAAGGTGGGCCATCCAAGTGACGTAAGAGTTAGAGTAATTCCTCCCCTTTTTCTCCAACCTCTACCTCCATTTGCCATTTAAATCTATCTTTGTGTAAACTTGTATAAAAACTCTTTCCTTAGGATTAAACTTTTAATTTTAAATTTTAGACTAAAATTGGAGTGTGATCCAAAAAGATGGTTAGTTGAAGCAAAGAGAATTTAGCAATCTCTTTTAAAAGTCACTTGGGTGAGTGTTTTTATCCCTTATATGCTATTTTATTTCAATAGTTTGCTATGTCTTGTACTTGTTTCTTTCTTATAATAAAAAAAACTATTTCATGGTATAATATTTATATATCCCCTTACAAATTATACTTTGAAATAGTTGTGTAAAATCGACCTAGTCTCACTCCAAATGGTATTTGGTAACCTCAAACCACATCAAATCACTAGTAAATTTTTAAGGACATTCCTCCACTCTACAAGTTATCATTATAGGTTTCATTCTTAGAAACTTACACAACTAAAGCTGCATTCTCACTTAGATCCTATCACGGAGGATGCTTGCATTACTAGTCTTGGGAAATTTTTTCGGATAGATTGCTTAAACCTCTTTAAAATTTGTGAAACTTTTAGATTTGAATGAGACACCTTCTGATATAATTTTTTTTTACTTTAATTCAATCCATTTGGATTTTGTAATGGTTGTAATAAATCTTGCAAACAGGTTCATTAGATTTTAGACAAGGTTCTATCTTGGGTTGGCTAACCACCTTTAAATCAATAACATAAGCTTTACTACAAATCTAGCTTCTCCATACCCATCCTCACTTTCCTAAGTATTTTAAAAAACCCTCCAACCATTACTTGGATTATCATAAGTGATACAACCATATGCCACATTATCAATACTTTAAGTTAGAATACATCCCATTATAACTAAGGCTTTATTCTAATTATTATTTTTTGATTATTATTAAATTATAAATAATTTAATACTAATAAATTTTAATCATAATAATGTCTTATATTATCATTTAATATGATTGACATTCCTAAATACTATCACTTTAATTGATAACAAAGTGAAAAAGCTTTAAGATAGTTACACTCTTATAAATGGCTTAACTTCAAAAGTCACTAAGATTATATGAGTCAACCCTCGATTCACAAACTTTCAAATACTTAAGTAAAATGATAGTTTACATCCAATTGACTTAGCATGAGAAAAATATAGTTAGATCATCTTGATGCATAAATTCGATGCTCAAGATGAGGTTGTATTGAGTGTAGTTAAAATTTGGGATTGACTATAATGCTTATTTGTGATGTGCTACACTATTTAATTATTTCTCTACAATAGGGTATATATATATATTTATATAAGTTTCGGCATGTGGCCATTACGTTTTATTTTTTATGCTTACAGATTCATGGATCAATATACAAGTGTTATAATGTTATATATAATTTTATATATAATGTTCTATTTTGCTATATTATGATGGATCCATTTAGGTAGAGTATTTTCTTTACTTCATTTTAGAAACTTTTTATGTATAATAATGTTTAAGTTTTTTCAACCCATAAAGTTCATATCAAACAAATATATAACCCAAACTAAGAGAAATGACTTAAAGTAGAACAAAACTAATACTTATACCTCAATATTTAATTTGTATGAGCTTATTGAATAGAACTTGGCTACTTCTATTTTCCTTCTATTCTAGATAAGTAAAAGTAGATTGCTTAGTTGCATAGGATAGTTGCCAATTTTCTTAAATCACCATAGGACATTCCTTATTTATGTTTTTTTTTTCTATTTGACTATTATTTTCACCTTCTTATTATGATGTGATTGTCCGAGCTATAGGGGTTTCATGTTAAGCTCGTGGGATATAATCTTTTATATCTAGTTTAACAAAGTTATAAATCAACTAAAATATTTAAAAGTTAAATTAATTTTCTCTCTAACAAAATGTTTTAATTTATAATTGCTCACTTACATCTTTTAGAATAGATAAAAGATGGAGCTAGCTAGTGATCAAATTCTTCAAATGTTGGTGCACTTTCATAACATGCCAAGTTATGCATGCATAATTTTAGGTCTTCCTCATATTATGGTTGATAACTCAGTGTATATTCATTGAGATAAAGTTTTAATTATGAATAAAATTAATTATGTTTAGAGAGTCTTTGTAAGCTAAAAGTGGCAACTTGACCCAAAAAAATTATGTCCAAGGTTGAGTAGCTCTAGCAATGTATAACTAGTATCTCATTTTTTAGTAAGCATTTCTATATGTAAGTAGAGATTGTATGCCTTACATCTTTTTGATAACCATTACAACTTAGTGAATTTTATGTGTTTTAAATTATATATTTGTGTTTACTAATATAAGTTTTGGTTATTTTAGTATCTTTGATAAGAAATTCTCATATGAAATGTAATAAAATAATAAAGTTTAAGTGTTAGACCAAGGCATCGAAAGCAACGCTTAGGCATTGTGCAAGGTAGCACCTAAGCATTGTTCAAAGTAGTGTCTCGGCTCTACATCTAAAGAAAATTTAGTGCTAAGATAGAAAAATAGCACTTAGGCCCCAAACATAGAGCACCACAACATCGCATTTACAAATATTTGAAACTCAAATAACCATAAAGACCTAGGTGTGAAGGCATCATTGTAGCTCTTGAAGGAGCCTAAAGAAGCCTCAAAATGCTTGAAGATAAAGACTAGAGTGTCTTGGCATTGAATGATCATTGTCATAATTTTAAGACTAAAGACAATAAGTAGAGCACCTAGGCATTTAAGTACCGACTGTGACATCGAATAGTTCATATTTAAGCGAAGATAGTGAGCCCATCACCTAGGCCGCAACCCAATATGCTAGACTTAATAGATTAGTTTCAATTAGTTTTAATGATCAATTTTGGGAGTTTTAAAGGTATATAAAGGGAGTTATTGTAAAGGACATGGGGACAAATAATAGAATGCCGCTATAGTTGTAAATAGGCTACTAAATACAAATAAAAAATATTTTAGCAAAGTGTGTGTGTAAGCCATATTGTATGTGAGTGTAGTGAAGTGAGACTCCAAGTGAATGTGCTAATGTGTAGTGTAGTGTTGTCTATGAGTTGTTTGTTGTAAAGATTGGACAAAGATTGGATCTAAAAGCAAGATATTGATTGAGAGTCAAAAGTTAGAATTAAGAAGAACTTTGAAGACTTTACTTAGTTGTATCTTTCTTAACTTCTAATTGTCTCATTTATCCTTCTATATTTATGACATGATAAAGTTATCTCTTCCTTATAATGAGTAACTAAATTATTATTACTCTAAATTTGTGTAACCTTGTATTATTTTTTATGATAATGTATTGTGAAGTTTAAAGTAATTATTTTTGTTATTGGCTATATTATTTTGTATTTTTTATGATTTATTTAGTTGTAATCTAGCTAATCACAATCTTAATATATAGTGTGATCTAGATATATCAAAATATTACTAGTGGAACAATTAAGAAAAAATATAATCAAATCTTTAAATATATATATAAACATATAATATTTAGGGATTTGCATTGATATAGAGATGAAAAATAATCCAATCACTTATTTTAATTATATATAAAAATATAACTAATTAATTATAGTGATTAGGTCTTTTGATCTAGGCATAGGTGATTGACAACTATCTATATTAACTTCATAATTATATAATTTATAAAACAATTAAGGAACCATAAAAATAATTAAAATCTTATTTTCAAATATAACTTTTATAATTTTCAATAATTTTAAATTTTCTTCATTTTCATTTCATTGAATAAAATTTAGGGTAGCATAACATAGTTTTATAAAAGATCCTTGTGGGAATGATGCTTGACTCATCATTATATTACTTGAATAGCTCATGCACTTGCATTCAAGATTTTATCCCATAAAGTTTTTTGGCATCATTACGGGGATCCGACAAGATTTTAATTAAGTTAATATTAATCTAGCTAATCTATTTTTAATTCAACTCATTTGTGCTAATTTTGCTTAGTAATAGTAAGTTTAAAGTGTTTTAAACTTATCATTGTGCTCTATCACTTTCATAAAACTTGCTCCAATTTGCATGGTATGTTTAATAAATTATAGTGTGTTTTATTGTTTTGTATAAATAGTAATAATAGTGTAAAACTTTTGAAGTAAACCTTAAAAAAGAAAGAACATATAGAAAACTTGTTAAGAGGCTATGACACCCAAGAGAGGTGAATTGAATATTTTAAAAAAATTAAGTTAAGAATTAATTTTAATTTTAGTAGAAGAGTTAATGAACAAGAAGCTTAACAATTGATTATATCACAATAATAAAGAGAATGCAAAAAATACACAAAAAAATAAAGAGAGGAGGCATAAAGATTTTATGTGATTGATCGAACTAAAAATAGGCCTACATCACTAGGCAAGTATAACCTCAATAGTATTTTTTTACAATGGACAAGTACAATCCTAACAATATATTTTTTATATTGAGCAAATACAACTCCAACAAAGTATAAAAAAAAATAAAAGAATGAAACTTTTTCCCACAAATTGTAAATTAATTTTGCTCACATACTCGATTAAGGAATAATATGACCAATGAAAGAGAGATCACAATATATTTTTATTCTTTTGATTTTAAAATATGCAATAATATGATTTTGGAATAACTTGATGTAAAGCACTTGAAAAATTTAGCCTTTGAAAATACTTTGCATAAAGTGAATTGCAAATGGCTTGAAGATGATAACTTTGAAGAGCAACAAATGTGAAGACCTTAAGAATGTAATCTGACAAATCAAAATATAAATCTATGATAATATAAAATATTCAAATCACATAAAAATAAATAAAAAAGGACTTAAGAAAAACTTTACCAATATTAACAGAAATTCTTTTCAATCAACATAAATCATCAAAATCAAGAAACACTTTTAATTAATAAATTAAAACAATCTCACATACGTCATTTGAATGAATGAAAGTGTAAGCACAAGGCTTGAATGAGTGTTCTCCAAAGCTCAAAGTTTGCTTAAAGAAGAAGATGGAATTAGCACAAGGCTTCAATGTGTGTTCTCCAAAACTTGAAGTTTTCTTGAAGAAGAAGGAATCTCCCCTTTGAGAATGCTTTGAAGATGAGATCAAGTGAGGAGTACATTGAAGAATTTAATCAAAGAAAGTACTTGAAATTTTTTTTAGCAAGGGTCACCAAGACTAATTTTGTAAGAGAGATTCAAGCACAAAATCAATACATTAAATAGAAATTAATCCATGCATGTGTCATCCAAAGCAAGAGAGAGAGAGAGAGAGAGAGAGAGAGAGAGAGGAGAAATGAGAGAAAAAATATATAGGTAGTAATTTAATTTTGAAATTCAAAATACATAAATTGAATTAGAAAAAAAAGAAATTCAAACATTAAGGGGATGGCCAATCACATGGAGGAAGTGGATTCAAGCACTTAACATACTTAAACAATTATTAATTAATGAAAAGTCCAATTAAGAAAGTGACTTGAATAAATTAAAATAAAATAAATCCAAAAAAATCATTTAACCATGAGACAACCAATACTTACCAAATGAAAATCAATCAAGATTAAATGCAAGTCAATCAAGAGCTTTCATTACTTGATCAATTAAGAAATAATAAAGAAAAGAATTTAAAGTAAATTCAAATAAAATAAATCAAATAATCCATTAAAGAGTTGGATGACCAAGACATTCTAAATAAGAGTTAATGTCCAAATAATGTGAATCAATTAATTAGTAATCGAAAGAGAATAATTATGAAGTAATTGAGCTTTAAATGTAATATACATTTAAATAAAAAGTCAAAGAGATTTCCAAAAATAGGAAATTTAAAAGGAAAGTGCTTTAATTCTAAACCCATTTGAATTTAAATTTAAACAATTATTTAAAATTAGATCAAATATAATCAAATAAAATAATGATGGGGCCTACCCAATTATTCATATTCTAAAATAATTCAAAGCAATATTTAATTTGAAATTCAAGTAAATTTAAATTTTGAAAAATCATTAAATAAGAAAAATACTATATTGTCAAATTAAATAAATCTAATAAAATTTCTCATACAAAATTACCAAAAATTTGGCCAAGCATGAAGAATTATGAAAATAAAATCAAATTATTGATATGAGAGAGAAATAGCATAATAAAGAGAAAAAATGATAATTTAGATAATTGAATAAGCAAGCATGCCATATGATAAAATTAATGAATAAAATTTATATAAAATATAAAAATTAATTAATGAAGTGATTAATAAAATAAACTAAATTTTAGATTCAATGTATAGAACTTAAATCAATGCAAGTGGTGAAATTATCTTAAAAGATAATTTCATGAAATTTATAAGTAATGCAAATTAAATAAGACAAAAATATTTAAAAGATCAAAATAAATAAGATAAAAACATTTTATTTATTTTTTATTTTTGAGTTTTATTTGTTTTATTATGCAATTCTTATGAAATTTTCCAATCACTTCCCCAATCTACGTCTAAGTTTCTAATTTGACTGATTAAGTGAGTTTGTAAAGTTCCAAAACACTTGAAATATGCAATTATTATCATCTAATCTTATGTTTATTATCATCAAAATTAAATAATTATATTTTGAGGCTCATGGAGTCAACAAAACTTTAGAGAGAAAGGAGAAATAAAAACTAAAATCTAAAAATAGCTAATCAACAAAAGAAATAGAACATCTTAGACCACTTAGAGATTATTCTACACCTTTACCAAATGGAGTGCATCATAGTATTAATAGAGCTATAATTCAAGCTAATAATTTTGAGTAAAAAATTCAATAATTTAAATAGTTCAAAATTTTCTATTTGAGGGTTCATTTATAAAAGATTATAATATACATCTAGTTAATTTCTTAGAAATCATATGACCTTTAAGTATAATGAGATTAGTGATGATTTGATTAGACTTATATTATTTCCATTCTAACTTTGTGATAAAATTAAGATGTGGTTATATTTATTGCCAAGGATTTATCACTACTTACTCAAAAATTTTAGCCAAGTATTTTTCACCATCTAAGACCTAAGTTTAGGAATGACATCACATCTTTTGTGCAAATGAATAATAAATAATTTTTTGAGGCTTGGAAAAGATATAAAGTTTTGTTGAGAAAATATTTGCATCATTTCTTACTTGAAAAATTAATTATTCAATCATTTTATAATAACTTATTAAGATCACTTAGAATAATTATAGATGAACTATGAGGGGTAATATTATGTTTTAAACTTTTGAGGAGGCCTATGCTTTATTGAAGAAATGACTATTAATAACTTTGGTGGCCATCTAATAGACTAAACTCTAAAAAAGTAGCTAATTGTATAACTCTAATGCAATTTCTATGTTAACATTACAAGTAGTAGCTTTGCCTAAAAAGACTAGTAGTTTAGGAATTAGTTGAGATTTTAGCTTATTAGGATCACTTAGAATAATTATAGATGAACAACGAGGGGTAATATTTTGTTTTAACCTTTTGGCCTATGCTTTAATTAGGAAAGGATTATTAAGAACTTTCAGTGGCCATGTAATAGACAACAACAAGCCTTTATCCCACTAAGTGGGTTCAATATGAATCTTTCATCTCCATTGTGTCCTATTATGTGTCAAATTCTCATTTAATTCAAGTATACTAAGGCCATTTTTTATACATCTTAACCAAGTCTTTTTAGGTCTACCTCTACCTTTCTTAACATAAGGCAAATCTAATGCATCTACTCTTCTAAGGTCATCGAACGTAGACATTTTATATGGCCAAACCATCTAAGGCGATTCTCTCTAATCTTATCTATCCTTTGGAGCTACTCCAACTTTTTCCCTAACATGCTCATTTCACATTTTATCTCTAATAGTGAAGCCACTCATCCACGAGCATTCTCATCTCTGTAACACTTAACTTAGTCTTATGCATCTCTTTTATTGGCCAACATTTGCACCATAAGTCATTGCAAGTCTTACCACCATCTTATAAAATTTTTCCTTAAGTTTAAGTGGAACTTTTCTATTACACAACATGTCGATGCATTCCTCCACTTCAACCATCCAACTTGAATTCTATGAATAACATCTCCATCTATTTCACCATCGGTTTGAACAATAGAGCCTAAATATCAATCGCTTCACTCTTATTAATGACTTATTCACCTAATGTCACAACACTATGACTAGAACTTCTACAACTAAAATTACACTCCATATATTCAATTTTAGATCTACTTAAACTAAAACCTTTAGACTCTAATGTTGACCTCCATAATTCAAGTTTCTCTTGGACTCCCTCTCTAGTCTTATCAACAAGAAGAATGTCATTAGCAAAAGCATACACCAATGTACATCTTCCCTGTAAATGCCTAGTAAGAACATCCACTAAAGCAAAAGAGAAGGGCTTAAAGTTGATCCTTGATGTAATCCAACTAAAATAAGAAAATATTTTGTCAATCCTCCTTGTGTTTGGACACAAGTAACGACTCTAGTATACATATCCTTAATGACTTGAATATAACCAATAATAACTCCTTTTGTTCTAGAACTCTCCAAAGAACATCTCTTGAAACTTTATCATAAGCTTTCTCTAAAGCAATAAATATCATATGTAGATCCTCCTTACTTTCTCTATACTTCTCCATCAAACCTCTTAACAAATGTATAGCATCCATAGTAGATCTACCTAGCATGAAACCAAATTAATTGTGAGAAACTTTTGTATCACATTGTAACTTGCTCAATTACTCTCTCCCATAATTTTAATGTGTGACACAATAACTTAATTCCTATAGACTAAGCTCTAAAAAGTAGCTAATTGCATAACTCTAATGTAATTTCTATGTTAACTTCACAAGTAGTAGCTTTGCCTAAAAGATTAATAGCTTAGGAATTAGTCAAGATTTTAGCTTATTAGGATCACTTAGAATAATTATAGATGATAGTGAGGGGAATATTATGTTTTAACTTTTGAGAAGGCCTATTATTTATTGAGAAAAGGAATATTATTAACTTTTAGTGGCCATATGATAGACTAAACTCTAAAAAAGTTGCTAATTGCTTAACTTTAATGCAATTTCTATGTTAACTTCATAAGAGCAGTTTTGTTTAAAAATTTTAATAGCTTAGGAATTAGTAAAGATTTTAATTCTAGCCATCCTAATGGTAGTGTAGTGAAGTATTCATGTTATAATAGTATAACAATCATGGTTTATAAATCTTAATTATGTAGACAATAGACCTAATGATCCTTTCTCAAACACTTATAACCTTGAGGAATCTCCAAAATTTCTCATAGAATAATAATGCAAATTAAAATCAAAATGAAAATATAAGAAATTAGAATAATATGAACTAATAATAAAAAATTATATACCTATGGTTCCACTTAAATATCCACCTTAAAACCAACCTAAAAAAGAAGCCTTAACTTAAAGATTTAGTGTTATAAATGAGGATCTAATTACAAAGTTAAACTACTTTATAAGTAATTTTGAAATTCAATTAAGACAACTAGCTAGCAATCTAATTACTAGACACCAAGATAGTTTACTTAGTAATAGCGGTTAATCCCAGAAAAAAAGGGTAAAAAGTAAAGTTATAAAATTGAGAAGTAAGCAAGCATGAGAGGTAAAAAGGATGAAGAGAAATTAGAAGATAAAATTGAGGAATGGGAGGATTCGAAAGAAAAGAAAGAAGAAAATTAAGAGTGAAAAGAATAAGATGAGAGAGAGATCACCACCATCATTCCCTCAAAATTCTAAAATGGAATTTAGATAAAGAAAATTTAAAATTTTAGATGTATTCAAAAATTATCAATTAATATTTCATTTGTAGAAGCCCTTGAATAAATGCCAAGCTATGCAAAATTTATGAAAGATGTATTATATAAAAGAAGAAAATTACAAGAAAATAAAAACTATGGTATTGATTGAAGAATGTAGTGCTATAAAATTACTTCAAAATTTCGAAAAATAGATAGATTTACTATACCAAGCATTATATCAAAAAAATTCTTTGAGAAAGTATTACGTGATTTAGGTTTTAGTATAAACTTATGCCAATCTATCAATATTTACTAACTTAAGATTAAGAGAAGTCCAACCCAGTATAACAATTCATTTAGTGATAGATCTTCAATTCTTCTTATAAGGATTATAGAAGATGTTTTGATAAATGTAGATAAGTTCATGTTCCCTATTAATTTTATTGTGTTAAATATGGAGGAACATAATGAGATTCCTATTATCTTAGCAAGACTTTTCTTGATAATAGAAAAACTATGAAGATATGCAAAAAAAGGAGAACTGACAATGAGAGCTCAAGATAAACAAATCACATTTAATATTTTTAATTATGTAATTCCTTGATGATAAAATGAAGAATGCTATAGTATAGAGCTTAGTGATGAGTGAGTAGTGGAGGCTTGAAAATATCTTTGATTGAAGATTCTATAGGATAAGCCTTAGTTGAGGAGAAAGAAGAAATGAGTATGTTCCATTCCTTAGATCAACATCATAGAATTTAAAAAAAAAATACTTTTGGATGTATCTATATGCACTTATAGTCTTAAGCCATCTATTTTAGAAGTACTAGAGTTAAAGTTAAAAGATTTTTCTAATCATTTAAAATATGTATACTTAAAAAAGTATAAACTTTACTCATAATAATTTTATAAATTTGGATAAAATCAAGAGGATAACTTGATAACCGATGTAACACATCATGAAGAAAATCAAATTGAAGGCTCAATTATAGAAGCTAAGGTTAATGCTGAAGAAAGATTTGGGTTGGTGGAATTTGGAGTCAAGAGAATCATATTGTAACATTTTTTAGTAAAAATTTAATTGTAGCTAAGTAATGATGTGCCACTTATGATAGAAAATTTTAAGCTATAATTTAAATGCTTAAGACAATGGAGACGCTATCTTTTGCATATAGTTTATTCTCAACTATGAATACCATGACTTAAAATTTATTAATACTTAATGAAAGTTGAGACATAACATGACATGTGAGTATTTTTATAATTTTTTCCTTTATTTCAAAATATATGCTTATAATTAAAAATAAATCTACTGATGCCTTATCTAGTGTGAATTTCATCATTTTTTTACTTTCAGTTAAAGAATCTTAGGTTTGATTGAATTAAAGATGATTATCAAATATGCCCTAATTTTTGCTTATTTTATCTTGAACACTTAGACAAACCTTTAACTTTATAGGTAACATACTTAGTTTTAAATGGGCTTTTATGTAAGGGAAAATAACAATGTATTCTAAGTCATCCCTTAGAGAATTGCATTCTTTAGGAATAACATTTTGAAGAAGATAAAACCATATATTTAATAAAGAGTATATTTTATTAGCCTTCACTATTACAGTGTAGATTTTATTAGCAAAAAAAAAAATCTATAATTGAGGTGTCTTACGAGTAGATGAGTAGAGGATTTAGGTGAGGTTCCATTCATCATCTAAACTTATGAAAAGTACTCATATGTGGATAAGTCATCAAGCTAATAATGAGGATAGATGGATTGTGAGTTACCCATTCTCTACTAGAGACATATCTATTCTAGTTAGTTACACTCATAGACCTCACTACAAGAAACTCTTGATAAGTGAAAGCACATCATCATTTTTTTGGTTTTTCAAGAAATAGTTCATCATTTAATAATGCTTGTCATAGTTAGACAATATATATACTAAGTGTCAATCCATAAAGTAAAGGGTGAATCATAGTAAATAAGTGAGATGACAACTCAATATATGTAGTATTTACTAGGTAATGAATTTTAAACATTCATGACTCAATATGGAATATAATGGGATCAAATGGAAAATGGGTAAGGAAAGAGATCAAGGAAAAGGTGGAAATAACTTTAGTGTGATGGGTGTAAAAGAATATACCATTAGACATTTTAGTTGGTAGCCTACTTATAAATACCCAAAAAAGTAAAAGAGAATAAGTCCTAGTCAACAAGCTAATAACATATAAATTTGTTTTCTATTTACTTCTAGTCCATCTTCAAACTTAAATTATATGTCTATTTGCCAAAATTGAGTCATCTTTTACCCGGTAAAAAACTTAATTTATCGTTAATTTTACATATAAATTTTTTTAAAATTTAAATTTCTAGATTAAAAGGAGCCATCACAACATAACAAAATCATTAAATATACATAAAATAATAGTAAAGTAATTTGTATTATGATGCACAAGCAGAAAATAAAAGTAAAGTAATGGCCATATATACAAAATATCTGTCTCATTTTGACATAGCAAACAAAGTAGTGCAACATATTAGATATTAAATAGACAAGAGAAATCCAACCACACTTAAGCAATCATGCCTTGAGCAATCAAGAGGGATTATGCATCAAAATAACGCTACATTGTCCCTTTGTTGATTGGCTACGTGTTGTGAGATATCAAATCACCTAAGTGTGAGTGGGTTTGTACACCTTGAGGACATTATATATGACCTAAAGAATTATCATTCTAAGTCTATCACACTTTAATTATCCTTATATTTATTACTTTATATAATAAATTGAGGTGAAGTAATATGCAGTTTGTCAAACTCATTAATTTGTCATATAAGATATGATTATGCTTAAAAGGTTTTATTATCGGGTTGAGTTTTCATCTAAAGATAATTGTTGATCTGATCATTAATGAGGTTATCCTTTCTCATTATCTTAGTACTTAAGATTATTGACTTCATGGGCCCCACCTCATTTGAGATTGATTTTTATGATAACAAACATATGTTCAAATGCCACTAATTGGTTTAAATTCAAGTGATACAAGAAAATTCTTCAAATCTGATTCTTCATCAATTTGAAAAGCTAAAGTTGTTGGACTTCAATTGGTTAGGAGTTTTCTATGAATTATAATATTAAGGCAAATAAAGAGCTTAATGAAATAAAATCAATGGTTTATTTATTTTAAAATATTTTACTTAATTTTATCCATACTTTCTATATATTAAAATTGCATTATTCGTTAATTATTTCTTGAATTATCCATTTTGGGTAGCATGAGTTTAAGTTTCATTAAATAAGCTTCCAAGCTAGATTAATTAATTTCTTACTTCAATAAATCATTTTCATGCTTAATTACATTAATTATCTATTTATTTCTTGCATGAGAATTAAATTATTCTAGAATTATCCTAATTATCTTTTCTCTCTTATTATTCTATTTTCTCTCTCCTATCACACTTATCATCCCAATAATATTTTGGCTAAATTTTTAATACTTATTTTACTAATAAATCTTGTGATATTTATTCAAATTATTTCCATAATAATTCCTTCATCTCTCAAATTTTTTAAAAATTCATTCATTTGAATTTTTGAATTTAAATTATTTTGAATTTATTTTGAATATTCATTACTATATCAATGCAAAATTGATTCTAATCATTTATGGAATGATTTGGCCAACATGATTTATTTCAGCTAATTGGAGTTTAATTAAATTATTTCAAGTAAATTTAAAACTAAATTCAATCAACTTTAATTTAATATCCTTTCCTTTTATTAAATCTATTTTAGGAAAGCTTTTTTTTTCACCCACATTAAATCAACTTAAATTATTTTAAATTATATTCATTACTTAGAAAGCATCTTAATTAATCATCTTGGATTCAAATTAATTAAATTCATTGATTTGAGAACATCCTATTTAAGGAACTAGTTGGTAAAATCTCATGGAATTTTAGCATTTATTTTATTTAGAATAATTAATGTTATTATCTCTTAAAATCTTGCTCAAATTGATTAATCATATAGTAATCATATCTTGCATTAAATTCAAATTGAATTATTACTTGGAATATAGCTTGTCCACCACCTTGCTTAGAGATATTATTTTTCTAAGCAAATTAAAGTAATTTTCTCTTGATTAATTGAAATTCTTGAATTAAACTTTATTTGCTAAATACCATTAATCCTTATTATTCTTTGGTCGATCATACATGTTCAAATTCAGTTATGATTTTAAACTTTCACTCATGTCTTGTATTATTCTAAGTTCAAATTCTTTACAAACAATTTCTCCCTCTCCTTGTCATACTTGGCCAAAATCCTTATTGCTTTAATTAAATCTCATTTGATTGGTATAATTAATTGTACATATATCTCTCTCACCAAATTTCATCCTTGACCAATATCATCTCATAAGATTTTTCATTGTGTTCGAAATTCTCCATTCAAATTTGAATAATTTCCTTGAATTTCCCTCTCATGCCTTGGATCCAACCCATTATTCTTATTTGATCTAAAATTCAATTTTCTACCTAATCAAGCTTTCCTCTCTTTCTCTCATGGTCAAAATTCTTATGGATAGAATCTTTGATTATTTGATTGAGATTATGAAATAAAAATCAAATTATTTTCTAAACTAATTTTCCTCCAAGTTCATCATGCTTGGCCAACCCATTAGCCCCTCTTTTTCTATTTAAGATGGTTTTGTCTTAAGGAAAAGTTTCTTGTTATTTCTCCACTCATCGACTCCTTGCTACATCATTACCTTGAAGATTTTTCGAGTCAAGTGCTACAACTTCTTCATCATCCTTCCTTTTCCCTTGCTTTTCTACAAAACATTAAAATTAATTTTGATTGAAAATATTTTAAAACCCAATTCACCCCACTCTTGGGTGTCATAGCTTCATAATAAAGATTTTTAATCATATTCTAAGAACTCTTTATGTAGGCACTAGAGCCACGTCCCTAATGACTAAGTGAAACACCAAATTTAAGTCTAAAGTGGAACATAACACCAAATCAAGTCGATAAGGTCTAGACACCAAACCTAAATCAAATGAAACCCAAATCTTAGGGTTGGATTACATCAGCTAATTGGCCCCACCAAGACTTTACTATATCTAAATAGATTAAGTGGATCTAAACCTTTCCAAAGTCAATGTAATTGAACCAAACTTAAGATGAGTTGTATTTGAACCAAAGTCTAAATTCAATTGTCCCTTAATGAGAGTAATTGGATCACTTAGCCTAAATCAACCTATTTAGGATCCCATTAAACTAAAATCAAGTAGGATTAAATTAACTTAAATCAAACTAAGTCAAAATTAAATCAAATTGAATCAATCTAAAAGCTTATGATTAGTAATTAGACTTAATTAAACACAAAACTAAATTTGATTGGGATTTGAATTGGCTACCAAGTAAAATCAAGAGGTAACAAAATGGATTCATCTAAGATAAAGTATCCGATGAATTATAGGTTAGATATAACTACATTAAAAGTATATAGTTCTTATTAAGATCCAAAGATATTTGAAACTTTTTTTTTTACATTAAATATGTTTCTAAGAAGTTAGAGGTTTTAAAAGAAAAAAATCATCTATTTTTGAGAAAAAGATGGCCATATTGATTTAACATTGGTATTATTTTTAACTCATTATTCAACTACAAATCAATATATGAACACTTCATAAGTGAACTTCAATCCTTGGATTTTAGCCTTATTAATTTGTCAACAAAGAATCTTGACGTTGTTTGTAGACTTAAGTTAATTTTATTTCCAAATGATACATAAATTTTATTATCAAAATGAAGTTAAACCAACCTACTTTATTATTCGATACTATAGTCTCTATGACATGCCATTCTACTCACTCTTTATTATTTGCTTAACCATATTCTTTTGTGGGATTGCCCATCCATGATTAATTAGAATAACATGTTTTTAGCACCATTACTAGGACTATAAATGCTAATATTTATATTAAGTTTATTTTTACTAATTTAGATAATTATTTTAAAACTAATTTTAGTTTTTTCTCTTTATTTATATTATGTTTGTAAGTTCCACCATGGTGCACTACTCTTATGATTAGCCACCATTAGCATTATATTCAAAGATTGAACGATCATTTTTTGAAGATTTAGGGAAATGTAATAGGTCAATACTTTGGTGTAATTAAATATGGTAATTCATGAGGATATAGAAAACTTGGCCATAAGGGTTCAAGCATCATAGATTATGTCGTTCTTATGGTCCATGGTATTCCTTAAGCCATCGCCAAGTATTTTCTACAAACTAGTAATTTTAAATTCAAGCTAGCCACTTTATAGATAAACTAAAGCTCATAGTTTAAGGGTTTTTCTACTAAAGACTCTAACAAACACTTCATAAATCTTCATAGATATGGGTGGCATCACAATTCCATGTTCCATTAGAAAAGAGATAATTGGGAATGTATTACATCATAGGAGCAAGCATCAACCTAAAACCACTATTAGTGTTCAAGTTATTTAGGATAAGAGAAGTTAAGCCTATCATTATCTTTTTCTAGCTACCAAGTAGTTTAATCGGCACCTTAAAGGCATTATGAAGAATGTCTTGATTGAAGTTAGCAAATTAATCTATCCTATAGACTTAGTGATCCTAGACATGGATGACAACAAGCCTAAATATCTTATCATTATAGGTTATTTATATCTAGTGATAAGAAGAGTACTTCATTAAAAGAGTGAGCATTTTAGATATCTAGACTCTATTGTTCAAAATGATGGTGAAATAGATGGAGATGTTATTAGTAGAATTCAAGTTGGATGGTTGAAGAGGTGGAATGCATCCGCTTGTTGTGTGATAGAAAAGTACCGCTTAGACTTAAGGAAAAAAATTATAAGATGGTGGTAAGACCAATGATTTATGGTGCAAAATGTTGGCCAAGAAAAGAGAAGCATAAGACAAAGTTAAGTGTTGCAAAGATGAGGATGCTCGTGGATGAGTGGCTTTACTCTTAAAGATGAAATGTGAAGTGAGTATATTTGGGAAAAGGTTAGAGTAGCTCCATGCATAAGATTAGAGAGTCACCTTAGATGGTTTGGCCACAAAAAAGCATTGATCGTCCGATGACCTGGTTAGAGAGTAGGTGTATTAGATTTTTCTTATGTTAAGAAAGGTAGGGGTAGACCTAAAAATACTTGGTTAAGATGTATAAAAAATAACCTTAGTTTATTAGAATTAAATGAGAATTTGACACATAATATGGCACCATGGAGAAGAACTCATAGTGGGATAAAAGCTTATTGTTGTTATTGTTGTTGTAGTCATAAGAAGAGTACATATCCATGTATAGAATGGAGAACTACACTTAAGGATCTAACATGACACAAAGTTTATGAAAACAAAATAATTAATCTAAAGAGGAAAAGTTGCAACCTCTTAGAAACCAACATAAAAAATTTGTACATCTAATAAAGGCCATAGAAATCTTTAGGTTGATTATAAAAGAAAGAATTTAGAGATGATAGAAGAAAATCAAATATATCATAGGTCATTGTCATAAATTCATTCTAAAATGGATGGCCAAATCAAAACTCAAGTAATGAATAAAAGATGTATTCAATGAAAAGCCTTTAAGGCATCTCTCCTTATTGAAAATGATGTGGATAGAGGATGTTATGATAGTGAGGACATTATACTAAGGGTTATTAGGAGGCAACAGAATTGTTTTAAGCCACCTTATAAAAATTTGTTAGCTTCATAAAAAAAGAAAAAATAGAACCGGGCACCGGACCTTATGCTCGACATTGGTAGGATTATCCCACTAGGTCAAAGGTTGCCTCATTATCCTTTACTTTAATCACCTACAGCTTCAAAAGAAATTTTCTTTCTTTATGCTACCATTGAGTAATGATACATACTTTTGCAACTAATCCATACATATTAAAATGGGAATTAAAGCGTAGTGACAAATTTCAAACCATACTTATTTATATAAGATGAAATTTTTTTAAGGCAACTTGACTTCACCTTTGTGTTCATAGCATGATAATTATATGTCAATGTTAAAGAGCATGTGAATGACTTCTACTTCATAAGAGGAAAAAGTATATTATTTTATGGTTATTATATTAATAATCTTTATGAATTGTTGGACATTCCTAAAGATATGCTATTTAATTTATTAAGAAATGGAATTGATTAAAGAAATTTTACATGCCTTGATGACACTAAAATATAATGAAAATTAAATGAAGGAAATGTTTTTAATATGCATGCTATAAGACACTATATTTTGGGCATGACACATCTTTATTTCAATTAGATTGCTACATAGTGGCCATTTGAATGACGTGGAAAAAGAGCATGCTACATTGACTTTTGGCATCCAATAGCTCATTTCCATTTACAAGGAGAGATTTATCCATGACGATTCAACACACAACAAAGTCTAATATAATATGTGTTATTGGTTACTAGTCATTTATTTTTGACCTCTCCTATACATAAGGGTGCTAACTAATGTAGTAGAAGAGGAGGCATACCTAAAGTTAGCACTCAATAGCAAAAAAGTTCAATAAAGGCCTTGAATTTGACATCAACAACATGAACTAGAGGAAGAACTTCCTATGACATTAGAAGTGCATGCAACTCAAGAGCTTGGATGGTACTCAATATTTGGATTTGAACTCTTTATAGATTAGGAGGCCTATTTTGAACCCATCAATAGGTTTTATGGGATAGAAAAGAGGCAACAACATGTACAATAAAGAATGGATATAAATTTTGATTACTTTACGAGAGTAGTAGAATACAATATGATTATATTGGTATATTTAAAATGTCCTTAGAAATGTGTGCAAATTGACATATCAATGCTAGACCGAAATATAACAATATTATCATATCCCCACTACACATTGCCTCCTTACTTTGTGATAAGTGTTAAAGTTATAAAGTATTATTTTCCTTATATAAGGCATTTGGAATGCATTTTGCATGATTTTAATGATTTTGTGAGACATATGATTTGAATTTATATTTTTGTAGATCTATAAGAAGAGAGTAAAATTTAATCATTAAAGTGAAAAATCACATGGAGAATCATTCAAAGTGAATTTTGGAACAAACAATATCATGTAAGGCTAAATTGGTGCTTGACACTTAGCTTAGAGTGTCAGCAAGTCGGCACCTAAGCACTTTCATTAGGTGCCAAAACTATAAGAACTAAGGGAAACTAGAGCTTAAATAGTAGACCCAATCCTATCAAAAGTACATGGTAGAGATCCTAATGCCAAGGCATTTAGTGGTGGTGCCTAGGTGTGATTTTGGCACATAGCCTTGACATAACGGTTTCTATGAATTATCCTAAATTCTAAAGGATTTCTTTCTAAATGGGGTAGATCTTTTGTACATCTATTCAAGTATTTCTTGGGACTGAATTTAAGGACATTTTCAGTTATTATTTAACTTATTTTTCTAGGGTTTAGAGGGTCCAAGTGAAAGAAATATAGAGGCTATCTCAAGGTCTTTGGAGAAGCTAATAGAATATATCTTAAGGGCAAAGAGCAAAGGAAAATGACATCCTCAATGCGTCCCTAAGTTTTTCCTTCATATTCCATTTTTTTGTAACAATGTTCATGTATAAGTTTTCAATGGTTTTCTTAGCTTTCTTCATAAACTAAATTCTTCTACTAGGGGTTAAGATGTACCCATATTGATTGTGTTTTATTTTATTTTAATGAAGATTGGAGTGTTACTTTCTTCTAATACAATTTTATTCTTAGCTTTTATTTATATTTTGGTTGGATATCTTTCAATAGTTTAGAGGGGACGTGGAAGATGGACTCATCGTGGAAGAAATACCATGATAATGGATCATATGTTAGAGGTAGTTGTGATAAAGTGTTAGAATTATGAAATTTCTTGTGAATATACTTCCTTTATCATGTATTTTTCTTATAAAATATTTTTATTTTAAGTACATTTTGTGTTGTAACAAAAAAATTATAAAAAATTAAAATAAAAGTTTAGGCCTAAGCCATGGCCAGAATTGGCCTAAATTAGGGCATTTTACAAAAGCGTAGTGCCTAGAGCTATAATAGCGATTGCCATGATGCGATATCGGACTCATTTTAGGGTAATTTTATAGCTCGATTAGGCGATGTTGTACTAGAGAAAACAATATAACGTAGAAACAACAAGCATAGCATTGTAGCATCGATTAATTAGCTGCTAAAACCCTATAAAATAGCTTCATGACATTTTCTCGATAGTTTAGAGTAGTTTTGAAGCAAATGTGAGCATATGGACAATCGGCCAGATTGTATCTAAGCTCTACATAGGGTGTCCTTATGAAGCACTTGAGACTAACACTCTAAGTGTTATAAGAGTGTGTAAGGGTAGTATAAAACAATATTTTCTTAAGAAAGATTTAGAGATGGACATCAATAACTAAGAATTTTAGTGGGGATGCTGAATATTTCCACGAGGAAGCAATAAAGGATTACAAGGAGTGGATTTAAGAGTCTACCTTGTGCTCTTTTCTTTCTTCTTGGTTATCCAACATCATATTTTACTATGTTTAATATAATTTCTTTCTTTCTCTCTATTATGGAGCACTAATCTATAAAATGCTTTGAATTTATGTGAACTTTTGAGATGCTTGTATTGTATTAAATGTTGTTTGTGGATTAATATAAAAAACTATTTGTGCTTTAAATGAAAATATGTTTTGTTTCTTTCCATGGTTCATTTACTTTTAATTTGGCCAATTACAATGTTAAAAAATAAGTGTGATATAGAGATATCAATGGAATCCTAGAAGAATAAGTAGGAAAAGCAAAACAAATATACTAAATAATCATTAATGTTCTAGATAGTTTGGGTTGTTAGCTAAATATATATTAAATATATGATTATTTTTAAGATTTAAAATTATTTAAAGGGAAATATGGGTAAAACAATCTATCAAAATTTACTTGGTACTAGAAAAATTGGGTAAATGGATTGATTTGATTACACTTATCTAGAGATAAAGAGTATATCACTTTTGCTCTTGGTTGATATTACAAGTTTTAAATCAATCCATAATATAGTTTAATATAATACATAATCTAAAAAGATTAATTAAATTTAGAGTACTTATTTTAAAATTAAGAAAATGCCTACATAATTTTATAAAAATATAAAAATATAAAAATTTATCTTTTTTTTATCTTGCAAAATAATATATATTTATTTTTATTAAGCACTTGAATTTGTTGGATAAAATTAGGTTTTAAAAATTTAGTACTTAATAACAATTAATAAATTTTGTTCAAATCATCATGAGAATGATACTCTACTCATTCTATTTTACTTGATTCAACACATGAACTTACATTATATAAGTAAAAGTATCGATCAAGATTTTGGTGTTGTTACCGGGATTGGAAGTAAAATAGTAATTTTTTTGTTGATATTAGTCTTGAACTATTTTTAATTCAACTTTGTTGTTACAAATATTTATGTTAGGTGTTAAGTGTGAAATATTATTGTTCTTGTTAGTGTAATATTATTATTTTAGTTTTGAACCAAAGTTATGATTTCTAAATATTGTATGGATAGAGAAAAACTATATAAATAGTGCCATTGAACTTAGAAATCAAATGGATTTGTAGGAAAATTGGAAAAGAGAAGAGAACATATGAGAAAAGAAAACTAGCAATGGATAATCAACTAGAAGGAGAATCATCTAGACCTTTAGTGATTATGCCACACCAATTGTAGATGGGATACATTAGAGTATAGCCCCAATAATTAAAGCCAATAATTTTGAATTAAAACCATCTATAATTCAAAGAGTGCAAAACTCTCGCTTTAGGGTTCCCTATTGAAGATCTTAATATACATATTACCAAATTTTTAGAAATTTATGCAACTTTTAAATGCATTGAGGCAAGTGATGATATTATTAAACTAACATTAATTCTTTTATCGCATGGAGATAAGGGTAAAATGTGGTTGGATTCACGCCTTAAGGATCTATAACAACTTGGAATGAATTAGCTCAAAAATTTCTAACAAAATATTTTCCACCATCTAAAGCGCTAAGTTAAGAAATGATATTACATCATTTATCCAATTAGATAATGAATCTATATTTGAGGCTTGAGAAAGATATAAAATTATTTTAAAAAATATCCTCATCATTCTTTACCGATTGGCTTATAATACAATCATTTTATAATGGCCTAGTAGGATCTTTAGGGACTATCATAGATGCAACAATAGGAGGTAGCTTAATATTAAAACCTTTTGAGAAAGCTTAAGCTTTAATGAGGAAATGATAATTAAAAATTTTCAAAAGCCTTCTAATAGATTAAATCCTAAGAAAGTAGCTAGTGTTAACAATAATGATTTGATTACAATGTTAACTTCCCAAGTAGATTTTTTATCTAAGAAATTAGATAACTAGAAATTAATCAAAATATTAGTAATATGATTCAACAGAAGAAAATGGTGAAATTAGTGTATTAGAAGATCAAACTAATCAATGATTGAAAATGCTTAAGTATATCTCAAACAAACTAAATAATATTTATTCTAATACATTTAATCAAGATTAGAGGAATCACCCAAACTTTTCTAGAGTAATAATGCAAATTATAATCAAATTGAAAATATGGGGAATTAGAATAATAAGAATTTTAAACCTCAAACCTCTAACTTTAGACCTATCATTTTACCAAGATATACTTCACAACATCAAAGTAAGAAATTGATGATACAAATGGAAACTCAATTACAAAGCAAAGGAGCTTTACTTAGAAATTTAGAGATTCAATTAGACAATAATAACCTTACAAATAGACCACAAGGTAATTTACATAGTAACATTGAAGTAAATTGTAAAGATAAAGGTAAAGAATATTGTAAGGCAATTGAATTAAGAAGTGAAAAGAAATTAAAAAAATAAGGGCTAAATGATAAAATGAAAAAAATTGTATTACTAAGTAAAGAAAAAGAAAATAAAGAAATTGATAACAAAGAAATTGAAGAAAATAAAAGGAAGTAGAGAAGTATGGAGGAAAATGAGAGAAAGACCTTCACCTCCATTTTCCCAAAGACTTAAAATAAAATGTGGATAATAAATTTTCTAAATTTTAGAAGGTTTTAAAAAGTATCCATAAATATGCCATTACCAAGCTTTGGAACAAATACCTTCATATGTTAAATTTATGAAGGAGATTCTATATAAAAGAAAACAACTATAAGAAAATGTAATAATATCCCTTAGAAAATGTAATAATATCCCTTATTGGAGATTATAGTGCAATAATTCAGAATATATTATAAGCAAAATTTAAAGATCTAGAGAGTTTTAATATTCCTTGCACCATAGGAGAGGGAGTCCAAGATAAACTTGAATTATGGAGGTCAACCTTAGAGTCTAAAGGTTTTCATTTAAGTAGATCTAAAATTGAATATATGGAGTGTAATTTTAGTTGTAGAAGTTATAGTGGTGTTGTGACATTAGGAAACAAGAAGAATGTCATCAATAATTTTTGGAAAATCATTATGTGACTTAGGAGCCAACTTAAATTTAATGCCTTTATTAAATTTCAAGAAACTAGGACTAGGAGAAGAATAACATACAAGTGTGACTCTTTAATTAGGATAGGTCTTCAACATATCCTAAACGTATTTGTGGTGTTTAATTTTAGATGTTTTGTGTGGACACCATGCGGATCGAGGGGATACTTATTGAAGTGATTGGGTGCGATATTGAGGTATGATGTGCTATCTTGAAAGATAGAAATATCACCCTACAATGGACCTAATCACCTAATAAGGACTCCTAAGGCATGATGGATCTTTATTTATACTAGAGATCTTTCCCCTTTACATAGAAATGTAAAGTAGGGTTTATTTTATGTTGGCTTCTTTAGTTCCTTATAAAAATAAGCCTCCATAGTTAATTACATCCTAGAAAATAAGATTTCCTAAGAATACTCTCAATTAAAGTAATCAATTATTGTATCCAAAGATTTCAAGGTTAGACTATCAAAGGATTGGTTATTTTGGAAAATCAAATGGGATTGTTCAATTAGAAGACTTTTTTTAGAATCTTAAAGGAGATAAGTAGGAAGTACTCATGATACTAGAAGCCTTGTAAGCACTCCAATCCTATCCTACAGTGAGGCTTTATATTTTGAAAGTGAGAGGATTTATTTATTTAAGTTGAAGTTTTATTAGATCATTGGGGTTTATAACCCATCAACACAAGATTATAAAATGCCTAAGAGGTCAAGATTTATGCTAGTAGCCAAGGAAGCTAGCAATCTCATCTTAAATCTAGGCAACTTTAACATAAGTTAAAGTTTGACTTGAATCTAAGCAAAATAGGATGTAAGGATCTATTCCACATGAGAAGATAGACCGTCACTCTTCCGACTTACGCCAGAGTGGGCACCTAACACCTCCTATGATTCAAAACCATGTAGTCGGTCTTATAAAATTGCAAGATGATTAGGCTTGTTATTTAATTTGAAAGAAACTAAAGTCCTAAACCCACTCCTTAAGAGACTAGAGCATGAATGGTATGAGCATATGACTTAGTCTAAAAGTGCAAATCATTACAAATTTTATTTCATTTTGACACATTCATTTTAGATAAAGGATTTGGGATTTCTTATACCTAAATGTATGATGAAATGAAGTTGTTGGCTAAATCAACGAGAAGAGGGTGTTCTCCACCACAAGAGATGCCTTCACAGCCGTATTCCCCATCGTGGAAGGATGGAGACCCCATATTTAAGGAAGAAGGAATATGGTGCATAAAGTGAAACATACAACCATACAACTATGGGGTTGCTAAATCTTTTAATTATCTTATTTAAATCCTATGTATGGTGAGGTTATGAATTATTTTAAAACTTAGAAATAAGTTGTTAGTTAGGTAGAAAATTAATTTTATCCTAAGAGCCTCATCCGTGCCATACATTCAAACATCAATCATTAATAAACTATGAAAATTATGCAATCCTAATGTACAATTTAAACATAACATTAAATAATTTTTATAAACTTACGGAAAGAATAACACGATGTGACAGGTGATACTCTAGAAAGAGAAAATTGGGTAATCAAGCTCTACCCTTATACAACTCGAATTATAAAATAATATTACAATTAGAAACAATATATGCTATGGGAGCCTTCACTTCTTCATTTCTTCATGTCTTCATGTCCTCCTTCTTTAATTTGATTTGCTCCTTTTAATTTGCTTCAAGGTATCATAGGGCACCCCAAGACTAAGCCTTCTAGCCATCACTCATCCTAATCCCCATAGCACTAATCCTAATTGATATTACAAAATTACATTTAGATAGGAAAATTAAATTTAACTACACCAAAATAGAGGTTAGCTAAACATACATACATTCTCAAATAGTTATATTCATAATTTGGACTTAGCACCTTGGACATGGGTAACCAAGCCCACCTATCCTAACTTGGGTTATTCTTAGAGATTTAAGAAACTTGCAAGCAAAGCATTTATACTTACTTTTAAGCAACCCCTTAAGCATAGCCCCTATAAAAAATAATATTAGGCTAAGAGCGACCTAACATCTAGTGTACAAAATATACACCCTAACATCCGCCTAAAATAATACATCATAAAATAAAACATACATCACACAAACACCATCTTAACTTAGGACTAGAAGTGGTGGATTAATTCTAGTGTGTGCTAAAGCTTTATGTGGTATGTCTTAACTAAGCATTAAAGTTGTGATTTTCTAAGTGTGGAGGAATTTAATTTAACATGAAGGTTGGTTTGACTTTTAAGTTGTTCGTTGATTTATGGATTTTAATTTATGTTTTGCTTAGTTTCATTTAATTTACACTTAGCATCTAAGTGTTATAAAGATAGGAAAGATGCTTATCCCTTTCATCCCTACCTTAAGTCATTTCTAAAGAACATTTTATGACTTAGTTCTCTTTAGTGAATGGCTTATTAAGTATTTTTTAATCCTAAGTTTGGGTTAACTTTAAATAATCCTATTCAATATGAAAGGCATCTTAGGATTAATATAATTGAATTACTATCACATGACATATATCAAGTCATTCCTTTCCATCACATGTAATATGAATATGATTTAACACCTATCATATCTATACATACAACATATTTTGGCAAGCTTAAATGATGAATAGATGCATACATTTTGGATTTACATTTGTGTTTGATTGAATTTTATTTATATACATTTTGGATTTACATTCTTTAATCACATACACATACACATGTATAAAGATGTAAGAAAATATGTGTCATTGTTAACCAAGAAAGTGAGGTAATCAAATGACCTCTTTGGGGCAATTTAAAGCCTCGTATTCCTAGGATGTCTAAACTATATACTTGCTATCTTAGATGCATATTAATGCATACATGAATAAGAAGAATATTACCATGCAAAGATTATATTTTTCATTGGTTGGATAATTTATGCACATGAATTGAAGCTTTATCCAAATTCTAATACTAAAATACATAAAAATGAAATAAAATAGATATGTGCATTTGTTAACTAGGAAAGTGAGATAATCAAATGACCTCCTTGTGGTCGCTTAAAGCCTTATATTCTCAAGATGTCTAGAGTATATACCCATTAACACTCAAGCCTTTGTAAATCTATATGAGAATTCAAGAAAGAGAACTTCACATTCTTATACTTAAACTATAAGCACATACAAGTCCTATATGAGTTTATAATTATCATCATTCCACATATTATTATCAATTTATAAGCTTTGGACAAATAGATTTGAAATTATTAGTGATAATAGCTACACATACAAGCCTCCACAAATAAAACCTATTTGATTCATTTAGATTTGGAAAGCATGAATGCATAGATTCATATGACATACAATATTTAACAATGACCTGGAAAGAAGTAACTAAATATAAACACATGGCTTATTTAAATACATTAATTCCTAAGGACAATCATATCAAATAAAATTGTTTAAAGAAAGCCAAAGATCATTATTAATTTGATTTTGGATTTGAGTTGAACTTAAAGAAGAGGGAAAATATTTGTTCTTTTGATCTCATTCCTATATTAGTAATCATAATTGGTTTAAGGAAAGTTAGTTAAATGAATTTTATGAATTAATTAAGTTGAATCATTAATTAAATCAATTAATTACCCTTTCCAATGCTTCTTTAATTTGATTAATCATTTAATGATGACCCACAAATGATATGAATATGTGTGAAAATTAAAGTTGCAATGTTCTTAAAGGACTTAATCCAATTGGCTCATAATTAAAGATTAATAACTTAAAGAATCTAATTAAGTACTTTTATGATTCTCCCATACTTATGGGTTAATCATAATTTTCTTAAGGGTCTTTATGCTATTAAACACATAAAGAGGAACCCTCATTTCATTATCAATTATTTGATGTGATTTACATTTCAATTTGATTTAATTTAGCCATTTGATCAATTAATTAAACACTTAATTAATTACCATCTTAATTAATCCTCTTAATAATGAAATGAACTTAGGAAAGAGACTAAGAAAGAGGTCTTAATCACTTTCCTCATCCACTCACTATTAATCTGATTAATAAGCTTTAACTAATTCATGTTTTGCTATTTTGAGTGTTAATTAATCCAAATTAATTAAAGAGGATAATCGTGGTTTAAAATATTAATTTCCCAATTACTTAAGTAATAAATTCCAAAAAAATTATGGGTGGCGAGGTCATCTCGTGGTGAAAAATTTCTATAAGGGAGCCTTTCAAATCAGGGGAGAAAAGAAAGAGGAAACCTTACAAAAATTTATCTTGGTAAGATGCCACAGATCCAATGTGTACTTATTTAGGTGATCGGATCTGTCATCAAGGTATAGTATATTATCTTGAAAGATAGAGGTCTCTACCCTTTAATGGAACCAATTGGAATAAGGACTCCTAAGGATGATGGGTCTACATATGTACCGGAGATTCTTTCCCTACTTGACATAGAAAATTAAAGCGGGGTTTATTTTAAATTGAGTTCATTAAATTCCTACAGGCAAGCCCCATAGGTAATTACATCCTAAGGATAGGATCCTTAGGAAACTCTCGATTAAGGTAAATGATCACTATTTTGAAGATTTCAATAGGAAAGGATTATCAATCGATTGATTTATGTTTGAAGATCAAATGAGATTGATCAAGAGAGAGTTATCAAGCCAAAATGAGAAATAAGTAGGAGATGCTAATGATGCTAGGTAAAACTAAAGCATCTTAGTATCCTAGGCTTTATACTTTAGAAATTGATTTAGTTTGTTCGAGTTACATTTTTATTTGAAATTTAGGACTTATGATTCTTTAACACAAGATTAAGGAAATGCCTAAGAGGTGAGGTATTATGCTTATGGCCCACAAAGGGGAAAAGCAACCTCGAATCTAAATCTAGGGAGCTTCAAGTGCCGGAAGCACAACCTAAATCTAAAGTAAAATGGGTAATTAGTTTGTCTCCATAAGAGGACAAACCACCGACAACTTGGACTTACAACCGGGGTGGCCAACTAACTCCTTCTATGATTTTAAATACATGTAGGCAAGTCTTTATGCTTATGCAAGATAGCAGCTATTTTATTTAGAAAGAGACTAAGTCTTTAAACTCACTCCCTAAAGAGACTAGATCATGTAAAGGGACATGCTTCCAATGAACTAAATCTAATGCAATTCAAATTTTATTTTATTTTTATTTTGGACAATCATTTTGACTCAGCTAATAGGATTTTAAGACTAATGCATGAGAAATTAGATTATTGGCCAAAATCAGAAGGGAGGATGTGAGTTTCCACCACGCCTCAATGGTTAAGCCGAAGTTCTCGCAAAGGTGGAAGCCCTCCAATCAAGAGTAAAATAAGATGTATTTGTGCATGATATTATAAAAGAATGCTCATCCTAAGGGTTGCTAATTCTTTTATCTTAATTTTAATAGCTTTAGGTAAGGTTATGAGTTGTTTAATTTTATTTGAGTTATTATGTTGGGTAAAAGATTTATTTTTCCCTAAAGAGTCTAATCCACATCCGTGCCATACATAAATCAAGGAAGAAACTATGAAAAGTATGCCACTTAATGCAAAAGCTAAACAAATCATCAAATAATTTATAAAGTTAATCATAAAAGAATAAATGGTTTGTGGTCGCATCACCGCCAAACCCAAAATATCAAAAGTGAGTAGTAGCTCTACCCTTGTACACTTGGATTACAAATGAATTTAATTATAATTAAAGCAAAGGAATTCCGTTATGGGATCCTTCAAGCTTTATTCTTCTTTCTTCTTCTTCTTTTGGTTCCTCCTTTGGATGGTTGGATGGTTGCATGGTAGATGCCAAGGCCTCATATGGTGCATAAAATAAGATCTTATAACCAACGCTTATCCTATTCCCCATAATAAATCATTCCAAGATCCTAAATATACAAACTTTACATGAAAAGGAAAAGTAGAAATCTAACCAACACCTACAAAACAAAGGTTAGTGAAATCACACCACATAAATCCCAATCATGTATATTGGACTTATCATCCCACACATGGGTGACTAAGTCCACCTATGGATTATGCTTAGGGGTATAAGCACTTACAAGCAAGAAGCATTTATATTTTTATTTATGATAGTGCCCTTAAGCACAATCCCCGCATAAAAGAATAGTTAGACTAAGAATGTCCTACCATTCATTCTATGAGCATACACCCTAACATCTAGTCTAAAACATTCATCACAAAATAAAACTTAACATCAAACCATGCACCGACCTAACCTAAAGCTAGAAGTGGTGACTTAGGCTAATGTGTGTGCTTTGAAGGTTTGTGTGGGAACATGTTCAACTTAGAGAAGGATTTCATTTAAGTTGTTTAAGTGTTTGGGTTAGTTTTATTTCATGTTTTAATTTATTTTGAATGAAACTTATAATTAATTACTAAGTTATACGAGAGGTAAAGAGAAGGGAACTTCACTTTCCTTCCCTAATCCTTAAGTAATTTTCTAAAGTAGGTTCAAGTTTTAGTTTCATTTAGGTGAATGTTTTGATTACATCTTTTAATCAATCCTAAGTTTAGATAAACCCTAAAAAAACTTATTTATAAAGAAAGACATTTTAAGATTAAATAAAATGAATCAAAATTCACATAACACACATTACTTCATTTCTTTCTCAACATATAGAATATGCATTTGGTTGAACCCTAAGCATATCTATACATGCAAATAAGAGTAGTTAACACACTTTATGATGCATGCTAAGTAATCAATTTAAGAAAATTTAGGAGTTGAATATGCATGATTTTTCTTAAGTAGAAAAGGTTTTCCTTATCCAAAATTTCACATACATACATGAAAGTAAGAAAGGCATAAGTGAGTACAACGCCATTGTTAAACAGGGTATAAGGTGTAAGACCTACTTAGGGCTACTTAAAGCCTCACAACCTTGGTAATATACCACTTTCCTTAAGTACAAACATATATATAAAAGAAATGAAATGGAGAAAGAATAAGCAAAAGTTGTTTAATAGTTTCATTTTGTTTATGTAATTTATTCATGCAAGTATATACAATCCTTCTTAGATGATGGCATAGGGATGTATAGGGTATAGAATTAAATAAGTATTGGGTTCCTTTCAAATGAACCCTACATCTTACTAACTCCTATTCTATGCTAACATAAGAAAGGAAGGAAATACTACACTAAACATTGCTTTATAATCCATCACATGCAAGCTTATAATTAAAGTATAAGAATAACACACTTTCAGATTTGATGTTTTATTTATAAGTTTTGAAAATATTTTAGATTTAATTTTGATAATAGCCACTCATATTTTACTTTAGCCAACACATGCATATTTGACATAAAGTAAATAATTTTTATTTTTAAAATTCAAAATATGAAATTATGAATGCATGAATCATATGGCATACAACTTAACATGTTGGAAAAATCCAAAGCAATGAAAGCATGTAAACAAACTCACTCTACTTAAATCCTAAAGACATTCTTAAGGAATAAGAAAATTTAGAATAAATCAAAGTGAGTTTCAAAATAATTTTTGCTTGGTTTAAAGTTTGATTTAATTTTGAAAAGTTGAGATAAGTTTACTATTCCTAACCCATTCCACATGTGTTTTATATTTTTGTTTAATTTTTAGATAATTAAATGCATTTTAAGCATTGATTAGGTTAAGATATGAATTAAGTGGCTTAATTAACCCTTACTTACACCACCTTAAAAAAATTAATTAAGTAATTATGAGCCAATGAGATGACATAAAACCCACAAGGTATTTAAATTTGCAATGCAAACAATGAAAAGTCCTAATGCAATTTAGCTCATAATTAAAAGTTAATTAAGCTAAGGGGTTTAGCTTAAGTACTTTTAAAATACCCTTTCATACATATGAAAGGGGTTTTAATTTCCTTAATTAGACTTAGACTATTAAACACCCAAGCATTTACCCAAGGTAGATTAATTAAGTTTTGAAACTTTTAGAATTTTTAAAAATTGTTTAAAGGGATAATTAATGACTTAACTCTTAATTAAGAGAGGATTAAGGAGAGAAAAGGAGTTTAGGGAATATCTTAGGGAAATGCCCCAAAATTATTCCATAAAACCCCTACTCTGGATCTAATCTTAATCAAACTTAATCATAGGGTAAATCCACTAATCACCTCTTAATTGCAGATAATTAGGGAATGAAATAGCAATTTTCCCAATTGAGCCCTCAATAAATCTTAAAAAAATTAAGGGAGGTAGAGGTCATCCCCAAAATGAACCCTAGAAGTTTGAGATTAATTGATGAACTAATTAAAGGATAATTAACTAATTAAGATTCCCAAAGAAACCTAAATTCAAAGAAAAGGGTAATTTAAAATACTTTGAAATTATTTTAAAATATTCTAGATGAAATTATTTATCCATAGAATTTTTCTTTTATTTTTTTGATTTTTCTATGAAGAGTTATGAAATTTTGAAGTTCCTGCTTAATTAGGAATTAATTAGGTAATTAACTAATCCCCGATTAATACCATTCATGCGACGCGTGGCGGCGACGGTCAGCGTGCTTTACATGCATCGCACCGTGAGCCACTCACTTAAGTGTCACTTCAAAAGGTGGTGGTGGCGCTGCACTAATATCTGGTAATTGATCAAAGATCGACGGATGAGGATTCCCTCGGTTTAAAATAGATAAAGGATTTCTAAAACATTCCAAATAATCTTAGCCGTCCATCTAAAATGCGTGGATGGACGATTGAGATGAGCCAAGTTCTTTCTTGAGGATTAATGGAGACCGCCCATGACCCGGGAGATCCAAGCTCGATCTAGCATGGAATCATACAAGACTCAACCATCTAAGCATAATACCAACCTATCCAACAATTGATTTTTCATGCAATGAACATTTTTTTTTCACAAAAGGACCAACACCTATCAAGCTAAGTGGTTGGAAAATACATACCTCACCGGCTGAGCTTGATGAGGTAGCGTCGTCTGGTGGAGACAGTTCTGAAAGTTTCAAGCCTTGAGGTTGAGTGGATCTTCTTATGGACTAACACCACTTGATCTCCCTTGTGGCTTTGATCCACTTGAGGCTCTCCTTGCTATGGAAACTCAAATGGATGCTTGGGTGCACTCGAATTGGTCCTTAGAAGGAGTATGTAGAAGGAATTGAAGTAATTTTGAGTGTGGAGAAAGTTGAAGATTCAAAGGAGCTCCCTATTTTCAATGGAGAAAATTGAAAAGAATCAATTTCAAATCCTCCTTAGAAAGCTTAAGGATGCTCTTTGATGATTGCTAACTCTCTCTAGTGCTCAAACGAGTGTGAGTGAAGTGAATTTTCATTGAATTAGGGGATTATATCTCCCCATGACAATCGGATGGCCGAGCATAAGCTTGTCATTTTGATCCAATTGACCAAATTAAGGAGGTTGTTTAGGCTATTTTGAGTGTGCACATGGTCGGTTTGATCCCTTGAGTGGGATGCCAACTTTATGTCTGAAATTGAGCTTGGGAGGGAATTTGAAAACTCCATTTCAAGCCATAGGGTTGGGTTTTGTCCATGGGTCAAATGGGCTGACCCAAACCCATTGGGTTGGGTGCACCACTCATCACTAAGTCCCTTAAGCTTTTAGGAAAGCCTCAAGTGATTGTGAAGAGGGTATGACCAAAATACCCATGGGCTAGCCAAAATTTATTCTATATCGTTAGGGTAAAGGGGTCATTTTACTATTTTTCACATTGAGTATGTTTGGTATGTTGAGAAAATAGGTTTGGCCAAGTTTCATTGGATTTGGAGTCCATTTGATAAGGTTTGACTCATGTTGACCCATTTAGGTCAAAATGGGTCAAGTTGACTCAATTGGTCAAATTGGGTCAAACCAAAGGTTGGGTCAAGTTCATATGACCATTTGAAATGTTTTGTTGCCTTTGGTTTGGTTCAATTTGGTATAGATTTGGTTTTAGCTCATATGACTTCATTTAGGTCAAATGGGTCAAGTTGACCTATTTGACCCATTTGACCTATTTGAGGTTGGTCAAGGGTAGGTTTAGGTTAGGTTAGTCATATGGAGTGGATTTGTATCTTTGTTTCCAATCAATTTTGGTTAAGTTCAATTTGGCTCAACATGACCCCTTTAGGTCATGTTGAGTCTAAGGTCAATTGGGCTTGGTTGGGTCTAATTGTCCAATTGAGGCTTTGGTTAAGTTCAAGTGATTTAGAATGGGCTTGACCTATTGGTTTCAATCAATTTGGCTTAGATCAAGTTTTGACACATTTTGGCCCATTAGGTCAAAATGGGTCAACTTGGGTCAAGTGGCCCAATTGGGCTAGGTTAGCTCAAATGTTGGTTTGGTCAAATTCAAACATAGGTCATGAGTGAACTTAGATCAATGGTTTCAATCAATTTGGCCTATGGAGGATTTTGGCTATGTAAGGTTTCATTTTAAGTTAAGTGTTGACTTGGTCAACCCTTAGGTTTGATCCAATTTGATTGATTGATCATCCCATGATGATTGTTGATCATGATGAGAGGGATATATGAGTTTGGCTCAATCCAATTTGGTTAGGATCAAAAGTTGGCTCATAAGGATACTTTATGTCACTTTGGGTCAAGTGAGCATAAGTGGCTCAAATGGCTTGGTCAATGCTTGATTTGAAATTGATTGATCTTGTATATGGACTTATGATTGAAATATAAATCCATTTATAAGTGGTTTGAAGTCAAATGGATTTTGATCCATTTAAAATTTCATATTTAAAGGAAAACTATGAAGGGTCTTGGGCTTGATTTTTGATTTGGGTTTTGATTGAGCAATTGGAGTTTGGATTTATATGAGCTCATGATTGTAGGATTGATTGAACCATGAGATAAAATCAAGGATTTGGCTTGATTTGAAATTGATTTGTCTAAGTTCAAGATTTTGACTTGAGAGGCTTAGATTTGATTTTGAATGGATTTGAGTTTGATTTTTTAGAGTTGCTTTTGATTGTTTAAATTTATGTCTCATTTATATAATTTGGGTTAAATCCATTAGAGGTAATTTAAAGAATTTAAGAGAATTTTTAATTAGAAATTTAATTTTTTTGACTTGGATTTGATTGATTTATATTTTTATTTCATTTATATATGAGAATATAAATGAGAATACAAATAAGTTTTGAAAAATCCCATGAGTTTGAAGTGATTTGATCAGGTTTAGTTAAATCCATTAATAGAAAATTAAGGGATTTAAGGGAATTTCAAGGATTTTAAATTTGGAATTTAATTTTTTGAGTTAGATATAATTGATTTATATTTATATTTCATTTACATATGAGAATATAAATGTGAAAATAAATAAGTTTTGAGAAAATCCCAAGTATTTGAATTGATTTGATCAAGGTTTAGAGTTTTTTTAAGTCCTGTATTGGAAAATTAAAGGGTCTTAAGAAAATTTTCATGAAATTTGGAATTTTGAGTTTGATTTAATGGGTTTGAATTTATATTTCATTTATATATGGGAATATAAATGAGAATATAAATTGGATATGAGGAAATCTCAAAGGTTTGAATAGGTTTTGAACATAATTTTGGCTAAGTCGTTAAGAAAGGGTTAAGGACTTAGAAATTTGAACTTAGGAATTTTGATGAATTTTGGTCATGGGTTTCATCATATCTTTCAATCATGTAATTGAATCATGGAATTGATTTGAGTTTGAGAAAATCAAGTAGAATTTATTTGAAGTTTGACTTGAAAGAAGGAAAGTGAGGAATGGTTTATTTAAGGGGTAGGACATTTTCCTAACACCCCAAGGCATGACCTATTCCTATGGCTAACTCTTCTAAGTCTTCTAGGCTGGGAGTGTCCACCTAATCACTGATGTGACTTAAGACTAAGGAGCTCTTAAAGTCTAAGAGAAATCCTAAGCCTAAGATGAAGGGGTTGAGAGCTTATTCTAAAAATGAGCTCAACAAAAGGCACCGAATAGGTGTGGTGACAAGGAACATCGCGCGTATTGGTGTTGATCAATGATCAACAACACCGAAAGATCACAAACACTAATAGAAACTATATGTCCACCCAAGGAAAAGAAAGGATCCGAACATAGTGCATATGGCTCTACTTATGTCCAAGACATAAGAGAGAGGGAAGAAATCCACTAAGGGATGAGTGTGAACCTTCCACTAGAAGCGATTCAAGTCATCTACAAGGATATGAAAGGTTTGATTTGATTTGAATCTCACTAAGGAGAGATCTCCACTAGGGTGAGCTTGAAATTGTTTAGCTTCTTGTGACGGCGGTCATCATATGTGTGGGTGGTAGGGAGGAGTCTTGAAGTTGGCTTGGTTTGAGTGGGTGAGTGAGGAGGGTACGCCATGGGAAGAGTGGGAGTCCTTAGTTTCTGTTGCTCCAATGGGAAAAGAGGGATTATTTCACCTCCACTTGGAACATGGTTGACCCAACCACCTTTGGGTTAGTGAGATAGTGTCCCTCTTGCTTGGGTGGAGGCCTAAGAGGTCGCTATGTGAGGAGAGGGTTTGACCATTCAAATGGGGTATTTGTCCCATTTGGCAAGATTTACCCATGAGTTTTGGGTCAATTTGAGTTAAGCATGGGTTGGGTTGGATTTGGGGTGACTTAAGGTGAGCCAAGGATGCATGACAAGTTTCAATGGGTTAGGTCAAATTGGCTAGGTTAGTCAAGTTGACCAATTAGTTAAATTGGGTCAAATCAAGGCTTGGGTCAAGTTCAAATGAGTATTTGGAAGGTTTTGGTTCAATTGGTTTGGTTTAATTTGGCTTAGATTTGATTTTGGCTCATTTGACTTCATATGGGTCAAATAGGTCAAGTTGACCAATTTGGCCAAATTAGCTTGGGTTAAGCATTAGTTTAGGTTCAATAGATCATTTTAAGATGATTGTAGGCTTTGATTTCAATCAATTTTGATTTAGGAATGATTTAGGCCAAATAGTTAGGTCTTTGGGCTAAACGGGTCAATTGGGTTCATTCAAGGCTTTGATCATGTTCACTAATCAATTTGAGATGAACTTGAGCCATTGTTTGCAATCAATTTGGGTTATATTTTGATTTGACCCAATTTGGTCTTTTAGGTCAAATTGGTCAACTTGGGTCAAATGGCCAATTGGGTTTGATTTGGCTCAATTGATGATGAAGTCATGTTCAAGGATTGATTATTGGTTGTTATGAATCAATGGTTTTAATTAATTTGACTTAAGATGATATTTGGTTCAATTGGCTCAAGTTTGACCCAATTAATTATATTTGATAAGTCAAGGATGATCAATAATCATCATGAGGTTTTGGATAGTTTGTTTTAATCTAATTTGGGTTGGATTGAAATTTGGTACAAATAGATCCTTTAGGTCACTTTGGGTCAAGTGTGGCTAAATAGGTTAATTGGCTTGATTGAATTGAATTGATTGTAGTTAGGCCATCCAAGATGATCAACAATCATCATGGAGAAGATTGAAGGGTTCAATCCAATGTGGGTTGGATTGGAGTTTGGTTCAATTTGATCAAATTGGTCACTTTGGTTCAAGTGGACCAATTGGGCTAATTGAGTTGGACTTTGGGTTGAATCAGCAGATGAGTTTAGATATTAATTTAGGATTGGTTTATAAATTTGGTTGCAATTGATTTGGGTTCAAATGTATTTTTGCTTATTTAAGTATTTTAGGTCAAATTAGTTAGTTTGAATGAATTGATTTTGGCTTGATTTGATTTGATTTGGGATGATAATTGAATGATTGCATGATTTTGAGAAAATCAATTGAATTTGATTTGGATTGAAGGAAAATTTGGCTAAGTCCATTGGATTTAAATCATGGGCTTAGTTTGGGTTATGGTGGATTTGATTTTAGTTTGAAGTTTGGATACAATGGGATTCAATTGGATTTAATTGGAATTAATTTGAGGTTGGAATTTGGCTAAGAAAATAGGCATAGATTTGGTTAGCTATAGGCTAAGTTTTCCTAAGCCCCAGGCATAGCTAGTCTTATGCCTAATCCTTCTAAGTCTCAGCTTAGGTTAAGTGTTCATGATGGAGTTGTGTGTTCTATCTTTTGGTGAGATTGAGAGAACTTGAGTATTGGAGATGAGGAAAGAAGTTATATTGGATAACTAGCGCTCCCACCAAGGATTGCCAAGGTTTGGCCACCAAGCTTAAACCATAAGAATAACTCAAATAATTTGTAATTGCCAAAAGGTCTCCTTTCATTCTAGCATGGGAGCTATTTATATCCATTACAAACATCTTTCAAAAGAAAAGAATTCAAAATATGGAGGGAAAGTTGAGTGGCCACATTAATGTGAAGCATTAAATTGCCTTATTATTTTATGCCATCCACTCATTTCACATGTTATTATTTTATGTGGATTCAAACCACCACATGTCCTTTAAATTTTTAAATTCAAAATTTCAAACATGGAGTTTCTAGAAGAAAATAAAAATTACATAAATATAAAAAGATGAAATTATAAAATGGGCCTTAGCAAGATAATGGGCTAAGCCTTCTTCTTTCTTGAATTTTCTTGAGCTTTAGCTTGAGATTTGTAAATGAAACTGAGTGTAATTTTGGATCCACATGATATTCTACATCAACTCCTTGGGCTTAATTGAACTATGCTCAGAGTTAAAATCTAACAAGTCTATTAATTGTGTAGAGTCTCTAAATCAGCAATTCAACCATGTGTCTTGGTGGCTTATTCTTTCAATGAACTAGAAAATGATGTTCAAAAGTTGGATTAATGGGTGCTTCCTTGGTGATAATATAGTCAACTTCAAAGAAAGAGGGCTTCGTAAGTATGGTTCTATATCTCATGCTAATGAGTTAGATTGAACAAGTTAAGGTTTGTTAATTCCTTCATATGATATAATATCTTCAATACTAATAACGGATGAATGGGCATATTAGTAGGTAAACCAAGATGATAAGCATTAGTTCTAATTTTCTTATGAATTTTAAATGAGCACAAGCTCGTGCATGTAATTTCTTATATTTAGTGGTTAGATAACTCTTAGGTCAAATGTGAATCAATATATAATCACCTTCTTTATATTCTTTCATTGACCGATTATTATTTATCTTAGAAGCATAATTTTTATTGCTTATAGTAATTTGCTTTCTTATATTTTCATGGAGGCTATGAAAATCTTTAGCAAATGAGAATGTTGCATTAGAAAATATATGAGATGGTAGGTTTGCTACATCTATTAGTCATCGTGAGTTTTGATCATAGACTATCTCAAATGGTGATTTTTTGTAGTTATAGAAATAATACTATTATAAGCAAATTCGAGGTTGGTAAATGTAAATCTCAATTTCCTAAACTTTTACCAACCAAGCATCTAAGCAAATTTCCAAAGGTACGATTGACTACTTAGTTTGTCACTCGGTTTGTGGGTGAAAGGTAGAAGAAAATTTTAATTTTGTACCTAATAATCTCCATAATGTTTTTCAAAAATATGAGACAAACTTAACATTTTTGTCCAAATAATGGTTAAAAGGAGACCATGGAGTCACACTATTTTCTTAAAAATAATTTGGCTATGTAAGAAGCATCATTTGTTTCAACAAGGTAAAAATGAGCCATTTTGGAGAACCTATCCACTACAATAAAAATGATATCATATCCTCTGTCCAGGTAAACCTATAATAAAAAATCCATTGATAGGTCATCCCAAGGACTATAAAGAATAGGTAAGGTAGTGTATTATCTAGATATTTGTTTGGTAGTTTTAGCATGCTTACAAATTAAGCATTGAGCACTACTTTTGAACATCTCATTTTAATGAAGGCCAATAAGATCTATTTTTTTTAATAAACATAAGGTCTTATCTTTTACAAAATGACCGCTACACCTCCAACATGTAGCTCGGTGATAAGGAATTCTCTAAGAGAAGATCAAGGAATGCAAAGTTGTTTTTATTTATATAAATATCCATTTGTTATGAAGAATGTTCTTGGCAAAATTATTGGTTTATCTTGGTGTTCAAGATAAATTAGATAAAAGTCGCACATAATATAATCATCTTTAATTCTATCAAATCCGATTCTCAATTCTAAAGAGGAAATCATTATGTTTACCCTAGATAAAGTATCGAGGTTTATTCTCAATTACGTTTATTCTTTATAACAAAAGAATAGTCTTATAAAAATTCAACCCATTTTGCATACCTATGACTTAATTTTCATTGAGTATTAATGAATTTGAAGGCATGATGATCAAAATTAAGTATAAATTCTCTACATAAGAGATAGTGTCACCAATGCCTTAAGGATTGAATTACAACGTAAAATTCCCTATCATAAATGGAATATCATTGTTTGGTCTCATTTAACTTTTCACTAAAGAATGCGATAAGATGATTCTCTTAACTTAAAATTACACCTATCCTAATTCTTGAAGCATCATATGTCACTTCAAAGGCTTTAGAAAATCTGAAATACTAAGGATTGATGCATAAGTGATAAGAACTTTAATTTTCTCTAAGGCCTTTTGGTTAAAAGTCTAACAAAATTTATCTAATTTTAGTATATCGATTATCGAGCAACAATGACACTAAAATTTTTGATAAATCTTCGATAAAAAGTGGCTAAACTAATGAAGCTTCTAACTTAAAACTCTTAGATGGCCAATCTAAGATTGCTTTTACTTTAGAAGGATTAGGTTAAGTCCGATAGTGGATATAATAAAGCCTAAAAGATTAGCTTGCAAAAGAAACATTTTTTTAAAATTAATATATAATTTCTCTTGTCTAAGTATTTCAAAGACTTTTATAAATATTGTAGATGCTCATTTTCACTTGGATTAAAAATCGAATATCATCAAAATACACCACCAAAATTTTCTTATATATATATATATAAATATATATATATATATATATATGGCTTAAGAATAATATTCATTAATCTCATAAATATGCTAGAGTATTTGAAAGTCCAAAGGGCATGACAAGCCATTCATAAAGTCCACAGGGGCCTTAAAAGCTATCTTCCACTCATCTCCTAATCTAATCAATTTGATGATATCCACTTTTAGATCTATCTTTAAAAAAAAAATACTTTTGAGATTAAATCTAACATATCATATAATCGGGAATAGAAACCTATACTTGATAGTAATTTTATTTATTATTGCAACAACACACATTCACTATGTTCCATCTTTCTTTGGAGTTAATAAAGTCGGGACAACACAAGAGCTAAGACTCTCTTAAATAAAACCCTTTTTTAATAATTCCTAAACTTGTCTTTTAATCTTAACATGCTCGGTAGGGTTCATCCAGTAATGGGAAAGATTAGGAAGTTGAGAACTAGGTAAAACTCAATAGCATGTTTAATATCTCTTAAGTGGTAGCTCATCAAGAAGCTCATTGGGTGCAATATCTTTAAAATCGAAAGAAGGTAAGAGACCATAGCGGTATGTGAGTCTTATTAGAGTCGGTATGACTTTTTTTACATGTAATAAGTGAAGGAGAAATGGATTAGAAAATTTTTTTTGTAAGGCTCCAAAACCTATTGTTTATATCTTTGGGGTAAAGAAGGAAGAATATATGTTTTAAGATAAGAATAAAAATGATAGTATTAACCATAATAGCGATTTTCTATGATTATTAATCAAGTTTGGCATTTCTCTTCAATAGAGGCTTAGGTTGCAAGTTAGAAGTTATTTTGTGTGGTGTTATGGAGGGTGTTTTACTAGCTTTATTGGTAGAAGTTTAATAGTCTTATTATTATGTTTAAAACATAAATATTTTCCTTACCATAGTGAATAACATTCATATCATACAAGGTCATCCTAAGAGAATTTGAGCAATGTCCATAGGAGAACATCTCACCAAATTTTATCCTCATAGCTTCCTATTTTAATTGAAACTAAATAATAATTGGTGATGGGAAGGGATTTATGATTTACCCTAACATGAAATGGTTTAGGTGAGGTTCAAATTTTAGGTTAACTTGAGTTAAGGTGTGTGTTGAAATGACATTCATAGCACTTCCTTCATCTATAACTAACCTACATCTCTTTTCATTACTCAAAATATACATGCTAAACATGTTCTTTCTCCTCTAATATTCTACCTCATTTTTAATTATAGTATGATATCTCATCACATTAACCCGAGGGTCATCGTTAATTCTAATTCTTCATCGATAATGGGGTGTCATCATAAACTTCTTCTAGATTACCATCTATTAGAATTTCAACTTCTTCTAAAAAATAAGTTTTGAGCTTTACATTGATTTTGCATTTGACCTTTTTATGAAATTTAAAATATATTACTTCTCTTGTGCTCTTAGAGCTCCCTTCATTTGAAGTTTTAGGCAAAGGGTGCCATTTGGATGGGCTAGTCTAATAATAGATCTATGGAATGAAATGGATGGTACTTAAATTTTAGTTTTAGAGACATATTTCTTTTGTTGTTCAACTAACAAGGCATAATGAAATGCTTTCTCTAAAGATTGTGGTTCAAATAATTCAACTTCATTTATAATATTAGTCCTAAGCCTAATAACAAATTTATTGGTCGATTTCCAATCATTATCAGCACAATCAATTCTAGAAATTAGAACTTCAAAAGTATTCAAGTATTCGATTATAAGATGATTACCTTGTCTCAAAGTTAATAATTAACTATGTAGCTTCTTATCATGATGCCTAGGATAATATTTTGATCTTAACATTTCTTTCATTTTTATCCAAGTAAAGTTTGTTCTTTCTAATCTTTATTCATTAGCTATAATATTTATCCAATAAATTTTAGCACATCCTATCAATTTTATTTTAGAAAAAATAACCCTTTGATAATCATCCATTTTATACCAATAAAGAAGTCATTCATTTGAACTAATTAATCAAGAAATTTATTTGTGTCATGTATACCATCATAAGTTAGGGCTTTTACTTTAACTCTTCAAGATGGATCATTAGAGTCTTATGTAGTCTCAAAATAAGTTTCTCCTCTTCCACCATTTTTAACAATTGGTGGTCTTCTAAGTGGTTGGTTTTCTATAGTTTGGATATGAATCATCTTCGCTTATCCTTATAAGCAGCCTAAGTAGGTATTGAGGAAGAGTTGGAACTCTATTATTTTATATATAAGCTATAAGAGTTTGCATTTGCTCTTTAATTCTTGCATTTGATTCTTACTTTCTTGTAATATCTGTTGAGTTTTTAATTCATTATCATGGATCTTAAAATCTAAAGTATCAACTAATCAAATCAAAATTTTCACTTAATCCGAGAGATAGATTTTGGTGCCATGGGATTTTTTAAAAGATAATATATATAAAAGGGATCATAGAAAAATGAAATAAAATAAACAAGTATAATATAATCATGCAATCAAAGTAAAATTTTAGGTTGAGAGAACTCGTGTGAGGGGAGTTTGCAAGACCACTTAAATCCCAAGCTTTCCTTAGACAATTTAGGTGTTTTGACAAAGTTCTATTTAGCTTTTAAAATCACTAAGTTTAAGACACTTATATTATTATGCATGCAATTTTTTTTAATGAAATGAAAAAATGCTCAAATTTATCAAGCCTTTATTTTAAAGAAAGCAAATTATCATAAGTTAATCGAAAACTTCTAAAATTAGCCATAAATAACAACAAAGATAATAAAACAAGTAATTAGATTTTGATTTACACTAATGGCTAGATTATTTTAGGGTGAAGCACTACCTCATTAAGGTGTTCTCTTAATTTTTTTTAGGGGCAAGTTCACAAATTTAGAAAATGTCTAAATTATATAATGAAGTTTACTAATTAGAATTTTATGCTATCACCATAAAATTGTAGCAATTATATATCTTTCCAAGCTACTAATATATATTTAAACTATCATATAAAAATTAATTAACCTCAAGTCCAAGAAGAACTCACAAGTTTTAAGATAGGTCCACCACTTGAGATGCTCCCATTGTTGAAGCAAATTTTAGAATTTTCTCCTTCCAGCTTTGCTCAAACCAAATTTGATGGAGGTGGGCATTTTATCTTTTTTTGGCGAGATTGAGAGAACTTGGGTATTAGAGGTGAGGAAAGAAGACGAGTTGGATAACTAGCGCTCCCAACAAGGATTGCCAAGGTTTAGCTACCAAGCTCTCAAACCACAAGAATAACTCAAATAATTTATAATTGCAAAAAGATCTCCTTTCATTCTAGCATGGGGACTATTTATATCCATTACAAATATCTTTCAAAAGAAAATAATTCAAAATATAGAGGGAAAGGTGGGTGGCCATATTAATGTGAAGCTTTAAGTTGCCTTATTTTTTTTCCATCCACCCATTTCACATACTATTATTTTATGTGGATTCAACCACCTCACATATCATGCTATGAATTTTAAATTCAAAATTTTAAACATGGAGTTTCTAGATGAAAATTAGAACTTATATAAATAAAAAAAGATAAAATCATAAAATGGGCCTTAGCGCTAATGGGCCAAGCCTTCTTCTTTCTTTAATTTTCTTGGGCTTTAGCTTGAGAACTTATAAATGGACCTTGAGCTCTAATTTCTAGATACACATGATGTTCTACATCAGTTCACCTATCCATTAAAAGTGTTTTATGACTAAGGAGCTCTTAGTATCCGGAAGACCCCTAGACCTATGATGGGAAGATTGGATCCTCACTCCAAAAGTGAGGTCAACAAAGGACCCCAATAGGTGTGACATAACCGAAGGGTACCGCGTGTTGGCATTGACCGAGACTATCTACAATGTCCAAAGGATTTCAAGCACGGATGATCTATACCTAAATGCAAGAGGTAGCTAGAATCACGATCTTAGTGCAATGAGACTCATCGCATACCAAGGGCTTAAGAGAGCCAAGAAGATTTGGTTTGATAGAATTTTATGTCAAGAACATGTGAAGGATTAGATTTGAGAATAACACATGAATTGTATTTAATATAGGGATAGTTTTATGCCAAGGGCATAAAAGGAAATCCATTAGGGATTGAGATTTGATTTGATATATTCGAGTAGCATGGGAGAAATCCATTAGGGATACCGATTTGAATTTGAATTTATTTATTTTAATTTATTTGCTTTAATTGAAGGAATATCCACTAGGGATATAGGCTTGAATCCACGGGCATCAAGATTGGATTTATTTTTATTTGATTTTAATAACTCCACTAGGGAGGTTGGTTTTAAATTAAATTTATTTGTTTATTTAGGATCCATTAGGGAGAGGGCGTGATTTAACTCAAAGTGGAGAAATTAAATTGGATTTGATTAATTTTGACATATTTTGAGGGCATACCTGGGGGACATGTGCTTGATTGGATTTGTTTGATTTAATCTTGATATGATATGGACCATATCGGTGTGCAATGGACCCACTAAGAAGAAGCCATGGGGGCCATGACCTATCTTAGATTTACCGGTCCAAAAGGTAGTCTCGGTGTAGGTTAGACTATCCAACCTAAAGGTTGCCTTTCTGTGCAACATTAGTGCTAGGAAGAAAGCATAGGAAACTTACATCTTATAAAGCAAAAGGCAGACACTAGGGTGACCTGTTAGATGCACAACAAATTGAACGACCTAGGGTGATTCTTGAGTAAGTGCCACGGAGATCTTACCTAGACGAAAAGTAGTCGTGATTCCTATAGGGAGTTTTGCTAACACTACCCTAAAGATAGGATGCCCGCTTGGGAATAAATACCACTGGGGTGTCTCATAATCCACAAGCAAAAATATATTTTATTTTTTATTTGTTTGCATGGATCTTATTGGTGCGAGGACTATCGAGAAGGGCTATGTCACTGTACCTATCTCAGATTTACTAATCAAAATGGAGAGTTTGCACATCCAAGTATGAACCTTCCAACTACAGGGTGGTTACTGGACAGGGAATTTTCTAATCCAAGAGTAATGCAGGTAGTGTCTAGATGAGGTAAGGACATGATCTAAATTGAGTGCCCATGGGGAGGTGCCGTTTGGGGCATTATCCTAATCCCTAAAAAGAAAGCTTATAGGTGTACAAAGGCCAACTCGGGGAGAAAGGATAGAGACTTACATCTCGATGAGAGGTGTCATCCACCGGTGGATTGATGTAAGCATAACGAACACCACCAACCTAAGGTGCCCATAGATGTGCAACGATCAATCTAGAAAGAAAGCGTGGAGAATTAAATTTTCTTAAGTGGAATTGATTTTGGATAGCTGTCGTCGACTAGATAGGTACTATATGACCTGGGCTACTGGGGGAGTCTCAAGGAAGTACTAGACTAAAATAAGAAGTAGTCGAGGAAAGGAGCCATTGGGGACTTACCCTAATCCTCAAATATACTCAACCTAGTTAGTGCGAAGATAGGTTAAGAAGAAAGCATAGGAGACTTACATCTTCTTAAACGAGCCAACATGATGGTAACTTACCAATCGCTTGAAATCCTACCATAATAACATGGTGCTTGTCGGTGTGTAGTGGTAAAGCCAAGAATATAGCAGAGACTCACAACCTCCTAACCAAAGACCATTGGTGTAAACACACTAACTAGGTAGTGAATTAAAGCGACCTAGAATAGCTATTGAGTGAGGGCCATGGAGGGCATTATCTCAACTCAAAGTAGCAAATAAGAGATGTGTGTTTATTTTATTTGTGTTTGTGTGTAGTTTGTATCATTGTGTTGGTGGAAGATAGGATGCCGCTTAGGTTCTCTTATACCTATCCTAAACACAACACAACGGATTCTGAGATGAAAATGCTTTCAATTTGAAGAGATTGAATTTGAAATGGAATTTTCATTGATGATAATTTCTTTTAAACATGATTTTATAGATAATATTTTTTAGAAGAGCCCATTAATTGAAAGCATCGATGCTCTCCTTTATGGTTGATAAGTTGACATGATCCTCCTTGGTAGGCATCCTTTATGGCAAAAGGGTCTTCCCAAGTAGGTTCAAACTTGCCTCCCATCTTGACGGACAATAATTGGTCTCCTTGGAACTAAAATAAGCTCTCATACCGAAAAGATCTAGGGTGGATCAACTTTTATGAGCTTGAATTATTTTAGCTTTGTATAACTCGAGATTTTGGCATGCCCGTAAGCATCTCTCCTCCAAACCTTCGAGCTCTTCTAATTGTAACTTGGCATTTTCTCTGTTGTGATCTTGCTACCCACAATTATCCTTAGTGATGGGAGTTAGACTTCTAATGGTAGAATGGCTTTAGACCCATACACTAAGGAGAATGGAGTAGATTGAGTTGGAGTTTTATAGGTAATGCGATAGGCCCACAAAGCTTCAACTAACTTCACATGCCACGTCATTTGTTGTCGAAGTTTTTTTGAGTATTTGGATGAGATTTTTTTTGAAGGATTCTACTAAACCATTCACTCACGGGTAATCAATGGTGAAGTATCTCCAATATATGTTGTGTCTTCAAGTGAAGTTGTTGATTTTGGTGCTCTTGAATGTAGTACCAATCGATATAATCTAGCATGGTACCTTGAATCTATATATGATATGGTTTCTAAAAAACTAGAGCACATCGAGCTTTAACATCTCGAGTAGAATCGCCTCCACCCATTTGGAAAAAATAGTTAGTAGTAGCTAAGATAAAGCGATGACCCTTGGAAGGAGGATCAATCAAACCCACTATGTCGGTACCCAAACATTGAATGGCCATGATGCCAATGTGGGATGTAGGATGTTGGGGTTGGTGAGACTACTCCATATACTTAATGGAATCACCTAGCTACATCCATGCAATATGTAATCATCAATGACCAATAATATCGATTCTTTTGATTTTGGCTTTCATCTTGGGACCGGATTAGTGAGCTTTGCATAATCATCCTCGCCACAATATTACATACCGTGTTTGTATAAATATCATAACTACATATGATCAAAGGACCGCCAATATAAGATACAATCCAGAGGGCATAGAAGTTCCCTTTACTTCATCCGATGTGCTTGCAACTTCTCTTGATGTAGTTTGCCTTTATTTAGGTAATCAATTAATGACCTATTGTTCAATGTCTAATCGCATGTGTCTAGGAGCTTGTTAGGGTTAGCAGTCAGTATCGCTAGCTTATGAAACACTACATTAAAAGCCAAGCACATTTCTTCATAACTCCATGCAAAGCGCCTTAAACTCAATGAGTATCCTAAGTAAGTCATTGGTTTGTTCATTCAATAAGGAGCGATGTATGTTGAGCGTGGATTCTTCGCCTTAAGTTGACATCTTTAAGCTCATCGATGATTGATTTGATTTCTTCTTTAAACTTTGGTAGTGCATTTTGACTTGGAAATCATCTGGATCCTCGAAGTTTCTAATCACACTTCCTCATATGAGTTAATATGATTTGAAATGACCTATCAATTTCTAAATGATTGGTGATGACTAAACAAGAATCATCATCATTGATGCCTATTATGCTAAAGCCTAATTCTAGTCTTGGTTGAGAGTTCTTGCATTGACCGCTCGATAACCTTTTGAAGTAATCAACGCTTAGACCATATATGCAAAATTAATCCTTTCTTCGCTAAATTATGAACACAAGAAGCACCAATCAAAAGGTAATTATATTAAATCTTTATATGAATTATCCTCAAGTTCTACATCAACTTCTTGACTTGGGGATGATGCTCTAAGAAAGAACCTCTAAATCTTCAACTGTGGATGATTTAGGGGCATCCATAACTACCAAACCCTCAACTTTTCTAAAGAGAGTTAGAGCTAAGGTTCCCAATTGATGCCTAATAGTTTTACATAAAGAGGACTTGGATACACTTATGCTTTGCTTAAGAATTCAATCTTCACCGCCTTTCTTGAGTGTCACCTCCAAAGAGATCCGCCAAAAATGGTTGGTGTGTTATAAGACTCATCCTGAACTAGATTCTAAGTCTATATGAATAGTAAGTGTACTCCTAGTAGCTAGGAAAAATCTCCTGGGTGGTAAGAATGGAGATCTTCCACCCTTGGACCGCCTCTGACTTGCCTCTTCGATCCTAGTGGAGGTTGGGTCATCCTCTCCACTTGTTCAAATGAAGTAATGAATTGTGGGTGACTTCCTCCTAGTCTATTTCTCGCTCTCTTTTCTTTTAATTTTATTTTTCTTTTCTTTTCTTTTTCTTTTCTTTTCTTTCTTTTTTCTTCTACATGGAGATTTTAACTAAGTTCATGAGAATAGACATTTTGATTTTGGGAGAGGTAGTAGCATTCTCATATATCTTGACATCGTGAACTATAAAGGGCTTGAGATCTCCTTTGACAATATACTCGATTCCACCTCTTAAAAAATTGATGCATTAATATAAATAAGATAAAACCATGTTGTTCTCATGTATCCACGGCTTCCAAGCAAGGCAATGAAAGATGTATCCAAGTCAATTATGTGAAACTTGGCTTCGTTCTAATCATCTATCTATAGTGGCAACACTATGGAGCCCAAGGCCCTCTCACCATGTTCATTAAATCCTTTCAACATCATCCTCTTCTTTTGGAGTTTAGAGATTTCAATCCTCAAGTAGGCAAGAGTTCTTAGACTCATTAAGTTGACTGATGCACGTCAACCAAAACCCTAGATAGCTGAATATGACAACATCCACTATAATGTAGAGATGATTATTATGCTCGATCATTTCATGAAGTTGGTCTTCATCTATGAATGTAACTCTTAGGATCTTTTGAATGGCATGCTTCCCATTCGTAGTGGCTGAGCTAAACATATCTCTAGATCAAAGAAGGCTTTGATTAGAGATTCTCTCATCTTGTTGGATAAGATAAGGACGCCATATATGCTTAGCTTAGCTAGCGAATTTTAAGATGCGAGGATGTTGTAATCAACTTTGGGCTGGTCTTCCATAAGCATATCTGTAGGTGTAGCATCTTTGGTGAGGCTATCTACTTACTAAAACTAATGATTTATTTACCCTCATCACGAGGTGCTAACTTAGGAGGTAGAACTTTGCCACTATGGAGGTTGACTGACTTCTTGAAATAATCTTGTGGAAAGTTCCACCTTCTCATCATACCTACAGCTTCTCCTAATGGATCTTTGGAATCGATGACTCTAAGTCAATCTCAAGAGGTGAACCCGATTGATTCAAGAAGAAAAATATGATTCTAAATGAGAGAGGAATGTAACTATTTAAACTATTATTATTTTGACTTGGAGGCTTTAAATAAGAATGAAATTAGAGCATCAAAAGCAGAGAATGTAAGTGAAATCAGCTTTCATTGCTTTCTTTAATTTTGAAGGTGGTACAAATCAAGTAAAGTAAATTGAGTGAGGGGTTTGGTGCCCTCATCCGCCATACAATACTCTTGCCGAGAAGAAGAGCTAGTAGAAGTGGTAGTAGCAACGGTGGAAGGAGTATTATACTGACGGTTTTACGGATCTATCCCGCACAAGTGAAGGTCGCCGCTATGATGGGCTTCCACTCTCCTCGTGTTGTTCTTCACAAGTAGCAAACCTTCCTTGGTGTTGAGGTTTGAGCTACTTCACACACCTATAAAAAAAAGTTTCTTAATTTTAGAGATGAATTTCTTAGAGGTTTGATATAAAAAAAAATCCCAACCTTCTTTTATCTTAAGAGGATAGAAAGTATCCCCAATGATTACTCTTTCTCAACAAAACTAGATGGTTATTCTATTAAGTATTCCTTAGGGATGACTATAGCTCTTGACTTGTAGCAATGCTCAAGCCGCCTTGAAAGTGATGCAATCCTCTAAGACATGACCTAACATGCGATGGTAGGGGCAATTAGGATCATCGCTCTTACCCACTTTCTCCTGGTCTCTTAGGTTCTGTACCTAAAATTTGGCTTCTTCAAGAGATTCTTGAAGATCTTCGACTACCTCCCTCTTGAATGAGTATGGATTGCTTAATTTTTCAGCAAGAGTAGGTGGAAAATTGCTGAGCAGAACAAATATCGCTACTAAGTAAGATGTTGTGGTAGTGATGATGCTGTCAGCTGATGGTGGCTGTATAGACCGAGGTGGTTGCAATGGAGGTCTGGAAATTTGGGCCTCTCTATGCTTTGCTAGTTGTTTTTCTTGTCCATCGACAACTATCCCAAGCTTCTTCTCAAATATCTTCCGAGGCTTGGGCTTAGATGATTGGTCTAAAAGGGTAACGGCTTCCTCTTGTTGGTTAGTTGCATTTCTAATGAACTTCTCAAATATCTTAATGGAGAAGCCCTTAAGCAAGGCATCTGGACATGTATATTCTTAAGTAGAATCTCAAGGGCATATTCAGGCAGCTATGATTTGCATTTCACACTCAAGTTAATTCATCCGAGAATGTAATCAACAAGGGACTCATTGGGTTTTGCTTTCTCTATAATGAGGTCACCTACAATTACCCTTTGTTTAGCTCCTATGAAAAATAGATGCTCTAAGTAGGCAAAGGTCTTCACTGAACCATTGGGTAGTTTGGCATACCAATCAAATGCAACACTTGCTAGACTATTGATAAATAACTAGAAGAGAAGTGTGTCGCTATCAGGCATTTCAACAATGGCCCAGTGTGCAATATGATGCCTTGGGTTCCCACGCCATCAAAACTCTTGAAAGATGGTGGCACAAAATCTTTAGGTATTGAACTACATCAAATTTCTTTGGGTATGGTCTACCCTTTGGAATAGATGAGCTCCAGGCTTGCACCAACGCTTCCTTCACTTGCTACTCTACCATTTATTTTATGTCCTTTTCATGCATGGAGGTGCTATCCGTGACCTTCTTATGCAAGCTACCAAAGATCACCATCCATGGGATTACACTTGGGATGATCTAGCATATGTACTAGCTCGGTCGACGACATGGGGATGGCTTTGAAATTGGGGCTTGGTTCTACAAGGCTAGAATTACTTCCATTAACTCCTCTACCCTCTTCTCCATATTACCAATCTAATCATCCTTTAACTTGATTTATTGAGGAGGTGTTGAGTTGAGAGAGGTGTCACTCAACTACAACACATTCTGGCTACCTGCTCTATGCAGGATCCTCAGTATTGACCATGTGGACTTCCAGTGGGTCAAAATCAACCCTACCCTCTTCGAATGATCACTCCCACTATCCTAATTGATGATAGTCTTCTAGAATGTCATCTAATAAATGATTATCTACTCAACCCGCTCTAAAACATAGATTGTGACCACTGGACTAAACTGTAGAATCTATGCTCAACACTCGAGCTAGTGGAGTGTACTCTAGTTGGCTTAAATATCATGGGGATCTTCTCGATCCCCTCTCCCTCCTCCAACTATTGTGATGGTGGAGGCCATGATGCTCTTTGGTCTCCACGCTTCTTCACCATAAGTGGAAGGTTGAGGTGGGAGTCACCTCACCCAATGTGAGTAGATGGAGTGGGATCCTTGGACCATGGGATCACCGGTGGAGAAGCTCTCTCTCAAGGGGCTTATGGAACTTTATGGGGACTGTAGATACCGGAACTTGAACCGATGAAGGTGCGGAGCGAAGTGGTCTAGTGTGGGTGACACCGCCTTCCACGGAGATCTTCTCTCTAACGGTAATCGGTAAGGACTATGTGGTCAAATGATCGCCTTTAACCACATTAGGGAAATCCATCAAAGCAGAGGCCCTTGACTATCGACAAACCTCCTCTCCTCTTGCTCACTGTAATAACTCGCCTCGAGGCCCTCTCTATGTATGTGATCCCTAAAACTTTAGGGATCAGCTCCTGATCATGCAATGTGCACTGAGTAGCCATGGGTTCTGCCAACTTCGACAAAGAACATATCATAAACTGTGGGATTTGTTCATCCCTGGGTGTCTCGTGCTTTGTAGGTGATGGGGTGATGTGATCCTAATCGATAGTTCTCCTCCTCCCAGAAGTTAAGAGCTGGAACCCACCCCAAGAATGGAGAGGTCTCATGAGGGGAACCCTCCTTAGCAACATGGGAGGTCTCACTATCTATCTCACCTCACCAAAGTGCCGCTTAATCGTGATTCTTATTATGTCACTGGGTCTTGGTGAGTGTGGCAAAATAAAACCAAAACCTACCTCAAGGTGGGGAGACTATCTCAAAAGCTAAGATAGTCTTCCCTTGAGCTGGGGAACCAACGAGGAGGTAGGGGCAACAAACTGAACTAACACTGATAGCACTAGCACAAACAACACTAAACTGCACTAAGTGGGAACCACAACGACCTTCCTCTTAAGAGAGAGAACTCAAAATCAAAATGCACATCAAATTGGAGAAGTGGCATTTTGCTTGCTACCTCCTCTCTACTAACAGTGGTGAGGGTTGGTCCCTCATAAGTTACATTGAATTGCTTGAATCCAAGGCCCATCTTGATGATAGGTGAGTATGTCTGATCCATGGCCAAATCAACAGATGTAAAAGAGAAAATTAGTCGGAAGACATGGTGATGAACCGACTAAAGGAAGGAAGAAAGAACTGCTGGTATCTGCATTGTTGGAAGAGAGAACCAATTTGACCCTTGTCTTGAATTGTTGACTTGAATTGTTAATTTTGATTTGAATTTTTGAATTAGAACCCTCATTCAACAAATTCGTATACTAAATGAGGTTCGATTGGAGAGATTTAGAAATTTGGAGGAGATACATTGCCTTGAGTTGTATGTTGAATTTGATTTTAATTTTGGAACCCACATTCAACAAATTTGGGTATGTTGAGTGGAGTTCAATTATTTTGGAGAGACTTTAGAAAATGTGTTTGTTGTTTTCTTTTGTTGGAATTTGATTTTGGAACCCTCACTTAGCAAATTTAAGTATGTTGAATGGATTTCAATTGTATGTTTGAAAATTTTGAAAGCTATTTTGTCTTGATGGTTTGATTGTTGATTGTTGATGTGTTAATATGATTTTGAAAAATGGAACTCTCATTTAAAAAAATTTAGGTATGTTAAATTGAGTTCAAAATGTGTGTTTGGTGTTTGTTATTGATTTGATTTTTTGAAAAGGGCTCATATTTAACAAATTTAAGTATGTTAAATAGAGTTCAATTGTATGTTTGATGTTGATGTTGGAGTTTGATCTTGTTTTGAAAATGAGACCCTTATTTAATAAATTTGGGTATGTTAAATGGAGTCCATTTATATGTTTGATTATTTGTTTGTTAATGTGTGGTTTTGTTTTATTTTGAAAATTGGACTCTAATTTAACAAATTTAGGTATGTTAAATGGAGTTCAAATGCATGTTGGATGTTTTGATTTCAATTTGGTTTTGGAAATTGAACTCTCATTTAACAAATTTGGGTATGTTAAATAGAGTTTAATTATATGTTGTTTATAGATGTTTGATTTTATTTTAATTTTTGAGAAGTAAACCCTCACTTAACAAATTTGGGTATCAAGTGGAGTCTAATTGTATGTTGATTGTTGCATTTTGTTTAATTTTGAAAAGGAGACTCTCATTTAACAAATTTAGGTATGTTAATTGGAGTTGGTTTTGTTTGAAAATATTTTGGGCATCTTTGATTTTGATTTTGAAAGGGGGAACCCTCATTTAACAAATTTAAGTATGTTAATTGGAGTTAGTTCATTTTTTTAGAAAATGGGTTTGAACATGTTTATTTTGAAAGAGGGTTTGTTGTTTAATTTAATTTTGATTTTGAAGGAGGTACCCTCACTTAACAAATTTGGGATGCTAAATGAAGAATTAATTAATTTTATTTGAAAAGGGGTTTAAAATATTTTGAAGAGAAGATTTTTATTTTGTTTTACTTGACTTTGATTTTAAAGAGAACCTTCACTTAGCAAATTTGACTATGTTAAGTGAAGTTCACTTGATTTTGCTTTGAAAAGATTTTGAAAATTTTGTGAAAGATTTTACTTATTTTACTTTGAATTTTATTGAAGTTTTGTTACATATGAAATGAACATTTCTTTACCAAGCTAGTTGTAAGAGTTTCTAAATTTGACTTATATTTGGTCATCTCTTTTCTTTAATTAATTTATTTTTTACCTATTAGGGGATCTAATAAGAGTTTTAAGACCTACACATGAGTGAGGTTTTAAAACCTAAAGGATGTTGGTTACCTTTGTTTAAGGATAAAATAAACAAAGTGCCAATGGGAAGAAGGATAGTCTTGAGCTTATATAAAATATAAGTCCACTATCGATGCTTGGAGATAATAATTATCCACTAGAGATGGAGAGAGGTACTCTCCCTAGAGTCATCAAAAAATTGATGGTGTTTATTTTAATGTGTCATGTGGACACCATGTAGATCGTAGGGTACTTATTGAAGTGATCATGTACATTAAGGTATGATATAATATCTTAAAAGATAGAAACATCGCTTTAGAATGGACCTAATCACATAATAATGACTCTAAGGCATATCTTTCCCCACTTTACATGGAAAGGTAAAGTACAATTTATTTTATGTCGTTCTTTAGTTCCCTATGGAAGAAAGCCTCCATAGTTAATTACATCCTAAGAAATGAGATTTCCTAAGAATACTCTTGATTAAAGTAATCAATTATTGTCTCCAAAGATTTCAAGGTTAAACTATCAAAGGATTGGTTATTTTAGAAAATTAAATGGTATTGTTCAATTAGAAGACTTATTTTAGAATCCAAAGCGAGATAAGTGCTTATGATATTAGGAAGCCTAGTAAGCACTCTAATCTTATCCTATGGTGAGGCTTTATATTTTTGAAAGTGAGAGGATTTATTTATTTGAGTTGAAGTTTTATTAGATCACTAGCCTTATAATCCATCAACACGATTGTGAAAATGCCTAAGAGGTAAGGATTTATGCTAGTCCCCAAAGAAACTAGCAACCTCGGATCTTAAATCTAGGGAACTTTAACACAAGTCAAAGCATGACCTATATCTAAGCAAAAGGGACATAAGGATCTATTCCATAAGAGAAGATAGACGTTTGACTCTTACGGACTTACAACTACTTGTGACCCCAACTAATACCTCCATTGAAAACCATATAGTCTCTTATAAAATTTTAAGATGGTTAGGCTTGTTATTTAATTTGAAAGAAACTAAAGTCCTAAACCCACTCCTTAAGAGACTAGAGCATGATATAAGCATATGACTTAGTCTAAAAGTGCAAATCTTTATAAATTATTTCATTTTGACATCATTTTGAAGAAAGGCTTTGGGATTTCTTATGCCTAAATGCATGATGAAATGAAGTTGTTGGCTAAATAAGGCAGAAGAGGGTGTTCTCCACCACAAGGGATGCCCTCACAAGTCAAGCATTCCCATATCGTGCAAGGATGGAGACCCCTAAATTCAAGGAAGAAGGAATATGCTGCATAATGTGAAACATACAACAATATAGCTATGAGGTTGCTAAATCTTTTAATTATCTTTTTTTAAATTCTAGGCTTTATGGTGAGGTTATGAATTATTTTAAAACTTGGTTATGAGTTATTAGTTGGATAAAAAAAATTAATTTTATCCTAAGAGCCTAGTGCATCCAGTCACACATTCAAACATCAATCATTAAGAAACTATGAAAATTATGCAAATGCTAATTTCAACATAATATCAAACATTTTTTTATAAACTAACTCAAAGAGTAAAAGGGGTCGTGGACCAGTACCTCAAAAAAAAGAAAATTGGTGAGCTTTATCTTATACAACCCAATTAAAAATAATATTAAAATTTAAAATGAATACATGCCATGGGGTCTTCGCTTCTTCATTTCTTCATGTCCTCCTTCTTTGATTTGATTTGCTCCTTTTAATTTGCTTCAAGGCATCACAAGGCACCCTAGGACTTAGCCTTCTAGCCACATTAGTCCCCATAGCACTAATCCTAACTCTTATTGCAAAATTACATTTATATAGGAAAAATAAATCTAACTACACTTACAAAATAGTGGTTAGTTAAATATACATACAATTCAAGTAGTTATATTTATAATTTGGACTTAGCACCCCACATGGGTAACCAAGTCCTAACTTGGGTTATGCTTAGGAGTTTAAGCAACATGCAACAAAGCATTTATACTTATTTTAAGCAACCCTTTAAGCACAACCGAAAAAATAACATTAGGCTAGAGAAGCCTAACATCCAGTCTATGAAACATACACTCTAACATCTAGTCTAAAACATTACATCAGAAAATAAAACATATCACACATACCGTCTTAACTTCGGACTAGAAGTGATGGCTTAATTCTAGTGTGTGTCTAAGGCTTTGTAGTATGTTTTAATTAAGCATTAAAGTTATGTCTTTTAAGTGTGGAAGAATTTAATTTAACATGAATGTTGGTTCCACTTCAAGTTGTTCAATTGATTTGTGAATTTTAATTTATGTTTTGCTTAGTTTCATTTAATTTACACTTAGCATCTAAGTGTTATAAAGAGAGGAAAGAGCTCACCCTTTTCACCTCTTCCTTAAGTCATTTCTAAAGCACATTTTTTGACTTAGTTCTCTTTAGTGAATGACTTATTAAGTGTTTTTTAATCCTAAGTTGAGTTAACTTTAAATAATCCTATTCAATATGAAAGACATCTTAAGATTAATATAATTGAATTACTATCTCATGACATATATCAAGTCATTCCTTTCCATCATATGTAACATGCACATGATTTAACACTTAGCACATCCATACATACAACATATTTTGGCACTTAAATGATGAATGGATGCATACATTTGGGATTTATAACTATGTTTGATTGAATTATACATATATATATATATGGATTAAGCTTCTATCCAAATTATAATACAAAAATACATAAGAATGAAATTAAATATCTACATTCCTTTGTTAACTAGAAGAGAGATAATCAAATGACCTCCTTAAAGCTACTTAAAGCCTCATATTCCCGGGATGTCTAGTCTATATACTTATTAGCATTCAATCATATGTAGATTCATATACATGAATAGAGGAAAGAAGCTTTTCATCCACATACTACATATTTTAGTGACTTAGGTAATTAAGAGTGCATGAATTTTTTAGAAAAGAGAGGGTTTTCATTCTTTAATCACATACACATACACATGTATAAAATATGTAAGAAAAATACATTGTTAACCATAGAAGTGAGGTAATAAAATGACCTCCTGGGCTACTTAAAACCTCGTATTCCTAGGATGTCCAGACTATATACTTGTTATCTTTGGTACATATTAATGCATACATGAATTAGAAGAATAAATACCATGCAAAGATTATATTTTTCATTAGTTGGATCATTTATGCACATGAATTGAAGCTTTATCCAAATTCTAATACAATACATATGAATGAAATCAAATGGATATGTGCCTTTGTTAACCGAAGTGAGATGATTAAATGATCTTATTGGGGATACTTAAAGCCTCATTCTTGGGATGTCCTATATACCCATTAACATTCAAACCTATGTAAATCTATATTAGAATTCAAGAAAGAGAACTTCACATTCATATACTTTAACTATAAGCACATACAAGTTCTATATGAGTTTATTACTATCATCATTCCATATATTATTATCAATTTATAAGCTTTGGAAAAAAAGATTTAAATTTATTAGTGATAGTAACATATATCATTAAGTTAAGCCAATACATGCAAGCCTACACAAATAAAATCTATTTGATTTGTTTAGATTTAGAAAGCATGAATGCATTGATTCATATGACATACAACATTTACCAATGATTGAAAGGAATAACTAAATATAAATGCATAGTTCATTCAAATACATTAATTCCTAAGGACAATCACATCAAATAAAATTATTTAAAAAAACCAAAGTTCATTATTAATTTGATTTTTTGAGTTGAACTTAAAGAGGAGGAAAATATTTATTGTTTTGATCCCATTCCTATATTAGTAATCATAATTGGTTTAAGGAAAAAGTTAAATGAATTTTATGAATTGATTAAGTTGAATCATTAATTAAATCACTTAATTACCCTTTCCTATGCTTCATTAATTTGATTAATCATTTAATCATGAGCCAAATGATATGAACATGAGAAAAGTAAAGTTGCAATGTTTCTAAAGGACCTAATGCAATTGGCTCATAAAAGATTAAGTAAGTTAAAGAATTTAATTAAGTACTTTTATGATTTTCTCATACTTATGGGCTAATTGTAATTTTCTTAAGGGTCTTTATGTTGTTAAACACATAAAGAGGAACCCTATTTTATTATTAATTATCGATGTGATTTGCATCTCAATTTGATTTAATTTAACTATTTTAATTAATTAAACACTTAATTAAATTAATTAATCCTCTTAATAATGAAATGAATTTGGGAAATAGACTAAGAAAGAGGTCCAAAACATTCTCCCTCATCCACTTAATGTTAATCAATGATTAAAAGTCTTAATTAATTAATGTTTTTGCTATTTTGCATGTTAATTAATCATTAAATTAATTAAAAAAGTTAATTAGTGTAAAACATCAAAATCCCTAATTACTTAAGTAATAAATTCCAAGAAAATCATGGAAGGTAGAGGTCATCTCATTAAATCAATTCCCCAAATTTGGAATCAATTAATTAGAGTTTAATTAAACTAATTAAGTATGCATTAAAACTCAATTAAGTAATTACTATTCAAAATCAAATGAAAAATTTTTAATTAAAATCTCCTCTATTTTACCTTTAAAATTAGTATTTATTTGTTTTTTTTGGATTTTTCTATAATTAGTTATGATTTTTCAAAGTTTTAGTGATTAAAAGGATAATTAAGTCTTAATTAAGCATAATCCCATCGTGCCACACGAATCGCTAACTTGGCACTTTCCATGTGGCAATGCTTTGGTTATTTAAAATAGTCCACTCGACGACATGGCGATCACGAACGCTTTCGTCCACCATCCGATCTAAGATCGAGCGATGGAGATTAGTCCGTGATTCCCAGAATAATTCAATATTAAACCTCATAGAAGATCACCCATTTCAATCATGTGGAATGAACGGTGGATGATCTATCATCCTTCAAGATGGAAGAGACACGCCCACCTTCTTCCGCCCAAATCAAGCTCATCGATGTTTAGGGAGGCTTGTGATCGATTCGACACCTTCGTGGGATTGATCTACAAGGATCCTACAATTGATTCACATTTCCTTGAAAGGCCAAAAAAAAATGAAAAAGAATACTCGATTTATCAAAAATACCTTACGGAGCTCGGCGGTGAATTGGCGGTAACCTTGAAGAGGAGAAGCCCTATCATGGCACCTTGATTCCTCGTTGGTGTCTATGTGGATCAAATTTCACTAGAATCCTCACTAGAGTTGGTCTAGAGGTACTTCGTGCTCAAATGCTGGGATGATTCATTTCACCTCAAGCTTGGTGAACGAGCGTGTGAGAAGAGCTAGTTTAAATGGGGTTGAGTTTTAATGGGTTAGCTGAGATGGTGGTTGTCCTATTTTGGGTTGGTGTTTTCCGTTAAGGTGGAGGTTTGGGGATCTCAAAAAATGCTCGGGAATTTGAAATGACCTAAGAAAGCTTCGAGTGTGTGTGTCCTCGCTTGGATCGAAATGAGGGGATATACCCCTCCTCCCTTAGATCAAAAAAACCTTGATTCGTTTAGCTTCTAGTGACCATCACCCCACCGGTGTCATGGGTGGCGAGGGAGGTGTTGAGTTGGCTTGGTTTGAGTGGGTGAGTGAGGGAGTGTGGTGCTATGGGAAGAGGAGTGGGAGTCCTTGGTTTTGCATTTGCTCCAATGGGAAAAGAGGGGTGATTTTACCTCCACTTGGAACATGGTTGACCCAACCACTTTGGGTCAAGTGAGTTAGCATCCCTCTTGCTTAGGTGGAGGCCTAAGAGGCTTCCATGTGGAGGAGAGTGGGTTTGACCATTCAAATGGGGTATTTATCTCATTTGGAAAGATTTACCCATTGGGTTTTGGGTCAATTAGTCAAGCATGGGTTGGATTGGATTTTTGACCCAAGGTCGCCAAGGATGCATGGCAAGTTTCAATGGGTTTGGGCTTGGTTTGAATGGGTTTGGCTCAATTTGACCCATGTAGGTCAAATTGGGCTAGTTGGGTCAAGTTGACCAATTGGTCAAATTGGGTCAAACCAAGGTTGAAAGGTTTTAGTTCAATTGGTTTGGTTTAATTTGGCTTGGATTTAATTTTGTCTCATTTGACTTCATATGGGTCAAATAGGTCAAGTTGACCAATTTGGCCAAATTGGCCAAATTAGCTTGGGTTAGGCATTGGTTTAGGTTCAATTGATCATTTTAAGATGATTGTAAGCTTTGATTCCAATCAATTTTGATTTGGGAATGATTTAGCCAAATAGACCATTTAGGTCAATTTGGGATAAATGGGTTAATTGGGTTCAATTGGTCAAATTGAGTTCAATCATGGATTTGATCATGTTTACTAATCAATTTGGGATGAACTTGTGCCATTAGTTGCAATCAATTTGGGTTATATTTTGATTAGAATTTGGTCTTTTAGGTCGATTGGGTCAACTTGGGTCAAAAGGCCAATTGGATTTGATTTGGCTTAATTGATGAAGTCATGTTCAAGGATTGATTATAGGTTTATTATGAATTAATGGTTTTAATTAATTTGACTTAGGATGAGTTTTGGTTCAATTGGATCATGTGTAGGTTAAGTGGGTTGATTTGGTCAAATGGCTAGGTTGAGTTGGTTTAACCAATTGATTATAATTGATCAATCAAGGATGATCAATAGTCATCATAGGAGGTTTTGGATGGTTTGATTCAATTCAATTTGGGTTTGTTTGAGATTTGGTTCAAATAGGCTTTAGATCACTTTGGGTCAAGTGAGCATATATAGGTCAATTGGCTTGATTGAATTGAATTGTAGTTAGGACATCCAAGATGATCAACAATCATCATGGAGAATATTTGAAGGGTTGGTTCAATCTAATTTGGGTTGGATTGAATTTTGGTTCATTTGGTCAAATTAGTCAAATTGGTCACTTTGGGTCAAGTGGACCAATTGGGCTATTGAGTTGGGCTTTGGGTTGAATCGAAGGGAGTTTAGATATTAATTTGGGATTGGTTTATAACTTTTGTTGTAATTGATTTGTGTTCAAATAGATTTTGGCTTATTTGAGTATCAATTGCAAGAACTTAAACAACAAATGCAAACTCTTATAGCTCATCTACAAAATAATAGTACCAACTCCTCCTTCAATACCTGACTATGACAATAGGGATAAATGAAGAAGATTCATATCCAAACCATAGAGAAAATCAATCACTTAGAAGACCATCAATTGTTAGAAATGGTGGAAGAGGAGAAATTATTTTAAGAATATAGAAGTTTCTAATGATCCATCTCAAGAGTTAAAGTAGAAGCCCCAACTTATGATGGTATACATGATCCAAATAAATTTCTCAATTGGTTAGTTCAAATGGATGACTTCTTTGATTGGTATAAAATGGATGATTACCAAAGGGTTACTTTTGCTAAAATCAAATTGATAGGGCATGCTAAAATAGATTGAACAAATACTTTAGCTAAAGAATAAAGATTAAATGACAAACCTCACTTGGATAGAAATGAAAGAAATGCTAAGAGTAAAGCACTATCCTAAGAATCATGATAAGAAACTACATAGTCAATTATTAACTTTGAGAGAAGGTATTTATCTTGTAATGATACTTAAATACTTTTGAAGATTTAGTTTCTAAACGATTGTCGATAATGATTGAAAATTAGCCAATAAATTTGTTATTGGACTTAGGGGACGACATTAGAAATGAAGTTGAATTATTTGACCTACAATATTTAGAGAAAGTATTTCATTATGCATTATTAGTTGAATAACAAAAGAAATTATCTCTCTCTAAAACTAAAAGTCAAGTACCTTCCATTTCATCACATATATCTATTGTTAGACCCACCCATCCAAATGGCTCACCCTTTTGCCTAAAACTTCAATTGAAGGGAGCTCTAAGAACACTAGGAAGTTATATGTTTTAAATTTCATAAAAGGGTCATATGCAAAATCAATGTAAAGCTCAAATCTTATTTTAGAAGTTGAAAATCCAATAGATGATAATCTAGAAGAAGTTTATGATGACACCCCATTATCGATGAAGAATTGGAATTAGATAACCCTCATGTTAATACGATGAGATGTCTTACTATAATTAAAAATTAGAAGATTGGAGGAGAAAAACATTTTAGCATGCATATTTTGTGTAATGAAAAGAGATGCGTTAGTTATAGATGGAGGGAGTGCTATGAATGTCATTTCAACACACACCTTAACTCGAGCCAACCAAGAATCAATCTCACCCGAACCATTCAATGTTAGTGAATAAATCATATATCTCTTCCCATCACTAATTGATGTTTAGTTCCAATTAAAATAGAAAGCTATGAGGATCAAATTTGGTGTGATGTTCTCCCTATGGACATTGCTCATTTTCTCCTAGGATTACCTTGGTTGTATGATATAGATGTTATTCACTATGGTAGGGAAAATACTTATATTTTTAAATATAATAATAAGACTATTAAACTCCTACCAATAAAGATAGTAGAAAAATACCCTCCATAACACCACACAAAATAACTTCGACTTGCAAAAGCCTCTATTGAAGGAAAATGCCAAACTTCAATTAATTATCATAAAAATCTTACTATTAGGCTTAATACTATCATTTCGATTCTCGCTTTAAAACATGTACTCTTCCTTATTTAACCTCAAAGATAGAAATAATAGGTTTTGGAGCATTATGAAAAGAATTTTTCGATCCATTTCTTCTTCACATATTACATGTAAAAGAAGTCATACTATACCCTAATAAGACTCACATACCGTGGTCTCTTCTCTTCTTTTGATTTTAAAGATATTGTACCCATGAGCTACCTCCTAAGAGACATTCAATATGTTATTGAGTTCTTACTGTTCTCAACTTCATAATCTTCCACATTATAGGTTAAACCCTATCGAACATGTTGAGATTAAAAGACAAGTTGAGGAATTATTAAAAAAAATTTTATTCAAGAGAGTCTTAGCCCTTGCGGTCCATTATTATTAACTCCAAAGAAAGATGGAACATGGCGAATGTGTATTGATAGACGGCAATAAATAAAATTACTATCAAATATATGTTTCCTATTCCCGATTAGATGATATGTTATATTTAATATCAAAAGCAAATTTTTTTCAAAGATTGATCTAAAAGTGGATATCATCAAATTGATTAGATCGAGATGAGTGGAAGACAACTTTTAAGACCCACGATGGACTTTATGAATGACATGTCATGCCCTTTGGACTTTCAAATGCTCCTAACACATTTATGAGATTAATGAATACTATTCTTAAACCATATATAGGTAAATTTTTGTGGAGTATTTTGATGATATTCGATTTTTAGTCCAAGTAAAATGAGCATCTATAACACCTACAAAAAATCTTTGAACTACTTAGACAAGAGAAATTATACATTAATTTAAAAAAGTGTTTCTTTTGCAAGTCGAGGTAATCTTTTAGGCTTTATATCCACTGAACTTAAACATCCTTCTAAAGTAAAAGCAATCTTAGATTGGCCATCACCTAAAAGTTTTTTCGAGTTAGAAGCTTCCATGGTTTAGCCACTATCGAGATTTATCAAGAATTTTAGTACTATTGTTGCTTTGATAACTGATATACTAAATTAGATAAATTTTGTTGGACTCCAGTGCACAAAAGGCCTTAGAGAAAATGAAAGTTCTTATCACTTTTGCACTAATCCTTAGGCTTCTTGATTTTTTTAAAGCCTTTGAAGTGACATGTGAGGCTTCAAGAATTGGGATAGGTGGAATTTTAAGTCAAGAGAATCATCCTATAACATTCTTTAGTGAAAAGTTAAATAAAGTCAAACAATGATATTCTACTAATGATGAGAGTTTTATGCATAATTCAATCCTTAAGGCATTGGCGACTATCTCTTACATAGAAAATTTATACTTAATTGACCATCATGCCTTAAAATTTATTAATACTCAACAAAAATTAAGTCATAGGCATGCAAACCGGGTTGAATTTTTGCAAGACTACTCTTTTGTTCTAAAGCATAAGCCTAAAATTGAGAATAAACCCGGTGATGCTTTATCCAAGGTAAACCTAATGATTTCCTCTTTAAAATTTAGAATCTTAGGATTTGATAGAATTAAAGATGATTATATTGTGTCGACTTTCACCTAATTTATCTTGAACACTTAGATAAACCAATAACTTTACAAGGGACATTCTTGATAATAAATGAATATTTTATAAAGGAAAATAACTATGCAATTCACGATCTACTTTTAGAGAATTCCTTATCAGCAACATGCTAGGGGTGTAGTTGGTCATTTTGGAAAGGATAAGACTATATGTTTATTAGAAAATAGATTTTTTTGACCTTCATTAAAATGAGATGTTCAAAAATTAGTGGCTCAATGTTTAATTTGTAAAAGCTAAAACTATCAAACAAATGTCTAGACAATACACTACCTTACACTGTTCCTTATAGACCTTGGGAAGACCTATCAATGAATTTTATTCTAGGATTACCTAGGGCACTTGAGGATATGATAATATTTTTTGTTGTAGTGGATAGGTTCTCAAAATGGCTCATTTCTTACCATATTCAAAAATAAATGATACTTCTTATTTAGCATTATTTTAACGAGATGTTAAATTTGTCTCATATATTTGAAAAATATTATGGAAATTATTAGGTATCAAATTAAAATTTTCTTCGCCTTTCACCCAAAATTGATGGACAAAGCTAAGTAGTTAAACATACTTTAGGAAATTTGCTTAGATGCTTTGTAGGTAAAAGTTTTGGAAATTAGGATTTACATTTACCAACCTCAAAATTTTCCTATAATAGTATTATTTCTAGAACTACAAAAAAATGACCATTTAAGATAGTCTATGATCAAAACCATGATGACCAATAGATGTATCAAACCTATCATCTCATGTATTTTCTAATGCTTCATTCTAATTTTCTAAAGATTTTCAAAGCCTCCATGAAGATATAAGAAAAAAAAAAATTATTATAAGTAATGAAAACTATATTTTTAAGGTAAATCATAATCGTCAATGAAAGAATATAAAGAAGGTGATTATGTATTGATTCGCATTTGGCGGCGTTATCAAACCACTAGATATAAGAAATTATATGCACGAGTTTATGGTCCGTTTAAAATTCTTAAAAAAATTAGAACTAATGCTTATCACCTTGATTTTCCTACTGATATGCTCATTCATCCAATTATTAATATCAAGATATTCTATCATATCAAGGAATTAACAAACCTCCACTTGTTCGGTCTAACTCTTTAGTAGGAGATATATCACCGTACTTTAGAAGCCCTCTTCCTTTGAAGTTGACTATATTATCACCAAGGAAGCACCCATTAATCTAGCTTATGAACATTATTTTCTAGTTCATTAAAAGAATAATGAAGACACACATGGTTGACCCATGCGATTTGGAGACTTTAGCCACAATTAGTAGAAGACTTATTAGATTTCAACTCTATAGAGTAGAGTTTAATTGAGCACGTGGGAGTTGATGTAGAACATCATCGATCCAAAACTAGAACTCAAGGTCCATTTATAAGATCTCAAGCTAAGGCCAATGAAAATTCAAGAAAGAAGAAGGCTTGCGATTAGTTACTAAGGCCCATTCTCGATTTCATCTTTTTTATTTATGTAATTTTTAATTTTCTTCTAGAAACTCCATGTTAGAAATTTTGCATTTAAAAATTCAAAACACGACATGTGAGGTGGTTGAATCCACATAAAATAATAGCATGTGAAATGGGTGGATGACATAAAATAATGAGGCAATTTAATGCTTCCGTTAATGTGGCCACCCACCTTTCCCTCCATATTTTGAATTCTTTTCATTTGAAAGATGCTTGTAATGGCTATAAATAGCCCCTCTTACTAGAATGAAGGAGATCTTTTGACAATTACAAATTATTGAGTTATTCTTTTGTGGTTTGAGAGCTTGGTGGCCAAACATTGGCAATCCTTAGTGGGAGTGCTAGTTTTCCAACATATCTTCTTCTCTTGCCTACATTTTCTCAATGTCATCAAAAGATAGAGCACCCACCTCCATCAACTAGAAAAGATCACTTTTCTTTTCCTTTCATTGACCAAATGTTAGATAAGTTAACATGGCATTCATATTATTACTTTTAGATGAGTATTTTGGATATAATCAAATTGTCATAGCCGAGGATCAAGAGAAAACAACATATACTTGTCTTTATGATATCTTTGTTTTAGAAGAATTCCTTAGCTTTATGTAACACACTTGTTACTTTTCAACATTATGATGGCTATATTTTCGACTTAATTGAAAGTATTGAAGTACTTATGGTTGACTTTTTTTATTTTTGGTATAACATTTAAACATTGCTTAGAAAACCTAGAAATCATTCTTAGAATATCAGAGAAAACATAATACTTAACTATGAAATACCATTTTATTGTTAGAGAATGGATAGTACTAGGTCATAAAATCTCTAAAAAAGAATAGAAGTTGATAGAGAAGTGCAAATAATAGAAAATCTTCAACCACCAACTAATGTTAAAGGAGTCAAAAGTTTTCTCGATCATGCAAGAATTATAGGAGATTTATTAAGGAATTTTAAAAAATTTGAAATCTTTCATAAATATATGGCCTTTATTTCTATAATGGAATGTTAAATTACTTTGATTTATTAGAAGTCAAATTAAGTTAATATCTAATTATTATAACACTTGATTGGAATTTACCCTTTGAATTGATGTGTGACACAAGTGATTATGCAATAGAGGCAATCTTATGATAAAGAAAAGACAAAATCTTTCATGTGATATACTATGCTAGTAAAATTTTGAATGAAAATCAATTAAATTAGTCAACAACTAAAAAAGTGTTTCCAATTGTTGTCTTTTCCTTTGATAAATTTTGATCCTATCTAGTGGGAACAAAAGTTATAGTTTATATTGATCATGCGAATTAAATATCTATTATTATAACACTTGATTAGAATTTACCCTTTGAATTGATGTGTATAAGTAATTATGCAATAGGGGCAATTTTATGATAAAGAAAAGATAAAATCTTTCATGTGATATACTATGCTAGTAAAATTATAAATGAAAATCAATTAAATCAGTCAACAATTGAAAAAGTGTTACTAGTTGTTGTCTTTGCCTTTGATGAATTTTGATCCTATCTAGTTGGAACAAAAGTTATAATTTATCTTGATCATGCACAATTAAATTTCTATTATAAAAGAAAGAGGCTAAGCCTAGATTAATTAGATGGGTATTATTATTGCAAGAGTTAGATCTATAAATTAGAGATAAAAAAGAATCGAAATGAAGTAGCTAGCGATCGTTTGTCTAGATTAACAACAAGAAGAGTTGAGAGATAATGGAGATATTAAGAAAGAATTCCCACATGAACAATTATATGCATTCAAGTACAAAGTTATTCCATGGTATGTAGGTATATTAAATTATCCATTAGTGACATTATATGATATGGAATTATTTATAATCATAAGAAGAAATTTTTTCAAGATGCAAGATTCTAATTTTGGGATGAACCTTATCTTTATAAGAAGTGTCCATCGATTCTAAGAAGATGCATTCGATAATAAATTTTAAAATTATAAGATCTTGTCGTGACTTAGAGTGTGGAGGATACTTTGGAAGTAATAAAAAAACAACTAAGATATTACAAAGTGGATTTTATTGGCCAACTTTATTTTAGAGATGTGCATGAATATGTGAAAAATTATGAAATAACTAAAGAATGAGGAATATCTCTAAGCATCAAGAAATGCCATTAAGTTACATTTTAGAGGTAGAAATATTTCGTGCATTGGAAGTAGATTTTATGGGACCATTTGTTTCTTCATATAAGAATGAATATATCTTAGTAGGAGTTGATTATGTGTCCAAGTAGATAGAAGCAATAACTACATTGAAAAATGATTCTAAGGTAACCATTAAATTTCTAAGGAAAAATATTTTTGTATGATTTGGAACACCTAAAATCATTATTAGTGATGACAATACTCATTTGAAATAAATATGTGAAACAATCTAAAAAAAATAATGAGTACAACATAAAATAGCTACTGCTTATCATCCCCAAATAAGTGGCCAAGCTAAAATTTCAAATAGGAAATAAAAGAACTTTAGAAAAATTGTATGGCCTACTAAATAGGATTGGTCATTGAAATTAGACAATGTATTGTTGGCCTACAAGACCATATAAGACCCCTATTAGAATGTTTCCACTTAGGAAGGCTTGTAACCTATCACTAGAATTAGAGCACAAAGCATTCTGGCAATTAAAAATATTAAATTTTGATATGAAAATAAATGCAGAAAAGCGACTCATAGACTTGAATTAGTTAGAAGAAATAAGATTGGCATACAAAAATTTAAAGATTTATAAAGAACATATGAAAAAATGGCATGATAGGAAAATCATTTAAAATATTTTAATCTTGGATAATAAGTATTACTATTCAATTCTAAATTAAAATTATTTCTATAAAAAACAGATCAAGATGGTTAGGCTCTTTTCTCATTAAAGTTTATACACATGGTGCTATGAAAATACAAGATTTAATGATGAAAGAGATTTTCAAAGGTCAACGACTTAAGCCATATTATTAAGGAAATTGGACTCAATTTAAAGAGTCCATTAACTTAGTCGAAGACCTTAAAAACTAGATAAGTTAGGTTAGGCTAAAGACACTAAACTAAGTGCTTGTTGGTTGAGAGGCAACCAATATCTATATCTATATATATATATATATATATATATATATATATATATATATATATATATATATATATATATATATATATATATATATATATATATATGTATATATATATATGTGTGTGTGTGTAAGCATACAACATTGACACATTATATCAAAAAAGATAAAAAAATAAATAAAGAAGAGAAAAGCAGGTTGACTATAAGGGCACTACAAATGTAGTGATGCTAGTCAAAAGGGTCGTTCAAACAACCTAGCAGCGGATATACACAATTAACACAAAATGACAAAATGGTTGAATAACCGCAACACTATGTCATAGTGCCTAAGCTCCATTAATTCGGCATGCCATTTTGTACATTTTATGAAATCGTATCATTTAATACTGAATAGGAACCACCTTGAGGATACTAGTCCTAAGCATTGCATGTTGAGCGTTGTGGCTATAACCACAATTCATAACAAAGAGGCTAACAGGTACTAGCAAAGTAGCGTCATGTCTCTAGATTTAGTTTATAAATATGACTCTTAGGCGACCAAATTTTTCAATCCAACATCATGTTCTTCAAATTTTGCATCCTTCCTCCTTAGCATTTTCCTAAATTTAAAATCCAAAGTGTAAAAAGTATGTCAACAAGAACAAGATGAGGACTGTGACTTGATTTCTTTATTAGCCAAGAGGGAGAAAGGTACCAGCGCTCTTCTTCACAAACATCTCATCCAAGAGAGGGCATTCTACAATCCAGTTTGAGCATAAAAATGATTATCAATGAGCGAGATTGATAACACTTTCCCTACGATAGCAATGCTTACATTGTCCCAGAATGCTATAGTTCTTTACCAACATGAAAGAACATCAGGATAATAAGGTCTTTGTGAAGAGAAAATGGGCAAGTTTTGATAGTATTTAATATATATTACAAGTTGCAAAATTATATATGTGATGAACATCTTTCCTAATTTAAAAGGCATCCAAACTTTGATGAAGTTCTTAGATTCATTACTATAAGAAATGCTAATATATAATGGAAACAACAGGGAAAAAATCTTCAATTTTATTTAATGACATGATTACTAAGGCTAAAGATTGGCACTATTTCATTTTGCCAAGTTGATGCCTACCGATAATCATAGTGAGGTACAGGATAAAATCATTTTGAATTATGCAATTCAAAAATGATTTTACTATAAATATAAGAAAGATAATTTTTAATTCAATTTGTAATATGATTAAGGGTAGTACTACAGTAGATTATGATCATTTCTTTATTTATGCTTTATGTCTTAAGGCTAGTGCGACGAGTTGGATGAAGAGGTTCTTATCTAAAGGGCTCCCTCACAAAAAAGATAATTGAAGGATTGAAATAAAAATGGAAGTAGAAGAGAGGTTACGTGCTCCTCAATCCAGATCTTGATCATCCAAAATCTTAAATGAGTAGCTTCAAGAAATTAGAAGTCTCGGATTTGAGAAAATGGATTAGTGAAAGTAGCTGACAACAACATGAGTTGGAATGAAAATTTGATCATCACATGGGTCAATAGAAGTAGTTTCCTTATATGGTTGAGTTCAACTCAACACTCATTCACATGTTCAAAACTACAACTTTAATGTTGGTTCAACCCAAGTTCCTTTTCCTTTGGCATTGTAATATCAAATGTTAGCACCAACTAGAGCTAGAAGAAGAACAAGAAGAAAAGGGTCGGGATTATTAAGATAGTTTTATTTTTTATTGTGTATTTTATGTAATTTTCTTTTGAGTATTTTTTGTGTATTTTGTATATTTTATATATTTTATTTGTTGTAGATTTAAATTTGTGTATTTGTATTTATTTTAGCAAACTTAATGTTAAATGTTTATCATTTCATATGTGTAGTATTCAAATGTGATGGTTGTATAAAAGATGTGTTAGCAACCCCAAAGTTTAATTATTATGCCTATTGAAATTGATATATTGGCAATTTAAAAGTTAAAGTTTGAAATTATTGGAAGATAAAATAAATTAAACAAAATTCAACTTAGAAATAATAAATTAAATTTAAGATTTTATTTAATCATTGAATAAATTTTAAACTAATAATGACCAAAAATCTTAGAACAACTAATAATTTTTTGTTAAGTTAAAATTTTCCTTTAGCACCCACATCCCACATAGGAGATTTTAATGAATTTAACAAATTGATATTCAAATAAATAGAAATACATAAAATAAAAAATAACATAATTTAAAGTATTATTAATTAGAATTTATGAAAAATTATTAAGTAAATAAGGTCATATTGAGTTGAGTAAAGATTACGACATATTTATCATGTGTTACAAAGTCAATACGTACTTCTAAATAAAATAAATATTATAAAAGAAGAGAGTGAGGAAAAATTATTAGAAGTTAGTCACTTAAGACTAAGTATCATGATTGAATTTTAAAAATATTGCAATCTAAATCAATTTAATGAAATTATAGAACAACAATACACATAATTTCAATTGAGAATGTGAAAATTATGCTTATTTCTATTATATGGACAACTATTTATTAAAATACAATTCATTTATTTTTATAACAATCAACTATAATAATATGCACAAGAAAAGTTAAACTTTAGAAAAATATTAGTTAATAATAAGAGTTTGGGCTATTATGGTTTGGAATGATGAAATAAAAATAAATATTAAAATAAAAATTCTATTTTTAGTTAGAAATTTTATTTAATTATTTTAAATTTCTAGAATTTTTATATTATCAACTAACTTGAAGAGGCATATGGGCAAGGGTATCAAATAACTTGAGGACAAATAGTAAATTGAGTTTGAGAGCATTGAATAAGTATTAAAATTATAAAAAATATCAAGTTAGTATACTAGCTTTATCATGTGTTTTCTGTTAAAATATATTTATTCTAAGTATATTTTGTATTGTAATAAGAAAGTTATCAAAATAATGAGAAAAGAAGAAATTTAGGTATTTGTGGCGTAATTGGCATAAATTAGGTTAATTTAAAGTGAGGCGCACTATGCACTATATCGATCTGTGACTCCATTTCAAACTCATTTTGGGGTAATTTTACAAAAGCTTAGCGCTAGGTGGCGATGTACTGAGGAAAAATATGTAAAAAATAAGTATAGCATTGTAGTGTCGAATCAACATGCAATGTCATTTCTAACATTGCGGCTTGATAAAATAGTTTGTGATGGTTCATCGATAGTTTTGAGTAGTTGTCGGCAATTATGGCGAGCAACTAGGCGATAGACCATGGCTATATCAAGGCTATAAATAGGGACAAAGCAAAAAGATTTCTTTTAGATTTTTCTCTTTTCTTGGGAAGAGAGTGGGTGAGAGTGTGTATATTCTTGTGATGCACTTGAGAGTGACACTCAAGTGCTGTGAGTGTGTGAGGGTAGTGTAAAGAGTGTTTTCTTAAGCAAGATATAGAGAAGGATATCAACAATAAAAAAATTTAGTCGAAGTTGCTGAATATTTTCACATTAAGTAGTAGAGGATTGATAAGTGGACTTAGAAGATCTACTCGGTGTACTCTTTCTTTTCTTCTTTGATTATCCTACATCTCATTTAAATATGTTTAATATGATTTTTTTCCTTTCTCTTTATCATGGAGCACTAATCTATAAAGTGCTTTGAATTTGTTTGAACTTTTGAGATGTTTATATTATATTAAACATTGTTTATGGATTAATATAATAAAATTATTTGTACTTTGAATGAAAATATGTTTTGCTTCTTTCCGTGTTTTGTTTACTTGAAATTTAGCCAATTATAATGTTAAAATGAGAGTGATCTATAGATATCAACGGAATCGTAGAAAAATAAGTTGGAAAAAGAAAACATAATTAAAAAATCATTAATGTCCTATATAGGCCACGTAACTAAATAGCCATTAAATATATGATTATTTTAGGATTTGCAATCATTTAGAGAAAAATATGGGTAAAACAACTAATCAAAATTTACTTAGTACTAGGCATAAAACTAGGTAAAGGAATTTGTTCACTATATTTGTGTAAAAAAGAGAGAGTGTAGAATTTTGTTCCTAGTTGATACTACAAGATTTATATTAATCCATAATATAATTTAATATAATATATCATCTAAAAGATTCATTAAATTGAGTACTTATTTTAAAATTAAGAAAACACCTACAAATTTTCTAAATATAACAAATTATCTTTTATTATCTTACAAAATAGTACCTAGTAATTTTAATTAAGTAGTTGAATTTTGTTGGATAAAACTATATTTTAAAAGATTAGTACTTAACTTAATAAAAATTAATATTTAATTATGCTAATCCTTGTGAGGATGATCGTACTCATTATATATTACTTGATTTGATGCATGCACTTGTGTATAAGGGTGAAAAGTACCGTTCATAAAATCATGTAGTCCACTATGAGGTTAAAAAAGCTTTGGTCTATTTTTTCTTACATTGAATTTAACTGAAAAGTAGGAAAGTTGTGTGAGGAAAATAAGGATCTTTGACTTTCAAGAGAAAGATAGTGTCCATTTGATTGAATTTCGATACTACTTATCTAATTAAAAATAATACCACACAAAACAACATCGATGAACCCTAATTCATAGGTTTAATCATATTAAGATCTCTCAAAAAATTTTTTTATCTTAGTTAGCTAGTTTTCTTGCAAGATTTGAGTAGTTTTCAATTTTGCCTCAATAACCAAATTTCACCATCTAAATAATAGTTAGTCAACCCAATTTTATTAATAGATGTGTAATATTAGTGAGATGATACTCTACTTACTTTTATCACTTGTGACTATGGAAACTTTCACGAATGGATCATCCAAGGCACAATAACTTAAGCTAGAAGTAGATGATGACAAATAACACCATACCATATCCAAGCCATAATTGTGTAATCTTTTTTGTTTTTTTTCTAATTTTATAAATTATTTTATTCTTGATTGTTGTGTGATGCGGTGTATATAACAATTATGTAAGATATATGGTTAAAAAAATAAAAGTAAGTTGAGTATCAACTCATAAAGATTGAAAAACTAAGTATTATAAGTTTGACTCATTATTATCGGACCATCAAAAAGAGGTTGTTAATTAAAATAATATTATGTCTAATTCAACCAAAAATGAAATAAACAAACTAACAAAAGCTAATAATCTTGGGGAAAAATCAAGAAAGCTAAGATCTAGGGATTGGAATTCTTTTATGTTGTGTTCATTAGTTGATTTTTAAATTAATAAGAAGTTCATTAAATTTTATTGGAAAGCCTATGGTTTCTATTTTCATCATATAACTTCTTTATCTCTCAATGAGATATTCAGTGTGAAAAAACATTTAAAAAAATATTTTGATTTCCCAAGAAATATAAAAGTTCAATGTTGTTATTTATAACCAATAATCTACATGACATTTAATTCAAGATAAGCTTATTCCCACCTCTCACTTTTGAACAAAACTCTTAAATTATTGATTTGTATTGACCTCACTTTTGGTGTGAGCTCTCAACTTCCTTATCAAGAACTAGGACTCTCATAAAAACTAAGAGCTTCTTAGTCTTAAGACACTTCTAATGATTAGGTGAACACTTAGACTAAACCAGAGACTTAGATGGTTTAGCCATAGAATAGGGTATGCCTTAGGGATTTAGAAAGACTTGCCTACCCTATAGCATTGAACCCGATCCTTGATTCCTTCTTTCAAACCAAACCTCAAATTAAAATTAAAATTCCAAATCCAAATCATAAATTAATTCCAAATCAAATGATTGAAACCCATGATTTAATTCAAATTCTAAAATCTCTCATAAACCCTTTGATTTCATCTTATGGACTTAGCCTTAACCAAATTCAAATCACTCCAAACTCAATTGATTTTCTCATGAATTTATATCTTCATTTATATTCCCAAATATAAATGAAATATAAATTCAAATAGCCAAAACTAAATACAAAATCTAACCAAAATTTATATCCTTTTAAGTCAAATCCTTGAACTTGGTCAAATCCTATCCAAACCAAATCAAAACCCATGGATTTTTCATGATTCAATCATTCCTTCAATCATTGTCCCAAATATAAATATAAACTACAATTATCGGGCCAAATCTAAGCTAACCCAAATCAAACCCAAGTTAGCCCTTTTGAATTGAAATTATCATATGAACCAAAGCCATATGGATCCAAATCACTTGAAATTGGATTTATATTTCCATCTCAAACCTATTTATCAATATAACTAAACTTGAATCAAGCCATGTTCAAGATTGACCCATTTAGGCTTACTTGACCCAAAGTGACCTAAAAGACCTTTTGAGCCAAGTTCTAATCCAACCCAAATTGGATTGAACTAAGCCCATCCAAACCATACAACATGACCAACAATCATCCTAGGTTAATCAATTATCTTAAATTGGGTCCAACCAAGTCAACTAGCCTTGACCAAGTCAACACTTAGCCCAAATCAAACTAGCCAAAATCCACCATATACAAAATTTATTAAAACATTGATTCAAACCCACTCATAATCAATGATTGAACATGACCAAAGCTTCACTTTGAAACCAAACAACTTGGCCATTTATGACCCAAATTAGCCTACAAAACTAATGGGTCAAATCATGATTTGATTCAAATTAATTGCATCCAATGGCTCAAGTTCATTCCATATTGATTATTGAAATTGACTAAAATATAATTAAGCCCAAGTTGACCATTTGGTCAACTCGATCCAAAGCCAAATTTATCTAAAGGGTCAAATTAGCCAAAACCAAAATTAATTCCAAATTAAACCAAACCAAAACCTACAATCATTTTAAATTAGCCAATTGAACTTCACTAAACACTAACCAAACCCAATTTGGTCAAATTGGTCAAATTGGTCAACTTGACCCATTTGACCTATTTGAACCCAAATGAGCCATAATCAACCAAAGAAAATTAAATAAAACCAATGATAATACACACTAATTGGTAATGTGAACTTGACCCAATCCTTGGTTTGACCCAATTTGACCAATTGGTCAACTTAACCTAACAATTTGACATAAATAGGTCAAATCAAGACTAATCAAATCAAATAAACTCCAAATCACTTAAAATTTGGGCTAACCTACTGACCCATCCCAAATCTGCCCAAACCAAACTCATCAGTATTTTTGCCCTTGGGTTTAAGGCATCTCATCGAGATAAGACACATGCTTATTGGGTCATTTTCTCCCCCCACTTGACACCCATTCATAGGTCCACCTAGGCATCTAAGACCATGGCTGACTGACCCAAAGGTGGTTGGGTCGGCCATGATCCATAAGGAGGTGAAATCACCACCCCATACCCATTAGAGCTTCCCAAAGGACAAGCACATCCTTCCTTGGCGACCACCTCCACACCCTCACCCAACCAAATTGAGCCACATCATGCACCCAAGGACCTCCACCAACCTCGATTTGGCCAATTAATTGATAAGAATCCAAATAAATAGTGACCATCCGATCCAAGGAATGAGGGGCACCCATTCTCACTCAAACTCAAACACTCACATTGGATTCAACCCTAGCGACCAAGGAGAGAGAGTTCCCAGCAATTTTCATGCTTTCCCAAGCTCCCAAAATCCCCATTCTTGATTTTATGCAAAATCGAAATAGGGAAGCCATTTTGATTCCCATTTGCTCAAATCTCCACCAAAATGCAATAACTTTGCACACACCTTCCTTGAAGCAATGGCGAGAATGAATCATTTTCCAAGCTTCTTGATGACCAGGAGGGTAGAGTTCGATCAATCCCAACCACCCATGTTTAGTGCTTTGGTATTCCAAGCAAACTACACCAAATCAAGGCTCATGTGGCTCATGAGCTTGATTTCTACCAACAAGCTTCCTCAAATGTTGGAACCGCCAATCATAAGCTCCGTGAGGTATGCCATTGAAATTGATCCTTGAATGAAAATAGTTTGATCTTTTGTAAAAATTTTCAATGTCATGTGATTTCCACCGTTGGATTTGATAATTGTGCTTCCACGAAGGTGTGGAATCATTTTCATCTCCATTCGAGCTCGGGTGAGCTTCCAGTTGATGATCAATGAACGGTAGCCATTGTTCAACGCTAGGAGGTGATAGATCATGGACCGTCCATCCGCATGATTGAGATGGACGGTCCTAATCTAATCACACTTAGAGCCTCTATTAATCTCTCAAATTGTAGGTTTAATCGAGTCATTGGTATTAGATCAAGCGGTCCACGGAGTTACCACGTGTGCCACCATCCAAGTCAACACTTGGATATGATAACTTAAATAGCAAATCTGTCACACCACTTGGAAAGCACATCGCGTCGCCATGTGGCCCGGGATTAAGGATCTAAATAAAGTTAATTAATTAGTTTTAATCACGAAACTTTCTAAATTCATAACTAATTCTATACAAATCCAAAAATACAAACTTAGGCTCATTTTAAAGATATTTTAGAGCAAAATCCAGAAAAATTATATTCATTGATTTTAAATATGGATTTGGCTTAATTAAAACTTAATTAGAAATATAATTGGTCTTAATTCTAATTAACCATCCAATTAATCTCAAACTTTTTTGTGCATGTTTAGGGGATGTCCTCGCCTCCCTATTTTTAGGATTTTATTTATTGCTTAATTAGGAAACCAAATGGATTAAACCTTAATCACTTTCTTAATGTAATTAGTAATAATTAAGTAAATGTATAATAAATTAATCAATCAATTAAGCTTATTAACCTCTGTATGATGATGAAGTTTAGGAAATGGATTAGGACTCCCACTTTTTTTTCTTTAAGTCTTCTCTAAGCCCTCTTAAATAATTAATTAATTACCCTTAATTAATTAATTAATAAGATTAATCAAAATCCAAATCATACCTAAACTTTAATCAATTAATTGAAAGGATTTAGGGATTGAGACTTAGGCTCCCTTTTGTCTCTTTCTCCAAGCCATCTCATTTTGATTGGTTAAGATTAATTAAGGTTTGATTACATAATTAATGAACTTAATTAATTCAATTGAATATATTTATCTAATTTAATCTTGTGTAGCTCTTTGGGTGTCCAATGACCCAAAGAGAGATGATAAAATGGTTGGTTCACATGTGTGAGAAAACCAAAATAGTAGTTAAGTGAGATCCTTTAAGCCTAATTAACTATTAATTATGAGCTAATTACATTAGGCCTCTTTCATTTCTTAGGACATTGCAAATTTACTTTTCATGTGATTGCATATCATATTGGCTAATTATTAATTTATTAATTAAAGGCGGTGTAGGTATGGGTTAATTAATCCACTTAATTCATACTCTAACCTAATTAAATCATAAAATTAATTACTTCTTCCTTGAACCAAAATTAACTCATACATGTGGAATGGGATTAATACCAACAAACCTCTTTCATATTTCCTAAACCAAGTCAAAGTCAAAAAAATGAAATAACATTAAAATACTTTGGTTTATTTTTGAAAGCCTTATTTAGTATGATTGCCCTTAGGAATTAATTGGAATGAATGAGATTATGTGCCTATGTTCCTTTATTTCTTTCCAATTATGTTAAATGTTGCTTTCCATATGTAATCATCCATTCATTTCTTTTAAAATTAACTAAATGAAATGGTTCCTTTTATGTCAAATTGCATGTGTTTATTTAAATTAAAATAGGTGTGGCTATTATTACTATAAAGTTATTTTCAAAAGCTCATAAATCAATTATAATAAATTGAGTGATGTTAATTACAAATATCTATAAGTTTGCATGTGTTGATAATATAATATATGCAATATAAAGCTCTCTTTCCTTATCTTGCATGGATTCATATGAATTACAAATGTATAGCTCATTTGAAAAGAATACAACATTTGTCTAAATCTATTCCTACATTTTCATGTTAAGACTTAGAAAGAATTTCATACCACATATGTAAATCATATAATCAAATCAAATATGACTCATTGCATGACTTCTTCTTCTTGTGATTCTTTTGGTGCATTTATATGTATGAGAAAAGTGGTATATTAGTCGACACACCCTAGGGTTGCAAGACTTTAAGTAGCCTTGCAGGTCTTGTACATTACTCACAGTGCGAGAACAATGGCGTTGTACTCACTTGAAACTCTTATATATGTGTATGTATGATGTGGCCAATGAATATGAATCATAAGTCAAATAAATCAAATATAATTTTTTTTGAGTTTTTTCAATCCTTGTAGTTATTTGTACATCTATATGTATCTAAGAAAAGTTGTATATTAGTTTGGACACCACGGTACTAGGCTTTAAGTAGCCCTAAGTAGGTCTTGTACTCCCCAGGTATAGAATAATGACAAGCGTACTCACTTAAAACTTTATACATATGAATGTGTATCTAGCTAATGGATAAAAAAATCTCTCTTTTCTATTAAAAGACATGCATTCATAATTTAATCAATTGAAATATCTAAATTCCAAACATACTTCTTTGCATTCATCATTTAAGTTTGTAAAATATAAATTGTATGTATAGGTATGCTTAGGATTTAATCATATGCATGATATACATGGAAAGAAATGGATAAACATGTGTTATGTGATAGTAATTCATTCTAATTAATCTTAAAATACTTTTCTTATTGAATGAGGTCATTTAGAGTGAACATAAATTTAGGATTGATTAAAATATATAATAATCCATTCACTAAATAAAATTAATTAATTAACTTGCTTTAGAAGTGACTTAAGGTAGGGATGAAAGATAGATTCCCTCTCTTTCTTCTTTTATAACACTTAGTTGTTAAGTATGGGCCATATGAAACAAAATAAAACACTAAGTAAAACTTTGAATCTTAAATCACTTAAGAATAAATCAGTTTATAAATAAAATCCTCACACTTAGCAAATTATAACTCTAAAGCCTAGTTAGGACATACCACACAAGCTTTACTTTACACATACTAAGTTACCAATTCTAGCTTTATATTAGGTGTATGATTTGATGTTGCTTATTGTGATGTATTATTATAGAATGAATGTTAGGGTGTATGTGTGTAGTCGAATGTTAGCGATAGCTAATCATGCTTTTCTGAGGGGTTGTGCTTAAGGGGGCCATTATAATAAAAATATAAATGCTTTTTTTGTGCGGTTGCTTAGCCCCTAAGCATAACTTAAGTTAGGATAGATGGGCTTGGTTACCCATGTGTGGGGTGCTAAGTCCAAATTATTCATATATACTTAGGTTGTATGGTGTGTTTAGCTAATATTTATTTCTTTGGTGTAGCTAGTTTTACTTTCCTTCTTTTAATGTAAATTTGCATTAGGATTAGGATGAGTGTTATGGGGATTAGAATGAGCATGGGTTATAAGACTAAGTCTTATGTACCATGTGATGCCTTTGGAGCAAGCATATTTAGATCAAGCCAAAAGGAAGAAAGAAATGGAGTAAATCAAATGAAGAAATGGAAGATGAAGAAATGAAGAAGGAAGAATGAAGAATGAAGACCCATAATATTCATCATTTGTAATTCTAATTATTATTTGTAATTTGTGTTATATAATGGTAGAGCTCATTTACCCATATTTTATTTTGGGTTGTACAATGGCACACCTTTTATTCTTTTGCGATAGCTTTATAAAATTATTTGATATTTTGTTTAACTTGTGCATTAGAAAAAAAACATGCCTTTTCATAGTTTGTTTATGATTGGTGATTGTTGTATGGCCGGATGCAATCGAATCTTAGAATAAAATAAAGTTTCTATCCCATTAATAACTCATAACTAAACTTTTAAAATAATTCCTAACCTCATATAAAAACTTATGCATTAAATGAAGATAAAATATTATTTAGCTCAATGTTGGATGCTTATATCATGTGTAACCATCTTATTTCACTCTTTTTTTAAGAGAGGGCTTCCATCTTTTCCGGATAGAATAGGGCTTAACCTTTGAGAGCCTATGATGGAAGAACACCTCTTTCCCATTTGATTTGGCCCATAATCAACTTCTCATGCATTTAGGCATACAAAATCCTATAGCAGTTAAAATAAAGAGTCCCAAACTAAATAAAATTTGATAAAATTTACATTAGATTTAAGTCATTATTCATACCCCTGGCTCTAGTCTCTTAGAGAGTGGGTTTAAGCACTTAATTTCTTTTCTAAGTAATAACAAACCATCTTGCAAGAGCCAGCATTAAGTGGTTTACTCTCTCTTTTATGGAGGTAAATCATATACCCCCTTTCACCTCGATTTAGGTCATGCTTTTTGGCCAAAACTCCATAGATTTAAGATCTAAGGTTGTTGTTTCTTTAACGAGCTACAAGCATAAATCCCCACCTCTTAAGCATTTCCAAGATCTTGTATTATGGAATTATAAGTCCTGATTTCTAATAAAATTTTAACTCAAATAAATAAATCTTCTCAACTTCAAATATATAAAGCACAATCATGGGATAGATTAGAGTGCTCACTAGGCTTCCTAATATCATGAGCACTCCCTACTCATCTCTTTTGGTTTTGATAATAACTATTTCTTTTTATCCATCCCACTTAAATTTCTAAAATACAACCAATTTATTGATAGTCTATCTTTGAATTCTTTGGAGACAATGCCCACTTTTATCGAGTATTCTTAAGGGATTCACTTTCCTTAAGATGTAATTAACTATGGAGGCTTGCCTCCATAGAGAACAACAAATCCGGTTTAAATAAACCTTACTTTACTTTTCATGTAAAGTAGGGAAAAATCTGTATATTCAATACCCATCAAGCCTTAGGAGTCCTTATTAGGTGATTAGGTCCATTGTAGGGTAGTGATTTCTATCTTTTGAGATAGTACACATTTCCTTGATATCATACCCGATCACCTCAATAAGTACATCCTCGATCACGTGGTGTCCCCTCACTTATACACATAAAGAAACCAAAAATAAACACCACATTTTTTTTTTTTGGCGACTCCTGGGAAGTTTCCTCTCTCCATCTCTAGAGAGATTGTTGTCTAAGCATCAATGGGGACTTTCATTTTATGTGAGTCGACTATCTTTCCTTCATTGACACTTATCTTATTTCATTCTTAAGCAAAGTTAGCCAACATCCTTTAAGTTTTAGCCCTCACTCCATAGGTCTTGAAATCCCTATTAGGTTTCCCAATGGGTGAAAAGAAAATTTATCAATGTAGAGATAATAAAATTTAGAACCTTCTTGCCAGCTTGGTGAGGCGAGGTTCATCATAAAATTTAAGAAAAATAAATTCTTTCATAAAATGACACTTTCCAAAAGTACTTTTTAAAAAAAAAAAAAATAGCCACCTTCATTCAACATACTTAAATTTGTTGAATGAAGATTCTATTTTAAATCATAACATAAAATTGAAACTCCACTCAACATATTTCATGTATGCTAGAGTTGAAGTTTCTCTCTTTTCAAAATCAAGAAATCACATACATGGCATCAAAACATATCTTTGAAATCTATTTAACATACTTAAAATTTGTTAAAAAAATGTCACCCTTATTTTGGAATCTTATTTGACATGCCTCATTTGGCAAACAAAGAATTCCCCTCTTTCCAAATAAAGAGAAGAATAGCACATCAAACATATTTGATTCCCACTTAAACATATCAAAGTTGTTAAGTGAGAATCTCATTTTTTATATTTGATTCTAACATGTCAAGGTTGTTAAGTGAGAATCTTATTTTCATGTCACATTTGATTCTCACTTAACATATCAGTTATTATGTGAGAATCTTATTTTCATGTCATATTTGATTACACTTAACATATCAAAGTTGTTAAGTGAGAATCTCACTTTCATATACATTTGATTCTTAACATATTAAAATTGTTAAGTGAGAATCCCATTTCCATGATACATTTGACTTTCACTTAGCATATAAAACTTGCTAAGTGAGAGTCTTATTTTCATGAATCAAATATGATTTCACTTAACATATCAAATTTTTAAGTGAGAATCTTATTTTCATGATATATTTGACTCCCCACTTAACACACCAAATTTTTTTTAAAGTGAGGATCTCATTCTCATCACATTTGACCTCCACTTAACATATCAAAAAATTTGTTAAGAGAAAGTCCCATTTTCAAACATAAATAAAAAACACATGTGGCTTCTACTTGACATATCAAATTTGAGTAAGAAGCCCCATTTTCAAATCAACATTTCACTCATCATAAGCAAAAGGTATTTCACAAAAAAAAATTTGAAGTACATAATCACAACCTCTTCTTAGATACTCAAATTTTCTAAGTAGAGGTTCTTTCAAATCATCCATATTTTCAAACAAGATACACAAAATATAAATATCTCTAAGAAAATCTCTCCTCAAATTTATGAACCCCACCCAACCTACTTAGATTGGTTGAGTATGTGTTCTAAAATGAAAATCAAATGGCAAAGACTCTCATCACATGAAAATATCTCCACTGAACCCCACTTAACATATTTGAATTATTGAGTTTGGGTTGGACTCCAAATCTATGATTCTCTTGTTACAAATATTAAAGCAAACTTGACTCAAGTTACATTTCAACATATGTAGATATATGTAGATCAATCTTTACATTGTAACACATGGCTTCATAGAAGTTCATTTTTTACTTTTTGAGATGGATTTGTCCTTGATTGGGCCTACCTCCTAAGACCGACTCCCCACTGGTTTCTTCGGGATTCGAGGGAGCACGTGTTACTGTGAGGCGACCCTCACTACTATAAATAGGGATGAGGTGGTCGAGTAGAAGCCAGTCATCCACATTGACATACCCTATGATTATGAGTACCCTTTATTGAAGACAAAGCTGCGTGGTTCCCACTCCCCATTCTGAGATAGTTTTAACACCGCTCATCCTCCCTACCGTTGCTCAAGCGAGTTACTACCCCAAAGGGAAGGCTTAGCTTAGAAAATCTCCTCAACTTTTGAGGTAGGTACTAGTCCGCCTTGTTCACTTGTACTCAACATTGTAATAAAATTGAAACATTAAGCGAGCACAGAGCCGCCAGAGAGCTTGAGGTGCATCATATAGCAGGAGGGTTCTCCCAGAGGTCTCTCCATTTCAACCAGAACAAGTTCCACCACCTCTTGGCAGATGAGACAAGATTACCGGAGGATTGTTGCTTCTCCTCCACCATATATAGAGAGGAGGCATGATGGACTTAGACTTCTATGCCGTGGGCGAGATGTGACCTTGGAGTTGGGTACCTTATTTGATTTGTGATCATTGATCCCAGGAGTGTTTGGGGTCCACCATAGGGAAAGGGCCATGGAGGCTCAAGCATCCACTTAGGTAGGCAAGAGAGAGACAGAGGTATGCCAAGTGGTGCAACCTCCTCAATGGATTTTCGATCGTCCCTCCGTGGGCGATCATTTAGATATGATTGTTCTTGGTGTACCCACCACGATTGAGATCTCCCATTGAGGAAGTCAATGTTGCTTCACACCACTCCCTCATCATCCATCATCACCCATAGCTCTAGCATACGCCACTCACCAAGATCCGAAGCCCCATCGAAGGAGAGACACCTTTGTGATCCTATGGCCAAAGGATCCCATCTACTCCACAGGTGAGGATGAGTTCCCCTACTGACCTCTTACTTGCCTTGATGAAGAAGGAGTGGCGACTGCATCATGGCAGCCACCACCACCACCACCATCGAATCGTGGCGTTGGGTAGAGGGGAAGGTGACAGTTTTATAGTTCCTATGGTAGGATCTCCTAGCACACCACTCACCATGAGTAGTCATGAGCATATCTCTTCTAGTGAGAATGACCCTCCTAGAGCTAGCACTCTAGTGGTAGTAGTGCTAGATGTATTTCGATCAACAACCATAGTCACTCCACGGCCAACCCAGTTTTGTAGATTATTAGATCGTTCGGGATGAGATCATAGTTGCTTACTTTGCCAAGAATAGGAAACTCTTAGGCCATCACACATTCGAGGATAGCGTAGTATTTGATCCCTATGAGGATGACCTTCTTGAAGAATCACCAAAGTCTATATGATCTACACTAGGAGCTCCTTTTAGAGAGATCAACATAGTCAAGAAGGAATTGTGGTTGAAGAAGATGATGCCATACATTCAACCCAACACCTCGCTAGTAGCTTAAATAAAGAATGATGATTAATGGATGGAGAAGAGGATGGAAGACTTGTTAGTACCCTCCACTTCAAAATCGCCTCGCCTTTGCGATATAACCATGAGATAGATCATCCTAAGTCAACATCTCTGATCGCCCCAAGCACTTCTCAGTAGATCGAGGTAGATTGCATAAGAAGGTGGTGGACAACACCTCCATTCATGAGAAACATCAAAAACATGGTGAAACAACATGTGAGGGACACGCTACAAAGCCCAAAGTGGCTCATCCGTTCCAAAGAGTAGATCCTACCAGAGGAATTTGATGTTGTCCAATACCCTAAGAGTTTTGTGTCTCTTTCAATCAAAATCTTTGATGATAGTGGGAACCTCGCCAAAGACATCGCATTACTTCGTGGGATGGCCGCGGTGGTAGTGACACTTTTCAGATTGTTCGTTAGTAGTCTAGGGTTTTGTGTTTGATTGGTATGCCAAACTCAACGTTCGGTAAAGATATTTGCCGAGTTGGAGCATCTCTTCATCAAGAGGTTTCGGAGCTCAACAAAGGGTTACTATAGGTGACCTTATTGTAACCAAGCAAAATCTAAATGAGTCCCTTATTGATTACATTCTCAAGTGGAAAAACCCGAGTATGAAATGCGAACCACTATCCAAACAACACATCATTGAGATTCTACTCAAGAATATCCATCCGCTTTCATGCTTAAGGGATTTACAATCAAAACCTTGAGAAGCTAATCAATAAGGAGGCCAATATACAAGAGGAAGCCGACAATTTCCTTTTCATGACCGATTAAGCCCAAACCTCAAAGGCATTTGAGAAGAATGTCAGTAGTTGATAAAGGGAAAACAACCGTGGTCCAGAGATAGGCATCTACGTAGCCTCCTCTACCACCTCCTTCGCCACCACCGCCATCATACTAGCCACCTCAATTGCCACGGTCTCCACCATCGCCTCGCCAGATCCTCATCAAAGATCATTAATAGCGATTCCCGCCCGCCACCGTGTAGTTATCATTTAACTACTTGTCAACTAATTGAATAAACCATATTCATTAAAGAGGGAGATAGTTAGGAAGATCTTTAAGAATCTCTTAAAGAAGCGAGTACGAGCCTAGGAGGCTGAGGAAGTGGGCAAGAGTCACGATCTAAACTATTACCCCTACCATGCATGCTAGGAAATGTCTTAGAAGATTGCTTTACCATTAAGGACGGCTTGAGCTATAAATTGGGTGCCATTGTCATCCCTAAGGAATACCTACTAGAACAACCCTCTAGTTATGTTAGAGTAATCTTTGGGGATACACACAATTTTCTTAAAATAGAGGAAGGTTGAGATATCTCCCAACTTGAACTTCCAAGTAAATCATCTCTAAGATCGAAAGTTGCCCTTTTAAGTGCACGAGGTAGCTCAAACTCAACTCTAAGAAATGTTTGCAAGTTGTTAAGGATAACTTGAAGGAGATAGAAGCCCAAGCACGACAACTCCACTTCGGGATAGCATAGTAGCTCAACCAGATTAAAGTATAGCACTCCTTCCATATAGCTATAGTTCCTCTAGCCGCTCTTCTTCTCGTATTGTCAGAGGGGGAAACTCCACTCGCTTATTTTATTTGATTTCTATTTTGTACCTCCATCTAAATCTAAGAAATTAATGAAGCAAGCTGATTACATCTGTCACTTCGATGATCTTCTAAGTTTATTCCTTTAGATAACTCACCAAGTCTAATCAATAATGAAGCAAGCTGATTTTTAGGTCACATCTGTCGATGATCTTCACGAGTTTATTCCTTTAGATAACTCTCCAAGTCTAATCAATAATAACTCTAATTTTGATCATTTCTCTTACGATTTAGAAATGGATTTTCCATTCACAATCATTCAAGTTTGCCATTGAGATTGATTTGGAGTCATCCGACTCGATGATCCCATAGGAGAAGCTATAGGTGAACGATGAGTGGGTAGAACTTCCACTAAACCATCTCATGAAGTCATTGAAGTCAACCTCCACAGTGGAAAAGTTCTACTTCCTAGGGTAACACCTTAGGATAAGGGTAAATAAGTCATTAGTTTAAGTGATCAATAAGCCTCTCCATAGGATTCTCCACTTATGGATATGCTTGTGGAGGATCAACCAGTTGACTACAATGTCCTCACTCACCTAAGAAAGTTGTCCTAAACTAATCATATATGACACCCTTATCTTATCAAAGAGATGAATGAGTCATTGATCAAAGCCCTTCTTGATCCAAAAATATGTTTAGCTCGGTGGAGCTATTGAGAGGAGGCATATTATTCAAAGAAGTCATGGAGTTACATTCACCGATGAAGATCTCATTTTGGGGACAATAAAGCTGGTGCCTTCTACATCACGTGGATATGGGCGATTCAAACTCGTCGGTGTTAGTTGATCTAGGTGCATCGTGAACATTATGATTCTAAAGACCCTTGCCTACTTGAGGATTGACCTCTAAACTCACGAGAAGATTGGATGATGTTGAGGATTCAATGAGAGTGAGGGCTTTAGGCTCAGTGTTCCCATTGGAGATAGATGGTGAAAGATAGAATCCAAGTTCTACATAATCGATTGATACTGACTTTCCTTTGCGATAAGCCTTGGATATATGAAAATAATATGGTTCCATCCTTATTATATCGTGCATCAAATTCTAAAGTGGTGGAATCGGTATTACGTCAAAGGAGACTTGAAGACATTCTGGGTTAGAGGTTGAGGTATATGAGGACATAGCTACTATCTTCCTCCAAATCAAAAAGTCTATTCTCAAACTTGGTGAAAGTTCAAAAATAAAAGAAAAAATAAAAGAAAAAGAAGAAAAAAAAGAAAAAGAAAATGAAAATACAAGTGAGCGAGAATCGGTGAGGAAGAAGTAGAGCAGATATTGGATTCTACCCACTATTAGTTCCTCCATATGAACACATGGGTAGGATGGACCCCACTAGGTAAAGGCGAGTTCAGGTGGAAGACCTCCTATTGGCCACCTAATGGGAGCTATATTATTAACAAAATACCCTTGCTATCTACATAGACTTAGAATCCGGTTTGGAGGATGAGTCTCATGTGGTTAGCATGCCAATCAACCCCTCTCAATGGATCCCTTTGGAAGTGACATTTGAGCTAGATAATATTGAAGATCAGGCCTCCAAGCAAAGCATATGTATTTGAATCACTATTATAGAACAAGCGGTGATAGTTGGGAACCTTGGTTCTAACCTCACTTTCTTCCCGAGAAAGTTGAAGGGTTATGGGATAACTAAAGCGACATTCTCAATCAAGACCAAGTTAGGATTGACATAGTGGGTCTAGTCGATGATGACAACCATTGTCTAGTCATTACCACTCATTTATGGTCCGATAGATTCATCTCAAATCATCTTGCTCTTATGAAGAGGTATGTTTAGAAACTTGAGATGATCCAAATAAGCTTGAAGTCAAAGGGGCTCCGAGTTGAAGAAATGGGATCAACCATCGATGAGCTTAAAGAGATCAACTTAGAAATCAAAGATGATCCTCGTCGACATACATTAGTTCTTTATTGAATGAAGAAGAAATCAATGACTTAGTTAGGCTATTAGAGTTTAAGGACTTCACATGGAGTTATGAAGAAATGCGATTTATTTTCCAACGTAGCGGTCACAAACTAGCAATAAAACTAATGCTAATCTATCAAGCAAGCTCCTAGACAAATGCGATTAGACATTGAAGAAGGTCACTTCTAAAATTAAGAAAATTCGATGTTGGCTTTATCATGAAAGAAAATATCTTACTTGGTTAGCGTGTCATCCCGGTTAAGAAAAAAGAATGGCCAAATTCACATATGCGTCAATTTTAGGGATCTAAATAAGGCATGCACTAAGGATGAATTTCCACTTCCTATACTAGAATTAATGGTGGACATCGCCTTATCCCATGTAGTATTCTATGGATGGGTCATCGCTACAACCAAATCAAGATGGCTGGATGAAAAAAACACTATTTTTCAAACTTTGATCAATCTATTGTTATAAAGTTATGCCTTTCGACCTTAAAATGCGATTGCTACATACCCGGTGGGCCATGACTCGGATCTTCAATGAACTCATTCATCATCAAGTTGAATGATATATTGATGATCAAGTAGTCAAAAGCAAAGAAAAGAAAGACCATCTCTTTGACTTGAGTAGTTTTTGAATGGTTAAGACAATTTATCCTCAAAATGAATTCTCGAAGTGTGCATTGGACTAACTTCACAAAATTCCTTGAGTTTATTGTCCAACAAGGGGAATAGAGATCTCGAGAGAAGATCAAGGCTATCTTATTAATGCCACCCCTAAAAGTCTAACTCAACTCGGATCATTCCAAGGCGGTGGCATATCTAAGATGCTCATTTCAACATATCGGGAAGATGCCAACCATTCTCACTTATCAAAAGGATGCCAAGTTCAAGTGAGTTGATAAGTGCCAACATGCTTTTAAAAAATCAAGCACTACGATGTCACTACCGTTCTAGCTCCTATCCGAAAGCGTTGATCCTCTACACTCTGCAATATATGACTCTCTTGGTACTTTATTAGCTCAAACTAATGGCGAAGGAAAGAAAATGCTCTCTACTCATCATCTAATATTTCTTTGAGGCAAACTACCCACCTATTGAAAAGCACTCTAGCTTTAATCTTTGCATCCCAAAAGCTATGACACTACATTCTTTCTCATAAGGTGAATATGATTCCGGATCAATCCACTACAATATCTCATGATGATTAGCTATCTAGATGGGTGGTGCGTTGGTCCATGATATTGTCATAGTCGACATCACATTCATATCCTCATGCGGTGAAAGCATAAGCACTAGCAGATTTCTTAGTAGCACACCCACTTCTGCGATTCCCCTTAGTGATGACCTCCCAATGAAAAAATCATGAACTTGGGGACACTAGCATTCATCCGGGATATGTATTTTGATGGTGTGGCTTCCTTTCAAGGAGAAGAACCATGATCTACTCTTCCGAGAAAAGGCGGTAGAAATAGTTCTCTAACTTTGGATCATGATGTGATGAGATTCTCATATCATCTGTCCAACCCATGTACCAACAATAAATTGAATATGAGGCTCGATTCTGGTCAGTAGTCATTATACTATGCATCAAGAGTATCAATATCTTGGGATCTAAGCTCATCATCAACCAAATTGATTGGTCTTACAAAGTTCTAAAGCCTAAGCTCCATCATTACCATAAGTATACCATGAAGTTGTTGGCTCAAATTCTAGAAGTTACCATCTATAAGATTTCTCTAGAAGAGAACACGGTAGCATATGTTTTGTAAGCTTAGCAGTTAACATGTTTGGAAGATGAGTCCATTCAATAAAGGTCCAAAATACACAAGTCTTATCCCTTGTTGATGCTAAAATCATTGAGATTCTCTCTTGAAGGGAGGTTGCTATTGCCAAAAGGATGAGGAGTCATTGGAGGCAACCATTCATGGATTATTTAATTAATGGAAAACTACCTTGAGAGAAGTCACTAGCATCGTGAAGAGAGCTTTTCTATGCTCTCATAGGGCACCTTTATGTGCGATCTTTCGATCATATATGGTTATATTTTACGGACAAACATGAAGCTCGTAGGATTATGACCAAAGTACACTCAAGTTTATGTAGTGCATCAATCTAGTTCAAAGATGAAAGAAGAGATCAAAAGATTAGAATACTACTAGCCTTCAATGATCATAGACTACATAGATGTATCTAGGAGATGCCACCAAAGTCGGTGCATGATGTGGTCCTACATCAACCAATTCTACATCCTACATTAGCCTCATAACCATTTGAGTGTTGGGGTGCAGACATAGTGGGTTTGATCGATCCTCCTTCTTCCAAGGGTCACCGATTCATTCTAGCTACCACCAAATACTTTTGAAGTGGCGGAGGTATTTCCACTCGAGAGAGGTCACGCGACTTAGCATGTACTCTAATTTTTTGAACCATATAGTACATAGGTTAGGTGCCTTGATCAATTATATCGATAGCAGTGCGCATTTGTGGTGTTTTATTTTATTTTTGTTTATTATTTAGTGTTGTGTGTGTTTATGTGAATGGACACTATGATCTATAGATGTAGCCATTAGGGTGATCACGTATGACATTAAGGAATAGTGTACTATCTCAAGAGATAGAAGTCACTATCCTATAATGCACTAATCACTTAATGAGGACCCCAAGGCATGATAGGTCTTTGAATGTGCAGATCTTTCCCCTTCTTTACATGGTAAAGTAAAGCAAGGTTTATTTAAATCAGGTTCATTAAGTTCTTTATAGAGGCAAGCCCCATAGTTAATTACATCATAAGGAATGAGATTCCTTAAGAATACTCTTGATTATGGTAAATAATTATTGTCTCTATAGATTTCAAAGATAGGACTATCAATCAATTGGTTATTTTAGAAAAATTAAGTGGGATTGCTCAAAAGGAGAGAGTTATTATCGAAATCAAAGGAAAATGAGTAAGGGATGCTCATGATACTAGGAAACTTGTGAGCATCCCAAACTATCATATGGTTGGGCTTTATATTTTGATATTAAGGAGAATTACATGTTTGAGTTAAATTTTTATTAGAAATCTAGTGATTATAATTCCACAATTGAAGATTATAGAAATGACTAAGAGGTGAGGATTTATACTTGTATGCAAGAGAAATAGCAACCTCGGATCCTAAATCTAGGAGCTTTGGCATGGGCCAAAACATGACCTAAATCTAAGGCAAAAATTGGGTATATGATTTACCTCCACAAGGCAGAATAAACCACCCGACTATTGGACTTACAACCACTTGGCTACCAACTAACTCCTCCTACATTTTAATACATGTAAACAAGTCTTATGCTTTGCAAGATGGTTAGGCTGTTGTATTTAGAAAGGAGACAAAATCCTTAAAACTCACTCCTTAAGAGACTAGATCATGAAGGGCATGAACAATGACCTAAATCTAATACAAATTTTATTAAGTTTTATTTTGATTTTGGACTTTGCTTTGATACTGAGCTATAGGATTTTACATGCCTAATGCATGAGAAAATTAGTTATGGGCAAAATTCAGTGAAGGAGGTGAATTTTAACCATGGCTCTCAAAGGTCAAGCCATTTTCTCTAACAAAGGTGGAAGCCCTCCATGGGTAAGAGTGAAATAATATGATTTATTCATGATGTGAAACATACAACATCTAGCTAAGGGGTTGCTAAATATTTATGATCTTGATTTAATTCCTAGGCTTTAGGTGAGGTTATGAGTTATTTAGTTTAAATCTAAATTGATTAATGGGATAGAAATTTTTTTAAGAGCCTAATCATATCCAGGGCACATCATCATCTAATCATAAAAAAAAACTATGAAAAGGCATGCTATTTCTAATGCACAAGCTAAACAAATATCAAACAAATTTAAAAAGCTATCATAAAATAATAACAGTCTGCGGTGGGTATGTTACAACTGAAAAGAAATATGAAGCTCTACCATTATACATCCCAAATTAAAGAATAAATTAAAATCATAAAGTGATAAGTGTTATTGGGGTCTTCATTCTTTATCCTCCATTCTTCACTCCTTGTCCTTCATTCCTTCATCTTGGTTTGCTCCATTTCTTTCTTTCTTTGGTTTCACTTGGGATGTAGTTTGCTTCAAGACTTCACATGGTATATAAGACATGGTATTATAACTAATGTTTACCTTAATCCCCATAACACTTATCCTAATCCTAATGCAAAGATTACATTAAAAATGAAGGAAAGTAAATCTAGCTACACACATAAAATAAATGTTAAAGAACACACCATACAGCAATTATAGGAATAAATTGGACTTAGCACCTACACTTGGACTTAGCACACATGGGTAACCAAGCCCTCCTATCCTAACTTGGGTTATGCTTAGGGTATATGCAACCGCACAACAAAAAAGTATTTATATTTTATTACAACACCCTTAAGCACAACCCTCTGAGAGAACATAATTAGGCCCCAATATCCTAACATCCATACTACACACATGCACCCTAACATCAGCCTAAAATAATACATCACAAAATAAACATTCATCAAACCATGCATTGCCCTAACCTAAATCTAGAAATTGTATCTTAGTCTAATGTGTGCCATTTAAGGCTTGTGTGGCATGTCTTAGCTAGACTTTAAGGTTGGAATTATCTAAGTGTGAAAGATTCAATTTAGGTGATGGTTTCATTTTAAGTGATTTAGTTGATTTGTCAATTTTGGGTGATTTGATTTGATTTGAATGAACCTACACTTAGTTACTAAATGTTATGAAGGGAAGAAAAGATAGAAGAGCTCTCTTTCATCCCTACCTTAAAATATTTCTATGGTAGATTCATTAATGAATTTCCTTTAGTGAATGGTTTATTATGTGTTTTAATTAACCCTAAGTTTAAATTTATTCTAAATAGCCTTATTCAATAGGAAAGGCATCTTAGGAGTTAGGGTGGATTACTATCACATAACACACCCATTCATTTCTTTCTTTCCATCATGTATACCATGCATATGAATCTAAGCATACCTATATATGTAATATAAATCTTAGCACACTTTGATGATGAATGCAAAGAGATGTAATTTGGAAATTTGGATATTTCATTTGTTGATTGGATCATTTATGCATGCCTTTATTATGTAGAAAAGAGAGATTTTCATCCATTAATTAAATGCACATCCACATATATAAAAGTTATAAGTGAGTACATTATTTTCTACATCGGGGCATAAGGTACAAGACCTACTTTGGGCTACTTAAAGTCTCATACCTGGGATGTCCAAACTAATATATCACTTTTTTTAGATACATGTAGATGTACAAAACTACAAGGATGAGAAATCCATGCAAAAAATTTATGTTTCATTTATTTGGTTGTATGATTTACATGTGTAACATAAAGATTCTTTCTATGTCCTAATATGGAGATGCATAGAATAGATTTACAAGTGTTAAGTTCTTTTCAAATGAACTATACACTTTGCAAGTCTATGTGAATTCATAAGAGAAGAAAAGAGGACTTAAAAACACATCTTATGCTATCATCATATGCAAGCTTATAAATATTTATAACTAAAATAACTTCATTTTAAAATCTTTGTTTTATAAGTTTTGAAAATAATTTGTGATTTAATAGTAATAATAGCCACTCATATTCTTAATTTTAGCCAACACATGCAATTTGACATAAAAGGAAATATTTTATTTGATTAATTTTAAAAGAGATGAATGCATGATTTCATATGGCAAGCAATATTTAGCATGATTGGAAAAAAATAAAAGGATGTAAGCACATAACTTCATTCACCATAATTAATCCCTAAGGATAATCAAACCAGATAAGATCATTTAAAGTAAACCAAAATTTCTTAAGAAGATTTTTTATCTTTGAATTTGATTTGACTTATGAAATATGAGAAGTGTTTGTTAATCCTAATCCATTCTTTAATGTGTGAATTGGTTTTAATTTAGAACAATTAAGTTGATTTTATGTTTTTAGGTTAAGGTATGAATTAAATGGATTAATTATCCCTTAACTATACCACTTTAACAAAATTATCCAAGTAATGAGCCAACATATGATATAAATCACATAAAATTAAATCAGCAATGCACTTAAGAAATGAAGGGGCCTAATAAAATTGGCTCATAATTATTGGTTAATTAAGCTAAAGAATTAATTAAGTACTTTTATAATTATCCTAGACATGCTTGACTATAATTTCCTTTAGAATTCTCTTAGGTTATTAAACACCTAAAAAATCTATCCAAGGATTATGATTAAATTCTAGAATGATTTGGTTTGGAATTTGATTAATTAAACACTTTAATGAAGTGATTAAGCCATTGATTAATTGCAAATTGATTAAAAGTTATAAAAAATGAAGTAAACTTAGGGAAAAGATTGAAGAAGAAGTCCTAATCTTATTCCTATGTCCATTCACTATTTCATAATGATTAGCAAGTTTAATTAATAAATTTATCACTATTTAACATGTTAATTAATCATTTAATTAGTTAAGAGAGCAATTAAGGATGAAGTACCCTAATTAATCAAGCAATTAATTTCAAGAAAATCATGAGAGGCAGGTCACTAATCAACCTCATGAAGTATGGAATTAATTATTGAAGTAATTAGTAATAACTTAATTATAATTCTAATAAAACCTAAATTGAGTGAAAATTATTGTTCAAATTTGATTAATTTTAATTTTATATTATTATTCTTTGAATTATCTTTAAAATAAGGGATTATTTATATTTCTTAAATTTTTCACAATTAGTTTTTTTGAAAGTTTCACCATAAAAATCAGATTAATAGCCTAATTAAACCTCTAATCCGAGGCACATGGCGTGTTGATGCACACTTTCACGAGGGATATGTTATTTAAGTTGTCACATCAAAAGTCAACCGATGTATGCTTTCTATGGGCCGTCGGGATTGACGATCAGATCAATGCAATTTAAGAAGGAATCGAGGGATCTAACTCATGATGGTCACAACCATTCATTCCAATCACCTAATAGATGTCATATGATCCTTCTCCTTGGGCGATGAGAGAAACATGTTTTCCTCATTCAATTCGAGCTCACGAGCTCTAATTAGGATCAAAATGATCCCACACCTTTGGAAGGAGGGAGGATGCACATCCAATGGTCAAGATTGCATGGGATTACAATTCCTTCAAAAAAGGCCAGCAAAATTTCCTATAGCTATGGTTTGAAGTAATTACCTCACTAGAGGCTATCACCAACACTTCCAATGGAAGAGGTAGCTCAGTAGAGATGAAACCTTGTTGAAGGAATACTTGATTTGAAGTAGTTTGCTTGGTTGACCAAGCTTCCCTTTAATGGTGATCGACCTTGATCGAGTGATTCTTCCTATGGCTTGAAAACTTGGGAAATGATTTGCTTGAGCTCGATGACGCCCAAGGATGGTGTGCAAGATTAATTTTGGTTGAGAATTGGATGAGTTGGATTTGAATTGACCTCCCTATTTGCTTTAGATTAAAACTAAAAATGAGAAATGGGGATCTAATGGCTTGAAAAGCTTAGGGAGGCTTCATTCAACCTCAAGCTCTATGCAATGGATTGCTTGTGTTTTGAGTGAGAATGTGGGGAGTATATCTCCCTCCTTGGATCAGATGGTGGAGGGTTGAATTGTCATTTTGATCAATAGCTTGGATTAAAGGCATGGTTTGAGCTGCAAACATCCAACATGAGTCATTTTGTGTAGTGGAGTGAGGGAGAGTGGATGCCCATGTGAGTGGTGAGTGTATTTGGTGATCTAAGTGCTCAAATGTGATTTGGGAGGTCGCTTTGGCCTTGGCTTGTGTCATGGCTGACCCAAGCTCATTCATGTTCACCACCTTCCATGGTGCCCATGTGGACCACTAAAGTATGCGGCTTTCAAAGAAATGACCAAATTTCAAGTGAATTTGGTCATGGGATACTGACCTAAGGGCAAAGTAGTCATTTGGCCATGAGTTTGATTTGGGTAGATTTGAAATGATTTGAAAATGGGTTTAACCAAATTTCCATGCAATTTGGAGTTCATTTGATTTGAATTGGTTCAATTTGACCTATTTAGGTCAAGTTGAGTCAAATTATGTTAGTTGACCAATTGGTCAAATTGGGTCAAACCATGGTTAGGTCAAGTTCAAATGAGCATTTGGACCTTATGGGTATCATTGGTTCGGTTCAATTTGGTTTAGATTTGGTTTTGGTTCATTTAGGTTCATTTAGGTCAAATCGATCAAGTTGGCTAATTTGACCCACCAATTGAGTTAGGTCATGGGTTGGTTTAAGCATGGTTGATCATTTGAAATATATTGCAAGCTTTGGTTTTAATTAATTTTGATTTGGTTTGATTTCAAGTTGATTTGACCTTTTAAAGTTGTTCATGGTTAATTTGGGCTAGGTTGGTCAGGTCAATTGAAGCTTTGGTCAAGTTCAATAATCAATTTGGAATAAATTTGACCCATTGGTTACAATCAATTTGGCTTAGATCAAGATTTGACCAATTTTAGCTTTAAAGGTCAATTTGGGTCAACTTAGGTCAAATGGCCAATTAGGCTTAATTTGGCTCAATTGATGACTTGATAATGTTTAATCATTGATTATGAATTAGTTTAGATCAATGGTTTGATCAATTTGTCATATGGTGGATCGGCTTGTTTAGGTTTCATTTGGGCAAGTGTTGACTTAGTCAAAGGCTAGGTTTGACTTGGTGAAACCCAACTGAGTGATTGATCATTCTAATATGATTGTTGATCACAATGTAAGGCTTAGATGGCTAATTCTAATTTGGGTTGGACTAAAACTTAGCAAAAAGGTCCTTTAGGCAACTTTGGGTCAAGTGAGCCTAAATGGGCTAATTGGCTTGATCAAATATTGATTTGAGTTTTGTTAAACTCACATATGGACTTATGATGGAAATATAAATCCAATTGCAAGTGGTTTGAGTCAAATGGGATTTGGTTCATTTGATAATCTCAAAAAAGATGATCATGGGTTTGACTTGGGTTATTTTGATTTTGGCTTAGTGATTGTAGTTTATGTTTATATTTGGGCATGTGATTGAAGGAGTGATTGTTTGAAGAGAAAATTCAAGGGTTTGGATTGATTTGAGAATGATTTGGCTAAGTATGAGAAATTGGCTTAAAGGATTAACTTGGGATTAGATTTGAGTTTTGAATTTATATTAATGTGATTTTAGCCATTTGAATTTATATCTTATCTATATTTGTGAATATAAATGAGAATATAAATGATCCATGAGAGAATCATGTTAGGTGTGATTTGATTGTGAATCTAAAGGTAGGCCAAAAGTTTGAAGAAGGGTTTTGATTTGGTTTGATTTATATCCATTTGATTTGGATGATTTGGATGCCAATTTCATTTATAATTATGAATATAAATGATGGAATAAGTGATTTATAAAGAAATCACTTTGCTTTGGGTTGATTTGAAAGGTTTTACTAAGCTTATGGATGTGGTTAAAAGGCTTAGGAAGGTTTTGGTTTGGAATTAATTTTGGTTTGAATGATTTGGTATTGGAATTTAATTTGATGTTGATTTTGGATTTATAATGTTTGGAATTGGAATTGGATTTGGAATTGATTTGAGATTTAAGAAATTGAGTTGGAATTGATTTGAGGTTTGAGAAAATCAATTGAGTTAGAATTGATTTGAGATTTGATTTGGATTAGTTTAAAGGAGTACATCATTGAATTTGGGCTATAGGTTAAGTGGTTGCCTTAAGTCCCTAATGCAATGCCTACCTATCATAAACCCTTCTAAGTCTCTAAGATTAAGTATTCACTTAATCACTAGAAGTGTCTTAAGACTAAGGAACTCTTAGTGCTACAAAAGTCCTAGATATAAGATAGAGGAGTTGAGAGCTCATTCCAAAATGAGGTCAACAACATTGAAGAGCACTAAATTCAATAGCTTTTCCTCAAGACATAACATAGATTGGAGATATTCCACCACCTACTACCAGGGAAAACGGTCTAACACAAGCATTCAACAAAACTCTCATTCAAATATTAAAGAAGACACTCATGATAACAAGATACTGGGCATGGGGGTTAGTTGAAGCCTTGTGGGTTACATATATACAAAACTCCAAATCATTCTACCCTTTCTCCTTAGTGTATGGGTCAAGATGTTCTACCATTAGAAGTCCAACTCCCATCATTAAGGATAGCTGGGTAGTAAGATCATAATAAGCGAATGCCAAATTGCGGTTGGAAGAGCTCAAGGGTTTGGAGGAGAGATGCCTCCTGGCATGCTAGAACCTCAAGTTATAAAGCCAAAATGATTCAAACTCATAATAAGTTGGTCTTTCATATAGCTTTTCAAGTAAGAGAGCTTGTTTTAGTTCTAAGGAGACCAATTATTGCCCGTCAAAAGATGGGAGGCAAGTTTGAACCCTCTTTGGATGGCTCTTGCCATAGAGAAAGCCTACCATGGAGGATCTTATTAACTTATAAGTCGTAAGGGAGAGCTCTATGCTTCCAATTAATGGTCTCTACTTACGAAAATACTATCCATAAATCTTGTTTGAAAATAATCATCAATAAAACTTCTTTTCATATCAAATTTTATCTCTTATGTGTTAGAAATATCTTCGCCAGAATCGCCATGACGTGTTTAGGGTAGTGTAAGAGAACCCAAGCGATCCTATCCCTCCATAACACAAACACAAACTACAAACAATCCTCCATTGCTACTAGGTTAGGTGTAAGAGAACCCAAGAGGCATCCTACTTTGACTAGCACAACTAGTAGGTGTAAGGGAACCTAAGAGGCATTCTATTCCCTCTTTAAAACACAAACCAACACATATCTTTTATTTTGAGCTATTTTGATGTGGGAGCAAGCCCCGTAACACTCACTTATTGTCGCTCTAGGTCAGCCGATATGCTACCTTGTTAGTGTGTCACCTCGTGGTCACTTGTCTAGCAAATGTCGTCCACACTTTCTTCCTGACTTGACCATTGCAAACCAACGAGCACCTGAACTACCGACTACTAGACTTATAACCACTGAGTGTATAGCTAACTCTTCCAACATTTTTAAACCATGTGGTCAAGTCAAATAATTTTGCAAGATGGCTAGGTTTTATTATTTAGAAAAGAAACTAAAGTCTTTAAACCCACTCTAAGAGACTAGAGCATGAGTGGTATAAATAATGACTTAGTCTAATGCAAATTTTGTTGGTAGCACTATCGCCAAGCTATCCCATGTTGACTTTGTTTAAGAGGATGTAAGCTTACACACTTTCTTCTTGACTAGCTATCATGCAGAGTAGGTCAAGTATATTTGAGGTTTAGGATAAGTCCCCAATGGCTCCTCTCCTTGACTACTCAAGCTTGTGTTTAGTCACACAGAATTCTTGCTTAGTAGTCACCCCTGTGTGGATAGCCCCTGCCGAGCCATGAGACTATCTCAAGATCGTTCTACTTTAGAGAGATGTAAGTCTACATGCCTTTTCTCTAGTGATTACAAATCAATGGGCACCTTAGGTTGGTGTTCCATGCCTGATGACCCACCATGAATACACCACTCTTGGTAGATGTGAGTTCCTACGCTTTCTCCTTGAGTTGGTCACCAGTAAGATTTCTTTTACAAGATTTTGGATAATTCCTTTAGTAACACCTCCCATGTGGGCACTCTACTTGCATCACGCCCTTAGCGACCCCATTTAGACACTACCTTACTTTTGGATTGGACAGCCCCTTTTCTAGTAGCCACCTGGTTGGAGAATTTGTCTTGCGATATGCATTCTCCTAGTCCAAAAGTGATAGGACTAGGATATGAGCTCCTTCTCTGTGGTCCTAAAACCAATAGGGTCCACGATAACATAACAAATAAATAAAATATATCTTCGCTTGTAGATTAAGAATTCAAGCCCCTAGTGGCCCCTTTCTCAAGTGTGTCTTATCTTTAAGGTAGTGTGAACAACACTCATATAGAATATCCGACTACTTTTAAGATAAGTCCCCGGGCGACACTTTCTCAACAATGACTTAGGTCATGTTTGATTTGTTGTGCTATCAACCGATCACTAGTGATTCTTTGTTGAGATGTGAGTCATCGACTTTCTCCTAACTTGACCATGCACACGAAGGCAACCCTTAGGTTGGTTAGCTTTGCCCTACGACTTGTAGACTATCCCTTTGGATTTATAAATCTAAGACGTGATTATGATATTAGCTCTTCTTAGTTGATCCATTGCACACGGCAGATCCATTTTATCAAATCCATCATTCTCCTCCGTGGAGTCCAAATTAAATCTATCTTATCCCCAATAGATTCGAGCTTTCATCTCTAGGCATGTTTATAACCAAATCATATCCTCCCCTGGAGCACTAAATCATAAATTAACAAAATAAATCAAATTCTCATCCCGGGATGCCCCATTAATTAATCACATCAAATTTTCCCCAACGAAATCAAATAAAACTTCTATCCCTAGTGATAACTAACCTCGCTTCCCAAGTGGAAGGTTCATTCATTAAACCCCATGGATCTTTTCTCCCCAAATCATATTGAACCAACTCAAACTCTTATCCTCTATCCTTAGTGGATAATCAACTTGCTTCCCGTAGAAGGTTCACATACTTGATCCCTCAATAGATTATTTCTTCCTCTCTTATGCCCTTGGCATAAGTTTGAGTTGCATTGCACTAAGATCTTGATTCGCCTAGACCTGTTTAGGGATAGATCATTTCTATTAGTGTTTGTGACGGGACTTTATTGCCTCTCTTATGACCTTCTGACTTTATTGATCATTCAATCAACACAATGCGGTATGCACAATCACACCACACCTATTGTACCCTTTGTTGACCTCACTTTTGGAGTGAGCTCTCAACTTCCTTATCATAGATCTAGGACTCTCATAGACACTAAGAACTCCTGTGTTAAGACACTTCTAGTGATTAGGTGAACACTTAACCTAAACCTGAGACTTGATCATTTAGCCATGGAATGGGTATGCCTTAGGGATTTAAAAAGACTTACCATATAGCATTGAACCCAATCCTTGCTTCCTTCTTTTAAACCAAACCTCAAATTCAAATTCAAATTCCAAATCCAAATCAAATGATTGAAACCCATGATTAAATTCAAATTCTAAAATCTCCTAAGCCCTTTGATATCATCTTATGGACTTAGCCTTAACCAAATCCAAATCACTCCAAACTCAAGTGATTTTCATGAATCATTTATATCTTCATTTATGTTCCCAAATATAAATGAAATATAAATTCAAATAGACAAAACTAAATACAAAATCAAACCAAAATCCAATTTATACCTTTTAAGACAAATCCTTGAACTTGATCAAATCCCATCCAAACCAAATCAAAACCCATGGATTTCTTCATAATTCAATCATTCCTTCAATCATTCTCCAAATATAAACACAAACTATAATTATCAAGCCAAATCCAAACTAACCCAAATCAAACCCAAGTTAGCCCTTTTGATTTTAAATTGTCATATGAACCAAAATCTATATGGATCTATCACTTGCAATTGTATTTATATTTCCATCTTAAACCCATTTATCAATATAAACTAAACTTGAATCAAGTCATGATCAAGCTAATTGACCCATTTAGGCTCACTTGACCCAAAGTGACCTAAAAGACCTTTTGAGCCAAGTTCTAATCCAACCCAAATTGGATTAAATTAAGCCCATCCAAACCTCACAACATGATCAACAATCATCCTAGTTAATCAATTATCTTAAATTAGGTGAAACCAAGTCAACCAAGCCTTGACCAAGTCAACACTTAGCCCAAATGAAATCCAAACTAAAATCCACCATATGCCAAATTGATGAAATCATTAATTCAAACCCACTCATAATCAATGATTGAACATGACCAAACCTTCACTTGAGCCAAACTAAGTTTGGCCATTTGACCCAAGTTGACAAATTGGCCTAAAAGCCAAAATGGGTCAAAACATGATTTGATTCAAATTGATTGCAATGAATGGTTCAAGTTAATTCCAAATTGATTATTGAACTTAAAATAATTGAGCCTGTGACCAATTGGTCAACTTGACCCAACCTAGCCCAAATTGACCTAAATGGTCAAATTAGCCAAACCCCAAATTAGTTTCAAATTAAACCAAACTAAAGCCTACAATCATTTTAATTATTCAATTGAACTTCACTCAATACTTAACCTAACCCAATTTGATCAAATTGATCAACTTGACCCATTTGACCTATATGAACCCAAATGAGCCATAATCAAATGTAGGAGCAAACTAAATCAAACCAATGACACCAATACACTCCAATTGGTCATGTGAACTTGACCCAACCCTTGGTTTGATCCAAATTGACCAATTTGTCAACTTGACCTAACCTAATTTAACCTAAATAGGTCAAATCAAGCCAAATCAAATCAAATAAACTCCAAACCACTTGAAATTTAACCCACTTTTGACCCATCCAAAATCTGTCCAAACAGACCCATATCCAAATGCCATTTTCCCTTGGGTTTAAGGCATCCAATGAGATAAGACACATGCTCATTGGGTCATTTTCTCCCCTTAGCCACTTGGCACCCATTCATAGGTCCACATAGGCACTTAAGACCATGGGACCTGACCCAAAGGTGATTGGGTCAACCATGATCCATGGGGAGGTGAAATCACCTCCCAATCCCCATTGGAGCTTTCCAAACCACTAAGGATAAGCACTTCCTCCTTAGCATCCACCTCCACACCCTCACCCAAACAATCGAGCCACATCATGCACCCAAGGACCTCCACCAACCTCGATTTGGCCAATTAATCAAGAAGAATCCAAACAAGTTGTGGCCATCCATCCAAGGAATGAGGGTATACCCCCATGATTCTCTCTCAAACTCAAACACTTATATTGGATTCCCCCAATGCCTAAGGAGAGAGTTCCCAGTGATTTCCAAGCCTTCAAGCTCCCCAAAATTCCTATTCTCAATTTACAAAATCAAAATAGGGAGGCCACCTTTGATTCCCATTTTCAAATCTCTACCAAAGTGCAATTAAATTTGCACACACCCTCCTCAAATCCTGAGAAGAATGAATCCTTTCCCAAGCTTCCCGATGGTTGGATGGTAGAGTTCGATCTAGCCACCACCCACGCCTAGTGCTCTTCCAAGCAAATTACAACAAATCAAAGCTCGTAGCTCAATAGAGCTTCATTTTATCAAACGAAGCTTCCTCAATCATTGGAACACGGATAAGTTCCTATGAGGTATGCCATTCAAAATAATCCTTGAATGAAAATAGTTTAGTCTTTTATGAAAGAAATTTCAATGTCATGCATTTCCATTAGATTTGATTATTATGCTTCCTTGAAGGTGTGGGATTATTCATCTCCATCCGAATTTCGAGCTCGGATCGGCCATTGATGGACACAACCATTGTTCAATGCTTGGGAGGAGATAGATCATGGATCGTCCATCCGCATGATCAAGATGGACGGTCTTGATCTAATCACGCTTAGAGCCTCTATTAATCCCTCAAAACTATGAGTTTAATTATAGCCGTCCGATCTTAGATCAAATGGTCCACGAGTTACCATGCACCAATCCTAGTTAGCACTTGAATGTGACAACTTAAATAGCGAATCACATTATGCCACATGGAAAGCATGCCGCCACCACGTGGCCCAACGGATTAAGGCTCTAAATTGCTAATTAATTAGTTTTAATCAAACTTCCTAAATTCATAATTAATTCTAGAAAATCCAAAAAATATAAAACTTAGGCTCATTTTAAAGATATTTCAAAGAAAAATCCAAAAGAATTATTATTCATTGATTTTGAATAGTGATTTGGCTTAATTAAGGCTTAATTAGAAATGTAATTAGTCTAATTACTTCTTAATTAACCATCCAATTAATCTCAAACTTTTGTACAAGTTTAAGGGGATGACCTTAGCCTCCTATTTTTCTACGATTTTATTGGTTTCTTAATTAGGAAAACTAAATGGATTAAGCCTTAATCACTTTCTTAATATAATTAGTAATAATTAAGCAAATGAATAATAAATTAATCAATCAATTAAGCTTATTAACCTTTGCTAATGATGATGAAGTTTAGGAAATGGATTAGGACCTCTTCTAATCTTTCTAATCCTCTTAAATAATTAATTAGCACTTAAATTAATTAACAAGATTAATCAAAAAATCCAAATCATACCCGAACTTTAATCAACTAATTGAAAGGATTTGGGATTGAGACTTAGGCTCCCTTTTTGTCTCTTTCTAAGCCCATCTCATTTTGATTGGTTAAGATTAATTAAGGTTTAATTAGTTAATTAATGAACTTAATTAATTCAATTGAATCTATTTATCTAATTTAATATTGGGTAGGTCTTTGGTGTCCAATGACCCAAAGTGAGAGATGATGAAATTATAGTTAGCTCATATGTGAGAAAACCAAAAAAAAGAAGGTAAGTGAGATCCTTTAAGCCTAATTAACTATTAATCATGAGCCAATTGCATTATAAATTTACTTTTCATGTAGTTGTATATCATATTAGCTCATTATTAATTAGTTAATTAACTTAAGGTAAGTAAGGGTTAATTAATCCACTTAATTCATACCCTAACCTAATTAAATCATAAAATCAACGTAATTACTTCTTCCTTGAACCAAAATTAACTCACACATGGGGAATGGGATTAGGACCAGCAAACCATTTCATATTTCCTAAACTAAGTAAAACTCAAAAAATGAAATAACATTAAAGAACTTTGGTTTATTTTGATAGCCTTATTTAGTATGATTGTCCTTAGGAATTAATTGGAATGAATGAGATTATGTGCTTATGTTCCTTTATTTCTTTCTAATTATGTTAAATGTTGCTTGCCATATGTAATCATGCATTCATTTTTTTAAAATTAACTAAATGAAATGGTTCCTTTTATGCCAAATTGCATGTGTTGATTTAAATTAAAAATAGTATGTTATTACTATTAAATCAAAAGTTATTTTCAAAAGCTCATAAATCAATTATAATAAATGGAGTGATGTTAATTATAAATATCTATAAGTTTGCATGTGTTGATAATATAAGATATTCAATATAAAGCTATCTTTTCTTATCTTGCATGGATTCAATAGAATTACAAATGTATAGTTCATTTGAAAAGAACACAACATTTGTCTAAATCTATTCCTATGCATTTCCATGCTAAGACTTAGAAAGAATTTCATACCACATATGTAAATCATATAATCAAATCAAATATGACTCCTTGCATGACTTCTTCTTCTTGTTATTCTTTTGGTACATTCATATTTATTTGAAAAATTGGTACATTAGTTTGGACATCCGGTCATGAGGCTTTAAGCGCCCTAAGTAGGTCTTGTACCTTAAGCCTCTAGTAGAATAATGACACGCACTCACTTAAAACTCTTGTACATGTGAATGTGTATCTAGCTAATTGATAAAAAAATCCCTCTTTTATATTAAAAGACATGCATTCATAATTTAATCAAATGAAATATCTAAATTCTAAACATACTTCTTAGCATTCATCATTTAAATTTTCTAAAATATAAATTACATGTATAGGTATGCTTAGGATTTAATCATATGCATGATATACATAATGGAAATAAATGAATAAACATGTGTTATGTGATAGTAATTCATTCTAATTAATCTTAAGATGTCTTTCTTATTGAATAAGGTAATTTAGAGTGAACATAAATTTAGGATTGATTAAAACATATAATAAGTCATTCACTAAAGAAAATTACTTAATTAACTTGCTTAGAAGTGACTTAAGGTATGGATGAAAGAGACATTCCCTCTCTTTCTTCTCTCTTTATAACACTTAGTTATTAAGTGTAGGCCATATGAAATAAAAGAAAATACTAAGTAAAAACTTCAAATAAGTTAAATCACTTAAAGAGAAATCAACCCTTTATAAATTAAATCCCTCACACTTAGTAAATTACAACTCTAAAGCCTAGTTAGGATATATCACATAGCTTTAAGTCACAAACATTAGACTAAGTCACCATTCTAGCTTTATGTTATGGTGTATGATTTGATGTATGCTTGTTTTGTAATGTATTATTATAGGTTGGATATTAGGGTGTATGCATGTAGTCTAGATGTTAGTCGATATTAGCTTAATGATGCTTTCTGCAGGGGTTGTACTTAAGGGCGTTATAATAAAATATAAATATTTTTTGCTATGCAGTTGCTTAGCCCCTAAGCATAACTCAAGTTAGGACGGTGATTGATTACACATGTATGGGGTGCTAAGTCTAAATTATTCATATAATTGCTTAGGTTGTATGGTGTGTTTAGCTAACATTTATTTTGTAAGTGTTGCTAGTTTTATTTTCCTTTTTTAATGTAATTTTGTATTAGGATTAGGGTGAGTGTTATGGGAGATTAGGATGAGCATTGGTTATAAGACTAAGTCTTATGTGCCATACGATGCCTTTGGAGCAAGCATATCTAAATCAAGCCAAAAGGAAGAAAGAAATAGAGCATATCAAATGAAGAAATGGAAGATGAAGAAATGAAGAAGGAAGAATAAAGAATGAAGACCCCAAAACATTCATCATTTGTAATTGTAATTATTCTCTTATAATTTGAGTTGTATAAGGGTAGAGCTCACCCACATTTTATTTTGGGTTGTCTGGTACCCAACAACATCGCCTTTTAATCTTTTGTGATGGCTTTATAAAACTATTTGATGTTTTATTTAGCTTGTGCATTTGAAAAAAGCATGCCTTTTCATAGTTAATGATTGGTGATTATTGTATGGCTGGATGCAATTAGGCTCTTAGGATAAAATAAATTTTCTATCCCATTAAACTTTTAAAATAACTCACAACCTCATATAAAACCTAGAATTAAATCAAGATAATAAAATATTTAGTGACCCTTACACGGATGTTGTATGTTTATATCATGCATAACCATCTTCTTTTGCTCTTATTAAGAGAGGGATTCCATCTTTGCCGGATAGAACGGGCTTAACCTTTCGAGCCTATGATGGAAGAACACCTCTTTCTCATTTGATTTGGCACATAATCAACTTCTCATGCATTTAGGCATACAAAATCCTATAGTGTTAAAATAAAGAGTCCCAAACTAAATAAAATTTGATAAGAATTTGCATTAGATTTAAGTCATTATTCATACCCCTCATGCTTTAGTCTCTTAGGAAGTGGGTTTAAAGACTTAGTTTCTTTTCTAAATAACAACAACCTAGCCATCTCAAAAGAGCATATGACTTTCCTACTTGGATTTAAAGTGTAGGAGGATTTTGTTGGCTATCACTCTAGATAATAAGCCTGATTGAGTGGTTTACTCTTTCTTATAGAGTAAACCATATACCCACTTTTGCCTTAGGGCTAAATCTCCTAGATTTAGGATCTAAGGTTATTATTTCCTTTGCAAGAGCATAAATTCTCACCTCTTAGGCATTTTATAATCTTGTATTGTGGAATAATAAGTCCTAGATTTCTATTAAAATTTCAACTCAAATAAATAAATCTTCAACTTCAAATATATAAAGCCCACCATAGGATAAATTGGAGTGCTCACTAGGCTTCCTAGTATCATGTGCACTCCTACTCATCTCCTTTGGTTTCGATAATAACTTTTCCCTTTTGATCCATCCCACTTGATTTTCTAAAATACAACCAATTTATTGATAGTCCTATCTTTGAATTCTTTGGAGATAATAATCGCCTACTTTAATCGAAAGTACTCTTAAGGGATTCACTTTCCTTAAGATGTAATTAACTATGGAGGCTCACCTACATAGGCAACTCAATGAACCCAGTTTAAATAAACACCGCTTTACTTTTTTTATGTAAAGTGGGGAAAAATCTCTGGTATATTTGAAGACCCATCATACCTTAGGAGTCTTTATTAGGTGATTAGGTCTATCATAGGCGTGATTTCTATCTTTCAAGATAGTGCACTATTCTTTGATGTTGTACCTAATCACTTTAATAAGTATATCCTCGGATCTACATGGTGTCCCCTCACATATACACACACACACAATGAAATCAAAATAAACACCACGGTGGCCAAATATTCAATTCACGATAACTTAGAATAAAATTTGTAATAATTATTAAAAATAAAACTCCAAAACCTTTATTAATAAATAATAATAATTAGAACACAATGGCTACATCAAATCCTTACAACAACAACAATAAGCCTTTATCCCACTATGTGGTGGATAGGAATCCTTCTTCTCCATTATGTTATATTATGTGTCAAATTCTCATTTAATTCAAGTATACTAAGGTCATTTTTTATACATCTTTACCAAGTCTTTTTTAGGTCTACCTCGCCTTTCTAACATAAGGCAAATCTAATGCATCTACTATCCTAATTAGGTCATCGATGATTGACGCTTTATGTGACCATCTAAGGTGACTCTCTATAATCTTATTTACCACCGCTACTAACTTTTTTATCGAGCATACTCATTTTCATTTTATCTCTAAGAGTTAAGCCACTCATCCACCTAAGCATCCTCATCTCTACAACACTTAACTTAGTCTTATGCATCTCTTTTATTTGCCAATATTATGCACCATAAAGCATTGTAGGTCTTTCCACCATCTAAGCGGTACTTTTCTATCACACAATAGGCCGGATGCATTCCTCCACTTCAACCATCCAACTTGAAATCTACTAATAACATCTCCATCTATTTCACCATCATTTTGAACAATAGAGCTTAGATAATTGCTCACTCTTTTAATGACTTGTTCACCTAATATCACAATACTATCACAAGAACTTCTACAACTAAAATTACACTCAATATATTCAACTTTAGATCTACTTAAATGAAAATCTTTAGACTCGAGGTTGACCTCCATAATTCAAATTTGTCTTGGACTCCTAAGAATCTCATCGAAAAGCATACACCAAGGTACATCTTTTATAAATGCCTAGTAAGAACATCCATAACTAAAACAAAAAATGATAAGGGCTTAAAGTGATCCTTGATGTAATCCAATTGAAATAGGAAAATATTTTTTCAATCCTCCTTGTGTTTGGACACAAGTAATTGCTCTAGTATACATATCCTTAATAACTTGAATATAACCAATATTAACTCCTTACTTTTCTAGAACTCTCCAAAGAACATCTCTTGAAACTTTATCATAAGCTTTCTCTAAATCAATGAATATCATATGTAGATCCTCCTTACTTTCTCTATACTTTTCCATCAAACCTCTTAACAAATGTATATCATCTATAGTAGATCTACACGGCATGAAATCAAACTAATTGTGAGAAACTTTTGAAACTAGCTACATCAAATCCTTAGAAAAAATTTAATTTATGTTTGAATAAATGCAAACATAAGCATACATAAATCTTAACATAAAATTAAACTAAACAAGAAGAGGTTAGAAAACTCAAGAGGATATCTTGCTCCACTCTAGTGTTCCTCTCCTCGATCTTCATGTTCTAGCCTTTCTTGACACTTCTCCCTATGGCTTCTTGAAAAGTACCATGAGGAACCTAGAAGATCCTTCCAAATAACCCTAAAAGCTTATAAACTTTGCAAAAAAAAAGTCCCTTTAAGTCATGCTTAAAAGATTGTTAAATATGAATCTAAAATTGTACAAAAAATAAGAAGTCAATAGTGAATTTATAGTAAATTAGAGCTAACATTAGGTTCAAGAGCTTAAACCGAGTTCTCTTTCTTTGGGGACAAATTTTATGGATTTTGGCACTTGGTTGAAAAGATTTAGTTCACGGGTACTAGATTTCTATCTTCTAACATAAATTACTAGACTTGGGTGGCTAGGTAACTCTCATTGGATTTGATGCCTAGGAACCATGTCACCAAATCACTCTAAATCACGCTAATTTTTTTGCAACTCTTTTAAACAATTTCAAAACTTGTTGTACATATTTGTACCTTGATTTTACTCTAAATCATGCTAAATTACAGATTCAAATTTGAAGTCTTTATTATAAGAAAAATCTAGAAAACACATGAATTCAAGTTTAAAATGACTAACAAAGGTGTGGTAAATGTATGCTAAAATCACATGTATGAGTGATTTTCATTACATTAGAGATAATGCATAATTTAAGTGTAGAGGCTATTTTACTATAAACTTCACCCATTTAGTTTAGTCTTACATATTAATTTTTTTCAATTTATGTTAGCTAGTACCTTATTTATTATTATTATTTTTAGTTTAGTGTGTTTTGTAATGGCATATTTATTTTGAGGGAGGAGCAAGCATGCATTAAATTCTTTTATCATAATATATTATCTTAGCTTAAATTATTGTATAAATAATGTCTTTGTTATAGAAGCATTGCTATTTTATTTATAGAAGTTATTAAAGTAATAAGATGCTAATTATTTCTATAAAATTTTCAATTTTATTAGTTAAATGAAAATTATTTATTGCATAGTACATAGTATATTAATTGTAACATTTATAAGTAATTCTAGCTACAATTATGTGTTGAATTTATATGATACATATAAATTTAAACATAACTAAGTAAAGTCATTAACTTATAAATAAGAGAGTGAAAAGAACTTCATAGAGAGCATTTCCCTACCCCTCGGTATGTCTCTTCTTCCAATTGAGCCGGTGTTATTATTCCATTCATTTTGTGTCAATGTTCCATTGCCTCTTGCCTTCACTCACTCTTAAGCCCTTCTCCCTTGTGGGCTCCTCTAGTCATGGATAATCTCTTTTACATCGCCTTAGTGGGTCCCTAAGTAGCTAGTGATAGTAATGCTAATATTATAAACAAGCGATATTTCCTCTATCATGAGAAGTTTGAAGAGGGAGTTGATAGAAATTTTATAATGAAAACTAGCCACAATAATGGGAAACCAGTTCTCTTCATTTTTGATGCTAAGAATGCTTTACCATCCAAGCCACTAAAATTTTCTCTCTTTGAAAAGTTTGCCTACAAGCATCCAAAGATGGATAACATTAGAAAACACTTTGATGAATTAGAACTCATAGGTGAATGGAATGAAGGTCTTTTGGATGGAAGGCACATATCCATCGAACTAAGCAAGGAAGAGGATTATGCTAGAATTTTTTGAAAACTCTTAAAACTAGACCTTCCTACCTTCAACCTCTCAAGGACATTTCTGCCCAAGTCATTATGGAATGGATGTTCTAGTTATGTTGAAGAGATTTGGATAGGCTCCCCACAAATGGGCACTAACAAAGATCTAAGGTGGAGTAAAATCATATTATTCTTTGTGAATGTAAGATGTTTGTCCATCAACTTGAAACTATGTTGCACATCCTAATCTCAAGAACACTTAAAACACTCTCAAAGAAAGGGAATCTAGATTAAGGTTTGTACAAGATGCTACCCAAAATTTAATGCCAAGGTTAATGGCGATCATCTAAAACATTGAAATTCCAAATAATATAATAGCTAAAATGTACTTAATTTGGAACAACAAAATGATGCTATCGAGCATCACATCAATTAACTATACTATGCAAAATTCTACACATGTAACCACATATAAACATGTTGATATAATGTTAGTAGCTCTTGAGACTACTTATAAGCTAACCCATGATGTTCCCAACACATCTCCTTCTAGCCAAATGGATGCACCTCATACTAATGTCCCTACTCGGTGCATCTCAAAAAATAATATTATTGCTTCCTTACAAGTGGACGATACTCAACAAACTATCCCAATATTATCCCATACTAACACAATTCATGATTTGGACCACACACAACACTTGGAGGAACATATTATAGGCTCTTGATACACAACAATTAGAAAACTAATCACGATTTTGAAGGAGAATGAGAAATTTAGAAAACTAGAAATAAATACAAAGGTATGGGAGGTTAAAGAACATTAACCCCATTGCAATTAAATAGATTAAACATTCAACCTATGGGTGTTCTCCTCAACTTAGAAGATAGAACATCAAGATGATCAACAAATTGTACTCCTCTTAATGACCAATCTACTCGTTTGATACATTAGAGGCATTACTAAGGTAAATGCCTCATATCATCTCTCTACTTTAATTAGGAGACACAATCTTTATTTTTTACTATTCTTGAACCCTTAGTTAGTCTTTAAAACACCTCAAAGATTACGAGAAAATTCTCTAGATTCAATCACATATCTAACGCAACAATAAAGTCTATTATTTTTGAGAGGGAACTTCAACATTAATTTGATCATTGATAATCCATAATTTATGCACTTATATGTAAGAAATTCTAACATTTTCTTTCAAACCATAGATGTTTATGTTGCTTTTTCCGGCATTTTAGAAGAAATATATGGTTTAAATTAGTCTAAATTGGCTCTTCCACGGTCCCTAGTTAACTATTGGTGGTTTTAACATAATAACCTCCCTAAATAAAGAAAGGTGCCGGTTAGCTAAATTTGTTGACAACATTCTTGTTGCTATACTAAATGTCCTTGGTTTTATAGATAATCCTTTTACTTAGTGTAGAGGCAAAGTATATGAAAGACTTGATAGAGTCTTCATCAACAATGATTGGATTAACACATTCCAATATACCAATGTTTAACACCTATCAAAGATTACCTCATACCACTATCCTTTGCTTTATTCGTTAACTTCATTCCCAAATCGAAGTTCACTCCTTTTAGATTCTTTAATATGTATATTTATCACTTAGTCATTTTGAAATGTGTTTCTAATGTTTGGAAAGATTATAAGCACTATCCCTAAACAAATTTATGGATTCTTCATAAATTTGGTTCTCTAAAAAATAGAATTGGGATATTTTTGGAGATGTAAGCAAGATAATTGCAAATTCGAAGCCAAGATCTATCAACTATAGAAAGAGTTTTTTGACACTAATTCCAAGGAGATTGAATCCTAACTTTTAATGGAACAACTAAACTAAAACAACATAGATAAAGAGGATGCTCCATTGAGGCAAAAAGCCTTTAAATATATTCCTAGAAGGTGATGGGAACTTTAGATATTCATGCTTGTGTTAAGAAAAAGGAGAATCAAAGTCATCACAAAGATTAAAGATCAAATAATAGGGTGGCTTTGCAAACAAGAAGACATTACAATTAGTTATCTTGATCACTTCCAACAAATTTTCATCACGGCTACTCAACTAACACTTGACCACACAACATTTTTTGAGAAGGAAACTGACTTCATCCAAGCAAAAGACTTTGGTGAATCCCCAATGAAGTAGTACAAGTAGTCGAGTTGTTTATGCGAGAGGAGATAAGAAATTAGTCGAGTTGTTTGTGGTAAGATACTAGAGAGGGAGAAGGGGTACATGATGATGTAGGTGAATGCAAAGGAGTCTTTGACCTAGAAAATATAATTAGTAGGGATGGTGGTAGAGAGGTGTGTTCTAAAAGAGTAAGAGAGAATGTCATTGTTGTGAAGCATAGGAAATAATATTTCATTGAACATAAAATGTTGAGAGATTATAATTTTATTATTGGAAGGATCAAAATATAGATACCCCTTATGCATAGTTGAGTAAGTGATAATTATATTGTGTGGATCTTTGAAACTAAGTTTGTTTGGAGTAAGAGGATGTTACCCAAAAGCACGGTACTAAAGATTCCATGATGAGAATAAAGAGGTTTGCAATGATGAAGGAGGCGATAGAGATTTTCCATGTTGAGAGTTTTGATGGTAGTTGGATGATGAGATATATGGCAATTAAGACTATATAAAACTAAAGAAAATGTGATAAATGTGCTATAAGAAAAGAGTGTAAGTAGTATTGAGAAGGTGATGATGCTTTCAACTACACCATTTTTCTTTGGTGTGTATGGAAAAGCGAGTTGACGCACAATGCCTTGTGGTGAAGGTATGATTGGAATTCATAAGAGGTAATTTTCCCTTGACCATCGAAAGTAAGATTTGTATTTTAGCATTAAAGTGAGTAAGGACCATCTTAAAAAAATTATGAAAATGTTGCATTATTTTACATTTATGTATCATGCGAAATATTCAACGGAAGCAAGAAAATCATCAATAAAAAGCGTAATATTTATATCCATATTGAGAAGGACTAGGGGTAAGGCTCCATACATTAAAGTGAACTAATTCAAATAACTCAGTTTTAGTAAGAGAAATAAGAAATGATAATTTATGGCTTTTAGAGGCAACATAGTTGTCTGAGAAAGAATGAGCAACATGAATACATAAAGCGATTTTGTTTAGAGACAACGAGAGAGTGGTTATAAGTGGATGACCTAGATCTTTGGTGCCATAGACTAAGCTGGAGCAATGGTAGACTAGAAAGCACAAATAAATGGAATGGGATAGAGGCCATGGTTATTGTGACCTTGAAGGAGGAGATGGTTTATGGTCCGATCCTTACTTGAAAGCCATTTGAGTAAAAATATCATCATACTTATTAGATATAAGAGTTTGGACATATACAAGGTTATGAGAGAGATGTCGATCATGGGGTGAGAGAAGCGAAAAGGTTTTGGGTTGGACTTAGAATAATTTCACTACCTATATGGATTGCGAAGTACCATCACATATGGTCACTTGTTCATTTCCTTGATAGGAAGTTGGGCGAAGTTGAGTGAAATTGATGTGAGATGAGAAGTTGCACTAATGTCAAGAATCCAACCGGTTGAGGGATTAATTAGCAAGGCGGTGGCAAAATTGGATAGTAGAGGAGTGTATGAAAAGTTCACTCGGTGCGTAAATAAAGCGAGTGCCCAGTTTGTGACATATTTGATAGACCATTATGAAATGATTGTAGGAAGTCTTACATGAGTGCTTTATTTTAATAAGAGGCAATTCGATATGACCCCATGATTGAAAGCAGGGAGCCTCTACCACAAGATGAAAGAAAGGCAAGCTGGAAGCGTGACTATTTCTTTGTTGTTTTAGTTGGCGATTAATCTCCTCACTACATAGTAGTAAATAAAAAACAACCAAGGCGATAGGTTTTAAGGTGGTTCATATTGATGTCTTGCAAGATTGAGGGGAATGAGGAAGCCCATTGAGTATAAGGATAATATCTTGATGTTTAACCTTAGAGCCATGCCAATTGATTAGCTAAAATTTTAGCTCAAAAGATAGTTGGTCATAGAATTGTTTTTCATGGTAATATGATGTAATTCATTTTGAGTTGTATAACTTGAGAATGAGTTAAGGATTGAAGTTGTTTAGCATGGGTATCCCAAATTGTAGTTGAGTCCAAAGAGAGAATGTGTGGTAATTGTTGAAGAGATGATTGAGTAAAGTGGAGCTAACAAGTCTTGATATATAAGTTTTCGTGGTATAATTGGGATTCAATGTGATTTGACAATTGATATCTTAAATATATTATGGTGGATAAGTTGAAGAGCCATCCAAAGAAGAGTCAAATCCATTGATTATGAAGAGTTTGAGAATTTGCAAATGCCACAAATGATAGTTATTTATGATTAGGGTTGTGTTGGCTAGAGTTTTAATGTTGGTCATGAGAAACTTAAGAGAGGGAGTGAAAAAAATAGCAACTTTGGAAAGAAATTGATCCTCCATTATACTAAATTGAGAGGATGAGGTGTCCATAGAAAAGGAGAAAAAAGAAGAAGAGGAAGTAGAAGAAGAAGGCCTTTAAGTAAAATCTAGCTCTCGTATCATGAAGACTTACAAGTAACAAGCATATAAGATAGTAAGAATCATAATATTTTTCTACACTATCACTATTGCAAAGAATGTCTATATATAGATAATAGCTAGTGCTTAGAGTGATAATGGATAGTGCTATTTAGAAAATGTCATTACACATTATATGATTCTTAGTTGATGTCTTATTTAAATATGAGAGGTTGACTTCTTTATGAGAGGTAAATTTTTTAAACATTTATATTAGGGAAATTATATTTTAAAATAACATATTAAAAATATAAATTTAATCTTGAGAAAATTTAAATTTTTAAAAAATCTTTTAATTCTATATAAACGACGGTTCTCTTCTTGTTCCTGCGGAGAAGTTTATGACATGGTGAAGATAAACAATGGGCGTCATAAAGAAAGCAGGTTATTATTATTTTTTTTCTGCAAATGAAGCAGGTAAGTTTCATTGAGACAAAAAGCAGGTTATATTATTCGAGACAAAAGCTGACTCTAGGCACCCACGGCATCCACTGGTCAGGTTTGTACCCGAACCCTGGAGAAGACGGTGGTCAGAATTTTGGTCAAGAAAAGATGTTCAAAGTAAATCCAAGCCCTGCAATGGAAAAGATTGATGGCACTTTATCAATCACTTACGGGTCACGTGTTAGGCGGGACCCACAGTCTTATATTTATCCTAAAAAATATTTTATTAAAAAAACTTTTTTTAGATAGTCATTATCATCATTATTTTGACAATATTCTTTCTAAAATAAATAAATTTATGCACAAGCTGCACAATTAAATGGTGAGAATTATTTTGAGAAACTTTTTTTTGTTATTTTTTTTTTTTAATTTCTGTATGTGTCACACTATTCATGTTAGGAATCAATGAAAGGATAAGAAATTTGGTAAAATTAAGTGCCAATAATCTTTCATTTTCATGTGAATTTTGAATAGCAGTTTAATTTGATGTTAAAATTTAAAACTCAAAATATTGATAATAAGATATGATGCATTCATATTTTTGAAAATAAGATGTACAATAAAATAAAATATTATTTAAGTAATTAATTAAAATTTTAATTAAATTACTTATTTTTATTATTTTTAATATTTGATGTATTTAATTTATATATATTATTTTTAATTATTTCTGTGTCTCATATTTAAAAATAGAAGTATCTTATATTTATGTATTTATATCTGTGCATCATAGATATATATATATATATATATATATATATATATATATATATATATATATAAATTAATTTATATATATCTAATATAGAAACTTTGCTATCTATTCAATTTAAAATATTGTTAATATCATAACAACTTGTTTTGAAATCCAAGAAGATGAAGAAGTGTGGACTATGTAGCAAGATCTTGCTGCTGATGAGACTGATAGCATGTAAAGCTTGATAACAATATATCATAAACTCATGGTAGCGTCTCCTTGGAACCATTAGGATCAACATCATGCCAAGATAATGTCGAGATCAATGGTGTGCAATTGTCGATGATGAAGATCTCACAATGAGATCATATGCAACACCAAAAATTTACTGAAAAGTATTTTTGTGAGATTGAAAGATTTGCAAAGTTTTGATGAACGTTATTGCAAAATGATATTTTGTTGCCATTTAAAGTATTAAATATTCGCTAAGGAGTAAATAATAGTTTTAATTTTTCTATTAATCATATATATATATATATATATATATATATATATATATATATATATATATATATATATATATATATATATATATATATATATATATATATATTGGAGAATTGAGGGCCTTAGCACAATATATTAAACCTCAAAAAAGTTACAGCATGATTACTAAAAGCCTAAAAGGATAATGATAAGAGAAATATAACAAAAGAGAAAAAAATACTTGATAAAATGAAAATTTAGGGAAATCAATTGAATAAAAGAGAACAATAAAGTTGAACCTATGTAAGACTTATGGTGATCGAGAGATCATGAAGATGCAACTAGGAGACAAAGTTCCTCCTAGGTTGCAGAAGCTTTCTAGAGGGAGAGACAAAAACTAGAGCAAGTATATCATAGAAAATTAGGGATGTACCAAGAACCATGATCATGGTTCCAATAGACAAAACCAACTCCTAGGTTGCTATTTGCCATCCAATAGGAGAGAAATAGAAGCTCCAGCATGCCAGTCAAATTGCTCAAAAGAGTAATATTAGGAAAATGCCACAAAAGCATCATAGTCAAGTTGCTAGTCTTGCTGTAGAAAAACGTTAATCTTAACTCTAAAATAAAACAAAATGAGATTGAGTCTAGAAAAAATAGCAACCTGAAAAATAATGCTTATCTGCTCAAAGAAGGCCTCCAATACTTAGGCTTACTATAAATGCCTTCTTTAATTTTTAATAGAAAAGTGTGAGAACTTACAATTCAATTATAAAATATGCAATTATTTCTCTCTCTCTCTCTCTCTCTCTCTCTCTAAATAATGTACACCAAATAGCAAGTAGAGAGATAGAAAAGGTTTTCATTTTCTTTGGAATATCATCAATATCTTTGATAATAAAAGTATCTAAAGCAATGTTGGTCTAAGAAGAAAATTAGAAGCCTAAGATAAAATATCCAAAAGCAGTTTGTTAGTGTAAGGGCATTCAAAAATAAGTGGATATTAGAACTTTAAATCTTATAGCAATAGTAGATATTTTTTCTAGATATTAGAACTTTTCTTGGATAAGAGTTTTCTCAAGGAAAATGTGTTTATTGTTCCACTAAGTTCTAAGACAACTTTTCATTGAGAGAGTTCTCCAAAATATGGTAGAAGTGAAATCTTGAGAGATAGCATTAATAGAAGGAAACTCAATATCTCCATTGCACTTTGGCCTACAAGTATTCTCCCAAGAAATAAGATGAAGCTTTTATGATGGATGTTACCATGAAACAAAAATCTAGAACACTAATTGTTGATAGATTTAATATAGATTTTAGGTAAGGTTAAAGATCTAATCAAATAAGCAACCAAATTTCAAATGCAAAATCTTATGAGTTGCACCTACCGACAAAGAGAGAGTTTTGAAACAAAGGTTGGAAGTTGATAGAATGCAATCTCTTAATAGAGCATACATGTTGCATAAGAAATTCTTATGCATTCCGAGGGTAGTAAGATTAGAAATATTAGAAGAGAAATAAATTTTATTTTATTTTAATAAAAGTCACATGATATTAGCAAATGAGGTGTGGATATTCATGATATTTTGAAGATTAACCGGAGAAGTTTTTCCAAACATAATCAAATCATTAGCATAAAGTTAATGAGTGATAGAGCATCATTTATCATGATGCCCTCATAAATAGAAGTAGAAGTGAATTTCTCAAGAAAGTAAGGAAAAACATCCATGATATGCAAAATGTATATAGAGTTAGAGGGAAACCCTACTTGACTCCATTAAAAGTATTAAAATGCCATGTAGTGTACCATTTAAGAAAATAAGGAAGTGCACATCAATGATACACTTTTAATCCAATGGACATATAAAGGAATCCATTTTGAAGATGAATCTTGGAAATAAGATGTCTTTCAACTAATTCAAAAGTGTTTCTTAAGTCTAATTTAGCACCAAAAACCTTACCCGATGCTAATTAAGAAAATTATAGAAGAATTTCATTAGTTAGGATAATGTTGTTAGTATAAATTTTTCCATGAATAAAACTTAGCTTTGATGAGAACCACTTTCATTCTTTTAGCAAGAATTTAACAATAAATTTATAAAAAAGAATTACTTAAAGAAATAGGTTTGAAGGCAATAATATCATTAGCATGATGTTTTTTGGTATAAGAGTGATAGCAATGGCCTTAGCACCTCGAGGGAGCTTACATGAGTAAAAGAAATGTTTAATAGCCTTCTATAATTGATTACCAATGATCTCCCATGAGAATATAAAAACATTTAAAGTGAAGCCATCTAGCCAGATGCTTTTTTTAGAGGCGAGAAAACTACTTCCTTGAACTCCTCATTTTCAATAAGAGCAATTAAGCAAGAATACAAATGAGAAGGGATAGTATTCCCTTTAGGAATATTAACAATGATCTTTGATGAACATAAATAGAGTTAAATAAGCCCTTAAAATAATAAATAATTCAAGAGAGATATCTTCAAGAGAGGAGAAAAATCTAAAATAAGTGGAGATTTCTTTAATATAGTTAGAGTTCCTCCTTCCTTTGATTTTCCTAAATAAAAAATTTAGATCATCCTCACCATCCATGAGCCATTTAGCTTGGGCTCTTAGAAGACCATGATGAATATCAAATATATATGCATTTAATGATTTCTTTCGATTTAAGATTTAAGAAATCATTAAGGCAATCGATGTCCATACTCTTAAAGATCGAGCTTGCTCCTTCTCAAAAAAGCAGATTTTCTTTTGAAGAAATTTGTCAATGGTGAAGATTGCATACATAACCAATGCTTAATAACCTTCAACTTTTTTACAAACTACATTTATCAAATCTCCAAGAATAAATTGTGTTTTATGTGATGAACAATGAGATTAAAATTGGGCTAAGATACCCAATCATTTTAAATTGAAATCCATGTTTTAGAGAATTTTGATGATAAGTGTAAACCATAATATGGTGATCAAATTATCTTCATGTTTCAATTAAAATATTTATATTATTTTCAACTAGCTCAATCGACAAAGTGGTCACATCAAGAAAACTCGATAAGGGTAGAGTATGGATCAATTCATTTTAGTGAGTTTGGTTCAAGCAACCAATGAGTGGAATAAATATAGTTTCATGCAATAATTAAAATATTTTTCTCAAAAGAGAACTAGAATAGTTTGAAATAAAATAAAAGATGGTGGCTCATAAAAAATAATTATGCCATACCTAAGTAATAATAGTATTTGAATTGAAAAATGTTGTAAGTTTTACTTAAAATTTAAGAAAAATTAATGTCGTTGATAAAGAGGGAGATGAAGAAACTTAAAATTTTTATTTAATTAATCATTTTTTTATATTAGTAAGATTGTCAAATAGATTTAAGCAAACCCATTTGAGTGTAATCATTCTTTATTTTATCTCAATATAAAAAAAAATGAAACGCAATAAGTCGAAATGAATTTATGAAAATTGATGATTGAGTTGTTCAACCTTTAATTAGAGCATTTAAACTAATTTAATTAAAATTATAATTTAAGTTGTGCTAAAATGTAACACTTTTGAGAACACACACACACACACATGTATGCATGCATGTGTGTGTGTGTCTCATAAAGATGAAAATTAGTGATATATGACTATTATTTTTTGGAAGATATATTTGAAAATTGTTGAAGGCAAAATATTCCAGCGTTTAACTATATTCTACTCATTTGAAATACACTACAACAAACATTATCATGAATGTTATTTGAACAAAGTTAGAATAAAGTTTGAACCAATTTATAGCAAAATTTGTGACAATGTCTAAACCTTCTTCAAACTAGACCTTTTTTTTATCAAGATCAAATGCGGTTTGATCTTGATACAATCATCATTCAAAGATGAATAAAATTTGGTAAGTATATTTTTCATTTAGCCATTGCCAATTCCCAAGTCCTACATAAGAAAAGTGGAGGGTTGCATTAGGCAATCAATAGGTAGCACAAAATTTGTTAAAAATGATGACTTGAATCTTTTAATATAGAGTGCCAATGTTATGCATTTCTTGGAATTGATGCATTGAATGGCTTAAATACAATAAAAAATGTGCAAGGGACATTACATCACGAGCATAGTGTCAAATAAGCAAGGGTTCTCACATTATAGGCGTATACAACCAAAGAAGCTAGTCTATAAAACTAGAATTAAAATAGAAACTTAGAATATATGTTTTCTTACATGTAAATTAATATAATTAATAGTTATTATGGTTCATATAATGATGAATATCTTATGTGTTTAAGAAACTAAATGAGTTGGATAGAAGACAAAGGAGATTGATAGTTAAGATTTTAAATCGTATTCTAATAGAAGTTGTACTAAAAATGACAAATAAAAGTTTAAAGATAAATATTATAAAAATTAATAGAATTGGAAATAAAATTATAACTTTAATGATTGTTATTGATGTTAAGATTATTAATGTTATAGGTGCTTATCCCTCTCTAGATTTGGATTGATGCTTAAAAGAAAAATTTTGGAATGTCATAGAAGAATTAATATAAATGATATTTCTTGAAGAGATAGTATCTATTGATGAGTAAAATTTGTTTGACATCGTAGAGTTTAGAATTTTCTTATTTGAATAATCAAATGCGTCATGAAGGAATAAACATATTATCTCAAGATAAATATGTTAACCTATAATGGATTTAATTATTTAATAAAAGACTCTTAAGGCTAATGGGTCTTTCGTTTACCAAATATTTTTTCCTTGAACTAGATAATAGTAGAACAGGGTTTATTTTAAACTTAGTTCATGATTCTTTATAAAGGCAAGCCCCTATAGTTAATTATATCTTAAAAATGGTCTCTTCCAAAGAATACTCGATTGAAGAAATAAGTCATTACTTCAGGGATTTTAGGTTGATTTTCAATGGCTTGATTTTGAAATTTCAATTGGGAATGGTCCAAAGTGGAGAGAGTTATTCTTGGAATCCAAATGGGATGAAGTAGGTAATGCCTATTGATACTAGGATGCCCAGTAGGTACTTCAACTATCTATATTGGGCTTTAAATTTTAGAATTTAATTTAGATTTTGAGTTGATATTTTCTTAAAATCCAAGGCTTATGTTATAGCGACACAAGATTACAAATGTCTAAGGTTGAAAACTTACTTCAAGAGGGATGCTTCAAAACCAAAGTCTAAATATGCTTCGACACATATCGGATGACATTATTTAATTTTTGGGAATTTTCAGTCATTCCTCTCACTTGAGAGAACTAACCTATTATTGACCTCTCTTTAAGAGTGAGGATTGATCATTCAAATCATAGGTCCAAGATCCTTCTAGACACTTAGGTTCTACTTAGTGCTAGGACACTTCTAGTGATTAAGAGAATAATAAACCCAAGCTTAGAGACTTATAGGGCAAAACCTTAGGACTAGATCTTTCCATAAGATAAGTGAGCTCCACACCCTAATGACTAAGCGAACAACCACACCCATCAATCACCCGTCAAACCCAAACCAAATGGTTGAGACCTCATTCTCAAGCCAATCAATTGAATTGATTAAATTTGATCTCTAATCCAAGCTCTAAGCCAATTTGGCTTGTTAACTCAAGTTAACCTACTTCAATCCTATAACTCCATCCAAACCAACCCATGAAAGTTAAGCTCAATTCAATTCTCTCAATTATCCTAATCATCCAATGGACCACTTCAAAATATTCCAACACTTGTGATCAAGCCAACTAAACAAATTAGACTTAAGTAACCCAAGTTAGCCCATTTGACCTAAATGGATCAAATGAGGCAAAATTTAATCGACCCAAATCAATCACGGTCAAGGCCACCAATCAACTTCAAATTCATCATTGAATGTATTCCAATCATCAATAGCCTGGTCCAAATTGACTTGATCAACCACTTAAAGTGACCTAAAACTAGACCAAACTTCAATCAAACCACTATTGGATCAAATCAAGCAATCCAATCTCTCCATTGATGATTATAGGCCATTATTGAACACTTCACTACAATCCATTAAACCTAATCAAGCCAATTTGGTCTCTTGACCCAAGTTGATCTAATTTGACCTAAAGGGCCAAATTGGGTCAAATCAAATCATAAATCAAATTGGTTGAAATCAATGATTCTAATTAATCACTAATTAGATATTGAACATGATCTAACCTTCAATTGGACCCAACTTAGTCAACCCAACCCAATTGAACTACTTAGCCTAATTTGACGTAAAAGGTCAAATTGAACTAAGTCTCTCCATAATCCAAATCGATTCAAATCAACTCTTCCAATCCATTCCAAATGACCAATTGAACATAGACCTAACCCAAGCTCAAGCTAATTTATCCAATGCGGTCAAATTAGTCAACATAACCCATTTGACCCAAATGAAATTATATGAACTAAATCAAAATATAACCCAAATTGAACCAAACCAATTGCACTAATTCATTCCAAATAACCAATTGAACTTAACCAAACTACCACTTTAATACAATTTGGTCAAAATGGTCAACTTAGCCCAACATGACTCATTTGATCTACATGAGTCAAATTGAGCCAAATCTAACCTAAAGTTGAAAGTCAACTAAACTTGACATAACTCATCATTGGGTTACCATGGGCTGCTTAAGTGGGCCCAACCTATGGTGAACTTAGGTTGGGTTAAACCCATTGAAGCAAGCCCTCCAAATAAGATAAGATATCCATTTGGAAGGTTTTATTTGGCCTTTCTTAAATTAAGGTCCACACTAACCTACCAAGGTTATTTGGCCAAGAAAGGGTAAGCTCACCCATGGAAAACCATTGGTCCACCTAAGGAGGAGTGTACACTTCACCGTGAACTATACTCCCTCGCCTCTCACACACATTCACCTTAGTCCCCTACCACCTCCGACCACTAACTCTAGCAGACGACTACCAAAGGCGAGATAATCTCAACCCTTGTTTCAACTAAGGAGGACAAGATACTCCTCCTCATCCATTCAAACTCAATGAGACCTTCTTTAGAGCATTTCAAGCAATCCTAAAGGATTCCTCGAGATCTTTGTGCACCCCATTGCTAGTGAGATCAAGCTCTCTTCAAGCCCAGAGCTTTGTCCGTCCAACCCCATAAAACTTTCACCAAAACTAAATTAACTTTCCCCACACCTTCACCATACTCAAGACCCAAAATAAATCGATCCCTAATCGATTCAACCACCGAGGCATCCCGGACCAACTCGATGACTTCTATGGTGGCGTTGTTCTGCGTCGATCGGGGAAGACATAGATTTTTCTCAATAGGGCTTCATCTTTTCAAGATGAAGTTACCTTTGTCGATGTGGTGTTTTGTTTCATATGTCGTGGACACCACATAGATCATAGGGGTATTTATTGAAGTAATTTAGTCCAATATTGAGGTATGATGTACCACTCAAAAGATAAAAAATATCACCCTATAATGGACCTAATCAAATAATAAGAAATCCAAAGGTAGATGGGTCTTCATATATAGAGATCTTTCCTTTACTTTACATGAAAAAGTAAAGTAGAGTTTATTTTATGTCGGTTCTTTAGTTCTCTATGAAAGTAAGCTTCCATAGTTAATTACATCCTAGGAAGTTGGATTTCCTAAGAATACTCTCAATTAAAGTGGTCAATCAATTATCTCCAAAGATTTTAAGGCTAAATTATCAAATGATTGGTTATTTTTAGAAGATCAAGTGGGAATGTTCAATTTGGAAAGAATTATTTTAAATTCCAAAGGAAGACAAGTAAGGAGTACTCATGATTCTAGAAAGCCTAGTAAGCACTCCAATATATTCTATGGTGAGGCTTTATATGTTTGAAAAGAGAAAGTTTATTTTAATTTGAGTAAAATTTTATTAGAATGCTAGGGCTTATAGTTGAGAAAATGCTTAAGAAGTGAGGATTTATGCCCATAGGTGAGGAAAATAAGTAACCCCAGATCCTAAATCTAGGAGCTTTAGCATAAGCTAGAAAGCGACCTAAATCTAAGTGAAAAGGGGACATAAAGGTTTACCTCCAAAAGAGGATAAATTGTCCAACTCTTCTAGATTTACAAGCACTAGCCACCACTAACACCTCCTCGCTTTAAACCCATGTAGGCGGTCTTATGTAATTGCAAGATGACTAAGTGCTATTTAATTTGAAAGAGACTAGAGTCCTAAACTCACTCCCTAAGAGACTAGAGCATGTTTGGCATGAGCATATTACTTAGTCTAAAAGAAAAATCGTTTCAAAATTTATATTATTTTTGACACATTCATTCAAACAAAGGCTTGGGTTATTTTATGCCCAAATGCATGATGAAATTGAGTTATTGACTAAATTATAGAGAGAGAGAGAGAGAGGCTCCATCATGAGGGGGTGCTCTCACGGGTTAAGCGTTCTAAAGTGTAAGAATGGAGGCCCTCCTTAATTCAAGAGTGAAATAAGATGATATGCATGATGTTAAACATTAAACATTCAACTAAGAGGTTACTAAATTTTTAATTAGCTTAATTATATCATAGGCTTTAGAAGAGATTGAAAGTTATTTTAAAATTTAGTTATGTGTTATTAATTGGGTAGAAAAATTAATTTTTTCAGAGCCTACTAAATGCACACATTCAAACATTAAGTTTAAGAAACTATGAAGAAGATGCTATTCTATTGCACAATCTTAACATAATGACAATCATGTATAGATTCCGTAAAAGAATAAAAGATGGTGGTGGGTACCATACACCAGAAGAGAGAAATTTTGGTATTATACAACCTAGATTACAAAAGAATATTACAATTGAAATTAAATAGATGCCATGGGGTCTTCATTCCATGCTTTTCCTCTTTTTTTCTTTTCTTTTCTTCTTAATTTGATTGTGCTCCAATGCTGGGCCTCCCAAGACTATGCCTGCACTTGCTCATCCTAAACCCCATGGCATTAATCCTAATCCCTATTGCAAAATTATATTTTATGAAAAATTAAATCTAACTACACCTACAAAATTGATGTTAGTTAAACAAACACACATTCCAAAGCAATTATATTTCATGATTTGGACTTAGTACATTACACATGGGTAACCAAGCCCACCTCTAATCATGGATTATGCTAAGGGCATAAACAACCTACAAGTAGAAGTATTTGTATTTATTTTAGCGGCCCCATTAGCATGATCTTCACAAAAAATAACATTAGGCTAATAACAACCTACCATCCAGTCTACAAACCACAATCTTAACATCCAATCTACAACATTATATCACAAAACAAAACACATCATCATTACTTACATCATCCTAACCTAAAGCTAGAAGTAGTGACTTAGCATTTTAATGTGTGTTTAGGCTTAGTGTGATATGTCCTACTAGGCTTTTGAATTATGATTATCTAAAATTTGGAAATTATTTAAGCTAAATATTTAGGGTGGTTTCATTCAAGTTATTTTGAGAATTTGTGAATTTTAATTTATTTTCTTTTGTTTCATTTGATATTTACTTAGGATCTAAACATTGTAAAGAGAAGGAAGAGGCTTAACCTTTTTCATCCCCACCTTATGTTATTTTTTAAAAGCATGTTATCATGACATAATTTCTTTTAGTGAATGTTTTATTAAATTTTTTTATTATTTCTAAGTTTGGGTTAATCTTAAAGAATCTTGTATAACATGAAAGCTTCTTAAGACTAATGTAATTGAATTGTCATCTCATAGATAATGTTACACAATTCCTTTTCATCATCAATAATCATGCATATGATGTAGGACCTAACATATCTATACATACAATATATTTTAACACACTTAAATGATTATGAATGCATATGTTTAGGTAGAAAAGAGGATTTTATTCCTTACCTATGTACACACACATGTATAAAATTTTTAAGCAAGTATGCGTGCCATTATTTAAACCAAGGAAGTGAGATAATCAATGACCTCCATGGGCTACTTAAAGCCTCATATTTTTTGGATGTCAGACTATATACTTGCTATCTTGAATACATATGAGTGTATACACACTATGAGAATGAAAATAAAGCAAAAGATTTTTTTTTTAGTGAATCATTTATATATGTAAAGTAAGGTTCTATCCAAATTCTAGTACAAGTACACATAAGCATAAAATCAAATAAATACATGTCTTTGTTAACAACGGAAGTGAGATAATCAATGACCTCCATGGGGCTACTTAAAGCCCTCATATTCTTAGGATATCCATACTATATACTTATTATCATTCAAACATATGTAAACTCATACATGAATTATAAAGATAAAATAATACATTAACGTATTTAAGCTATAAACACATATAAGTCATATAGAATATTTATAGCTAATCACCACTCAAAACCTTCATTATCAATTTATAACTATGAAAATAGCTTTTGAAATTTATTAGTGATAATAGTAACACATATAATAAGATTAAGTCAACACATGCAACTTACACATAAATAAATTCCATTGATTCTTTTATTTTTGAAAACATGAATGCATGATATCACATGGCATACAACATTTACAATGATTGAAAAGGAATAATTAAACATAGCCATATAATACATTCAGTCACACTAATTCCTAAGAATAATCACATTAAATAAAATCATTTAATGAAAACCTTAGCTTCTTATGGAATTTAGTTTTTGCTTTTGAGTTATTAATCTTAAAGAGGGGATCATTTGTTATTTTTATCCCATCCCATGTGAGTGATTTAATTTATTTAAAGAAAGGTAATTAAGTGATTTTTATGAGTTAATTAAGTTTGAATCATTAAGTAAATAATTTATTTTCCTTTTCCTATGCTTCTTTAATTTGATTAATCATTTAACCATAATCCTCCAATGATATGCAAATGAAAAAACTAAACCTGCAATGCACTTAGGGACCTAATGTAATGTGGCTTATGATTAAATATTATCTAAATTAAAGGATTTAATTAAGAACTTATATGATTTTTTCACATCCATGGGTTAATCATGATTTTCTTAAAGGTCTTTATGTTTTTAAACACATAAATAGGAACCCACAAATCCAATTTAAGTTATCTAATCTAATGACCACTTTAATTTAATTTAATTTTCCTCATTAATTGCTTAATAATTCCTTAATTAAATCATGATTTAATTGACCCTCACATATGAAACGAATTTAGGAAATAATAATTAAGAAAGAGGTCTTAAACCTTCCCTTCATCATTCTCATGTAAGCTTAGTCAAGTTTAATTAATTAATTTCTACTATTTAATAATTTTAATAATCATTAAATTAATTAAAGAGGGTAATTAAGATTAAATCAAATTCTCCTTACCTAGCTAATAAATCTTAAAAAAAATTATGGGAGGCGAGGACATTTAGAATCAACACATATAATTTGAGACTCATTAGCAATGCAATTAGGACGTAATTAAACTAATTAATAACAAACTCAATCTAATCACTATTCAAACCATAGGTAAATTATTTTACTAAAATTTCCTATGTTTATCCTTTCTAAAATGGGTTTACTCATATTTTTAGGATTTTTCTACAATTAGTTATGAATTTTTTAAGTTCATGGTGATTAATTAAATTTTTAACCTTAATTAATCCCTAATCCCATTGGCGCCACGAACCGACATGGTGACATGTTCCACGTGGCACCATAGATTGGCCACTTAAACAATTCGACGTGTAGGAGTTAATGGCGGCGAACACGCTTTCATCCCCACCATCCGATCTTGGATAGAATGATGGGATTAATCTTCATTACTAAAAGATAAAGTTGAATAAATCTAATTGAATTAATCACGGTTGTCCGTTCCAATCACCGAGCAGATGGCGAGATGATCCTTTATCCCTCGAGCAATGGAAGGCGAGCGGATCCACCCTCCTTCGCTTGATCCGAAGCTCGTGAGGCATCGAGATTGACTCCAAAATGTTCAAGGGATAGATCTAAGGAGATTATATGATGAAAATATACGAAAATGACAAAATATTCACAAAAGATCAACACCTAGAGACTATTCTACGATTTTCCAAAATTTACCTCACGAGCTCAAGACCACCGGTCCAATGACCAGGTAGCTTCATCTTGAAGAGACAAAGCCTGTGAAGCTTGTGAGTTGCCTCCCCACAAATGGTTATGTGGACCAAATACCACTAGAAATTTCAAAATTAGTCTGAGTGGTCTTCGATGCTCAAATCAATTTGTTTCACATAGCTTGGGGAAGGTGTGGGTGAAGTTAATTTGGATTTGGTTGAGTTTGAGTGGGGTTGGACAGAGAAGAGGATGCTTTCGCCGGATTGGTCTCACATTGGGAAGCTCAAGGGAACTCAAGAAGGCTCGTCTGACTCACAAGCTCACGTGCATTTGAAATGAGATGGGGAAGAGTATACTCTCCACCCCAATTGATTCAATGGCTCAAATTGATTTAGCCTTTGGTAGGTCGCAGGCATGGATGTGGGAGGCCGAGGTGGTGTGTGCCTTGATGGTCAAGGTGAGGAGTGGGTTGGCAAGGAGTGAGGTGGAGTGTACCACCTCCTCTAAGTGTTCCAATGGGGAGATTTGGGTTAGAACTCCACTGCTCATGGCTGACCCAATCAACTTTGGGTCGGTGAGCCTGGTCCTCATGTCCCATTTAATCTTAGGGTGGCTTCCAAGGAGAGGAGAGTGGGTTTGACTATCACAATGGGGATTTTATCCAATTTGGAGGGTTAACCCAATAGTGGCTAATTTGGGTCAAGGTGGGTTATGTTTGATTTAGGTCGACCATGATGACCCAAGGATGGGTCATGCTAAGTTTGGTTGGGTTTAGAGTTGATTTAGTTAGGTTTGGCTCAATTTAACCCATGTAGGTCAAATTGGATTCAATTGGGCTAGGTTGACCAATTATTCAAATTGGGCCAAACCAAGGGTTGGGTCATGTTCAAATGATGAATAGGATGTTTAGCTTCAATTTGTTTGATTTGATTTGAAGTGGATTTGAATTTGGCTCATATGGGTTCATATGTGTCAAGCTAAGATTGACCAATTTGGTCAAATTGACCAAATTGGCTTGGGTTAGGAGTTTTTTGTGATGATTTGTAGATGATTGTAGGTGTTGATTTAAATTAATTTGAATTTGGGAATGATTTTGTTCAATTGAACTCTTTAGGTTAATTTGGGCTAAATATTGGGTTTAATTGATCAAATTGGATTCAATGAAAGGCTTGATTATGTTCAATGATCAATTTGTGATGGATTTGAGTCATTGGTTTGAATCAATTTGGATTGGATTGATATTTGGCCCAATTTGGCCCTTTAGGTCCAATTGAGTCAACTTAGGTCAAGAGTCCAAGTTGGCTTAATTTGGCTTGATTGATGGTTGAATCATATTCAATACTTTATGATTGATTGTAGGTATTGGTTTCAAAAATTGAGCTTAGAATGAAGTTTGGTTCAATTTGTTTTATGTAGGCTAATTGTCTCAACTTGGGTCAAGTGGTCAATTTGACTTGGCTAGACTCAATTGGTTGCAATTGAATAAACAAGGATGATTAACAATCATTGTAGAAGGTTTTGGATGGGTTGATTCAATCCAATTTGGCTTGGATTAAGGTTTGGATCAAATAGTTCCTTTAGGTCACTTTGGGTCAAGTGAATAAAATGGCTAAATTTGAGTTGGATTGGGTTGAATTGGGTTGAATTGAGTTTGATAATTAATTTAGTATTGATTGAGCTTTGATTGAAATTGATTTGGATTTAATTGGATTTTAGCTCATTTGGATATTTTGGGTTGAATGGGCTAACTTTGGTTTATTGAAATTGATTTGGTTTAATTAGTTTGATCATAAATCTTGGAAGGATTTGAAATGGAGATTTAAATGTTTGAAGTACTTTTGTAAAATCAATTGGGTTTGGTTTAATTGAAAGAGCTTTGGGTTGAGTTTGTAGGATTGGATTATGGGGCAAAGATGGGTTTGGGATCAAATCATTTTGGCTTGGAGCTTGGATATGAAACAAATTCAATTTGGGGCTTGATTGTATTAATTTGTGGTTAGATTTGGATGAGTGGATATGAATAGGTTTGGTTTAGGCCATAGGTTGGACCTATTTAACCTGGTATGACCTAAGCTCGTGGTATGCCTTCTTAAGTAGTGGTTCTAATCTCTAGAGGTGTCCTATGACTGGGGAGTTCTAGTGCCTAGAAGATTCCTAAGTCTAGGATAGGGAAGAAGAGTCCTCACCCAAAGTGAGGCAATAGTGGATGATAGTTGAACTTTAGCTCTAAGGGCAACCATATATTTGGCCTCTAGGTATTGGCCTTTTAGAACTAATTGTGTTCCATGTGATTTTACCATAGGATCTCCTTAGATCTCTCCCGATAATTTTGGAGTCGATTTCATCATCAAATGAGCTCGATGAGCTCGATCGGCGATGGAAGGCATACGGTCCCGCTTATGGCACTTATGGGATGGCGATCACCGACCATTCATTTCGCATAATTAGAATAGATGATCGTGACTAATCGACTAGAAATATTAATTTAATTCTTTTGTAATCACGGATTAATCTAGATTGTTTGATCAATGGATCGGTCGGGACAAAATCGCATCCACAACCATTGAGTCAACAAACCACGTCGAACATTATAGACCAATGTCATGACACCGTGAAAAGCGCCACGCCAATATCCACATGGCCAATGCTTAAAATGAATAATTAGGCTTAAAATTCTTCGTGTAGTTAGATCTTTAAAAAATCTAAACTAATTGTAGAAAAATCCCAAAAAATATATAAATAAATACATTTTGGAAAGCTTCGACATAGGAGAATTTAATAAAAATAAAATGCTTAATTAATGTTTAATGAATAGTGCTAAATTAAAGTTTGAAGCATATGCTAATTACTTTAATTAAGGCCAAATTATTTAGCTAATTAATTCCAGATTTGGCATGTTGATTTTATGGGATGTCATTTACCTTCAATATTTTTTGGAATTATTTGCCATGTAATTTGGAAAATCCCAAAATTTTAATCTTAATTACCCTTTTAAGTAATTTAATAATTATTAAAATCAATGAATAGTAAAATTGGGTAATTAGAGATGATTAATCAATGAAAACAGAAGGATAACATGGGAAGTAATTAGGACCCTTTCTCCTATTTAATTTCAAATAGATTCCCTTTATGAGTTTAATTAACATGTTTTATAATTAAGGACAAATTATGGAAATTAATAATGAACTTCAAATGAAATCATCTTAAATAATTAAAGTGCTAACCCATTAATCCCTTTATGTGTTTAATAGCATAAAGTTATTAGTGGGGAAATCATAGAATAGCTTGCTTAAATATTCTCCTTCTTTAATTGGATTAACCCTTAAGCATGAGCCCATTTGCATTAGATCTCTTTAGGTGCTTTTTTGATTTTATTTCCATAAAGCATATCATTGAAGGCTCATGATTAAGTGGTTAATTAAATTGAAGAAGATTGGAGAGGGTAATCAAATTGATGTAATTAATGGATTGAACCTAATTAATTCATAAAACATTATTGACCTCATTTTTTAGGATGAGCTCTCAACTCTTCCATCTTAGATAGGACTTCTCTTAGACACTAAGGGTTCTTTAGTCTTAAGACACTTATAGAGTAGGTGAACACTCAACCAAATCCTAGAGACTTAGAAGAGTTTTCCATAGGAATAGGTCATGCCTTGGGGTGTTACCAAAAACTTGCCTACCATATAGCATGAACCAAATCCTCACTTCCCTCTTTCAAGTCAAAATCCAAATCAATTTCTCAAACATCAAATCAATTCCAACTTAATTGATTTTCTCAACATTAAATCATTTTTAACTTAATTGATTTTCTCAAATCTCAAATCAATTCAACTTAATTGATTTTCTCAAACCTTAAATCAATTCCAATAGATTTTCTCAAATCATGAATCAATTCCAAATGATTAAAGCCCATAATTGAAATCTAAATCCAAAATCTTTCCTAAGTCACTTTGATTCTATCTTATGGACTTAGCCTAAATCAAATCCAAATCAATTCAAATTCAAGAGATTTTCTCATAAACCATTTATCTTCGCATTTATATTCACAAATATAAATGAAACATAAATTCAAATATCCAAAAATAAATTCAAAACTCAAATCCAAATTCAACCAAAATTCAACCTTAGCTTTTCAAGTCAAATTCTTGAACTTAACCAAATCAACCTCAAATCAAGCCAAACCCTTGATTTTTCTTCATGGTTTAATCAATCCTTCAATCATGAATTCAAATTTAAACACAAACTACAATCATCAAACCCAAACTAAGTTCAAAATCAAACCCAAATCAAACTCATGTTCACCCTTTGAACTTAAAATTATCAAATGAATCAAAACCCATTTGACTTCAAATCACGTGAAAATGGATTTATGTTTCAATCATAAGTCCATATGTGAGTTCAACCAAACTTGATTCAAGCCTTGATCAAGCCAATTGACCCACTTAGGCTCACTTAACCCAAAGTGACCTAAAGTACCCTTTTGAGCCACATTCTAATCCTACCCAAATTGGATTGAACTAAGCCCACCTAAGCCTCACATTGTGAGCAACAATCATCATGAGATCAATCACTAATTGGGTCAAAATAATCAACACTTAGCCAAAATGAAACTTAAACTAGCCAAATCCACCATAGGCCAAATTGATCAAAACCATTAATCAAAACCAATTCTTGATCAATGATTGAACATGATTTAGTCATCATTTGAGCCTAACTTAGCCCAATTGGCAACTTGACCCAACTTGGCCCAACTTGACCTAAAAGTCAAAAAATATGTCAAATCTTGATTTAAGCCAAATTGATTACAACCAATAGGTCAAAGTCACTCTAAACTACTTGTTGAACTTGACCAAACCCTCAATTGGCCAACTAGATGCAACCCCAATTGACCATAAACCCAACTTGACCTAAAAGATAAAATTGAGCCAAAATCAAACCAAACCAAAATTGATTTAAAAAAAGCTTGCAACATATTTCAAATGATCAACCAAACCTAAACCAACCCATGACCTAACCCAATTAGGTCAAATGGGTCAAATTGTCAACTTCAACCATTTGACCTAAATGAAATCAATTGAATCAAAACCAAATATAAATCGAATTGAACCAAACTAATGATTCCAAAACATTTCAAATGGTCATACCAACTTGACCCAACCCTTAGTTTGACCCAATTTGACTAATTGGTCAACTTGACCCAAGTTGACCCATTTTGACCTAAATAGGTCAACATGAGCCAAATGACATTAAATCAACTCCAAATTCCTTAAAATTTGGACCAACCTAATTTCAAACTATTCTAAATCTTCCCAAAGTGAAATCAAAGCTAAATGACCATTTTACCCCTAGGTCAAGGGGTAAACTATGGACAATTCCACATAGAATTTAGTCATATCCTTTTCATGACCACTTGACACCCTCTTAGTTGACCAAGTGGACACCAATGTGTGTGCACATGACCCAATGGGTTTGGGTCATCCAAACCCAACCCAATGCTAAAATTGACCACCTACTTAGAGATTCTCCACATGAGATCACTCCTCCACTCAAATGAGCACATGAGAACTTCACAACACCCCTCCTTTGCCAAAACCAAACCACATGCCACCAAAATGGCTAACCAACTCACTCCATGGGATAAATTTGATCAAAATGGCATATGCAAGCGCCCATCCGATCCTTCTAGGGGAGGTATAATTTCATTTTCATTTGCATTGATTCACACTCGATTGAGCTGGTAAACCTGAGCAAGCTTCTCCAAGTTTCTCCAAGCTTCCTCAACCTACTTTAATTTCTCCATTCTTTTTCTTCAAGTCAAAATAGGGAGCTCATGAGAATTCCAACTTAGCCAATTCACCACCATAGCTCAATTCCTCCTTCAAGCACCTTAGGACTCAATCAAGCTTACCCAAAGCTTCTTCCAAGCTTCCAAGGCATGGAGGAGAGAGCTAGACCAAAGCCGCAAGCCTAGGAGGAGTACTTTGGCCAATTGGAGGATCTACTCAACCCAAAGCCCTCAAACCTTCAACAAGGTTTTGTCTCCACTAAATGAAGCTACCTCGACATTTGGGAGTGTCGATAGCCTCTGAGAGGTATGGATCAAAACTAAGCTTGGTGTAGGATTCTTTGGTCCTTTGTGAAAGAAAGTTTCACCCCATGCTCAACCATTGAATGTCTTTGTTATTGCTCTTAGATGGTGTGTGATCAAACTTAGCTCAACTGAGCTCAATAAAGCTTGAATCAAGCCTGGGATAGATGGTCGCCGCCTCCTGCAGTGAGCTTGGGGGACAATCATGGACCATCCATCACGCGTGTTTTGGATGGACAGATTAAAATATGTGAGATCCCCTAATTTATCCTATTAGAACCAATTTAAATTTAATCTTGACCGCTTTGATCTTCGATTGGACGGTCCAAGGAGAAACCGATAGCCAATGGTCGATGTGGCATAGAATGTGACAACTTAAGTGATGAATCCTATCGTGCCAAGTGGAAAGCACACGCCACATCAAGAGTCCACATGGCCAATAGATTAGTCATTAATTAGGCCTCTAATTAAGTTTTAATCACATAATATTCAAAAATACATAACTAAATGAAAAAATTAGAAAAATACAAATTCCAATGTATTTTGAAGGTATTTTAAAGGGGAATAATATAAAATTAAATATAATTAATTTTAAACAAGAAATTTTATGTAATTTGGGTTTTATTGGGAATGTAATTATATTAATTACTCTCTAATTAATCCAATGATTAATCCCAAACTTCGTGGTATAATTCTTCTTCCTCCCCTAATTTTCTTGGGATTTATTAAAGATTTAATTAGGGAATTTCTTGATTCTCCTAATCACTCCCTTAATCAATTGAATGATTAATTAACCTATTAAATAGTGATAAATTCAATAATTAAGTTTACTGTTATGAACAGAATGGACTTGGGGAAGGAGAATGAGTTCTTTCCCAAATATTTTCCCTAAGTTTATTTCATTTGGATAAAAATCTAATTAAGGTGCAAATTAATTAAATAGTATAATCACTTTATTAAAATCAAATCAATCAATTTAATCAATTCCTTCTTGGGTAGATACTTAGGTGTTTAATAACCTAAGTAGCTTAAGGAAATCATATCTAACCCATATGTGTGGAAAGGGTTATGAAAGTACTTAAATTAAGCCCTTTAGCTTAATTAATCATTAATTTGAGTCAAATGCATTAGGCCCCTTTCTTTCTTAGGTGCATTTGATTTAAATTCCTTGTAGTTTTATGTCATTGGCTCATAATTTTTTTTGTTAAATATGTTAAATTGGTGTAGGTAAGGGGTAATTGGACTTTAATTAACCTAAACAAAATATAAAATAATTCTAATGGTTTTAAAATTAAACTAAAATAACATACACATGTGGGAGATGGGTTAGGACTAGAAAACCTTTTTTACATTCCCTAAATTCAAATCAAACTCAAAATAAATATAAAATTTCTTTAAATAATTTTGATTCTATTTAAATAATCTTATTCCATAGTATTGGCTTTAGAAATTAATCAGGTTGAATGAATTTATATGCTTTCATCACTTTATTTCTTTCCTAGCATGCTAAATGTATATTCTATATGAAAATCATGCATTCATATCTTTTGAAAAATTAAATTAAAATGAAATGTTTCCTTTATGTCAAATTGTATATTTTGGCTAAAGTAAGAATATGAATGGACATTATCATTACAAAATCTAAAATTATTTTCAAAATTTATAAATCAAACATTACTGAAAGGTGTGCTACTTATAATTATTTATAAGCTTGTATGTGAGTATAATATAAGGTGTGCATTGTGTGACTTTCCTTCTCTTCTCTTTTAACATAGTTTTGAATAGGATTTGCAAAGTGGATAGTTCATTTGAAAAGAACACAATACTTGTTTAAATCCATTCTTATTCATTCCTATGTTATCAATTAAGAAGGATATTTACACTTACACATGTAAATTGCATAAGCAAATCAAACAAACAAACATAAACTTTTTTGCATGACTCTTTTCTATTCATTTGCTTTTGTACATGCACATGTATTTAAGAAAAGTGATATATTAGTCCGACATCTCGAGCTTATGAGGATTTAATTAGCCCTAAGTAGGTCTTGTACCTTACACTCGGTGTAGAAAATAATGGTATCATACTCACTTATGTCTTTCACATATGTAAATGTGCATATGAATAATGGATAAAAGAATCCTCTTTCTACTTAATAAAATCATGCATCATAAAAATATTCAAATTTCTTAAACAAACTCTCTTAGCATTCATCATTTCCATTTGCATGTATAGATATGCTTAGGATCCATCCATATGCATGTTAAATATGTTGGAAAGAAATAAAGTGTTATGTGTTTTGTGATAGTAATTCACTTTACTTAATCTTAAAATATCTTTCTTTTGAATTAGTTTGTTTAGGGAAAATATAAACTTAAGATTTAGTAAAATACATAATAGAATATTCACTAAATAAAAATCTTTAATGATTCTACCTTAGAAATTACTTTAGGTAGGGAGGAAAGAGAAGTTCTATTCTCTTTTCCTCTCTTTACAACACTTAGTAATTAATTGTAGGTTCATTAAAACCAAATAAAATCAAAAAAAATAAAATAAACCAAATAAACTAAATCACTTAAATGAAATCACCCTCTAAGTTGAACATTTTTTATACATAAAAACTCTAACCTTAAAGCCTAGCTAAGACATACCACACAAACCTTAAATGACACATACATTAGGCTAAGTCACCATTTTTTGCTTTAGGTTAGAGTGGTGCATGATTTGATATTTGCTTTTCTTTTGTGATGTGATGTTTTAGTCTGATGTTAGGGTGTATGTGTGTAGACCGAATGGTAGGGTGATTTAGTCTAACCATTGTCTTCAGGGATTGTGCTTAAGTATAATAAAAAAAAAAAACTTTTGTGTGCGGGTTGCTTATACCCCTAAGCATAATCCAAAATAGCCGATGGACTTGGTTACCCATGTGTGGGATGCTAAGTCCAATTTATTCATATACATGCTTGGGATTGTATGGTTTGTTTAGCTAATCTCTATTTTGCGGTTTTAGTTAGATTTACTCTTTCCCATTTTTCATGTAATTTTTTGCAATTAGATTTGGAATGATTGCTATGGGGATTAGGATGAACATTAGTTATAAGATTATGTCTTATGTACCATGTGAAGCCTTTGCAACCATATTCCAACCAACCAAAAGAAGAAAGAAGAAAGAAGAAAGAATGAATAAAGAATGAAGACCCCATAATAATGAATTCCTTTTCATTGTAATTTATTCATTTTAATCCAGTTGTATGGGTAGAGCTCATACCCAATTTGTTTTCGGGTTTGTGATGGAGCCCAACCACAAATGTCCTCTTATTCTTTTGTGCTAGCTTTATAAATTATTTGATGTTTGTTTAGCTTATGCATTAAGATGGCATGATTTCCTAGTTTCTTCCTTACTTTGATGTATAGCTTGGGTGATGATTAAGCTCTTAGGAAAATAGCTTTTCTATCCAACTAATCAATTCAAATTAAAATAAACAACTCATAACCTCACCTAAAGCCTACGTTATAAACATGATAAAAGAATTAACCCCCCTTTGGATGTTGTATGTTTTCACATCATGCATAAAAAAGTATCTTGTTTCACTCTTGATATGGAGAGCTTCCACCTTTGTGAGAACTTTGCTTGACCTTTGAGAGCCATGGTGGAAACACACCTCCTTTCTTGCTGATTTTGGCTCATAATCTAATTTCTAATGCATTAGGCATATGAATCCTTAAGCTGTGTCAAATTGATTGTCCAAAATGAAAATAAAATATAACAAAATTGTATTAGATTTAATTCATTAATCATGCCCAACATGATCTAGTTTCTTAAGGAATGTGTTTAGGGACTTAGTCTCTTTCTAAATAAATAACATCCTAGCTATCTTGCAAAAGCGTTGCTTACATGTATTTAAAATTCTAGGAGTTAGTGGTGGCCACAGGTTGTAAGTCCAACACTCGGTGGTTTATCCTCTCTTGTGGAGGTGAACCAAATAATTTTATCTTAGATTTATGTCACACTTTGGCCTCGCTAAAGCTCCCTAGATTTAGGTTGATTGATACTTCCATTTACTATAAGCATAAATTCTCACCCCTTAGGCATTTCCATGACCTTGTATCATGAAATTGTAAGTCCAAGATTTTTTAATAAAATTCAACTTAAGTAAATAAATCAATTTCAAAATATAAAGCCCAACCATAGGATAGTTTGGGATGCTTATTAGGCTTCCTAGTATCTTAAGCATCCCCTACTTATCTTTATTTGGTTTTGATAATAACTCGCTCTTGATCAATCCCACTTGATCTTATAAAAATAAACCAATTAATGATAGTCTATCTTTGAAATCTTTGGAGATAACGATCATTTACCTTAATCGAGTATTCTTATGGAATCTCTTTCATTAGGATGTAATTAACTATGGGGCTTGCCCTTGTAGGGAACTTAACAAACACGCTTTAACATAAACCTTGCTTTACTTTTCCATGTAAACTCGAGGAAGAATCGGTACATTACGAAGACCCTTAGTCCTTAAGAGTCCTTATTAAGGTGATTAGGTCAATTGTAGGATGATAACTTCTCTCGAGATAATGCGTCATTCCTCAATGTCATACCCAATCTCCCTAATAAGAATATTTGCATCTGCATGGTGTCCAACATAAGAAGTGTTGTTTTGAGAACTAGTTTTGGTTTCTTCATTTATTTTCTTTTCTTTCTTGAAAGATTAGATGAAGAATCTGAAAATTAATTTCACCACAAACATATTTAAGTTCTTTCCTTCAACATATTAAATAATCAATATGGGATGGAGTGAATCCTAAGCATCGCTTTCTCCTCTTAAGGTTTTAATAGCTTTAACATTAAAATTAGACCTTAAAGAAGCTTTGATTATGCTTAATGAATGTTTATTTAATTTGAAATCATGTATGTTGTGTGGTGATATTTAATTACATTTTGCAATTATCATAAATGTTTATGTCATGTGCCTCATATATTCATGTTTTAAAATTAAAAGAATATGATTGCATACAAATTGAATGAGTTGGGCAAATGCAATTATATGGTGTGTCTATTATCACCAATAAATCATAAACCATTTCAAAACTATAAGATAATTACAAATCAAATTATTTGAAACTTAAATCAATGCTTATTGTAAATACTTAATGAAATGCTCATTCATTTGTAATTAAAGGGTGACATTGATTACTTTATTCTTGTATTCTCATATGTTTGCATGCATTTGAATTAACAAGTATATAGTCTAGACATCCCAAAAATATTAGGCTTTAAGTAACCTTAAGGAGGTCTTAGATAATCTCACTTCCTAGGTTTAACAATGGCATGTACTTGCTTAATTTCATTTCTACTGTGCGGTGTTCAATATAAAATAAAGTCCCTTACTTTATGTCATTAAGCTTTACATAAATAAAGGATTTTATACATAACCTTTGCATGATTTTGTTGCTAAGTTTATGTATAAACTTGTGTGTTGAATTAGCAAGTATATAATTTAGACAACCCGAAAACGAGGCTTTAAATAGCCCCAAGGACGCCTTAAATAATCTCACTTTCCTGGTTTAATAAGAGCATTTTGATTAAATTTCTAATATATACTTTCATATGCTTATGAGATGAAATCTCCCTTGTCTATTAAATTCATGCATCAACATTCATTGAGTATGCAAAAAATTGGTATATTACATGTACATCTATATACTAAATCAAATATCGAGTAATTAAAATGAAAGAGTGTGGATATTGATAATGAATGGAAGTACTAGAGTATTACTTATATGATGATAACTTAATTTCATTAATCTTAAGATGCTTTTAATGTTTGAATGAAATTCATTAATACTAATCTAAACTTAAGCTAAATAAAATTTATAAGTGGTTCATTAAAACAATTAACGCCATAATAATCTATCTTTAGAAAATAACTTAGGGATGAAAGAGTCAACCCTCTTTCTTCTATTTATAATGATTAGATCTTAAGTAAATAGTAAAAATAATAATAAATAAAATAAAACACATAAGTAAAATCTAATCAAGCTACTAGATTTAAAGTGAAACCATCCATAATGAGTATCTTAAAAATCTCAAGGCCTTGAACAATCATAATTCTAAAGCTCAATCAAGACACACTACTAAGCCTTACACATTAAAATACTAGGTCACCGAACTTAGTATTAGGATAGACCAATGTCCTTGTGGTAATATGTTATGTTTGTGATGTAATGTTTTAGATTTGATGGTAGGATTATTTGTGTATCGGATGTTAGGTCATTATTAGTCTAATGATATTTTATGTAGAGATTATGCTTGATGGACCTGTAATAATAAATGAATATAAACGTTCTTAATTATAGGTGATGCTTGTGCCCCTAAGCATGATCCAATTAGGATAGGTGGGCTTAGTTACCCAAGTGCAGTGCTAAGTCCAAATATGTGGAATATAATTGCTTGGCTTGTAAGTTTATATGGCTAACATCCATTTTTGCAATTAGATTTTATTTTTCATAAAAATATAATTTTATTATAAGGATTAGGATTAGTTCTATGGGATTTAGACGAAGCTTGGTAGAAGGTAAAGATTTTAGAGGCCATGAAGTAGGAGAAAATTAATCTAAAGAAGGAAAGAAGAACAAATATTGAAGAACTATATATCATTTATTTTATGTGTAAAAGTTTAATTATAATCAGGTTGTATAAGGGTAGAGCTCTACCTAATTTCATCTATTTTTTGGGTGCATGATGGTACCTAGCCACACCACCTTTTATTATTTTATGAAATTCAAAAGTTTGATTGTTGTGTTTAGTTTGCACAATAGAAATGACATGTTTTTCATAGGTTTCTTAAATTTTGATGATTGGGTGTGTGGCATGGATGCTAGACTCTTTAAGATAAAATTAAATTTTCTACCCTCACTAAATAACTTATAACTAAATTCTAATATAACTCACAACCTCATTTTAAAGCCTAGGCTTTTAATCAAGATAATAAAAGATTTAATAACCCTTTAGCTAGATGATTGTATGTTATAACAACATGCATGGTATTGTTTCTCTTGAATAGAGAGGATATTCATTCTTGCATAATAGGGGACATGCTTGACCTTTCAAAGTGGTCTTTGTAGTGGAGAACACCTCTTCTAGCTAATTTATCTCATAACTTAATTTCATCAAGCATGTAGGCATAAATTTCTTAAGCCTTGGTCCAAAATAAATGTGTCAAAGAGATTATAAAAATTTATAAATTTTAACATTAGTCTAAGTCATGTTTGCATACCAAATATTATGTAGTCTCTTAGGAGTGAATTTATGATTCTAGCTTTCTTTCTAATTAAATAATCTTCTATCTTCCATCTACATGAGATCATCGACATGGTTTTAAAGTATAAGAGGTGATAGTGGCCACTCAAGGTTGTAAGTCTAGAATAATTGGGATACATTCACTCTCTCTTCAGAGGCAAACAATTATATCTCATTTTTCTTGAGTAGAATTAAGCTTAGCTCTTAGCTTGTGCTAGAGCACTCTAGATTTAGGTTCGAGGTGCCTTGTTTCTCTCTTGCTACAAGTACAATTTCTCACCTCTTAAGCATTTTCATAATCTTATGTTGTTGGAATGAGTCCTAACTTTCTAATAAAATTTTAACTTGACAAAAACAAATTCTTCTCCTCAAAAGCATAAAGCCTCATCATAAGTAGATTAGAGTATATACCAGGCTTCTTATTATCTTGGACACTCCCTACTTTAAATTTTATGGAATCCATAAATAAGTCTTCCCATTTAAACTCTTTCCATTTGATTTTCAAAAATGACCAATTCTTTGATAGTAGCCTTGAAATCTTTGGAGACATTTATTGACTACTTTAATCAAGAATGTTCTTAAGAAACTTTCATTTCTAGGATATAATTAAATGTGGGGCTTTTCTCCATAAAAACTAAAGAACCTAGCTTAAAATAAACCATGATTTACTCTATCCATGTAAAATAAGGAAAAGATCTGGTATATAAATATCATAGTCCTTATTAGGTGATTGAGTTCATTGTAGTGATGTTTCAATATTTTGAGATAGTACATTATACCTAAATGTCACATTGATCACTTGATAAGTATCTTCTAAGATTTGTGTGGTGTTCTTATGACTCAAATTAAAACACCACACCTATCTCCGACTTTTATGTACTTATATCTTTAGAGGCCAACTAACACCACCTAATCATATTTTAAATTCATGATATCAAGTCCTATGAATGCAAGATGGCTAAGTTGTTGTCTTTTTTAGAAAGGAATCTAAGAATCTCACTCACTCCTAAGTAAGATCATGTAGGATATGAACTGCATCTTGACATTTTTCAAATTTTAAGTATTTAGATTTATGATTCATCTAAGGTCTTGAGTATGCAATTTATGCCTACATGTCATGCAATTAGAAATGGTTATGGGTCAAATTATTAAGAGAAGGCAAGCTTCTCCAAGAAGGTGGTCATCCTCACAAGTCAAATGCCATGTGTAATGGGAAAAGTGCCCATTTCAAGAATTCATAGAAATATGATTGCATGATTTTCAAGACTTAAATTATTTTTAATTAATTTAAATTATTTCCTAAGGCTTTGCTTTATGTGAGTTTTCAATTTTCTTTATTTTTTTCAATTATTTAGATTTAGATTGGGTAGAAAATTAAATTTTTCTAAGAGCCTAATCATCCATGCATCATGGAAATGACACAAAAAAAAACTTAGAAAAGTAGATTGATTATATTGCACACCTAAAATAAATCAAACTAATTTAATTTAAGAAAAAGGCTTATCGGATGGGTTATTGTACACCCCATAAGAAAAGGCAAACAGAAGCCAAGCTCTACATCTGCCTAGAACTATAAGTCTAGATCTATGGGTCTTATTTCCGTGATAGTCTCTTTCTTTGGGGACATCCATTGGGCTTCGTGGGAACCCCACTATCTTCTAGTAGGGTCAACTTTTTCAAATCCTAGACTCCATACATCCCACCTAATTCTAAGCTTGAATTTACATTTTAAATTCAAAAATAACTCTTAAGCTCTACAAAATAAATGCTAGCAAAATACAAATAGCACACAATAGTTATATTTTATAAACATATGAGCATAACATTAACTACTTCTGAGCCCACTCTATGGGCTATGCTTAAAGACTTAAGCACATTTGCAAGAAAATAATATGATCTTTTAATTATAATAAAATCCTCAAACCATGGTTGAACACTCTTCAAACTATATCTAAATGATCTTTAATAAATGGATGTACTAAAATGAACAATCATTGAACCATGATAGAATACATATTTGAACAATGTTTGAATAATGATTATATCTTGAACAAATCATCTTTGAATCATACCGATGAGTAAAAAAATGTTTAACACCACTCAAAGTTTAGAAATTTTTTGTTTGGATGATCAAATGCGTCATTAAGGAATAAACATATTATCTCTAAAGATAAACATGCTATCCTACAATGAATTCAATCATTTAATAAAAGACTCCTAAGGTTAATGGGTTTTCTATATACCCAATTTTTCCTTTGAACTACATGGAAGGTAGAATAGGGTTTATTTTAAATTGGGTTCATGGTTCCCTATAGAGGCAATCCCCATAGTTAATTACATCTTAAAAGGTTCTCTTCTTAAGAATACCCTCAATTAAAGAAATAAGTCATTATTTCTAATGAATTCTAAGTTGGTTTTCAAAGGATTGATTTTAAAATTTTAATGATTGGTCCAAAGTGGAGAGAGTTATTTTGGAGGCCAAATGGGATGAAGTAGGAAATGCTTATGATACTAGGATACCTAGTAGGCTCTTCAACTATCCTATCATTGGGCTTTAAATTTTGGAATTTTATTTAGATTTTAAATTAATATTTTCTTAGAAGTCTAAGGCATAAATTCTAGCGCATAAGACTACGAAAAAAGGTTGAAGACTTACTAAGGAGATTGCTTAACCTAAGTCTACAGTGCTTCAAACATTTTAGATGCTTGACCTAGTTTTATTTTGAGAATTATTGGTCATTTCTCTCACTTGAGGGAACTAATCTATCTCGACTCTTTTGGAATTATAACCACGGAAGGGTCAAATAACACCACCTATGCATATTTTAAATCCAAGATGCCAAGTCTTATGAATGCAAAATAGGTGGGTTGTTGTCTTTTAAAAGGAATCTAAGAATCTTAGACTCACTCCCTAATCCTTAGGATCATGTAGGGTATGAAATGCATATAACTAATACACATTTTTTTTAGATGTTTAAGTATTTTGATTTATGATTCATTTGAGGTATTGGGTATAGAATTTATGCCTACATGCCATGCAATTATAAATTATTATAGGCCAAATCATTAAGAGAAGGTAGGCTTCCCAACATGAAGGTCATCCTCACAGTCGATTCGATGTGCAATAGGAGAAGTGTCCATTCAAGGAAAATATGATTTCATGGTTTTATGACCTAATTATTTCTAATTGATTTTATATATTTTTCTAAAGCTTTAATTTATGTGAAGTTTCATATTTTCTTTATTTTGTTTCAGCTATTTAGATTTAGAATGGATAGAAATTTTAATTTTCTAAGAGCCTAATCTGTGCATCTATCACAGAAATCACAACATAAAAAAAACCTAGAAAAATAAGTTGATTCTATTACGCACCCAAAATAAATCAAACTAATTTAATTTAAGAAATAGGCCAATGTTGTTGGGTTTGTTGTACACCCAATAGAAAAAGATAAACCGGTATGAGCTCGTCTTACCAACTTGGCCTAGAACTATATCTAGATCTTTGGGTCTTCATTCCATGATAGTCTCCTTCTTCATGGACATCCATTGCTTCATAGAAGACCACTTCACCATCTCCGGTAGGTCGTCCCTAATCCTAGGCCCCATAAATCCTAACCAAATTGTAAGCTCAATTTACATTTTAAATTCAAAAATATATCATATGCCTTGCAAAACATATGTGAAGAAAATAAAAATGGCATACAATAGTTATATTTCAAAAACATAAGAGCATAGGACTTAAGAACACTTGCAAGAAAATAATATTTTAATTTTAATTCGATATCATTAGTTGCTTGCCAAGCCCATCTATAGGCTATACTTAGGACTTAAGCAACTACAAGAAAACAACATTTTAATTTTATTTATGATAGTAGTCCTTTCTAACATAGCTCTAAAGACAATGTTAGTTCTAAAAGAAAGTCTTATCATCTATTCGATAGACAAACAATCTTAGACATGCAAGTATAAAATAGTACACCATGAAGACATGTGAAACAAATGACACCATAAATAATAATTAAAAGAAATCATAGAATGACCTAACCTAAGTTTGGTCATGACCTAATGATTTGTGAGTGAAAAAATAGACTTGTGTGGCAAGACTTTTCTAGGCCATGTCAATTTAAGTTTCAATTTGTTTTGAGTTTGTTTGAATTTTACCTGGATGGTCTCAATTCAAATGATTTAATAATTTGTATTCATTTTTTTCACTTTTATTTTGTTAAAGTGAAGTTTAAGTTTTCAAAATGAAGAGTAGAATATATTTCACTTTTGGGTGGAACCCACTTTATTCAACATCCTAACCCCAATAGAATGAAATCATCATCCTAAGATAAAGATCCATCCCAAAGGCCCAACTATGATCTTTAAGTATCTTAAATAATCCTCTTAATTTCATTTAGTTGATTAAGGTTTGAATTTAACGGATTTTAGAATAATGTTTCAATTCTTGTCTTTAGAATTTGATTCGCATTTCATTCTTTTTTAATTTAATTTAATTGTCATTCTTGACTTAGTTTATTTTCAATTTGGTTTAAATTAAATTATTTCATTTGAGTTAGTTTATTTCAATTATTTCATTAATGTTTTAGTTTAGGTTTTATTGAATTATGTTCATTTTATTTGGTTTAATTTTATGTTAACCTAAGGCACTTAGGTTAATGTTTGAATTCATTCTTAGGTTAGAGTGATTTAAGGTTTCATTGGTTTGTTTGATTATGTTTTAGCTCAATTAAACTTAATTTGCATTATTAATTAGTATGGAAATGATTAATTTCTTTTAGGATGTTGGAGAAAAAGTTTTTTAATGTTTGATGAAAATTAGTTCATTATTTATGATTTTATAAATTTATTAATTTATTTTATCTCCCAAAGGTCAATTGGGTTTGAAATTTTAATGGCAATGGAATTTCATGCGAGTTTCATATTTTCAAATCTTCATCTTGATTAGATTTAAAATTAGGGTGTAATTAAGGTTTTAATTATTTCATTATTAAAATCAAATTTTAATGGCACATTTCATGCCGGTTCATATTTTGATTGGGGATTTCCTTTTTCATTCATTCCTCTCTAAAAGTTGTTTCCAAAGAGAGTTCGCTTATACTTTTTTGAAAATTTTGGTTGATTTATGGCAATTTAATTAAGTTCTAGTTAATTATTTAAATTTTTAATTCAATTAATTACTTAATTAAGCCATTTCATGATTTATTAATTTTTAATGAGTTCCATTGGAGCTTTTAAGTTCATTAGGGTATGTTAAGTTGATTTAAGATTATTTAATCCATTTTGATTTTTATTTCATTTTATATTAATTTATTTAATTAAAATTGAGGTTTAGATTTGAAATTTAATATCTCATGAATTACATTGAAATAATACATGAAAAGTTTTCCTCATGTGTGTTTTAACCTCAAATTTATTTTCTCAAAGTTTCATTTTAATTAGATTAATAGTTTGTGTCTAATTAGGTTTTAATTGATTTCATTCAAACCCAAATTAAGGCTAAAATATCCAAAATTAATTAGGTATTTTAATTTTAATGGATTCCTCTCATTAAGATGGATCCATAGAGCCTAACTTTTATATTTAATTTTGTATGATTTTTAATGATTTCTTTCAAATAAAAGGAGATTTATCATTTTAAAGGCGACATGGTGCCTTCGCATGTGGTGCGTGACATTAGACCATACAGATCTGGTGTTGGCGAGCGTGCCATGCGGGATGAATCTCGACGATCGATCGAAGATCGACAGCTATATTCATTGATCCCTTTAATTAATCAAATTGTTGGCTAGATCTCGATCATCTATTTCAAATAGAAGGATCGGATGGAGATCATCTCCCGCGTCTCGGCAGAGATGGATTTCATCCATCAATTTTGCTGAATTTTTTTATGATCATCGCAAATGTCAACTCAATTTTAATTACAAAATGATTTGAACCAATCTATATGGTTTGATTCTCATGGGATCAAAGTTCCTTCACAAAGGACCAAAATTGAATGCCTAGGAGGTCGATGGTGGAGCGTAACTCAATTTGCAATCATTAAAGGTGGGATCGACTCCAATAGCTTCACCTTGATGTGAGGATTCCATGGATGCAATTTGGTGGCCTTCCTCCTCGTGGATCACTTCCTGACCAAGCTCGGCTTAGATCTTGGGTTGGTAGTTTTTGACTTGCTATGAGGAGTTGAGGTGGCATTGGTTTGAGGTCACCTCAACTGAATATTTTGGATTATTCAATTAGAGGTGTGAGACTCTCCAATGTATTTTACCATTAAACGAGGCTCAATGGCGAATTTGCTCATTTTCTAACATGTGGGTGGCAAGGGGGGGGGATCTATCTATTTCTTCAACTCCTCCTTTGGTGAGTAATTTGAGAAAGAAAGGGGAGGGAAAGTTGCCTCGCCTCTTTCCATACATGGCGAGAACCATGTTGTGCCTTCTTGGTGGCGTGGCCGGATTTACTGGCAAGCAGGAGGAGGAATTTGCTAAGTTTTCCTTCTTTGGGCCAGCCATTAGATGCCTTAGCTTTCTTCTTCCTCTTTTCTTGCTTGTGTCTGGAGGAAGCAAAATTCCATTTGGTTTGAGGGTTGATCCCTCATTTTTTTTTTCCCTTGGAACCATTCTCCCAAGAGGTGGTCAAGGGTCCAAGTTTACTTGGATAAAGTCCAAGTAATTTTAATGTTGGAATAAGGAGGAATCCTTGGTCAAAGATTTCCTCATTTCCTTTGGCTTCATTTTCTTGTGCTTTTGGTATCACTATTAAAGCCTTTAGGTTAATATGTGGCTACCCAAATCAAACTCAATATGAGTTTGAGGTCAAGAATCCATTTAGATTGGATTAGAAATTTGAATCCAATCAAAACATTTAGATTCAAAGTATTTTATTTTTGATTCAATTCTTTTAATTTTAGTTTAATCATCTTTAATTTATGATTGATGAAGTTTTAATTTAATTAATTCATTTAAATTTTAATTAATTTTTTGTTTATTTTCATTTCAACCCATTTAAACCTAAATGGGTTAAGTTTGATTCCAATTGGGTTCAAATGACCAATTTGATTCAATTGGATTGGGTTTGAACTCCAATCATACTTGATCATATGTGTGAGATGATTTGGAGTGATTGATTTCATTTAGTTTCAATTGATTTCAATTTGAACCCATTTGACCCTAAAGTGGGCTTAATGGGTTAAGTTTGTGTTTCATTTGTGTGAAATGACCAATTTACCAAATTAGACCTATGATGGGTTGGATTGTGTTTGATTATCATCTCCAAATGATTTTGAGCAATCAAATTAAATTGATTTCAATTTGGCTTGGGTTTGAACCCAATTCGACCCATTTAGGTTTATTTAGACTAAGTGGTCTAATTAACCTAATTAAGGCCATTTTAAACTTCTTAAGATTTAGGATTAAACATGTTTATTTAATCATTTTGAATATTTAGAATGATTTAATTTTTATCAAATTTTTGGAGGGTTGACCTTTGACTTGGTGGGACCCACCTAAAGTCAAACCTATGCCAAATGGATTGACTAGCTTTGACTTTGGTTCAGTTTTGGATTTATTCATTTGTTTTAATTTGATTTATTTGGATTTGATTTGATTTAATCCAAAATTTGAATTTTGTATACTTAAGCCCATTAAAGTTAGATCAAACTCAATGAAGATGCACTAGGTCACTAGGTATAGTGTCCTCAACATTTAATTAGGAGGTTCGAATCTAAGATTAGGTGTCCTAATTATTTATTCCATAGGTGATATTAACCTCATCCAAAAAATGAGGTCAACATTTATAGATTTAAGTGGACATGTCAATAGAGTGGTAAAAGATTTAAAAATATTCATGGTGGCTATAGATGGAGTGACTAATGAAGAAGACAAAATCATATTAGATTTTGCTTTAGCATACAATTTGTAATTACAAATACTCTATTTAAGAAAAGGTGAACATATTATCACTTATAGAATTAGAATTAACAAACACATATTGATGATTTTCTTATATGAAAAATATATCATTTACATTGTAAAGATTATAAAGAGATGGACAAATTATCACTTATAAGAATGGACTTAGCAAACACAGATTGATTATTTTCTTATATGAAAATATGTTATTTACATTGCATATTATCATTTATAAGAATGGACTTAGTAAACACAATTGATTATTCTCTTATATGGAAAATATAACATTTAAATTGTAAAACTATAAAGTCATTTTGGGTGATAGTTTAAGCACAAGACGACTACTAGTTTTGAATTTTAAGATAAAAGGGCTAAAAAAAAAAAATAAATAGAAGCATTGCTTTAAGATCAGATGGGGCATGAAAAAGATAATAAAATTATTGTTAAAAGTAAACTACAAGATCTTGAAATTTGGAATGTTCATGAGAAAGCCAATGTTGTGTGAAAAATAATAATTGAGATTAAGTATGTTGTCTAACTATGCTTTGATAATCAAAAGAAATAGCTCATATTAATAGAAATAGTTGATGGTGGAGTCAAAATGTTTAAGAAAATATCAAAAATAAAAAAATTTGTTATAAACATTAGATTAGATAGAAAAGCTCAAATAATTGGGAATGATATAGTGGCTCATAGAAATTATAAGAAAGTAATATGTGATACAAAAATTTAGTATTTAGTGATTGATATAATAGACTAGATACTAAAGAGCTTGAGGGATATGTGTATAAGTAAGCCAAGCAAAAAACTATGAGAAGCAAATATTTAATTCAAGTGAAATGCATTAAGCATGAATATTATAAAGTTCCTTTGTTATAAGAGGATATTCAATATAGGTGGATAAGATATTTTGATATACTTTAATAAAGATCATGAGAATATAATAGACTTTAGCAATCTTAATATCTTAAATAAAAATTAAAATTAAAATTATCAAGGTTGGAGAGGCCCTAAAGAAAATCAAGTATGGAAAAATAGTAGGCCTCATGATATTCCAATAAAAGTGTTGAAATACTAATGAGATTTTAAAAAAAAATTTTACTTACTATTTTTTTAATATAATTTTAAAGACTAAAAGATCTGAAAGTGAAGAAAAGAGTTTGTTGGTTCCTACTTTTAAGAGTAAAAGTGTTGCACAAGAGTGTGCAAATTATAAAATAATTAAGTTAATGTGTCATACATGAAAATTGTGTGAGTAATTGAGAGTAATTGACCATATGTTACATAGTGATATAAAATTTCTTAAGACTAGTTTAGATTTATGTAGGTCTACTATGGATGCTATATAGAGAGATTTTATGGAAAACATAGAGAGTAAGTCATTAAGGGAGTTAATCTTGCTTATATTAAAATCATTAACGATATGTATCGGAGTTGGTTCTATTCAAACACAAAGAGGATTAACACCAAGTATTTTTCTATTTCAATTGGATTACATTAAGGATCAACTTTAATCCCATATCTTTTGCTTTAGTTGTGAATTCTCTTACTAGATATTTGCAAGAGGATGTACCTGGTGTATGTTTTATATTATGATATTTTTTGTTGATAAGACTTGAGAGAGAATTAAAGAAAAAATTGAATTATGGAGGTCAACCTTAGAGTCTAAAGGCTTTTATTTGAGTGGATCTAAAATTGAATACATGAAATGTAATTTTAGTTGTAGAATATTTAATGACAAAGTAGTGAAAAAGAGTGATCAAGTTATTAAAATAAGTGTACATTTTAGATATCTCGTTTGTTGTTCAAAGTGATGGTGATATAGATGGAGATGTTATTAGTAGAGTTCAAGTTGGATGGTTGAAGTGAAGGAATGCATTAGCCATGTTATGTGATAGGAAAGTACTATTTAGATTAAAGGGAAAATTTTATAAGATGGTGGTGAGACCCATAATGCTTTGTGGTGTAGAATGTTGGCTAATAAAAGGAAACATAATTTTATAGTGTTTCATAGATGAGGATGCTTAGGTGGATGAGTAAATACACTTAGAGAAAAATGGGAAATGAATGTATATGTTATATGGTTGGAGTAGCTTTAATGGTAGATAAGATAAGAGAGTCACCTTAGATGGTTCGGTCACATAAAATGCTTTGTCTAATGACATACAGAGTAGATGTATAGGATTTGGTCTATTTTAGAAAGGTAGAGCTAGACCAAAAAAGATTTGGTTAGGAAGTATAAAAATGACCTTAATTTATTAAGATTAAGTGAGAATATGAGACTTAATCGGACACATTGAAGAAGAAAGAAGATTCATGTAGCCGACCTCATGTAATAGGATAAAGGCTTGTTGTTATTTTTATGTGTTGACCTCATTTTTAGATGAGGTTAATATCATTTTGAAATCAATAATTAGTTCAGCTAATCTTAGACCGAGAACTTCCTAATTAAGTGTTCGTGACATTATACCTAGTGACTTAGTGCACGCCTCTAGGTTAGATCTAACATAATGAGCTTAGGTAAACTTGACCCAAAATTCAAATTTGGATTAAATCAAATCAAATACAAATAAATCAAAATGAAATCAAATTAAAATAAATAAATAAATCAAAAAAGCAAACCAAAGTCAAATCCAGTCAATCCATTTAGCATAAGTTTAACTTAGGTGGGCCCCACAAAGTCAAAGGTCAACCCACCAAAATTTGACCAAATTAAATCACTCCAAAAGATTAAATAAACATTTTTAATCACAAATCTTAAAAAATTTAAATTTATTTAAGCTTCAGTTAGGTTAATTATATCACATAGTCTAAATGAACCTAAATGGGTCATATTGGGTTCAAATCTAAATCAAATTGAAATCAATTCAATTTGACTATTCAAAATCATATGGAAATGATAATTAAACACAATCCAACCCATCATTGGGTCCAATTTGGTCAATTGGTCACTTGACTCAAATGAAATCCAAGCTTAACCCATTATGCCCACTTTGGGTCAAACGAATTCAAATTGAAATCAACTTGAAATTAAATGAAATCAATCACTCTAAATCATCTCACACATGTGATCAAGTATGATTGAGTCTAAACCAATTGAGTCCAATTGGTCATTTGAACAATTGGAATCAAACTTAATCCATTTAGGTTTAAATGGGGTAAAATCAAATAAAATCCAAAATTAATTCAAATCTAAATGTATTAATTAAATCAAAATTAAATTAATCATCAATTAAAGTTGATTAACCTCAAAATTAAAGGAGTTAAATTAAAATCAAACACTTTGAATCCAAATGTTTGGATTGGATTCAAATTTCTAATCCAAACCAAATGAATTTGGATTTGACCTCAAATTCATCTTGAGTTTGAGTTGGGTCACATATTATCCTAAAGGCTTTAGTAGTAATGCCAAAAGCAAAAGAAAATGAAACTAAAGGAAATGAGTGGAGATCTTTGACCAAGGGTAGATTCCTCCCCTTTCCATCATTAAAATTAGTTGGATTTTATCCAAGTAAACTTGGACCCTTGATAACCTCTTTGGAGAATGGTTCCAAGGGCTAAAATGAGAGGATCAACCCTCAAGACAAATGGAATTTGGTTTCCTCAGAGAAACAAGAGAAGAAGAAGAAGGAGCTAAGGAAGAGTGAAGGGGCTTCGCCAAGGAAGAGGGGGGGGGGGGGGGGGGGGGGGGGTGGAGGAGGGGATGGAAAATTCCCTGTCCCTTCCAAACTCTTATTGAAACAAGTTCATAAGGCCAAGGGAATTGAATCCACCCACCGACATTGTCACTATCGGTGGCAATCTAGCCACCTAGAAGGCACAAAACATGGTTCTCGACCATGTATGGGAAGAGGGAGGAGAGCTTCTTCCCTCCCTCTTTTCATCTTAAATCACTCACCAAGGGAAGAGATGAAGAAGACAACCCTTCCAGGCTCCTCGCCACTAGCATGCTAGAAAATGAATGAATCGATGGCCATTGAGCCTCCTTTAATGGAAAAATGAAGGGAAAGTCTCCCATCTCCAATTGAACATCCCAACACATTGTAAAGGTTGAGGCAACCTCAAATGAATCTCCACCTCATCCCTCTGCGTGAGCCAAAAATGATTGATCCGATAGAATCCGGTGAGCTTGACCAGGAGGTGATCATGGGGAGGCAAGCCACCAAGTGTCCATATTAGTCACATTGGAGGCAAAGCTATTGGAGTGCGATCATATCTCTAGTGGTCCTTTGGGAATTGAGGTACTCTACCACCCGACCTCCCCAAGCATTTAGTTTTGGTCCTTAAGGAAATTTGATCCCCATAAGGATTAAGCCACTTTCACATTGGTTGCAAATTGATCCGGTCATTTTGCAATTGAAATCGGCGAAATTCATCGACGATCACTAAAAATTTGATGATTAATTCTCTTAAAGAGATCGAATGAATGGGACCATCCAATCCTCGACGGACGGTTGAGATATGCTTAGTGTGGCATGGGCCACACGGGATCCACATGGTCGAATGCCTTCATGCCATGTATAAGGTGCCATGCCGCCCGCTATTTAAAACAAGAATCCCTTATAAATTAAATAAAAAATTTAATAAAAAATTATAAAAAATTAGAAATTCATAAAAATTAAAATATTAACCTAAAAAAATGCAAACTTGGGCTCTATGGATTCATCTTGATGAGAGAAATCCATTAAAATTAAAATTCTCAAGTAATTTTGGATATTTTGGCCTTAATTTGGGTTGAATAAAATCAATTAAACCCGATTAATCATAAAATATTAATCCAATTGAAATAAAACTTTGGGGAATTGACATTGAGGTTAAAACACATCTTATGAAAAATTTTCATGAATTAGCTCAATGTAAATCATGAGATATTAAATTTCAAATCATATTGAAATGATCGAATATGACATTAAGAAATAAAATATTGTCTCAAAAGATGGAAGTATCATCCTACAATGAACTTAATCACCTAATAAAAAATCTTAAAATTGATGGTTCTAATGTATCGAGAACTTTCCCTACCTTACATTGATGAAGTAAGGTAGAGTTTATTTTAAACTAGTTATGAGTTCTCTGTAGGGACAAGCCCTTATAGTTAATTACATCTTAGAAGACACGATCTCTTATAAAACCTTTTGATTAAAGTAGTTAAACTCATTTTTGGGTGAGGTTGATAAACACCTCTCTAGACCGAGGATTTTATTTAGGCATTAAGGCTCTCCTAAAATTAAGACACTTCTAGTGGCTAGTTGAATACCAATACTAAGCCTAGAAGACTCATTAGGCTCAATCAAAGGATTAGATCCTAACCTAGGATAGGCATGACCCACTTGCCCAAAACCCAAACAAATCACTCAAGCATAAATGATAACAACTCAAACCTAAACTAAGACCTTAATTTAAACCTAATTCAATCTTATCGTTCGATTTGGTTAGTTGACCAAATATGAACTATTTAGCTTAAAGGGGATAAATCCAAAATTAATCAAATCTATTTAAAATTAGACTTACCTAATCCCTCCTAAACCTTAATTGAACTTGATTGATGCCTAATATAAGAATAGACCCACTTTGACTTAAGTTCTCCTAAATACCCAATTTAAGTCAAAACTTATTCAATCCAAATTGGATTTAATCAAAGCTATCTATCACTCATAAATTAATGATTGATCATACTCTAACTTTCAATTAATTTCAATTAACCCAATCAAGCCAATTGAGACACTAGATCTTATTTGACCTAAAAGTTCAAATTGAGTCAAACCTTGATTCGCCCAAATTAAACCAAATCAATCACCCAATCTCATCCAAAATAATTATTGATCATGACTAATCACCTAATTGCAAACAATTAGACCTAAGTAAGCCAATTTGTCCATTTGACCCAATTTGACCTAAAGGGTTTAATTGAGCCAAAATTGATCCAACCTAAATTGGATTGAACTAATGCCTACAATCATTTTTTAAAGTGGATGATTGAATACTTTTCAATCATCAATTGAAGCCAATTTAACCAATCCAACCCAATTAACCCATTTAGCCCAATTTCTTTGAAAAATTCAAATTAAACCAAAACTTAATTTAAACCAAATCAACTTAAATCAAAACCTTCAATCATTTTTAAATGATCAATCAAATATGACTCAATCTCTTATTAAACCCAATTTGCTCAATTTGATCAAATTGGTCAACTTAATACATTTGGTTCATATGAACCCATATAAACCAACTTCAAATCTAATGGATTAAACTAAATCAATTAACTAATAAGTCCTAAACTATCATTTGAACTTAATCCAATAGTCCTTTGACCCAATTGGGTCAATTGGTCAACTTAACAAAATTAAACCCAAATTGACCTATAGGTCCAATTATACCAAACCCGATTAAACTAAATCTAAACCCAACCAAACTTAACATGACTCATCCTTAGGTCCCCTTTGACCAACCAAAGTGGACCCAACCCAAGGTGAATCTGATTTAACCCAAACCATGTGAACCAAGCCACCAATATGAGACAAAACCCAAAATAGGATGGTCCAACGCCTTTAGTGTGCACCTTAACATGCCTTTAGCTCACCCATGTTGACTAGACCTGATCCAAAGTTCTTAGGCTCCATTGACCAAAAAGAGGTCACCCTTATCTTTTCCAAACCTTGGTTCATCCACCAAACCTTATCCCTCTCACCACTAGCCACCAAACTTCTCCAAGCACTTGATGTCCACCTCACCGGTCCATTCCATTGCCACCCCCATTACACTGATTATCATGGCCTAAACTAACCTCTTTGGTTGGTTCACTAGGGAGGAGAGTATACATCTCCTCCCCATTCAAACTAAACCACACTCCTTACAACCCTAGAGCTAGTCCCCAAGTTCCTAGAGTCTCTTGAGTACTCGCCACCGATAAGGCCAACACCACCTCAAACCGAGTGCCTCCCACACCCAACTCCATCAAAACCTAACTAAAACCAATTTAAACTTTCCCACATCCTCATGAGAAAGAATGAATTGAAGCACACTGATTTGATCTCCGAATCATTTAGATCAAACTCTAATGAGAGAGATGGAGCTTGGTCTAGGGAGTGATGAGGAGGCAAGGGAGGATCTTCTCAATGTGGGTTTCACCTCTTTAAGGAGAAGCTACCTTAGTTGATGGACCATTAGTATTTAGCTTGGGTGAGGTAATCCCTTCAAACTATAAGCATAACCCCTTAGGTGTTATTTTTTATATGAAGTGAACATCATGTTGTGTGAATCTTTTGACCTCACTTTTGGAGTGAGTTCTTAACCTCCTCTTCTCGAGTTAGGAGCCTTCTAGACACTAAGGTTTCATAAGACACTTCTAATGATTAGGATATGCCTTAGGGACTTAGGAAAATCACCTACCCAATAGCTTAAACTCAATCCATGTGCACCTTCTTAAATTCAATTCAAATCAAAATCTCAAACCAAACCTCAAATTTAATACCAAAACCAAATTCAAATCCCAAATCAAATGATTGAAGCCCATGATCAAATCCAAAATCAAAATCCATCCTAAGACTTATGATTATCTTATGGACTTAGCCTTAGCCAAAATCCCATCTAAATCAAACAAATTCAACTAATTTTTTACAAATAAATCATTCTTTCATTCATCATCTTAAACATAAATGAAATCTTCAATCATCAAACCAAATCAAAATCAACCCAAGTCAAATCCAACTTTCATTTGACTTGAAATGTTCAAATGAACCAAAACTCATTTGAACCTAAATTTCAATTGAATTTATATATCAATCCCAAATCCATATATAAACTCATCAAAATCAAACTCAAGACAAAATCAAGGTAACTAAGTCCAAATGGTTCACGACCCAAATTGATGAATTTGACCTACATGAACCAAAATCCAATCCAATCCAAATTAAAGTGAATTAAGCCAATCCAAATTTCATGAGATGATTGTTGATCACCTTAGATTGATCAATTGTCATAAATTGGGTCAAACTAAGTCAACCTAGCCTGTGACCAAGTCAACCCTTTAACCCATATGAACCCAAACTAGCCAAATTACAATCTAAGCCAAATCCATTGAAACCAATGATTCAAATCAACCCAAAATTAACATTTGAACTTAACTTGACCTTCAAATAAGCCAAACCTAACCCAATTAGCCCTCTTAAACCAAGTTGACCCGAATTGACCTAAATGGCCAAGATGGGTCAAATCAAAACCCAACCTAAATTGATTGTAACCAATATCTCAAGTTCATTACAAATTGATTATTGAACTTTACCAAAGCCATAATTGAACCCAATTTAACCAATTGGTCAACCTAACACAACTTAGCCTAAATTGACCTAAAGGATCAAATTTTCCAAAATCTAAATTAAATCTAAATTGATTTAAACTAAATCCTACAATCATTTTCACTTAACCAATTCAACTTGAACCAACACCCAACCCGAGTCATTTGGTCAAATTGATGAACGACCCATTTGACCTATATGAATCCAAATGAGCCAAAATCCAACCTAAGCCAAATTGAATGAAACCAATTGAACCAATACACTCTAAAGGGTCATTTGAACTTGACCTAACACTTAGTTTGACCAAATTTGACCAATTGATTAACCTAAATAATTTTGACCCAATTTGACCCAAATGGGTTAAATTTAGATAAATTGAACCAAATGAACTCTAAATGACATGAAATTTGGTCCAACTCACTTTTGACTCATTTCAAATATGTCCAAATAAAATTCAATGTTAAATGCCTACTCTACCCTTGGGCAAGGGTGTCACATAAGACAAAACATTCATGTAAATGATCATTTCTCTTCCTTGTCCACTTGACACTCATCTATTGGTCCACCTAGGCTCCAAGCACACTAACCAACCGAGGTAATTGGGTTTGCCATGACTCATGGGAGGTGAATTCTCCTCACCTCCCCATTGGAACACTTAGCAAGCAAGGACTCCCACCCCTTGCCTTGGATGCATTCTCACACCTTCCTCTCCAAGTGAAGCCACCTGGGATGATTTCTTGCCATTCTAAACCACCCAGACAGGACATCCACTAAAGGCTAAAAATTATCATTAGAGGTGATTTTGGCCAAAACAAAAGATAAGAAAATAGAAGGCTGAAAAAATCTACTCTTGCCATCATTTCACTCCCCTAGAACTTCCAAACCAATCGAACTATTCCCACTTCATTTTGAGTGAAAACTATCAAAATCAAGTGGATTTTGATGAGGAAGTGTTAACTATTGGTGGATACATCATTCTAAAGGGTGCAAGGTCTAGATCCATTCCAAAGCTTTTATTACATTGTGAGCATGCTCGAATCATCATTACTATCCAAAACATCCCTCGTGATAATTTTCAAGAATCATAGCTAGCCTTAGGAGCTTTTATTTGTGATGATTCTTGTACAATTTTAGAATTTTCTTAGAAAATTATTGAATTCTTCATTTTATTCACCCCAATACGAATATAGAAGTTTTTTATGTGAATCGACATGAAAATGAGCCCATTTGGATGAGATTTCATTCAAATTTTACAAAATCATAAAATCCCATCGGTTTGCACTATTCTTATCGCGGCCGGAAGCGACCGTCCGATCCCGAAGAGAAAGATGGCTGCGATTTCACGATTGATCCACATGTTTTCAGCCCTCGGATCATGAGGATTTGATCTGGACCATCCGAGCCAGATCGGATGGTCCATCAAACCGCACGCCTCTCTCCCTTTCCCACTCATTTGTCGATGCGGCACCAGTGCCACGCGTGAAATCATGCAACATCGCATGGCATCGCGTTGTCATATCGCCAGCATTACTACTTGGGTTATGTAATAAATTCTAGATTTTACGCTTTTAAAAATTATTTAAATCACCTAAACTTTCAAAAATTTATAGAAAATAAAATACTTAACTAAAATTATAAATAAGGGTTTGTTGGATTTATCGCATAGAATCGAACAAACCCAAAATCCCCAAATGTCACTAAATATTTTGACCTTAATTTGAGTTTTAGTGAAAATCAAATTTCATTAATTAACCTAAAATAGATATAATAATGATTTGAAATTTTTAAAGATTGAAATTAAAAAATACAGCTACCATAAAAATTTTAAGTCAAAAGGATTTGGATTGGGAGATATTTCATTATGAAGCTCAAATAGTCTAATTTAGTTAAAATAAATTATAGACTTTATAAAAAAATTATGAAAAATCATTTAAAATCAGTCAAAACTTTGGAAAATTATAACAAATCATAGAAAAATCATAAAAATGCAAATAAAATTCATTTTGAAGGAATTTGAGAAGAATTTGTTAAAAATATTCTTAATTGATTCTAAGTAGTAATTAGAGCTTAATTAAGGTTTAATTAAAAAATTAATTACCTTGATCACTCCCTAATTGATTAATTAATTAACCCCAAATTTTTTGAGATTATTTAGGGGATGACCTGCCTCCCTAATTTTCTTTGAATTTATTGGTTAATAAGAAGAATTATCTAATTAGGCCTTAATTACTCTCTTAACTTGATTATGGGCTAATTAATCACATAAATTGTAAATTAATTAATTAATTGGGCTCACTTGTCACTACTTAGAGTGAGGAGACTTAGGGATTAAATTGGGGCCTCTTTCCTAATCTTTTCCCTAAGTCTAGTTCATTTGGAGGATAGTTAACCCATGTGGCAATTAAGTTTAATTAAGTGATTAATGATTTCATCAATTTAATTAAAATCCAAAACACATCAAAACCTAATTAATCAATTCATTGGTAGAACTTTAGGTGTTCATTAACTTAAAGACATTTAAGGAAATTATGGTTAACCCACATGTTTGGGAAAACCATAAAAGTACTTAACTAAATTTCTTAACCAAATTAACTATTAATTATGAGTTAATTGCATTAGGACCTTGCATTTCTTAGGATCATTGCAAGTTATTTTCCAATCATATCTTGTTGGCTCATAATTATTTAATTAATTACTTTAACATAACATAGGCAAGGGTTAATTAATGGATTTATTGCTTTTCATAACTTAATTAACCCATAAAATCAACTTAATCACATTCCATTAAACCAAATCAATTTACAAACATGGGAATGGGTTAAGATCACCAAATTTTCCCTCATTTCATTAAATCAAATCAAAACATAAAATGAAAGATGGCATTAACAAGATTTGGTTTTCTTTAAATGCTTTTATTTGATATGAGTCATTAGGAATTAGTTTGATTAAATGAAACATGTGTTTTATGTTTTATTATTTCTTTCCAATCATATTAAATGATGTGTGTCATGTGGTTTCATGGATTCATGTTTTCAAAATGTTTAAATTTAAATGAATTTCCTTTATGCTAAGCTTGCATGTGTTAATTAACCTATGAATATGTGTGGCTATTATCACTATTAAATCAATGTTATTTTCAAAAGTTTATAAGTCAACTATAATATTTGGTGTGATAATAGTTATAAATATTTATAAGCTTGCATGTGTCTATATTTAGAACATGTGATATGAAGTTCTCTTTCTTTGGTCTATACTGATTTACATAAAGTTTGAATGTTAACAAGTGTATAGTCCATTTGAAAAGGACATAACATTTGTTTGAATTCATTCATATTTATTTCTTTGATAGAATTTAGATAGAACTTTAGCTCACATATATAAATAATTCAATTGAATGAAATACAACTTTTTCATGATTTTCCATTCTTGTAGTCATTTGTACATTCATGTTTTAAGAATAGTGGGTATATCTACTGGAAATTCCAGATGCAAGGCTTTAAGTAGACCTAAGGAGGTCTTTACGACTCCCTAGTTTAGTAATGGTGAAGTGTCACTTAAAACTTTTATACACTTGCATGTACATTTAGTTAATGAATGAAAATCTCCTTTCAATTGAAAGAAATACAATTTTGCATGATTTTTATTCTTGTAGTCATTTGTACATTCAAGTGTATTTAAGAATAGTGGGTATATCCAGTTTGGACATTCTGGGATGCAAGTCTTTAAGTAGCCCCAAGTAGGTCTTTACCTCACTCCCTTGGTTAACAATAATGAAGTATCCACATAAAACTTTTATACACTTGTATGTGTATTTAGCTAATGAATGAAAATCTTCTTTTAACTTCATGAACTTTTGCATGTTTTTTTTATTCTTATATTCATTTGTACACTCTGTATTCAAGAATAATGGGTATATCTAGTCTGGATATTCTAGGGATGTGAGGCTTTAAGTAACCCCAAGGAGGTCTTTACCTCACTCCCCTAGTTTAGCAAATGACAAAGTATTCGCTTAAAATTTTTATACACTTGTTTGTGCATTTAGCGAATCAAGGAAAATCTCCTTCTCTACAAAATACATATATGCATCTTTCATTTAAAGTGTGCCAAAAGAAATATGTTACATGTATAGTTATACTTAGAATTAAGGCATATGCATACTACATGTGATGGAAATGAATAACTTGATATATGTCATATAATAGTAATTCAATCAAATTAGTATTAAGAAGCCTTTCATGTTGAATGTAAACATTTAAGGTGAACCTAAACTTAGGATTAATTTAAAATGGGTAATAAGCCATTCACTAAAGAGAATAAACCAATTTAATATGGTTTAGAAAGTGGCTTAGGGTAGGGATGAAAGCGCAACCTCTTTTCTTCTCTTTACAATATTTAGTTACTAAGTGTAGGTCACATGAAACCAAAGAAAACACAAATTAAGACTTGTCAATCACTTAAATCACTTAAAGTGAAACCACCCTTTAAATTGAATGTTTCTACACTTAAAAATCTTAACTCTAAAGCCTAGTTAGACAAACCACAAGCCAAATAAACACACATTAGATTAATTCACCACTTTTTTAGCCTTATGTTAGAGAATGCATGATTTGATGTATGTTTTATTTTGTGATGTATTATTTTAGAGAAGATATTAGGGTGTATATTTCATAGACTAGATGGTAGGTCATGATTAGCCTAATCATATTTTCTGGGATTGTGCTTAAAGGGCCACTTAAAATAAATATAAATGCTATCTTTGTGAGGTTACTTAAGCCCCTAAGCATAATCTAACTTAGGATAGGTGGGCTTGGTATATGTGCAGGATGCTAAGTCTAAATTATAAAGATAATTGCTTAGGTTGTATGTATGTTTAGCTAATCTCTATTTTGGTGTAGTTAGATTTACTTTTCCTATTTTAATATAATTTTGTATTAGGAATTAAGATTAGTTCAGAGGGATATGGATGAGCATTGGCTAGAAGGCTTTGTCTGGTGGCCATGTGATGTCTTTGAAGTGGAGCAAACCAAATCAAAGAAGGAGGAAGATACATGAAGACATGAAGACTTAAGACCTCCCATAGCATTTATCATTTATAAATTATAATTATTATTTCATATTTTGGGTTGTATAAGGGTAGAGCTTGGCTAGCACTTTCTCTTTTCGGGTTGTATGGTGGTATCCACTGCACCGCCTTTTATTCTTTTACGATCTATAAAATTAAAAGACATTTTGTTTAAATTGCATAATAGAAATGGTATGCTTTTTCATAATTTCTTTGTGATTGGTGTTTGATGTGTGTCCCAGATCAAATTAGGCTCTTAAGAAAAATAAATCTTTTACCCAACTACAACTCATAACTAAAGTTTTAAATAATTCACAAGCTCACAATAAAAGCTTAGGCATTAAATAAGATAATTAAAATATTTAGCAACCCCTTACCAAAATGTTGTATATTTCACATCATGCATGCATATTCTCTCTCTTAAAAAAGAGGATTTCCATCCTTGCATGATAAGGGAATGTTTGACTGTGAGGGCATCCTATTTGAGCCTCTCAATTTTTAACATACAAAGCCCAACCATAGTATAGATTGGAATGCTCACTAGGCTTCCTAGAATCAAGCATTCCCTACTCATTCCCTTTGGCTTCGAGCATAATAAGTCTTCTCCTTGAGCAATCCCATTTGATTTTCTAAACATAAAAAATTTATTGATCATCTAGCCTTGGAATCTTTGGAGACCTTAATTTCTACTTTAATTGAGAGTATTCGTAAGAGATTTCATCTCTTAAGATGCTATTAACTATGAGGGCTTGCATCCATAGGAAACTTAATGAGGCTTAAAATAAACCCTACTTTACTCTTCCATTTAAAGTAGGAGAAAAATCTCTAGTATATTCAAAGACCCATCATACCTTAAGAGTCCTTATTAGGTGATTAGGTCCATTATAAGGTGATGATTTCTATCTTTCGAGATAGTACATCATTCCTTAATGTCATACCGATCACTTAAGATTTAAGATTTATGTGGTGTCCCATATCTCAAAATAAACACCAGTAATCAAATCATAGGAAGCTCATGATAGTACCTCCCCTAAGAAAGACATCAAACAAATGGTGGAATTATAGGTGAGGGGAGTGTTGGCAAGCCCTAGTTACTCCATCCATTCTAAAGGGTCAACCCTACCTAGAGGAATTTAACACGCTTTAGTATCCCAAAGGTTTTGTGCCTCCTTCTTTCAAGATCTTTGATGGAAGTGGGAACCCTCAAGATATAGCACTTTAGAGCTAACCGTTGGAATGGCGGTGGAAGCGATGCACTTCTCTTTCGCTTATTTGATAGTAGTCTATCAAGGATTGTATTCGATTCATATGCCAAACTACCCAACAGTTTGGTAAAGATATTCCGAGTTGGAGCAACTCTTCATAAAGTGGTTTGCTAGAGCTCAACAAAGGGTAACTATGGGCGACCTCGTGGCACAAGAAAATCTAATGAGTTTCTCATTGATTATATTCTCGTAGCATAACCCGAGTAAGAAATGCAAATTGCATGTTGTCAACGACGCCATAAAAATTCTTCTTAAGAATATTCATGGCCCGATTGCTTTCATGCTCGGAGATTTACTATTAAAACCTTTGAGAAACTAATCAACAAGGCGACTAGTCGTAAGGGGAAGTCAAATGATACCTTTCCAAGACCGGTCATTCAAGCTTAAGCTACATAAAGTATATGAGAAGAAGCCGAGTAGTAGTGTCACTTGATAAGGGGAAACAACCCGGGTTCAATTTGAGAGAGCTCAAGCTCAAGAACCCCCACTTCCAACTCCTCTATCACCGCCTTAGTCATCATCGCCACCACATAATCCTTCATGGCCATTACTATCACCTCCTTAGCCATATACTTAGCAACGGTACACATATCCGCCTCCGTGTAGTTATTACCCACCTATCCTTTTGGATAAGCTAAACATGCCTTATTCATTGAAGAGGGAGGCAATCAGGGAAGATCTTTAAGAACCTCTTAAAGAAGCCTAATTTTAGCTACCTAAGCCTAAGAAGTTAGAGGAAGTGGGCAAGAGTGATGATCCTAACTTTTTCCCCTACCACCGCTTATTAGGCCATGTCTTAAAGGATTGCTTCAAATTCAAAGACGGCTTAAGCAGCCTACAAGTCGGAGCCATACTTATCCCCAAGGAATATTGTTGACCTAATTTTTAGAATGAGCTCTCAACCCCTCCATCTTAGGCATACGACTTCTCTTAGACACTATGAGTTTCCTTAGTCTTAAGATACTTCTAGTGATTAGGTGAACACTTAACCTAACCCTAAAGACTTAAAAGAATTAGTTGGAATAGGTTATGCCTAAAGGGTTTTAGAAAATTTGCCTACCCTAAAGCTTGAACCAAATCCTCACTTCCTTCTTCCAAGTCAAAACTCCAATCTCATATCAACTCCAACTCTAACTCAAACCTTGAACCAATTCAATGGATTTTTCTCAAATCATGAATCAATTCCAAATAATTGAAACCTATGATTGAAGCCATGATTGGATTATAAACTCAAAAATATTTCCTAAGTCCTTTGATTCCTTCTCATGGACTTAGCTAAGATCAAATCCAAAGCAATTCAAATTCAAGAAATTTTCTCACAACATATTTATATTCTCATTTATATTCACATATATAAATGAAATATAAATTCAAATCAATCAAATCAAATCCAAATAAAAAATCTTTCCTAAGTCACTATGATTCTATCTTATGGACTTAGCCTAAATCAAATCAAAATCAATTCAAATTCAAGGAATTTTCTCAAAACCCATTTATATTCTCATTTATATTCACAAATATAAATGAATTATAAATTCTAATATCCAAACTAAATCCAAAAATCAAATCCAAATTCAATCGAAATTCAACCTAAGCCTTTCAAGTCAAATTCTTGAACTTAGATAAATTAAATTCAAATCAAGCCAAACCCTTGATTTTTCTTCATGATTCAATCAATCCTACAATCATGAATCCAAATATAAATATAAACTTTAAACATCAAACCAAAAATCAATCCAAAACTCAAACCCAAATTCAACCAAAATTCTACCTAAGTCTTTCAAGTCAAATTCTTGAACTTAGCTAAATCAAATTCAAATCAAGCCAAACCCTTGATTTTTCTTAATGATTCAATAAATCCTTCAATCATGAAACCAAATATAAACATAAACTTAAATCTCCAAACCAAAACAAAATTCAAAAAATCAAACCCAAGTCAAACTCATGTTCACCCTTTGAACTTGAAATTGTCAAATGAATCAAAACCCTTGACTCCAAATCACTTGCAAATGGATTTATATTTCAATCATAAGTCAATATGTGAGTTCAACCAAACTTGATTCAAGCCTTCATCAAATCAATTGACCCACTTAGGCTCGCTTGACCCAAAGTGACCTAAAGTATTCCTTATAAGCCAAATTCTAATCCTACCCAAATTGGATTGAGCTAAGCCCACCTAAGCCACACCTTGTGAGCAAGAATCATCAATGATGAATCACTCAAATTTGGTCAAACTAAGTCAAACCTAAGCCAAGTCAACACTTAGCCAAACTAGCCTAAATCCACCATAGGTAAAATTGATTGAAACCATTGATCAAAACTCATTCATGATCAATGTTTGAACTGACCAAGTCATCATTTGAGCTAACCTAACCCGATTGGCCACTTGACCCAAGTTGACCCAATTTGACCTAAAAGTCAAACTATGTCAAAACTTGATCTAAGCCAAATTGATTGAAACTAATGGGTCAAGTTCATACCAAATCACTTATTGAACTTGACCAAAGCCCTAATTGGCCAACTAGACAACCTAGCCCAATTTTTTGAACCCAATTTGACCTAAAAGATCAAATTGAGCCAAAATTAAATTAAACTAAAATTGATTAGAAATAATGATACCAATACATTTCATATGGCCAATGAAGCCTAAACCAACCCATGAACCCAAATAGGTCAATGGTCAAGTCAATTGATCCATTTGACCTCAATGAAATCAAATGAACAAAATCAAATTGAACCAAACCAATGATGTTAAAACATTTTAAATGGTCATATGAACTTGACCCAACCCTTGGTTTGAAACCAATTGGTCAACTTGACCAAGTTGACCCATTTTGACCTAAGTGGGTCAACATGAGCTAAATCATATCAAACCAACTCCAAATTCATTGAAACTTGGCCCAACCCATTTTTCAATCATAACAAACATATTCAAATTGAAATCTAAGCTAAATGACCATTTTACCCCTAGTCCATAGGGTAACCCAAAATCAAAACCATTTGGAATTTGGTCAATTCCTTTTCATGGACACTTGACATCCTCTTAGTGGACCAAATGGTCACTTATGAGGATGGTGCACATGACCCAATGGATTTGGGTTAGCCAAACCCAACTCAATGGCCAAATCGACCACTCGTTAGGAATTGAGCACATGGGATCCCTCCTCCACTCAATTAAAGCACATGGGAGCTTCACTACTCTCGCACACCTAAAATTGAACCTTGTGCAAGCCCTAACAAACTCATCCATGGTCAATTGATCAAAATGGAAAAAGGAAGCTAGACCATATGATTCACCTAGGGAGATATACTCCCCTAATTCCACTGATTCCAACACTCATACCGATTAAACTTAGGGAACTCAAAGATAGCCCCAAGGTCCTCCGAGCTCTATCGATTTCCATTTCTCCTCTTCTCGATTTCTTCAAGCCAAAAATAGGGAGCTCCACCATTTTTCCATCTCACTCAATACTTAATATCAAGCCAATTCCTCTTACAAGCTTCAGAGGACTCAATCGAAGCTTTCCTAAAGTTTAATCAAATTTCTCAAGGCACGGAGAGGGAGCTAGACCAAGGCAACCCAATTGAAGAGGAGCTTGGTCCATAAGAAGATCCACTTCATCTAAAAGCTTGAAACTTTCAATAGAGCTTGCCTCCACTAGACAAAGCTACCTCAATGGATTCAAGCACCTGGTGATAGCCACATGAGGTATGCCTTCAACCTAAGCTTAAAATAGAGAGTGTGTGGTCCTTCATGAAGGAAAGTTTCATCCCAAGTGAAATGGACCGTTAGATCTTCATCCCCTTGTATGATGATGGTGTGGGTTGAGTTTGAGCTCAATCGAGCTCAATCGAGCTCGGATCATGCCATGGAACATGACGGCCATCTCCGCAGGAAGCTCAAGGACGGATCATGGGTCATCCATCCGCATTTTGGATGGACGCCATGATCTAGAGGTGTAGGATCCTCTTATTTATCCTATTAATACCACGAGCTTGATTCAACCCGCGATCTTTGATCGATAGGAGGAGAAAGCGCATAGCACCACTAATGTGGCACCGCGATAACTTAAGTGATGAATCCCACTCACCTAAAAGCACGCCACGCCGCGTCCACGGTGCCAACGAGATTAGTCATTTTAATTAGACTATTTAATTAATTGATAATCATGTAAACTTCAAAATATCATAACTAAATGTAGAAAAATCAAAAAATGCAAAGTAAAAAAGCATTATGAAGATAATTCAAAGGAATAATCTAAAATTACTTTCAATTGATTTTGAACAGTGATATTTTCTAAATTAGGTTTTATTGGTAAAGTAATTATATTAATTACTCCCTAATTATTCCACCGATTAATTCCAAACTTCCTATGGTTGATTAATAGGATGACCCTATCTCTCTCATGATTTTCTTAGAATTTATTAATGGTTTAATTAGGATAATTGCTTGGTTCATTCCTAAGTACTCTCTTAATCAATTAAATGATTAATTAACTTTTAAATAGTGATAATTCCACTAATTAATTTTAATAATTACCATAGAATAGTGAGTGGACTTAGGGAATGAGATTAGGAGTTCTTTCCCGTATCTTTGTCCCTAAGTTTATTTCATTTGGATTAAAATCTAATCTAAAAACTAATTAAATTAATCACTAATATAAACACTTAATTAGTCACAATTTTAAAATCAAAACATTCCATAACTTAACCAATTCATCTTAGGTAGATGCTTAGGTGTTCAATAACCTAAGTAGCTTAAGGAAATCAAAATCCAACTCACATGTGTGAAAGGGTTATGAAAGTACTTAAATTAAACCCTTTAGCTTAATTAACCACTAATTGTGAGCCAATTGCATTAGGCCCCTTTCTTTCCTAAGTGCATTGCTAATTTAAATTCCTTGTGTGGTTTTTTGTCAAATAATGGCTCATAATTATTTGATTAAATATGCTAAAGTGGTGTATATAAGGGGTAATTAATACACTTAATTCACACCTTAACCTAATCAAAGCATAAAATTGATCTAATAACCTAAAACTAAACTAAAACATCATACACATGTGGGAATGGGTTAGGACTAGCAAACCTTCTCACATTTCTCAAATTGAAATCAAACTCAAAAAAATCAAACTTTTCTTAAACCAAATTTGATTTACTTTAAATAATATTTTTCCATAGGATTATTTTAGGAATTAATTAGGTGAATGAACTTACATGCTTTCATCACTTTACTTCTTTCCTAGCATGCTAAGTGTGTATGTCATATGAAATTCGCATTCATGCCCTTTAAAAAATCAAATTAAAAAAGAAATATTTCCTTTATGTCAAATTGCATGTTTTGGCTAAAGTAAGAATATGAAAGGCTATTATCACTATTAAATTCAAAACTATTTTCAAAATTCATAAATCAAATATCAAAACTGAACGATGCTACTTATAATTATTTATATGCTTGCATGTGAGTATAAAGATAAAGATGTGCATTGTGTAACTTTCCTTCTCTTCTCTTTATAGTTTTGAATAGATTTGCAAAGTATATAGTTCATTTGAAAAGAACATAACACTTGCTTAAATACATTCATATTCATTCCTATGCTATTAATTAAGAAGGGTATTCACACTTACACATGTAAATTGTATAAACAAATTAAACAAATAAACATAAACTTTTGCATCTTTCTATTTCCATGCATTTCTTTCACATGCATATGTATTTAAGGAAAGTGGTATATTAGTCTAGACAACCTGAGGTTGTAAAGCTTTAAGTAGCCCTAAGTAAGTACCTTACACCCCGGTGCTAATAATGGTGTTGTACTCACTTATTCCCTTCATACATATAAATGTGCATGTGAAAAATAGATAAAAGAATCACTTGCTACTTAAAAAAATCATGCATACATGAAACATTCCAAATTTCTTTAAGTAACCTCTTTTAGCATTCATCATTAAAGTGTGCTAAATACTTGCATTGCATGTATAGATATGCTTAGGATTCATTCATGTGCATGTTACACATGTTGGGAAAGAAATGAAGTGTTGTGTGTTTTGTGATAGTATTTCACTTTATTTAATCTTAAAATGTCTTTCTTTTGAATAGGTTTGTTTAGAGAAAATCTAAAGTTAGGATTAATTAAAACACATAATAAAATATTCACTAAATAAAATCAAATATGAATCTACCTTAGAAATTACTTAAGGTAGGGAAAGAGAAGTTCTCTTCTCTTTTCTCTCTTACAACTTTGAGTAATTAATTCTAGGTTCATTCAAACCAAATTAAATCATAAAATAAAATCAACCAAAGCTACTAAATCACTTAAATGAAACAAACCATATAAGTTGAACATTTTATACTTAGAAAACTTCAACTTTAAAGCCTAGCTAAGCATACCACACAAACTTTAAATGGCACACACATTAAAGTCACCATTTATAGCTTTAGGTTAGGGCTGCATGGTTTGATATTTTGCTTTATTTTGTGATGTAATGTTTTAGTTTAAATGTTAGGTATATGCGTAGATCGAATGGTAGGATGATTTAGCCTAATCATTATCATCTAGGGATTATGCTTAAGCACTATAATAAAAGTTTAACTACTTTTGTTGTGTGTGTTTCTACCCTTAAGCATAATCCAAAATAGGCTAGGTGGACTTGGTTGCCCATGTCTAGGGTGCTAAGTCCAATTTATACATATACATGCTTTGGGATTGTATGGTTTATTTAGCTAATTTCTATTTTGGTTTTAGTTAGATTTCCTTTTCACATTTTCATGTAATTTTACAATTAGATTTTGGAATGATTAGTATGGGGTATTAGGATGAACATTAGTTATAAGATTATGCCTTTTGTATCATGTGAAGCATTTGGAGCAATCACATCCTAACCATCCAAAAGAAGGAACCAAAAGAAGAAAGAAGAAAGAAGAAAGGAGAAAGAAGAAAGAAGAAATGAAGAATGAAGACCCTATAATAATGAATTCTTTCTTGATTGTAATTTAATCATTTGTAATCTGGATTATATAATAGTAGAGCTCGCTACCCAATTTATTTTCGGGTTTGTGGGATCCCACCATAAATGGCCTTTTATTCTTTTGTGCTAGCTTTATAAATTGATTGATATTTGTTTATTTTATGCATTAAGATGACATCTTTTCCTAGTTTCTTTCTTGCTTTGATGTATGGCTTGGATGACGATTAGGCTCTTAGAAAATAAATTTTCTATCCAACATAATCAATTCAAACTAAAGATAAACAACGATAACCTCATCTAAAGCTAGGCTATAAATCAAGATAAAAGAATTGAACCCCTTATGGATGTTGTATTACTTTTCTCACATCATGCCTAAAAAAGCATATTATTTTAATCTTGATTGGAGGGCTTCCACCTTGCTAGAGAACTTGGTTTGACCTCAGAGCCATGCCGAAACACACCTCCTTGTCTTCATTTGGCCCACAATCTAATTTCTCATGCATTAGGCATATGAATCCTAAAGCTGTCAAATTGATTGTCCAAAATAAAAATAAAACATATAAAAAATTGCATTCTATTTAAGTCTTTAAAATCATGCCCTACATGATCTAGTCACTTAGGGAGTGTGTTTAAGGACTTAGTCTCTTTCTAAATAAATAACACCTAGCTATCTTGCAAAAGTATTTGACTTGCCTACATGTATTTAAAATTATAGGAGGAGTTAGTTGGCGCCACCCCTAGGTTGTAAGTCCAACAATGGTTTATTCTCTCTGGAGTTAAACTAAATACCTATTTTTGCCTTAGATTTAGGTCATGCTTTTGGCCCTCATTAAGCTCCCAAGATTTAGGTTCTGAGGTTGCTACTTCTCTATGCTGAAAGCATAAATCCTCACCTCTTAGGCATTTCCATGACCTTGTCTCATGGAATTGTAAGCCTTAGATTTCTAATAAAAATTCATTTTAAATAAATCAATTCAATTTCAAAAATATGAAGCCCAACCATAGATGGATGGGATGCTTACTAGCCTCTAGTATCCTAAGCATCACCTTTATCTTCATTTGGCTTTAATAAGAACTCCCTCCTCTTGATCGATCTCACTTGATCTTCTAAAATAAACCAAATAATTGATAGTCCTACCTTTCAAAATCTTTAAAGATAACAATCATTTACCTTAATTGAGAGTATTCCTAAAACATCTTGTTCCTTAGAATGTAATTTACTATGGGGCTTGCCCATGTAAGGAACTTAACTAACCCCATTTAAAATAAACATTCTCAAGACCCATAGTCCTTAGAGTCCTTATTAAGGTGATTAGATCCATTATAGGGTGGTGACTTCTATCCTTTGAGATAGTTCACCTTTTCTCAATGTCATACCCGATCAACCTAATAAGAACATCTGGATATGCATGGTGTCCCAATAAAGGCATTTTATATTTCTATTTTTATTTATCCTCTTTTCAAAGGGGATAGATGAAGGAATAGAGATATAAATTTCACCACAAATATCTATTAGAACAACTATCCAGTTCTATCAGGTAATCTTTGGGGATACATGTGATCCTCTCAAGATAAAAGAAGGTTGGGATATTTCTTTATCCAACCCCTAAAAAAATTATTTCAAAATCAAGAAACTCCTTTTGTAGTGTCAAGGTAACTCAAACCTCCAACACCAAGGAAGGTTTGTAAGTTGCCAAAGATAACTTAAGGAAAATGGGAGCTCAAAGAATAGCGTAAACAATCCTTACTTTCCTGGATATGCCAAGAGTGTAACCACGAATCGAAGTCCTCTATTCCACCATTGATACTACCACTTCATTCACCTTCTTCTTCTAGTAGACATATTATATCTGGATAATGGTATTAAACCCTCGCTACTACTTACTTTACTTGATTTCTATCATGTAATGCCATTTAGAAAGAAATCAATGAAGAAGTTAGATTACACACACATCTTCTCTACTTTGATAGTCTTGATGATCTCATTTCAATTGAAAGCTCTCTAAGTCTAAATAATAATAATAATTACATAAATAATTTCAATCCTTTCTCTTATGATTTAAAATAATACTTTCCTTTTCTCAATCAATTGGGTTCACCCATTGAGATTGACTTGGAGTCATCTCACTGAGGGTCTCATAGGAGAAATTATAGTATGCCGAGCAGTAGGTATAACTTTCTATAAACCCGCCACATGAAGTCACCAAGTCAACCTACATAGTGGCAAAGTTCTACCTCCTGTGGTAGTACCTCGATAAGGGTAAGCAAGCCATTGGTTCTAGTGAGCAGATAGCCCTCCACAAGATGCTCTACCCATGGATATGCTTGTGGAGGACCAGTGTAGAGTGGATTACAACATCCTTGCCCACCGAGAAAGTTATCACCTAAACTAAGCATATATGACACCCTCATCTTACCCGAAGGTTGAGGGAATCTCTAATCAAGGCTCTACTTGATCCTAAGATTTGCTTAACTTCAATTGTCGCTAGAGAGGCTTATAATTCAAAGGACGCCCTAGAGTCACATTGGATGAAGATCTACTTTTAGGGATGATTAGACATAACCTCTACATCATAGTGAACATGGGCGTTTAGTTATCAAGAGTGTTGGTTGACCTAGGTGCATCACAATATTATGAGTCTAAAATCCCTTGTCTACTTGAGGATCAAAATCTCCAAACTTCGGAAAGGATGATGTTGAGAAGATTCAATGAGCAAAGCGAGGGCTTTAGGCTCCATAGTGTTGCCTTTGGAGATAGATGACAAGATTAAAGCTAGGTTTTACATTATAGACTCGATACATCCTTCAATGTTTTGCTTGGGAGACCATGGATACATAAAAATAACATGATTCCATCCTTCTATATTAGTGTATGAAGTTCACAAGAGGTGGGATCGCACTATGTCAAAGGAGATCTCAAGTCATTTACAGCTCATGATGTCTGTATATGAAGATGCTATATACCTCCCTCAAAATCAACTGTTTCTCAAACTTGGCCAAAGTTCAAAAATAAAAAAGAAAAAAAATAAGGAGAAAAGAATGAAAATGAAAAGAAAATGAGAAAGAAAGTAAAAGAGAGCGAAATATACTTGAAGGAGGAAGTGGAGCGACATTAGATTCCACTCCAGTTCATTACTCCATTCAACACGGGTAGATGACCACCTCCACCAAGTAGAGGAAAAGGAAAGTTTAGAAATAGGCCTGAGGTGGAAAGCCACTTTATTGGCCACCCAATAAGAGGTATGTCCCAGCCACTAGAGTACACTGCTATCCACATAGACTTGGAATCTAGTTCGGAGGATGAGTCTTATATGGTTAGTATGCCGCCTTGCACTTCTAGATAGTAGATCTCTTTCGAGGTGACACTTGAGTGTAATAGTGATGAAGACCGCTTCAAAGCAAAGCATGAATGTATCCAAGTCTATATGTGAAACAGCTTAGGCATCTTGGGAACCTTAGCTCTAACCCCACTTTTCTCACATAAATTTAAGGGTTTTGGTAGTTAAGGAAGCCCCTAAATCTTCCATGATGTGAAGGTGTAGAGGTTCTTTTGTGAGAATCTCAAGTCAAGTTGCGATGTAGAACTTGAGTATGATTCATATAAAGATTTAATATAATTGTCTTTGATTGGTACTGCCTTCTATTCTTAATCTAGCAAAGAAAGGATTAATCCCACACACATAGTCTAAACACATGTCGATTACTTCAAGAGGTTATGTGACAATAAATGTAGATATTCTCAATCAAGACCTCGACTAGGATTCGGTGGTGTAGTTGATAATGATGATTGCTTAATCATCACCATTAAGAATCGATAGGATCTTTTCAAATGACATTAGCTCTTATGAGGATGTGTGTTTAGAAATATCGATGATTCATATGAGTTTCAAGTCAAAGATGCATCGCTTGAGTTCAAAGAGGAGATCGATCAATTATCGATGAGCTCAAAAAAAATCAATTTAGGGACCGAAGATAATCCATGTCCCACATACATCGCCTTGTTGAATGAAACCAAACTAATGACTTAGTTTTGCTATTGATTGAGTTTAAGAACTATTTTGCATGGAGTTATGAAGAAATGTCTGCTTATCTTGACGTGTCAATCCACAAACTAGCAATAGAACCTAATTCTAACTCTATCAAGCAAGCTCCAAGATGCATGCAATTAAACATTGAACAAGATGTCATTTATGAAGTCAACAAACTAATCGATGCTAGTTTTATCGGGGAAGAAAAATACCATACCTTGTTTAACGTCATCCTAGTTAAGAAGAAGAATGACCAAATTATATGCATCAATTTTAAGGACTTAAATAAGGTATGTCCAAAAGATGAATTTTCACTACCAATCACGGAGCTAATGGTGGACATTACCTCATCTCATGTAGTTTTCTCCTTCATGGATTGCTCATCCGTTACAACTAAATAAAGATGGCCCTCAAGATGAAAGAAATGCTACTTTTTGAACCTCGATCAGAATATTTTGCTATAAGATCAAGCCTTTCGCCAAAAAATTGCTAGTGCTATATACCAGACCATGACTCAATCATCGACAAACTCATTCATCATCAAGTCAAGTTCCATGTCAAGATCTCATTATTAAAAGAAAAGAAAAGGAAGACTATATCTTTGACTTGAGAGTAATTTTGGAGTGGTTAAGATAATATAACCTCAAAATGAATCTCCTAAAGTGTGCATTTACCTTCAAAAAAATTCCTTGGGTTTGTTGTTACACCGAGAATAGAGATCGATCTAGAGAAGATCAAGGCAATCTTAGAAATGTCACCCCTAAAGTCTAACATAACTTAGATCATTCCAAAGGTAGTTGGCATATCTAAGATGCTTCATATCCAACTTATCGGGAGAAGCCAACCATTTTAGCACTTGTCAAAAGGATGCCAAGTTCAAGTGAGCGATGCCTTTGAAGACATCAAGCACCACCGATGATGCCACCAAGAGCCCTATCCTGCAAACCACTCATTCTCTACACTACGCATTAGATGACTCTCGCTTTGTTGGCCCAATCCAATGACGAGGGAAAGAGAATGCTCTATTCTTAGCTATTGTCTAATCCCTCAAGATAATTATCCATATATGAGAAGCATTTCTAGCTTTAATCTTTGCATCCCAAAAGGTAAGGCAAGATATGCCTTCTCATAAGGTGAACTTGATCTCTAGGATCAATCCACGCAATATCACATTAAACCGATGCTATCCGGACAATTTATGTGATGGTCCATGATTATGTCGCAGCTTTGATATTACTTTTATACCCTCTATCCGGTGAAAGGATGAGCACTAGTAGATTTCTCAAGAAACTCACTTCCCGACTCTAGTGATGACCTCCCGATGAACAAATCATGAATTTAGAGGACACTAGAATTCATCATTGGGAGATGTTTTGATGGTGTGGCTTCCTATCAAAGAAGAAAAGAACCACAATCTACTATTCTAAGAAAGGTGGGTAGAATAGTTCTCCTAACTCCAAACCATGATGTAATGAGATTCTCATATCACTTGTCCAATCCTTGCACCAACAATGAAGTGAATATGTGGCTTTGATTGCCTCTAGAGTTAGTAGTACGCCATGCATCCGTAACATCAAATTCTTCGAGGATTCTCAATTAGTCATCGACCAAATCAGGGTCCTACAAGGATCTAAAGCCTAAGCTTCATCACTACCACAAGTACACCATGGAGTTGTTGGCCCAAATCCTAGAGGTTATCATTTACAAGATTCATCAAGGAGAAAATGCCATACCATATGCTTTAGCCAAACTCGCCAAGGAGTTGGCATGTCCAAAGATGAGTCCATACTAATAAGGGTCCAAAATAGACAAGTCTTATCCCTTATTGATGCGAACTCATCGAGATACTCTCTTAAAGGGGAGGTTGTCATTTCCAAAAGGATGATGAGTCGATTGGAGGCAAAATTCATGAATTACCTAAATATATGCAAACTACCTTCGAGAAGTCACTAGCCGATCGTGAAGTAGAGCACTTTCCTACACTCTCATGAATAGCACCTTGTACCGACGATCCTTTGATCATATGTGGTTACGTTGTTTAGACAAACACAAAGCTCATAAGATCATGACCAAGGTACACTCAAGATTATGTGGAGCTCATCAATCCGCCCAAAGATGAAAGAGAAGATCAAAAGACTATGATATTGCGGCCATCGATGATTATAGATTGCATGGACATAGCTAGCGATGCCACCAATCTCAGTAAGTGGTCTTACATCAAGCACCCAACATTCTATATCCAACATTGGCCTCATGGCCATTCGAGTACCAACATAATGGATTTGATTGATCCTCCATCTTCCAAGGGTCATCATCTAGTTGTTATTGACTACTTTTTCAAGTGGACGTGATTCCACTTAGAGATCACAACTCAAAGATTCGTGAACCACATCATATATAGGTTAGAGGTACCTCAATGAATTATATATGATAATAGTACGCATTCAAGAGCACCAAGATTAATAGCTTCTGAGACACAACATAGATTGGAGAGACTCTACCATCTACTACCTAAGGGCAAATGGCTTCAAGCTTTCAATAAAACTCTCATCTATTGAAGAAAATACTGATAATAAATGATAGTGGCATGAGTAGTTAATTGAAGCCTTGTGGGTGTACTACACCACATATAGAACTCTAACTCGCCTACTCCTTTCTCCTTAGTGTATGGGTCCAAAGCTATTCTACCTTTAGAAGTCCAACTCTTATCGCTAAGGATAGTTATGGGTAGAAGATCACAATAGAGTAGAACGCCAAGTTGCTTAGAAGAGCTCAAGGTTTGGAGGATACGAAATGCCGTAACCTCGAAGCATGTGAGCCAACATGATTCAAGCTCATAAAAGTTGGTTCGTCAGAGATATTTTCAAGTATGAGAGCTTATTTTAGGAGATCAATTATTGTCGTCATATGATGGGAGGCAAGTTTGACCCACTTGGGTAGGCCCTTTTACTATTGAAAAGGCCTACCAAGGAGGATCATATCGCTTGATCAACCATAAAGGAGAGCTGATGCTTCTAATCAATGGGCTTTATTTAAAGAAATACTATCCTTAAAATCATGTTGTAAAAATAAGTATCATCAATAAAAATTCTATCTTTCCATTCATCAAATCTTCCTTCATTTGAAGCATTATTTGTTTGTTTGTGAATCCACCATGATGTGTTTAAGATAGGTGTAAGAGAACCCGCATCCTATCCTCCATCAACACAAATATAAACTACATAATTCTCCAGTTATTAGCATAAGTGTAAGAGAACCCAAGAGGCATCCTATTTTAACTAGCTCAACTAAGTTAGGTGTAATAGAACAGCAACATCCTTTCATATTGAGTTTCCATTGCCCTGGCACCATTTCATCCATCCTTCATGTGTTTAGGTTAGGTGTAAGAGAACCCAGTGGCATCCTATCCTTCTTTAACACAACACAAGCATAAAAATCACACAAACACAAAACAAATACACATCATTTATCTCGCTATTTTGATGTGGGATAAAGCCCCGTGACACTCACTCATTAGTCGCTCTAGTGGCGTGTTACACTGTTAAGGCCACCCCTGGTCTTCTTATTTTGGAGGATATAAGTTTGCTACACTTTCTTGCCATACTTGACCACTACAAATCGATGAGTGCCTTGTCGATGGTACCCACTGTAGGGTAAGCTACCATCATGTTGGCTTTGTTTAAGAGGATGTAAGTCTGTTATGCCTTCTTCTTAAACTAGCCATCGTGAACTGAATTGGTCGAGTAGAGGATTAGGGTAAGTCCCCTAGTGGCTCTTTTCCTCTTGACTACTTCAAGTCTAGGTCCGCTCTTTCTTTATGACTCTACTTAGTAGTCGCCTTAGATTGGGTTGATCTTGCACCATCAATGGGTCACCCCTGAGCTGATCCCTACTTTAGAATATGTAATTCTGTTATTCTTTCTTCCAAAGTATAGCGTAAAATTGATGGGCCCCTAGGTCCAATAGCACACCAAAGACAGACTATCTCCAATCGCCCACTTTAGGAGATGTAAGTCTATAAACCACCCCGTAGTTGGAGAGTTTGTTGTGGATGCATAGATTCTCCCTTGATCTAGTAATTTTGATATAGATCAAGGCCCTTGTGCCCCCTTCTGTGTAGTTCCTCATAAACCAATTGTGCCCATGATAACAAACAAATAAAACATAAATTAGCTTGTAGGAATTAAAGCCCACGAATTTTCCAAGCGTGCATCCTATTGGGAAACTACATATAGGAATTGCCCGACTACTTGAGTTAAGATAAGTCCCCGTGGCACTCTCTCCGTAGTAGCCCTCGTTCAATATGTTCGCCACCAACAGTTACCTCGACGGTCATCCTTGCTTTCAAAGATGTAAGTCTACTATACATTCTTTCTAGACGACTGTAAATCGACAGACCTAGGTCAAGTTTGATATATTGTGCATCCAATAGTCACCCTAGCAACTATTCTTTGCTTTAGAGATGTAAGTTCACGCTTTCTCAAAGTAGCTTGCAAATTGAAAGGCACCCCTTAGGTTGGATACTCCTACCCTTCCCGGTGAGACTACCCCTTTAGATCGATAAATTTGAGATAGGTCAAGGCTAACATAGCCCCTTCTCGGTGGTATCGCAAACCAATGAGATCCATCAAATGAAATTAAAAGAAATTAATCTTGACTACTTTTAAATTGATATAAGTCCTTTAGCGGCATTCACTTGGCCACCCTTAGGTTGATCTGTGCCATCAATGATTCAACCCGTGGTTGATCCCCGCTTTGGAAGATGTAAGTGGTACGCTTTTTCCTATGCCTGCTCCACACCGAAAGGCAACCCCTTAGGTCGGATAGTCTTACCATGTGGTGGTAGACTACCCTTTTGGAACGATAAATGAGATAGTCGAGGACATAGCCCCTTTCAAGCGTCCATCACAATCGCAGTGGTCCATCTAATCTAAAATTTAAAATTTGAAATAAATCAAACCAACCTCCCAAGTTGAGTCAAATTAAACATATCAACACACCAAATTCTCATCCCTAAGATTCCTCCTTATTCCCTTGACATAAACCTCTCACATGTCATGCCCAATGCATGTGTGATCCCTTAGTAAGTCTCCTCCATATCCTTGATATGGAGTTCTTATCAAATTCCTTCTTTGCTCTCTTATGCCCTTAGCATGAGTTGAGTTGTGTTGCACTAAAATCATGATTCTCTACCTCGGGTTTATGTATAAATCATTTCCATTAGTGTTTGCAATATTTTGGATGTTGTTGATCATTTCCAATGCCAATACGCAAGTGCCTCGCTGCCACACCACACCTATTGGGCACCCTTTATTGACGACTTTTGGAGTGAGTTCTCAACCTCTTCTTCTTAGACTTAGGAGACTTTTAACACTAAGGTTTTCTTAGTCATAAAGACACTTCTAATGATTAGGTGAACACTTAACCTAAGCCTAGAGACTTTAATCAGAATTAAGTCATGCCTTGGGACTTAGAAAATCACCTACCCTATAGCCTAAACCCAATCCGTGTCACTTTCTTAAATTCAATTCAAATCCAAATCTTAAACCAAATCTCAAACTCAATACTAAAACCAAATTCAAATCTTAAATCAAATGATTGAAGCCCATGATCGAATCCAAAATTAAAATTCTTCCTAAGCCCGTGATTTATCTTATACTTAGCCCCACCAAAATCCTATCTAAATTAGACCAAATTTAATTGATTTTCTCACAAATAAATCGACTATCAATCACCATCCAAAACATAAATGAAATCTATAATCATCAAGCCAAATCAAAATTAACCCAAGTCAAACCCTTTAGCTTGATTAAAATGTTCAAATGAACCAAAACTCATTTGAACCCAAACTAATCAATTGAATTTATATATCAATCACAAATCCATATATAAATTTAACTAAATCAAACTCAACCCAAAATCATCCCAACTAAATCCAACCGGTTCACTTGACCCAAAGTGGTCGTTGACCTACATGAACCAAATCCAATCCAATCCAAATCAAAGTGAATTAAGCTAATCCAAACTTTATGACATGATTGTTGATCTCCTTAGATTGATCAATTATCATAAATTAGGTCAAACTAAGTCAACCTATCCTATTTATCAAATTAACCCTTAACCCATATGAACCCAAACTAGCCAAATAAAACCTAAGCGAATCCATTGAAACTAATGATTCAAATCAATCCAAAATCAATAATTGAACATAACTTGACCTTCAATTGAGTCAAACTAGCCCAATTGGGCATCTTAACTCAAGTTGACTCAAATTGACCTAAATGACCAAGATGGGTCAAATCAAAATCCAATCCAAATTGATTGCAACCAATGGCTCAAGTTCATTTCAAACTCATAATTGAACTTGACCAAAGCCATAATTGAGCCCAATTTGACCAATTGGTCAACCTAACTCCAACTTAGCCTAAATTGAACTAAAGGATCAAATTAGCCAAAATATAAACTAAATCCAAATTGATTCTAACCAAAGCCTACAATCATTTTCAATTAACCAATTGAACTTGAACCAACACCCAACCCAACCAATTTGGCCAATTTTATCAAATTGGTCAACTTGACCTATTTGACCTATATGAATCCAAACGAGCCAAAATCCAACTTAGGCCAAATCTATTGAAACCAATTGAACTAATGCACTCCAAATGGTCATTTGAACTTGACCCAACACTTGGTTTGACCTAATTTGACCAATTTGTTAACCTAACTCATTTTGACCCAATTTGACCCAAGGATCAAATTGAGTCAAAATGAAACAAATGAACTCAAATGACATGACATTTGGTCCAACTCACTTTTGACTCATTTCAAATCTTCCCAAATAAAATATAATGCCAAATAACCACTCTACCCTTGTGTCACATAAGATAAAACACCCATATAAATGGTATTTTATCTTCCTTCCTAGCCATCATCCATCCATTGGTCCACCCACCAACATGACCCACGATGTGGGTCACCCATGACTCATGAGACACCTCACCTCCCCATTGGAACACTTGACAAGTAAGGACTCCCACTCCCCTTGCTTTGCATTCTCACACCTTCCTCCACTCAAGTGAAGTCACCAGGATGATTACCTATCGCTCCCAACCACCCCAAGCCATAGGACATCCACTAGGGGCCAAAAATCTCCTAAAAGCCTGAAAACTTCTCTCTTACCATCATTTTACTCCCTAGAGCTCCCAAACCACACACTAACCATTCCAACTTCATTTTGGAGTGAAAATTATCAAAATCAAGCATTCCAATGAGGAAGTGGTGACCATTGGTGGATACATCATTCCAAAGGCGTGCAAAGGTTGAGATCCATTCTAAAGCTTCTTCTTAAATTTAGAAGCTTGCTCGGATCATCACCGCCACCGAAAATCATCCCGATGAGGTAATTTTCACAAACCATAGGCCTTAGGAGGTTTTGCTTATGATGATTATTGTGTAATTTTAGAAATTTCCTTAGAAAATTCTTGCATTCTTCTTTTATTTAGTCTCAATAAGAATATAGAAGTTTTTCTAGAATAAATCGATGTGAAAATGAGCCCATTGGACGAGATTTCATTTAAATTTCACAAAATCCCAAAATCTCATTAGTTTGCATTGTTCCCATCGCCACCGATCGAGAAGCAAATGACCATCCAATCCCATGATTGAGAAATGGACAGTATGATTTCACGCTAAATCGATGTTTTAGCCCTCAAATCATGTGGATTCAATCTGGATCATCGATTCATCATCGAACGGTCCAATCGAAACCGCGTTCTTTCCCTCATTTCATTTGTCGACGCACACGCAAACAATCACGCGATGGCGCCATGCCATGAGGGACCATGTAGTCAATCGTGAGGAATGAATTACCATGTCGAGACCGCACGGTGCGATCGGATTACGTAAGAAATTCTAGATTTTCTCGCTTTTAAAAATTATTTAAATCACCTAAAACTTCAAAATTTATAGAAAATAAAATACTTAACCACAAATTACAAACAAGAACTCGTTGGATTTGTCGTTCGAGAGAAATTCAACAAACCCAAATCCCCAAATGTCAATGAATAGTTTGAGCTTAATTTAAGTTTTAGTGAAAATAAAATTATATTAATTAACCTAAAATACATATCGATTGATTTAAAATTTGTAGGGATTAAAATTGAAGCTAAAATACACCTACCATAAAAGTTCTAAGTCAAAATTATTTTGGATTGGGAGATATTGCGTTATGAAGATCAAATAGTCTAATTTAGTTAAAATAAATTAATAGACTTTATAAAAAATTATGAAAATTCATTTAAAATCAGCTCAAACTTTGGAACATTATAACAAATCATAGAAAATCATAAAAATGAAAATAAATATTCATTTTGAAGGTATTTTAGAGAAGAATTTGTTAAAAATATCCTTAATTAATATTTAATAGTAATTAGAGCTTAGAGTTTAATTAAAAAATTAATTGCCTTAATTGCTCCCTAATTAATAAGTTAATTCACCCCAAAATTTTTGAGATTGTGTAGGGGATAACCTCGCCTCCCTAATTTTGGGATTTATTGGTTAATTAATTAGCATAAGTAGCTAATTAGTCCCTAATTACTCTCGACTTGATTAAGGGTTAATTAATCACATGAACAATAAATTAATCAATTAATTGGACTCCTTTATCACTACTTAATAGTGAGGAGACTTGGGATTAAATTGGGGCCTCTTTCCTAATCTTTTCCCTAAGTCTACTTTATTTGGAGGAGAGTTAACCCATGTGATAATTAAGTTTAATTAAGTGATTAATGATTTCATTAATTTAATTAAAAATCTAAAACACATCAGAACCTAATTAATCAATTCATGGGTAGATCTTTAGGTGTAAAATAACCTAAATACATTTAAGAAAATTATGGTTAACCCACATGTATGGGAAAACCATAAAAGTACTTAATTTAGTTCCTTAAACCCTTTCATTTCTTTGGATCATTACAAGTTATTTTTCATGCATATGATGTTGGTTCATAATTATTTAATTAATTACTTTAAGATAACATAGACAAGGGTTAATTAATGGATTTAATGCATATCACAACTTAATTAACCCATAAAATCAACTTAATCGATTCCATTAAACTAAATAAATTCATAAACATGGGAATAGGTTAGGATCAGCAAACATTCCCTCATTTCATTAAATCAAATCAAAACATAAAATGAAAGATGGCATTAACAAGATTTGGTTTTCCTTAAATGCTTTTATTTGATATGATTGTCCTTAGGAATTAGTTCGATTGAATGAAACATGTGTTTTATATCTTATTATTCCTTTCCAATTATATTAAATGATCGTCATGTGGTTTCATGGATTCATGTTTTCAAAATATTTAAATTTAAATGATTTTACTTTATGTCAATCTTGCATGTGTTAATTAACTTATGAATATGTGTGGATATTATCAATATTAAATCAAAGTTATTTTCAAAAGTTTATAAGTCAACTATAATATTTGAAGTGATAATAATTATAAATATTTATAAGCTTGCATGTGTCTATGGCTTAGAACATGTGATATGGAGTTCTCTTTCTATGGTCTATACAGATTTACATGAAGTTTGAATGTTGACAAATGTATATTCCATTTGAAATGGACATAACTTTTGTTTGAATTCATTCATATGTATTTCTATGATAGAACTTTAGCTCACACGATAAATAATTCAATTGAAAGAAATATAATTTTTGCATGATTTTTCATTCTTGTAGTCATTTGTACATTCATGTGTATTTAAGAATAGTAGGTATATCTAGTTTGGATATTCCAGGGATGCAAGGCTTTAAGTAGCCCCAAGGAGGTCTTTACCGATATCTTGGTTTAATAATGGTGAAGTATCTGCTTAAAACTTTTATACACTTGCATGTGCATTTAGTTAATGAATGAAAATCTCCTTTCAATTGAAAGAAATATAATTTTGCATGATTTTTTATTCTTGTAGTCATTTGTACATTCATGTGTATTTAAGAATAGTGGGTATATCTATTCTTGACATTCTGGGATGCAAGGCTTTAAGTAGCCCCAAGGAGGTCTTTACCTCACCCCCTAGTTAACAATGGTGAAGTATTCACTTAAAACTTTTATACACTTGTATATGGATTTAGCTAATGAATGAAAATATTCTTTCCAACTTAATAAACTTTTTTGCATAATTTTCTACTGTTGTAGTCATTTGTACATTCATGTGTATTCAAGAATAGTGGATATATCTCATCTGAATATTTCAGAAAGCGAGGCTTTAAGTAGCCCCAGGAGGTCTTTACCTCACTCCTGGTTTAACAATGGTGAAGTATCCACTTAAAACTTTTATACACTTGTATGTGCATTTAGCTAATGAAGGAAAATCTCCTTTTCTAAAAAATACACATGCATTTTTCATTTAAAGTGTGCTAAAAGAAATATGTTGCATGTATTGTTATACTTAGAATTAAGTCATATGGATGATACATGTGATGGAATGGAATAACTTAATATATGTCTTATGATAGTAATTCAATCAAATTAGTCTTAAGAAGACTTTCATATTGAATGTAATCATTTAAGATGAACCTAAACTTAGGATTAATTTAAAATATATAATAAGCCATTCACTAAATAGAACTAAACCAAATTAATATGCTTTTGAAAGTGGCTTGGTAGGGTTGAAAGAGGGAAACCTCTTTTCTTCTCTTACAACATTTAGTTTCTAAGTGTAGGTAACATAAAACCAAAGAAAACACAAATTAAAACTTGCAAATCAATTAAAGCACTTGAAGTGAAACCACCCTCTAAATTGAATCTTTCGACACTTAGAAAATCTTAACTCTAAAGCTTAGTTATGACATATCACACAAGCCTTAATACACACACATTAGATTAAGTCACCACTTCTAGCCTTATGATAGGACTGTATATTTTGATGTATGTTTTATTTTGTGATGTATTATTTTAGACTAAATATTAGGATTTATATTTCATAGATTAGATGGTAGGCCATGATTAGCCTAATCATATTTTCTAGTGATTTTGCTTAAGGGGTTACTTAAAATAAATATAAATGCTCTCTTAGTAGGTTGCTTTAGCCCCTTAAGCATAATCTAAGTTAGGATAGGTGGGCTTGGTTACCCATGTGTAGGGTCGAGTCCAAATTATAAATATAACTGCTTGAGTTGTATGTATATTTAGATAATCTCTATTTAATAGGTGTAGTTAAATTTACTTTTCCTATTTTTAATATAATTTTGCATTAGGAATTAGGATTAGTGTTATGGGGATAAGGATGAGAATTGGCTAGAAGGATTTGTCTTGGGAGTCCATGTGATGCCTTTGAAGTGGAGCAAACTAAATCAAAGAAGGAAAAAGATATATAAAGATATGAAGGCTTGAAGAACCCCCACCTCTACAATAACATTTATCATTTGTAAATTATAATTATTATTTTATATTTTGAGTTGTATAAGGGTAGAGCCTAGCTACCCATTTTCTCTATTCAGTTGTATACAAACCACACCTTTTATTCTTTTGCATTAGATCTATAAAATACATTGACATTTTATTTAAATTGCACAATAGAAATGATATGCCTTTTATAGTTTCTTTATGATTGGTTTTGATGTGTGGCCTGGATCCGATTAGGCTATTATGGAAAAATAAATCATCTACCCAACTAGAACTCATAACTAAAGTTTTAAATAATTCATAACCTCACAATAAAATCCTAGGCATTAAATAATTAAAATATTTATCAATCCCTTAGTAATGTTGTATGTTTCACATCATGCATGCATATTCTTTCTCTCTTGAAAATAAGAGATTTCCATCCTGCGATAGGGAATGCGAGGGCATCCCTTATTGTGAAAACACCCTTCTTACGATTTAGCCAATAATCTAATTTCATCGTGCATATAGGCATATAAAATCTCAAAGCCTTTTTCAAAATGAAGCATCAAAATCAAATAAAATTTGAAAAGATTTGCATTTGTAGATTAAGTCATTACTCATAGCACTCATACTCTAGTCTCTTAAAAGGACTTTAGTCTCTTTCTAAATTAATAATAATCTAACTATCTTGCAATTTTATAAGACTTGCCAACATAGATTTAAAGCATAGAAGGAGTTAGTCTACCACTCTAAGTAAGTAAGCCCGTGCAATGTGGTTTATCTTCTCTTATGGAGGTAAATCTTATACCCATCTTCGCTTAAACTTTGGTTGTACTTTGGCTTATGCCAAAGCTCCCAAGATTTAGAGTCGAGATAATTATTTCCTTCGAGCTACTAGCATAAATCCCTACCTCTTAGGCATTTTCACAATCTTGTGTTGTGGGATTATAAGTCCTAGCTTTCTAATAAAATATCAACCTAAACTAAATTGATCCTCTCAATTTCAAACATATAAAGCCCAACTATATATATTATATTATACTTACTAGGCTTCCTAGTATCAAGAGCATTCCCTACCCATTCCCTTTAGCTTCCGAATAAGTCTTCTCCTTGAGCAATCTCATTTGATTTTCCAAACATAACTAATTTATTGATCCTAGCCTTAGAATCTTTGGAGACCTTAATTTCCACTTTCATCGAGAGTATTCTTAAGGGATTTCATCTCTTAAGATATAATTAACTATGGGGATGGCCTCCATAGGGAACTTAATGAACATGGCTTAAAATAAACCCTACTTTACTTTTCCATATAAAGAAGGAGAAAATACATTCAAGATCCATCATGCCTTAAGAGTCTTTATTAGATTTGGTGCATTATAAGGTGATGATTTCTACTTTCAAGATATTGCATCATTCCTTAATGTCATACCCAATCGCTTCAATAAGTATTCCCTAAAATTTGTGTGGTGTCCCCATCTCAAAATAAACACCATAGAATCAAATCATAGGATCCTCTTAGAATCATCCTCATATTAGAATTGAATCAACTATGAAATGAGCTCTAGTGCTTGGATCGAGTGATGAAAGATGAACGATTCATCTCTCGGAAGGTTGACGGGATCATCCCTGCTCGCTCCCATGTGATTAGAATGGACGATCATGATTAATAACAATAATTTTTTATCCTATTTAAACCGTGAGATTAATCTCGATTGTTTGATCTATAATCAAATGGCTAAGAAGAAATTGTGTCCATCCTAAGTTAGCGTCATGTCATGGACATTTTAAATAACAAACTACACAACATCACGTGTAAAGTGTTGTCGCATCGAGACATTATAAATGTAATAATCGATCAATTAAGCATAAAATCTAATTAACTATCAAACTTAAAAAATTATAATTAATTTTAGAATAATAAAAAATACAAATAAACCCTCTATCGAAAGCTTAGATAGAAGAAAATCTAGGAAAAATAGAAGCTCTAAATTTTATTAAGGGTATAACAATTAATTAAAATTTGAAGATTATTATAATTAATGGAATTAAAATGTAATTACTTGGCTAATTAACTTGAAATTTTAGGTGATTATTTTATGGGATAACCTCTACCTCTTATCATTAGTTCATACCAATTGGTTGGGTATTTTAGAAAATCTAAACTTTCAAACTATAAATGATCATTTTATGCATTTAACATATTTAAATAATTAGAAAATTTTTGAAACTTAGTATGGAAACGTAAATTTGTTTCGAATGTTAATGGTAACTAGAGAAACCAATTAGGACCATTGGTTCTAATTATATTTTTTTTTATTTCCATTAATGGATTTTTATTAATTAAGTAAATCATTAATTACCTTAGAAATTAGAAATTATATAATAATTAGCCTAATTAACTAAAATTGTGATCAATCCATCTTTGTGCTCAGCTAACAATGAGAATTTCAATGAAATTAAAATCTCCAATTGGATTTTGGTATTTTGAGTTTAATTGATGATTTTGGATTTTTCCCATTTCTTCAATTAACCCTTAAGTATAAGCCCAATTGTATTAAAACTTTAGGACATGTTTATTACATGTCTATGTTTGTTTAGTACTATTTTCATAATTTTTGGGCTTATAATTAGGAATAATTGAATTTTTGGGCTCTTTAAGCTTAGTTGGCTAAAATTTCTTAATCCAAATTAATTCATAAAAAATTATTTAATTTAATTTTGAATCACTCAATGAACATAAATGGGTTAAGAGATAATTTTAGATGCTTTGTATCTTCATTAGACTTAAATAACTCAAATTTTAAAATTAACATTTAATGCACTTGATTAGGGTTAAGTTCAATTATCTTCATATGAATGCTTTTAAGACTTAATGATTTTAAACAGGTTATTTAATGACATTCCATTATTTTGCTTCAATCATCTCATAAATTTTATCTCATACACTTCATTCATTTATATTTTAAAATGAATAAAGATTTTATTTGATTGTATGCTTTGAATTAATAGTGTGACTATTATCACTAGTAAATCTAAATTATTTTCTCTAATGAATTTGAGTATTTATGATATGAATCTAAATTAATCTTAATAATTAAAATATAGATTTAATATTATTAGTATGATCTACATGCTTAAAAGGTATATAGTTTGGACATCTCAAGAGTGCAAGACTTTAAGTAGTCACAAGTGGGTCGTTGATTACCTCACTTCCCGTGTTTAATAATAATGACATGTACCTTAAACCTTGTAGTGAAATACATAGTAAAATTTAAATTTTTTCAAATATCCAAACATCTTAAAATTTTTTTACAATTCATCCTTTTACTCATATGCATGTGCATGTTCATGTGAATTAACAAGTATATACTTTGGACATCCAGTGGCACTTTAAGTAGCCCTAAGGGAGTCTTTACCTCACTTTTCTTGATTAACAACAACATGTACTTGTAACATATTAATGAATGTATTTATGTATTAGGATTTCCCAAATTATTTTTTACAATTATTTTTAAGTACACACACAAACACACACACACACACACACACACACACACACAATATATATATATATATATATATATATATATATATATATATATATATATATATATATATATATATATATATATATATATATATATATATATATATATATATACATCTATTAAATTTAACCACTTTATTAAGTTGACCACCGCATTAAGTAAATATTAAGAAATGATGAAGCAAGGCTAAAAAACATTACCAAACCAACTATGACTTAAAATTCATTAATCTTAAGATGACTTTCATATATTTTTTAATAATAGCACTTAAATCAAATCCAAGCATAAGGCTTAATAATAAACTCATAATGCTTCATGAAAATGATAAAAAAAAATCATAAAATTCATCCTTAGATCTAACCTAAGGTTAGGATTTAAGGTGGATCCCACTCCTATCCCCTTTGAAACTGTAGAATTCAAAAGAAATCAAAAGAAATAAACTGTAATCTAAAATTCACTCTATGAAATCATTAATCATTTGAATTATAATCATCTTTAATGGTAAATTTAAACACCCACCTTCGATTAATTCAAATATCAAAGTTTAGTATTGTCATACCATACCAAGCCTTTGCACACACTTAGAATGCTAAGTCACCAATTTTGTACTTAAGGTTAGACTGCTTTTATTGTGAATTGATATTTTACTTTATGATGTAATGTGTAGATTAGATGTTATGATGTATGTGCCTAGTCAAGAAGTTAGATTACATTAGCCTAGCATTATTTTTATAGTGGATTGTGCTTAAGGAACCACTATTACAATAAAAAAGTTTATAAATGCTTTGGCTTTCAAGTGGTGCTTAAGTTTCTAATCATAATCCACTAGATGTGGTCTACGTGACTAAAGATGGGTGCTAAGCCCATGTATGGAATATGGTTACTTGGTGTGTGTGTGTGTCATCCCGACTTCTATTTTGTACATATAATTAGATTTTAATTGTTATAAAAATATAATTTTTGTAATAGTGTTAGATTAGAACTATGGGGTTTAGAATGAGAAGTGACTACAAGGCCTTGACTGGGAGGCCTCACGATGCTTGGAGTGCCTAATTCATGAAGATGAAGATGAATATTGAAAACACTCATAATTTTATTTTTGTTATAAAATAATTATAATCCAGATTATATAAGGGTAGAGATCCCATCATTTTTTTTTAGTGCGGTATCCACTTTGGCCTTTGATTCTTTCATTGATGATGTTTGTTTGATTTGTTTACTTTGATTACATATTAGAACTACATCCTTTTTATAGGTTTATTATAGTATATATATTTATTATATGGCTTGGATATAGTAGGCTTTTAAGGACTTAAATTTTCTATCCCATTAAACAACTTTAATTAAAATTTTAATAACTCATAACCTTATTTTCAAGCCTAAGTATTTAATCAAGATAAAAGATTTAACAATTTTGTAGTTATCTATTGAATGTTATAATATCATGCATACATTTTTGTTTCATTCCTTGCAAATAGAAAATTTTCACTCTTTCATGATAAGTGACAAGGCTTAACTTGTGAGAGTAGTTCCCTTATAGTGAAGAACACCCATTCTATAATTAAGTCCACAACTCTATTTCATCATGAGGCATAAGTCTTCCTAAACATGAGTCTAAAATGGCAAGTCAAAATGAAATAAGACTTATAAATTTTGTTGCATTAGTCTAAGCATGACTTTCATATCAATCATGATCTAGTCTCTTACGAAATGAGTTTAGATTTTGGATTCATTCTTAATAAATAATAACCTAGTTATCTTGCATTTATATAAGACCGGCCTATAAGATTTTAAATCATAAGACGTGTTATTGGTAGCCACTCTAAGCGATTATAAGTTCACAAGAGTCGATTGATTTAATCTCTTTAGTGGAAGTAAACCAATAAATCACATCTTTCCTTAAGTAGAATTAAGTTGAACTCTTAGCTTATGTCGAGCACTTTAGGCACAAGTTCTGAGGCTACTTGTTTCTCTTCTACTATAGGTGTAAGTCCTTATGCCTTAGGCATTTTACAAACTTGTGTTGTTAAAAACAAAGCACTAGATTTCGATGAAATGGAAACTCAAATAGTAACTCTTCACTTCAAAAATATACACTATAGATAGATAAAAGCCACTAGACCTCCTAGAATCATGAGCACTTCATACTTATCCTCCTTTGGACTCTATAAGAAATTATTCTTATTCAAGCTCTCACATTTGATTATCTAAATTTATATTAATCCTTTGATCATAATCTTTGAAAATATTTAGAGATACTAATTGACTACTTTAATTGAGAGTATTATAAGAAAATCTCTATTTTCTAAGATATAATTAACTATGGGGATTTCCCTACAAGAAACTTAAGAACCGGCTTAAAATAAACTATATTTTACTCGCTCTATATAAAATAGAAAAAATCTTAGGTACACATAGACTCATCACCTTAAGAGTCCTTATTAGGTGATCGAAGTTTATTGTATGGTGATATTTTTACCTCTCGAGATAATATGTCATTTCTTAATGTCATGCTCGATTATTTTATTAAGTACCCTAAGATTTGTATGGTGTCCATATGAACTCTAAATATAAACACCATAATAGTCAATTATCATCTTTATGAGTTTATAATAAAAGGGATTGCTTAATTTGGAGAATCAAGTGGAAAACGAAATGAGAATAGTTATTGTCAAAAGATAAGGGGAATAAGTAGAGAGCATTTTGGTACAAAAGAGCTTAGAAAATGCTTCAAGACATCTTATAGTTGGGTTTTATGTATTTAAAGGTGAGATTTATTATGTTTAAGTTGATAAATTACTAGAATACTAAGACTTAAATTTTAATAACACAAGATTATGAAGATGCCTAAGAGGTGAGGATTTATGTTATAGCAAAGTAGAAATGGGTAGCCTCATATCCTAAAACTATTGTGCTTTAGCATAAGCTAAGCTCAACTTACTTATACTTGGAGAAGTGGATATATTGGCACACTCTTACCTAAGAATGCAAACCTTTCCCAACTTTTCTAGACTTACAACCGCCTCAAAGGGTAGCTAACATCAATTATGTTTTAAATTCATAATAGATAAGTCTCAATGCGGGCAAGATGGTTTAGTTATTGTTTATTAGGAAAGAAACTTTAGAGCCTAAACTCACTTCTAAAAATTCTAAGATCATGATTAGTTTTGAATGCTTTCAAATAATGTAATAAAATTTCAAGTTTTATGTATTTTAGGCACAAAATTTATTTAAAGGAATTTTGTATGAAATAATGCATACAATGTGATGAAATTAGAAAAATATTATAGATTAAATTAAAAGAGAAGCAAACTTCTCCTAGAAGGGTGGTCATCCTCACAGTCAAATGCCCATATATATGCAATGGGAGAAGGGCTCAAATCAAGGAGGAATAAAGAAATATGAAATTATGATTTACAAAGTTTAAGTGGATTCTATTTACTTTTAGTATTTACACTTAAGACTTTAAGAGAGTGGAATTATGAGTTGTATTAATTTAATTTATGTTAATTAATTAATATTTAGTAGAAAATTTAATTTTATCTTAGGATCCCACTATACAAACGGCTTTCATAATATTAGCATAGAATCATAGAAAAGACCTATAAAAGCATGTTATTCTATTGAACACCTAATATAAACACACCAAAATACATCAAATTAATTAAAGAGAAAGGTCAATATGGTATGTGATCCACTATACATCCAAAGAAAATAATAAAATGGTAAGCGAGCTCTGCTTTTATACAACCCGGCATAAGCTAAACATTACATAAAATAAAGCCAATAAGAGTCTTCATATCTTTAACTTCAAATATCCAGTTCTTCAAGTTTTATAGGGCCTCCTAAGTTAAATCTTTCTAGGCACTACTCATCATATACCCCATGGCTCTAATAATAATCTCATAACAAATTACATTTAACAAAATTTAAACAAATCTTAACTACACCTATAAAATAAAATTAGCTAGAGCAGCATAAACACAAACTAAACCAACTATATTATATACAATGGGGCTTTACAAGAAGTTAGAATCTAAGCTCACTGTTCGAATGGTTTATTGTCGAGATATATAACACCAATAGGCAAAATTCATTAATTTTAAACTTACCATGGCATCCCTTTTATTGAGGATAACTCTCTCAGAGAAAATATATTAGTCAAAATCGTTCTAACATCCATATGAGCACACACCTAATAACTAGTCTAAAATATTACATCACAAAATAAAAAATCAATCCATAATAAAGCATCATCTTAACTTAATACTATTATTTGTGGTCTATCAATCTAAAGTGTATGGCTAATACGATAAGACAATGCTAAGCTTTGATATTTAAGTTGTACTATATGACCAAAGATTTAATTTATTAGTAAGGATGATTATGATTAATATTTTAGATATAGATTTTACATTATGGATTTAACTTAATATAAGTTGGTCTTAGTATTTTGAACAAAATGAAAAGTTATAAATTCCATTTTGGATGATCACTTTTAACACCCACCTATGTTGAATTTAAAGAGGTAAATATTATGACTTTTAATCATAATAATGAAGCATTAAGTTATGATTAAATCCTAAGTTTAAATTAAATCTAAATAAAATTATAGTCATATGAGAAGCATCTTAGGATTAATGGGTATAAGTTTTGATTCTCTTCATGACCCCTATGCCTTTCTTCATCACTTAATATCTTATTTTCAAATACCATTTTATTTTTATCATGAGGGAAAATACTTTATTTTATTTAAATATCATTTAGGAATGTTTTTCTCATGCATGCAATTATGTATGTGTATCTCATGTTTTACATTAATTAGGGATTTAGATAAGTAATATGTGTTAATATATGGATATCTATGTAATCTATAAAAGAAAATTAAATGCCTGCATATATGAGTATACATACACATACACTTACACTAAGTGTTTGCAAGTAGGTGTCATTGTTAAACCAAAAGGTCGATGCATCAAGATCTCATTGATTAGTATTCATGTCTATCCGACTATATACTTGCTAGCTATAAATATGTATGTTTAAACATGTATGCAAATGAATGTGTTGATTTAAGAAGTTTCATAATATAACTTAAAAATAATAATATAATCTACATATGTATTTCTCTTTGCATTCTATTAAGTGCGTGTCATTATTAAACTAGAAGGTTGAAGTATCAAAACCTCCTTCAAACTAGTAGCCCTACACCCTTGGGTGTTTAGACTATATACCTTAGAGATACTTTGATGATACATATGGTTATTATATTTTAATTATCTTCATTTATTAATTTAACCTTATATAATTCACATATCTTGAAAATTATTTTTTGAGGTTTATTAGTGATAATAGCATCAACGACATAAATTTGATATTTAAAATTTGTAAACAAGGATGTAGATTAATATGAATCAAACATATATGTATAAGTTGTTGAAGAAAATGACTAAGTGTCATAAAACAATCTATTTAAACCATTAATTTCATGATTAATCTCATGAGTATATATAACACCACTTAAAGCTAATTAAGTTTTTTACTAAAGGTATTTGAATTAATGTTATTTAGACATATTTGAAGAGATTATAACATTCTAAATTTTTCCGCCACCCTCTCTATTCATTTCATGGTTTAAATGTTGGATAAAATGAGTTTTATGATTTAATTAGGGTTTAATAGTCATTTAATATAATTAAGCTCAAAGAACCCAAAAAAATTTTATTAGACATGAAAGGTAAGCCCACAAATTATGGAAAATTTGTAGAACATGCATTAACATAAATAAAATACATCCTAAAAACTCTAATGTATTTGTGCTTATAATTTATGATTAATTAAACAAAGAAAATCCCTAAATAATCAATTATACTCAAAATAACTCAAACCATTTATAGTCTTTGATTTCATTGAAAACCTCCTGCTGAGCACAATGATGGGTTGATCATAAATTTTGGAAATGAATTTTCTAAATCCTATGTCATTTAATAAATTATTAATTGCAAATTAATCCTAATAATAGTGATTTTGAGTTTTATTGATAACTACAGACCTTGATAATTTTTCTTAAGTATATTCATGTTAGGTGATTATATTTATACATTAAAATACAAACTTGATAATTTCTATGATTTCATAATTAATTATTAAGTGAATTTAGTGATTAGGCAGCATTCTAAATTCATTACTTTGATCTAATCACCCAAATGCGAGGAACATTTTCTGGAGAGTGGGTATTGACATGATGAACCTACCATAATAATTTCAAGTTAATTAAGCATGAATTTAGGAATAATTAAGAATTTATCATTTTGATAATTTCAAAATTATTATCAAAATGCTTAGTGAAATATAGAGTTTTCAATTTTTTTTAATTATAATTTTCACTTAATTATTAATTTTTATTAATTTAAAAGTTTAGGCATAATTAATTCAGTTAATTAAATTTTAAATCCCTTAAGCTATAATTATGTGATTTTTTTGTGATCAAATCAACTCGAGAGTCTAATTAGTTTTCTAAAGTTCTTAATATTGGTATTTTTAATTATTTTGGTGGGTTTCTACAATATTTATATTTTTAAAATAATTATTTCATCCATATTATCCTAAAAGTGTCTCAAAATCATAACATTTGATCTTCAAAGACTTGAAATTCTTATGATTAGTAGAAATTTGCACTATATACTAACAAAAAAAAATTTAATCTAGTTTGAGTTTTATTTTGGGAGTTATTAAAAAATTTATCATTTTTAATAATTTTAACTTAACCTCAAAATGTCTAATAGAAAATTTTAATTCGTTTTAATTCCTCTATAAAATATGTATTCATATAAAGGTTAATTGTATTTTTTTGGTCAAATTAATTTATTATGAAATTTTAAAGTTTTGGTTTAAATAAACAATTAATTGAATTTTCATAGTAGGTGGGGATTAACATCAAGTTCAATCCTTAAAAATTTCAGCTTAATCGGTTACTATTTTAAGATTGATTGAAAATTCATCAAAAAATATTATTTTCTTATAAATTTCAAATTAATCTCAAAATGTCCAACTAAATTTGATGATTTTAAGTTTGTTGAATTGTCTTCAAAATGATGAATCTATAGAGGAATTATTTACAATTTTGATCTAATATTTTATATTTTATGAGTTTTAAAATTTCAGCTATGTTTTGGCAAATTTTAAATCCAAAAATCCACCTATTTTTTTTTATTTAAACGAGTCGATTGACGTGGTGCCTCTATTTGTGTCAACACTTAACTGGGCCAAGTGAAGATGACATGGATTGCGAGAAATAATAAGATATGGATCATTTGAACTTTAGATCGATGACCTATATTAAAGGGGATTTAAAATAAATCAAATTTGTATCTAATTGTGACCATTTATTCTAATGAAGTAGAAAGGATGACCTAAATGGTCATCTCCTCATGGGTAGCAAGCCAAAAGAGTCGAGAATCTACCCGGATTTCACTAGATTTTATGATTTTTAGTGATCTTCCTCATAAATTGCTGCTTTCATATCAAGGAGTTGAAAGAAAGAAAGTGCAATGAGAATCTAAAGACAATTTCTAATCACATCACTTTTGATTAAACATCAAAACTTATGGCTTGCATATGAGATTTGATATTTACCTCACTTAAGTTAATGTTGAGTGGATTTTTCAATTTATAGATGATTCTTGGGCGAGATGAAACTTTGAAATTAATTTTCCCATTAGTCTGATTGCTACCACCAAGTGTTATTACCTCTTCATTGAAATTTAATTGATTTTAGTGTTTTTTTGAGTGAAAAGGAGAGAGATGGGTTGGTCTTACTTCTTGGGAGATGAGAAGGTGTTGGATTCCACAAAGAGAAAATTGAAAAGCTCCTTTCCTCCCATATACTTGGTGAAAATCACCATTCATCGATGGAAGAGTGTGGTGAGGGGGATTGTGAGTTTTGGAGCTTTATATATTTTTCTTTCTTCCTTATTCCCCACCTTTAAATTATATTCCCTCTCTTTAAAGCTAAAGGGTCAACTAGCATATAGAAAAATTGGGTGAGATTGAGTGTGCCTATATTTGATTTGGATCACATGTAATGCCTTTAAGTTTTGGTTAGCTTGTGTTTACCTAATTGGTTCAAGTTGAGTCAAATATTTAGTTTGATTAATTTAGATTTAGATTGCACTTTAATTATATTTAATGAATTATTTATGGTGATTTAGTTTGATTAATTGCAATTGATTTAGTTTATTTTGTATTTGACTCAAATTATCCTAATCGTTAATTTGGATTCACTTGGGCCCATTGGCTAAGTTAGCCAAATTAGATCCATAGGGTTTCATTGTAAGTGCCCAAAGTGATTTATAGTGATCAATTTGGTTTAGTTTCAATTTATTTTGATTTTGGCTCAATGTGGCTGAGTTGATTTAGGTCAATTCATGTTAAGTTGACTAATTGACCAAATCGACAAAAAGAGCTATTGAACCATGTTCAAATGTTAATTTGAAATATTTTGGAATGATTAGTTTGATTCAATTTGGGTTAGTTTATCGGTTCAATGTGGTTCATATGAGTCAAATTAAAGGTCAATAAGTCAAATTAGTCAAATTGACTAGATTAAGTTTAATTGATCATTGAATTATGTTTGAAAAATAATTTGAAATATTTTAGAATACTTGATTTGGTTCAATTTGAATTGAATTTGATTTTGGCCTTATAGGGTTCAACTGGATGGCTCGAAGCTAAGTGACCCAATTAGTCAAACCGAAGTTCTAATTGGGATTTTATCAAGTTCAATTAAGGTTTTAAATAATTTGTTAAGTTTAATTTCAAATGATTTGAGTTAATTTTAGGTTTTTCCCTTTTAGTCCAAAATGGGCTAAATTGGATCAATTAAGCATATTGGTCAAATTAGACCTCAATTGGGTGTGATTTGAGTATGATTGGTAGTTTAGGTGTTATGTGATCAATCAATTGAACTCAATTTAGACTGACAAGGTTTAGGTTAAGGTAGTCTAAATGAGTCAAATGAGCTAATTTGGGCTAAGTAGGCTAATTAGCTTATTTGAATCCAAGTGTGCTTAGCTCATGTTTGAGTTTGTGTTTGAGGTTAAGGTTGTTTTAAAAATTAATTTGGCTTAGTGTGTTGGTTTGGTTTGGGCTAATTGATGTCCATTAATTCAAACAGGTCTAGCCTGGATTGAATCCCTATGAGCCTTTAAGTTTGAGTTTAGGTATCCTCTTAGCCACTATAAGTATCCTAACTCTAAGTGAGGTAGTCCTAATGTAAAGATGGAAACCTAAGTCTAAAAAGGATGGATGTCAACCTCACTAAAGTGAGGTCAAGAATTAGCATTTGTTATCATCTATTGTCGAAGTCTTGATTTTCATTCTAGCCTATTTAGCCACCAATGTTAGCAAGTTAGAGGGCAATGATTTGGCCTCAAGCATTCAAGCCATCCTAGGTGTTGTAGTGAGATTATTTTCCACACTAAGGAGAACTGAAGACCCTTGATTTGATCACAAATCAATTGTATAAAAGTATTCCTAAACCCTTTTATCTTTGTTGCACATTTGAACTTTTTTGATACAAATCTCACTCTTAGGTCAGTCAAATCATTATATGAGTTGAATATGACATGTTTGTCTTTTTAGTGTAGGATTTTCTAAAGTTTAGTATAGATTGCTTTGATCGATGTTTTGGTGGATGGTCCTCAATCTTCGCTCAAGGTTGAAGATGACTCTTAGCCATCTATTTTATTTCATTAAATTGGATGGTTCGATTGAGTTAGATCATTATGAATTAATGCCCTCCAATAACTAAAGAAGTAATCTAGATTGGATAATTTAGGTAATTCCCATTTTTCCTTTTTTCCCCACCCATGCATAGTTATCGAACAAAACTGCACCATGCATAAAGTACCCATCTAGCAACTAAATAGGAAAGAGATGTAATAACTTTATAAAATTAGTGAAAACATCAAAAGGTACCATAAATCCAAATTTCTTCTAAAATTACAAATAAACTCTCTAGAATCGATTCTGGGATTTAGGAAAAGTAAAAGGTCAATTTATTTTAAATAATTTAAGGTTAATTAAAAACTTCAAATCCAAATTATCAAAGTTAAGATCAAAACATAAATAAAATTAGCATAGAATTCTTTGGGAGTATTCTTTGAGGTATTCTCAACATCTAAGAATTTTCTTAGAAATGTTAAATAAATAATAAAAAAATTCAAATTTGAACTAAGATCAAAGAAAACATATCTAAAATAAAATTTAAAAATTATCAAAATTATATTAATTTAATTAAAATATTATAGTACATTTACTAGGTAAAGATAAGTTAGAGAAAATTACTTAACCTTTTAATCATTAATAAAATAAGTAAAAGATAAAATAAATTTTTGATATATAAAAATTAATAAAAAATGATACTTAAACTTTAAAATATAAAATTAAATAAAACTAAATCATAAAAGTATAAATTAATTTTTTTATATTAAAATTTTAATATGTTACAAAATTGAAATTAAAATTAAATAATTTTTTTGAGTTATTATAATTAAATAATTAAAATTAACTTAACAAACCATATAAAATCTAACTTAGTTCAAATTAATTACAACTTTTATTGGTGATTCTAGAGGATATTATAAACTAATGTGAAAACAATGGGGTGTGGTGTGAAATTAATTTAATTTAAAAATAAAATAATAATAATATTTAAAATAAAAAAATTAAAATGTAAAAATAATAAAATTTAAAATTTTATGAAATTTTTCTTTTATTGTTCAATGTTAGAAGAATTGTTCCTATAATTTTTTGACTTATTTTATTATTTTCCTAAACTTTTAACCTAAAATAATTATTTTTTTATGAAAATTACAAATTAATATAAAATACATTTTAAAATATTATGAAATTTTAATATTTTCTATTCACATAAATTTGTTAATAAGATTTAGAAACTATTTTTTTTATAATTATCTTTAAGAAAATCATAACTAAAAAAAAAAATAATCAATTTAAATAGTTATAAATTTTATGGAATCTATAAATTTCACTTAAGATTGTTTAGAAGTGTCATGAAATATCTCCTCATCTCTTCTATGGGAGATATATTTTATAATAATAGGATGCTTAGGTGGTGAAGCTCACCTAACTATTGAATCTTCCTTGCTTTTACATATTATTGAAAACTCCTAAATAACTAAAATTCCAATAAAACTCTATAAATTACTAATTACATAAATTAAAATCACCCCTACTTAAATTCAACATCAAATCAAAACTCAAGAAATTGAAATACATGGTGAAATCTAATAGGTTGACATTTGCATAACATAACACACACTAAATATTTGATAGTGCATAGCCCTTAGATTCTTAGGTTAGAGAATATTGATTTGTTTGATTGATTATGATGTGATTTTATGTTATAATGTGATGTTTATCTTAGAATAGTTTTGCAATGATTGTCTTAAGGAGTTCTATGAAGTTTATAGAGCATTATCTACGCTTATACTAACATTATTTTATGTGGGTTGTTATGCTTAAAGGGGAATTATTATGATGTGATTATAAATATTTAATTTATAAAATTTGCTTGTTAGTCCTACTTATAAAAACAAAACTAAAAAAGCTTAATGCCCTAATGCCCCTTAAGCATGACTAATTTGATGTTTAGGTTGGGTTGTATAAGGTAGTGTTTATATGCCACTTCTTTTTTTTAGGATTGTATTTTGTGGACATAGCACACTAGGCTTTCTTATTGTTTTATTAATTATTTGATGCTTGATTGCTTGTTCATTTATATTTATGCACTTGAATAAAATGAAATAAATGTTAATTTTAATTTATTGCCTCTATGTTTATGATTGTTCTCCTAGATGAGTTATGATAGAATTAGAAATAAAATGTTTTTTTATTAAAATAAAAACAAATAAACAATCTAGAAATGAAATCAAGTAGGAACCCCTAGGTTATATCACCAAATATACATTAATATTTTTACTTCTTCTAAGCTCTATCTCCACACTTTACAATTGACAGTAGCAAAACGAGATAGGTGTGTATTTGATAGTGCCAAAATTAAGAAATGACATTTACATTACATATTTGGAGTCATGCTTTAATAAACAAACAAAGCCAAAAAAAAAATATAAAACATTTAGTTTAAGAACATTACATACCCATTATCCTTAGCTTTAGTGACTAAGTTTATAAACCTTTCATAATTAATAACAACTTTACTTATCTCCCAATTGCACATGATTGGACCTTATAATTTTAAAGTGATTAAGTGGCTAATAAAATGTATATAGACAGACAGGTAGTATAATCAGTCTATTTTAGCTTTAAGGGAAGTTGATATCTATAAGTTTTATAATATACCCTTAAAGTAGGTTTGAGCAAACTACATGATAGTATTCCTCACTTTAGAGTTTAGGATCTATGATGAACATTTCCATTTCACTATATCAAAAGTCCTGACTTTATTGGCATTTTATAATCTTGCACGATAAATTATAAGTCTCATAATTATAATGAAATGAATAACTCAAAATCAAATAAATTAAAATACTAGAGTATAAAGCATAACCTTAGGATAATTATAGAACTATTGAGCTTTTAGTATTATGTGCTCACTACTTTTCTTCTTTTGATCTCTTGAACAATAATTAAACCTAATTTAAGCAATCTCATTTGAATTTTCAAATTCATCAATCCATGTATTAAGATTTTGAAAAATCATGAAATTATCCACTACTATTTAATTAAGAATATTCTTAAATTTTCACACTTTTAATATATAATTAACTAAAGGGCTTGCCATTATAAAGAATTTGGGCCTTAGAATCAAAATGAAATTTAAATTGAACAAATTTTTTTTTGAAAATAAAACCAAGCATACTTTGAATATATTGTTTTATTATATCCAAATCCATAGCAAAATCATATTTTCATCTCATGCGATAATACACCATTCTATTTTATTATTTAAATAATTTATTTAATAAATTAAACTTAAAATTTTAATAATAATAATAAAACAACCGGCTTAGGCCGCTAGTATAATTATCCGGTGTTCTGCAGTCATCCGCAGGTACAATATATCGAACTCAGAACTCCGGTGTTTATAAGCCAGGCTCTCTCACCTCCATCTTCCTTATCGACATGAAAGTCGTACAGAGATCACGGTGCCATCCGACCGTCCATGTTCCGCCATGGCCGATCGTGGACGAATCAGAAGTTCTGGTAAGCCCCTATCCCTTACCGGTAAGTGGCATCGCCTTCGCCGGCGGCGACGGCGGCGAGCTATCGCCATACACTTTGAGGGAGCTCACGCTTTTCATGAAACACCGATATCTTCCGTCTAACGATTCGGATACCAACGAGGTAGATCTCGCTGATCGTCCTTAGACGCTTACTCCTCCGACTCCTTTCGGATGTACGAGTTCAAGGTGAAGCGATGCTCAAGGGGAAGATCTCATGATTGGACTGAGTGCCCTTTCGCGCATCCAGGGAGAAAGCCCGGCGAAGGGATCCAAGGAAATTTCAATACTGGGGATTTCTTGTCCTGATTTCCGCAAAGGAAATTGTAAGAATGGAGACGCCTGCGAGTATGCACACGGGGTGTTTGAGTGCTGGCTTCACCCGACCAAGTATCGAACTCAGTCGTGCAAAGACGGGACCGCTTGCCGGCGACGTGTTTGCTTCTTCGCACACACGCCGGAGCAGCTCCGCCTGCCGTCCAACCAGGAACCGAGCCCCAAATCCGAGATGGATGAGATGGCTGCCTCGTTACAGAATATGCAGTTGGGGAAAAGGTGGCTGCCTGAGATGAAAAAGGTGGAACGGAATAAAGAGGTGATTGTCGATGACGGGAGGGTTTCGCCGGATTTCGGATGGATTTGGGATCTGGTAAAGTAAGAAATTAGCATCAACGAATTTTGTGCTTTATTAATTGAGAGCGGATCCTTTGTCTATTTCTCACTGCGGACCTGCGGTTGTGGATATTGGAGGTTGAGTTTTCCGTGAATAGAGAGCTCTGAAGCAAAATCGAGCGATTGTTTCACTCCATTATTTCTATTTCAGTGTGATTGGAAGAAGAGGGAGAAAGGAGATGGTGTTTTATTTCCTCGCTTTCCTTTTCTGTTTTTATTTTGGTTTAAGGTTTGAGGTATCTGGATGTATATATGAAATAATTCAATAATTGCCTCGGTTTGTATTTTGAAGTGTATATATATATATATTGGCTTTTGTTCAAAGCAAAATCAGGATATTTTGAATTTAAATAAAATAAGCTGTGATTTATGGTTTGTAAGTATTTGCATCCATATAAATTTTTATATTGAGGTTATTTTGGATTAAATATTTTCATTTTTTTTTTCATTTTGCTTCGTTTTAAGGCTTTATATTCCGTTCATCTCCTTCTTATAGGAGTGTGCATTAGATCAGATTAGACGGATCGATTTTTTAATTTGCTAATCTGTTTGGTTTGAAATTCAGAATCCAAAATCCGATCTGTATAAGTTTTAATATAATCCGAACCAATCCAATCCAAAACAAGTTTGGATTTTCGGTTCAGTTTTAAAAAAATTGAAAATAATTAAAATCCAAAAGTTGTTATATAATTTTGTAAATATTATGTTATGGATTTCACAGTTTCTTACCAATAGCTAAAATAAATAAGAGGGATTCAATACCAATAGCCAACTTAAATCTCAAGATATCAAGTCAGTGCACAAGCATCCAAGGCAAGATAGCATCCAATCTCAAGTCACCAAGTCAGAGAGAGCCACAATCAGCCCTCAGCAAACACTAAGCCAATCCAGTCAGAGGAGCAACTGCCAGCAAACCAGTAGGCATAGACAAAAAATAACCACAACCATCTCCTCCAGTTAAAAAAATCCAAGTCTAGAAGAAAAAGAACCACAAAGCAACTGTCCTCATACCAATCAATTGATAAAACAATCAATAAAAGAAAACACTAACCCAAACCAGGAAAACAACCAAAAGAATTGAAAAAAAAAAAATCAAAGCTAAGCAAATCCTAAAGAGACCAACAGCTGTCACCTGACAACCAACCACAGCAAAAGTTCTAATTCAGTAAAGGGAGCAGCCAACCAAAATAAAAGGTTAACCCAATATATAGTCCAAAATAGAGGGAAAGAACAACAACAGGCATAATCATAACCCACCTAGAGATCTCCAAAAAAACCAAGAAATAAAATTGGTAGTCACTCAGCCAGATAAAACCAAAGTATAAAATGCCAAAGAGAACCACCCAACCACAAGCAGCAAATCAACGAGGAAAGGAATAAGGCCAGAGAGAAATAAAGCCCCTTCCAAACCCTATAGAGTAGACAATCACCACAAAAGAGAAAACAGGAGGGCAACAACTTGAATAAAACCTACAAACGCTCAACGTTTCAAGAGAGGGGCACTAGATGTATGGAGAATCGAGACATATAAAAAACAATAGAAAGTCAAAACGAATCAGCATAACAAAATAATCCATTACTTCATTCAACCGAGCAATACCACATAGTAAATTGGAGCCAACCGAGGTGATAATAAACAACTCAAGTCTCCAAAGCGAAAACACTAAACAGCCATAAAAAGAATCCAAGAATTGAGAGAACCTTGCATTATTGAATGCCGATAACCTACCGGAGTCCGTGAGTATCAAGACCATGAGCCGAGAGAGAGAAAACTTAAAGAAGAGAATGAATAAATTCAGTCTTTTCGAGTTCGACTATAAGGATTACCATATTAAGGTTTTCACGCAGATTGCCAAAGAGGCAAACTCAAATAAGTAAAGAAGCAAGGTTTATGCTAGCAGAGACGAGAAGTGAGAAGAGAAGAGAACATATGAACAAAATGAAAACGTACAACAAGAAAATGGAAATTGAAAACAAAGAGTCAGAAGTAAAGGACCAGCATGGGATTGCCTTTGCCCTTTGCCTCCCTTTAATCGCACTAGGTTTTAACTTTGAAGGATTTTTTTGCACTAGCCACGGCAAAGGGGGATGACGGGCTAAATTTGTAATCGGTTTTGGATTATAAATTTTAAATCTGATCCATAATCCAAAACTAAATTTAACTAAAATTAACCAAATAAAAATAAAATTAAAACCGATCCAAATTTAAATTTCGGTTCGATTTTAATCGATTTTCGATTTAAACCGAATTATGCACAGCCCTACCTTCTTATGTCTTCTCCGAGCCTATTATTATTTGTTTTGGCAGAAGTGAAAATATTTAAAACATCCAAGTTTAGGGGCCATTTGAGGTGATATTTTATTTTTATTTAATTTTAATTATGTATTGATTTAAAATAAAATATGTTTAGTTATTTTTTAAAAATATTTAAAATATTTTTAATTTATTTTGTATGTTTTAAAATAATATAATCTATTTAAAAAAAACAAAACATTAAAGGTTTCTTTGGGAATAATTTTATTTTGTATTTTTATGTTATTTTAAAAAAATATGTATAATTGGTGTATTTAAAATTTTTAATTGTTGCATGAAAAAAATATTATTATTTTTTGATAATATTTAAAGTAATTTTGAATATTTTAAGTATTTTAAAATAATAATTAACATTGAAAGATATTATTATTATTAAATATATTTTATTTTAAATAAAATATAAATTAAATAAATTAAAATGAAAGTCATCTTAATTGGTTCAAAAATATATATTAAGGGTGGCATTTTAGTTGTTAATTTGATTTTATTTTATTTATATTTTGCTTTAAAATAAAATATAATTATTATTACTTTTTTTTTAAAATATTTAAAATACCTAAAAAATTTTAAATTAATTTTAAAATAGAAAATAAAATTGATCTTAAATAAAAATTAGATAAATATATTTTAAAAATAATATAAAATAAAATTGATCCCAAACAATCTCTAAGATTTCTCAAGACCAAAAATTATTAATTTATTTTGCAATTAAAATACAACAAAATGCTTAACAAGAATAGTGGGTACGTAAATGCCATGTAGGCATTTCGACATCCTCTAAAGTGGGTAGTAATATATGATAGTTACAACACTAGCTTGTATGATATATTTAGAAATTAATCAAATTTAGGTGATTTTAAAATACACAGAATTTAAACTAAATAATAAATTTTTAATTTACTAAAACTTTATACTATCTGTATCCAACCAATAGGGCGGATCTTATAAAATTAATTATGTAATTTGCCCCATCCCCATTATATTATTTGCCCTAATAAAGACTTAGAATTTTTTTTTTTAATTTCACTTCTTTGCAACCTCACTCAGCACAAATAGCAGAATTGTAATATTAAAAAAAATGTTCTGCAATATCACAAATAAAAAAAGAGATTGTAAAAATATGCTTCTAAGTTATTCATGTAGAAAAAATATGGGCTGATTTTTTTTGTTGAAATCTATTTTGCTAAATCATTTTGTTGGAATTCACTTTATTTAAATATATTTTATCTAAGTTATTTTACTATAATTATTTTCACTAAAATGAACTTTTATTAAATTCTCTTCTCAATTTACAAAAAATTAAATTCGTTGTATTTTTATAGATCGCTTAAATCAACATTATTTTTTTTTCAAATTAGCTAATTTTTATTTAATTATCTTCTTATAGGTAATGTTTAACTCATTAATCATATTAAAATATAATATTTTGATTTGACTTTTATCTTTTTTTATATTATAATATTATTTTATCTTCAATTTGCTTTAAATTGAATATGAGAATGTTTCTATTAACTTTGTTATTATTATTATTATTATTTTTGATCCTCATTTTTCCATTATATATATGAATGTATGTACATTTATACCTTATGAAATCATGAGAAATATTCAAAACAATCATGCAAATTTTATTTCTTAGATCTTCAAGTCAATTTTAAGGCAACAAAATGACTTAGATGTTACTATTATATTGTTTACTTTGTTTTGAGTTATTACACTTTTATTTCTTCTAACAATGGTTTTCACTATAATCAAGAGTCTCAAAAATATTTTCTATTTTATAATTCAAATGTGCCTTCTATGTGAAAAGTAACACAATGAAAGCCATTGGGAATTGATATGAATTTAAGTTTAAAAACTTTACTATCATGGAAGCTAAGATTGATTAGTCACATAATTAATTCAATGATGATTAGTTTTACTTTTACTAAGGTTAACTCAATCTAGGCTTGTGAGTTCCCTTATGTTAGGATGTCATTGATATTCTAAATTTTTATGATATTATTTTAATTAAGATCATGTTAAATTTTATCAAAAGTATTATTAATTTTATTATGTTTTTTTTAAATGCCATACTATCATTTTGATTGATGAAGCTATTATTATACAAATAATAGAAGTTATAAGAAGGAATAATTCTAAATGGAAAAGGAATATATATATATATATATTAAAGGAATTTATAAAGAAAATGTTGGTATGAAAAGAAAGTCAACAAGCACACATAATTAATGAAGTGTCCTAAAGCTAGAAAGGGTGAGCTCCAAGAATATCTAAAATTGAGCTATTCAATGAAATAATTTATTTTAAAACATAAGATGGATCTCATCAAATTATAATGAAGGCATGAATATTTTGTTTTAAATTATATTAAAAAAATGACATGCAATTTTATGATCCTTTGATATAAACTGAGTCTTCTAATTATAGTGCTAGTAGTGATGAAGATAGTTACAAAAGCCATCAAATGATGATGAAGTCAACATTTTATCTTTTTTTAATTGTAATTGTTTTATGGCTTTCGATCATTAAAGTCCTTCTTTGAAGGGAAACTATAAATGACTTAGTAAAGTATTGAAACTTATGGATGAAGTTTTTTGTTTAAATGTCACTAAAATATATAAAAAAATTTATATATTTTGAATGCTTTCATTCATTAAAAGATACTTTCGATTAAATCAATAAAATAATTACCAAGAGCAAGTCAAATAATTTTTTTAATTTAAAGGCCCAAATTGACAAGTTAGGATAAATGATTTGAATAAAAACTTTAAATAAAAATAAATTAGTACTAATTTTGAAAAAAAAACAAGCCATATAAGAACATTTTAGTGTCACATTAAAATCATATTTATTCTTATCCTTTATATATCTTTATCAATCCAAATATTTTCTTGGATAGGCCTCACCTTATAATAGAGATTTTATCTTTATAGTCAAACTTCTCTATACTAATATAAATAAATTCTCTCACTCTATACTAAGGTGTGTTGTCACCATACTTTTTTTTTTTAATTGATAGATCTAATATTTTAATTCAAGTGATTGTAGGATTATATGATGATAGTTTTAAGGGTTAACTGAAGGACAACATAGTTAACAAATGCACTCAAAAGGTATTATAATTCTTATAGATTCTAAGGGAAGGCTCTAATCCTCATGGAAGGTTAAGAAACATAATCCCAACTCATTTCTTTTCTTTTCTAGAATGCTTGGGTGTCTTGGTTTGCACTTTGGCATGCTAGTGCACACTAGATAAATCCCAATTTAATTACCAAAAAAATAACTTTTGAGTAGTAGGTTTAAAATTTGTTCGAACAAACATTACAAAAAAAATAAATAAATAAAATAAAATAAATTAAAACTCATTTTGGACTTAATTTTAATTCATTGCTAAATATTGAATTTTATTAAAAGTTTCTTTAATTATTAATTATCCTATATAATTAAAATTATTATTTTAATTATATTAGCATCATAGTTTGAATGATTTTTTGAATCAATATAATGTATCATTTTGCATTTTATGACACTTCTAGGTTAACTTTCTTAAGTTTGGTAAAACTATTTATTTCCTTTTCTAATGGTTTTTACTATTCCAAAATATCACATATTAAGTGCTCGATAAAATGTTATTTTCAAAAGTAAATAAAATACTTAGTACTTTTACAACCATTATCAAAGTTGAAGAAATCTCATTTCTCTTGTTCAGGCATTAAGAAATGACTTGCATCAACAATTTCAAGATATATCCTTAATGTATTTAGTGTGATTTCCCTCTTAAAGCGAAGTCAAGTGAAAGCCAAGTGTGTTAAGAATGTTGGTGTTTAAAGGTTTATAAAATTTTTGTGTTTATCTATTGTAAAATTATATTTATTTAATCATTGCAAAATTTTTTGCTTTCCAAGACTTAGATGACTTTTAAATGTATTATGTAGTTGATATAACTTAGTTTTGTATGTTTAAAATGGTTACATCTAAATTGTGAAGGCTTCTCCTCTCAAACTTAGGCAGCATTTAAGTGCGGTCCGCCGCACAACGATCTATTTGGAAAATCGCATTCCATTAGCTTTTGAAGAATCATGATGAGAAAGTTGTGTTTTATAATCTTACTTGGCTCTTGCGTAGCGAAAGTTGTGGTTTGATTTTTTTGAAAAAAAAAAAAATTGTATTCCCCTACTACACATCTGCAGATTCTTCAGACTTCCACCACTATTTTTTAGATATACAACTATTCCAAACAGACCATTAATGTGAAGCTGTTTTAGGCATTTAATGATGAGTTTCGGGTGAAAATCTTGTCCATGTGGTTAGTTTGCATGTGCTTTAGCCAAGGGTTCATTTAATGAAATGAAATTATTTTGTTAACATGCATTAAAGTTTTGATACAATATTTCATAAAATTGGTAACATAACGATGGCTCTTACTTTGGATTTAACCACTTAGGGGTGTGTTCGAGCGAGCCATAGTCGCTCAAAATCGCTCGAAAATGGGTAATTCGAGCTCGAGTCGGTGGCTCGAAGTTTGAGTCCGAAAGTCGGATCGAATCGAGCTCGAGCTCGATCCTCGACGTGAAATGAGCTCGAAATCCAAGCCGGTTCAAAATCCAAACGAACGGCTCGAAATGCAACGAGCCGCTCGTTCGCTCAAAATGAAATCCAGGGTTGAGAGGGCAAACAGAGAGTTCTGACTACAAGTTACATAACGTAAATAGGTAATGACTAATGAGGTAAAAAATAACATTATCAATCAACATTCATTCCTAACGCAAGCTTGTAAGTTACAAACCCGTGACTCATGAGTCACGAGGAGGCTCGTAACGTAATCAATCCCAAGTCCCAACATCAACATTCTAATCTAAAATAGTGGAATAAGCGACAAAAACAATTGAAACCCCAGAAATTACAAGTACAACCGCAAAAACATGAATGCTTAAAGAACCAAACATCCCCAAATCAATCTGCACGAAACATCCCAATCCAATAGGGAACCTTAAATAATGGAATAATAGATATAATTGAAATAACCAATGTAATACTTACATAATCGTGAAATGAAACAGAAAGCAGAAGTATTTCGGAGCAAGCAAACAGCAGCACCACCGACCACTAATCAATCGAAGCAAACCAAGCACTCGATTCAACGACGATACGTCGGCGGCCGCGGCCGAAGTGAACGGAGAACCGGGAAGGAGAAGGAAGAAGCGAGGAGTCGGTAAGTCGAGTGGTCGAGTCGAGGGTATTAGAATAGAATTTAGGGAATTAATCTTGCCCGTCAATTCGGACGGCGATCTATTTTGCTCGCGGCGGGCAGCGCTGAGCTTGGATCGATCCATCGCGAGCAGCGAAAGCCACGGTCGCTCGGTCGAAATAAATTCGAGCCACATTTCTAGCTTCGAAAATGGGCTTATTTGCTTCAAGTCGATCTTGATTCGAGCCCAAGTTGAGTCGACTTTCGAAGCGAACGATCTTCGGGCTAATTTCTCAGCCCTACTTATATTAGAACACTTACGTCACATAGTTTTGATCATAATGCTTTTTTAGAAGGCCAATTCACATACAAGTCACCACCATTAAATAAATATATCATTCAAATATTAAAAAAATAAATAAATGGAATGAAGATTTACTTATGTGGTCTAAAACACTAATTCAACAGGTCCCTTCACATCAATATCAAACATTAATTATTTAAATAAATTGCATTAAAGTTATTAAGGCACCTAAGGAATGAATTTCAATCGTTCGATCAACATAATTCAAAGAAAAAAAATTAAATCTTTTAATGTAGATGCAAAAAAGAGAAATTATAAAATAATAGGCACTTATCCAAATCCACCTGGAGACCACCACATAAAGAGGGGCTTTAGGGTTCATAATTTATAACCGATCTTGTAGCTTTTAGGCTTTAAACTCGTTCTCACATCTTCAAGATTTGATCTTTTATTTATTTATTTGATCGTATGGAGGCATGTTTGAGTGAAGATTTGGAGATGAAAATGTGGGAGATGTGTGACCTGGATGGATAATGGATGATGAGAGATATTGATTAAATTAATAGGGCCCATTGACGTCGACATGGCGAGTGGAACGAGGTTTATTTCTGTGGCCAATAGATCGAATAATTGAATCGGCCAAAGCTGTTCTTTTCGTTCGTACACCGACCGAATTGGAATCACAATGAGCACCAACTAGCAAGCAATCGCCGACGAAAAAACAATGGTATGCAAGATGGCAACAAACCAACCCTTCGCGTCTATGTGAGAAGTAAGCGTAGAGACTCATGCAGTTGGGATGAATTCGTTAATAATTAATTATATATATAGGAGCTGTTTATTGTCTGTATTTGAAATACAGTGTAAAATACAAAGTAAAAGAATTTATAAATACGCAACCAAACAATCCCATAGTATAAAGAGATAGTGTAAAAGCATGTAAGACATAACTTTTTGTATGAGAAATTCATGATAGTGGGAATTCCACTAGTACAAGGGCAGAATTTAATTCATAGTCCTACTTGAAAATTAGTGAATGTGCTAATATTATATAAAGATCTTGTTGAATTTGCATTGTCCATTGTGTGTAATTGATAGATGGAGGGTGACAAATAATCGTCAAGCGATTAATGAATGCCAAGAGGTAAAAGGATAATAATTGATTTACGAACACAAGAAAATTAGGGTAACTAAAATGATATGCTTAGAGTTCTAGAAGTAGAGAGTCTTGTGGGTATTCTGATTTGTAGGGAGTTGTTGTCAAAGTCTCGATTTTGATCATCAACGACACAATAATAAACTATCTTAGAGGTTTTTTATGTGAGATGAAAAATAGTGGAAGTTTTATAATTTTCTATAATACTAAAGTTTTGAAAATGAGAGAATTAGATTTTAGGTCTCCTTATTGATTTTGTGGGAAATATTTTGCTTATTATTCAAAACTATACTAAAATTTATCTCTCTTCTATAAACAATGAGTATACTAGATTGTATACTATATAAAATAACCAAATAATCACATTTTATTATAGGATTGATCAACCCTTTTAGCTCACTATCAAGCAAAGAGGATGACTAATATGTGATATAGGTGGTCCACCACGGTGAAATAGTCATTATAACTAAGTCAATGATTAATGAAGAGAATATATTTTGATTAGCTCTTAATGCCATAAATATAACTAAGCTGATGGATGAAAATTCCAATAATAAGATAATTCAAAATAATTTTCAAAAAATTTAGAGATTTAACTTTGGATTAAGAATAAAAAAATAAGCTCCTAATTTTGATTTATAATATTTCTCGCTTGAGAGTAATGCAATGCCATTGATAGATCATGAATTGGACTTTTGTTGAATCCATATTGATTGGAGTCATTTTAAATTATTATGACAAGTCACCATTTTTATGTAATATGTCCAACTTTTGAAAGTAATCCATACCACAATCTTTCATGGAAACTAGAGGTTGAAAATGGTAGCTTGAATTTTAAGAAGTTATGATTTAGGCAATGAACCATCCATTATCAAGTGATTTTAAGAATGATCAAACTTCTTCGTGAATTTAATAACTCCATTAATTATAACATTAGCGTGGGTTGATCAATTAAGAAGAAGAGAAGGATTGGCTACCACCTCCTTGTAAGGGCTTAATTAGCTTGGTTCAATTTTGCTAATTGTTAGCCCAAACTTGGACATAAAATTTTGAAAATTAGATATCATGCAATTAAGAAAATAAATCAAAACTTTTCATTTGGATTTTTTGGGTTCTTGCATTGTTGGATTTCAAAATAAACATTATGTAGGATCTCAAGCTATTCTTGACACTAATTGCTTGAATTATGGGATATGAGATCAAGGAGATTGAAAGTACACTAGATTTTATTGTAAAATAATAACATACTAAAAATTTCAAAGAATGATCTCCTTCTACATATTAATATAGACATTTTACATAGTCATGAACCAAGCATTCCTCCATAGTTATAATTTCATATATTAGAAAACTCTCTATCATATTTAACTTGATTTTTTTTACAAGCATTACTTGAATTTTTTACTAAATTTTATTAAAATGCCCAAACTATCTTTTGAAGCTTTATTGGAGCATGAAAGTAAAAAAAAGATGGCTTCATAATATTGAAAAATGACTTGATGGGTCAAACAATGTCCATAGTGAACTTGAATGTATAAATTAGTTGTTGGTTATGATTAACACCTTTAACTCCTTTGCCCAATCGTAACATTTAATTTTACTTATAAAGTTAGAATTGAAATTTGAAGAAATAATAATTTTGAATTTTCTTAAAAAATAAATTTTAAAATTTTTCTTTTTTTTTATGGGTTGAACCCAAAATTTCCATTGAAATAAAATAATTAGATACATTATGCAAAAATGTAAAAGCCTATCAAAGGATTAAATAAAATTGTAAAGAAAAAAAAGAAAAATTGTTAAAAAATAAAAAAAAAATACAAGGGATCATATACAAAGATCACTTCTTTTCCTTCATAGGGTTGGGTTACTGAAACAAAAGAACCAAAAAAAGCATCCCAAAAAATGAGGTACATGATAGAAAAATTAGCAAAATCTCGATATTAATTTACAACAATGAGAAGAGATGAAAATCCACTAAACAACTTGTAAACAAAATCGAGCATCCAACAGTTGTGTTGCACTAAGAAGTTATCATCATTTACCCAAAAGAATAACCTTCCAGTTCAAGAGTAGTAAAGTTGTTAGAATGAAAGCATATTGTAGAAACAATGCCAAACCAATGCAAAATATATCAAGCACAACAACTACCTATTAAATAAGTTACTCATTAAACCATCCCAAATGCCATCATATTTCGATTTTGAATTTATCCCAAATAACACTTTTAATTTTAAAAGTAACAATAGAAATGTTGCTAATGTTGTTAAATTTCCTATAATTCATCTCCAACCAAACAAAGTAAACAATACAATAAACAGAGGAGAAAAAATTTATCATTAAAGAAGGTGTGTTATCCAGATTATCAATATGCACCAAAAAATAAGGGCTAAATAAAAGGACATAGTCCATAGCCAAGTATTCAAGACAAAATTAGAAAAAGTACATTCAAATAGCGATGAGAAGATGACTCTCTAAAACCACAATAAATGCAAGATGGATCAATAAGTAGGCCTTTAGCTAGCCTATTGATAGTTTTAAGACCACCATTCAATGCCAACCAAGTAAATAGAGAGCTTAGGAGCAAACCTTTTGTGTCACACATGGTTGGTTTGGTCATCATTTGAAGTTAGGTGGGAGATGTTATATGATGTTGCGACATTATAGATAACACAATACAATTTATTTAGAATTACATGTGATATAAGATTATTTGTATTTATTTATTGTGCAATTCCTATATACATAAATTAAGTGGTTCAATCATTATAATCCCATGGCAATAATTGCCCTGTAAGAAAGGTATATGATACATGTTGTCGATGGTAGAAGCACATAGTTTCTCCTTCATTAGTTAATTCTACATAGAATGATTGACATGTAATATCAAAATCTAAAATTCATACATATTGATTAAGAACCTACGAGGTTCGATTTTAAAATTTTGAAGGACAAACTCAATCTTGGGTGAGAATGGTGAATCATTTATATTCTCCAGCTCTATCTAGATTTCTTAGTATCTTAAAAAATACATAACTAAATTATAATATATTGAGTAAATTAAGGCTTGGATCAACAACTTTTCAATACACTATCAAAGCACTCTAAGTTAGTTATGATGGTTCCATATCAAAATCTCCCATTGTGTGTTAAGGTCAATTTGATAAAATCTATTTTACTACCCATATATGTGCTTCAAGATTTACATTTCTAATATCTATCTTGAATTAGTTGAATATGCTCATCCATTGCTACCTTCGCCTTTAATGCAATTTTTGGTATATTGTATAAACATTAGAGATACTCATGCTCATAAGTACCTTCATTAAAACCTCTCGTATTTATCTCCAAAATTTTCATAAGTTGTCCAAGGAATATTTCTCTACAACTAAACACTAATTTTAAATGTATATCGATATTATGCACAAACCTTGCCTTAAACAAATATATCAATTCTATCATAAGATTCAAAGAAATCACAACCAAAATTCAATATACCAAAATCAAGTGAAAAAAATAATATTATTCATATCTAATCTAATGGAAGTAAGCAATATGCCCTTATATTTTTGAAATAAAAAAAGTTCCATCCAAATTTAGCAATGGTCCACAATAGGACCATCTAGTTATTGATGGTCTAACTACCCAGTAGATACACCTAAAGTAATTTGATTGATCAACCAAAAGTCTATAAATTAATCATCCCATCACTAAATTTATAGCTTCTATTAGCCTGTATAGTGATCAACATGTTTTTTCAACCACTAATGATGAATATAATGATTTTTTTAATTGCATCTCATGCCTTTATATAAGAAATCTTCATATTGAACTTTGCTTCTACATGTCCTATATTCTTCTTTGATCTCAAATTAAAATGCTAGTGAATAATAGATAATATGAACTAGCTACTAATCTCGGATGTGTACTACTTATGCCTCCCACTAATATTAGATAGGTGCATTTGGGTGGGGCATCTATATTTGAAGTTCTTCATGGCCCATTGAAATGCTTCCCACTAGATGTTCATAATCTCCAATGACGGTCTAGCTAGGTGGTCATGTTTTACATAGTTATATATACTAATTTTAATTGGAGTAAATCATCTTACACTCCACATTCTTTTAAATGAACCAACCATCTAATGTTAACTAGAGTTCAAGCTACACAAGAAGAACATATCATCCTATAAGTCATTCAAAATGTGGCCTTTCATAAAATTTATTAAATTATTTAAATGACAAACAAAGTCGATTCTCATCCCACTTTTATGTCCTACAATAATGTATATAATTATTTATAGACATCATCTAATTGGCCATACTTGAATTTTAAAAAAATGAATACTATCATATTAGGTTATGATCTTAAATTATTTTATTGTCTATTGTATTTATATGTTACATCCATAATTTCTAAGAAACTATTATAAGAAAATTTAGGAAAACCTTCAAACTTTGAAATTAACTTTATTTTAGTAATTGAATATGTTGACAATAATATATTGTCTTGAAAGCTAGAATTACTATTCTACAATGAATTTAATGACTAAAATATAGTAGGTTGCTTATTATTATATCTAAATGTGACATAGAGAATAATATATTATTATTATCTTAAGTGATAGAAGTACAATTCTACCATAGAATGGGATACAATAAGAAAATATTTTAAAGTTTGCTTGATTTGCATTCTCAAAAAATTTTAGGTTCAAATTTGAATTTCATTATCTTAGTTGGTATAAGCTCCATATAAAAAACAAGTTCTAATAATTAATTATATCTTATGAGCACGAACTCTTAAGAACACTCTCAATTAAAATAGTAGATAACTTTATGAATTATTCGAGTTTAAATTCAAGGATTGATGATTTTTGAAGTTAAAATAAGATAAGATCAATTTAGGAATAGTTCTTTCAATAGACTAAAAAAAAGATAAGTAAGGTACATGATATATAGAAGCTCAATAGCACTCTAAACTATTCTAAGATTGGGCTTTATACTTTGTTGTATATATATATATATATATATATATATATATATATATATATATATATATATATATATATATATATATATATATATATATATATATATATATATATATATATATATATATTATTCATATTTATTATAAAGATATGCAATAGAACTTACAAATTTTAGCATTACCTAAAGTTAAAACTAGCTAAACTCTAGTATACTTATCTTGCTTGGATAGGACTACCAACAAATTCACCTAATCGTTTAAAGTCTTATGATCTTGTCACATGCAAATGTAAGGAAGGTAAGGATGTTTTTTATTTGGAAGAAAGCTAGACTTAACCACTAAAACTAAGTATACAAGGTATGCAATGCATCTAAGCTAAATTCATTATGTTTTATTTATTAAGACACAATTCTAATATGCAATGTAAATACTATGTCTTAGTAATTTATGCCCTACCAAATGTGCACCTATCTTAATTAGGAAATACCCCTCAAAGGTTAGATGTCTCATATTCTTGCAATGAAGATTGTGCATTCTAAATGAAAGTAAGAAGCACTATAAATGTATATATGGTGACATGTTTTATTTTATTTCTATATAAATTATAAATGTTGGTTTCAATAGAAAAAAATTTATACCTAAGTTTATCCGTATCCAAAAATTAGTCACAATCATAAAGGCAATAGATTAAAAGAAAACATTTTATTTCATTCAATGTGTATGTAAAAGTAAACACACATTCAAATAGTTCAAATAATTTAAACAATTTATAAAAATAAATAAATGGCTAGTTTGGCGTCTACAAAATATAAACCCAAAAAAAAAAAGAAGCGGTAGTGATCTTACTTATACAACCCGCCTAGAAACTAACAAACAAACTCATTATATAAGTCTTCTCACTCGCCTTCTAATTCTTCAATCTCCAAAGTTATAAGGCTTCACCTCGGATGGGTTCAATCTTCTAAAATCCCATAAGTTTACAGAGGGTTTCCTAAAACTCTATCAAATTATATTTATAAAATCAAAATTTACAACCTTTCACCTACAAAATAGATGTTAGTTTGTCAATTATATTCAAAACAAAACATAATATTTCATCCATTACATTACATATAAAGTCTAACACTTTAAGTGCCAAACAACTTATCTTATTAGTCAAACTTATGGGGTTTTAAACATTTTTATCATCTTTACAAGTAGCACCTACAAGAAAATATGCAATTTTCAAATATTCATGACATCAAAATCATATAAGGGTAGTGGCTTCTTTAAGCATGATCATATGTAGAATTTAGTGTTAATTTAATCCTAATAATGTCTATAAGCCATCACTTAAATATCCTAACACAACATCACATCAGAGAACTTATAGCAATTATCACATCATAATCAAAGTAGCATAACAATGAGGCAAGATAATTAGGTGCTAGAATGTGTAGGTGTTTTCCTATTGGATTTTGCTTTATGTTTCCATCTTAAGTTTAATTAGATGTTTTATTTAATAAGAGTAATTTCAATTTAATTGATTAATGATTTAAAAGGTTTTATTTAAATTTTGTTTGATTTAAGTTTCATTTATTTAGAGTTTCTAAGAATGTATAAGGGTTAATAATGCTCACTATGTAGGTGTACTTCATCACCAAGGCATCCTTGACATTATAAAATACTTCCCGCATTGGAAAGATAAGGCTATATTTTATAATACCTTCAAGCTTCCACAAGACTAGTCCAATTGTCACAAGCATTTCCTCAATACAGCTAATTCGAAGCCAATTCAAAGCTTCCACAAGGCTCGTCCAACTGTCACAAGCATTTCCTACAGCAATTACAGCGTTTGTTGAAGCTCAGGAAGATCAGATGGTGAAAGCCGAAGTGACTCAAGGTGTTCTGATTGAAGAGTTGATGTTGGGAACTGTTAAGGGAAAACAAAGAGAGCTCGAAGGAATGTTTTCGATGCAAGAAACCGAACCTGCACCACTTGGTTTTTTTTTTTTTGGGAATTTATGGCTCGATTTGGAGAGATTTCTTGATTCCATTAATGGCAATTATGTAACTCCTAATCTGGGGATGAATACTGTTAGGGAAACGTTGCTTGTGCATTAAAGGGGCTGATAAGATTGTTATGAGGGAACCTGTTTGGTAAATGGCCATTTAATGCTATTTAAAACATTTTAATTTTATTTTGAAGCTTTAACCATGCATTCGGCTGGTTCTTAATCAAGGTTGGATGGATTTGGGTTTCATATTTTCTTTAAATGGGCTAATTCTAATTTGGGATCTTCTAAGAAAATGACTTACTAAGTTTTCATTATTCGTAAGGTTGATTTTGAGTTAATTTTATTTTGAATAACCTTAGTAGGTTATTGATATAGTAATGACCAATTCAAATGGAATTCATTTGAATTTAACTATGGTTAATTTCAATTTGTTGGTTTCCACTTTGGATGCTTAATCTAGGTTATGAAAAAACTTGTCTAACCATATTTCATAAGTATTGAGGTTGATTTGATTATATTTTAGCTTGAGAGATCATTAATAGGTTAACAACTTTTTTAGTTAAATTTAAATATCAATTAAGCTTAGGTTTTGAATAAGTGATTAGCTCAAATTCTTTGGAATAGGTTTAACCAAGTTCGATATCAATTAAAATTATTTTAGCTGTGAGTGACCTTAATGATCCACTAATAGGCCAATGGGATTTTAAATTGAATTAAGTTTCATCTTGAGTTTAAATTGAGTTTAATGATATATTGTAGGGCCTTAATTAAGTTTTGATTCAACCATAGTTTGGTTAAATTCTAAGATGAACTTTATGGATCATTAATTTATTATTGAACTATTTGATTTATTTTGGATTTAATTAGATTTAATTTCTTTCAAAGAATTTTTTTTAGAATATAATAATATATCAAGATATATTTAATTAACTTCAATTTAGCCTTACTCTAATCAATTCCTAAAATATCCTCGAGGATGCTTGACCTAAAAGTTTAAAAGCTTGATCTTAAGTATGATTTATAGTGTCAATCATAATGATTAAGTTCACCATAAATCCAATTCTTAAATAAAAAAAAAAAACCCTAACTATTTTGATTTGATCAACCTTAATCAATTGGTGGTCAAAAAACTTTTGAATAATCAAAGAATTGATGTATTAAAAGTAAATTTGAAATTCAAAATTAAATTTATATTGAATTGGAACTAATCAAGCCATTTGGTCTAAGTGATTTTACTAAAGTCCAAATAACTCCAAATTGATTTGAGTTCATATTTTGCCCAAGGGAAGACTATTTGTTCTCTTAGTCTTTATTTTGAGGCATTATGATTTTAAGGGATATTTTGAGTAATTTTATTTAATTTGACCAAAATGAGGTTGCGTTTGGAATATCGGTGTGGTGCAATGCATTTTCATCGCATTGTAGTTGCCATTTGAAAAACAATAATTTGGGTGCATTTTAAAAAATTTGCATCAAAAAACTACATTCTGAGTCCTTCTGGTAGAGTGGCTACATAAAAGTTGCAATTTATTTTTTTTAAAATAAAACAAATTTATAGTACCAATCATAATTTTTAAATAATACTTTTCTGCAGGAGCCCATCACTATATTTTCATACAACTATAGCCATTCCAAAAGCCTGAATTTCCTTACGATATTTTGAGTTAATTTAAAATTTTTTTTTAATCTTGTTCTAAAATTGAGGTTAATAACTATCACCATAGTTAGAATCACTTTTTTGACTAGCTAACATGTGTTGCAATAAATCATCATTTTGAGGGAAATGACAAACCAAGTTTACATAAAATTTTGTAATATCATAATTTAAAGATCAAATAATTCTACTCCTTAGATCTTTAATATTATCTCAATTAAAACTTGAAGTGGATGGATTTTATGCTTGTTGCGTCGGAAAACCTAGAAGTAAAATTTACGCCTAAATTCTCATTGATAAAAGACACACACGTTATTAAAGATAACAGACACTCGATTTTAGCAAAAAACCTCGAGAAAACCATACGTAAGAAAAGATTCCACTATGTATCCTTTTAGTACAAAATCTTCCAGTAATGGATTCAATTCTAGAAAGGGACAACAGCAGAACAACGATCGCTTTATAAATTCGATGTGGAGATCTACTTCGGAAATGAGATAATTAACGATGGCTGGATGAGATCTCGGATCTTCAAGCTTTAGAGCTTTCTCTTCCTCCTCACTTCACTTTTCTTCTTCTTCCTCGATCGGACTCTTCCTCTTCTTCTGCTTTTTTCCTTGCTGCCTTCTTCTTCACTGCTTGACTCTTCTTCTTCTTCTTCCTGGGTTCTGTTTGTTCTTCACTGCTTATTCCTTCTTCTTCACTGCTTCACTTCACTTCTTTTTTAAATTTAGTTTAGCCCCCTCCATGTGAGGAGGCCTATTTATAGATGGGAGGAGGTATTCTAGTAATTCATGTAAGGCCCATACCACTCCCCTCGACGGACAATGACTCCTTCAATCATTTGATGTATTTTGAGCATTTGGATGCCCAAATGTTAATTATGAGATCTTAGGCTCATTAGATCCCTGAAACGCTTCGATTTTATATAAACACTTCATATTTGAGAACGGGATTTAATTGACCAAGATTCTAATGATATTTTAAGTCTTGATCTCGACGGTGACTCAAAATCATATACCTTTCTTATCAAGATCTGTTGACTATTTTGAGAGCCATATCAATGCTAACATAATTTATAATGATCTCATTTGAAATGGATTATATTACATCACCTTAGAAGATTTCCTTAAACAATATTTAACTCAAAATGTGAGGATAATTTAACTAAATAGCATATATTTAAGTAAACTATTTAAATATTAAATAATTTAATTATTTATTATTAAAATAAGTAATTTTAACCAAAAATACTAAATTGAATAAGATTTAATAAATGTTTAATTATAATAATGGTATGTATTAACTACATAATATATATTTAATTAAATTACTCAAATATTAAAGTATTTTATTATTAATTAATCGAATGATAATTCACATCATTATCTAACGCTTAATTAAATTGGTGGAAACTATTCAAATATTAAAATAAATAAGATTTTTAATTCAAAGTGGAGCTGCAATGTCAAAATCCAAGATAAGAGATAAAGGTGGATCAACCACAAAAGCAAAAGGAAGCTACTGAAAGCTAAGGGTGTAGGATATAAGAGGCTAATTATGGACTTCTAATTAATACTTAATTTTTATATGTTATATGGTTTTATATAAAACTATGTAATTCTATCCTTTTAATTTATGAATATTTATAAAATTTAAAATTGTGAATTTAAATCTTTAAATTTAATATTTAGAGTTTTTAGAAGTATAAATTTTTTATATATATATAATTTGGAGGGAATCTATGGAGGGGAATGCTTAAATTTAAATGAAAAGTGTTAATAGAAGTTTGAATTATCAAATTCCTTAAAGGTGTTTATGAGTTGAGAGCTTTGATAAATGTGAACATTTTAAATTTATTATTATCATATGTACTATTATTTGTCTTCTTTTAAATTCTTTCTTTAAGGTATAAGATTAAATTATTTTTATTTATAAAATTTGTTCTAAATTATTTAGGGGCCTATTTAAGATCATTTTATTTTTTATTTTCAATTTTAAAATTTTATTTTAATTTGAAATAAAAATATTTGAAAATGATAATTGTTTTAAAATATGCAAAATATCTAAAATTTATTCTGAGTGTTTTTAAAATAATGCTAGTTATTTTCAAAACTAAAAAAAAAATACTTGAAATATTTAATAAATAAATATATATTTCAAATAATATAAAAAAATAAAAAATTTAAAACAAAATTGATGTTAAATGAGTTGATGAAATTAAAATTAATATTAATTTCTAAATATAATAATTATAATGTAAATATAATAAAATGTTTTTATAATGCATTTTAAATTACAAATAATCCAAATATGTCCTGAAAATGTTACCGCCGATTAGAAAAGAAAAACACGGGCAACGCTTAGCAACGTCCGTCCGGCCCGACAAATGACGTAACGTCGGGCGAATTCCATCAAAATTTAAAACCCAGCAAATAATCATATATATTTTATATTAATTTAATCCATTGCTAGCCTACAAGTGCTATCTCCTCAAGTTATTTTTTGAAGTGCGAAGCAAGATTTTTTATAAACTTCGAAGTTATAAAAGTTTATGACTTCGAATAAAGCATATATAAGAATATATCTTCTCGGCCCAACAGCAAGAAATAGTAAGTTGTATGGCTCCATTCTAGCTTTGAACACCAATGTAGGAGTTAGAGTGTGCATTATTTGGCTTTAATAAAAAATTTAAATCCAAATAAAGTTTTAAGTAATTTGATTCGATTTTAAACTTAGTAATTTAGATTTTGATTTTAATAAAAAATTTTGTTTTAATTTTTGGATCGGTTTATTAAATAAAATTTTGGACGAACTAAATAAACTAAATTAATTATATGATACGGTATTATTAATTTATATATTATAAACTTATAGTAAGAATTATAAATATAAACTATTTTTTTGTTCAATATACAATAAAATATTATGCAAATAATTTTTAAATATAATAACTTCGGTTTATCCAAACCAAACCAAAATAACCAACCAAATATATTGGTTTGTTTGGTTTTACATTTTATTTGATCAAATTAGTTCAATATTTTAGAAATTCAAAACCAATCGATTTTAAAATTTATCATCCAATCCATCCAAATCAACCAAACGCACCCCTACACCCATTTAATCATTTAAGTTTATTGTATATTTTTCTTTGCTCATATAAACTTCAAATGTCTCAGTCTGAGTAATTCCAATGACAGATAAGATTAGAGAGTCATATTAGATGATTTGATCATATAAAATATCATTCATCGATGACCTAATTAGGAGACTAGATGTATTCATGAGGGCATCTATGAAGATTAATAGAAATGGATTAAAGGGATTCGTGATAAGATAAAAAAAGTAATAATGCTATATATTGTCTATTTTACAAAATTATTGAATAATAATTTTTTTGTTAATTATGATAAAAAAACAAAATATTTTTACGTATAATATGTTCAATTTGCAAGTTTCAAATATGGACAAACTAAATGTATATTGAATAGAAAAAAAAAAAATTCATAAAACAGCTACACCCAAAATTATGATATCATGACACTAAATAAATAAAAAATCTATATGAAGTAATTCGTCTATTTATCCTCAGTCTTGTGTAGTTCCATATAAACTTCTATATTTATTTGCTTATCCTGACTGAACATGAAAAAAAAAAAGAAAAATATGAGAAAATCAACAACCACCCTATGGAAAGAATAATGAGCAAATAGAAAACCAACATATCACTGTGAAAAGAATAGTAATTAATAATATTTTAAATTAATAAAAAAATAATCACTTAACATGATAGTCAACTAGTCCATACTATAATCCTTCAAATGATTCTATTAAGAAAATAAGAATTATGTTGGGGTGCATCACTTTTAAATTATTTTCAATGTTGACTCTTCCAGCAAGTATATATTAGGAGGTGATGTGTTAGCACACATATACAGGGAGTTGCATAAGTTGATAAAGTCGGCGTACTAAAATGGTAGGTTGCTTACACCTATATTGATCGGCCTACACTACAAATATCTTATCGAATAGAGTTGGATGAGTTAAGCATTGGTTGCAAGTAGAGTGAAAGCTATTTGGGTGAGATGATAATAACTCATGTTAGAAATAATTGAGTTGCCTAATCTCTTCAAAACCAAAAAAAAAAAAAGGTGGAGAATGCTGGGAAAATTCTCTATGGTTTTCTACTGAGCTCGATTCTCCTCGACGGCCACGGTAATCTTTCCATCGACTTGAGGTAACTTTTCTCCCCTCTTGTGTGTAGCCTCAGGCCTTGCCGGAGGCTTCACTCTTTCTCCTCTCTTCTTCTCTTCCTCTTTACCCTCTCTTTCCTTTTCCCCTTTCCTCCTCCGATCCATCCGTTCTCTTATGGCCACCCAATACACCCACCGGATCTCAACATCCAACTTCCCTGCTTTCACCCTCCACTTCCAACATTCCCACTGGGAAAACCCTATTAATATCAAGCCTAGTGCCCCTCCCTTAACTTTTGGAAAGAGCTTCGACTCTCAATGTGATAACAAGAAGTCTCAGCTCTTTCTTATGTTCCCCGCCGATGAAGTTAGCTTCTCTGAATCGAACTTTTGGAAGGTCGAAGATTGGAATCTTCGTTAATCGGTCATGCCATTGGTAAACGCCTTTATGGGGCTCTTCTGCGTGAATAAGAAATGGAAATTCAAGGGTGAGTTGGAACTTCTTACTCTTGAAGGTGATTTCTTCCTTTTAAATTTAAGCGTCAAGAGGATTATGATTTGGTGCGGAATCATGGTGCTGTCGAATGGAAGACCTTTTATCTTCCAAAATGGTCTTGGGATTTTAGGCCATCTAAGGAGCATATTTAAATCCCATTGTGGATCAAACTCTAATTTTCCTTTTGTTGTTGGAATGAATTTGGTTTCTCCAAGGTGGCTAGTATGGTTGGCATCCCTCTTGTTGTTGATAACCTTTGGCCTAAATCTAGGGTTACCTTTACGGATTTGTGTCCAAGTGAATCTAACATCTGCCTAATTCTATTTTACTTAACTTAAATGGTCGTAAGTACGGAAGATAATTTATGATTGGAAACCTAAGGCATGTTCTAAATGCAAATCCTTTTCACATGATGATGCTACTTGCCCTAGTAACCCTGGGACAAAGACCTACTCCCCATGGTAGGCATGTCCCCTCACCCTAGTAAAATTCACCTAATTAATCATTCTACAGCCTTTGGTTAATTCGATCATAAGACAATCTCTTCAAATCCTACAAGGAATTTAGATACGAAAATCTAAACTCGAGTCTAAACCTTGCTTTGAATGATTTAAATCACCGCTTCTTCACCTCCTTTGGAAGATGCTGATAATGTTGATAATACCACCATAGAACATGGTTATCTTTATCACTCGATCCCTCCATCTTATACGGGGAGTGTTGACTCGTCACGCCGCTTCTCCAAACTGAGCCAATCTCCCAAAAGTCCCGAGCTTACTAAAATACTAATAAGGGTTCACATACATCTAATTGAAAGGTTCTAAAGCCCCTTCAAATTAGCAAGGGGTTTTAAAACCACCAAAGAAAAAGATGGTAAATAATCCCTCTTATCCACGAATAATGATCAATCCTAGAATTGGATGTTGGAATGTCCGTGGTCTTCTTGCGAGAAGACGGATGACCGCAAAAGGCTTATCAAGGATTCTAATCTTGATCTCTTTTGTCTTCTTGAAACAAAGCTTTCATCCCCATCCGTGACAATTTTCTTCTAAAAAAGTCGTCATTATTTCAATTTGAAAATAGCTCAAATAATTTTGAATGCTATCACGGTGGTCGTATATGGATAAAATGGAACTCAAATGCTATCTCATTCAACACTATTTCAATGAGCTCTCGGTTTATCCATGGGTATATTTGCTCTTCTAATCATCCATTGCTATATATATAACCTTTATTTATGGGCACAATGATATGTAGGAAAGAAGATCTTTATGGAGCTCTATTCGGGATATATCTTCATCTATTCAAAATCCATGGCTTATCATCGGTGATTTTAACGTATCATTTCCAATAAGGAAAAAGCTTGAACCAGTGATAGTAAACTTCGTGGATTTTAGAGATTGTATAAATGATTGTGGCTGGTGGATCTCCCTAGTAATGACTTATTTTATACTTGGTCTAATCAAGATGATTGACCAATCTATACAAAAATTGATAGAGCTCTTTATAATCTTGATTGGCTTGAGCAATTTCCTACAACTACAAGGCATCCCTTTGTCTTGATCACTACTCTTATTCTACATATGGATAATCTACCTCAAGCTATGACTAGATTTATGTTCGTGAATTACTGGGTTAATTATAATGATTTTCGGGATACCATTAGCACAAAGATGGAAATCCTTCTTCAATAGGGATCCTATATATGTACTCTCAAAGAAGCTTTAGCTATCTAGAACACTTCTTAAGCGAAAAATGAGCATCTACTTCTATAAAAAAATCAAATCAATACAATTAAAATAGAGCAAGAAGACATCCTCCTTCTTTTGGAAAAGGATCCTTTTAACACATCTCTTATACAAGAAGCAAAAAATATAAAAGATAAATATATTGAGATTAGGTATGAATCCTTATGCTTTAGAGCCAAAGCACATTGGTTAACCAATTCGATGATGATCTTTAGTTTTTGTATAGCTCTATCAAAGAAAGACAAAATACAAATCGCCTTAGAAATCTAAATACTTCAAGAGGGTCGATTCTCAATCCTTATCGAAGAGATCGTAATTCTTTTTTATGCTCTATTTAATTGCCATGAAAATTTTGACTCTTCAAGGCACAACATTCGGGGCAAAGTATTTCACTTGAACAAGCTTCTATATTGGAAGGAGACATTTCGATCAAGAAATTCTTGATGCTCTTTATAGCTTTAATGAGAACAAATCTGGTCCTGATGGGTTCAATGTTAAATTCTTTACCTCTTGTTGAGGAATTATTGGGAAACAATTCATGCCGGTCGCTCATTATTTTTTTCAGGTTGGAAAGCTTCCTAGAGTCTTCAAGCATACTTTAATCACTCTTATTCCTAAGATAAAACATTCCAATTCATTATCCGATTATCGACCTATTTCTCTATGTTATTTTTTCTATAAGGTGATTGCTAAAGTGCTAGCAAATAGATTGAAACAAGTTCTACCTCCATTATTCATAAAGCACAATCGTTTCATTAAAGGGAGAGACATATCGATAACATATCTTTGGCTCATGAGATCGGTTATGGGTTTAATGATAACAAATGCCTTGATTATTTTTGGCTAAGATTGATTTAAGAAAGGCCTTTCACCTAGTTAATCGATCACTCTGTTGAATGACTCAAAAGGATTCCCACCTAAGTTCCTAAGGTGGATCCAAGCTTGCATTAATGATATTCCATTCTCAATCATTCTTAATGGTAAAATTAAAGGTTTTTTCATTCCTCAAATGGATTAAGGCAAGGATGCCCTCTCTCCCCTTTTATTCACTATTGTTATGGATTCTTTCTCTTGTCTTATGGAGGAGCGATTTCACTTAAAACTTTTATCTATCAATGTGGAGGAAAGATCCTCTTCTCATCTTCTCTCTTGATGATCTTTAGTTATGAGAGTTGCTTGTCAAAGCTCCATCCCGGCTTTGAAAGAAGTTTTGATTAAAATGGTGAATACCAAGGATTGGAAGTCAATGGAGGGAAATCATTGATATGTTTTCTAAATCCAAGCACACTTTTGATCTATTTGGAGAGATTCTCAACATTAATGTTGGTTCCTTGCCTTTTAAATATTTAGGTTTACCTCTTAATATTGGGAGACTTAAATCCTATCATTTCAATTCTCTTTTGATAAGATTCATCAATGGTCAGGTTGGAAAAGCAAGTTATTGTCATTTTGGCGGTGTATCAACTTCGAGAGCTTCAATTAATAACTATCTTAACTATTGGTTAAGATCTATTTCATTTTCTAAATGCATTTTGAAAAGGATTTCATCACTAATGGCTAATTTCTTTTATCACAATGGGGAAATAAGGAAATTGCATTTGATATCTTGGAACAAAACTACATTGCCTCAAAATAAGGGGCATTGGCTTATATTCTATCTTTACTCTAAACACTTTATATAAAATTAAAAGTATATGGAAAATTCTTAATAACTCTTCTCCTTTTGCATCATGGTGTCGTAGTAAATATATTTCTTTATGGAGAAAAGATTCTAGAAGACATTCTCCTCTTTGGAAGGAGCTTATGCTAATTCCGCACAATATAGGCAAGTTGGGGTTTCACCCGGTGAGGATTCTTCATTGTCTTTATACTATGACCCTTGGTGTAAGGGATCCTCTATATGAAATGCTTGGGAGTAATTGTTTTACTTTATTTCACAAACCGGTGATTGCATCATTCAAGGATTTATTTCAAAATGGGGTTGTGAATATCCCTTGAGCTTGCATCTATTATCCATTGAGTGTTTTAACTTTCTGAAGGAATTTTTGCTAAAGCAATTTTCGATATTATTACGTGGGATGCTTTCTATTTTGAATTCAAAAGTGATTCTTAATTCTATTTTGAACCGGTTCCATCAGTTAATTGGGCTAATGAGATTTGGTTCAAAGGCTTTGTTCTTAATTATGCATTATTTTGTTGGATGGCCTATCTAAAAGGATTGAAAACCTCCGATGCTCTTGCTGCAAGAGGATTGGGTGTGATTCATGTTTGTTTCTTTTGTAATATTGAAATAGAGTCCCACTCTCACTTATTATTTGAATGCCAAGAATCTATGAGGCTTATTAAAAGGATTCTTCCATGTGGTAATCTTATTCTTATACCTACCACTCTCCCCAATTACTAAGTGATGTAGGTGGCTTTCATCATAAAATTATTGCAAGGCTTTGTTACCTTATTATTGTCAGATTTGCTTACATGTATCGGAAAGAGAGGAATTCATTTCACTCCCAATCATCAAATCCAATTGAATGGTTGGAAAATGTATATCTTGTAGTGGCTTACAAGCTCGAGGTGGAAATTTAGAGAAGTCTGCTAATATTTTACATATTTTGCAATCAAAAAATTCAAGTTGATCACCTTGGATCATGTTTCGTGACATTTCGCTTCTTTTTATTTTGTATTTATACAGGATAAGGACGATGATGATCATAGTATGCAAAATGAGTGAGCCATTTGGATCTGTTTTGTGAGTTCTTTTGGCAATCGAGTTGTCTTGTCATTGAAAACTTACGGATGGCGCTTCAACTCTCGCTTTGGACCTCATCTTGCCTCTCTATATCTAAGATTTTACTTAGTTTTGTGCTTAAGGATTTGAGTCCTTGATTTGATTTTATCCTTCTCATTGCTATATATCCTGTTTATTTTCTGTGTATTTTGTCCTTGGTTTCCATTCCCTTTTAGGGGATCCTGTTTGTTTAAATTTGTATTTTCTATTATAATTGGAATGAAATTAGGCTAAGCTTTTAATTTTTCCAAAAAAAAAAGAAAAATCTCTTCAAAACCCTGACATCATACCCCTCGATGCCTTCTATCGCAAGGAACTCCTTATTCTCATCCGTCAGTGAGAACCTCGGCCCTTAATCACCCAGCCAGAACTCGGTTGACTGCTCCAATAGAAGCTTTCCCGAGGAAAATGACGGTAGGTATACGCCATCAATATGCACTTAATCCTAACTGCCTATATTCTCTTAAGTTTATGTCTTTCTATTCTGACATGCCTCGGTTATTAGATTTTGTTTCTTCACCTCCGAAACCCTAGCAGAGTCGGCTTCAAAAAAAGCTTTTACTTCTCTTCCTGATCTGAGCAAGGCGGTTTCCGAGCTAACAACATTGAAGGGGTAGGCCCAGCAATTGCATCGGCGGTGCTTGCTGCTTATGCAGCGTAAGTGGCTCCATTCATGCCCAACTAGGTGAGTTTGGAAAAGAAGTTGAGATTTCGAGTTATGCTTGTTGGGTTTATGTTTATGGTAGCACTTTTGGCTATTTTGAAGGCTATGTTGGCAATATTGGACGATGCAAAAGAGTATTCCTTGAAGCAGTATCTTTCTTTTGCCGAGAAGTTGCAGAAGAAGGCACATATTAGCTCTTTTGTTTATTATTTTTTGTGAAAAACATATTAGGTATATATATCCTTTTCACAAAATGATTATAAAGAACAAACACTATTACATAGCACAAATCTAAAAGGTCATAAATCATGAGGCAAAACTCAAATTGGAATCAAAAAAGTACATACTATAGATACCTTATCCAATAGCACTGGATGGGTTGAGCGTTGGTTGTATGTGGAATGAAGGCTATCTACGTGAGATGACACCAACTCATATTAGAATCTATAGAGATGAATTTGATGGATTGCTATAAAGTTAGGTTAGTTTCATTAATAATATGTATGTAAATTTCATTGAAGAGTTTCAATATTTCTTAAATTTATTTTTAAATGCTTATGTAATCTAGAGCCATACATACATTAGATATGCATACAAGTTGCTGATATTTTCTTAGATGGAAAGAATATATGACTTGTTAGAGCCAATCAATTAAAAAGAGTTGAGTGGTATCTTTCTGTGTTTAAAATCATTTGGCCTACCACCAAAAGGTGATGTAGCACAATTTGATCCTACTTTCAAACGAGTAAATGGTGGAGGGAAGACAGATATTGATTAGTTGGATAACCATCGCATAATCGCACAATGGGGAATGGAAGTGATTTGGTTGTTGCAATAGATGCTTCTTCATAGGATATTGATCCGGGCGATCAATCCAGATATGATTTGGTATCGGTCTTGCTTCACTATATATGAAGACCCACACCCTCCAAGAAGTTATTACCCCCAGCACTTGGAAAACAAATAATGGTAAGCTCATAGAAAGTTATAAGTTTATGTTTCTATAATGAATGAATATTAAATACTTTTTTTCGTCAGCGACAATATATTGGATATAGAAGATATATTCCATCTTATTTTGAGAGAGATGAAGATGTAGAATTTCAATGTTCAATCAACAAGTGTAATGAGTTCTCAGATAGGGATCTACAAAAAATATATATATACATTTTAGATAATAGGTACATATACACGATAATGCAAGTATTTCTTCTATTGTATCATTCTCAACCAGATACTTCAAGGATGGGTAATGGTCCATGCCTACCCTAGATGTTGATCCCTACACATACACATTCACAAATTCACCTCCATACTCATATAATGAATTCATGTTGAGTCAATTTCAATCATGGCGGTGACAATTCCTCTCATCTGATCCTCCACCATTTTATATGTCATTTATGCATGAAAATTTCCCCTTCCCTCCTCAAGTATCACCGAGATACCTAAAAATACACTTATGGATTACTCACAACAGCCCACTAAGCGGGTTGGGGAAGAAGAGCAATAGCGATAACATCATCTATGAGACCGTCGTGACAACTACTAGTTCATTACACTCCAAGGAGTGATGCAATTTTACCAATGTAGATCTCGTTGGCAATAGTTTTTCTATTTATGTTGTGTACATAGCTTATGTATTTTATTTGTATCTCAGTAGTTTGTACTAAATTGTGATGAATTTAAATCAGTTCTACTCATGTCGATATGTAATTTGAACATGCATAATCATGGTGTTTACTATATTGAAATGTAGTTATTTCATTTTATTTAGCATAACTTCAATGGTAAGTAAAGCACCTTTTTAGCCCAACTAGAAAGCTCAACTTGGCTTAATGTGTTAACATACATAAAAATTATTATTTATCGAGCAAGAATCACCGAAGTTATCAACATGAAAGTCGTAAAAAATTTCATTGCTTTCCAATAATACTAAATTCACTCAATTCGACACCAAATGAGTTCGTTATGGGCAAAATATTGAATTTTTATATTACGTGTTTAGCAACGCATATAATCGAACGAATATAGCGAGAATCATTGGAAGTTGTCAACGAAAATCATAAAATTTTGTGAGCTTTCAAAAGAAACCAAAATCGCTCAATTCGACGTCATATGAGTTTATCATGAGCAAAAAACTAAGATTGTGTATGCATTCAATATTTTATGTGAAAAACAAAATATACATGAAAATGACAAATAATCGGAGAATCGCCTAAAGCTCAACAGTAGTAGTAGAGAATTTTGCAAGTTTTTTCAATAATACCAAACAAGGTCAATTCTAACACCTAATGCATTCATTATGGGCAACAAATTGTGTATGTATTTTATGTGATCGAAAAAAAAATCGAGTATACATAAAAATACGGTTGATCTAATGTGAATCGATGAAAATAATCAACATGAAAATTGTAAAAAAAATTATAAGTTTTCCAATGAAACTAAAATTGGTCAATTCTAAAACCAAATGAGTTCGATGTGCAAAAAATTGAGATTGTTATGCATTCTATGTTTCACACCGTAAAAATTGAGTATACATGGAAACTACGACGATCGATCAAGAATCATCGAAGGTTGTCACATAAAGTCATAAAAAATTTTATAATCTTTTCAAAAAAAAAAAAAAATTTTAAACTCGCTAATTCTACACCATAGAGTTCAAGACAGCAAAAAAGTACGACTATGTATATATTATATATTTCACAATGTGAAAAATCAGCATATATGAAAACTGCGGTTGATCGAGTGCTAATTGTTAAAGTTTTAACATAAAGTCATTGAGAATTTTCTAAGCTTTCTAATGATGTCAAACTCACTCAATTTCTACCAGATGAGTTTGTTACGCAAAAGACAGTCAGATATGTTGTGTTCGCATCGTGAAGAATTGAGCATACTTAAAAGCTGATCAAACGAGAATCGTCGAAAGTTATGAACATAAAAATAATGGAGAATTTCATAATATTTTTAATGATACCAAACTCACTCAATTAATGAGTTTGTTATGGGTAAAAAGCTATGACTAATTTACTATTTTGTGTTTCACAACGCATACAAAATCGAGCATACATAAAATTTGATCGGCGAGAATTGTTGAAAGTCAACATGGAAGTTGTAGATAATTTTACGAGCTTTCCAACAAAATCAAATTTTCTTAATTTTGACACTAGGTGAGTTAGTTACAAAAAAATATGGGACTATATATGTAACCTATATTTCACATAATGAAAAATCGAGCATACATGAAAACTATGGTTGATCAAGTGAATTGTCAAAGGTTATCAACATAAAAGTCATTGAAAATTTTATAAGCTTTCAAATGATACTAAACTCACTCAATTCTAACACCGATGAGTTTGTTATGATACTAGAATGTGTATGTATTCTATGTTTTGTAATTTGAAAACTGGGCATACATTAAAATTTGATCGGCGATAATCATCGAAAATTGTCAACAAGGTTTATAGATTTTCGTAAGCTTTCCAATAATATCAAACTAGCTTAATTCGAGCCGGATGTGTCGTTATGACAAAATATTAGATGTATGTATTTTATGTTTAAAAAAGCGAGCATATATAAAAACTGCATAATCGGCGAATCTTGAAAGTTGTCGATATAAAAGTCATAGAATTTTGTAATCTTTCTAACGAAACTAAAATAGCTCAATTTCAACACCAAATGAGTGTGTTATAGGAAAAACACTAGGGTTGTGTATCTATTCTATGTTTCACAAAGATACAAACCGAATGAACATGAAAACTGCGATCGAATAAAATTGTCGAAAGTTGTCACAACACGAAAGTGAGAATTTTGTAAGTTTACAACGATACAAAATTTGGTCAATTTTGATGCCACACGGTGTGTTATGCACAAAAATTGGGACTGTGTAGGATTGTTTGTGTTTCATAAAAAAAAAATGAACAAATACAAAAATTGACTGATTTAGCTAGAATCATTGAAAGTTGTTACCTTGAAAGTCGTGAAAAATTTTATAAGTTTCCAACGATATCAAAATTACTTAATTCGATATTAGATGAGTGAGTTGTGGCTTAATATGTGCAGCTAGGGAAAAGAATTTATTTAAAAAAATACCTTAAGCTAGTAGCCTATTCACAAGCGACTAGACATATTTTTAAATGCTTAATTAACTAAATTATATATTGATTAAGCTTATTTAAATTTTTTCCATTAATACTAAAGATTAATTTTATTATTATTATTTTTATTCAAGACTAGAGGTTACTTTTTTTTATTTGCTTATCTTGACTGAACCTAAAAAAAAGGATATTTACAAATCAACCACCTAAAACATACGATTTATAATTTGACCACCTTCATCTTTTTTTCAACTATAAGACTCATGTATTTCGCGCACCGATAAAATCGTTATGAATTTTACAAAAAAAAATGGGGGTTTATGAATTTCAATATTTGAATGTCAATTTGAAATTTTGAAGTTAAAAGGTGGTTAATTTGTAAATATGTAAGAATAGGGTGATAATGTACGTAAGCCCCAAAAAAATGAGAAAATCAACAACCACCCTTAAAAGAAATAGAAAACCAGCACATCACTGTGAAAACAATAGTAATTAATAATAATTTAAATTAATAAAAAATAATCACTTAGCATAATAGTCAACTAGTCCATATTATAATCCTTCAAATGATTCTATCAAGAAAATAAAGACTATATTGGGGCTGCATCAATTTTAAATTATTCTCAATAATTAATCTCAGAACTTGGATCAAATTTTTTTATTCTTCATATGCATAATTTAAATTATTGGTTTCATCAAAATGCATAACCGAAGTTAGCTAGCTTGCCCTCATAAGAGATAGCCAAGCACAGAACTGAAAAATCCAAGAACAAAATTAAGTAAAATTGATTCTGAAGCATTTATCTTACTTGAATAGCCCAAGAAATCATTCTGAAAACTTTTGCGCTTCAATATTTCTTCCTTCCTTGCATCAAGAATGAATTTTGCTAGAAGGGGACTTCTGATCCACTTCGGCAATGGAGGCGACTCTATATTTATTCGAAAGCTTAGTTTCTTTTAGTGAGATTTGAGGACAATTAAATGGTGTGATCTTCATCAGTTGTTCAGAATGATTCAGCTCATGATGAATGATACATCCATAGAAGATAAAAGTTTCATATAGAAATCGGCCTTTTCGGCAAATAAAATTTTTTTACTCACAATAACTCTCTTAATGGATAAACAAATTTATTGAGATGAGAGTAATCTTACTGCTGACCTTAATGCAAAGATGGTTGATGAGATAGCCATTGTAATAATTAGGATGACACATGATTAAGAGCTAAAGGAGTTCTAGTAGAAAGAGTTCAAAGGAAAAGATCTACAACCATATTAACCAAAGGAAACAATAACCGTGTTTTTATGGGAATCAAAATTAAGAGTAAAAACATGTCCCAACTTGAATCACATACAACTTAAACTCATGAAGTCTCAGTTACTCAAAAAATTTGTTCAACTTCTCCTACAATAGTAGACTTCAGAACTCACCAAATGGCTTAGAAAGTAAAATAAACATCATCAATATTCACCTGAGAAACTTGAATGCTTGCCTTCAATTTAGAACATTCCTGAAGTTCCTAACTAATAGCTTACTAAAATATGACATACTATATATAGCTAGTATATTGAGTTCAAGTAAATTACTTCCTACTTAATCGCCCTATGCAGCTAATTCTATACAGCCAAATTTGCTCTTTAAATATAAAAATAATATAATTAATTAAGTGTAGGTATCCTAATCAACCCATCAATTTTAGGGTCTTTTCAATTCCGTTTGACAACCAACCCAAGAAATTTTTTCTACTTCAAATGCACACTTGGGTTCATTTTGAGGTAATATTGTCTTAATCGCCGAGAACTACTCTCAAATCAAAGAGATGGTCTTCTTTTCTGCTTTTGATTTTAGATCATCGATGTAGCATTCTACTTGGTGATGAATGAGTTCATCGAAGATTTGAGTCATAACCCACTGGTATGTAATCGACATTTTAAGGTCGAAAGACATGACCTTATAGCAAATTTTGATCGGGTTTTAAAGAGTGTTTCTTTCATCTTTAGCCATCTTTATTTGGTTATATCCATAAACCATCAATGAAGAGAAGATTGTATGAGATGAGACAATATCCACCATCATTTCTAGTATTAGTAGTAGAAATTCCTCTTTTGGATATGCTTTATTGAGATCCCTAAAATCACACATATGTGAATTTGATCATTCTTCTTCTTAACTGAGAAAACCAAGTGGGGTATTTTTCCTCAGGATGAAACCAACATCGATGCTTTCTTAACTTCATAAATGACCTATTATTCAATGTCTAATTGCATGCATGTAGGAGTTTGCTTGATAGAGTTAGCATTTATTGCTAGCTTATGGACCGCCACGTTAGAACCAATCTAGGCATTTCTTCATAACTCCATGCAAAGAGCCCTTAAAGTCGTGAGTAGCCTAACTAAGTCATTGGTTTTAATTTCATTCAATACAAAATTGATGTATGTTGGGTGTGGGTTGTCTTCGTTCAAGTTGATATCTTTGAGTTCATCAATGGTTAACTTGATTTCTTTTCAAATTCGGAAGTGCATCCATTACTTGGAAATCATAGAACATTTGAAATTTCTAAGCACACCTCATAAGAGTTAATTTGATTTGAAAAGAACTTATCATATTCCAAATGATTAGTGATAACTAAGCAAGAATCATCATCGCCGACCGAGCCTACTATATACCAAAGCTTAGTCTTGGTCTTGATTGAGAACTTTTGCATTTGTTTCATAACCTCTCAAAGTAACGACATGTGCTTAGACCATGCATGTGGAATTAAACCTTTCTTTGCTAAGTTAAGAACACACGACGAGTACCAAGCTAATTCTATTAATTCTTTATATGAATCATTCTCAAGTTTTACATCAACTTTTGACTTGAGGATGATGCTCCGTGATAGAACCTTTAAACCTTGCACATACTTTGGGGTATCTTTAACTACCAAACCCTCAACTTTTGTGAAGAAAGTGGGTTATAACTAAGGCCCCCAAATTGATGCCTAATAGTTTCACATAACGAGGTCTTGGATAGATTTATATTTTGCTTAAGAATCCATCTTCATCGCCATTCAGCTTGAATGTCACTTCCAATGAGATCTACTTGAGAAGAGGCGGTGTGCTAACCACATAAGACTCATCATCCGAACTAGATTCTGTCTATGAGGATAGTAGGTGTACTCACGGAAGGTGGGATGAATCTCCGATGGGTGGTAGGTATGGATGCCTTCCACCGGACTCCCTCTAGACTTGCCTCTTCCTCATCCCTGGAGTTCGAGTCATCCTCCCACTTGTTCAAATGGAGTAATGAACTATGGGTGGAATTTAATCTAGGCTCCACTTCTCCCTATGGTCTATTTCTCTTTCCCTTTTCATTTCTTTTCATTTTTATTTTATTTTTTCTTTTCTTTCTTTTCTTTTCCCTTATATTGGGATTTTGACTAAATTCATGAGAATATATTTTATTTCTCAAGGAGGTAGTATGTCGTCCTCTTATATCTCGACCTTATGAACTAAAGGGCTTGAGATATCCTTTGACACAATATTCGATTCCACCTTTAGCTTGATGCATTGATGTAAAGAGAATGAAATCATGTTGTTCTCATATTCACAACCTCCCAAGCAAAGCATTGAAAGATGTATCAAGTCTATTATGTTAAACTTGGCTTTTGTTTTCTAATAATCTATCTCTAAGGGCAACATTATGGAGCCAAGACCTTTTCGCCTTGTTCATTGAATTTTTCAACATCATCTTTTCATATGGAGTTTAGAGATGCCAATCCTCAAGTAGCAAGGGTTCTTAAACTCATAATGCCAACCGATGCTCCCTAGGTTAACCAAATCTGGATACTTTGAATCCAACATCCACTATAATGTAGAGGGGCGGTTGTGCTCGATCATTCCTAAGCAGTCTTCATCGATGAATATAACTCTTGATTTCCTTTGAGTAGCATGCTTCCTCTTTAGTAGCGATTGAGTTAAGCATATCTCTAGATCAAGCAAAGCTTTGATTAGAGATTCTCTCATCTCTTTGGATAAGATAAGACATACATACTTAGCTTAGTTGTGACTTTTCTAAGATGAGCGAATATTATAATTCAATTTTAGACTAGTCCTCCAAAAGCATATCCATAGGTGGAGTATCTTGTGGAGGGCTATCTCATTGGAACTAATGATCTATTTACTCTTATCTTGAGGTGCCTTAAGAAGTAGAACTTTACCATTTACGAGATTAACTGACTTCTTGGAATAAGGGGTTTGTGGTGAGTTCACCTACTCATTGAGTATACCTATCTTATCATAAAGGATCTTTATCGTGGGATAACTCCAAATCAATCTCAAGAAGTGAACCCGATGATTCAAAAAGGAAATCTATTTCTAAATAGATTGAGATTGATCGTAATTATTTGAGTTATTATTTTTTACTTGAGAGCTTTCAATTGGAATATAATTAATAGGAACATCGTAGAAAAGATGTAAGTGGATCGATTTCTTCATTAATTTCTTTAATTTTGGGGAGGTTAATAATAGAAATCAAGTAAAGTAAGTGGGGCGAGGGGTTTGGTGCCCCTCATTGATACAATATTCTACCGGAGGTAGAGGCTGGTAGAGGTGGTAGTAGTTGCAATTGGAATGAGTGCTGGACTTGGACGATGGTTGCTATCTGGGATCTATTGCGGGCAAGTGAGGTTGGCTAGCTGCTTTGTTGTTGGGCTTCCACTCTCTTCAAGTTATCCTTCACAACTAGCAAACCTTCCTTAGTGTTAGAGGTTTGATTTGATTGCACCATAATTTTTTATTTATTTTAAAAATAATCTTTTTTTGAGTGCGGATATAAAAAATCTCAACATTCTTTTTTTATTTAAGAGGATCAAGGTATCCCCAATGATTATTCTAATTGAACGGATGGTTATTCTACTAAGTATTCCTTAGGGATAACTATAGCTCGACTTGAAGGCGAGCTTAAGCTAATCCTTGAAGGTAATGCAATCCTCAAAACCAACCTAACATGTAATGATAGGAGAAATAGTTAGGATCATTACTCACCCACTTTCTGACTTCTTAGACTTGGGTAGGTGAAAATCAAGCTTCTTCAAGAGATTTTGAAGATCTTCTTGACTACCTCTCTTGAAAGAGTATGTCTTATTAAGTTTTTTAGCAGTATGTGGAAAATAGCTACCTACGGTGAGTAGAATCTCAATGGAATGTAGCTCTTGCAACTATGGTTCACATTTCATACTCGAGGTTGCACTATCTAAGAATATAATTAATAAGAGACTCATTTGACTTTTGTTTCTCTATAACGAGGTCCCTATGGTTTCCCTTTGTTGAGCTCCCATAAATCTCTTGATGAAAATACAACTATGTAAAAGGTCTTTATCGATTCTTTGGCTCGACATACAAATCAAATGCTACCCGAAGGCTATTAACAAACAAAAAAAGTGCATTACCAGATTGTAATAACCGGCTTAAAATGTGTTATATATCTTGTCTTAGGTTCCCCACCATTAAATATTTTGAAGGATGATAGCACAAAATCCTTGGGATATTGAACTACATCAAATTCTTTCCGTAGAGTCTACCCTTTGGAACATATGAGCCCGGGCTTAAACTAACGCTTCCTTCACTGCGCTCTACCATTTGCTTAATGTCTTTTCTTGCATGGAGGTCCTATCGGTGACCTTCCTATGCAAGCTACCTGTTGTCATCCATGGGAATGCACTTGGCATGATCTAAGGTATGAACCGTCAGTGACATCCATAGGGAAGGTTGTGGGAGCTTAATTTTGCAAACCTAGAATCGCCATCAACTCCTCTACCTTTCGCTCCATCTTGTTAATCGATCATCCTTCGCTTGCTTTATTGGGTGTTGAGTTAAGTCCAATGCTTCACCTTCCTCAACTACCTTCATAACAAGGCTCATGCAGGGATCCTCGGTTGTCAACCATGTGGATTTCTACTAGATCATCTAATATGTCATCCTCATCGATCAAACTCTAGTCTACCCTCCTCCATGTCATCCCATTCTCTCACCATGGCATAGTCATCCGAATGTCATCTAAAGAATGGTTATCTGCTTGACTAGAATATAATGTGGGCTATCTAGAGCTATGCATTGAATACTTTACAGGTGTAGTACTCTTTTGACTCAATTGCCATCGAGACTACCTCAATGTCGCCTTCTCCTCCAACTCCAATCGTGGTGGGACAACCACAACACTCTTGGGTTGCCACTCCTTCTTCACCACGGGATGGAAGGTCGAGTAAGGGAGCTCAACCTCACTCAACAGTAGATAGAGTGGGATCCTTGGGACATAGTTGGATCACCAAAGGAGAGGCTTTCTCTCGATGGGGGCTTATGGAACTTCGTGGGGACCGCATATGGTAGAACCCGAATTGATGAAGGCGGATGAGTGGAGCGGTGTAATATGGGTGACCTTCCTCTCCATGGAAGATCTCCTTGACTTTTGGTAGTACCAGAGAATAATGAGGTCAAAATGATCGCTTTGTCAACTTGTTGATCAAGAAAACCCATCAAAGCGAGGTCGCCGATGCGATGAACCTCCTCCTCTCTCTTGCCCAGTCACCTTCATGTCCTCTTTCGATGAATCGATCCCTAACACTTCTAGGGATCAATCTTCAGATCATGCAATGTCTTGAGCCGTGGGTTCTACCCAACTCGTGAGATGTAGATCAACATAAGGCTTCCTCCTCTCCCTAGTCGGTCTCTCACACTTTGCAAATGGTGGAGGTAATGCAACAATCCTCTGGCGTCCTCCTCCCTTTGAAGATGAAAGGGGTGAAATCCCCGCCACCCAAGAGTGGAGAGGTCTCACGGGGAACCCTCAAACATGAGAGGCTTCTTCTACCTTCTTAGCATGCGCTCATACCTCTTAATCTTGTAGTTCTTATTACGACGTTGGGTTTTAGTGAGTGGGGCCGGATGGGAACTAGAACCACCTCAAGGTAGGGGAGACTATCTCAAGAAGATAGCCTTCCCCTTAGAACATGGACAACAACTGACTAGCCCCATGCTAAATTATAGTAGGGGCAACCTAAACTAGCATAACAGTTGAACTGTAACATTGGCGGGAACCTCAGCCTTCTTCTTCAAAGAGGGGACTCGGTCGACAGAGGTCAAACATGAGTTGCTTCTTGTCCAACTCCTCTCTACTAATAGTGGTGAGGGTCTCTCACCAAGTGACTTTGAAATGCTCAAAGCCAAGTTTGAACTTTATGGTGGGGCATCGGTGAGTATGGCTTGATCCAATGCTAAATCCACACCAAGAGAAGGAGATCATCTTGTTGGAATACATGGCAAATACTGAGGAGGGAAGAAAGAATCGGTATCTCTGTTGTTGGAAAAGAGAATATGATTATACTTTGCTTTGAAGTTGTTGATTTGAATTGAATTGGAACCCACTTTCAATAAGTTTGATTATATTAAATGGGGTTCAATTCATATTGGAGAAATTTTGAAATTTGGAGGAGAGATTTTTTTTTTCTTGTTTTGAATTGTATTATTGTTGGATTTGATTTGATTTTGGAACCCACATTCAACAAATTTGGTTATGTTGAGTGGGTTTCAATTGTGTTGGGGAAATTTCAAGATTTTAAGGAAGAGGCTTTTGCTTTTGATTGATATTGGTTATTGGTGTTTGATTTTGGATTTGATTTTAAAAGAGAATTCTCATTTAACAAATTTGGTTATGTTAAATGGAGTTAGTTAATTTTGTTTGAAAAATATTTTGAAATTTTGAAGAAGGGATTTTGTTTTGTTAGATTATTTTTGATTTTAAAAGAGAACTCTCATTTAAGAAATTTGATTATGTTAAACCTGGTTTGTTAATTTTGTTTTGAAAATATTTTTTGAAAATTTTGTAAAAGATCTTTCTTTATTTTGCTTTGACTTTATTGAAATTTTATTAAATATAAGATGAACCTTGCTTCATCAAGCTAGTGGTAAGAGGTTCTTAATTTTTTTTGGTTTATGTTCGATTATTTTTCTTTCTTTGATTAATTTATTTTTTATTGGGGACAATAGGGTTTTAAGAGACCTAAGAATGATGTCCTAAAACCTAAAGAATGTTGGCCATTTTTTAAGGATGAAATAAGCAAAGTGCCAATGGAAAGAAAGATAATATTGGGCTTATAAAGTACAAGTCCACTATCGATGCTTTGAGACAATAATTGTCTACTAAAGATGGAGAGGAATACCTTCCGAGTCACTAGAAAAATCTATGTTTATTTTGGATCGGGTGATATAGTCTTGCAGAATTTTATTGGTGATTGAGTATGACATTAATGTGATGTATTATCTCGAAGATAGAAATATCACCATACAATGGACCTAATCACCTATTAAGGACTCTGGGCATGATGGGTCTTCAGTATACCGAGATTCTTCCCGTACTTTACGTAGAAAAGTAAAGCGGTTTATTTTAACCCGTGTTCTTAGTTCTCTATAGCAAGCCTCCATAGTTAATTACAATGAGATTTTTTAAGAATACTCTCGATTAATTATTGTCTCTAAAGATTTTTAAGGTTATGACTATCAAATGATTTGTTATTTTTAGAAAATCAAGTGAGGTTATTCAATTGGAAAGACTTATTTTGGATTCAAAGGAAGATAAGTAGGAATGCTCGTGATACTAAGCTAGTGAGCACTCCAATTTATCTTATGGTAAGGCTTTATATGTTTGAAAGTGAGAGGATTTATTTTATTTGAGTTGAAATTTCATTAGAATGCTGGGCTTATAATCCATAAATACAAGATTGTGAAAATGCCTAAGATGTGAGGATTATGCTCATATGGGGGAAACAAGCAACCTCATATCCTAAATCTAGGGAGCTTTAACACAAATTAAAAGTGTGACCTAAATCTAAGCGAAAAAAGGATATAATAGTTTACTTCCATAAGAGAGAATAAACCCAACTATTTAGACTTATAATCACTTGAGTGGTGCCTAACAACTCATAAGATTTAAAACCATATAGTCCGGTCTTATGTAATTAATTACAAGATTACTAGCTTGTTATTTAATTTGAAAAGAGACTAAAGTCCAAACTCACTCCCAAAGAGACTAGATCATATTTGGTATGAGTATATGACTTAGTGTAAAAATGCAAAATCTTTTCAAATTTTATATTATTTTGACACATTCATTTGGACAAAAACTTGGGATATTTTATGTCTAAATGCATGATGAAATTTTATTATTGATCCAAATCAAAGAGAAAGAGGGTGAAACTCCATCATAAGGGTTGCTCTCATAGGTCAAGTCCCTAAGTGCAAGAATATAGGCTCTCATTTTGTAAAAGTGATTCATATGATATGATGGTGTGTGACATACAATATATAGTTAAGGGGTTATTAAATCTTTTAATTATCTTGATTATAGCTTAAGCTTTAAAATGAGCTTATGAGTTATTTTTAATTTTAGTTATGAGTTGTTAGTTGAGGTAAAAAATTAATTTTATCCTAAGAGCCTACTACATTTAGGCCATAGATTCAAACATCAATCATAAGAAACTATGAAAAGATGCAATCTTAGTGCACAAATAAACATAACAACAATCATTTCATTTTTTTTAATAGAATAGTAGTCTCTTTAGTACTATTACCTTGGGAAGAGAGAAAAGTTGGGTATAAGCTACTCTTATATAACATGAATTATAAAAGAATAAGTACAATTAAAATTAAATACTTGTTATGGGGACTTCTTTCTTCATTTCATTGATTTTAAGGCATCAAAGTGCACCAGACTAAAGCCTTCTCACTCATCTTAAACCCCATAGCATTAATCCTAATTCCTATTGCAAAATTATATTTATGAGAAAAGTAAATATACATTATATATGATTAATAAACATACCTGTCTGGCTATATTTTATAATTTGGACTTTAGTCTATGCTGGGTAACCAAGTCCATCTCTAACGTGAATTATGATTAGGAAATACTCAACATGCAAGAGAACATTTATATTTATTTTTGAGCAGCCTGATCCTGCAAAAATAAGATTAGGTCAATAACATCAGTCTACAATCCACATTCCTAACATCTAGTCTAAAACATTACATCATAAAGTAAAATATATCATCATTACATACATCGTTAATAAAGTCGACTTAGCATTCATGTGTGTTCTTATGCTTTTATGTGGGTCTTAGCATTTGAATTATAATTTTCTATGTTTGGAATTGTTAGTATGATGGTTGGTTTCACTTCAAGTTGTTTGTTTAAATAGTTTGTAAGTTTTAATTTGTATTTTTATTTGTTTCATTTTATTTACACTTAGCATCTAAGTGTTACAAAGAAGAAAGAGACTTACCCTCATTCATCTCTACTTTAAGTTATTTCTAAAAAATATTATTATTTAGTTTCTTTTAATGAATGATTTATTAAATATTTTTAATACTAAGTTTATGTTAACCTTAAAGAATCCTATTCAACATGAAAGATATCTTAAGATTAATGTAATTGAATTACCATCACATAAAATATATTGAACCATTCCTATTAGTCACCCATAACATATGCATGATTTAATACTTAGTATATATACACAACATATTTTGGCACATTTAAATGATCATGAATGCATATATTTGGAAATTATATTTTTTTAATTGAATTGTTTATACATATAAATTAAAGCTATATCCAAATTCTAATACAAATATACATAGAAATGAAATTAAACAAATGATATCTTTATTAAAGGGAAGTGAGATAATCAAATGACCTCCTTGGGGCTCTTAAACTCGTGGATATCCGTGACTATATACTTATCTTCATTCAAACATATATAAATTTATATAAGAACATAGGAAAGAGGGCACTACCTTTATATTGTATTTTATATGCTCAAGCTATTATGGATGCATGTATTTTTAATAGAAAATAAGATTCTCATTCTTTAATCAAACACACATATAAAAGATGTAAAAGCAAGTATGTTGTTGTTAAATCGTGAAAGTGATGTAATCTAATGACCTCCTTGAGGCTACTTAAAGTCTCATATTCTCGGGATGTCCAAACTATATACTTACCATCTTAAATATATATGAATGTATTCATGATTAGAAGAATGAAAATCATACAAAAGATTATATTTTATTTGATTGAATCATTTATATACATACAATATAAAACTTTATCCAAATTCTAATATATAGAGATAAGAATGAAATCAAATAAATGTATTAAATTAGAGATAGAAGTGAGGTAATCAAATGATCTCTGAGGCTAATTAAAGCCTCATATTCCACAGGATGTCATATACTTATTATCATTCAAACATATGTAAATCTATATAAGAACATAGGAAATAAAGTGCTACCTTCACATGCTTAAATTATAAATACATGCAAATCCTATATGTATTCATAACTACTATCACTCCAAATATTGTTATCAACTTATAGCTTTTAAAAATAAATTTGGATTTATTAGTGATAATACATATATATAATAAAATTATGTCAACACATGCAAGCTTACTTAAGTAAATTTTATTGAATTTGAAAACATAAATACTTGAGATCACATGACATGCAATATTTAAAGTGATTGAAAAGAATAGCCAAACATAACCATATGATTCATTCAACTACACTAAATCCTAAGGACAATCACATCAAATAAAATTAATTTAAAGAAAATCAAAGCTTCTTATTGATTAGGTTTTGGATTTGAATTGAACTTAAAGAGAAGAAATCATTTGCTATTTTCATCCCATATTGATAATTTAATATGTTTAAGGAAAGATAATTAATTGACTTTTATGATTTAATTAAGTTGAATCATTAAGCAATCCATTTAATTATCCTTTCATATGCTTCTTTATTTTAATTAATTAATTAATCATGAGACACAAATGATATGAACATGAGGGAAAATAAAAGTGCAATGCTCTAAAGGACCTAATGTAATTGGCTCATGATTAAAAAGATTAAGGAATCTAATTAAGTACTTTTATGATTTTTTCACTTATGAGTTAATCATAATTTTCTTAAGGGTTTTATGCTATTAAACACATAAAGAGGAACCCTTAAATTTCACAAGTATTTGAAGTGATTAGCATTTTAATTTGATTTGATTTGCTCATTGATTGATTAATTAATCCCTTAATTAAACTTCACATTAATTAACTCTCTTTTAATGGAATGAATTTGAAAAATAATTAGGAAAGAGGTCATAGCTCTCCCTCATCATCTCATTATTAATAAGTGATTAATGAAGTTTAATTAATTAATTTTATTATTTAGAATTTTAATTAATTATTAAATTAATTAAAAGAGTAATTAATGCTTGAATTTTAAATTTTCCTAATTACATAGCTAATAAATTCCAAGAAAATCATATGGGAGGCGTAAGTCATCCCATTAATTCATTATATCAAGTTTGGAATTAATTGCCCAAGTGGCTCAATTAAGTTAATATAAAAATATTCAATCCTTAATTAAGACTTAATCACTATTGAAAATCAAACAAAATTATTTTTTATTAAATTCTCCTCTATTTTACCTTTCCAAAGAAAATTTATTTTATTTTTAGATTTTTTTTTACAATTAGTTATGAATTTAAGAATTTCACCATTAATCATATTTTTAAACCTTAATTACCCTAATCACATGGCACGCGATGGTTGATGTGGTAACGCTTTCAAGTAGCCGGATTGTCCACTTAAATCGTCCGATGTGGGTGGCGGATGCTTTCATCCGTCTCGAAGATTGGGCGGTGGGGATCAATTCCATGATTCCTATAGGATTAAGTCCGGTTAAATCTAATGGATTAATCATGGCCATCCTTTCCAATCACCTGAGAATGAACGATGAATGATCCTTCTTCTCCGAGCAATGGATGGATATCGCCGCCTTCTTCACTCGATCCAGCTCATGGAGGCCCAAGATTGACTCCAAAAGCTTTAGGAGACAATGTAAAGAGATCCTACGGTTGGAATCACATGAAATCAAACTTTCTTTGCAAAGGCCCAAGAAAAATTAAAATATTAATGGTTTGCGAAATTTTGGAGCTCAGACTCAGTGGTAACCGATTGAGGTAGCTTCCTCTTGAAGAGATGAAGCCCCCGAGAAGCATGCCTTGACTTCTCGTGACTTTGTCAACCGTTGCCGCTCTGAGTTGGTCTGAAGTGCTCTCGGTGCTCAATCATTAGAATTGATTCGTTTCACCTCGTTGAAGCTTGAACATGTGAGTAAAGTTATTTTGAAAAGCTGGAGTTTGGAGGAGGTTGGATGGGTAGGTGCCCGGTAGGCTAGGGAGCCTGAACTTGGGGAAAGCTCTTTTTTTATTCATCCAAGCTCAATGCTCAATCACATGGGTTGAATTGAGATGGGAGAGTATACCCTCTCCCTCCTCCAACGATGGCTTAGATTAGTTAGAAAATTGTAGGTGTTGGCGTGGGTGGCCCTAGGTGACGAGAATCAATGAGGTGACTTGATTTGAGTGGCTAAGTAGAGGGAGTGGATACCAAGGGAGGTGGTCTCCTTGGTTTTATGTGTGCCATGAGAGGAAGTGGGTTAGCTCATCTCCACTTGGCTCATGGTCACCCAACCAGGGTTGTGAGCTAATGGTTCTCATGTCCATTTGGAGCTTAGGTTCGCCAAGGGTAGAAGAGATTTGACCATCCAAAAAGGGTTTGTTCCATTTGGAAGGATTTATTGAAATTTAGGTTGGACTTGAGTGGGTTGGATTTGGGCTAACCCATGGTGACTCAAGGATGGGTCATGCCAAGTTTGAATGGGTTTGGGCATGGTTTGAGTGGGTTTGACTCAATTTGACCCATGTAGGTCAAATTGGGTGGTTGACTAATTGGTCAAATTGGATCAAACCAAGACTTGGGTCAAGTTCAAATGATCATTTGGGATGTTTGGATTCAATTAGTTTGATTTGATTTTGAGTAGATTTGAATTTGATTCATATGGGTTCATATATGTCAAATAGGCTAAGTTGACCAATTTGGTCAAATTGGCCAACAACAGGTTAGGTTTAATTGATCATTTGAAGATGATTGTAGGTTTTGATTTCAATCAATTTAGATTTAGGAATGATTTAGACAAATTTGACCCTTTAGTCAATTTGGGCTAAATGGGTCAATTAGGTTGACTTGGCCAAAATTGGGTCTAATGGAGGCTTTGATCATGTTCAATAGTCAATTTGGAATAGGTTTGAGTCATTGGTTTAAGGTTAGAATTTGATTTGGACCAATTTGGCCTTTATATCAAATTGGGTCAACTTGGGTCAAATGGCCGATTTGATTTATTTCAATTGATGATCAAGTCATGTTCAATGTTCAATTTGGTTGATAGAATCATTGGTTTTAATCAATTTGGTGGGGTGGATTTGGTTCAATTTGGTTAATCTAGGCTAATTGAGTCAATTTAGGTCAAAGGCCAATTGGATTTGATTTGGCTTAATTGATGATCAAGTCATGTTCAAGGATCAATTTGGGGTTGATTAGAATCATTGGTTTCAATCAATTTAAATTGGAATGGGATTTGGATCAATTTGGTTAATGTAGGCTAATTGGGTCAACTTGATCCAATGACAAATTGACTTGACCAATTAATTGCAATTGATTAATCAACGATGATCAATAGTCAATATAGGAGGTTTTGATGGTTTGGCTCAATCCAATTTGGATTGATTAGAGTTTGGTTCAAATGATCCTTTAGGTCACTTTGGATCAAGTGAGCATAATAAGTCAATTGAGTTGGTTTTGGGTCAAATTAGGTTGAGTTGAGTTTGATAATTGATTTGGGATTGATTGGTGGCTTTGATTCAATTGATTTTAGTTTAATTGGGTTTTAGCACATTTGAACATTTTGGGTTCAAATGAGCTAACAGTTAATTAAATTGATTTTAATCAATGGGTGTGATTGACTTGATTGTAGAGTTTAGAATGAGAGTTTGAATGGTTGGAGTTCTTTGTGAAAATTAGTGAATTTGGGTTTGGTGAAGAAAATTTGGTTAAGTCCATAAGTTTGGCTTAAGGGATTAAGATGGATTTAGATTATAAGTTTCAATTATTTGGCTTGGAGCTTGGATATGATTGGAATTAGATTAGTTGAATTGATTTGGAGGTCTGATTTTGGCTAAGGAGGTAGGCATATGCTTGGTTAGCCATATGATAGGTAGGCCTCCTAAGGTCCTAAGACAATTCCTCCTATGCCTCTTAGCTTTTGTGAATTAATTAGCACTACTTCATGAATTATAATCGATTCAAATATTTATAATATTCTTATAATAAGAAGAATAAAATTATTATGGAGGTGATGGGCACTTAGGCATACAAATAACCTTGTTATGGTCTCTAACTCTACATTGAATATACATATTGATTTATCTTTAAGATTATTTGTCAAAATATTTATATGTTTAGTGCCTTTGTTATGTTCATTTGGTATAAAACATGTTATATTTTAATATATTTGTGTTGAAATAGGAAAAATTCACATATTTGAAGAAATGGAGAAAATTAGGGATAGTGCCTTGCTATAATAAGCAAAATTTTGGTCAAAAAATTGTAAAGGCATTAAAGCACTAGGTCCATAGTATTGGCACTAAAATAAAGTGCCAAGATAGTAAAGGCAATGTTTAAGCTAGATCAAGTTGGCTCTAGGGACTTAGAAATTTATTTGTAGAAACCCAAAAGCAACACAATGCATAGGTGCCACAAATTCAGTATCATGGCACCAAAAGATGTTTGAATTGAGCAAAAAAAAATAGTAAGGCTAGTGCCGTTGCACCACATAATAAATGCTTCACAACGTTTTGACATAACGGTCCGACAAAGTAGTTTGTCAGCATATAATTTGCATAGTTTGAAGCTATATTTTGAGAGGAGAGGAGGGATAACTACTAATAGGTCTAATAGCTATAAATAGCAGATTTTGACAAATAGGTGAGTCTTAGAGTGAGTGTGGTAGAAGTTGAAGTGTGACACCCCAAGTATTGAGTGTGTGTGCATATGAATGCTGATTGTTTAGAAAACTTGGAGAAGTCCAAATAAGATTTGCATAGGGAATCACTGTGCATTTCTACTAGGAAGCATAAAGATGGTAGTCATGAGTAGATTTAGAAGAATTTACTATTTTCTTATTTTTTTTCTCTAATTATCTCATGATTTTGTTCTTAAATTTCTTTCCTTTTAGAATGAGCAACTAAATATTATAGTGCTCTAAATTTGTGTAAGTTTGAATGTTTGTCATGTATGGAACTCAAAATTTGGAATGATATAAGAAAATTGTTCATACTTTTATAAGAAATGTGTTTTGATTTTCCTTATGTAATTTACTTACAATTTGAGCAATTGTAAAGTTAAAATTAATTGTGATCTAGAGATATTGGAAGAGTTCTAAAAAAATAATAGGAAAACTAAACGGATGCACTAACTAGAATCTTAGGATTTTGCTACTTTTAAGATCCACAATTAATTCAAGGGAGATTTGGGGAACACAACTAATAAAAATTTAATATGGACTAAAGAAGTGTAATAAAGTGATTGATTTGGTTATATTGATTTAGGCATAGATGATATACATTTTGCACTTGACTAACACTAATGTGCCTTTAAATTAATTTCATGTTAAGTTTGATCAAGATAGACTTCAAAATTTAACAAATTCAAAGTACTTCTTTAAAATATAATATATAAACTAAATCTATACTATTAAAATTAGGTCTTATTTAATTTTAGTATTTTCAATCAATTAGATAAAAATTAAACTTAAAAGATTAGTAATTTACTTGAAATAAATTTTGCAATACTCAAATTATCCTAAGCTACAACTACATACATGTTGTGTGGGAGACTCATAACATTAATTTTTGTACATGTAATTTATCCTCTCTTATAAATAAAGGCCATTTTCAAAATCATGAAATTCAAATTAATCACTAAATTAAACAATCAAAATTTGACCTTTTTTAAGAGATTCATGAAAGCATTTTTAATTTTCTTCACAAAAATAATATTTAAATTTACTATGTTGCATTTATCAAAGAATTTTTTACATTAAGTTCTTTAAAAATAATAATGTCATTATTAGATAAAATGTGCACTGTTAATGACATTATTGAATCTCTCTAAATAACATTTATCTTCAAGTTATTTTAATTTTAGAGGATAAATTATAAGCCTATTGATCAAAATCAAATTTATTTTCAAGATAAGATCTTATTGCTAGATTTTAGATATATATTTTATTGAAGAACTTAAAAACTCAACTCACCTATACGTTTTAAAGTCAGTAGTGCTACTCACAAAGGCTATCATTTTAAAACTTCACTATAATATTTATTATTAAATGATGAGTACAAGTTCCATAGCGCCAAGATGGGCCTCTAATTAATAATGTATTAGCAGCATTATTGTGCCTATCAAAAAATAAACATTATATTATTCACTTTATTGACTCCTTAATTTGCTCATGAAATATAGTCATGACTCCTTTTTTATTGACTTTAACCTCATTTGCACAAAAAAATTATATTTTGTTATGCCATCGATACTTTGCTCTATTTTCAGTGAATATTTGCCAAGCTTATGTCTTCTATCACGCCTTTTCAATACAATATAAGAATGTAAATACTTCACTTACCTATAGAAAATATTTTGTCTACCTATAATTTTTAGTATTTTTGAATACAATTTGAAGTTGGATTGATCCATATTTGAACATGAGATGAATGATTGAACCATGATTAAAGATTTGATTTATGCTCAAACTATGTTCAAAGATATGGTCATATCTTTAATCAAATCATAAAAGTACTGATATTTAATATATAGCAGACATCTTAGCCTATTAGTTGTAGGGTGTAAACAGCAATCCTTTGTTGGTGTTTGAAATGATTTCAAATTTCTTTATTAAATTTCGTTTGAAAATTATTTTGTTAATGTTATTGTGTTCTCTCGATATGTAATAATCGAAAATCATGATGATTTGATTTAGATTTTTTTTGCATAATAAAAACTTTAACTATTAAGTTATGCTACATTTGTGATATGTATGTGTTAGTATTTATACATAATAATAATAATAATAATAATAATAATAATAATAATAATAATAATAATAATAATAATAGTAATAATAATAAATATAAATAAAAATAATAGTAATAAAATAATAATAAAAATAATAGTAATAAATAATAATAATAATAATAATAATATAATATAATATAATTTTTTTATTTATTTAAATCGAGCGAACGATCAACAATGATTGTTCGTATTCATTTCATTTATATATCGAGTTTGAAATGTTAGTTCTTTTGTTACTTCGTTTGGTTAACACTAAAACAATATTACATTTGTTTACAACAAGCTTTTTTGCTTTTAATTGATTGAGAGCATTTCAAAGATATTTTATGTTAATTTTTTGTATATGTTATGTATTATGTTTGCTTAAATATCCATATATATATATATATATATATATATATATATATATATATATATATATATATATATATATATATATATATAAACAAATAAATAAAAATAATAATAATAACGCTAACTAATTTTAGAATCCTAGCTGTGGAAACTTGTTACGTCGTAGGAAGCCCATAATGACTATCACCTTTGGCCCAATAGCAGGGGCAGTCAGCTGCATGGCTCCATTTCTGACTCGCACCACCCATCTAATCATTTTATTTTTTATTATATATTTTGGTTTAATATATATCAACGTGCTTACTAAACACATATATTTTTAAAACAAAAATAAAAAACAAACAAATTAAGGAGTTATTGGGCTCAATTTTATATAATCTATTTAGTAGATTATAAAAAAAAAGAAAATATGATGGGGATATTTGATCAAATATGGGCACGATGAGTTTTAAAACTCTTGGTTTGCATTAAGATACAATAATTATTTTTTTATTATATATTGCATTAAGATACAAGAAATCATAGAAATATCATGATGCTAGAAAACTATACCCAAAATTATGATTTTATAACACTTAGATGTTATTTAATTGCTTAAAAAAAATACTGATAAAATAAATATAGTATTTGACTTATTTTAACTTATTTTGTTAAAATTTTATAAGTAGATGAATTTTTTTATTTGATAAAATAAATATAATATAAAATATTTTTTTAAAATTATACGATCTACCATAATGTCATTGTTTCGGCTCTGATTGACAATACGAAGGTGGTTGGTGGAATGACTTCATGGCTAGATCAAAATCTTTCTTGTCGATGTATTTGAAATTCACTGAATATCAAAATATTTAATGTATTTTAAATACACAAATATATTAAAATTTTACTTTGAATCATACTAAATACTTAAAAAATTAAATTTTATGTATTGATTTCTTTTCTCTAAATACAGAAACTAAATAGCCTACAAAATATAAAATCCGTCCGAACTATTCATCCTTAGTTCTTCGCACTGCCGCATGGGCAATTTGTATATATAATAGCGACTCATTTTAGTTTTATTTGAACACTGTTTCCTGTGTTTGTTTAATAGCTTATCATAACGGAACACAGGAAAAAAAGAAGAAGAAGAAGAAGAAAGGCAAGAGAAAGCCAACAACATCCCTAAACAAAGAATAAATATTAAATAAAAAACAAGCACATCACTGAAATGAAATCCACCAGATCCCTGTGAAAGGAATAGTCATTAATAAAATTATAATTGAATAAAAAAATAATGTCTTAACACAATAGTCAACTGGTCCATATTATGATTCTTCAAATGATTCTAATAAGAAAATAAAAAATATATTGGGATTGCATTAATGTCAAATTATTCTGAATCATCTCAGAAGTTGGATCAATTTTTTCTCTTTATCTATAAATTATTGGTTTTATCGAAATGCATGAACAAAATTACCTGATAAGAGATAGCCAAACATAGAACTGAAAATTTGTGACCATTAAGACATGGAAACATGTATGCATAATAGCAATCATAATGAGTTTGTGACCATTAAGAAACTACATAACTTTAGGATCGTCGCACAAAGGTGAGAGGGATCTTCATATACTTTTAACTAGGCCTCCTAGTACATATTGTCCTAGAGTGTGAACCAAACATCTCTCCAAGGTGCGATCATTGACTCCCTTTCAGTCCCTAATTATTCGTCTCATTCATTATGATGATGAGTTATAACTTTTCAATGAGAGTATAGTTATTAAAAAGAAGATGACATAATAAGGAGACACTTGCAATAAGGAAAAATGATTGTAAGAACAATAAGCAATGCAAGCAGAGATCATCTATGCTATTCTCAAAGGAGTTAATGCTAAGTATTAAAGAAGAAAGTGTCAAGAAAATATGATTGAGAGTGCATATTGCTCTTATTTTAGTCTTAGTTGCTACTAATTATCTTCATCAATGGTGACTAGTTATTAACATATAGTATCTATAATATTATTAGTATTGTTTTAACATCTTTGATTGATTACATAATTTTGGTTGATGTTAATGTGTGTTTGATCTTATGCATTTAGATCCTTCGAGGATTGTGTCCACTATTGGGATTTTTTTTATGGATATAGGAGACTAAAAGCCAAATCATATTGTCAATAGCTAAGGATAACCAATAAAACACTACAATATTAGACCTCATCTTATTCAATGCTTTGATGACATTTAGTACCATCTTTGGTGATGCATTTATGAACAGTTCGAAGGCAGTCAACTCAATATAATATGTATGATAAAATAAAATCATTTAGGAGATGTGTTAAAATCTAAAAAAAATCTTAAGGTGATTAGATCTATCAAGAAAGTGATGCTTTAACCTAACATCAATAGAAGAGCTAGACTTGAGACCTCTAATATTATAGAAGAACTCATTATCTCATATTATGATTTGACTCAAGTTTTCTAAACAAGTGGCTCTTTTGATATCGATAAGTAATCAATTATATATATATATATATATAGGGATTATTTTTTAAAATAGGCTTAGTGTTAATCTTAATTAAAGTTTAGGCACCAAAATTTTATTTAGCAAAATAGGCAAGTCGTCATGGCGACGGTGGCTGACGTCAAACCCGTGGCGGATCGTCGAAACCAGAATCTTCTGCACAGTCGTCGTCAAGCGGACGGACGCGCCAACGCGCCGCGTCGCGCCGTCGTCCGTTTGACCGACGGCGGCTCATCAATTATGGAAAACCCGTGAGCTCGATCTACTTTCCCTTTATTTCTATTCCGTCACATTGCTCGTTTCGTTCGCCCATCGCTAGCGAGATCTCAGCAAAGCACTGCCGCCAAGGGAAAGTCGCCGCAGGAGATCGCCAGATCTATTGAACAAACAAATAAATTAGCGATTTTATTTCTCTTTTCCTCAACGTCGGCTACTCGCTCCTCGGATTTCAACTAAACCGCCGCCGCCAGGGAGGTCATTGGCGGCCAAGAGCTCGCCATCGTCGAGTCGCGGCCGGAACGGATATTTCTTCGTTAATGCATTAAGGTAATTTTTCTTCAACTTGTGATAGATCTAGCAAAATCCTTTGAGTTATTTAGCTACATTTGTATTTCTTCCCCGAATAGACTTATCTTTTGTTTAAAAGATCTAGCAAAATCCCTTGAGTTGTCGAAAATTTGTGGAATTTGTGAATTGAAATCAGGTGTATTGAAATTATTAGAAAAATTATTATTCATGTTTAGCTCATATAGTTCATTGAACTTGTTTAATTTGTTTAGCTCGAATTGGATCGACTTTCATATAATGGAGAGTTTTCATGTGAGATGATATTTAACCAAGTTATGTTACTTTCACTTTGGGATTAAAATATTATTGATATATTTTAATTAATTATTTTCTAAAACAATTAAATTAATTTCAAAATGATTGTAATAATGACTAAATATTTCATCTAAGGATAGCAAGGAAAACAGATAGATATTTATACAAAATTTATTTTTATATGATTTAGTATTTTTATATACCAATGTAATTAATATGTTATGAAAATTTTCCCAAGGGTTACTATTGGCTGTAAGTATCTATTAAATTTATGAGTTATTTGGATCTCAAATAAATTTTATATATTTTATTTTATAATAAAGATGATTTAATTATGGTAATTAAAGTATTAATTATGTAATTTTAATTTTATATTTTTCTTGTAGATGTTAATTTGGTTCTCGAATTTTTTTTTTACTTTATGCTTTGATTTGAATTAGTTGTAGATTTTTTACACTAAGATGAATAGTAATGTATTTTATTAGAGACTATCAATAAATCTCTAGTTACTCTAAAATAGTAGGTAAATTTACTAGAATTATGATTTTGCAAAATTTGGGACAACTACAATGCGATTGTATTATATCTTGAAATGTTTTTTTCCTGCGAATAGGGGAGAGGAAGAATTCTGCTTATCAGTTGGTTAGTTGAATATGAGTTGGATGCATAGTTCTTTATTATGATGGCTGAATGTTGTTGATAATTTCTTTCCAACCTACATTGGTGGAAAAATCGACCAATGCATATCAAGGATATTGGCCCATCATCTCCACCGGTCGGACCATATCGTATACATTTACACGCCATCACAGTATTAGGATCTATGTGGCCCGGTGCACCCAAACGCCGTTCCTCCTGTATGGGCCTCCCTCATTCCATATGACACCCATGGGGCGTATCATGGTTTTAACAACCATCCGAGCAAGGCCAATGAGGAGCCGGTGGAGCATCAACTTCGAGGCCAGACACGCCCATTATACGTAGTGATGCGATACCACATATTAGGCATCATGAGATAGTCAGATGTACTATTATATTTTGTCCATCTAGATCATATTTTTTGTTGTATGTGTGCATTATTATATACAAGTAAATCTTTTATTTTTGTTATTTTCTTTAAAATAATTTATTCATTTTTTATATGTATTTCATTTATCATGTGGAAGAAAAGGTGTTAATTTCATAGTGTATGCGATGCTATTGTCGTTCTTAGCTTTAGAGTACCTTACGCTTAAACTTTCTAAACTTTTTTTTCTAACTTGCATCATGAAGGACTTTATTAGATTGCCTTTGTATGTTAAAACATCATTGACTAAATATGACATCCTAGATACTTTTCGTAATTTGAACGGCTCTATTTTATTTATAGTAGGAATGTATCAATGAGTATACAGATTAAGCTAAAGTGTCCTTCATGGGGAAATTTTCATATGCTATTCTGTTTTCGATTCGCACATTTTAAAATTAAAGCCGTGCGGTCGTCGGTCAAACGGACGGCGGACGGAAATACGTGGGCACCGATCGTCCGTTTGATGACGACGGATCGGCCGGCCGTCGTCAAAAGGGCGGCGGGCGTGGCGTGCCTGGCGCCCGTCGCTTTACGACCGGTCGTCGTCAAGCAGACGGTGGCGCTATCTTCCGCGCCGGTTATTGTTTGATGGCAATGGCCTATTTTGCTAAATAAAATTTTTTGGTGCCTAACGCCTAATTAAAATTAACACTGGCCTATTTTAAAAAATAATCCCATATATATATATATATATATATATATATATATATATATATATATATATATATATATATATATATATAGACTCACTTATTGATTTGATAGTTGGATAATAAAAAAAAGCTTCCTCGAAACCACTTCATGTTATTGATCTCACTCTTGGTGAGATTGACATGCTCTCTTTAGTCCTGGTTTCCATCTTACCATTAGAATTTCCTCACCTAAGTCTAAAGACACTTCTGGGATTAAGGGGATACTTAAACCATAAACCCAAGACTCATGTAATTCAATCCTAGGGTTATGCTTGTTGGATTAGTGGACCCCACTTAGCTTAAACCAACCCAAAATCCACGTGGGCTCCAAAATTCTACCACCTCTCGATGAGGAGAGTTTGATTTAAATATTTAAATGATAAATTTCATTTAGTTCATATGTTTTCTTTAGTTGAAATTTAGTTTTAAGATGAATTAATTTAGAGCTTAAATATCTTTTAATGATAATATCCTATTGAGATTTTTCAGCGCCATCATTGGGGTAGAGCTTGTCAACTCGCTATTTTATTAGTAGAGGATCGTCTACAATTTATAAATTTGAATTTGAGATATAATAATTTAAAATCTAAATAGTAGTAATCCCTCATGAGATTTTCATTCAACCATCATCATGGTAGATCTTTGTCAATTCTACTTATTTCTTAGTAGAGGATCGGGTCTATGACTTATGTTTAATTTAAATTCTTTGGAAATTGATATCATATACATTGTCAACTATTGTGAATATAGAGAATTGGGTCTTATAATCTAATGTAATTTGAGTTCATTTAGTAGGACGTGTCAATTCTATTTTAAATATGAGGATTAGGCCTATGATTATATTCTATGGATGAATACTTATATCTTTCATTGATTTGAATTAGGATATGGAGACATTCATTAGCTTGCATGCATATCTTCGTAAATGATTGAATTTATTTTATCATTTTTTTTCTTTCTTGCTCCCCACATTAAGTTTAAGCGCTTTTAAGTGTCGATCCATGCGGTATTTAATAACTTAGGTAATTTTATTTCTAAATTATGAGATTAGTTTCATGTTTATTTAATCTCAACTTAGCTGATCTTTTCGGATATTAAAATTTGCACTTTAAATCTCATGTCCAGAACATGCATGTATTTATGACTTAGATAATTTTACTTAATTAATGAAATCATTGATTTTGAAAATCATAATTAGAATAAATATATTTTTTTAATTTTGGATTGAAGTAAACTCCATAATTAGTATAGCATTTAATTTAGTATTACATTCTGCGCTGAAGAATTATAAATCCGTTGGCGATTACTGAGTTCAATTTCATGTCGTAAGGTTTAGTATTTTTATTTATCACTTATATTTCAATTTCCTTTGAGTTTTGATTCAAGCTTATTTATGTAAGTCTTGGTGTTTTAAATGATTTTATTTAAATTTATTTTAAGTCTCAAATTTTAGATAAAAATTAATGACATTTCTAGTATTTCTCATCCCCACGTAGGGGCTATTTCAAAACTATTTTGGCTTTTCTGTATGGCCAATGAGTGTAGCAGTGATGTCTTATGACCAGCCGTGTATCTTTTACCTATGCCCATGGGCATTAGAGTCTTCGATCACGCATAAAGATGCATAAGCATATATGAAATTTCAAATCATCCAAATTTCATTTTAGATTATTTATTTTTGATGTGTTTGATTTATTTTTAAATGAGTCTTGATTCTATTTTTTAAGTCCAAAATTTAATAAAATTTTGGCAATATTTGACAAGATATTCCATTATGTGAGGCTACTTAGAACTATTTTGCTTACTCCATGTGCTCTAATGAAGCGCTTATGCGACACGAATAATGTGTTCATACCTATGCCCAATGAGCATTAGCTCTTGAAACCTATGCAAAAGCACAAGCACAAATATACAAATTTTTTTACATATTTAAGCACCTCTCTACCTTCGATAATAGTAATAATTTTGCATGAGTTCAGCTAGGATTGAATAGGAGATATTAGAGTGTTGATTATTTGATTGAATAGTGAAGGAAATGCTAGAAATCTAGAAGAACGCTATGATTATTGATTTACTTGTTTGAGGAAAGAAAGAGGAGTTATTTACTGAGTAATGGAAATGTCAAACCTAGAGAAGAACCGCCTAATGACGGTGTTGCATCTCGGTTTCCATTACAAAGAAGGAAAGAGGGTTGTTTGGTTGCGGGGATCTTGTTGGGGAACCCATCTGTTGACAAAGTTGTCTCTTGGCTAAAAGAGTGGTTGTCAAGAGGAACAGCATGGCGAGTTGCATGTCTTTACTCTAGGTGGCGAAGAGAAGGTGAGTGAGGGAGAGGGAGAGTTGGGAGATGAATAGAGAGAGAGAGAGAGACTAAAGCATGGAGGGCAAATCTTTGTTGTTAGTGTGTGGTGGAGAAGTGATCATCTGAATATCAGTGGGGAGATCTGTTCATCTCCTTGATTCACTCCTTGCTTCTTGATTTAATCCCATCTGTCTTGCAGAACATAGATGAAGGCCATAATAACTAATTGGGCAGTGGAGAGAAGAGTCCAAATCCTTAAGATTTTGATGTCTTCTTCTCATATGCATTCAACCCGTAGTATATGTTTATGATTCATATTATGGAAATTGCAATTCCAAATATCCAGTGAGTTGTGTACCCTACGCTCCTAAGCTGCACTCCTATGAGGCCTAAAGAAAACGATCAAGAGTTGTGCTAATATTAAGCCATATAGTTCCAAACTCATCCTTTGATGAGACCGCAGCCCTGTTGATTCTCCTTGTATTTCAACAACTCTGTCATCTGGCAAAGCAACAGGAGGCAACTCAATAACACGAACTACAGAGCCAGAAGTTTCTTGGATAGATTTGATAGTTGATCTTTGTTTGCCAATAAGGCTTCCTGCTTATGTTGCTCCCACGTTCTCCACACGTTCTTATTTCAGGTTGGCTGAGTTCACTATTTCCCCAGCAACATTATTTTCAGTAAGGTTTTCCTCCTTGAAACAGTAAGGTTTTCCTCCGGTGCATGTGCATCCACATTGTGGAGAATGGAGGAAAGATGACTTGGGATGAGAGGCTGAAGACGCGAGAATGACGACGAAGAGGATTTCCAGGGTACTGTGCAGCGGGAGGAAGAGCCGAGGCTTATGGAAGTTGCAGGGTTGGACGAGAGAGGTTTGGTGTCTACCGAAAAAAATTTCTGGCTACTTCCTTGTCTTGGGAGGGAAAAATAGGAGATTAGAGTCCTAATTGCTGAATAATTAGTTTCCTTATGTATTTAGGCGGGATTTTAATTTTTGAGCGCATTTTAGAATGAAATTTTAAATGTGATTGAGGAGCATTTATGGGAAGAATACCAATTGCTATTCATGCAAAATTTTGATTTAATCATATTATAATTTAATAATTAAATAATTTTATTTAATTAAATTGGATATTTGATTTCCACAATATCACATCAAATTTTTTATAAATCTTGCAATCAAATCCACATAATATGGGTGTGTTTAGGTAAATTTGACATTCGATTCAACGTGTAATCCATTATTTCATGAGCGTTTGATTAAAATCCAATCGAGTCAATTTTGGTTCAAAGTTGCAAAACGCTGGACATTAGAGACTTCGGCCGAATTGGAACACTCTCATTTGATAGATTTTGATATTTTGGTAATGACATGATTTTGTGAATGAAGGTTGTTTGGGTATTGTCCCCACCTTATTGCGTGTAAGGCATCGATGGGTTTCCTTCTTGATGGGTTGACCTTGGGTGTGCAATATGTATATTTTGTTTAATTTCAATGCTCTAAACACGATGGAAAAAGTTCATCGATAGATCATTTTAGTTTTGGTAATGTCAGTGTACTTTAACTTCAATTTGTGCGTTATTGTATCCACATTCAAATTAATGCACTCGACTCAACTTATGTAGTAGATTGAGATCAACAAATGCCCACAATAAATGTGATTCACATGGAGTGAGTCATGTTTGTTGAAAATTGGTTGACCCTTTGTTTTATAATGAATCACTTTGGCTTGATGAGCTCAAGATCTTCTCTCATCATCCGCTCTTTGCTTTGATGGGTTCTTGAAGAGTTTTGATTTTATGTCTTTGTAGATTTAGATTTCCTTAAGCTTCATGCTTGATCGATTTGATGGAGGAATTGGTTTGTTTGCTTTGAGATTTGAAATTCTTCTATCATAGCGTAAGCTTGATGGACTTGATGAAGAATTCATTTGTCCATATTGACTTGTCGAAGTGTGCGTATGTCTTGATCTCGAGCTTCGCTTTGATAAACTTCTTGAAGGGTGTATCGATGATCCAGTCTCTATATTAGGTTTATAATATGAGTTATCACCTAATAATGTGTGCTATTGAATAACTATAAAATTCCTTTAGTTCGACTTTGTATGAACTATGAAATTTCTTCCTCAATTGCTTTTAGCTTTGACGGACTTGATGAGGAGATTGACTTTGATCCTGTTTTGTGCTTGATCAAATTATTTTAGAATAGATTGAAATATCACCTTGTAGGCAATATTAGAGATTGATTTGAGGTGGTTTAAATTAAGGTTATTTCTTGATTTTCTTGGTCTATTGATCAAGTAGAAAGACCTCTTGATTACGGCTACTTGTAATCACTAAGGTTTGAGATTGAGCGGTTATCATTGGGCAGTAGGGGCTCTTTCATTATGACCTTTTCTTATGGCTTGTTGAGTGATGAGGCGTTAGCAACTCGCCATTTGTGGGTTTATTAAGTCGACCTTAGAATCTACTTGAGTCTTCGACTTAAGTGTGGCTTAGTGGTTTGGTCATCAAACAAATGAGCTGGAGCTCTCTTTATGCGGCCTTTTCTTGTGGCTTGTTGAGTGGGAGAGTATCAACTCGGCCATTTGTGGGTTTGTTGAGTCATCTTTGAACGCTCGTGTCCTAGACTTGAAGATGTAGATGTAGATGCTAATATTTTTCCAACTTAGTTGATTAAATTTTCCAAAATTGTGAATTCTTAGACTTGATATTGACATTTGAATCTTGTGAAACTTTTGACATTTAGGACTATCTTTTCATGTATTGAAGTAGATTCTTTTTTGTTCTTGTTAGACTACAACTTTAACAATAATAATTATAGATATATTGGGATCTCGACAAGCTCAATATCAATGAATATATGCAAGAAGTCTATTTCACAAGAGATGATTGAATAACCTTGATCATAAAAGGGCTCTGCCAACGGGATTGCAGTGCTCAAAATATATCAAAAATTTGAACTTCTTTAATATAAATAACCATAGCTTTCGATCATCATGTATATTTATCGAGGATCTCGGCTTGAGCGATGTTGACTTAGATAAATATATAAAAATGCCTCAATAGGAGGTTTTGCAAATATTGAGAGAATTTGGAATATCTTTAGTCCATGCTTTATGCTTTTGGATTTGTTGAAAACTTCCTCTTGAGAATTTAAAATTTATACTTTTTCTTGTCGGCTTTGTGCCTTAGATGGACTTAATGGAGTTGATGACTTTGATGAGATGAGAACATCTTGGTCTTATGCTTTGTACTTTTTGAGACTTTGGGCTCCATCTGGAGATTGTATCTTATATGTCCTTATCCCGGCTTTGCCTATTGATGGAGGAAAGTCTGAATTATCTTGAAGACTTATTAGGTGATACAAAATTACCTCTACTCGCTTTCGCTTTCTGGCTTATAGAAGGATATCTCTGACCTAGCCCTTAGAGCTTGTGTTGGGTCAATGGTGAAGAGTCGATCCCCATGCTTCAGAGACATATTGATGACATGACTCCCTTTGTTGCCTTTAGCATTATGCAACATTCATGACTTCTTTGATCCTTTGCTTTACCTTAGTTGGACTTCTTGAAGAAGAGTTTCTTTGGTATTTATTTTTACGGTTTAACAAACTTGTTGAAGGAGTTGACATTTCTTATTTAATATTGATACTAAACTCGACTTAGTGCCTATCGAGTGAGGATCGGTTTATTTGATTTTGAAAATGACCTTACGACTATTATGGATGATCTCCCAATTTGGGCCACTTAAACTCACCAAATTAGAGGATTTGGAGATTTGGATGCTCTCATCTTTGAACTAATGTAGTAGAAGGATCCCTTACTACGGTCTTTGTGGCGTATTGAGTAAGCAAACTTCAACACTCACATATTTGGGCATGTTGAGTCACCTTATGCACCAGTCTTGGACTTGAGAGATTGTTGGAAGATTTTATCATTGGCTAATGTGATGGGGAATCTCTTACCATGTTTGTGGCATATTGAGTAAGACTTGTCACACTTGACCATATTTGGACATGTTGAGTCTAACTTTATGCACCCACTCAAGCCCTAGATTTGATGTGATGGAAGATGTGTTTCCAATTTGATTTGTGGATGTTCGACTTGAAAATTTTGTTTTAGTTAGTAAGACTTTGAAACTTATGAATTTGAATACATAATTTGAATATGTATGAGAATCTCACTTAGGCATGATGTCATCCTAAATACAAAAGGAGGCCCCTGTCTTACAAAAGAAAAGCCTAACATTTTATTATAAAATTTAAAAAATGCCCTAGTCTAACAGGAAATGTTTGCTTTATTTGATATGCATTCTTGTGTTACAGAGAATTTTCTAATAAAATTACACATATAATGACAATGAGGAATAATTGGTATTTTTAGATCAATTCTCCTTTTGAAAAGTTTGATGATGCATCGTATGATCGAATGCATTCTCGTGATTACATTTCTATGTGTAATAGTTTTTAAATATCAACCATTAATTGGCGATATTGGTCTTTCACATTTGAAATCAATGAGTTGGCGGATCCCCGGATGACTCTCCAAGGTGTTGACCATTAGAAATTTCATCACATATGACCTTTCTTTAAGGTACCCATTCTTGACGAAGTTTCATTTGTATTTGAGAGTATAGTCAAGTTGTCACGCCATTGTCTTTCTTTAAGGCAATTTCACTTTGAGGCTTTGGACTCCAAATTTGCTTACCTTTTGGGACCCGATGGAGGATTCTTAGACTATGGTCCAAGTGTCATGCCTCGATGCTCATGTGAACTTGAATTGGTTGATATCTTGCGGGGTTGTAAGAGAAGGTCTCCTTGAAGGAGCAACTCGCCTCCCTCATGATAGACCCTTCATATTTTCTTTTTTTCGGTCATTTTTCTTAGCAACTTTGAGGACCCATACACTCTTGTATGCAGTTTGAGTTTCCTCACTAGAGAAGTTGGAACTATCGTTGTCGAGTCCAAAGGACTATTTGATTTGACCAAGAGCTATTCCTTTTATCCATCTTAAGCAAAACACATTATGGGTTGGAACACTCACTTTTGGTTCAGAGGTTGTACAATTTTTTTGCTTGAACAATGGTATTGAATGAAAGATTTCTCCTTCTCCACTATCTAAGGTTAACTTGCTTCCAAATAAAGCTTGCATCGTTACTTCTTCTCGAGGCTTTGACCTCCATATTTATTTTTTATTTTGTCGAGACCTTTTGGTGGTGGATTCACGGACATGCGGTCAGGTGTCACACCTCGATGCTCACTATCGAGATTTCTTAGGATGATCTTGAACTCTTACCACTAGAGTAGCCTTTTGGTGAAGCTTTCTTATTTTCTCGATAATGACATTGATACTTTTTTCTTCATAAGACTCTTCTCCTTGACAACTTTTCTCGCACTCTGAGGGCGAGTCTTGGGATGCCTCCTTTGTGGGGTCATAGCTTGTGCGTATCCATATTGTTGATATCACCGGTAGGCTATTCCATTTTACCCACTTTTTAAACTTTTTGGAGTGGGAATACTCACCGGCATCAAGTCATGGCATGGTCGGCGATTCAAGCGACAGCTGAGTTGGCGTTTGTTTCTTCTCCTTTGCCTTCTACTTAATTTTCTTCTATAAGAGGCTTGATCATACCTTCCTATTGAAATGTTCAACTATCGAGTGGTCGCATTCACAGAATGATTAAAACTTCATGATCGGTTCTTTTCATGCACCTCAAAATGACCCAATCTTTCAAATATGAAAGCTCTCTTCAAGGAACCTCGATGTAGCGTCATTCTAGTTGTCTTGCTCCTAAATTGGATGGTAGCTCCGGCATCTCCTATTGATTATAGCATTAGCTAGGCGGATGTTAACAGTGATCTAGATGTATGATGAATGGTGTGCTCTAAAGATCCATCTTTTATGGAAGATGGGATTAGTAGTCAATGATTAATGTATCACCCAACACTTTCAAAATACAAAATATACGAACAAACAAATTAGTCATAAAAAATATGATTGATTTAAATTTAATTTTATTGATAATTGATTTTAAATCTCAAATTTTATCATGCTTTATTATATTATAGCTCAAATTCAACTAGTCAAGATGGAAAGAGAAAACCTCCCAGTCACAAATCTATGGGCTCCAAAATTCACTCGACCTCTCATGAGAAGAGTTTGCTTTAAGTATTTAAATGATAAATTTTATTTAGTTCGGATGTTTTCCTTAGTTGAAATTTAGTTTTAAGATGAATTTATTTAGAGTTGAAATATCTTTAATGATAATATCCCTCCGGTTTAGATATTTAGTCAACGACCATCTTGGTGAACCTTCTCAACTCGCTATTTTGTTAGTAGAGATTCGATCTACAACTTAAATTTATAAATTTGAATTGAGATATAATTTTAAAATCTAAATAATAGTAATCCTCCCATTGAGATTTTCATTCAACACAACCATCATTGGGGTAGACCTTGTCACTCACTTATTTCTTGGTAGGGATTAGGTCTAAATTATCGTAATTTAAATTATTTAGAAAATTGATATCATGCACCTTGTCAACTCATTGTAAATATAGAGGATTGGGTCTTATAATATAATGTAATTTGAGTTTATTTAGAAGTTGATCATTTAGTAGACATTGTCAACTCTATTTCAAACATAGATTAGACCTACTATGATCATATTCTATGGAGATACTTATACATTTTATTGACTTAAATTAGGATATAGAGACATTCATTAGCTTGCATGCATATATTCATAACTGATTGAATTGATTTTATCATTTTTTTTCTTTTCTTGCCTCTTGACACTAAGTTTGCGCTTAGTATAAGTGTGAGTCCATGCAAGTATTTAGTAATTTAGGTAATTTTATTTCTAAATTATGAGATTAGTTTCATGTTTATTTAATCTCAACTTAGCGCTGCCTTTTAGATATTAAAATTTATATTTTAAATCTTTATGTCAAACATACATGTATTTATGACTTAAGCAATTTTACTTAATTAATGAAATCGTTGATTTTGAAAATCATAATTAGAATATTTTTCTTATTTTTTAGATTGAAGGAAACTCTATAATTAGTGTAGTATTTAATTTAGTATCGTCTTTCTTGTACAAAAAAATTGCATTTAGTGGCGATTCGCAAGTTCAATTGCATTTCAAGTAAGATTTAATATTTTCATTTATCACTAATACTTCAATTTCTCTTTGAGTTTTGATTTAAGCTTATTTATGTAAGTCCGGTGTTTTAAACAATTTTTATTTAAATTTGTTTAAGTATTGAATTTCAAACGAAAATTTGGCGATTTTGGCGGATTCTCATCCCCATGTAGAGCTACTTTGAACTATTTTGACTTACTCGATATGCCTAATATAGCATAATTGTCTTATGACACCACGGTCTTGACACCATATATCTTGTGACACCACATCAGTGTCTTCACTATGCCCTAATGGGCATTAGCTAGTCTTGATCACCGCATAAAGAAGCACAAACATATATGCACTTTAAAATCATCCAAATTTTATTTTAGATTATTTATTTTTGATGTGCTTGATTTCTTTTAAATGAGTCTTGACTCTTCATTTTTTTAAGTTCAAAATTTAATCAAAATTTTGACGATTTCAACAAGATTTTACTTCATCCTCCTCGTGTAGTTTGAACTATAATGGCTTACTTATGCCCTAATGAGTATAGTGGTCTTCATACCTACTATGCCCTAATGGCCATTAAGCGGTCTTGAAACCTAGTAAAGAAGCATAAACACAAATATACAATTTTCTTTTTACACATTCAAGCACCTCTCTACCTTCACCAACAACAATAATAATAATTTTGTAAGAGTTGGGCTAATTGAATAAGAGATATTAGAGTGTTGATTATTTGGATTGGATATGGAGGAAATCGGAAACCTAGAGAAGAACCACTTGATGATGTTGTTGTTTCTGGTTTTTTCGTCATTTGCAAGGAAAGAAAGAGGGCTATTTGGTCAGGAGTAATAAAGCGTCAAAACCTAGAAGAACACTTTAATGACTTTTCTTCTCGATTTTGTCACTCACAAGGAAGGAAAGACTATTTGGTAGGATAGTGTTGAGGGCAACCCATTTGATGGAGTTGCCTCTTGGGTGAAAAGTGGTTATCGAGAGGAACTTCACTTAAGGTTGCCTCTCTAATACTCAGGTCATAGAAAGTGAAGGTGAGTGAGGGATGGAATGGTTGGGATATGAGAGAGAGAGAGAGAGAGAGAGAGAGAGAGAGAGAGAAAGCATGGAGGGAAAATCTCATTGTTGGTGTGTGGTGGAGAAGTGATCATCATATCGGTGGGGAGATCTTTTCATCTCCCAAAATCACTCATTCTTGATATAATCCCATCCATCTTGTAGAAGATAGATGAAGGCCATAATAACTAATAGGTGGAGAAGAGTCCAAATTGGTAAGCTTTTGATGTCTTCTTCTATGCATTCAACCCAGTAGTATATGTTTATGATTCATATTAATTGCAATTCCAAATATCCGAGTTGTGTACCCTACGCTCTAAGCTGCACTCTATGAGTGTTGGTGTTTTCTCTAGAATTGAGAAAAGAAATGACACCACATAGCGTTTAGAATATTTTATTTAGATGATCAAATACATTAAGGAATAAGCATATTATCTTGAAAGATAAACATGCTCTCCTATAATGGATTGATCATTTCAATAAAAGACTCTTAAGGCTAATGGGTCTTTGTAGAGTATTTTCCCGAACTACATGAAAAGTAGAACAAGATTTATTTTATCACGGGATCATGGTTTCCTATAAAGGCAAGCCTCCATAGTTAATTATATCTTATGAAGGATCTCTTCCTAAGTATACACTCAATTAAAGAAATAAGTGGTTATTCCTAAAGACTACTAAGGTAGCTTTCAAAGGAATGATTTTGAGAAATTCAATTAGAGAGGTCCAAATTGGAGAGAGTTATTTTCATGAGTCAAATGGGAAAAGTAGAAATGTCTATTGATCGGGATACCCAGTAGAAATTTCAACTATCTTATAATTGGGCTTCAAATTTGCAATTTAATTTTAGATTTTAAGTTATCATTTTCTTAGAGATCTAGGGCTTAGATTTTAACGGACAAGACTACAAATGCCTAGGGTTGAAGACTTATTACTAAAAGATGCTTGAACCTAGTCTGCAGGTGCTTTGTACGCATGTCGATGCTCGACTTAGTTCTATCCTTGGGAATCATTGGTCATTCTCCTCACTTGAGGGAACTAACCTATCCGACTCTTTTGGACTTACAACGCACGGAGAAGGTTGCTAGCTAACACCACCAAAGCATTTTAAAATAATGAGGATAAGTCATATGAATGCAAGATGGCAAGTTTTAATTTTAGGAAAGAATCTATGAATCTAGACTTATTTCTAATCCCTAAGATCATGTAGGTTATGAAGATGTACCTAACTAATGCATATTTTTCAAATTTTATAATTTTGATTGATTCATTTAGGACATATGAATACAATTTATGCCTATGCATGTAATTAGAAAATAATTATGGGCCAAATTAGAATAGAAGAAGGTGTACTTCCATCATAGGCTCTCAAAGGTCAAGCCCAAGTTCTCCGGCAAGGATGAAAGTCTTTCATTAACCAAGAGTGAAACAATATGATTTATGCATGATGTGAAAATATCCACTAAGGGGTTGCTACAATTTTATCTCACTTTAATGACCTAGGCTTATATATGAAGATTATGAGTAATATTTATTTTTTTATTTTAATTGATTTAGTTGGGTAGAAAATTTAGTTTATCCTATGAGCCTACGTCGTAATACATCACAACACAAACATAGCACATAAAGAAACTTAAGAAAAGCATGTGCTATTTCTATTGCACCCAAAATAAATCAAGTCAAATTAAATTATATAAGGAAAATGCCAATGTAATGGGTGTACACCGAAGAAAGAAAAATGGGCAACCGAAGTTACCTTAACAATCCGACCTAGAACTACAAGTTCAAATCTATGGGTCTTCTTTCATGAAAGTCTCCTTATTTAGGGACATCCATCTGTCCACAGGAGACCACGCACCATCTCCTGGTTGGATCAACTCTTGCTAATCCTAGACCCCATAGATCCTAACCTAATTCTAAGCTCAAATTACATTTAAAATTCAAAAGTAAATCCTAAGACAGCTAACGATGTTAGGAAATACACACACACATCGGTTTATATTTTACAAATATATGGGCTTAGCATTAGTTGCTTGCCAAGTCCACCTATCCTATGGACTATGTTAAGAGATTTTCCGCAAGCAGACAATAATTTTATGATTTATTTATTACAGTTATCCCTTTAACACGGTCCCAGAAAATAATGTCAAATCTAGAAAGAACGCCCTAACATCTAGTCTAATGAACAAACAAGCCTAGGCATCCAATCTAAAGCAATACACCACAGACATGTGAAGCATAACACAATATATCATAGGAGATTAAAAGAAAATCACAGATCTAACCTAGATCTAGAGTATGTGACCTAAGTAATCTAGTGTGTGTAAAAAGGGGTTTGTGTGTAAGGCTTTTCTAGGCCTTTAAGTTTAAGTTTTTAATTTGTAGTTTGAATTGGTTTAATTTTTACCTTTGGTTGGTTTCAATTCAAATGGTTTAGTTATTTAATTTCTATTTTTATTCCATTTTATTTTATTAAAGTTGTATAGGTTTTCAAGAATGAGAAATAGAATGAATTTCATTTTTAGGTGAAACTCACTTTATTCCACATCCTAAATCCTAATGAAGTTTCAAAAGTCTAAGTAAAATTCTTAAGTATTTTAATTAATCTTTTGATTTTATTTATGTTTGGATTTGATTTATGTTATTTTATTTATTTGAATTACTTTATTTGATTTAATTTATTTGATTTATTTAAGTTATGATTTGTTTCATTTTAATTAAGTTATATGGATTTCATTTGATTTGGCTTAGGTTAATTTAAAGAGTTTGATTTTATTTAATTTAACTTAAGTTATTTAAATTATAGATTTGTAAGCTTAAGGTTTAAATTTATTAATATGAATTAATATCTTAGGTTTGTTTATGGATTATTCTTAATCGATTTGATCAACGGTTTTAGGTTCATTATTTAAATTCATTAAGGATGAGTGATTTCATTGAACTTAACTTAAGTTGTTTAATTATGTTTGAATTTCATTAAGTATTGATTTTCTTAAAATTTTGATATTTTATTAAATTCTTTGACTTAGAAAGTTTTGATGAATTACCCTAAGTATTTCGATATTTATTTGATTAGTTCAATTTATTTGTTGATTCAATGAATTAATGATTCTTCTTAATTATTATTTAGTTCATATTGACCTAGAGATTTGGAAAATCAAGAATTCCAAATTTTATAGACCAATTGGGTTTGAGATAATTATGGAAGTGGGGTTACATGCCAATTTTATGTTCCAAAAGTTTCAGCTTGATTAGAGATGTAATTAGGGTGTAATTAAGGTTTTAATTATTTCATTAAAACATAAATTAAGCCTTTATTAAGATTCATTAAAGGATTTTATTTTTCATTATTCTTAATTGAAATACCTTTCCAATGAGGGTTTATTCAATTTTTTGGTTGGTTGATTTATTATGATTTAATTAAGTTCGTCATTTAATTAAATTATTTAATTCTTTAATTACTTTAAGTTAATTAGTGATCTATTAAGTTCATATAGGTTTGATTAGGTTTTAATTATTATAATATTCATTAATATTTATTATGTTGATTTAAGGTTATTAGATTAAAGTTTTCTAATTATTTACATTAAAGGGTAATTAATTTATTTAATTTAAAGGTTAAACACATGATATTACAATTTCTCTTGAATTCAGAGAATTAAATCCCCAAAATTTACCTAAGGTATGTTTTATGCTTAATTTCATTTTCCCAAACTTTCAAATTAATTGGATTATTAATTTGAGAGTAATTAGGTTTAATATTTTTCAATTAAATTCAAATTAAGAAAATTGCCCAATAAAAATTGGGAATTTTAATTTCTAGGATTCCTCTTATCGACGAATCCATAGAGCTCTTATTTGTAATTGTTTGATTTTTCTTTGATTTTATATAATTTTTGAAGTTTTCAAGATTTTTAATTAATTAAACCATTAATTAACTAATCTTAATGGTTTTAAGTGGGTAGGGTCCCAATGGCAAAGTGAAAATGAGCGGGATCATTTACGCCTCCGATCAAAGATCGGACGTTCCATAGTGATCTGCGGTGGAGACGATGTCGAGCGTGTCACGCATGGGATGAAAATGCATGTCGCGAGTTGAAAATGCGGGCGATCTGGACCATCCGATTGGATGATCGATGACCCGCCCTTAAGGGAGTTAATTCAAATCGCACCTAAATCGTCGATCTAAGAGAAGGATGGATGGTGGGATTAAATCCTTAGGCGATAAATCACGCACCATCGTGATTTCTTGCCAATCGCCAATCAATCGCCAAGATTTTGATCCCAAAATGATCAATTAGGGTCAATCCATATGGTTGGATCCATTTGAGATCAAAATTTCTTCACATATCTCCAAAATAGAATGCATAGTGGAGAGTGAGGTGAGATAATTCTTGGATGTCGAGAGTTCCTACTTGGAGGAAGTTCGAAATGGTTGGAAACTCACTATCCTTGACGATGCTTTTGGAATGAAAATGGGGAGATGATAGTCTCTCCTACCCCATTTTCATTGTTGAGAGCTTTCTACGGAGGAAATTTGAAATGTCGAACTCGACCACAAGGCCGGTCAAGGTGGGGATCAACCTCCTTGGTCTTGTGAACATAATGGAGTATTCACCTCAGAGGAAAAAGCGTCTTTGCATGATTTCCATGCAGAGAGCTCTCCTTCTCTTATTTCTTTTTCATTTTTTCCCTTTGTTGGCTAAACCTTTTGGCAAACTTTTGGAGGTCTTCCTTTATTGCCTTGAAGGCAGCCCTTTCACTTGAAGGCAACAACCTCTTAAGAGGTGGCTTTTGTCTTGAAGTGGATGAGGTGGGAAGAAGAGATTTTGCATGGGAGAGATGGAAGAAGAAAATTAGCATTTCTCTTCTTCTTTTATTTCCCATTTTCTTTTTTTTTTTTTATTATTTTCATGCAATATGACATTATCATCTTAGTTTGGATTAAAGTATGATATGTCCAAATTAATCTCAAAATGGATTTGAGATTAGATTTAATTATATTTGAATTTTCTTAGAGAATTTAAATATAATCAAATGCTTTGATGCAAAGTATTTGGATTTAATTTTACCCTTTGGATTTAGTTTATTTTTTAAAATCATAATCAATTGCATTATGATTTGATTTAAACCATTTAATTTGAATTGATTTTAAATTTGATTTCATTTTAACTCATTTGGTTTAAATGGGTTAGGTATGATTTTGAATGAGTTCAAATGATCAATTTAAATTCAAATGAAATGGGTTTTCTTTCATTCATTTTAATTTGGTTTTAATTTGATTTATTTGAGTTAATCCAAATTGAAAATTTGGATTGATTCTACCTATATCAAATAGGTTAGAATAAACTCAAAAGATGTTCTAGGACACTAGGTGAGGTGTCCTAAACATTGAATTAAAAAAATTCTATTTGAGATTAGGATCTCTTAATTGCCAAATTAACCTCATCAAAAAATGAGGTCAATAATGAGGCCTAAGGAAACCGATCAAGAGTTGTGATAATATTAAGCCATATAGTTCCAAACCCATCCTTTGATGAGTGTTACTGAAGGAATTATCAAAATTCCTTAAAGAGAGGACCGCAGCCCTGTTGATTCTCCTTGTATTTCAACAACTTTGTCATCTAGCAAAGCAACAGGAGGCAACTCAATAACATGAACTACAGAGCCAGAAGTTTCTCGGATAGATTTAATAGTTGATCTTTGTTTACCAAGAAGGCTTCCTATTTGTGTTGCTCCCACGTTCTCCACACTTTCTTGTTTCAGGTTGGCTGGGTTCTCTATTGCCCCAGTAACATTATTTTCAGTAAGGTTTTCCTCCGGTGCATGTGCATCCACATTATGTAGAACAGAGGAAAGATGACTTCGGGATGAGAGGCTGAAGATGCGAGAATGATGGCGAAGAGGATTTCGAGGGTACTGTGCAACGGGAGAAAGAGCCGAGGCTTGGAGGAAGTTGTAGGGTTGGACGAGAGGACCGACGAGAGTGGTTTGGTGTTTGCCAAAAAAAAGTTTCTTGCTGCCTCCTGGTCTTGGGAGGGAAAAAATAGGGGATTAGGAGCCCTAATTGTTGATTAATTAGTTTCCTTATGTATTTAGGCGGGGTTTTCAAAATTTGAGTGCATTTTCGAATGAAATTTTAAATATGATTGAGGAGCATTTATGGGAAGAGTACCAATTCTTATTCATGCAAAATTCTGATTTAATCATATTATAATTTAATAATTAAAATTAAATCAAATTTTGTTTAATTAAATTGGATATTTGATTTCCACAATATCACCTAAATTTTTTTTGTGAATCTTGCAAATCAAAATCACATAATATGGAGGTATATTCGATGTTCCATTTAACGTAATCCATTTTTTTAGTTTGATTAAAGTCGGTATCAAATCAAGTCAATTTTATTCAAAGTTATGCGCCACTCACGCCGATTCGACATTTGTGTAGACTTCGACCAAATTGCGTGCGAATAGTCTCATTTGATAAGTTTTAATATTTTGACACTAACGACGTGATCAATTTTGTGAGCGGAGATCATTTGGGCATTGCGTGACTTTTTGATCTCGATATAAAGTGATTGATGGATTTCCTTCTTGATCGGTTGACCGTGAATTGTGCAATGTGTATATTTTGATTAATTTTGATGCTCTAAATGTGATGATGAAGTCCGTTTGTTGATCGGAGATCATTTCAACTAGTTTTGGTGATGGTGTATCGATTGATGCATTGTATCCACATTCATCAAATTTGGCTTGTGGGCTCGACTCAACTTATGTAGTAGACATTGAGGTCGAAATCCCCATGCGACAAACCAATCATAACCTTATACATAATCAAACCAAACACAAACAAAGCATAATTTCTCCAAATGGGTTGTTGGCGCATAACCTAAATTAGCCCATTTGGCCCATTTAGGTCACTTTGGTCCAAACTTCAACTAAACCTAATTTGATTTTAACCAACCATTTACATGACATTTGGAACGTCAATCTTGCCTAAACCATACCTAATTGAAGTCCAATTTGACCAATTGGCTCAATTGACCCAACTTGACCCATTTGGGCCTAAAGGAGCTAAACCCAAATTTCAGCAAAACTACTTGAAATTGAACTTGAAATTGAACTTGCCCAAATCATCTAGATTACCATTTCAACTTGATTTAAGCTTAGTTAGAGGTCAATTTGGTCAAATGGCTCACTTTGCCCATGTTGACCCAATTGAATCCTATAAGGTTAAAATCAATTTTAATCAAATTCAAACCAAATTGAGCAAACCTAAAGCCATACAATCACTCCACATAGATAATTGAACATGTATCATGCTAAATTGCAACCTAATTTGTCTAATTTATTCACTTGACCCAAATAGGCTTAAGTGCACTATATTGAACCAAAACTCAATTAAACTCAAATTAAACCAAACCAACTATTCCAACCCATCCCAAATTGATTATTGAGCATAACCCAACAATCTATTGGACCTAATTTTTCCAATTTGGCTAATTGATACAACCTAACTCAAATGAATCATGTCATGAAAAAATCCAATCTAATCTAAATTAAATCAAACTAATCACTTTTACATGTTTTAAGTCAAAATTTGAACCTAACCCAATAGCTTGGGAATTTGGTCAATTGGTCCACGGCCTAAATTGACCTATATAAGCTATGCCGAGTCAAACCTAACCAAAAAAAGTCTAAATCTAACCAAACATAACATTACTCATCTTTAGATTATTCCACACCGCCCAAGTGAATCAACCCATGTTGAACCTAGTTTAGCCCAAACTAAGTGAACTAAGGGTCTAATAAAAGACAAAATCCCAAAATAATAGGGACTAACTCCTTTTGACCAAGGAAACACCCTTAGCATCCCTTGAGCTTACTCTGGTTCACCTAAACAAAAGGGGTTGGCTCAGGACATTAACCATGGTGAGGTTCATGTTATGGATAGCCTTGGTTCACCAACCATGGGCTATCCACTTCAACCCACTACCCCAAATTAGGCTAGCCATTGGGAACTCCACCTCATATGTCCTAGCCAAAATCAGCTCATGCCACTACACAACCGCCTCCCATGCCTAAACTAAGCAAAATTAAAGCTTCATAAGATGAGGTTTATACACTTTGAATTCCCTCACCTAGTTCATTTGAGCATCCTTGGCATTATAGAGAGACTTCCCAAGCATTCTAGCTCACCACCATCAAAGCATTTTAAACCTAAATGTTAAGCATCCACCCTCACTTAAAACCTTCCTTAGCCCAAATTAATCCATGGTAAACCTTACCCTAACTCTCATGAACCAAAGCAATTGTGCCTATTCTGATTTGTGCATTGGAGAATAGAGAAAAAATCAAATTTCGACAGTAGCGATGAAGCATTGGTCTCAAGAGTAGCCAATAAGAAGGTAAAGGTGGAAAAACTCAATAGAGCTTCATCTCTATTAGATGAAGTTTCCTTTGTCATTTATTCCACTAGACTTTGGCTCTAGAGGTATAGCTCTCAAACTATAGAATGGTCTTAGGAACTTTGTCTTTTATGAAGTGATTTCTTGTTTAGTTTGAATCAAGTCATAGGGATTCATAGTTTACCTCTTAATATATCATTTTGGATTTTTTCCTACAAGAATCCAAGCCCTATTAGCTTGGATCAAGAGATAAAAGGAGGAAGGTCCCCACCTCTTGCTAAAGCTTGAAGATGAATCAAAGACCATCCGTTCCACATGATTAGAATTAATTGTAGTGATTAACATATGTTAAAAATTTAATTAATTAATTTATTATTTACAAGATTAAATTGAGTCATATCTTTGATCAATCAATTTAAATCAATCCAATGTCCGCCACCATTCATGTTAGCACAATGGGGACATTTAAATAGTCAATCCCATTGCATCATATATAAAGCACGATTGACTTAGTGCTAATAATGTAAATCAATTTAATTAAGTTTTAAATAGATTTAATTAAGAAAAATTTTAGAAAATATTAAGTAATTGTAAAAAATCTTAAAATTACAAATAAATACTATATTGAAATACCCAACAAGGAGGAATAAAAAAATAAATTAAAGCACTAACTTTTATTATATAGACAAAGAATAATTAATGTTTATTTAAATCAATAATATTATAATTAACCCTTTATTTACTTACCCAAATGACTTGAACTTTTAGAGAATATTCCTAATAATGTTTTCGTCTTCCATAACTATTTTATGGTATCTTGAGTGAGTGGATTAGGAGTTATAAATTTTAAATCCTTAATGATTTCATTAATGTAAAAAATTAATTAAGGAAATTATGGAAATTGCCAAAATTGCATTTGATGCTTGAGATACTCAATTAAACTGAAAACACTTATAGAAAATTATTAGAACCCTCTTACTAAAACTCAAAATCATCATTAATTAGATTAATTAGCCATTAATAATTCATTAAATCACCTAAATTTAAAACTAATTGTACGAACTCCAATAAAAGGAAATTACCTCTTTTTTTGCTTAACTAACAAAGGACTAATCAATGGAATCAAAATTCATAATTGATATGGGTATTTTTAGAGTAGTTGCCTAATTATAAAATTTTAATTAGTGTAATTAATCATAAAATATAAGCTCAAATGGCTTAAAATTTTTTAGGGTTTATTTTATCTATCATTATGCATATTTATAAACTTATAATTTTTGGGCTTATGTTAAGTGGATTATTAAATTTATTTGGTTTAACTAAGGGAATAATTAAATTAATAAATTATAAAAATTACAAAAAAAGGTATTTTAACTTTAAAATCACTTAATGAACAAAAAATATCATGGAAAAATGATTGGCTAAGTTTAGTTCAATGATTGCATTAATCAACATAATTAAGTTTGACTAAGAATGTCTTAGATGGCTTACATTAAGTGTAAATGGCTTCTATAATCACATGAACATTCTTAGGATTGAGTTAGGAAATATCTTCATGGTCTTTAATCATCCTCATGTTGATATGTGTATGGATAGATTTAATTTAATTTTCTAAATAAGTTTTATAAATCTTCTTGTAAGTTAAATCATGAGAAAAAATAAAGTCATATTAAAATATTTTATAAATTAACTTAAATGATTTTAAAACAAATACATATGTGCATATTAAAACATTATGAATATTTTTTAAATTATCTTCATTATTGTATTTCAAAACTTTAAAATTGATTTCTTACACAATCATCTAGTATATAGTTTGGAAACTCGAGATCTTAGGGCTATTAGTCTAAAGGAGGTTTTATCTCACATCTCAAGTATAATAATGACACATACATGTGAATAAGTAAAAAAAATAAATGAGTGTAATGATCAATAAACTAATATGATGTATATTAAATTCCTTCCAATATATATATATATATATATATATATAGTTAATCCCTCCAACATGAAATATGTATGTATATTAATATTTTGTTAATTTTTGTTAATTTATGAAATATTTATATTCAAATGAAAAATATTCTAGAATCATAAACAATATAACACTTAACTAATGATAATTAAAATAAGAAGAAATTAATTGAATGTATAATAGAATTTCTAATTAAGTCTTCCAATTCTAAGAAATGTTTAAAATGGTTATAAAATCATTTGGACTTAAATAAATGATAACTTAGGCATGATAAATAGGTGAAGCACTCATAATTAAACCAATTTAAATTTATCTAATTTTGACACTTAGGGTAAACTCTCATCCTTTGATGAAGTGTTTACTCTATTAGATTTGGGTGTAAGGAACTAAGAGTTGACCCTATCCTAAGTAGGACCCACTAGTCCTCATACTCTTTAAAATATTTTAAATAATTCAAACTTGAATTAGATTAAGTGTTTAAAACTCACCCCTAAATAACTAATCATTTAAATTAAAATCACTAAATAGTAAAAAAAATCAAACCTTGCTTTCAAATTATAATTTAAACACTAAAGCTTAGCTCGGCATGTCACACTATCCTTTGCAAACACATTAGAATATTAAGTCACCAATTCTAGACTTAGGCTATGTGAAGTATTAATTTTTCTTATTTTATGGTGTAATATTTTAGAGTGGATATTAGAATTGTACTTTCATAATCTAGATGTTAGGGTGATGTTTATTATACTAATAATATTTCTTACAAAGGATTGCTTAATAGAAGTGGTCATTTTAATAAATGTAAATCTAATAAATTTGTTTAAAGGTACGCTTGCTTAAGCACACCAGCATGGGTCCTTATTATAGTTGGGCTTGGACATCACTAGTGCCAAGCACTGTATGGATTGTAAATGATTGGTGTGTATGTATGTCCCAACTAACCTTTGCCTCATAGGTTTAGTTAAAATTTTATTTTAGAATTTTAAATATGTAATTTGTCTTAGTTAGAGCCATGATTTAGGATGACCAATGACTAGAAGGTGTAAACCGGGAGGCCCTATAAATCTTGGAGCAATCACATCCTATGAAAATGAAGATCCCCATTAGTTTTCTTTTTATATACTTAGTTCTAGGCGGCTATATAATGGAAGGCTTGGCTACCCATTGTTTTTCTTTTAAAGTGTATGATGAAACTCGACGCACTAGCATGTTATTATTTTAAATGTGTTTATTTTATTGATGTGTTTACATTGATTGCATTAAAATGATACACTTTTATAGGTTCCTTTCTATTTGATATTTTTTTGAATGCTGGCCTATATTTGGATATCAAGAAATAAAATTTTAGCCAACCTAATTAATCAACTTAAACTAAAGATAAATATAACTCATACTTTCATTTAATTAAATCTTTTGGTATAAATACTAAAATTAACTAGAAATCTTAAAATTTGTGAACCATACATGCATACTTTTTCATCTCTCTTGAATTGGGTCCCTCTATTGCACTAAAAAAGGGTAACCAACTTTTCGTGGGAAGTCTACCTTTTATCTTGATTTAGCCCACAACTCATTTCTAAATGAATCTTATTATAGACATGATTGCATGCCTATGCCTTATCCAATAAATTGTGTGTCTAAAATATTAAAAATTATAAGTTTGCTCCATTAGATAGATGTATTGCCCACACTAGTCATAATCTTAAATTTTATAGAGTGAGTCTAGGTTCTTAAATTCCTTTCCAAACAAATAGCACCTACCCACCTTGCATTATATAAAACTTGGCCACATGATTTTAAGAGCCATGCAATTTAGGATGAGCAATGGCTAGAAGGTGTAAACTGGGAGGCCCTATAAAGCCTAGAGCAATCACATCCTAAAGATGAAAATGAAGATTCCTATTGGTTTTCTCTTCTATTTTAGTTCTAAGCCGCTATATAAGGGTAGGCTTGGCTACCCATTTTTCTTTTCTCAAAGTGTATGACTAAACTAGATCACATCAGCTCAAAAAATAAAATTTCTTCCCAACCTACTTAATCAACTTAAACTAAAGATAAATATAACTCATAATTTCATTTAATTAAATCATTTGGTATAAATAATAAAATAAACTAGAAATCTTAAAATTTGTAACCATACATGCATACTTTTTCATCTATCTTGAATTAGGCCCCTCTCCCATTACGAAAAGGGTAACCAACTTTGAGGAAGTCTATCTTTTATCTTGATTTAGCCCATAACTGCTTTCTAAATTCATCTCATTATAGACATGATTGCATGTCTAAGTCTCATCAATAAATTGTGTGTCTAAAAATATTTAAAAATTAAAAATTTGTTGCATTAGTTAGATGTATTGCCCATACTAGTCATAATCTTAAAATTTAGAGAGTGAGTCTAGGTTCTAAAATTCCTTTCCAAATAAATAGCGACTTACCCGTTGCATTATATAAGACTTGGCCACATGATTTTAATGCATAGGTGGTGTTTCTGGCATCCTTCTTAACATTATAAGTCTATAAGAGCTAGCATAAGTTCACACCCCTAGGTAGAAGTGTGTTAATATATCCCAATTTCTCTCTTCATTTTAGTTGGTCGAGCTTCTAGTATATATTGAAGCACTTGTAGTCATAAGTTCTAAAGCTACATGTTGCTCCTTACTATATGTATAACTCCAAACTTCTTAGGCCTCAGTCTTATGTTGTTAGGATATATGTAACATTGTAATGAAATTTTAACTTCGAACTTAAGGTATATCTCAATTTCAAATAAATAAATCCCAATCATAGAATAGAGTGAAGTGTTTATTAGGATTCTCATTATTAAAATACTTTCTACTTATTCTCTTTTGGATTCAATTAAAACTATTCTTATTTGACCTATCCCATTTAATCTCTAATTTTGCAATCCTTTGAAATAATCTTTGAGATCCATAAAATGATAATTGACTACTTTAATCGAGAGTTTTTTTAGGAGATTTATATCTTTAAGATATAATTAATTATGTAGGTTTTCCCTATAAAGAAATTGTGACCCAACATAAAATAAACTATCGACTTCATCCATCTAAGGCATGAGAAAGATCTCTAGTATTCATAAACCTATCGCCTTAGAAGCACTTATTATGTGATTGAATCCATCATTGGGTGATATCATTATCTTTTAGGGTAGTATACTATTCCTTAATGTCATGTTCATCACCTAAATACATTCACTCAAGATCTATGTTGTGTCTTCTCATTTTAATCACCGCATGATAATATAAAAATAATAATAGATCAGTAAAATAATTTGAACTATTACATTTGAGGGGTTTTATTGATATAAGGTTATGTCATTATATTAAAGATTGGTAATTAAGATATCTTACCAAAAATAATGATAATGTATTGAAAGGTAAGAAGAGTTAAACATAAAATTTTATTTGTTAATGGCTTAGTTACCAAAAATAGATTTTGATGTAACATAAACTAGATCTCTAAGAAAAAATCCTAAACTTCAAAAAATAAAGCATGTATTATATTTCTTTGAATTGCACCTTTAGATAAAGTTTATGAAAATATCTAGGCTTTGTACTAACTACTCTAAAATCATAATAAATTAAAGCAAGGTTAGAGCAATCCCTGATATATAATCCTTAAAAGTTATGAAAGAACTAATAAATATGCTGGCCTTAGATGCTCTTGCGTATAAATCTAGTAATACGCTTTCACTATTTTCTAAAGTTAAGAAAATTGTTAATCACTTTTAAATTAAACAAACTACTCTCCTCATTAACTCTTTTTTAGAGCTCGCAACCTAATAATGACTTGCTCTTCTATCTCAATGTCCGTGAGCAGGTCGTAAACTCTATTTTAACACGATTACAATCAAAAGAACTTCAGAACATCGATTATGACATGTTTAATTTCTTGATTTAGATCACATAAATTGTTGGTTATTATAAATGTAATATTAAAATGGTATAATGTGGTGCATCACCTAAATCAATCTATAATTTTCTTATTATAATTTTTGACAATATCAAATTATTTTTTGTGCTATTTAGATAACATTTGTTACAAACAAACCCAAATAAAGGTAAATAAAAGTTCCAAATGATAGAATTTTTATTCATAACATCTCAGAATATCACCTAAGATTAGATCACCACTTACTTTTATTTATTAAAATTTTGAATAATGGTAGAGAAAATGGACTTAGGTTACAAAATTCATCTTGACATTTTTCAGATGACGAAAAATAAACTTAACATCACTATTAAGATGGGTGTACATGAAACATAATAACATATTTAAAGAATAAATTAGAAATGTTAAAGGTATTATTTAGATAGGAGTAAGGTCAAAATGACAAATTTTGGAGAATCTATCATATTTCATAAGAGTCCAAGGTAACACAAGAATGTTGTATATAGATATGTCATCCTAGAGTTTGTGTTTGATAAATAAAAGTTTATTGTGAGGTATTTTTTAATTATTTTAGAAATGTTGAACATAATATGATAAGCAAGGACACAATCAATATTTATTCTTAGAAAAGGCTAATGAACCTAAAAGCCATTAGGATAATTATTTAATTTTTTGTAATTATATAATTATAACCCGAATGTAGCATTAAAAAAATGCTCTTCAAAATCTTATATTAGGCCTATATATGGCTTTCATTCAATTTTTTTTTGTTGATCTAGTTGGCTTAATAAGGCTCATGTTCAAGATCAATTTTGATGATAATAAGCGAATGCTTGGATGTTCTAATGAATGTTTTTATGTATTTTAGATATATCAATTGCTAATTACATATCCAATACATCTCATAATATGTTTGAGAAAATTGCAAAGTAGAAGAATGAAAGATAGATCAAATTGGATAAATGAAGCTCAAAATATAATATTTTAGGTTATACACATTTATTCATTGGCATGAATCAATTTGCTCACAACTTAACATATTATTTTAATGAGGTTAATTTATGTAAATCTCTATCGAATTAACATTCAATTATATGTTTCATACATGGCATTGAATTGTCAAAATAATAAATGATAATGACTATTAAGTGTAATTATTTTATTTACTTAATATAATTAAATATTTTAATTTAATTTGATAGTTATATGATAACTAACATATGTATGATTATATATAAATTATATCATTATATTTAAATGTCACATGTCAAAATTAATAAAAATATATGAAATTTTGTATTTTAGCCAAAGTCATTTTATAATCAAGGAATTTATATATGATTTCATCTCCAATGGATTCCTTGGATTTTTTCCTTTAATTTGATAGGTCACATGACCCACGTTTGATTAAAATTGAATTTATTATGACTTTTCAAACATTAGCGATTTTAATAATGAATGCATGCTACATGCTTTGAATATATTAAGAGCCATATTTGATTATTTTTTTACTTGCCCATGTGAATAGCCAAATTTTGGCTGCTTTAATTTAATATTTATTTAATATAAATTATATTTTTATTGAATATTAAATTATCACATGATAGCATGAGGTTAGAATAATATATTTTTTTGAAATAATTCAAAATGACCTTCTTGCCTATAAATAACCCTCATTCTCTTCATGAAAGCATTCCTCATTCAAAATTTAAAATCCCTCTAGCAAATCTAAGAGAAAATTTCTTAAATTTTCCTTCCAAGTGTTCTCCAAATATTGCAAGATAAAATCCTTGGTTTGGAAGTTTCAACATCTTCAACTAAGCAAGCTTTCTTAAATTACTTGAGTTTGTTTTCTTGATCTTAATCCTTTTAGTTGTTCATGCTATTTTGACCATCTATTTATTCTTTCTAATTTATACTTTTGGTGAATTAGTCTTTGGACATTATTTTTCACATCAAAGTTTCTCAATCATCTTTTGTGAAAAATCTTGTGATAGTTTGTAGGATCTATTTCAACTTGTTGAAATTTTTAACTTCCTACAAATTTCTTTTGGTTTCTTGAAATATTTCTTAATTAATCTCATTTTGAAAGATCATTTATTCTTAGATCTATTTTAGAAGATTTTGAGCATTTTAAATTAAATTATTATGTCGATATTATTTTCATATTTGCTAGATCTCTCTTTTAATTAAAAGCTTACTAACCTACTTAGATCTATCATATACTCATTTTATTTAAGTATTTTGTGATTATTAGCTTTAATTGAAAGAAACTTTTTGGTTAAAATAAAATAAATTATTCTTTGCTGAAATTTATTTTATTGTGCAAAAGAATATTGTGAATTTATTTTGAAATAATTTTATATTAGTCTACAAATTGTAATAACATAAAATTAATTTAAGATATTTATTGTTTCTTATCAATATTAAGTGAGCATTTTATCTTGCCAAAATTTTTAAGTGATCATTTATAAGTTGTGAGATCATTTTTTGAATTGGATAGCTTGGTATATTTGTGAGAGATTTATTTTATCAAAATTTATTGTTTTGTATTTTTCTTTTGTGTCAGTAAAATTTATATTGGGGTTGAACTCTCCCTTTGTAGGAGAGTACATATTATTGAGAGTTGATTCGTCCGTTATAGGAGAGTACTATTTGTGAGCTATTTTTGCATTTAGAGGATTTCTAGTGAGTGGACGTAATTTGGTTTTGGGGTTTGACCAAACCATATAAAAATTGTGTGTCTATTGTCTCTCTTTACTTTACTTGTACTTTTATTTTTGCTGCATTAAGAATTGTATCTTGTCATTATAAAATCAAAGTTAATTTTCTACTAAAATTAAAATTTAAGATTTAAGTTTTAAAATTTTAATATCGCCAATTCTTCGCTATAGTGACTCAGATCTTAGCAAGGTATTCTGCAAGGCTCTTGGAAAACATGCAAAATAATGCTCAAAATCCTCAAGAAAATTTTTACCTTGCTATTCAAATGCCTTTCAAGTCTCTTTAACTATATTATCACCTACTCAAATTTGCTAACATAGCCTAGTTAAGTTATAAGTTTTCTCTCTAAGATAACAATGACATATAAAATAAAGAAGGACATAATATACTAACATTGACAAAAAATCAACATGTTATTTGTCATGCTTTTATGATCATTACAATCACTCACTTAGGCTTAAGAAATTAATCTATCATCCATGCAACAAACATTTATAGCCTAATGGTGGTTACAACAAATGCCCTTATCTTATCTATTGATTAACTACATATTTGTTGTTACATTCTTGCCTTTGAAGGATTATCATGCAAGCAAAATATTGTGCCACATTTTTGTTGTCATTAGCATCCATATCTTTTCATTTGATAAATGCACCCACACATGTAGTTTATATGTAGTTTATTTATAGAAGGCATCAAGAAGAATTAATATAAGTTAGAATGAAGAATGAGTAAATGGTTCAAGAATTAAATTGTGAGTAAACGCATTGGCTCTAGGCTCATAGTATAGTAATGACCTCTCAAACGCTCAATCGGTGGTGCTCACATAAGTTTAACAACCATGCTATTATAGGGTTCAATAATTTTTTCTTCTTAATTTTTTTAAAATTTTATTATATCTCAAGCATATGAGCATTCTTCTTCTTCTCAACTATAATCAAAATCTTATAACTCCTCTTTCTTTTTATTCTTTAATAAGCATTAATTATTACTATAGTTAACTTAGGTCATTTGAATTATATAATTTGTTTATCAAAATCAAATTATTGAGTAAAGAAATATACCCTTTTCATACTAATGATGGTTAGAATGATCACAAATACAAACTAAAGGAGATCATATGGTTTATTTTAAAAATTCTAAAATAAATCACTCTAGATACAAATCTTAATGATACATTAAAGATAATATCATAATTAAAAGGCACTCCAACTAAATTTAAGTCTACTGCTATAAATGACAAATATCTAATATATAAAACTTGGAAGGATTGACATGTAAATAGGCCCTTAAAGTCAAAGTTGTACAAGCCATCTATTTTATCATATTATTGAGGATGATAACTTTAATTTTAATCAAGCATGTAAAAATTCAATATCATACCAGTGCATCAATCTAGACATCGTAAAAAAAAACTTATAATAGTGATGACATAACATTACTTTATATTCAAGCAACTTAATGCAAAATGAAACCATAATTTTATCGTTATAGCTAAAGTTCAAATGTTGTACAATGGTGAAGACTATGAGTTATAGATTTTAAGGCACACCATTTAAGGTGATAAGCTCTACATTAGCCATGGTCAAGTTAAAATTGGCCACTAAATTTATATAAAGTCTTTTCAATGATGAATAATAATGATTTTTTAATATATTAAGTTAATCGCATTTCGACTAAAAAAAGATTAGGGTCTGCAACAAATGATAATTGAATCATACACCTTAATTGAATTAATCATCATCATCCCTCACAATTAATCATAAAAGCACACATGATTACATTTAGCTCATAATTAAAAGGGTAATTAATCATAATGGCTTATGACTATCAAAATTACAAATAAACTCATAATGTCCTACCCAAATGAAAGTAAAGTTTCATTGGCAACGTTTTGTAAACATCTTATATGTCTTCTAAAAATTTAACCAAAAAAAAAACACTCATATATTATTAAAATAGTTGAAATTCCAATAATTTTCCATTAAAATGATCATATATTATTTTGAAGAAATCTTGAAAGTTTAAAAGTTCCAAACTCATAAATTTCATACTAAGGAATCCTTTATGTGTGAGTGAATTATATGCTTCCATCCATTGTAAGAAGCCTAGATATGTAAGAGGAGACTATCGGGAACTTTGAAATGATAATAAAAAAAGAAGAATAGTTTGATTGAAGAATGATAAGAAAAGAAAATTAATATCATAGAAAAAAAGCACTATGGGCATATCTTGAATTTCAAGAATAAGTGTTAAATCTTTAGAGGGAGGAAGTAATTTTTTTCCTAATGTCCGGTATGGAATTTGCTTCTAAGTTTCACGAGGTATGTGAAGAAAATTTTTATAAAAAAAAGAAAAGATTTTATAAATTTGTTGATGAATATAAAAGCTTTGGAGAAAATCTAAAATATTAGATAAAGAGCATAAAATATTTACATGAATATTTTAAAATGGAAAAATGAGTATGATGAATTAAAAAATGTATTTAGTAGGTCAATCTATTCTTATCGAAAAGTTAGAAAGAGTAAATAATTTTAAAATTTTATTGAATCTATATTTAAACTCACATGCTCATATTTTATTTAGTAGAATGCATGTAAGAAAGTGATGATTATTTTGCACATTCATCTCATTCTCATACATGTCAAACAAATAAATTCAAGCTATAGGCAAAAATAAATATTTGATACAGTTTTGGTGGAATGAAAGGACACATTTTATTTGATTTATTTCTCTTTCAAAATGTGAGCCCAAATATATTTGGGTTTCAAAAGTTTTAATTTATATTTTTATATTTCTTGGAAAGCTTTTGGTGCAAAATAAATGAAGAACGTGCCACTTAAATGGCGAATTTTCAATACATATGATTGGTGACTAAGATAATTTAACTACTCTAGATTCAAATGAAGATATATGGAATATGAAGATAATAACAAAGTAAAGATTATTGGCATTGGGTCTATTTGTAATAATTCTATTACTTTTGATAAATTTTTTAGTAGATTTTTCAATGTGATATGGTTTTCATTGAAAAGATGTGATAGAGTTACAAAACATTGCCTTTGATAAAGAGAAAATCAATGTTATTACCAAAAGGTTGATGTTTTACATCATCATTCAAGAATATGAAATAAGAGTGAATTGCTTTGTAGCACATTGTCTTGCTAAGAAGTCACCAACCTATTTCCTTCTCGTAGATGTGGAGCTTCATATATGGTCAGTTGGGAATAGAGAGCCCAAATGTTCCTCAAGAGGTGAATTAGTTTTCATGGGTGTGGCATTCTATGGTAAAATATTTTGGTTAAAATAAGGGAGTCCATTTCAAAACATATGTATAAATTATGAAATGCTTGGAATATTTACAAAGCAAAGAGTAATCCATCATCCTCTAAATATAAAGAGCTATCAACTTTACAAGGTTTGTGAAATGCACAAATTATGGAGCTATTCCAATCACTAATAATTCAGGCCTAATATGCTCATGTAGGATCCATCAAAGTTAAGTTTTAACTAATGAGAATGAGGCTTAATCTAGTGGAACAAAATGCATTTGGGTGGAGTTATGCTTGCAAGTAATGTCTAATTCCTACGTTGTAGTTCTTCTCTCAAGTGGGAATCATTTAGAGTTCCAAATAGCTTACTTTATGTAGTTTTGCACTTGCTTAACAATTTTTTAGGGAGTTTTCCTAATATTTTTATGCTTTGAGTCAAATCTATCCAACCATATAAAGTAGAGTGCCAAGATGTGAGTGATAGTTTGTATATGATTATATTAGTTATGCTTCAATGTGCCCTTCTAGGCAATCAAGATTTGGGTCATGTCGAGAGTGCCTTTTGTATTTGAAATTTAAAGATGTCTCATAATGCATGTAGGAAGTGGTGGTTTATGGTTTTAGCATTTGGACAAAATTAACATTTTGAAGCAAGACTGATTTCTTTATCTATAATCTTGTCATTTGTTAGGATTGCTTGGTTAACTATTCTCCAACATGTAAACGAAATTGAGGGTTTACAATAGTTGTGCCATATAAGGTTTTGCAATAACAAGATGTGGGTTGTCTAATAACATTGCAGTGATTTTGTTAAGTTAACCATTGATTGTCAATGTTAAAGTATAACTTAATATATATTAGCTAATTTTGTGATATTTCTTACATCATTTTGTATTATAAAAATAATGAATTTTATTAGTTGGGCATAGATACAAAAATATTTATTTAATTGATTTAAGTTACTCATATGACGTAAATTTAAATTTACTTTTTTCTTCAAAGTACAAATGGAGATGTTGATTATGATATATGAGATTTTGTCATATTAAAATGTACACACTTAACAAAATTATTAAACAAGATTTAGTTATTGGTTCATGTAAACTACATTTTCATTATGGCAATGTATGTGATGCATATATTCCTAGTAATCATTTTAAACATTCCTTTATAACCAAGAATATCTTTTCTACTTCTAGACCTTTGGAATTGTTACATATGGATTTTCTTGATCCTATTAATTTTACTAGTTTGCTAACAAGAATTATCAATTTATGATTGTAGATGACTTTTTTAAGATATACTTGAGTTTTATTATTAGCTAATAAATAAAATATTATGAGGATTTTATATAAAAATTATAATAAAAAGATTACTTAATAGATAAAATTTAGACAAATCACGATAGAAAATTTGACAATAAAAAATTTGAAGATTTATATGATGAAAATCAAATTAAACATAATTTTTCTGGTTTTAGAACTCCTCGGTTGAAGGACATTGTTGAAAGAAAATAATAATCAAATTAAATTCAGTAGATCAATGCTTGATAAATTTAAATTACCAAAGTACTTTTGGAAAAAGCTATTAAACTACATGTTATGTGATTAATACAATTTATTTGAGACTAATATTAAATAAGAACCTTTATAAATCATTTTATTAAAAAACAATCAAAGATTACTAATCATCTTTCATGCTTGTAAATTTAAATGTCTTATCTTGAATAATGAAAACAAATTTTTAAATAATTTAATTACAACATTAATGATGAAATTTTTTTAAATTATTCTTTTTTGATAAAACATATAAGTTTTTAATAAAAGAAAATAATTATGGAAGAATGAGTTCATGCCATACTTGATGAAAATTTAGTTGATTCTATTATAAATGAATGTGATTGGGGATGAGATTGATAGTATTTAAAAAAATTTTGGATGATAATAAGATTAATTCATTACCTAACCAAAAGAGATTACTATAGGGGATCCATCCCAAGGAGTTATAACTAGAATACATAGTAGGCATGTAATAAACCATGCATAATTTTATATCTAAGAGTTTATTGAAGAAGGTTTGAAAGAAAATTTTTAGATCATTGTCATGGAAGAAAAGTTAAATCAATTTATAAAGAATGATTTTTGTGAACTAGTTCAAAGACCTCAAGATCAAAATGTTAATGAAGCAAAATGGTCTATAAGAATAAGTTGTATGTCTCAATTATTATGTTAGAAATAAAATTATGATAGTTGTGTAGAATTATAGTCGGGTTGAGTATATATTTTAATTAATCATTTACGGTTAAAAAAAATAGCGCCATTAGGATCCTATTTACTTATGTGCTTGTTTTGGGATTTTAAACTCTTTTAGATGAATATTAAGAGTGCATTCCTAAATGAGTTTATTAAACAATATGTCTATATAGAGTAATTGCTTAATTTTGAGAGCCTAGATTATTATGATCATATTTATAAATTGAATAAACGTTTATATGATTTGAAATGGATTCTATTTATATGATAGGTTAAGTAATTTTTGATTGATCATGATAACAGAAAAGATAGCGTTGATATCATCTTATTTTCTAAGAATATCGAAGATGAACTAATTTATGTGTAAGTGCATGAAGATGACATATTATTTTAAAATATTAATGAATCTATGTGTCATAAGTTCTCATTTATAATATCAAGAATTTGAAATGAGTATGATAAGAAATGAATTAACTGAAAATTTTAACAAGAAGAAACTTAAATTAAATAAGCCTTTTATGAGCTCATTTATAAAATTGGATTTATATGAGTTAAGTAAATCTATAGATGAAATATTTTATGGAGTATGATAGGTTTACTTTATGTCTTACTACTAATAGGCCTAATATTTTATTCATTGTATACTTATGTGCTCATCTTTAATCCAATCCAAAGCAATCGATGTATCTTTTGCTATTTGATAAATACATCAAGAATAGGATTATAATATCCTAAAATTATGTGTCATGTGATTTGGTTGTATATTCTAACACAAATTTTGTAAGATGCAAATTGATAGGAAGAGTGCATTAGACACATGTTAGTTTTAAGATCACCACTTCTATCTTGGTAATTTATAAAATAAAATTTTATTGCTTTATCCATTGCTTAAGCTAAGTAAATAGTTGCAAATTAACAAATAAAAATTTTTGAAATCATGTTTGAAGACATTTATGTTAAGTGAAACAACATTAGTATTACTAGCAACTAAAAATATAATTTAACACTCATAAACCAAACATATTACTATTAAATATTATTTTATTGAAGATCAGGTGTATAAAGGTGATGTTGATATTGAATTTATTTGTATTGATATGCTATGAATATTTTAATAAAATCTTTATCCAAAGAATATTTTTGTACTTCAAGATGTATGCCTACTATATTAGATCATAATTTTTTGAATCATGTTTTTTTACTTATAATTTTATATTCTTTAGTTTATCTTTTTATTATTTATTTATTTTTTGTGTTGCTAAAAGGGAGAGAAGTATATAAGTGTGTATTTACCTATATTTTAACATGCATATGTTTAGAGGGAACTATGTGATGCATTTTTTTCTTGAATATAATAATTCATTTCAAAACCATCAATTAAGGGAAGTGTTGATTTTACACCTTATGTATCTTATCATTTGATTTGATGATAACAAACTTTGTCTAATAAGAACTAATTATTTTTTGGTAGGATAAATTATTCACATTAATCATTATAAATGTTATTCTTAATTTAGATTTATATTGATGATGAATATATAATCTTGAAGCTACCAATTGTTTTAATTCAAGTGATGTAGTAAATTCTTCAAACCTAGATTCTTCAATCAAATTTGAAAAGCTAAAGGTATTGGACTTGAATTGGTTGGAAATTTTATAGAAATTACAAATAAGAGCTCAAATATAACAAAATTAATAGTTTATTTATTTTAAAATATATTATTTAAATTTATCCATATTTTCTATATCTCAAAATTACAATTATTCCTTAAATTATCCATTTTGGATAATATGAACTAAGTTCGATTTAATGTATTTTCAAGTTAGATAATTTGAGTTAATACTTCATTAAATCATTTCCATGCTTAATCATAATTTTTTATTCATATATTTATGAAAATTAAATTATTCTTGAATTATTCTAATTATTTTTCTCTCTCTATCATCCTTATCATCCCAATGATTTTTTGGCCGAATTTTTCATAGAATTTTGGTGAATAAGTCATGTGAAATTTATTAAAAATAATTCCATAAATAATTCTTTCATTTTGAAAATTTCAAAATTCATTAATTTGAATATTTGAATTTAAATTATTTTGAATTTAAATTGAATAATCCATGCCATATCAATGCAAAATTGATTCTAATCATTTATGGAATGATTTGGTAAATCCTAGCATAAATTATTTCAGATAATTGAGTTTAATTAAATTATTTCAAGTTGATTTAAATTTGAATTCAAATCTACTTCAATTTAAAATCCTTTCCTTTTTTATTAAATCTATTTTAGGAAAGCACATGGCCAACCCCATTAAATTAAATTATTTAAAATAATGTTTATTAGTTTAAAAACATTATAATTAATCATCTTGGATTTGAATTAATTAAATACATTGATTTGAGATCATTTTATTATGGAATATATTGGTTGGTCAAAATTTGATGGATTTTCATGTAATTATTTTATTTGAATTAGTTCATGCTATTTCCATTTTAATCTTGCTCTAATTAATTCATCATATATTCATCATAGCACATCAAATTTAAGTTGAATCCTCACTTGGATTTTACCTTGGCCCTATTTTGAATTTCAAAATTTCAAATCACTTACCTTGGTGAATTAAATCATATTTGCTAAGTTCATTATTAATTTCCCTGTTCTTAATCTCCTCTAAGCCACATGCTCATAAATCTCATTCAAATTAATATTACTTCATGTGCTAATTAATTCATAGTTCAAATCCTTACTTTATTAGATTTCCCTCTTGGGCCAAATTTTGAATTAACTTCTTCTAATTCGAATTATTCTCATTAATATGTTCTCTCTTCTCTCTCTCTCTCTCTCTCTCTCACATCCAACTTTCCTTGGCCAAAATCTTCAATAAGGGATCCATGTTTATTTGATTGAGATCATCAATTCAAAATCAAATAATTTCTTATTTCATTTCCCTCCTATGCATCCATCCCTTTGGTCTTGAGCCTCTTTGGTATCTTTCTAATTTGGCTTAAGGTCTAATATGTTAAGGAGCCTTATCATTCATTACTAAGCCTTGGCGAACCTATGAAATTCCATCATGTGCTCTTGAGTTCAAAAATTCAAGATTGTTGCCAAATTAATTTCCCTCTCTTTTCTTCTTGCGTTGGCAACCCTCTCTTTGTAAATTCTATATAATGGGTTGTTTATCCAAAATTAATCTTTCTTGACTCTCTCCACTAGGTGACTCTTTGCAATTTGATTTTAAAGACTCTTTGGTATTGTAAGTGCTAAAGCTCTCAACCATCTTCCATTCCTCTCTTTCTCTTGGTCAAAACCTTGCTAAGGTTTTGATTGAAGCAAAGTGCAAAGTTATTTTGTCATGGTTTGCTTCTTCTTTCATTGAGACTATTACTTGAATAATACTAGAAGGTTTGGTGATTATGTCCATCTCCTATCCTTTCAACTCCATCTACATCCCAATGGAGATCATATTCATAAATTTCAATCCTTATTCCTTAGAAAGTTCGCATCAATTCAATTGAATTCATTGCTTACATACAAAGGCTTAAGTAAGAGTATTTATTTTATTTCAATCTTTTGAATCATTAGTTTTATTTGTTTGATTAGGGCTAAAAGATTTATGTGCTTTATGGTTAGAATTTTTCTATAATCTCTTTTATCCATCTTCAAGTGATTCCTTTTGATTTGATTGATTTGAAATAATCTCTTTAAAACTTCTCATGTTTATTGTCTATCATAAATTCTATATTCAAAATATTGGACATTCATGTTGTGTTAACTAAAAAAGAGTGGATTTAACATTAATAAAGATTTTCTAAATTCAACTTTCAAGAAACTTTCAAGTCATAGATCTCTTTGCATACACATAAAGGACTTGAGTAATAAAAATGCTTTTTTATTATTTTCGTAAATATTTAAGTTCATTGGTTTGATTTGAATGAAAAGTTTTATGTGTTTTATTTTCAAAATATTCACTTGATCTTTTTCATTCTTCTTTCAAAAGATTTGAAAGATTTTCTCTTTGGTCAATATTAAATTATTTGTTTAAAAGTACTTATTATTTAACATACTTAAATTACACTTTCAAGAAATATTTTGATCATCCATGTGATGTGATTTCATATAGCTCTTCAAGTCTATATTTCTTCTAAAGTAAAAACAACTTCTTTTAAGACTTGTTTACATCAATTGTTTCATATAAAGTTTATATTATTACTTTAACTTTAATTAAATAAGAAATTTAATCACCTTGAGCTTTCTTTATTATTTGTCTTAATATTGTGTTAGTTGGATTTGAGTTCAAAATCTTTTCAATTGAGAGTTATATACTTTGTATCTTTTCTTAATTTATTCTCTTGTGCTTTATTGGTGTTGTACTTGTGTAGGAAAATATGATGTTGGGTTGTACATGCCCATGTAAGAAAGTATAGTGTTGGGTTGTACTTGCGTGTATGAAAGTATATGTTGGGATTGTACTTGCCAAGTGTAGGAGAGAACAGGAGATTGGTTGTAATCTCATTTGATTAATGAATTCTAGTCAAGGTGACTAGGTGAGTAATAGGTCATTCATAAGGGTTGGTGAACCACAGAAAATCCTTGTGTCTCTTGTTTCCTTACTTTTACGCATTTGGTTTGGTTGTTACTTTAATCTTTTATTATAAATAACCTTATATATTCAATTAACTTTTCTACAAAGTTTTAAAACTAAGTTTTAATTTGATAATCTTTTAAAATACTCAATTCACTCCCACACCCCTAATCTTGGGTGCCATAGTTTATTAATAGGAAGCATGTTAATAATCTTCATGATAAATAGATTTCAAAAGTGTGATGGAAGGTTATTTTTTACCTTCATCAACAACCATTACTAGTTTAGATTTGTTATCATTCAAAACAGGAGATTGTTAATCCCATAAGCTACTTGACTCATTGCTTTAATTGTAATGATAATAAACATATGATTGAAATTACTAATGACTAATTTTAAGTATTTTTGAGAGACCATTAAATTGAGCACTTTGAGATGGCTAGAGCATATCTACTCAAGATTGCTATAGGTTAGATGGCTCTTAAAAGTTTATATGTTATATTTTGCATAATTGGGCATATAAGCATAAATTAAATTAAATTAATAAAATATTTATAATTTTTATTTTATAAAAATTTTATTTTAATACTCTATGTTTTATTTAGATTTTTATTGCATAAAATCTCTACTTAAATTTTATTATTAAAATAATTATTTTTTGTTAAATAATTTTTATCAAAATCTTATCTTATTATGATTACACATTTGCATGACTTCATATATATATATATATATATATATATATATATATATATATATATATATATATATATATATATATATATATATATATATATATATATATATATATATATATATATATATATATATATATATATATATATATATATATATATATATATATATATATATGTTATGTTTTAATAATTTCTTCTTACCATCTTTCCTAATATAATCTCATATCAAATAAATTTTTATGGAAAAAATTTTATTATTTATATTATATATATTTTTATTTCAATATATTGTATTATTTTCTTAAATCATGCAATGATTTTGATTTATTTTAAATTAATACATCTAATTTTGTATATTTAAATTTCTCCATATATTTGCACTACTTCTATTATACCAATAATTAAAGCCGACCTAAATCATTCTTGACTGAATTTTGAAGGGTTATGTGTGGGCATAGGCTAATTTTAAAGTTTAATCTGCATAAAATATTATACTTGATAACTTTTTTATTTCTTTATACACTTCTTTGCTTGATATTATGATATTATTGATAAGCAATCCTTCTTCTTAAATCAACTATTTTTATGAACTTTAAAATAAAATTTTCAATATTTTTAAACACTTAATTCAACTCTACCCTCCTTAATGCCATAGCTATCCACTTTCTTGTTGTAAACAACATACATTATACTACGTTCTTATTATAATGTTATTTTAGCCACATGTCATCCTTTCCACATGATAATGTGGGCTCCAAAATTCTCCACCACCCTCGATGAAGAGAGTGATTTAATGTCGATGAAAGTTTTGAGATGGAATAATAGATAACTACCCAGAGTTCACCTAATTTTTTGAGGACTTTAGATGCGGTTCTAGGTTTCCTATGTGCACAAATAGTATAGTTAATTACCCCTGTTGAGAAAGAACTTTCAATTAAGGCTAATCGTTAGTGCAGTAAGGAGCAATAAGTAGCAGAGTTTTAGAATTGAGATTTATGAAATTCATTATATTTAACTTAAAGATGGTTGGGAGAATGATGATGTGCGATCTAGATCCCATGGTTAGTCATCCCGTCGTGGTCCCCGGTCTACTAGTGAGGAGGTGAAAACAAGAAGGATCCTTATCGAACACATGGGTTACATCGTCCAAGAAATCCTTATAGACTGGGATGGTGTCTAAAGAGACAAGTTTAAGTCCACCTTAAAGAGGGCTTTTGCCCAATCAAGTATACCCTATAGTTCACAACTCAAAGGGAAGAGCCATTGGGGAGCATCAAATGTGACCGTGATATAGATGGTTATTTAATGACAACCACCCGAGGACTCATCATAACTATATCATGTGGAGCTTAATGACCAAGCCATGGTCAAGCCATTTTGCTATGAGATTGTTTGAGAGTAAATATAATTATTTACGATTTGACTTTGGCTCCTTTGTTAGATAAAATTTTCTTAATTTGTCACGTCGACAAAAGCGTGGAAGGTGAATTAAAATTTTAGCTTTAAGTTTTAATGTTGAATTTCACTTATACATTTATAGCTCAATGATATTTCAAATTATGTATTTAATTAAGATTCAATCTAAGTTAATTTACTTTGAAATTATAATCATATTTTGATTGAAGTATCCTCTTGGTTAAAATTTTTATTTAACACATCATCGGGGTGGTTTATTGTTTAGCTACTTGATCCTAACTCTATTAATTAATTTAGTAATGAATCTCTATCATATGACAAAATTAGCTTATCGGATATTTTATTAGATTGAAGATATTATAATAACATCATTTGATTTTTAGTTTTGTTAACAACCCCCTGAGATCCAACCGGGATTCAACCCGCACAACATCCTCGGACACTAAGTTTAAGCATTCAAAGATATAGTGTCGGGCCCACGCGGTGTATTTGATTAAGAATTAATTTAAACTTATTTGTATAATATTACTTATTTTAACCGAATTTCATTGCAAGTATAAATTTTTTAGATAAAATTTTCATAGTATTTGGGAATCTCGGTGTTGTCCACATATGGGTTTGCCCGCCACCATACTAAGAAAGGCATGGGTGGTGTAAACATCTGAACGCGTCATCCCACCATGTCAAGAAAGACTTGTATGGGTCTCTAAAGATGAAGCACATATTTTCCTATCATGCCAAGAAAGTGTACATGTACTTATATATTTATAATATCAAGTTAAACATTAATTTTAACTTTATTATTGAATTTTCATTAAGCGTTTATCACTCATGTCGTAAAATTTGGCGACATTTTGACAAAGATCTCGACGCCGTCCTGTAGGGCTACTTGAGGTTAGACACCACCACGAAGGTGTGTATGGGTATAAATCACTGAATGCCTTCCCAATGCCAAGAAAGGCATGTATGAGTCTCTAAGGTACCTTAAATAATTTTCCGCCATGCCAAGAAAGGCATGTACATTTATACACCGCAATGTTAGTTCAAATAATAATTTTATATCATAACATAATATCAAGCTATCAGTCCCGTTTGGCATAAAGTTTGGCGATTTGACATCTTGGCATCGTCCCATATAGGGCTACTTCGTATGGGCGCCCATCACGCCAAGAAAGTGCATGTATGGTAATAAACACCTGAATGCCTTTCCACCATGCCAAGAAAGGCATGTATAAGTCTCTAACTAAAATAGATTTTCCCCACTATTAAGAGAGACGTACTTATACACATGTAAGCAAGTATAAGTTTCCCACACGCCAAGAAAGAATGTCTACTTATAGTCAACAAGTAAAAGTTTCCCTCCATGCCAAGAAAGAAATACTGGGTATTTATGGTCAAAACAAGCCGGGCGAGCACGCAGGTGTCATGGGGTTTGGGCATGCATGCTCACATGCACATCAATGGAGTCAAGTGGGCAGTCTGAGGTGGCCTGTCCGAGCTGCGCACCGACTCTGGTCGATGCTCTGGTGCTAATGCACGCGACATATGCTTGCGATGTGAATAGTAACGTGAAGTGATTCGCTATAAGTGCTTATAGTGCCGGCCATTTCATGAGGAATCCTTGCAGAAGAAAGATAGTGAGAATGCAGAATGGATGGGAAGAGAGAGAGAGAGAGAGAGAGAGAGAGAGAGAGAGAGAGAGAGAGCTCATGGAGGTCAGGGGAGAGGGAGGAGAATAGGAAAAATTGGGTTTCAAGTTTTAGGAGGGATTTTAGGATTTTCATTTTTATTATTTTTTTTGCCTTAATTTGGATTTTCAGACATCATCACATAGACAATATATATCAATTTTAAGTTACTCGATGTTACGGATGTAACGACATAGTTTTTAATGATCGTGGGGTTCGTTCAAATCGGGGTCAATTTTAGTTCAAATTTGAGTCATTGCTTTGCTAACAAAAATTCATGCATACTTGTCCAATTGACCGAATAGTCTCATTTGATAGGTTTTGATGTTTCAACACCAACAGAGGGATCAATTTTATGAACATAGGTCATTTATCATGGCTTCCACCTGAATATGTGTCGATTATCGATGACCCTTCTTCTTGATCTCATTGAATTATGCAAGATGCCTATTGATCAATTTTGATATTCAATGCAATGCGAGTCCGTCATCAATCGGAGGTCATTTTAATTAATTTTCTATGCCATCGAGTATTTCGCTTTGATTTATGTTGTATCGATTGCATTCACGCATACTCATCCGAATTAAGTGTGAATAGTCTCATTTGATAAGTTTTGTCATTTCAACGAATAAGCAATCAATTTTAAGAATGGTGATTATTTGGGTAATATCATAGCTTCGACCTTGATATAGTGTGCCGCATCGACGACCTCATTCTTGATCGATCGACCATCGAATTATGCAAGATGCCTATTCTCGATCAATTTTGATATTCAAAATGTGATGGAAGTCCTTTCATTGATCAAAGATCATTTTGATTGATTTTGATACTATCAAATGCATTTCATAATTTGCATGTCGAAGCTCATCAATTCACCTTGTGATTCGACTTGACTTATGGCGCATGATGATCAACAAATGCCCCCCAACAAATATGATGCATTGGCGAGTCATGTTTGTTGAAAATGGTTGACCCTTTGGGTTGGTCACATCTTGGATTACTTGCCTTTGATTTTGGTGGCTTATGGAGCTTTAACAAGATTTTAATATGATGCTTAATTTTGGACATGCTGATGATGGGATTGACCGATTTGTGATCGACTTATCGCCTAGCTTCTCTCCATCTACAATGCTTCAATGGGCTTGAAGACCTCTTTCTCTTGTGTTGTTATAGTCTTGAATTTTCTCAACCCTAGCTTCATGCTTGATCGAGTTTGATGGAGGAATTTGTTTGTTCGCTTTGAGATTCAAAATTCCTTCGCCCAAGCTTTAAGCCGGACTTTGATGAAGGATTGACTGATTTGTCTATATTGACTTGTCGAAGTATATGTATGCCTTAAGTCGTGTTTCGCTTTGATGGACTCATTAAAGGGTGCATATAGTTGACCGATTCCGCTCATATTAGGTCAATGTTGAGTTATCGCCTAGCGTGCTTTTAACTGAAATAACCATGAAATTCCTTTAGTTTGGTCGTTTGCCTTTTGTGCTATGGAATCGCTTCGGTCCTATGCTTTTACTTGTATGAACTTGATGAGAGAATTGGCTTTGATCTGCTTTGCTTGATCGATCATTTGAAAAGAGATTGGAATATCACCTTGTAGGTAATATATTGATTGATTTGAGGTAGCTCTGAATTGAGAGTTTTCTTAGATTATCTTGGTTCGTCGATTGAGTGGAAAGATCTCTTGCATTTTGATTACTTTAGTCACTAAGGCGGATCCGGTTTAAGTTTGAACATCTATCATCATTGACCGACGGGGGCTCTTTCACTATGGCCTTTTCTTGCGCTTAGTGAGGAGAGCAGAACTCGCCCATTTGTGGGCTTGTTGAGTCTAACCTTTAGAACCTACTCGAGTTTTTGACTTAAGCTATGATGGCTTGACAGTCTTATCATTAGACCACGAATGGGGCTCTTTCATTGTGGCCTTTTCTGCTTATTGAGTGAGGAGAGCGCCAACAACTCACCACCGGGCTTGTTGAGTTTGACCTTTGAACCCATCCGTGTCCTAGACTTGAAAATATAGAGATTAATATTTTCCAACTTTGTTGATTGAAGCTAAAATTTGAAGCTCTTCTAACTTGATCTTGACATTTGATGAATCTTGAGGAAACTTTTGACATTTAGGATTGTCTTTTCATGCATTGAAGCATTCTTTTGTTCTTATAACTTGTAACTTTTAATGATAATAGTTATAGATATATTCGGATCTCGATAAAGCTCGATACCAACCTAAATGTATATACAAGAAGCTCTTATTTCACGGGAATGATTGAACATCTTTGATTTATAAAAACTAAAAAAATGCCCCTATCTAATGGGGATTGACTAGTTTATAAATATATTATAAAGTTTGAACTTCAATATAAATAAATGGAGCTCATTCTCGATTATTATTATATATATATTTATCTAAGGATCTCTTGAAGCACGATGTCAAACTTAGCTAAATATATAAAAATGCCCTAATATGGGAGGCTTTCATAGTAACTTGAAAATGCATTCTCATTTTAGAGAGAATCTTCAAGATTACATATGTATAAATTCTTACTAGTAGATTCATATAAGTATTTATATACTTATCCATAATGAGATATTTCTTGAGATATCGATTTGATTGGTGGCATCGGTTGTTGAACATTCTTGTCAATAAGTCGGTAAGCTCCTCTTTGTATACCTTCTCGTGATGTAAGGACCTTCCCGCTTAGCTTCAAATTTTCTTGCGATGAGGGATGATTGGCCTTCTCGACTAGAACCAATTCACCTTTCCGGAACATCTCAGGACGATTGAACTATTGAATGCTTTAAACATCCTCGCTCAAATTTCTAAACTTTGTTGAGCTTGGAGTCTAACTCCATCAAGCATCTAACTCTTCCATTCAGGAGAGCATTCTCATCTTGAGTAAGATTGAATTAGTCAAGTGATGGCACAACTTCTAGTGGCGAAAGCTTCAACTCCAAATGTTAGAGCATAAAGAGTGGCTTTGGTTGGCATTTTGTAAGTTATTCTATATGCCCAGAGTGCTTATCATTTTAGTGTGCCACTCTCTTTTATTCTTTGTGAGAATCTTTAAGCCTTTACCAATGTCTTATTGAAAGCCTATGCTAAACCATTGCCCTTGATTGTAGATTGATGAATACCACCAATCAATTTTGTGCCAATCGTGAATCTATATATCTTCGCACTCTTGAAAGGGACCGTTGTTTGAAATAATTCATCATGGCACCCAATCTAGACAACATTATTGGTGAAGAAGTCAACGACTTCGATCAACGTGACTTCCATAAATGGAGTGGCCTCGGTCCACTTGGAGAAGTAGTAGTGCTAGAATGAATCGATGTCCCACGATGATGGAGGATCAATCGATCCAATTATATCTATGCCCCAACTTTTGAATGGCCGTGACGCTTATTGGGAGTAGAGGATTGAGGTTGATGAATGAGATTCCGTGGACTTGACATTCAACATTTTCTGGCAAGCTCGCTCTTTCACCATTGAAGGATAATAAAATCCCACCCTCTTAATTTTGTTGCCATTTTAGGACTGAGTGTGCCTGCAAAGTCCTTCATGAATTTTGGACATAACTTTGTTGGCTTCATCCGCCCCTAAATATCACCCACATTTGCTCAAAGGATTTACTGGTAATGTGTCATTGAAATAAGCATATCGTAGGAATCTTTTGTAATTTGTGGCTAGTGATTTATTGCTCAATTTTCTTTTCTTGAAATAATCGATGAAGGGTTGTCTCCAATCATCACTCTTCCACTATGAAAGCTTTGCATGATTTTTTGCAGTACTTTGAGTTTTTCTATCTCTTGTACTTGTCATTCTAGGAGAGTGAGGAGCAATTTGAATTGCTTCCTACCGGCTTGAGTTTGATGTCCTTTCTACCTATGATGAATGGATTTATTGGTTGCGAACTCGATGAGTGGACACTTCAATCAACACATCATCGCCATCTGTGTTCACATCTTTTGCTAGCGGCGTAATGCTTTACTATTCTTTGATCGAGAAACTAGTTTAATATTTGGAATTTGCTTCATGATCTCAAGCACTGCTTATGATAGTATGCCAATTCAAGCTTGTTAATCTTATAGAGACCCAACACTTGGTTGATTACCAATTGAGAGTCTCCAAAGATTCTTAAATTTTGAATGCCAATAACAAATGCCTTCTTTGAGACCGCCACCAATGCCTTGTATTCAGCTTCATTGTTGGTTCTTGGCTAAGTTACCTATGAATATCTCTTTATTTTACCTTCAAGTATTATGAAGATTAGGCCAACACCCTCTTGCTTTGGGTAGATTTGGAGGTTGAGTAGACTTAATAGATGATGCACCATCAAAATATATTTTCCATCTATAGCCTTTCTCTTTTCATGAATAACTAGAATCTGTTTATCGGTAAATCATCATTGACTACCGAATTTGGATAGGATGCGCAGGAGAAAATTTTCTAGTATTTGCCCCTTAATGCTTTCTAAGAGACATATGTAATATCAAGTAATAGAGTAGCCCATCATGCCAAAATGACCTATCAATGCCGGTCTTATCATCAAGAACTTGTGGATCGATCTTTGAGATGAGTGTTATCTTATGTGACAACATGAAATGTCAGCTTCGGGCGGCAAAGATTAGTGCAAGACGGTGCTTCGATCGGAGAGTACTTTGCCTAAGCTCCTATCAATCTTCGACTAATATAGTACAACATATTTTCTTTGCCTTCTTAATTATCATAAGCAATGCTCGAGGATTCTTCTAATGTGTATACAAAATGAGAGGCTTTCCGATTACCGCCAGATTGTGGATTCAACATATATCTTTTGATGCTATCAATGCTTCTTGACACTCATCGTCCCATTTAAATGATACATTCTTCTTCATCAATTTAGCAAATGGTTCACACTTGCCCAACAGATTTGATATGAAGCGTCGGATGAGCACAAATGCCCTCGAACAAAGCTAATGAAGATTCTTCGGTGGCATATTCACCATCGCTTTTAATTTTATTAGGTCGATCTCTATGCCGCATCCCACGTAGCGAAGGAACTTTCGAGATGAAACCCGAATGCACATTTGAAGGGTTCATCTTGAGATCGCATCGCCTAATTCTTTTAAGATCATCGTGTCACCTAAATGATCTTTTTGATCTATGCTCTTGATGACGAGGTCATCCACATAGCATTCTACTTTGATGAATCAACTCATCAAAGATGCGTGTCATGGCCCTCGATATGTAGCTCCAGCATTCTTCAATCCAAAGGACATGACTATGTAGATATACCAATTGACATCATAAATGATGTGTGCTTCTCATCTTCGTGAGCCATCTTGATTTGTATCCCGATGATCCATCCATAAATGAGAATATGTCATAAGTATTGTCAACAGTTATTCGATATTGGAAGCAAAAAATCATCTTTTGGTCATGCTTTATTCATATATCAAAATCAATGCAGATCTGATTTGACCATTCTTCTTTCTCACCGGAACAACATTGGCTATCCAATCGCATACTTTTCTCGATAAAGCTGCTTTGATCGCCTTCTTAGTTTCGGAATTACGTTCTTCAATCTCCAATCTTATTCTCCTAGGAGCTTTGCTTAATGTATCAGCTGATTTAATGGCAAGTTTATGAACCGCCACCTCGGGGATAAGCCCGGAATTTGAGTATGTCCAAGCAAAGCACTAATTCACATAGCAGAGCTTTTATTTCTTCAACTTTTCATGAAGGGCAATCGATGAAAGTTGGGTGAGGATCATCCTCTCCCTAAGTTGATTTCTTTCAACTCATCCATGGTAGCTCATCCACCATCCTTAAGCTCTTTGGGCTTGGCTTCTACCTCCTCATCGTTGGAAAACCTCATAAAGATCATTTTATTTTCAATTGTCATCTTTTCTTCTACATCAATGTTCTTCTTTGACGTGTTTATGTTGGATGTATCCAAGACCTTTAGATGCATGATTATCACACTTTCATGAGGTCTGTGGACTTTGTAGACCCTAGAGGGTATCAAAGAAGTGGGCTTGCCATTTGTCTGTTTTAATATTAATTCTAAATTTATGCATCATCTTGCAAATCCTTGAGGATAATTTTTTTCTTGTGAGAACCATATCATCGATTCATCAAATTGAATGAGTCAATCAAAATCTAGTGATAACACTCCTCATACTTGTAAAATGAAATTCGTTCATTACTTGGCAAAGAAGGTACATAGAAAGTATTTAACTCTTCAACAATATGGATTTCACGTGGAGTGATTTCTTTGAAGTGTTGAAAAGGAACCGGAACAATCACTAATGATTCTTGATATCAACAAGTCTACCATCCTTCTTGAAGAGATATACGAACTTCACTTTCATAGTAGGTTCGTAATCATACTAATCTGTATTCCATAATTTTCTTTCCTTTCACCAGACTTGTTTACTCCCTTGGGTCCAGAAGGATCATCATCTTCTTCTTCTTGTGTCACGCCCAAATGAGGGACTAGCCTTTTCAACTTATGTGATGCACTAGCCTTAGGAAGAGTCGGCGTCACTTTCTTTCTTCCTTTTCCTTCTTCACTTCTTTGTGTTATTTTGTAGCCTTGTGGTAGAAGCTTTGGATTGTTGAGGGTTGGGCTCCTTCAACAAATATACATCTTCATAGATTTTAGCTTCATGGACTATAAATGTTTGAAGCTAGAAATTTTATGTTCTTCCTCCTCTTATGTATTTCATGTGCAAAATAGATGAGACCATTCCATACTGTAAATGGGGAGCCCCAACAAGGCCAACGAGGTGTTAGTATCAATGACATGGAATTTGACTTGTGAAGTTCTTTGAATCTCGCAAAGTAAAAGATTTGGCGTCTTTTGTCCTTTTCATTGAAGTCGTGGATCATTAATTTGTCCATCCTAAATGTTGAACATCAAGGGACAATCCTCTCAATATTTTTAGACACGAGATTAACGGATGAACTGGATCAATTAGAATTTGATTGATTATGACACCATCGCTCCGTAGAGACATATAGCGCAGTTGTGTTTTGATGTCCCGAGCATAAGATCTTCCTCGAGAAGGTGATCATGGAAGGTCTTGAGATTGTAATACTTCAATCATACACCGCCGAAGTACGCTTCATATTTCTCTAGAATATTAAGAGCTTGAATTAAGGTTTCATAGAGATCCTGACATCAGGAGGCCTCATACACACTCAATTAGGATCTTCCTCAAGTGTGACAAGATGTTGTAATCATTCCTTTATCCATGTTAGACTTCCTCTTTGGATCTTTGGGAATGATATTTTCATTAACTTCTATGTTCTTGTCATTTCCTTTATTTGGCATTCCTTCGTGATGATGGAAGCACCTTGCCACTTCTAACTATACGCTCTATCGGCTCATATTCTTCTAAAGAAGTCTCCTCAAGCACTATTTATGCCCGAGGATCGGATGGAGCCTTCGTAATCACTTCCCAATTTTATGCCCTTCATTAATGGTGATATTGAAGACTTTGACTCATCTTCCTTTGAAAGCACAAGTATTCTTCAGCTATCTTACTTTCCCATCGCAAGGCTTGAATGCCACATCATTGGTGGTTCTTCTTCTTGGATTATCTCAAGAAGTAGATTTGGGGAGTATCCAAGGACATTGAGATAACGACAAACTTCTAGAAAGAGATTCTTCGTCATCATCTCCTTCATCATTTGTTCAATGATTTGGAGTCCGATATGAAATCAACAAGATTAATTGTCTCTTGGGTTGTTGATATTCTTCAAGATTATTAATAATCTTTTGGGTAGTAGATTTCTTCTTTATCTTTTTTTGTTTGGCTAGCCTTTTGAGTTTTTTGGCAAACTCAATAGGTTGTTTTTCGAGGCAAGGAACACCAAACACTTTGGACTTCTTTTGAAGGGTAGAACCTTTTGATGTAGATTCTACCTCGGTTCCAACATTGGTTAAGTGGAGATTTTCATCTAACACGAACACCTTTAATTGCTTGATCTTCATAGTTTTCTTTGAGATAATCTCTCATTTGTCATTCTCAACTATCTTTTCTTTTGCTTTATCTTTTGGGCACAAAAAAGAGGATGTAACCACCCTTGTAGATTCTTTCTTGGGTGAATAAGAACACTATTGGATAGTGAATTCACCTCTCATGTATTTTTTTCTAGCCACCCTTGAATACATAGCAATCTTCTATGGGTGGCTAACCATGATGATATGGATAGTAATTTGGGTTGTTAGTTCATCGACTCGTGTCTTTTATATTCCGCAACTCCAACCCAAGTGCTTGCTTCAAATAGTTTGTCCATGCTTTCCCTTTTGAATGAATATTCTTGTTCATCTTCTCCTTAAGAGATGGATGCATTCGATCATCATCTCCTAATGATTGCCTTGGCATCACCAGGAATATTTTGTCATTGCTTCCAAGAACTAACCTCGGTTGAGAATTGAAGGGTTGTTTAACTTTCTCTCAAAATAGATAGGTTGTTTCCTCTATCTACATTGTAAGTTGCCCTCCTTTCTCTATTTGAATCATATGAAGTAGTGTGAGATTCATCCCCTTGACTCTAAGAACTTCCTTTCTTTGTTTTGTCTAATGCTTTCAATTTTAGAGAGATTAAACTTTTCAAATTTTGTCACCTAATCCAGTAGTTCTTGAAAGGTGGTGATGGAAGCCATGCATAAATAGGGCATCATTTTATCATCAATGTTGCCCATTAGCGCTGAATTGCATGTTGCTCTTCCGTGTATTTCACACTTCATGCTCATGTTGCGTCAACGAGTTATGTATTTAGTGACCGACTCATCTTTCTTTCTTCTCTAAGGTGAGGTCAACTATTGTAGTCTTTCTAACCACTAGCAAATTTGTTTGATAAACATTGCCTCCAACTCGATGAATGTCTTAAGCGAGTCATTTGGCAACTCTACCACTCAAAGCAAAGTTGAAGTTATAACTAACAAATTGGCGAACAACAATGCATCATTACCCCAACATTACCAGTTGCTTTAAATTATGCTAGGTCTGCTGGGTTACCGCCATCAAATGAATGGAATTTCAACACTAAGTAACCTTTAGGATATGACACCGATCATATTTTGTAGATATGGGCGACCTTTGTTCACCAATTTTTCCACTCATTATGCAGTGACTTTAATCTTTTCACTTATAATAGTTTCAAGTTGTACAATAGTCACTGGCTCGGATGTGTTTAGTATTTCTTGGAGAATGGGTGGAGCACCGTTGATTGACTTTATTGCCATTATGAGCACTTTCAGGTTTGAGGTATGCTTGCTCAACCGGGTAGATTGATGGGCGTGTTGGTTGTTTGATGATTGAGAGGATATGCACTATGGTAGTATTCCTCTACATCATTTGCATCATGAGATTCATCTGCCATCATCTCATTCATTTTAGTGTTAATCGCTCAATTTATTTATCTTTTATCCTCATCGGCTACATGCTTCACTGGGCTAGTGTGGAATTAGTGCACAAGATTCTCTTCTTCGACTCTTGTCTTGCTCATCATTTGAGGAAGAACCTAAATGCTCTTCTTCTTCTTGTTTTCTAGTGGAGGATGGTACGCCGATGTTGATTATGAGCAGTACCGCCGATCATCACCTTGACCTATCATATAGATCACTTATATTCCCATGGTCTTCTCATCCATCATCATCTTCTTATAGCCTCACTTCGAGCATCATCTCCAACCAATCTTAGGCTCGTGTGGGATGAACATTTCTTCAATTGAGGGCTTCAATCAAGTCAAGGGAAGAGAGCTACTTAGTGATGGGATTCCTTGGAGGATTATCCAGGTGTCAACATCCATTGGCTCATTATAATCTTCTTTTGGGAACCCATTCTGGACCCTATCATCGGATCTCCGAATATAAACCGATGTCATGCCTTTGTTCTTCTCTGGATTTCTTCGAGGCTTTGGCCTCAGATTTATTTTCCTTCTACAGACCTTTAGTGGATTCTCAACGCATGGTTCGTGTCACCAATGTCATCACAGGCTTGTTTGTAATGCTCTTGAGTTCTTACTACCTTTGATGGTAGCTTTGCAAGTGGAGCATTGTTGGCTTCTCTATAATTGACCTTTGATATCTCTTCATAAGGCCTTATTCTTTTACAACTTTCACCTTGTGCAATGTAGAGGATAGAGTATTAAGATGCCTCCTTTGTGGGGTTGGAGCTTGGTACCGTTGCAAAATGATTGCTTAATATTACCAAAGAGTTATTTCTTTTCACCCACTTGAGATTTTCAAATTTATTGTGGGTGGGAACACTCGCTTAGTTCTACAACCGGTGTGTAATGAGGGGCCAAGTGAGAGTTGGGCTCGAACTTGGCATTCCTTCTTCCCCTTAGCCTTCTAGTTAGCTTTCATCAGATGAGGAGCTTTAGCATCATGTTGGCCTTGAGCAAAGAGCAAGGTGTGAGAAGTAGAGTTTGGATGCACCAAAATTATTTTGCCCAATCATCTTCCTCTTCATGGTCGGAGCTTCAGCATGTGTCCCAACCTTTCAAATACTGAGGCTCTCTTCGAGGGACCTCAAAAGTAGTGATGAGTTTTAGTGAATTTGGCAAGACCGATATGCAGCATGATTGTTTCGTGCCTAGTAGTTTGTGCGAATCAGGAAATATATGCTACCAAATTGTGTTGTAGCTCAAAGCATCCCCTGTTGATGACAACATTAGCCAAACGGATGTTGGCTCATGCTAGCAAGTGAAGGGTGTGTTGTGAAGATCCATCTCAAAATGAAAGATGAGGATTAGTAATCAATAATTGATATATCATCCCACACTTTCATGATGTAGATATAATAACAAACACGATAAAATATGAAAATAAGTTATGAATAAGAAAGATTTTCAAAACTTTAATTATGTTCATTATAAAATAATTTTGAGTTTCAATCAATTTAACTTTATAAATAACTTTAAGTTTTCATTTTACTATACTCCATTGCTATCATAGCTTTGATTTGACTAGCCAAAGATGGAAAGAGAAACCTGTCCAATGTGAAATCTGGCTCAAAAATTCACCACACTCGATGAAGAGAGTGATTTTATATTGTAAAATTTTCAAGGTAGATGGAATAGTAGATAAGACACTACCTAGATTTCACCTCATTTTGTGAGGACTTTATATCGGTTCCAAGTTTCCTATAGCAAGCACCTATAGTTAATTACCCCTCTCAATTGAGAGAGAGAACTTTCGATTAAGGCTAGTTAGTCGCTAATGCGTAGCATAATAAGAAGATGTGAGTTTTAAATTTAGATTTATGAAATTCATTATATTTAACTTAAAGGATGGTTGGGGAACGATGATCTGATCTAGATCCCATGGTTCCATCATCCCTCATCATGGTCCCTAGTCTACTTAGTCGAGGAGAGGTAGTCAACCCAACCCGATCGGCGATCCTTATCACAACAGGTTACGTCGTCAGAAATTTAGACTGGGGTGGTGTTTGTCTAAGGAGACAAGCTTAAGTCTACCTATAGAGGGGTTTTGCCCCAATCAAGTATACCTATAGTTCACAACTCAAGGCGAGCCATTGGAGAGAAATCTGCTACAATGTGGCCATGATATAATGAGTCATTTGGCTACAACCACGGTGAGGACTCTAGTGTGTATCATGTGGAGCCTACGACCAACCACATACTCAGAGGACAAGCCACATCCTTGCATGAGATTATTTGAGAGTAAACATAGTTGTGTACTTGATTTGACTTTGGCTTCTTTGTGAGCTAAAGTTTTCTTAATTTGTCACCTCGGATAAATAGTTGCGAAGGTGAATTAGATTTTTTGCTTTAAGTTTTAATATTGAATTTCACTTATACATTTATAACTCAATGATATTTCAAATTTTGCATTTAGATTAAGATTCAATCTAAGTTAATTTGCTTTGAAATTATAATCATATTTTGATTGAAGTATCCCTCAGGTTAAAATTTTCATTTAACATAGTCATCATTATGGTGGTTTAATGTTTAGCTTTAGATCCCATCGACTCTATTAATTTAGTAATGAGGATCGGATCTATATCATATGACAAATTAGCTTTCGGATATTTTGTTAGATTGAAGATATTATAATAACATCATTTGATTTTTAGGTTTTGTTAACTTTGGACCCGATCCACAAAGGCGGGATTATCCTCGGACTAAGTTTAAGCATTGATAGTGTGAGTCATGGTGTATTTGATTCAACATTAATTTAATCTTAAGGAATTTGTATAATATTACTTGTTTTAGCGAATTTCATTGTAAGTATAAATTTTTAGATAAAATTTTCATAGCATTTTGATAGCCTCTAGCATGTCCCCATAGGAGGCTAGCTAGACTTATGCCAAGAAAAGCATGTATGGGTGGTGTAAACACCGACCAATCGTCATCCCACCATGTTAAGAAAAACATGCATGGGTCTCTGAAATGTATGCATATTTTCCTACGAAAGAAGTGTATAAATATATTTGCAATGTCATGTTAAAATATTAATTTTAGCTTTATTATTAAATTTTACTAAGCGGTTTATCGTCATGTCGGTGTAAAATTTGGCGACATTTTAGCATCTGGCATCATCCTGGCTATTTGATATCTTTGGGCGCCACACTAAGAAAGGCGTGTATGGGTGGTATATACCATGACACGAATCGTCTTCCCTACCATGCCAAAAAAAGACATGTATGGGTCTCTAGGTGCTCTTGAAGCAGATTTCCCCGCCAAAGAAAGGCATATCTGGTACTTATACACGCAAACAAGTACAAGTTTCTCACCACACCAAGAAAGATGTCTGGTGATAGTTAACAAGAAAACCAAGGTTTTCTGCCATGCCAAGAAATGTGTATGGGTACTTATGGTCAAAAGCAGGGCTTGAGGCGCGGTGTCTTGTGAGGGACATCGCAGTGCTTGTCGGCTATCGCACCACCGAGTGCTTGTGCTATTGGTGCGACACACACATGAGCCAGCTAGAACACGCCGTGGCCTTCAGCAGTTAGCCCACCAGCGTTATGCATCTGGGGTGTCGGCGATGGTGGATGCCCGAGTGCGGACGTGAAGATCTGAGTGAACAATGATTTCACTTCTTCTGACGGCTGTTTAAGTGAGGAATCCTTCACCGATTTCTTATTACAATGACGGGCATACAATCTGAGGAACAGCGGGAAGAGATATGGAGGAGAGAGAGAGAGAGAGAGAGAGAGAGAGAGAGAGAGAGAGAGAGAGAGAGAGAGAGGAGAGAGTGAGGGAGAGAGGAGCTTCGTGGGGAGGCATGTCTATGGGAGAGAGAGGGAGAATAGGAAAATTTTGGGTTTAGGGGGCATTTATAGGATTTGCATTTTTATTATTTTATTTTCTCTATCTTGGATTTTGCTCGACATCATCACATATGATATATATGTCAATTTTAGGTTACTCGATACGACACAACGTCATGTCCGTTTCCGATCGAAGATCGTTTGGATCAAGTCAATCGTCAATGGTCAATTTTAGTTTAAATTTGTGCGAAGTTGCTTCCGCTCACTCAATATTTATGCACACTAGTCAAGACAGTCTCATTTGATAGGTTTTGATGTTTCAATGCTAGCGAGGATTCAATTTTGTGAATGGAGGTCATTTGAGCAATGTTGTGGCTTCGACCTAGATATGCGTGATAAGCATCGGCGACCTCCTTGATCACCGTCAATTAAACAAGATGTCTATTCGATCAATTTCTACATTCTAAACATAATAGCGAGTCCATTCATTGATTAGAGGTCATTTCGATTGATTTTACCGTCGGTGTATTTCAGCTCTATTTGCATGTTGTTGTATTTGATTGCTCGATATTCATGCATACTCATCCAATTGAGCATGAATAGTTTTATTTGATAGGCTTTGATGTTTTGAGACTAACGTGTTTAATTTCATGAAAATAGATTGTTTGGCAACGCCGTGGCTACGAATATACGTGTCGGCGGCGACCCTCCTTCTTGATCGATTGGCCAAATTATGCAAGATGCTGCTCGATCAATTTTGATGTTCAACGGAATGAGTTCGTTCATCGATCGAAGATCATTTCGACTGATTTTGATGTTGTTGAGTGTGTTTACCTTGATTTGTGTGATGAAGATCGTCGAATTCACCTTGTGAGCTCGACTTAACTCATGGCATAGAGAGGTCAGATAAATGCACCTCCTCATGTAGTTTATTTGTACAAGGCATCGAGAGTCTAATAAAGTTAGGATGAAGAATGAGTGAAGTATTCAAGATTTGGATTGTGATTCAATGCACTGGACTTGTAGGAGATCAATGACCTCTCAAGCTCTAAACACTAGTGCGTCGCACAACCACTCGAGGAGGGTTCACTAGTTTCTTTTTTTCTTATTGTTTTTAAAATCTCTTTATATCTCAAGTATAAGAATATTCTACTACTTTTCTTCTAAGTTGTAATAGAAATCTTGCAGCTCTTCTTTCTTCCTCTTTGTTAATAAACTTTAGTTAGTAGCATAGTTGACCTAGGTCATCTGAATCATAAAATTGTTTATCGAAATCAAATTCTTGTCTATAAAAGAATATAACTCTTTGTTCATTTTAATGGTGGCTATAATGATAGTTAATGCCAACTAAAGGGGATCATATTATTTTTTTCAAATTCTAAAGCAAATCATTTTAAATTCAAAATCTCATTATTGATACATTTAAGATAATATCATAATTTAAGCTATAATTAGATTCTTGAAAAGTTTAAGAATAGTATAAATCATCAATTTTTGGTATCATATTATCAAGGTTGATAAGTTCGATTTTAACTAAAACATATAAAATATCATGTTATATCAATGGTATCCATCTAGACACTGCCAAAAAAAACATTTAGTAGTAAATACATAGCATTACTATTATATAGTCAAGTAGTTTATTGCAAAATGACACCACAACTTTATACTTAAAGCTAAAGTCTAAATATTCCCTAATGGTCAAGTCTATGAGTTATAAGCTATAAGGCCCACCCTTCAAGGTGAGAAGTTCTTTACTAGCCATGGTAAATTAAAATTGGTTACTTAAGCAAACTCTAACACTAGGTTTGCAATTCTTTTAGATGATGATTACTAAGGATCTTTTGATTATAATGAGTCAATTTCATCTACTAGCTAAATAAGCAATGGTCCACCATCACTTATGGTAATTGAACCATAAAAACCTTGATCAAATTCATCAGCTCTCAGAATTAACCATAAAGACGCACTTGATTGGGTTTAACTCATAATAAAGAGGATAGTTTATCATAAGACCTTATAGATAGTTTTTTGTCTTATTTTTAACGAACTTCTAATCTGTTTTCTAAAGTTTAACCTACAAGTACTCATATATTATTAAATTAGATGGGTGAGAATTTTAGAGCCCAAAGTCTTACATATAGAAAGGGCCAAGGGAAAAAATCTTTAATTAAATAATAGCAAGATCCTTGCAGATAATCCCCTATTATAATACGAAGATAAGCATACCATATTATTAACTAAATATAACCAAAATAAATAAATTATTACCTAAAATATGAATTTTGACATATAATGACCAATTCATTGGCTCTTCCTTTCTAAAGAACATGGGTGGAGTCCAAGGATGACGAGTTGATTAAATTGAATCTTTGGTATGCTTCTTAATTTTTTTTTTCGAATGGGTACCCAACACCCCAATCATCTTGTGGGTGAGGATATCATTGTGACGGGTGTAAACGAGCGAGAGCAAAACGAACTTGTTCGTGTTCTGCCGTTGAAATTTGTTTTGTTCGTGTTGTTTATTTATATATCGAGCTTGAAATGTCTTGTTCGCTTGTTTAACTAAACGATAACGAGTAAAACACTATTAACAACAAGTTTTTTTGAAAGAGGAGGATTCAACGCCAATCTTTTGCATAATAATTTTAACCTTGCACTTGCATTTGTGATATAAATGTGTTCATATGTATATATAATAATAATAATAATAATAATAATAATAATAATAATAATAATAATAATATAGTAATAAATAAAAATAATAGTAATATAATAATAATAATATAATATAATATAATTTTTATTTGAAATCAAACACGATCGAAAAAATGATTGTTCATGTTCGGTTCGTTTATATATCGAAATAAATGTTGCCGTGCTCGTTAACTAACGAGCAGAAGTCGCTCAACAACGAGCTTTTGACAGCCCAGACTAATTATTTTTTATTAGAGAGAGAGAGAGAGAGAGAGAGAGAGATGAGCCTTGGGAACAATTATTTTTTATTAGAGAGAGAGAGAGAGAGAGAGAGAGAGAGAGAGAGAAAGATGAGCCTTGGGAACAATTATTTTTTTATTTGGATTTTTTATAAATGCTTACATGCGCTATTCCTCTTGCTATGCAAACACCTTCAACGCTACGCATTGAAAGATTTTCCAATCATTTTAATTTGTTATCTATCGTTGGAAGATGGACAGATAGATTATATATAGAAGCCTGCGTTTGACTTCAAATGGGAAGAACATAGCTCAAGGAATTAAGTAGTTATCATACCCTCAAGTTGCAGTTGAAACAATCACAATAATTCAAAATATTCCTCCATATCCTCGGAAACGTGCCCTTCACAAATTCATTTTCAATTTATTTGATATATAACTTTGTCAATGCAACATTATGTATTATATAAATACAACTTGGCCCAAAGTCAATAACGTATAACTTTCCTCAGCATATTTTTAACTAATTCTTAGATAATAGAGAGACATCTAGCTTTGAATTTTGGGCTGATTAGTGTTATTTATGCTTTTACTTAACTGAAATACTATTAAAAGTTGAAGTCAAGGTTTGAGATAGTGTTTGTGTTCTCATTTGTTTTCTAATACATAAGAAAAATGAATATTTATTTTGCATTATTTAATATAGAAAGTTGATAACTATACTATTCATGCTTACAAAGCATTTGAACTTAAACATGTTGAAACGATTGTGATTATAAACTTTAGGTTATTTTATTACCATTCTTAAGTAGGTGGAAGTAGTGCTTAAGACTGTCATATAGCAATATATTATTTTTTATTTAACATTAAATAAGTATACTCTTTACGGATTATCAAAGCAAACCTGAAATATATCTTAATGATTAAGCAAATATAAATTTTATCTGTACTTAAAATATTATTTTGAAGTTTTTCTTTAGAATATATCCTTAAATAAGATAGGTTGAATACATTCGAATACAGATATTGAAGTGAAATATAATTGTGATTTTAAAATATATAAAATATGCTTTAAGAAAACTTATAAAGTTTTAATTGTTTATAGAAGTACTAATGAGCACTATTAAAATAATCAGAACTAATATAATTCTTAGGAATGATTAAACAAAATTTAAAATTTTTATTGTAACTAAAGCTGTTGGTTGACCGAAAATGTGAGGGGCGGCGCGAGTAAATTAAATTTTTATTCATGAGGTTTGACAATGTTTAAATTATATATATATATATATATATATATATATATATATATATATATATATATATATATATATATATATATATATATATATATGAAACTACTTTCTGAGGGCAGATCTTGTTCAAAGTTGAAACGGTGAAGCATATAATATAAACGACTTTCTGAGTAATTTCATTATGCTGCTCAAATGTGGAGGATAATCATTCTCCATTTCTAAGCTTAGAGAAAAGGTCAAATAAAAACTAAAATTTGTTTCATTCATTTTTTCATGATATATATATATATATATATATATATATATATATATATATATAGACACAAACACATGTATAATCAAATAAACTTTGGATTGGGTTTAAGATAAGGATTAACACCTTCAATCAAGTTCAAGATGAAGATCACGTTTATTCATAATAATCAAGAATATTTGGTTTAAAGCTCAACCATTCAGCTTGTTGTATCCATCCACTATCACCTCACACTTATTGTAAATGCATGAAATGGTCTACATGAACACGTAATTGATGCGACATAACTCAAAGAGTTATCTCTCCAAATTCTCTTTCTTGTATTGACAAAATCCAATGTAATCGCTAAGTAATGCCCAAGAATCTAAACCTATAAATAGAGGTAGACCCCTAGTTAAGAGACATTTGGGGCGAAATTATTCATTCCTAACCTTCGAGACTTTAGTTCTCTATACAAGGCTAAGATATTCACTCTCTATTAAGAGACTTTGGGGAGAAATTATTTTCACCAAACGTTTCTATGACTTTAGTTCTCCATACAAAGGCTAAGATATCCACTCTCTCTTTCCATATTCTCTTTACTATTTTCTCTTTATTTGTCCTCTTTCCTTCCTCTCATTACTTCTTGCTAGGTGGCATAGGATCAAAACAATTGAATCCAACATCCTCCTTTACATGCAAAGTGAGTGTGGACCATGACATAAATTAGGAAAGGAGTTCTACAAGACTAAAACCAACGTTAGAGAATTTTCATCATCATGGCTTGCATAATGGAATTTGTTATGCAATAGACATTAACTTATGTAAACAAATGCTCACAACAATTAGAGAGGCATTAGAGCAAAGATGTGCCTACACACCTAGGGTAGACATTCCCTTTGAATTGTCCAAACCGGTGATTAGATGAAGAAATCAACTAGTGGTAAGAGTTAGGTGAGCTCTACTCTCTACACGGGTTGATGAAGAAGGTGACCCCTACTATCTTGATAGTGAAGATTCTACTCTATCCTACCATAGGGAGAAAAGAAAATGAGAAGAAAGAAGAAGATAATAAAATGAGGAAACCACTTGAATGCTTTCTAGAGAGATCATGGAAGCCACTCAAAAGTTCAATATTCTATATTTTGAATCTTACAAATGAAGATTATATTCGATGATCATGCCACTTTCTTCAAGTCCACTATCTTTTACTAAGAATTAATGATGCGTTGACATGACATTTATTTTTTATGACTTTAAAGCAATCATCATTGCTCTAGTTCAACAACCTTTGTGCGGGGTTATAACATGCTTTGTGATTTTGAAGTGCATGTTTGTTACATAGTTGCAAGCACATAAAAGCCTAGCAAAAGTTTGAAGGCCTTACAATGAATTCATTAAGAGCCCAATCAATCATTGATAAGTTTTATTACATGCTTCAAAGAGAAATATTAAAATTTTGGAATCTTAAGCCAGTGACTCACACAACACTTGATTAAGGCTTACAATGATCCTTTTATTATGCATTAGGTTTAGAGCACCTAATAATGCTATGAGTTGTCAAAGTTGACCAACAACCATATATCCGAGGAGTACAATTTATCGCTAAGTACATCTAGAGTGAAAAATAATGAGCAACAATAGCCTTGATAGAAAAGTAATAAGTTCATGAAGGAAAACAAATTTTCCTTACCGGGTGAATTGATTGAAAATATATCGATAAATGTTGAATTCATCCCTTTGAAAGGTGGATTCAATTTGATGATTGTAGAGGGATCAAAAAATCGATTGGAGGTTTCTTCTTTAGACTAATCATTTATCAAATATGACTACACCGTAAGTCTCTATGGTGTCTCTATGGTCGAAGTCATCGAGGCCATTCAAAAGAAATATTAATTTAAGAGTACCCCATAGAGGAAGGCGAAGGTCACAACTACCCAAGAAAATATTATGTCCATCATAGAGATCATAGTCATAACATGAAGGAATGTCATCATTCAAGAAGCTTGGTAGAAAATCTTATCAAAGCTAAAAAATTAAAATAATTTCTTGCTACGAGTAATCACCATGATGAATGAAAAGAAAACATCAAAAGAGAAAATAATGAGCCTATGCCATAGACAATTCATATTATTGGTATCTTTCTTTCCATCCTCAAAGGAGATGGTTGTTGACTTCATTCATAATAAGGTTAACACCCATCTTTCTTATAGCACATATTGTGTCAATCTTAGACTAGAGACTTTCTTACCTAGATCCTTAGGACATTTCCTTAGTGGTTGGTCAAGTGAGGACCAAACTCAAGAGCAAAAACTAAACAAATAAAAATTAAAATGAAATCAAAATCAAGAGAAGTGAAATTCAAATTTCAAACTTGAACTAAAATTAAATTGAGTCAAAATGTATGGCTTGATCTAAAATAAGCTAGTGGGCCCCATCAAGTGCCTAAATAAGTTTGGTAAATTCAAACACCATTAAACCCAAAAAATTAAATAAAATTTAAAAGCCTCATTTAAACTAAAATCAAAGCTCAATTCACTCCTAACTAGGTTAATTGAATGACTTAATCCAAATTAACCCATTTATTTCTCATTAAGAAAAAATTAAATTAAATTGAAATTATGTAAATGCTTAGAATTGTTATTAGAGCTTAATTAAACTCAAATCTAAGTCAAATTGAGTTCAATTTGTCAATTAGGCCATTTAAACCAAATTGGCCCCAAGTGGGACCCACTTAACCCAATTCAAATCTAATCAAAATTTAATTTTAAAGGTTTAAAGTCATCATAAAACTCAATCAAAACCAATTCAAGCCTAATAAAGGTTTAATTTGGACAATTAGGTTATTTGGCCCAAGTTGACCCAATCAAATTAAAATTCAACCATATGGAACTTTCAAATTTACTTAAAATAGCTACCGTAATCCATTCAATTTGACCTATTTGGCCAATGGATTCAAGTCAGCCCAAATTGGTCGAATTGGAGTTTAGACTCAATCCAAAATTAATTCAAATTAATAGCAACTAATTAATTCCAAATATTCCAAACAACTCACCATGCATAACTAATGCTCAATCAATACCCAAATTGATCAATTGAGTCATTTGACCTAATTGGATCAAATTGAGTAAACTTGAGCTCAAATCAATTTAGCCCAAATTAAACCCTCTCCAAGCATCGGAAACTCCTCTAATTTGTACTCTAATTTGAGGGGATAGAGTCAAAGCCAAAGAAAGGTGGAATACAAAAATTAAGTTGAGAAGAAAAAAAATCCAAAACTCTCCCATTCTCCTTACCTTAAAATATAAATTGAACTAAGCCAAAATTTTTAGATAATAGACCAAATGTCAATGTTACTTACTAAAAATTTCAAGTCATTTTAATTTCTAGATTAAAGTTATTAATTTTTAATCTTATTTAGAAATTTTGAGTAAATGGCACAACATTATCATTCAAACATCTACATCATTTTTAGTTTGACTCACACTTGAATACCAAAATTTAAAACCTAAGTATCAATCTCCTTAAGCTTCTCCCCAAACTATTTAGCTTCTTAAATACATAAAATTAATTAGAGCCTTTAAAAGAAACCTAAGAAAAGTAATTAGACCAACCTGAATTTCACCAAATCACAAAAATAACTAATCGGGGTTAATTAAACCCTAATGAATTAACCTAATTATGCTAGAATTTCAAAATTTTGTAGAAAATCAACCATTAAACCAAAATTATACGTAACATTTTCCTTAATTTAGAATTTAGAGATGAATCTAATTGGTCAAAAAGCCTTAAATTTTACCAACTATTTTGGGATTCATTTTAATTTTAATTAAAAATATTTTTATTATTACTCTCAAAATAAAAATGTAATTGTGTTGACATCTTTAAAAGAGAAACTTAATATTAATATCTACCTCAATAAGACTTTCAATCCAAAATGAACCTTGGATTAAAAGTTATACTTTTGAAATATTTTAGAGTAATTTAGATAAATAATTACTATTAAATTATAAGAATTATAAAATTCACCAAAATGGTTCCAAACATCTTTGTTAATAGCATAGACCTGAAAAAATTAATTATATTTGATAGATTTTATTGAATCAAATAATCAATTTAGAGAACATAGGATTAATTAAAGTCTTAATTAATCATCCTAAATGAACTTGAACTTCAAAATTTCATAAAAAATCAATCACAAAGACAAAAATCTTGAATGACATCTCTCTGAATTCAACATTTAGAGAGAAATATAATAAATTTAAAAAATTTTAAATTTTACTAACTATTCTTAGAGTTATTTTTCTTTGATTAGAAATCAATCTTTTAAATGCTCTTAAAATTCATGCTTAATCAAATTGAAATTTTTATGATATGTTTATCACAATATTATATACTTCTCATTATAATTTTAAAAAATTTTGATCACTGAATTAAAAGTTATTGATTTTAACTTACATGAGATAATTTAATCAAATAATTAAGTTTAAAATTACAAATATTATAAAAATGACACTAAATGGCTAAAACTTTCCACCTTAACAAATCGTCAAAGAAAATAGTTAGACTCTTTGATTCTAGTTAAAGCGCAAAATTCTTAAATCTAAATTTAAATTAACTTAAATTAAATAATTTTACTAGAGAAAATTCAAAGAAAACTTCAAGAAATCATAGTAAATCAAGTACTTAACTAAACCATTGTGAAAAATTTCCTTTGAATTTAGCTTTATAGGAAAATCTTATTAAATTAGAAAATCTTAAACTTATCAAGTGATTAAAACTAATTAAAGAATTAATAAAATATTAATTAAAAAAATATATGTCTAAGTATTTATAAGGGAATCTTTTTTTCTCTAATGATTTTCTTGAAGAATTTGCATAAGCATATGGTAAATATTTAGGGTTTAAACTTAAATGAAGAAGAAAAATTGATAATCATCTTTTAAATTTCAAATAGGTTGTAAAGTTAATATATCAAATTTGGAAATCTTTTGAAAACAAAATAACTTTAAATATAAATCATTAAATAATTTGAACTCAATTAAAAATGCTAATTAAATAGTTAAACTTAATTAAGTATAATTAATTATAAATTAAGCTTTAATTAAGTTAATCATTTTAAATTATTAAAGTTAATAAAATCATCCCATTTAGAATCTAAAGGCTTCATCACCTTTTCGTGAAATTCTTATCTTATTGAGATTAGGGTGTTGAAGAGCGTAACCCCATCTCATGTGGCACTACTTCTTTCCCTCTTCAAAACTTTAAGTCCAAACCCAAATTAAATCAAACCTTAAAATTTATCTAAAATATTATCTAAATAATTGAATTAAAATAACCTAATAATCATAAATTAAATTTTGAATTCAAATCATAAATCATAAATCATAGCTCAAATTCTAAAAAAGCCTAATATTGGCTCACCACACATATTAGATTACTAGATCATCAACTCTAGACTTACATTAGGATGGTGGTTTTGTTTGTAACGTAATGATATTATTATTTTGTGGTGTACTATTTTAGATTATATATTAGGATTATTTACTAGTAAATTAAATGTTAGGATATAATTTATTTGACTAATATTATTTTTATAGGGCATTATGGTTAATAAAAGAGATTATTAAAATAAAGTTAAAAATTAACATCATTTATTTGCAAGTACTATTTACTTAAGTTTCTAAATATAGCCCATTAAGATAAGTGGACTTCATACCATGTAGTGTTAAGCTTATATATTCGAAATATACTTACTCGAGTGTATATTTTTTTTTTGCTAACCTTTATTTTATAATGTTTAATTAAATTTTTTTTAAAAAAGTAATTTTACACTACAATTAGGTTATAATATATAGGATTTAAATTATTAGAAATTAACTGCACAAGTTGATGGTCCTCTATGAAGCTTAAGGATGACATTGTAGAAGGATACAATCCAAATAAGAAGAAAGCCTTGAAGACCCTCATAGATCAAATTCTTAGTTTTAGACTTAGCTCATAAGGGTAGAATTCAATAATCCATTTTCTCTTTCTTTCATAGTTTATGATGAACTTAGTCTGCCTCGACCTTTCTTTTATATATTTATTTAATTTTTTTGCGTGTTTACTTTATTTGTGCCCTTGAACAATATGTTTTCATAAATTTCTTCCAAAGGATATTTGTTCTTGTGAAAGCTTGGTTTATATGATATGCTCCCAAGAAAAGTAATTCTACCCAATATAATTGAACAATGAAATTTAAAGCTTATAAACTCATAACCTCTCATAATTAAAGCCCTAGTATTAAACAATAAAAGTAATTACAATCCATTAGAAATGAGAATCATGATCGCATATTTCTTCTCTGGGACATTCTCCCATTGCACATAATGGGGAATCAAACACTTGAGGATGATCACCCTTTAAGTGAGAAATCGCCTTCTCTTTTCGATTTAGCCCATGAATAATTATTATATCTCATTTTAGGCATGATCACATACCCAAAGTCTTTAAAATAAATTAAAGTGTCAAAATGAAGAAAATCTAAAAATTATTACATTTATTAAAAGCATAACATGCATGTTGACCTCACTTTTAGAGTGAGGATTCTCCTTTCCTATCCTGACTTAAGAATCTTCTAAACACTTGAATTTCCCTAGTCATATGACACTTCTAGTGATTAAGGGAACACTAAACCCAAGCTTAGAGACTTAAGAAGGAATAACCTAAGCTTAGTGTGGTGAAATATATTCTCATCTTCATCTATCCTCTTTTGAAAAGGATAAATGAAAACAAAAATATATAAGCCTTGTTGGGACCTCGCAGATCAGATGTTCTCATTAGGGTGATCGGTATGATATTGAGAAGAGGTGTACTATCTTGAAAGATGAAGTCAACACCCTACAATGGACCTAATCATATAAGGACTCCCCAAGGACTATGGGTCTTGAATGTACCAGATTCTTCCCCTACTTTACATGGAAAAGTAAAATAAGGTTTATTTGAAATTGGGTTCATTAAGTTTTCTAGGGTTAATTACAACCTAAGAAATAGGATTATTTAGAATACTCTTGATTAAGGTAAATGATTGTTGTCTCCAAAGATTTTTTAAAGGTAGGACTATCAATCGATTGGTTTATTTTAAAAGATAAAGTGGGATCGATCAAGAGGATGGAGTTCTTATCGGCCAAATAAAAATAAGTAGGGTACTTAAGATACTAGGAAGCTTAGTAAACACTATCCGTGGTTGGGCTTTACATTTTGAAATTAAATTAATTTATTTGAGTTGAATTTTTTTTAGAAATGTAGGGCTTACAATTATGATACAATGTCATGGAAATGCCTAAGATGTGAGAATTTATGCTTTATGGCCCACAAAGGAGAGAAGCAATCTCAATACCTAAATCTAGGGAGCTTTGGAGGGACAAAAGCATGACCTAAATCTAAAGCAAAATGGGTATTTGGTTTACCTCCATAAGAGAGAATAAACCAAGACGGTTAGACTTACAATTGCACAGGGGTGGCCACCAACTAACTCCTCCAGTAGTTTTAAAATATGTAGGTAAGTCATATGTTTATGTAAGATAACAAGGTTGTTATTTATTTACAAAGAGACTAAGTCCTTAAATATATGAGACTAGATCATGTAAGGGCATGCTTTAATGACTTAAATCTAATGCAAAATTTTCATATGTTTTAATTTTATTTTGGACAATCAATTTGACATAGGCTTTAGGATTTATATGTCTAATACATGAGAAATTAGATTATGGGCCAAAATTAGCATGATAAGGAGGTGTGTTTCCACCATGGCTCTCACAGTCAAGCTAAGTTCTATGGAAAAGGTGGAAGCCTCCAATCAAGAGTGAAATAATATGCTTTTTATGCATGATGTTAGAAAAGAAAGTACACATCTAGCTAAGGGTTACTAATTCTTTTATCTTAATTTTAACTTAGGATTTAGATGAGGTTATGAGTTGTTTATTTTAATTTTGAGTTAATTAATTTGGTAGAGAATTATTTTTCTAATAGCCTAATCATCATCCAGCCATACATCAAAGTAAGGAATAAACTAGGAAAACATGCCATCTTAATGCGTAAGTTAAACAAACATCAATGAATTTACAAAACTAGCACAAAACAATAAAAGACCATTTATGGTGGGCTCCACCACATAAACCCAAAACTAAATTGGATAGGCTCTACCCTTATACAACCCAGTTACAAATGAATAAATTATAATAATGCAAGGAATTCATGTTATGGGGTCTTCTTTCTACATTTTTCTTTCTTCTTTCTTATTTCTTCTTTCTTCTTTCTTTTCTTTTTTGTTTCTTTGGTTCCTTCTTATGGATGGTTGGAATGTGATTGCTCCAAGGCTTCACATGATACATAAGATGTAATCTTATGACCAATGCTCATCCTAATCCTTCCATAACAATCATTCCAAAATCTTAATTGCAAAATTACATGAAAAGGAAAAGTAAATCTAACTAATACCTGTAAAATAGAAGCTAAACAAACTATATAAATCCCAAGAATGTATGAGCATACATTGGACTTAGCACCCCAACATATGGATAACCAAGTCCACCTAGCCTATTGGATTATGGTTAGGGGTATAAGCACCTACATAACAAAAGTAATTCTTATATGTTTATTACAAAGCCCCTTAAGCATAATCCCCTGAAGATAATGATCTAAATTGTCCTACCATTTAGTCTACGCACATACACCTAACATCCAAACTAAAACAAAATATCACAAAATAAAAGCAAAGTATCAAACCATGCACCTAACCTAAAGCTAGAAATGATGACTTAGTCTAATGTGTGTGTGCTTTAAAAAAGGTTTATGTGGTATGCTTAGTTAGGTTTTAAGGTTTACATTTCCTAAGTGTGAAAAGTTCAACTTAGAGGGTGGTTTCATTTAAGTTATTTAATTGATTTAGTTGATTTTATTTCATGATTTGTTCAGTTTGAATGAGCCTACAATTAATTACTAAGTTATAAGAGAGGGAAAAGAGATGAGAACTTCTCTTTTCTTCCCTACCTTAAGTAATTTCTAAAGTAGATTCATGTTTGATTTTTTTATTGAATGCTTTATTATGTATTTTAATTAATCCTAAGTTTAGATTTTCTAAACAAACCTATCCAAAGAGAAATGTATGTTAAGATTAAGTAAAGTGAATTAATATCACAAAATACATATCATTTCATTTATTTTCCAACTGTGCATGCATATGGATGGATGAATCCTAAGCATATCTATACATACAAATAAAGATGTTTAGCACACTTTCATGATGAATGCTAAGTAGTGTTAATTAAGAAAATTAGGATGCTTTATGATGCATGATTTTCATTAAGTAGAAAAGGGGTATTCTTTTATCCTTCATTCAAATGCACATGTGTATGTATGATAGGCTTAAGTGAGTACGACACCATTGTTAGCACCGGGGTGGTACAAGACCTATTTAGGGCTACTTAAAGCTTCATAATCCGTGGTTGTCCAGACTAATATACCACTTTCCTTAAATACATATTCATGTACAAAAGAAATAAATGGAAAAAGAAAGATGTAGAAGTTTATATTTATTTGATTTTGGTTTGGTTGTTTAATTTATATGTGTGATGTGAAATTCCTTCTTAAGTTATGACATAGGGTGTATAAGAATGGATTTGAGCAAGTGTTATGTCCTTTGAAATGGACTATACACTTTGCCAAACCTATACAATTCTATGTTAAGAAAAAGAGGGAGGATCAAACCCACATTATACATATCTTTATATTTCTCACATGCAAGCTTATAAATAATTATAAGTAGCATACCTTTTAGTTTTGATGTTTGATTTATAAATTTTGAAAATAATTTTGAATTTAATAGTGATAATAGCCATTCATATTCTTACTTTAGCCAAAACATGCAACTTGACATAAAAAAATATTTCATTTTAATTTTGATTTTAAAAGGAATGAATGCATGATTTTCATATGACATACATATTTAGCATGCTAGAAAAGAAATAAAGTGAAAGTAATGTAAATTCATTCACCCTAATTAATTCCTAAAGACAATCCTATGGAATAGAATTATTTTAAGCAAATCAAATTTTGTTATAAAGAAATTTTGTTTCATTTTGAGTTTGATTTCAATTTGAGAAATGTGAGATGAGTTTGCTGGTCCTTACCCATTCCACATGCGTATATTTATTTTTGTTTAATAGTTAGGTGATTAGGTCAATTTTAAGTTTTAGTTAGGTTAAGGTGTACATTAAGTGTATTAATTACCCTTACCCACCTAGCATATTTAATCAAATAATTATGAGCCAATGATATGACATAAAATCATACAAGAAATTTAAATCAGCAATTCACCTAAGAAGAAAAGGGCCTAATACATTTAGCTCACAATTAATGATTAATTATGCTAAAGGGTTTAAGTTAAGTAGTCTCATAACCCTTCTCACACATGTGGATTAAGTTTTGATTTTCTTAAGCCACTTAGGTTATTAAACACCTAAGCATCTATCCAAGATGGATTGATTAAGTTCTAGAATATTTTGAAAATTTTATCAAGTTAATTAAGTAAGTAATTAGTGGATTAACCCTTGAATTTAGATTAAGGAAGAGAAAGAGAGTATAAGGAATAGCTTAGGAAAATATCCCAAAATTATTCCATAAACCTCCGATCACTCAAACAAAGCTTAATTAACTCTATCAAGGGATTAAAGCACTATTCACATATTTAATTAGGCTTAATTACATTAAGAGGCTAATTAAAATGAACCATGTAATTCCCCAATTAAATTATTAATAAATCTCAAGAAAATTAGGGGAGACAAAAGTCATCCCACAAAATGCACATGAGAAGTTTGAGATTAATCGGTGGGATAATTAGAGAATAATTTGCATAATCACATTCCTAATAAAACCCAAATTTGGATATATCACTGTTTCAAAATCCATTGAAAATAATTTTATATTATTCTACATTGAAATATCTTTCATATTCATTTTACCTCATATTTTATGATTTTATCTCATTTAGTTATTATTGAAGTTTCCATGATTTTTAGTAATTAAATAGCCTAATTAAGTGGTTAATCTCATGAGCGTGGAGGCGACGCGGTGAGCTCTTTCCATATGGCACCGGCAGATAGGCCACTTAAGTTATCACATCATAGAGCCCGCGAAGCATTACGCTTTCTCCCCATCTGTCACGAACAAAGATCGGATGGGAGATTAAGCCCTTGTATTAAAGGGTTAAATCAAATATCCTATGCATCTAGATTATGGTAGTCCATCCAAAATGCATGGATGGGCGATGATCTATCCCCAGTTCTCAAACGGAAGGCTGTCCACCTTCCATGGCAAGATCCAAGCTCGATTGAGCTCGATTGAACTCAAATCTTACCCATACCATCTCTGAGTAAAGGGAATGCATCCAATGGTCAAATTCTCATGAGGTAAGAATTTGTTTCACAAAGGACCACTCCATGGCTAATTTAATCTCGTTAATGGCATTCCTCAACAGAGGCTATCACCACACTCGAGTTTGATGAGGTAGCTTCATCTAGTGGAAGTCTGTTGAAAATTTGCAAGCCTTGTGGTTGAGTAGATCTCTCTATGGACCAAGCTTACCTTCAATTCCTTGTGGCCTTGATCAAGAGCACTTTTCCCTTGCTTGGAGAACTTGTGTGAATGCTTGGGTGAGCTCGATTGAGTTCCCTAATGAAGCTTGCAAAGTGAATTGGAATTTTGTGTGTTGAGTGAGTTAGAAAAGTCGGAGCTCCCTTATTTTCGGTTTGAAGAAAGCCAAAATGGGGAAATGGAAAATGTCTAGGGAACCTTGGGAGCTTGGGGTGGGGTGAAATTGGGGAGTTATATAACTTGAAGGATCAGATGGATGCAAGCTTACATGTCATTTTGATCCAATTAACCTCATTAAATGGGTTTTAGGCTGTGAGTGGCATGGCATTCGTTTGAGTGTGGAGTGGAGTAGTGAAGGTCCCATGTGCTTGAAATGAATGGAGGAGGGATCCCATGTGCTCATGTCCGGGTGGTCCTTTAGTCTTAGGTTGGGTTGGACATAAACTCATGGGTCATGTGCACCATGTCTATTAGTGACCATTTGGTCCATTAAGAGGATTCCAAGTGTCCATGAAAAGGAATTGACCAAATTCCAAGTGATTTTGATTTTAGGTTACCCTATGGCCTAGAGGTAAAATGGTTATTTTACCTTGATTTTAGTTTGACTTGGTTTGACCCAATTTAAGAGATTGATCATTTTATGATGATTGTTGCTCACAATGTGAGGCTTAGTTCAATCCAATTTGGGTTGGATTAGAATTTGGCTCATAAGAGGTACTTTAGGTCACTTTGGATCAAGTGAGCTTAAGTTGGTCAAATGGCTTGGTCAAAGCTTGATTTGAGTTTGATTGAACTCACATATGGACTTATGATTGAAATATAAATCCATCAAGTAATTTAAAGTCAAATGGGTTTTGAGGAATTTGACAATTTCAAGTTCAAAGGGTGAACATGAGTTTGAGTTGGGTTTGAATTTTGGATTTAGTTAGTTTGATGATTGAAGTTTGTGTTTATTTAGATTCATGATTATAGGATTGATTGAATCATGAAGACAAATCAAGGGTTTGGCTTGATTTTAAATTGATTTGGCTAGGTTCAAGATTTTGACTTGAAAGCTTAGGTTGGATCTTTGATTGAATTTGGATTTAATTTTTTGAATTTATTTTGGATATTTGAATTTTATATTTCATTTATATTTGTGAATATAAATGAGAATATGAATGGTTATGAGAAAATTCTTTGAATTTGATTGATTTAGATTTGATTTGATTTAGGCTAAGTCTATAAGATAGAATCAAAGTGACTTAGGAAAGAGTTTTGATTTGGAGTTGAATTTTGAATTTGGTTTGATTGTTTTGAATATATTTCATTCATATATGTGAATATGAATGAGAATATAAATGGGTTCAGAAAATTCTTTGAATTTGAATTGATTTAGATTTGATTTAAAGTCCATAAGATAGAGTCAAAGTGACTTAGGAAAATATTTTTGATTTAGATTTGAATTTTGAATTTGGTTTGATTGATTTGAATTTATATTTCATTATATATGTGAATATGAATGAGAATATAAATGGGTTGTGAGAAAATTCCTTGAGTTTGAATTGATTTAGAATTGATTTAGGCTAAGTCCGTAAGATATAATCAAAGTGACTTAAGAAAGATTTTTGAACTTAGAATTTCAATCATGGGCTTCAATCATAAGTTTCAATTGTTTGCAATTGATTCATGATTTGAGAAAATCCATTGAATTGGTTCAAGGTTTGAGTTAGAGTTGGAGTTGATATGAGTTTGGAGAAAATCAATCAAGTTGGAATTGATTTGAGTTTGACTTGAAGGGAGGAAGTGAGGAATTTGGGTTGATTGGGTAGGCAAATATTTCTAATTCCCCTAAGGCATGACCTATTCTTATGGCTAACTCTTCTAAGTCTCTAGGGCTGGGTTGAGTGTCCACCTAATTACTAGATGTGTCTTTAGACTAAGGAACTCATAAAGTCTAAGAGAAGTCCTATGTCTAAGGTGGAGGGGTTGAGAGCTCTTTCTAAAAAATGAGGTCAACACTTGGGTCATATGCTAAGGCAAATAGGTTCTACCTATCCTATGGTTTGAACCATAACCTATGCTTATCCACTCATCCAAAACCAACCCCAAGCTAATTAACCCCAATTGGTTTTCCTTTCATATCGCTCTAAGCCAAATTAACTTAACCCTTAATCTAAATCAATTCCACCATAATCCTATGGATCCCAATCCCATTCAATTGAACTTCACAAAAGTAGTCCAACCATTCAAATCTCTATTTCAAACCATTTCAATCAACCTAAGTTGGTCCATTTGACCTAAATGGTCCAAATGAGACAAAACCCAATTAAATCCAAATCAATTGAAACCAAAGTAATCAATCAATCCTAAGTCAATCATCAAACTCAATTTTACCCAATTCTCGATTGACCCACCCATTCAGTCCACTTGACCCAAAGTGATATAAAGACCAATTTGATTCAAACTTTAATCCAACCCAATTTGGATAGAATCAACCTAGCCAACCTCCTCTATAATGATTGTTGATCATCCTTGATTGACCAATTACAATCAATTGGGTCTAACCATGCTAATTTGATCTCTTGACCTAAGTTGACCTAATTAGCCTATATGGACCAAATTAAACCAAATCTCATTCTAAATTCAATTGATTGAAACTAATGCCTCCAATCAATCATAAATTGAGTATTGAATATTACTTGACCATCAATTAGATCTAACCAGCCAATTTTGATCGTTGACCCAATTTGACCTAAAGGCCAAATTGAGTAAATCAAATCTTAAATCAAATTGATTGAAACCAATGCCTCTAATCAATCATAAATTGATTATTGAGCATGACCCGACCATCAATTGAATGAAATTTGATCAAATTAACCCAATTGACTCATTTAGCCTAATTTGGCCTAAAGGGTCCAATTGAACCAAATCATTCTTAAATCCAAATCAACACCTATAATCATTCTCAAATCATCGTTTGAACCTAAACCAACCTTCCACTAAGCCAATTTGGCCAATTTTAAATTGGTCAACTTAACATTTGACTCATATGAACACATATAAGTCAAAATCAAATCCACTTAAAAAGTAAGACAAACCTATGATACCAATACACTCCAAATGATCAAATGAACTTACCCAAATCATCAATTTGACCTAATTTGACCAATTGGTCAACCTAACTCATTTGAACCCATCGACCTATATGGGTCATATTGAGCCAAACCCATCCAAACCAAGTCAAACAATCTAACTTAGTATGACTTATCCGAGTCACCATGGGTCAGCCAAATGGGCCCAACCCATGGTGAACTTGATTTGGGTCAAAACCTATGAATCAACACAACCAAATGGGACAAAATCCCCATTTGGAAGGCCTTAACTACTCACCAACCCATGACCACCTTTAGCTCATTTTGGACACTAGGATCACTAAACCAACTTGAGCAAGTGTTGGCTTCAACTTTAGGTCATGAGAGGGTGAGATTACCCTTGTCCCACCATTAGTTCACTTGGGGAGAAGGTACCAGCCTTGTAGTTCTCTTAGGCTCTCAAGACTCTCCACCTCACATCGCCATCTACTGCCACTCGGTCCCCAAAGGTTGAGCCAATATGAGCCCTTGGTTCACTTGGAAGAACGGTATACTCCTCCCCATGAATTCAAACTTTGCACAAAGCTTCCGGTGATTCGAGCAACCTCAGCCTTCCTCAATCCCCAATGCATTCCATCATCACGACACCAAGCTCCATTCAACATGAGCCATCTGTCCATCCAACCTTACTTAAACCCCACCAAACTTCAATTAACTTCTCCACACTCTCCCCAAGCTCGACGAGTCAAAACAAATTGATTCTCAATTGATTTGAGCACCGAGACCACTCCTAGATCAACTTCAAGCTGTTGTGTGTCATTTGGTCCACGAGCCATCGACGGGGAGGCAACTCATGAGATTCTCAACAGGCTTCATCTCTTCAAGACGAAGCTACCTCGTCATTAGACCTCCATTCTTGAGCTCAGGGATAAATTTCTGGAAAATTGTAGAAAATCCATTAGGTATTGGCATTTTATGAAGAGTTTTGTAATTTCATGCTATTTCCACCATAGATCCTCTTAGATCCCTCCCAACATTTTGGGTGGATTTACATCCCATGAGCTCCAAGGTGTGCTCATTGAGTGGCGAAAGGAAGATGGTGTCCATCTTCGGTGCTCGAGGATGAAGGATCATTCGCCATCCATTTCAGTGATTAGAACTGATTGGTGATTTAATTTCTTAGATTTTATGATTTAATCCATTACATATCACGATTAATCCCCACCATCGATTCGAGATCGGACAACTAGATGAAATCACATCCTTGCCACGACTTCGGCCATACGGAGATAATTTAAGTAACTTATCCTATGGTGGCGGTTAGAGATTAATTAAAATGTGATTAATTTTCTAGAACTTTAAAATTCATAACTAACTATAGATGAATCCTAAAATATGAGTAAACCCATTTTGGAAAGAGAAAATTGAGAAAAATTTAATAAAAATAAAATTAATAAGGTTTGGTCAATGAGCAATGTTTAATTAAGGTTTGAAATTTTTCTAATTACCTTAATTAGCTTTAATTACTTGGTTGGTTGATCCCCAATTGGATGTGTTGATTCCTTGGGATGTGCTCTACCTCTCATAATTTTCTTGAGATTTATTGGCTAGGAAATTAGAAAAATTTAGAATCTTAACCTTAATTACCCTCATTAATTAATTTTATACTTATTAAAAATACTAAATAGTAAAAATATTATTAATGATAATTAATCACTAATAAATGGAAATGATGAGGGTAAGTGATTAAGGCCCCTTCCTTGGTCATTTGCCTAAATCTCTTTCCATAGGAGGTTAATTAACTTATGACTTAATTAAGGATTGATTAAATAATTAATGATAAGATTAAATCAAATTAAAATGATAATTGTTTCAATTTATCTAAGTTGAATTTATGGGTTCCTCTTTATGTATTTAATAACATAAAGACTCTTAAGGAACATATAGTTAACCCATGGGTGTGGGAAAATCATATAAATACTTAATTGGATTCTTCTTTAATTTAATTAATATTTAATTATGAGCCTCATTGCTTTAGGTCCTTTAGGAGCATTGCAAATTTTAATTTCTCATAAGAATATTAATGGAGGCTCATGATTAAATGATTAAATGATTAATTAAATTAAAGAGACTTAGGAAAGAAAAATTGAATGAATTGCTTAATGGTTTGAACTTAATTAATCCATAAAAGCTATTTAATTATACTTTCTTAAATATATTAAGTCACTAACAAGGGATGAGAGGAAATTAGAAAATATCACTTCTCTCTCTAAGTTTAATCATTCAAATATAAAATCAAATTTCATAATAACTTTAGTTGATCTTAAATAGTCTTATTTAATGTAATTGTCCATAGGAATTAATGCGGTTGAATGGATTATGTGAAAGTGTTTAATTATTTCTTTTCAATCATTATAAATTTTGTATGTCATTTGATATCATCCATTTATGTTTACAAATAAAAGAATCAATTGAATTTAATTATGTGTAAGTTGCACGTGTTGGATTAATCCTACCATATGTGTGTCTTTTATCACTAATGAATTTCAAAAGTATTTTCAAAATTATAAATGAAGATTTAAATTGATGTTGGCTATGAATATTTTATATGATTTACATTTGCTTATAGCTTAAATATGTTAAATTATTATTTTAATTTTATGATTCATGCATGTTTATAGCTTAAGTATATAGTGGACATCCCAGGAATGAAGCTTCAAGTAGCCCTAAGTCTTAAATTTCCTCACTTCCCTAGTTAACAATGGCATGTACTTACTTAATTTCATTCTTATGTGTACATGTACTAGAATTTGGAACTTTACTTTACATGAATAAATAAATTTATTAGCATATCATCTTCGCATGATTCTTATTCTCATGGTTGTGTGTACATTCATATGTATTTTAGATAAGAAGTATATAGTCGGACATCCCAGAATATGGGGCTTTAGAATCAATTTAGATTTGATTTAGGCTAAGTCCAAGAAGGTCTTAGATTATCTCACTTCTCTAGTTTAAATAATGGCACATACTTGCTTAAATCTTTAATACATGTCATGTGTTTTTAAAGAATAAAAATCCCTTTTTCTACCAAAAGTATATGCATTCATAATCATTTAAATGTGCCAAAATATAGTACATGTATAGGTATTCTAAGTTCAAAATCATATGCATGTTATTAATGATGAAAATGAATGGTGTGACATAATCTATATGTTGGCAATTCAATTTCGTTAATCTTAAGATGCTTGGTGTTTATTTTAGATGGGTGGGAGGGGGAGAACACCACGGATCGTGGGGTACTTATTAAAGTGATTGGGTATGATATTGAGGTATGATATACTATCTCGAAAGAAAGGGACATCACCATTCAATGGACCTAATTACCTAATAAGGACTCCTGGCATGATGAGTCCTCGAATGTACTAGAGATTTTTTCACTACTTTTCATGGATGAATAAAGCGGGGTTTATATTAGCATGGGTTCTAAAGTTTTCTATGGGGAAGCCCCCATAGTAAATTACATCCAAAGGAAGGTGAATTCCTTAGGAATACTCTCGATTAAAGTAGAAAATTGTTATCTCCAAAGATTTTGAGGATAGGTAACAACAAATTGGGTATGTTGGAAACTCAAGTGGGAAAGATCAAGAAGAAGACTTATTTTTGGAAGCTAAAGGGAATAAGTAAGAAATTCCCATGATACTAAGAAACCTAATGAGCATTCCTATCTATCCTAGGGTTGGGCTTTATAATTTTGGTAGTTGAAGAGAATTATTATTTGAGTTGAATTTTATTAGATTGTTAGGGCTTACAATCCACCAACACAAGGTTGTGGAAATGCCTAAGAGGTGATAATTTATGCTTATAGCCCAAAGGAAATAGCTACCTTAGATCCTAAATCTAGGGAGATTTAGGAAGAACTAAAACATGAGCTAAATCTAAGTGAAGAAGGGCATAAGGTTTACCTCTATAAGAGAGGATAAACCACATTGAGTTTACAAAGCGAGTGGCGGACTAACTCCTTCTATGATTTTAAAACCATGTAGACAAATCTTATGAGATTGCAAGATAGTTGGGCTATTATTAATTTAGAAAGAGGCTAAAGTTCTTAAATCCACTCCCTAAGAGATTAGAGCATGAGTGATATGAGTAATGACTTAATCTAATGCAAAATATTTTCAAATTTTATTTCAATTTTGACACTTCATTTTGACAAAAGCTTTAAGATTTTATGCCTAAATGCATGAAAAAAATTATTAGCTAAATCAGCAAGAAATGAGTATTTTCCATCACAAGGGATGCCCTCACAAGTCAAGCATTCTCCTATCGTGCAAGGATGAAAATCTCCTATTTTGTCGAGATGAAATAATATGCATGCGTGTTATGAAATATTCAACCATTCAGCTAAGGGGTAGCTAAATCTTTTAATTATCTTATTTAATACCTAAGCCTTATGGTGAGGTTACTAATTATTTAAAACTTTAGTTATGAGTTGTAGTTGGGTAAAAGATTTATTTTTCCCTAAGAACTTAATCGCATCGCTACACATTAAAGCATCTATCATAAGAAACAATGAAAAGCATGTTATTTTTAATGCACAATTTAAACATAACATCAATCAATTTTATAAAACTAGCTCAAAATAATAAGAGAGGTCGGTGGGTACCATCGCATAACAAAAGGAAAGATGGGTAGTCAAGCTCTATCCTTATACAACCTAGAATTATAAAATAATAATTTCAATTTATAATGAATGAATGCTATGGGGGTCTTCAAACCTTCAAGTCTTCATGTCTTTTTTGTCTTAATGTCTCCATTTGATTTGATTTGCTCCACTTCATAGGCATCACATGGCACCCAGACAAAGCCTTCTAGCCAATGCTCATTCTAAACCCCATAGCACTAATCCTAATTCTTAATTACAAAATTATATTAAGAATAGGAGAAGTAAATCTAACTACACTTGTAAAATAGAGGTTAGTTAAATATACATACAATCCCAAGTAGTTATATCATAATTTGGACTTAGCACACTACACATGGGTAACCAAGCCTATCCTAACTTGGATTATGCTTAGAGGCTTAAGCAAACAAAGACAACATCATATTTATTTTAAGTGACCCCTTAAGCATAATCCCATGTAGAAAATATAGTTAGGCTAATCACTACATCCAGTTTATGAAGCATACACTCTAACATCTAGTCGACATATGACATCATAAAATAAAATATACACCATACATACATCATCTAACTTAAGACTAGAAGTGGCGACTTAATTATAATGTGTGAGATAAGGCTTGTGTGGTGTGTTTTGACTAAGCATTAGAGTTGTGGTTTTCTAAGTTTGAAAAGATTCAATTTAACATGAAAGGTTAGTTTCACTTGAATTTGTTTAATTGATTTGAGAATTTTAATTTATGTTTTCTTTTATTTCATATGATTACACTTAGCAACTAAGTGTTATAAAAGAAGAAAGAAGATTTTCCTCTTTCATCCCTACCCTAAGCCACTTTCTAAAACATGTTAATTTGATTTAGTTCTCTTTAGTGAATGGCTTATTACATATTTTAGATTAATCATAAGTTTGGTTCACTTTGAATAATTCTATTCAATATGAAAGACTTCTTAAGGTTAATCTAATTAAATTACTATCACATGACACATGTTAAATCATTCCTTTCCATCACATGTAACATGCATATGATTTAATCCTACATATATCGATACATGCAAGCCACTTTAGCACACTTAAATGATGAATGTAGATGTGCATATTTGAAATTTGTATTTCTTAATTGATTGAATTATTTAATCATGTTAATTTAGAGCTTTATCCAAATTCTTATATGAAAAGACATAAGAATGAAATTAGATAGTGCGTGTCATTGTTAAACCAAGGAAGTGAGGTAATTAAATGACCTTCTTGGGGCTAGCTAAAATCTCGTATTCAGATGTCTAAACTATATATCCATTTGCATTTAAACATATGTAAATTTGTTTATAAGAATATAAGGAAAGAGACCCCAAATCATATGGCTAATTACTTCAATCACTTAGTCGATTATGAATGCATGTATTTTAGTAGAAAGAGAGATTTTTATCTTTTAGCTACACATTCATACACATGTAAAGAGAAATAAGCAAGTATGTGCCTTTATTAAACCAAGAAAGTGAGATAATCTAATGACCTCCTTGGGGCTAGTTAAAGCCTCTCGTATTGCTTGGATGTCCGGACTATATACTTTGCTATCTTACTACATATGAATGTATATGCAAATAAGAGAAAGAAAATCATGAAAAATTACATCTTTATTTGATTAAAACATTTATGTATGTGAAACAAAATTTCATCCCAATTCTAATGTAGGAACACATGTAAATGAAATCAAATAAGTACGTGTCATTATTAAACTAGGGAAGTGAGGTAATCAAAAGACCTCCTTGGGTCTAACTAAAGTCTCGTATTCTAGGATGTCTAGGCTATATACTTATTAACATTCAAATACATATGAAACTACATATTGATTAAAAAAAGAAATCTCTATTTCACATACTTAAGCTATAAGTACATGCAAACCTATATGTAATCATAACTATTATCACTCTAACCAATGTAATTGATTTATGAATTTTGAAAATATTTTTGAAAAATATTTTGAATTTATTAGTGATAATACACACATATTATAAATTAATCCACATGCAAGCTTAACATAAAGGAAAACCATTTGATTTAATTTAACATTGAAAAGATAAATGCATGATTTTAAATGGCATACAAAATTTAAGATGATTGGAAAGGAATAAATAAATATAACCATATGATTTCATTCAATTAAATTAAGGACAATCATATCAAATAAAATCATTTGAGATAAACCAAAGCTTCTTTAATGTCATTCTTAATCTCATGTTTTGATTTGATTTAAGGATGTGAGAAGAGATTTTCTGATCTAACCCATTCCCATATTTGTTAATTAAATTGATTTAATCAAATATGATTAGATTGATTTTATGAGCTAATTAGGTTGTAATATGCATTAAATCTATTAATTAACCCTTTCTTATGTTACCTTAACATAATTACTCAAATAATTATGAGCAAATATGATATGAACATACATTGGAAATTAAATCAACAATGATCCCGAGAAATGAAAGGGGCCTAATGCGCGTTTGGCTCACATGTAATGATTAATTAAGTGAAGGAACTTGAGTACTCTTATAATTTCCCACATATGTGGGTTAACTATAATTTCCTTAGAATTTTCTTGGGTTGTTGAATGCCTAAGGGTCTACCCAAGACTTCATTAATTGAGATTCCATGTGATTATAATTTCAATTTGATTAATTGATTATGCCTTGATTAATTTAATTAATAAAATAAACTTCAAATAGGTTAGGACTAATCTTAGCCCATAGGTTCATTCATTGTTAAGCAATAATTAACCACTTAATTAATTTATTACTATTCATCTGATTAATTAATTTAATTAATTTGAAAGAGTAATTAGAGCTTAATTAGTTAATTTTCTTAATTATTTAAGCAATAAATCCCAATAAAATTATGGGAGGCAGAGGTCATCCCATTGAATTAACACACAAAGTTTAGGATTAATTACTTAAGTAATTAAAGAGTAACTAAGTTAATTAATTTTTGTAATTAAACTTTAATTTAGCCCTAATTACTTTTCAAAATTAATTAAGGATATTTTTAATAAATTTGCCTCTAAAATACCTTCAAAATGAATGCATATTTGCAATTTTATGATTTTTTATGATTTTCTAATTTTTCAAAGTTTCACTTGATTTAAATAATTATTCATAATTTTATAAAGTCTATTAATTTATTTTACTAAAATAGACTATTTTAACTTCAAAATTTAGTATCTCCCAATCCAGAAATTCTTTTGACTTAAAATTTTAATGGTATGTGTGTTTTAACTTTAGTTTCAATCTTTGAAATTTTCATATCAATCTATTGTGTATTTTTTGGTTTAATTAGTAAAATTTTATTTTCATTAAAACCTAAATTAAGCTTAGAATCTTGAATAAAAATTAGAATTTTGGGTTTGTTAGACTTCTCTTTAAAAGATGAATCCAACTAACCCTTATTTATAATTTTTATTAAGTATTTTATTTTCTATGAATTTTTGAAGTTTTAGTCGATTTTAATAAATTTTAAATCGAAAACCCTTCATTTCTTATTTAACCTAGTTAGTGCCATAATGTTGATGGACCACGCAGTTCCATGCCTTGCGTGATTAGGCCATGTGGTTCCATGTAGCGGAACCCGATTGGGCGTGTGCAAGGCCATTTGGCGAGAACGCGTGCTTCAATCGTGGATTCGATAGTGCACGATTCACACGATCCAGAGATGAAATCGGATGGGATTTTCTTCTAATCGTCGTCATTCCCTATTGGGATGTATGTGTCTTATTCCCGGTGAACGAAAAAATGATGGGTGAATAGTAAAAGCGAGTAGGATTTGGCAAAATCAAACAAAAAAGGGTCCATCTGACATGATTTCACCGTGATTCTCACCAAAAACTTCTATTTTCTTATTAGATTGTTTAAAATGAAAGATGCAAGGGATATCTAAGGAAATTCTTAGAATTGAGCAAACATCGACACAAATAAAAGAACCTATGGTCGATTAAAGATTTAAAATTACCTCATGGGGATGGTTCCCAATGGTTGTGTTGATCCGAGCATACTCTTAGATATGAAATGAGGCCTTGGGATGAATCTAGACCCTTGCCTCCCCTTGGAATGTTGTATCCACCAATGGCCATCACATCCTTGCAGAAATCTCGCTTTGGTTTGGTGTCTTCTAGCATAAAGGAAGTGGGGAAGGGGTCTTGTTTCTTGGATGAGCTCTTAGAGTGTGTGCAATGACGAATATTTCCTTGGAGGCCTCTCTTTCTCTTGTGCTTGGTGGTGGCCGAAAATTACCACTAATGGTGATTTTGGCTCCTAGTGGGTGTCCTATGGATTGAGGTAGTTGAGAATGATAGAATCATCTTAAGTGGCTTAATTTAGTTGTCCAAGGCTTGGGAGGTGGCTACCAAGAAGGATTAATGGGTGTACTATGGGTTTTAAATGCTCCAATGGGGTAGGTGAGGTGAATTCACCTCCCCATGAGTCATAGCTAACAACCACCTCTTGGGTCGAGGTTGGGCAATATCTTAGATACTAGGTGGACCCAATGGAAAGGTCAAGTGGCCAAGGAATGGAAATGATCACTCTCTTAAGTGATTTGTCTCATGTGATACCCTTGACCTAAGGGTAGAATGATCATTTGGCATTGGATTTGATTTGGACGATTTAAAATGAGTCAAAAGTGAGTTGGACCAAATTTTGTCATTTGTCAAATTCATTTGGTTGGTTTGCTCAATAATTTGGGTCAAATAAGGTCAAAATAGTTTGGTTGACAATTTGGTCAAATTGGGTCAAATAAGGTTGAGGACCAAATTCATTTAATTCATTTGGAGTGTGTTATGTCAGCTTTGGTTTAATTTGGTTTATATTTGGTTTTGGTTCATTTGGGTTCATTTGGTCAAATAGGTCAAGTTGACCAATTTGACCCATGCCAAATCATTTCAAGACCAAGGTCAGGGTCAATTTTGATTTAGCTCAATTGGAGGTCAAGTCATGTTCAAGTATTAATTTTGTTAGTATGAATCATGGGTTACAATAGATTTATCTTAGGTTGCAATTTGGCTAGTTCATATAGATTAAAGGGTTGACTTCATGCGTTGTTTCAAAGGGTTTATGTTGCTTCAAAGGGTTTATATTGGGATTTGATTTGATTTTGATTTAGTTTTGGTCATTTGAATGTATATTATATTTATATTGGGAAGATAATTGAAGTATAATTGATTTATAAGAAAATTAATTGAATTTGAAGTAATTTGAAGGAAAATTTGGCTAAGCTCATGAAGATAGGTCCAAAGGGCTTAGGGAAAGGTTTGATTTAGTTTGATTTAATTTTATCATTGGAGTGTAGATTTCATTTATATTTATGAAGATGACATTGAATATATAATTGATTCATGAGAAAATCAATTGAGTTTGGTTTGATTTGGGCTCATGGGATTGATTCATATGGTTTGGAGGGTCTAATCGGACTTGATTTAGTTTTGATCATTTGAATGTAGATTTAATTTATATCCGAAAGATAATTGATGAATAATTAATTTATAAGAAAATCAATTGAGTTTGGATTGAATTGGGTGAAGTTTTGGCTAATTTTATAGAATAAGATCATATGGCATAAGAAGGATTTGGAGCTTGGATTTGATCTTGAGTTTGATTGTGGGTTCGACATGGTGAATTGGATTGATTTGGGTTTAGGCTAAGGTAGGTGAATTTTCCTTAAGTCCTAAGGCATAGCTTAATCCTATGATTAACTCTTCTAACTCTCTAGGTTTAGGTTAAGTGTCCACTTAATCAAAGGTCAACATATACTTTTCATGTTGAATAAAATTCTATAAGATTAACCCAAACATAAGATTAATAAAAATATTTAATAAGTCATTCATTGAAAAAAACCAAAATTAAAATAATACACTCTTAGAAAACAACTTAGTGTAGGGATGAAGGAGGTTAAACCTCCTTCTCTCTTCATAACAAATAGATGCTAAGAAAATATAAAATGAAACAAACAATACAAATTAAAATTTGCAAATCCTTTTAATTACTTGAAATGAAACCACTCTCATATGTAACTTGAACATTCCAAATCTTAGATAATTATAACTCTAAAGCCTAGCAAGACATACCACACTAAGCTTAAGCCCACACATTAGAATACTAAGTCACCACTTTTAATTCTAAGTTAGGATGGTGTATTTTGTGGTGTTGTGTTTTGTTTTATAATGTAATGTTTTAGACTAAATGTTAAGATTATTTTTTTTGCGAGAAAGGATGTTAGGTCATTATTAGCATAATAATATTATATGTATGGGATTATACTAAAGGGGTTACTAAAAATAAAATAAATATAAATACTTTTGCTTACAAGTTTGCTTATACCCCATATGGATAATCCATATTAGACAGTGGGCTTAGTTACCCATGTGCGGTGTTAAGTCCAAACTATGAAATATAACCTTGGGTTTGTATGAATGTTTAGCTAACATCTATTATGCAAGTGTAGTTAGATTTTATTTTTCAATAAAGATGTAATTTTGCAATAGGGATTAGGATTAGCTATGGGGTTTAGGATGAATAGTGGTTAGAAGGCAAAGTCTTGGGAGGCCTTGTGAAGCCTTGGAGAAAAATTAATTCAAAGAGAAAGAAATAAGAATGATGAATAAAGACCCCATAGCATCTAATTTAAATTATAATTATAAATATTCTTTTGTAATCTGGTTTGTATAAGGATAGAGCTCTACCCAATTTTTCTCTTTATAGGGGTATGCATCAGACCTACCTTTTATTTTTTTTTTGAAATCTATTAATGCTTGATTATTGTGTTTATATTGCAATATAAATGACATGATTTTCATAAGTTTTGTAAGTTTGGTGATTGGAAGTGTGGCCGGATGCTGAGGCTCTTTAGGACAAAATCAATTTTATACCCTCAATAATAACTCATAATTAAATTTTAAAATAATTCATATCCTAACTCTAAAGCTTAAGCTATAAATCAAGATAATTAAAAGATTTAGTAACCCTTTAGCTAAATGATGTATGTTATAATATCAAGCATGTCATCTTATTTCTTTCTTGAATAGCGAGGGTCTCCACTCTTTCACTATAAGGGAATGTTTGACTTGTGAGGGCATCCCTTATAGTGGAGAATACCTCTTCTCACTAATTTAGCCAACAATCCAATTTTATCATGCATTTAGGCATAATTATCCTAAGCCATTGTCCAAATGAATGTGTCAAAATGAGATAAAGAATTTGTAAAATTTTGTATTTTAGTCTAGGCATGTCTTCATGTCATGATCTAGTCTCTTAGGAAGTGAGTTAGGACTCTAATCTCCTTCCTAATTAAATAATAGCCTAACTATCTTACACATACATAAGACCAGCCTACATGATTTTAAAGCATAGGAGGTGTTAGCGGTAGCCACTCAGGCGGTTGTAGAGACTAATTCCTCTTTTGGTAAATAGTCACGAAAGGTAACATTCTCCTTATTCTAATTATTTATCCACCCCCTTCCATCTATAAAAAACTTATGAATTCAATAATTGAGAGATAATGAGTATCTACTCAAGCAATAAACTACCAAATGATGACTCTCATACAACCTATCAGATTATGATGAGTTATTAAAAATAAAATAAAAACTCAACAAGCAATGTGCAATTAAATAAAACTGGTGGACTTCAAGGAGTAAAGGAACATGAATGAACTAGTCATTTAAAATACTTATAAATCATCTCAATTATTATAGCTCCTCAATTCTTGCTCCACTTCTAGATAGGGCAACCTTCCCTAAGTAACAAAGGAAGTGATCTCTCCTTTAAGGGGAGAATTGAGAGTTTGTATTTTAGAACTACTTTGATTTGCAACTTTTCTTGAAATAAAAGAATATCAAATTCATAAAATTAAGCTAAAAAAAGCTACAAAAGTAATCTTAAAGATCAATTACGTTAGAATTAGGAATAAGAATGTCCGATTCCATCTCTTCATTATCTTCCCTTCTTTTCCAAATAGGCTTTAATTTCTATACCTAAAAATTGGAGAACAAGTCTAGAAATCCGACTACACCAATAAAAAAAATATTAGAACTGGAACTCAATGAGTTCAAGAAAATGCCAATAAAATTAGTCATAAAAGTTATTCATCAAACAATATAAACTTGATGATGTCTTCATCCAATAGCTAATTGATCCTCAAATTCAGTTTACTTCAAATTTAGAATCTCTTTTCTTTGTCTTTCTCAATGAGCTAATTGAGCAATGCTATCTCCTCTAGGAATGGTTGTGGCTTGGTTGCACGAACCATTGGCCAAAGCAAGTCAAGAAGTAAAATTGATTCTTCCACTTGCATATCTTGTTTGCCAAAATAATGGCATAGATGCTAGTTGTAGTAAAGAAAACCAATCCATTCCCATAGATCAAAAGATGTAGAAGAGATTCAAGTGACCAATGTAGTTTCTTGTACCTCATTTACAAGATTGCTCCCATGTGGTGTTTATTTTGGATATGGGGAGGACACCACGCAAATCGTAGGAGGTATTTATTGAGGTGATCGGGTACAACTTTGAGGTATGATGCACTATCTCAAAAGATAGAGGCATCACCCTTCAATGGAGCTAATCACTTAATAAGGATTCCTAAGACATGATGGGCCTTCAAATATATCGAGATTTTACCCATGCTTTACATGGATGAATAAACTAGGGTTTATATTAAACCGAAGTTGTTAAGTTCCCTGTGGAGGCAAGCTTCCATAGTTAATTACATCCTAAGAAATAAAATTTCATAAGAACACTCTCAATTAAAGTAGAAAATTATTATCTCCAAAATTTTAAGGTTAGGCTATCAAAGAATTGGTTATATTTAGAAAATCAATTGAGAAAAATCAACGAGAAGACTTATTTTAGAATTCAAAGGGGAGGTAAGAAATGCTCATGATACTATGAGACCTAGTAAGCATTCCAACCTATCTTATGATTGAGTTTTATATATTTGAAAGTGAGGAGATTTTATTGATTTGGGTTAAATTTTTATTAGATTGTTAGGCTTATAATCCATCAACACAAGGTTGTGGAAATGCCTAAGAGGTGAGGATTTAGCATGAGGTAAAAGTGCCTAAATCTAAGCAATAGGTGGACATAAAGGTTCACTTCTATAAGAGAGGATGAACCATCGACTTTTGGACTTATAATCTCCTAGAGTGGTCGCAAGCTAACTTCTCTACACTTTTTAAAACCATGTAGTCTGATCTTATGAATTGCAAGATAGCTTTGGGTAGTTATTTAATTTTAAAGAGACTAAAGTCCTAAATACACTCCTTAGAGCCTAAAGCATGAGTGGTATGAGCATATGACTTAATATACAAATGCAAATTATTTTCAAATTTTATTTAATTTTTGTACACATCATTTAGACAAAGACTTTGGAATTTTTATATGCCTAAATGCATGATGAAAATTGATTATTGGTTAAATCTGAGAAGAGGGTGTTCTTCACCACAAGAGAAAACCCTAGTCAAGCATTTTCTTATCGTGCAAGGATGGAGATCTCCCATATTTAAGGAAGAAGGAATATGACATGAATGTGAGACATACAACCATACAACCAAAAGATTACTAAATCTTTTTAATTATCTTGATTATAGCCTAGGCTTTATGATGAGTTTATGAGTTTTTAAAATTTAGTTAAGAGTGATTAGTTGGATAGAAAATTTATTTTATTCTAAGAGCCTACCACATCTAGGCCACATATTAAAGCATCATTCATAAGAAACTATAAAAAGCATGCCATTTCTAATTAACAATCTAAATAAAATATCAATCAATTTTATAAACTAACACAAAAGAATATGAGGGGTGTGATTAGGTTTCACCATACAACCCGGAGAAAAGATGGGTAGCTCTACCCTTTTACAACCCAAAATATGAAAGAATAATTACAAATAGAATGAATACAATGGGGCTCTTCATTCTTCATGTCTTCATATCTTCATTTCCTTCATTTCTTCTTTCTTTGATTTGGATGTGCTTGCTTCAAAGGCATCAGGGCACCCGTGATAAAGCCTTTTGGCCGCTTATCCTAGTCCCCTATAGCACTAATCCTAATTTCTATTGCAAAATTACATTCATAGAGGAAAAGGTAAATCTAACTACATCTTCAAAATAGAGGTTAGCTAAACATACATACAATCTCAATCGGTTATATATATTTTGGAATAATACCTTGCACATGGGTAACCAAACCCTGTCTTCACTTGGATTATGTTTAAGGGTTTAAGCAACCTATAAAAGAGAGCATTTATATTTATTTTGAGCATCCCCTTAAGCACAATCCCCTACAAAAAATATGATTAGGCTAAGAGCATTTAACATCTAGTCTACAAAATCTGACCTAACATCTAGTCTAAATAATACGTCACAAAATAAAATATTCATCACATCATACATCATCCCTAACATATAGCTAGAAGTGGTGACTTAATTCTAATGTGTGTGTTAAGGTCTTATGTGGTATGTCTTAACTAAGCATGCGAGTTATATTTTTCTAAGTTTGAAAATTGCTCAAGTTAACATGATGGTGGGTTTCAATTGAAGTTATTTAATTTCTTTGTGAATTTTAATTTGTATTTTATTTTTTTCATGTGATTTACACTTAACAACTATGTGTTATGAGGTGAAGGAAAAAGATTACCCTCTTTCATCTCTACCTTAAGCCACTTTCTAAAGCATGTTAATTTGATTTAGTTCTCTTTAATTAATGGCTTATTAGATATTTTTATTAACCTTAAGTTTAGTTTAACTTTAAATGATCCTATTCAATATGAAAGACTTCTTAAGATTAATCTAATTGAATCACTATCACATGAAGTATACTAAGTCATTCATGTCCATCACATGTAACATGCATAAGATTTAAAACTTAGCAAACTATACATGCAATATATTTTAGCACACTTAAATGATGACGAATGTGTATGTTTGAAATTTATATTTTATTTTTGGTTGAATTATATAAGCATATAAATTAAAGCTCTATCCAAATTCTAATCTGAAATACATAAAGATGGAATCACATAAGTATGTGTCATTGTTAACTAGGAAGTGAGGTAATCAAATAACCTCCTTGGAGCTACTTAAAGTCTCGTATTCTCGGGATGTCCGGACTATATACATATTAACATTCCAAACCTATGTAAATCTATACATGAATAAGGAAAAGACAACACTAATTTTATGATATATGCTAATGACTTGGGTGAATATGGATGCGTGTATTTTTTAGTAGAAAAAAGATCCTAATTCCTTAACTAAAAACATGCATGTATGTATAAAAGATATAAGCAAGTTCATGCCATTGTTAATTAGGGAAGTGAGGTAATCAAATGACCTCCTTTGGGCTACTTATAGCCTCTATTCTCGGGATGTCGGACTATATACTTGCTTTTTTAGATACATACAGATGTACAAATAACTAAAGGAAAGAGAATCATGCAAAGTTTTATTTTTATTTGATTGAGTTATTTAAGCATATGAGTTAAAGCTCTATCTAAATTCTAATACTAAAATACATAGGAATGAAACTAAATGAGTGCGTGCCCTAAACCGTAAAAAGTGAGGTAATCAAATGACCTCCTTGGGGCTACTTAAACCCTTGTATTCAGGATGTCTAGACTATATACCCATTATTATTCAAGCTTATGTAAATCTATATATGAATCATAAGAAAGAGAGCTTTATTTAATATGCTTAAGGTATAAACACATGCAAATCCTACATGTACTCATATTTACTATCATTCCACATATTATTATCAATTTATAAAATTGTGGAAAGTAGATTTGAATTTATTAGTGATATGACCACACATATATTAAGTTAAGCCAACACATGCAAGTGACACAAAGAAAATTCATTTGATTCATTTAGATTTGAAAATATGAATGCTTGAAATTAGTTAACATACAATATCTAAAGTGCTTGGATAGGAATAACTAAGTACAAACATGTGGTTCATTCAACTAAATTAATTTATAAGGATAATCACATCAAATAAAGTCATTTAAAGAAAACTAAAGTTTCTTTATTAATTTATGATTTAAAATTTTGATCAAGTTTAAAGATGAGAATAATTATTTGCTATTTTAATGCCATTCCCATGTTGGTACACTTAATTTTTTAAAAAAAAAGATAATTAAGTTAATTTTATGAATTAATTAAGTTGGATCCTTAATTAAGTCAATTGATTACCCTATCATGCATCTTTAATTTGATTAACCACTTAATTGAGTCTATCAACCTCACTTTTGGAGTGAGTTCTCAATCTCCTCATCTTAGACTTAGGAGTCTTTTAGACACCAAGAATTCCTTAATCATAAGACACTTCTAGCACTTGGGTGAACACTTAGCCTAAAGCCTGAGACTTAGAAGGGTTAACCATAGGATTAGGTTATGCCTTGGGACTTGGGAAAATCCACCTACACCTATAGCCTAAATCTAATCCATGATCCCCTAAAACCAAACTCAAATTCAATTTAAATACCAAATTCAAATCCAAATCTAAATCCAAATAATTGAAATCTAAAACCCAATTCTAAATCAATATCCAAATTGAATCAAACCCAAACATGAAACCCCTCCCAAGTCATGTGAACCACCCTTCATGAACTTAGCCAAAGTCCCATTCAAACCAATCTAAAATTAATCGATTTCCTTATAATCAATTTATATCTTCGTCATCTTCTTGAATATAAATCAAATCTACATTCAAATGATCAAAACTAAATCAAAATAAATCAAATTCAATTAAAACCCTTTATAAGCCCTATGAACTAATCTTGATGAGCTTAGCCAAATCTTAACCCAAATAATTCCAAAATCAATTGATTTTCTCATAAATCATTTATATTTTCAATTATCTTCCCAAATTAAATCAAATCTATAATCAAATAATCAAAATTAAATCAAAATCCAAACCTAAGCTATATAAACTAACCCCATGAACTTAGCCAAATTCCTTCATTTCAAAACCCAAATTCAATTGATTTTTTCATAAATCAATTATACCTTTAATCACCATTCCAAATATAAATGGAATCTATAATCATCAAGCCAAATCAAAATCAACCCAAGTCAAACCCAACTTAGCCCATTTGACCCAAAGTGGCCAATTTGATCTACATGAACCAAAATCCAATTCAATCCATATTAAAGTGAAGTAAGCCAATCCAAACTTCATGACATGATTGTTGACCATCCTAGGTTGATCAATTATCACAAAGGGTCAAACCAAGTCAACTTAGCCCTTTCAGTCAAACCTTTAACCCACATGAACTTAAACTAGCAAAATTGCAACCTAAGTCAAACCTCTTGGAACCATGATTCATACCAACCCGAATCAATACTTGAGCATAACTTCAATTAAGCCATGACGCCAATTTGGCCAATTTAGTCAAATTGGTCAACTTGACCATTTGACCCAAATAAATTGAAATGAACCAAATTCAAATCTAAACCAAATTAAACCAAACTAATGACACCAACACACTCTAAATGGTGAAATGAACTTGACCCAGCCTTGGTTTAACCAATTTGACCAATTGGTCAACATGTTTTGACCCAATTTGATCTAAATGGGTTAAATTGAAACCTAACCTAATGAACTTGAAATGACATGAAATTTAGCCAACTCACTTTTGAGTCATTTCAAATATGCCCAAATCAAATCCAATGCCAAATGACCATCCTACCCTTGGGATAAGGGTATCACATGAGATAAATCACTTAGGAAGTGGTCCTTTCCTTTCCTTAGCCACTTGACACTCTTCCATTGGTCCACCCAAGCATCTAAGAGAGTGCCCAACTTGACCCAAGAGGTGGTTAGGTTGGCCATGACTCATGGGGAGGTGAATTCTCCTCACCTCCCCGTTGGATCATTTGAAACCCACAGACTATTTTCATTTTCTGAATAGAGAAAAATGACACCATATAGAGTTTAGGAATATTTTATTTAGATGACCAAATCGACATTAAGAAATAGATATATTTTCTTGAAAGATAAACATGCTCTCATATAATGGATTCAATCATTTCAATAAAAGACTCCTAAAGCTAATGGGTCCTTCGTACAAGAGTATTTTCCCCAACTACATGAAAAGTAGAACAATGTTTATTTTATCCTAGAATCATGGTTCCTTATAAAGACAAGTCTCTATATTTAATTACATCTTAAGAAGGGTTCTCTTCAGAATACTCGATTAAAGAAATAAATTATTATTCCTAAAGACTACTAAGGTAGCTCTCAAAGGATTGATTTTGAAAATTTAATTGGGAGAGGTCCAAATTGGAGAGAGAGTTATTTTCAAGAGTCAAATGGGAAAGAGTAAGAAATGCCTATTGATATTGGGATACCCAGGTTTTAATTTTAGATCTCAAGTTATCATTTTCTTAGAAATCTAGGGCTTAGATTCTAGCACAAGAATGCAAATGCCTAGGGTTGAAGCTTTATTCCTAAAAGGTTGCTTGAACCTAATCTCTGGTGCTTGACACATCAGATGTTTGACCTAGTTTTATCCTTGGGAATCATTGGCCATTGCCACACTTGAGGGAACTAACCTATCACTAACTCTTGTAGACTTACAACCTACACGGAGAAGGCTTCCTAACACCACCTAAGCATTTTAAAACCATGAGGCTAAGTCATATGAATGCAAGATGGTGGTCATTCTGATTTAGGAAAGAAATTTATGAACCTAGACTTACTCTCTAATCCATAAGATAATGTAGGGTATGAAGATGCACCTAACTAATGCATATTTTTCATATTTTTATAATATTTTACTCAGATTCATTTAGGTCATAAAATATAATTTATGTCTAATGAATGCAATTAGAAAATGATTGTGGGTCAAATCGAGAATAGAAGAAGGTGTACTTCCATCATAGACTCTCAAAGGTCAAGCCCAAGTTCTCTAGAAAGGATGGCGTTCTTCATTAATCAGAGTGAAATAATATGATTTATGCTTGATGTTCAAACATCTAGCTAAGGGGTTGCTACATATTTTATCTTGCTCTAATGCCTAGGCTCTTATATGAAGATTATGAGTTGTATTTATTTTATATTTTGATTGATTTAATTGGGTAGAAAATTTAGTTTATCCTATGAGCATCGTCAAATTCATCACAACACAAATATAACAGAAAGAAACTTAAGAAAAGCATGTTGTTTCTATTGCATACCCAAAATAAATCAAACCAAATTAAATTATATAAGAAAAGGCCAATCTGTTGTAGCTATACACCCGAAGAAAAAAAAATGAAGCGAGTTCGCCCTTATACAACCCGACTATACAAGTTTAGATCTATGGGTCTTCTTTCTAGGAAAGTCTCCTCCTTTAGGGACATCCATCGCTCCACAGGGACCACCACATCATCTCCTACTAATCCTAGACCCTATAAATCCTAACCTAATTATAAGCTCAAATTTACATTTAAAATTCAAAAGAAATCCTAAGCCATGCAAAATAGATGTTAGAAAATACACACAACACATAAAATAGTTTAAATTTCATAAACATACGGGCTTAGAATTAGTTGCTTGCTAAGCCCACACGTCTGGACTATGTTAGCGATTTTCAGCTGCAAGTAAATAGTAATTTTATGATTTATTTATTACAACAATCCCTTTAACACTCCTCTCACAAAAGTAGTATTAAATCTAGAAAGAACACCCTAACATCTAGTTTAACGAACAAATAAGCCTGATCAGTAAAGCAATACATCACACACAAACACAACATATCACACAACATTAAAAGAAAATCATAGAATGATCTAACATAGATCTAGAGTTCATGACCTAAGTAATCTAGTGTGTGTAGAAGTTGGGACTATGTGGTAAGCTTTGCTCCTTTAATTTCAAGTTTAAGATCGAAGATTGACTTTGTTTAATTTTTTACCATTGGTTGATTTCAATTCAAATGGTTTAGTGGTTTTATTCCCATTTTATGTTCAATTTTTTTTGGTTAAAGTAATATTTAAGTTTTCAAGAATGGAAAATAAAATGAATTTCATTTATAGGTGAAACTCACTTTATTCCACATCCTAAATCCTAATGAGGTTTCCAAAAGTCTAACTAAGATCCTAAGTATCTTAAATAATCCTTTTGATGTTGTTTATATTTGGATTAGTTTTATGTTTTTTTCTTTTGGATTTGATTTGAATTATTTCATTTGTTTGAATTTATTTGGTTTATTTGATTTGTTAATTTAAAGAGTTTGATTTTATTCAATTTAACTTAAGTTACTAAATTATAGATTTGTAAACTTAAGGTTGAAATTTATTAATATGAATTAATACCTTAGGTTTGTTCATGGATTATGCTTAACTTAAAGTACTTAGGTTAATTATTTGATCGATTTAATTGACCTAATTTAGATTCATTCTTAAATTCATTAGAGATGAATGATTTTATTAAAATTTATTAGTTCAAAATTTAAGGTTTAAGTTAATTAATAGTTTTATTAGCTTAAGGTTTTATTTCGTTATCCTAAGATTGAATTTGATCACTTTAATTCACTTAAGAAATTTAGAGTTTAATATATTTTGAATGTTTAATGGAGATTAGTTTGAATTACCACTTTATTTAATAAGTTAATTAATTTCCTTAATATTTGATTAATATTGACCTAAGGATTTGGAAATTTAAGAACTCTAATCCAGAGATCAATTAGACTTGTGATTGGCAAATAGGGTTATATGCCTATTTTATATCCCTAAAGATTCAGCTTGATTAGAGATATAATTAGAGTAATTAAGGTTTTGATTATTTCATTAAAACCTAAATTAAGCTAATTTATTGAGATTTAGTTAAGGGTTTTATTTTTAATTATTCTTCACTAAAATACCTTTCTAATGAGGGTTTATTCATAATTTTTTGGTTAACTTGTTGATTTATTATGATTTAATCAAGTTCAAGTTGTTTAATTGAATTATTTAATTCATTTAATTATCTAATTAAGTTAATTAATAATTATTAGGTTCAGATAGCTTTATTTAAGTTTAATTAGTGTTTTGATGTTCATTAATGTTCATTATATTGATTTAAGATTATTTGATTAAAGTTTTCTAATTATTTCATTAAGGGTTAATTAATTTAATTAATTAAAAGGTTAAGCATATGAAATTTAAATTTCCATTGAATTTAGAGAATTACATCACCAAAAATTCACCTAAGGTATATTTTATGCTTAATTTAATTTTCCTAAAGATTCAACTTAATTGGATTGAGAGTAATTAGAGTTTAATGTTTTCAATTAAACCCAAACTAAGAGAAAATTACTCAATAAAAATTTGGTGATTTTAATTTCTATGGATTTCTCTCATCAAGATGAATCCATTGAGCTTTTATTTATAATTGTTTATTTTATATTTGATTTTCTATGATTTTTTAGAAGTTTCTTGCATTTTTTAAATCAATTAAATATGTTAAATAACATTTTAATGGTTTTAAATGGCCACGGATCGCATCAGCGTGCGCGTGCTTGCGTGGCACATCCCTCCACGTGGCGTGCGGGTTGGTTCATGTGGAGCCATGTGGCATCTGCGTCACCATAGTTCATTGATCTCGCTTCCTAAAGGTGAAAATCGATCCAGTCCTCCTAGATTTGGGCTATCCGATCCAGATGCATGGATCGGGGCGGAGAGATCGTGTCCTTCGATTCCTATGGGATTCGAGGACCATCCAAAGTATTTTGCTAATATCTTTTAATATAGGTAATAAAATCACATGATTTAAAGTGCTACACGATCTTTGAAAGCTCCTCGTTCAATCCATGCGGCTTGATCTCACTTGAGATCAAGCTTTATATGAAAAGGACCAAGGCCAAAAAAAAAAAGCTCAAGGTCAACAATGGCATACCTCAATTCATTGGGATTGGCCTTGAAATTGATCCTAAAATTTCAAATGCTTGAACCGAACTTGCTTGCCAAAGGAATTAGGTTAATTCCTTTTGGATTGCTCTCTAGACCATCCCTTGAGTGCTCTTTTAGCTTTGATGGTTTGTAGTGGTTAAGGACTCTTGGAGGGAGGGAACTTTTGTTTAGCTTCATTTTGATGTGTGAAGGTGTGTGTGTGTTCAATTCTCCTTGGGAAGCCTCTCTCTATGTTTTCCTAAATGGCAAAGAGCCTTTAAGCTCCTCATTGGCTATTCCTTTGTCAATTTTGGTGATGGAGGACCATGGAAGCTAGCTAGTACTCTTCTTTTCCATCCCACAACTATCCTATATGAAGAGGTGGGAAGAAGGGAGAAGGAATTTGACTTCTCCAATTCCTTTGCTTGCATTGGTTTTCTCATTTAGATTTTATACAATAATGCAAACGATGCAAGAAAAGCTTGATTAGGGTTATAAACCTTCATTAGAAAGGAAGTGTCACCCCATCCCATGTGATTTGGTTGGAAGTGGTTTGATATTTTCTTATTTCTTTTGCCTTGCTTAACTCACTTAACCCAAATTAGGTTAAGTGAATTAAACATAATTTTTTATGGGTCAAATGACCCATTTGACCCAACTACACCCAATAGAGAGTTGGGCTATGTCCCATCACCATCTCCATATGATTTAGGACAATCAATTTAAATTTATTTTGATTTTTCTTGGATTTGAGTTCAATGTGGCTTATTTAGGTTATTTTGATTTAAGGAATTTAATTTACCTAATCTAGGCCTCCTTGGACTCAAATTTCTTTTGTGATCACACATATTCATTTCATAATTTAAAATATTTTTGGTGATTTAATTTAGTCAAATTTTAGTGAGTTGACTTTTTTTGACCAAGTGGGCCCACTTAAGTCAATTCTAGGTTGACTAAATTTGACTTTAGGTTTGACTTTGAATTTTCATTTTATTTTCATTGTTTTACTTGATTTAATTTATGTGGGATATTTGCCTTGATTTTGCATTAAACTAAGTAGATTGGATTTAGCTCAAAATGCATTTCCTAAGTCACTAAGCATAGTAACTTGAATAGTGAATTAGGAAATCCCTATTTGAACTTGAGAACTTCTCACCGCTAAAATGACCTCTTCCAAAAATGAGGCCAACAAGGACACCCACTAATCCCTCTTGGCGTACCTTCCAAGCCTTGGCCAAACAAACTAAGCCACATGGGATGATTCTTGCCTCTAACCACCCCAAGCCATAAGACACCCACTAGGAGCCAAAATTACCACTAGTGGTGATTTTCGTCCACCAATAAGCAAAAAAAAGGAGGCCTCCAAAAGCATTATTCTACCATTACACACACTCTGAGCTCTTCCAAGTAATAAGACCCTTTCTCCACTTCCTTTGGGCAAGAAGAACACCAAACCTAAGTGGATTTTGGCAATGAGGTAGGGGTCATTGGTGAATACAACATTCCAAGGGGAGGCAAGGGTCTAGGTTCATCCCAAGTCTTCGTCTCGCATCTAGGGTATGCTCGGATCAACATCAGGAACTATCCCCGGCAAGGTAATTTTCAAATTCTTTTGCCGTTCATGGTTCTTTTGTTTGATAATGTTTGCTCAATTTTAGGAAAATCCCTTAGATATCCCTTGCATTCTTCATTTCACATGATCCTAATACAAAAATATGAGTTTTTTTGTGAGAATGGAAATCGATCGATCCAAAATGGACCTCTCCGTGCATTTTTGCAATTTCTAACTTTTGGATGTCGATTTGGTTCATTGGGAGGGTGATAGCCAATCACCATTCAATTTTTCTTCAATAGGGATGGACGGCTGAGATTAGAGCAAATCCATGCCTAATTTCATCCCTGATCATGGGATTCGATTTGGACAATCCGATTGATTAGGCGGTTTGATCGAATCCCACCATTTTCCCGTTTTGCATCGGTGCACTTTCATCCTGTTGCCATGCGACTGCACGCAATCATGTGGAGCCGTCGGCGTTGTGCTAGGTTAAGTGGGAAAATTGGGATTTTTTTAATTTAATTATTTAGATTGCAAACTTCAAAATTCATAAAAAAATACTTAACAAAAATTTCAGATAAGAGCTCATTGGATTTTCCTTATCGAGAGGAATCTATCAAAGTCAAAATCCTTAATTTTATTAGGTATCTTGAACCTAATTAAAGTTTTAAGGAAAATCAAATTTCATTAATTAAATCAAAAGTATAAATCATTGACACGAAAGTTTTAGGGATTAAGATTGAAGTTAAAATACACCTACCACAAAATTTTAAGTCAAAAGATTTTTAGATTGAGAGATATTAAATTTTGAAGATCAATTAGTCTATTTTAGTAGAATAAATTAATAGACTTTATAAAAATAATGGAAAATTATTTAAATTGGCTGAAAATTTGAAAATTATAACAAATCATAGAAAAATCACAAAATGCAAGTAAATATTTATTTTGAAGATATTTCAGGAGAATTTATTAAAAATATTTTTTTGAATTTTGAATAGTAATTAGGCTTAATTAAATTTAATTATTAAATTATTTAACTTAATTACTCTTTAATTTTTTAGATAATTAACCCCAAACTTTATGTATTAATTTAATAGGTTAACCTCTACCTCCCATAATTTTTTGTGGGATTTATTGCTTAGTTAATTAAAGAAATTAACTAATTAAGCTCTAATTACTCTTTTAAATTAAATAATAATTAATTAATCTCATGAACAATAATAAATTAATTAAAGTGGTTAATTGTTGCTTAATAGTGAATGAACCCATGGGATCAGATTAGGGCCTCCTTCCTAATCTATTTCCCTAAGTTTATTTCATTAATTAAATTAATCAAGGCTTAATCAATTAATCAATTGAATTATTCTGAAATTATAATCGGATGGAATCTTAACTAATGAAGTCTTGGGTAGACCCTTAGGTGTTCAACAACCCAAGGAAATCCTAAGAAAATTATACTTAACCCATATATGTGGGGAATTATAAGAGTACTTAATTAAGTTCTTTAACTTAATTAATAATTAATTAATGAAATTGCATTAGGCCCCTTTTACTTCTTAGGATCATTGCTAATTTAAAATCCAATATATGTTTATATCATATTAGCTCATAATTATTTTAGTAATTACATTAAGGTAACATAAGAAAGGATTAATTAATGGATTTAATGCATATTACAACCTAATTAACTCATAAAATCAACCTAATAATATTTCATTAAATAAATTTAATTAACAAATATGAGAATTAGTTAGGATCAGCAAATCTCTTCGCATCCTTAAACCAAATCAAAACATGTGATTAAAATGACAAATAAAAAAAAACTTTGGTTTACTTTAAGTAGTGTTATTTGATGTGATTGTCCTTAGGAGTTAATTTGATTGAATGAAATCATGTGTTTATGTTTATTTATTCCTTTCCAATCATATTAAAGGTTGTATGTCATTTGAAATCATGCATTCATCTTTTTTTAAAAGAATTAATTATATCAAAAGTGTTCCTTTATATTAAGCTTGCATGTGTTGGATTAATTTATAATATGTGTGGTTATTAATACTAATAAATTCAAAATTATTTTTTAAAATCATAAATAAAGTCCATTGGTTAGAGTGATAGTAATTATGATTATATATAGGTTTGCATGTGCTTATAACTTAAGTATGTGAAATAGAGATTTCTTTTCTTTAATCTATATGTAGTTTCACATGTGTATTTGAATGTTAGTAAGTATATAGTGACATGAATCTGAGGCTTTAGTTAGCCCCAAGGAGGTTATTTGATTACCTCACTTCCTCATTTAATAATGACATGTACTTATTTGATTTTATTTACGTGTGTACCTACATTAGAATTAAGATGAAATTTTGTTTAGCATACATAAATGTTCTAATCAAATAAAAATGTAATTTTGCATGATTTTATTTCTCTTATTTATATATACATTCATGTGTAGTGAGATATCAAAGCATATAGTTTGGACATCTTGGGAATACAAGGATTTAATTAGCCCTGAGGTCATTTGATTACCTCACTTCTAGTTTAACAAAGGCGTACTTGCTTATTTCTCTTTACATGTGTATGTATGTGTGGCAAAAGATGAAAATCCTCTTTTCTACTAAAATATATGCATTCATAATCTAAGTGATTGAATTAATTAGCCATATGATTTGCAAAATGTTTTGAGAAAGGCGTTCTTGATAATATCATCATGACTCTAAGTCATGCGCTTACCAAACCAAATATGATGAGTAGTGGGGTCTGAGCTAAGCCTTGGCTCAACCTTGGGAATATTAATGTAATAATGCCTTTCAAATCCTCCTAGTCATTATCGTCGCAAGAATTCTTGCTAAGAAGAATGCCCATGTTGTGGCAATTCCACAGAAGGTAATCTCTTTCCTTATGTTCTTACATACAAATTTACATATGTTTAAATGCAAATGAGTATATAGTTAGGACATCTCGAGAATATGAGGCTTTAGCTATCCCTAAGGAGGTCATTTGATTACATCATCCTAGTTTAACAATGACACATACCTAATTTCATTCTTATGTCTTTTTTTGTAAGAATTTGGATAAAGCTCTAAATTAACATGATTTCAATCAAATAAGAAATATAAACTTCAAATATGCACATCTATATTCATCATTTAAGTGTGATAAAGTGGGTTTCATGTATAAATATACAGGATTAAATCATATGCATGATACATGTAATGGAAGGGAATGATTTAACATGTGTCATGTGATAGTAATTCAATTAGATTAACCTTTAAGAAGCCTTTCACATTGAATATAATTATTCAAAGTGAACTGAACTTAGATTAATCAATGTGTATTAAGCCATTCACTAAGAGAACTAAATCAAATTAACATGATTTAGAAAGTGGCTTAAGGTGTGGATGAAAGGGGCAATCCTCCTTCTTCTCTTTACAATACTTAGTTGCTTGTGTAATTATATGAAATAAAAGAAAACACAAATAAAAATTATTTAATCAATTAAACAACTTGAAGTGAAACCATCCTTTATGGTTAAATTAAATCTCTTTCACACTTAGAAAATTATAATACTAATGCTTAGTTAAGACATACCACACAAGTCTTAACACACATTAGAACTATGTCACCACTTCTAGTTTTAAGTTAGGCATTATTATGGTGTTTATGTTTAAGATGTATATAGGGGACACCATGTAGAGGGTACTTATTGAAGTGATCAGTGCGATATTGAGGTATGATGTACTATCTTGAAAGATAGAGACATCACCCTTCAATGGACTAATCACTAAAGACTCCATGGCATGATGGGTCTTTGAATATACAGAGATTTTTCTTCTACTTTAAATGGATGGATAAAGTAGGGTTTATATTAAAGCGGGTTCTAAAGTTCCCCATGGGCGAGCACCCATAACTAATTACATTCTAAGGAAGGTAAATTTTCTAGAATACTCTCGATTAAAGTAATTAATTATTGTATCCAAAGATTTCAAAGTTAAGACTATTAATAAATTGGTTATATTGTAAAATCAAGTGGGAAAGATCAAGGAGATGACTTATTTTGGAAGCCAAAGAGATGAGTAGGGAATGCTCATGATACTAGGAAACTGCTAAGCATTCTAATCTATCCATGGTTGGGCTAATTTTAAAATTAAAAGATTTATTTTATTAGAGTTAAATCTTTATTAGATTATTAGAGCTTATAATCCCACCAAGGTTAGGAAATGCCTATGAGGTGAGGATTTATGCTTGTAGTCCAAAGGAAATGACAACCTCATATCCTAAATCTAGGGAGCTTTAGTAAGAGCTAAAGCATGACCTAAATCTGAGCAAAAATGGGTATAAGGTTTACCTCCATAAGAGGGGTAAACCACCCAATGGACTTATAACTTCCTAGAGTGGCGGCCCTAACTCCTCCTAGACTTTAAAACCATGCGGTCAAGTCTTATGATTTTGTAAGATAGTTGGATTGTTGTTATTTTAGAAAGAACTAAAGTCCTTAAACCCACTCTCTAAGAGACTAAAGCATGAGTGATATGAGTAATGACTTAATCTATAAATACAAATATTTTCAAATTTTATTTGATTTTGACACTTCATTTTAACAAAGGCTTTGATTTCTTATGCATAAATGCATGATGAAAATGGATTATGGTCTAAATCGCAAGAAAGAGGTATTTTTTTGCCATAGAGGAGACCCTCAAAGGTCAAGTCTTCTCCTATCATGCAAGGATGGAAACCCTCTCTTAGTAAGAGTGAAGCAATATGAATGCAAGATGTGAGACATACAACATTCAACAAAGGGGTTGCTAAATCTTTTTTTATCTTGATTTAATGCCTAGGATTTATATGAGGTTATGAATTATTTAAAACTTTAGTTATGAGTTATAGTTGGGTAGAAAATTTATTTTTTATCCTAAGAGCCTAATCATATCCAGCCATACAACAAACACCAATCATAAAAAAATTATGAAGAGGCATGCAATTTCTAGTGCACAAGATAAATATAACATCAACCATTTTATAACTCTAGCGTAAAAGAATAAAAGGCGGTGTGATCGGGTACCATCACAACCCAAAAGAGAAAATGAGTAGAGCTCTACCCTTATAAATATGAAAGAATGATTACAATTTTTGAATGGATAAGTCGATGGGGGTCTTCAAATCTTTATGACTTCATGTCCCTTCCTTCATTTCTTCATGTCTTTGCTTCCTTGATTTGTTAGGCTTCAAGCCATCACATGGCTCCCAAGACTAAACCTTCTAGCCAATGCTCATCCTAATCTCCCATAACACTAATCCTAATCCCTAATGCAAAATTACATTAAAAATAAGAATAGTAAATCTAACTACACTTTCAAAATAAGTGTTAGCTAAACACACATACAATCTCAAGCGTTATATATATAATTTGGACTTAGCACCTTGCACATAGGTAACCAAGCCTAGCTATCCTAACTTGGATTATGCTTAGGGTTTAAGCAACCTGAAAAGAGAGCATTTATATTTATTTTAAGCATCATCCCTTAAGTATAATCCCACAAAAAATATGATTAGGCTAATATCGGCATAACATCCTGTATGAAACATACACCTAACATCCAGGTCTAAAATAATACAACATAAAATAAAATATACATCATACCATGCACCACCCTAACATAAAGCTAGAAGTGATGACTAAGTTCTAATGTATGTGTTAAGGTTTGTGTGGTATGTCCTAACTAAGCATTAAGGTTATGATTTTAAATGTGAAATAAAGTTTAATCATAAAGGGTTGATTTCACTTTAAATGGTTTAATTGATTGAATTTTACTTAGTATTTTCTTTTGTTTCATTTGACTTACACTTAGTACAGTGTTATAAAGAAAAAAAAATTAAAGGATCACTCTCTTCCATCCCTACCTTAAATTATTTCTAAAGCATATTAATTATTAGTTCTCTTTAGTGAATGGCTTATTACATATTTTAAATTAATCCCAAGTTTAGGTTCACTTTAAATAATCCTATTCAACATGAAAGGAATTTTAAGATTAATTTGATTGAATTACTATCACATGACACATGTTAAATCATTCCATTCCATCATATGTGACATGCATGTGATTAAGTCCTAAGAATACCTACACATGATATATTTTAGCACACTTGAATGATGGATGTGAATATGTATATTCAAAGTTTATGTTTTCATTTGATTGAATTAATTTATCATATTAATTTAAAGCTTTATCTAAATTCTTATACAAGAATACATAGGGATAAAATTAATAAGGTGCATCATTGGTAATCAGGGAAGAGAGGTAATCAAATGACCTCCTTGGAGCTACTTGAAGCCTCGTATTCACGATGTCCGAATATATACCATTACATTCAAACCATATGAAAATTTGTATACATAAACATAAGAAAGAGAGCTTCAAATCACATAATCAATTAATTCAATCACTTGAACAATTGCAAATTCATGTATTTTTGATAAAAGAAAAGGGATTTTGATTGCATAATTAAATACACATACACATGTATAAGAGACATAAGCTAGTACATGCCATTACTAACGGGAAGTGAGATAATCAAAAGTCCTCCTTGGGACAACTTAAAGCCTCATATTCTCGAGATGTCCGGACTAAATATTTGCTTTTCTCAAATACATATGGATGTATACATAAGTAAAGGAAGTAAAACCATGCAAAGATTATTTTTTACTTGATTGAAAAATTTATGCATGTGGATTAAAGTTCTCATTTAAACTTAAATGTAAAATACATGTAAATGAAATCAAATAGTACTCATCACTATTAACCGAAAGTGATGTAATCAAATGACCTCTTTGGGGCTAACTAAAGCCTCGTATTCTTGGGATGTCCGACTATATATCTATTAACATTCAAAGCATGTAAAGCTACACATGAATAATAAAAAAGAAAGCTTTAATCCATACACTTAGGGTATAATCACATACATATCCTATATATTTATACCTAGCATTCATAGCATATGTAATCATTCATTTATAAGCTTTGAAAAATACATTTGGATTTAATAGTGATAATAGTCACACATATATTAAATTAAATCAACACATGCAAGCTTGAGATAAAGGAAACCATTTGATTTAATTAATTTACAAAAGATGAATGCATAAATCAAATGACATATAATATTTAATATGATTGGCGAGAAATAAATAAACATAAACATATAATTTCATTCAACCAAATTAATTCCAAGGACAATCATATTAAATAAAATTATTTAAAAAAACCAAAGCTTCTTAATGTCATTTTAATTTGATGTTTAATTTAATTTAAGAAAGAGAGAAAGAGGTTTGCTAATCTTAATCCCATCCCATGTTTGTATGTTAATTTGATTTAATGATATGGTTAGTAGGTTGAATTTATGGATTAATTAAGTTAAGGTATGAACTAAATCAATTAACAAACCCTTACTTATGTTACCTTAAAGTAATTAACTAAATAATTATGAGCCAATGTAATATGCCAATAAATTGAAAAATAAATTAGCAATGGTCTAATGAAATGAAAGGGGATGCAATTGACTCACAATTAATAGTTACTTAAGGTGAACTTAATTACTTTTATAATTTTCCCATACATATGGGCAAATCATAATTTCTTTAAATCTCTTTAGGTTATTGAACACCTAAAGATCTACCAATGAATTAATTAGGTCTTGATGTATTTTAAACATAAATTAAACTAATTGAGTAACTAATTAATCAATTAATCCTTAATTCATTTCTCTTCAAAAGTGAAGGAAATTTAGGGAAAAGATTGGGAGCAGCCCCAATCCACTTCCCTAAGTCTCCTCACTATTAAGCATGATAAATGAACTCAATTAATTAGGCAAGTTATTGTTCATGCACTTAATTAACCCTTATTTAATTTAGGAAAGTAATTAAAGCATAATTAATCAATTTCTCATAATTATTTGACCAATAAATCCCAAAAAATAGGGGAGGCGGTCACTCCTTAAACAATCTCAAAATGTTTGAGGTTAATTTATTAGTTAATTAGAGGCGGTTAGGGTAATTAACTTTTTTAATTAAATCTTAATTAAGCCTAAATTACTATTCAAAATCAATTAATGGTACTTTTAATGGATTCCTCTAAGAAATACCTTTAAAATGAGCCATAATTTATATTTTTTGAATTTTTTTACAATTTATTATGAATTATGGAAGTTTTGGCCTTAAAGATTAATTAATTAGCCTTATTAAGTCTAATCACGCCGTGCCATGTGGCATCTTTGGCACGCTTTACATGGCACCGGGATTTACTATTTAAGTAGTCATAGCCATAGTCGACTGGGATGGCGGTGGGATGCGATTCTCATGAGCCATCTAATCTAAGATCGGCCATGATCAAACCCAAAGTAAATGAAGGATTAATTAATCGATCGTGTGATCTAATCACGCTGCATTCCAATCACGTGGAACGGATGACTTGTGATCTCTCTTCTTCTGGCGACAAATGACTCGTCCTCCATGGATCTCAATTTGAGCTCACCTAAGCTTGGATTCATTCCAAAATAACCCCACACCTTATACGAGGGATCACGAAGATCCAACGCTAAGATTGCCTCACATGCAAATTTTCTTCATAAAGCTCCAACACATTTTAAGCTAAAGCTCAGTTTCAATGGATTTACCTCACCGAGCTAAGATCGGTGGTTCACATGCTTGAGGAAGCTTCGTTTAGTTGATGAAGCCTTGTTGAGCGGTTGGAATGGTTTCACGTGGATTGCTCGAAAGGCCAAGAATGGTGCTTTGGATGCGACTTTGATTGAAGTCCATCCTCCGTGGGCTTGGAGCTCAGAGAAGGTTCGCTGCGATGTGTGTGTGGAAGGTGTGTGTAAGAGCAATTGGGTTTTAATTGAGAAATGGGGAAGTGGAAGGGCTTGGAATGAGAGCTTGCTTGGGAGTTTCGCTTTCTCTCGTAGGAGCTCAAACAAAGCAAATGGTGTGATTTCCTATGAGAATTTAGAGGATATACTCCTCATTTGGTGAGGTGGATGGACAAGATTGTTTCCCAATTTTGGCCATCCACTATCAAAGCGTCGAGGGCTCATAATAGTCCACGTTCCACAACATGAGTGGAGGATTGCTTGGGAGGTGGCTCAAGGCTTGCTATGCTTGATAGCTCTTCCTTGGAACCATTGGGTTCTCAATTTGGGAGGAGATGAGCTAACTCACCTCCCTTTATCCATGGATAGCCTAGCCCACTTAGGGTGGGCTGGGTAGATGAGACCCCAAAATGTGTGCTTGATGGCTGCCAAAGGAGATAAGAAAGTGGACTTTTCCAATTTTGACAAAATTTCACATGGGGAGGCATATCCAAAGGTGATTTGCCTTGGGTTTGGCTCCAAGGTTTGGGTTCATTTTGGGCTGACCTTGGATGAGTTTGGGTCGATTTAATTGGTTCCAAGGTCCCATGTGTTGGTTTCATGGGTTTTGACTTAATTTGGTTAATCAATTTGACCTAAGTTTGATTTTTTTGGCACAATTGGATTCATAAAGGTCAAATGGGTCAAGTTGACTAATTTGACCAAATTGGAAATTAGCTTTGGTTGGGTGTTGGTTCAAGTTCAAATGGTTAATTGAAAATGAATGTAGGCTTTGGTTTGAATAAATTTGGATTTAATTTAGATTTTGGTCAATTTGACCCTTTAGGTCAATTTGGGCTAAGTTGGTCAATTGCTGGGTCCAATTGATCAAATTGGCTTTGGTCAAGTTCAATAATGAATTTGGAATGAACTTGAATCATTAGTTACAATCAATTTAGGTCAGATAATGATTTGACCTATTTTAACCTTTAGGTCAATTTGGGTCAACTTGTGTCAAATGGCCAATTAGGTTTGGTTTGGCTCGATTGATGGTCAAGTCATGTTCAATCAATGATTATGGGTTGATGTGAATCAATGGTTTCAATTGATTTGGTCTATGGTGATCTTTGTCTAATTTGGTTTTCGTATGGGCTAAAGGTTGACTTGGTTTGACCTAATTTAAGGCAATTGATCATCCTAGGGTGATCAATGATTATGGTATGAGGTTTGGATGGGCTTGGTTCAATCCAATTTAGGTTGGATTAGAACTTGGTTCATATGGGTTCTTTAGGCCACTTTGGGTCAAGTGGACCTAAAGGGGTCAATTGGCTTGGTTTTGGATTGATTAAGGTTTAGTTGAATTTATATTTGAGTTTAGATTGAAATATAAATCCAACTACAATCAATTTGGGCTATGATGGGTTTTGGTTCATTTGAAATTTTCAAGTCAAAAGAAGTTGGGCTTGACTTGAGTTGATTTCAATTTGGCTCGATGATTGTAGGTTTCATTTATATTTGGATAGATGATTGAAGGAATGATTGATTCAAGAGAAAATCCATTTATTTTGACTTTATTTAGGTGGGTTTTGGCTAAGTCCAAGGAATTAGCTTAAAGGGTTTAAATTTGGTTTTGATTTGATTTGGCCATTTGAATTTATATTAATTTTGTATTTGTGAATATAAATGAAGATATAAATAACTTATGAGAAAATCACTAGAGTTTGGAGTGATTTAGAAGCAAATTTAACTAAGCTCATGAGGTAGGTCAAAAGGACTTAGGAGAAAATTGATTTAGTTTGATTTAGTTTTGATCATTGGAATGTCAGTTTTATTTATATTTGTGAATATAAATGATGGAATAATTGATTTATAAGAAAATCAATTGATTTTAGGTTGATTTGAATGGGATGTGGCTAAGCTCATGGAGGTAGGTCCATATGGCTTAGGAAGTGTCTTGGTTGGATTTGGATTTAGTCTATTTTGGTTTTGGTCATTTGAATTTATGTTTCATTTTTATTTGTGAATGTAAATGAAGATATAAATGATTCATGAAGAGATTAATCAAGTTTGACTTGAAGTGGGTGGAGATTTGGCTATGCCCACAATTCAATCACAAGGTTGAGGAGGATTTGGGAGTTTAAATTTGATTTTAGATTTCAATCATTTGGAATTGAGTTTAGACTTGAATTTGATAAATTATTGAAGAATTGAATTTGATCTTTGAGAAAATCAATTGAATTTGGATTGGTTTGAATTTGGTTAAGGGTCAAGTCCTTGAGATAAAATCATAGGGCTTAGGCAAGATTTTGATTTTGAATTTGATCATGTGTTTATTATTCAATTTAGAATTTAGATTTGGGTTTGGATATTTGAATTGAATTTGAGGTTTGGTTTGAGATGGTAAACATAGGTTGGTTTTATGCCACAAGATGGGTAAGTTTCCCTAAATCTCTAAGGCATAACCTCCCCATGACTAACCCTTAAGTCTTTAGGCTTGGAGTGCTCACCTAATCACTAGAAGTGTCTTAAGACTAAGGAGCTCTTAGTGTCAATAAGAGTCTTGGGTCTATGCTAAAGAGGTTGAGAACTCACTCTAAAAGTGAGGACAACATGTATGTATGGTGTATGTTTTATTTTGTGATGTAATATTTTGGATTGGATGTTAGGTGTGCTTCATAGATTAGATGGTAAGCCATGATTAGTATAATCATATTTCTACGGAGATTGTGCTTAAAGGGGTGCTTAAAATAAATGTAAATACTCTCTTTGTATCGCTTAAGCCCCTAAGCATAATCCAAGTTAGGATAAGTGGACTTGGTTTCTCATGTGCGGGTGTCAAGTCCAAATTATGACATAAATGCTTGGGATTGTATGTATGTTTAACTAACATCTATTTTGAGTGTAGTTAGATTTACTTTTCCTATTCTTAATGTAATTTTGCAATTAGGAATTAGGATTAGTGCTATGAGATTTAGGATGAGCATTGGCTAGAAGGCTTTGTCCCTGGGTGCCATATGATGCCTATATGAAGTGGGGCAAGTCAAATCAAATGAAGATATGGAGATGGAAAAGACATGAAGACTTCAAGGTTTGAAGACCCCTCATAACACTTATTCATTTATAAATTGTAATTATTCTTTCATATTCTAGATTGTATAAGGGTAGAGCTCTTCCCATCTTTTATTTTAGGTTATGCCGGTACCCAATGTGACCTCTTATTCTTTTGGGTTAGTTATAAAATATTTAATATTATGTTTAGCTTATGCCTTAAAACAACATGCATTTCATAGTTTTCTTATGATTGATGCTTTAATGTGTGACATGGATGTGATTAGGCTCTTAGGATAAAAATAAATTTTCTACCCAACTATAACTCATAACTAAAGTTTTAAATAATTTCTAACCTCACTATAAATTCTAGCCATTAAATAAGATAATTAAAAGATTTAGTAACCCCTTATTTGGTTGAAGGTTTCACAATAGGCATATCATATTTTTCACTCTTTAAAATAACAAATTTCTATCCTTGCATGATAGGCAAAAGCTTGACCAATGAGGGCATCCCTTGTGGTGGAAAACACCCCTTTCTCCGATTTAGCCAACAATATTTTTTCTTCATGCATATAGGCATCAAAATCCAAAGCCTTTGTCAAAATGAAGTGTCCAAAATTAAGTAAAATTTGAAAATATTTGCATTTGTAGATTAAGTCATTACTCATATCATTCAGCTCTAGTCTCTGGGAGTGGGTTTAATGACTTTAGTCTCTTTCTAAATTAATAATAAGCTATCTTGTAATTTCATAAGACTTTCCTATATGGATTTAAAGTGTAGGAGGAGTTAGTTTGCGCCACTCTAAGTGGTTATAAGTCTTTGCAATCGGGTGATTTATCCTCTCTTATGGAGGTGAACCTTATGCCCATATTTGCTTAGATTTAGGTTGTGCTTTAACTCTTCCTAAAGCTCCTTAGATTTAGGATCCGGTAGCTATTTTCTTTGAACTACAAGCATAAATCCTCACCTTAGGCATTTTACAACCTTGTGTTGGTGGATTATAAGCCCTACTAATCTAATAAAATTTTAACTTTAAAAAATAATTTCCCTCACTTTCAAAATTAGAAAGCCCGACCATAGGATAGAATGAAATGCTCACTAGGCTTTCTGGTATCTTGAGTATTCCCTACCTATTCCTTTTGGCTTCCAAAAAATAAGTTTTCTCCTTGATATTTCCCATTTGATTTTCCATGAGCCAATTTATTGATAGTTTATCCTTAAAATCTTTGGAGACAACAATTGCACAGCTTAATTATGAGTATTCCTAAGGAACTAACCTTCCTTAGAATGTAATTAACTATGGGGACCTTCTCCCATAGGAATCCTTAGAACTCTATTTAATATAAACCGCCTTTATTCATCCATGTAAAGCAGGGAAAAAATCTACGGTACATTTGAAGATGCATCATTCCTTAGGAGTCCTTATTAGGTGATCTTTATGTTATTAAACACATAAAGGGAAACCCTTAATCTTATTGTTAAATATCTGATGTAATCATGATTTGAATTTGATTAATTAAGCCACTTTATGAATTAATTATAATTAATCTTCATATTAATTAGCTTTCTTTCAAAATGAAGTGAGCTTAAGAAAAGAAGCTAGGAAAGAGGTCTAACCTAATTCCCCTTGTTGATTCACTCTTAGATAGTGATTAGTGACCTTAATTAACTAATTTGTTGCGTTTAGGGTGTCAATTAGCCATTGTTAATTAAGAGGGTAATTAAGGCTTAAATGATCAATTCCGTAATTAATTAAGTAATAAATCACAAGAAAATTATGGGAGGTAGAGGTCATCCCATTAAACTAACACACAAAGTAATAAGAGCTTAATTAAATTAATTAAGTTTCCATTTAGACCTTAATTAAGACATAATCATTCAAAATTAATTGGAATTAATTTTAATCAAATCTTCTCTAAAGTACCTTTAAAATTAGTATTTATTTATATTTTTGGAATTTTCTATAATTTGTTATGAATTTTCAAATATTCAGCCATTAAATCCATTAGTTAGGCCTTAATTAAGCCTAACCCCATCGGTGCAACACGTGATGTGGTGCACATTCCACATGGTGCCACGGATTGGCTACTTAAACGCATCGGTGTTAGCACTTACGCTAGAGAGGCAATTTTGTCTCCCGTTCAATCTTACAAAGATTGAACTTGTTTCTATAAGATACAATAGATTAAATCTAACGGATTAATCATGGCCATCTATTATAATCATAGGGAATGGATGACGTTATTTATCATTCCTTGAGCATCGAGAGATGGATGTTGTCCACCTTTCTCACTGGATCCGAGCAACCCAAGCTCGGATGACTAAAAAAGATCCCACATCTTACAAGGAAGATCCCAACCGTCAAAATTGCATAACATACAAATTTCCTTTGAAAAAGCTTAGAAAAATTCCACCAAATCTCGATTTAATGGAGTTTACCTCAAGCTCAAGATAGGTGGTGCAACACTTGAGTAAGCTTCACTTGGATAAGGTGTGGCCTGGCTGAGCGACACGCGCTAACTCCTCACGATTGGCTCTATGGATCAAGAACCATTGATTTACTGAGGGACGCCGATTGATGTAGCACCGATGGTCGGGGCTCAAAAGAGTTTCATTCTCGCCGAGAGGTAGGGGAAGGTGTGTGTGAAGTTTACTTGAGTTATTGGAGGTTTGATGGAGTTGGATTGAAGGAATCCTTGCCCTATTTTGTTTTGAGGAATTTTGGCATTGAGATGACTTGGGAGTTCAAAATTGCTGGTGATTTTGAAACTCTCCTTGGAAGCTCTTTGAGGGTGTGTGTGTGTGTTACAATTGAGTTAAAAGAGGGGGGGGGGTATATCTCTCTTCCCTTAGAACTAATGGCTCAAATTATCTCGCCAATGGTTAGCCACCGCTTGGCTCTGTAATAGTCAAGATCACCTCATGTGGCACAGTTTGGTTGGCCAAATGCTTGGTTGGCTCAAGGTAGTTGCCTTAGATCCAATGGGTTTGGTCAAGTGTGAGGAGGTGAGTTAACTCACCTCCCTTTCCATGGCCAATCTAGCCAGGATTGGTTATCCACCGTTAGGATCTATTTTTTGGTGTGAGGTGGTCGCCAAGTGGAGAGAAGGAGAGTTGACTTTCCATTTTGGGAATTATCCCATGGGAGAGCTTAAACAAATGGGTAAGGCCTTGGATTGGGTTCAAATTAGGTTGGGCTAGTTTGGAGCTAACCCAAGGTGAGTTTATGATGGTTGGGTCAGGTCCCAATGGGTTTAAGCTGATTCAAGTTTATCTCAATTTGACCCATGTAGGTCAAATTGGGGTAGGTTGGGTCAAGTTGACTAATTGGTAAAATTAAGTCAAACCAAGGGTTGACTCATGTTCAAATGAGTATTTGGGATGTTTTGGTCCAATTGATTTGAGTCAATTTAGCTTGGATTTGATTTTGGCTCATTTGAATTTATATAGGTCAAATGGGTCAAGTTGGCCAATTTGATCAAATTGACCAAATTGGCTTATGATTCATGTTCATTAGATAATTGAAGTTGATTGTAGGCTTGATTGAATTAATTTGGATTTGGTTTGGATTTAGGATAATTTGATCATTTAGGTCAATTTGGGCTAAATAAGTCAATTGGGTTCAATTGATGAAATTAGGTTCAATTATGGCTCGGTCAAATTCAACAATCAATTTAGAATGAACTTGAGCTGGCTACAATCAATTTGTGTTAGATCTGATTTGACCCAAATTTATCATTTAGGATAAATTGGGTCAAAGGGTCAATAGGGTTTGGCTCAATTGATGGTCAAGTCATGTTCAATCATTGATCATAGGTTGATGTGAATCATTGATTTTAATTAATTTGGCTTAGGATGAAATTTGGCTAGTTTGATTTATGTTAGTTTGGTGGGTTGACTTGGTCAAATGACCAAGTTGACTTGGTTTGACCAATTGATGATAATTGATCAATCAAGGGTGATCAATAATTATGATAGGAGGTTTTGATAGGTTTGGTTCAATCCAATTTATGTAGGATTTGAATTTGGTTCAAATAAATCAAATTGGTCACTTTGAGTCAAGTGGATCAACCGGGTTTAGTTAAATCAATTTTGGGTTGAATTGAGTTTAGTTGGATTTATATATGGATTTATGATTTATTTATAACATTGATTGCAAACTAATTTGAGATCAAATGGGTTTTGGCTCATTTGAATATTTCAAGTCAAATGGGTTAGTTAGGTTTGATTGAGTTGATTTTGGGTTTGGTTCAATTGATTATAGATTTAATTTGTATTTGGGATGATTATTGGGGAAGTAATTGATTCATGAGAAAATCAATTGAATTTGATTTGGTTTGAATGAAATTTTGGCTAAGTCCATGATCAAATCATATGTCTTAAGATAGGTTTGAATTTGGTTTGATTTGTTTAGGATATGTGAATGTAGGTTTCATTTATATTAATGCTTGAAGAAATACAGCAATACGTAACTGAACGAAGTACAGATGAAATATATGAATTGAAGGGTTTTGGCTAACTCCATAGGAACAAATCATATGGCTTAAGAAGGGTTGATTTGATTTCATATTTGGTTTAATTGATTTTAATTTGATTGTATATTTGGTATGGGTTGATTGGAGAGTTGAATTGACTTTGAGAAAATCAATTGAGTTTGGTTTAGCTTGGATTTGCCTTGCAAGTCCATAGGATTGAATTATGGGCTTAGGATAGGTTTGGCTTGGTTTGATTTGGTTATGGGTTTCAATCATTTGGTTTGGAATTTGAATTTGAATTTGGTATGTGAATTTGGATGAATTGAATTTGAGGTTTGGTTTAGGCCAAAGAGGTAGGCATAGATTGGGTTTAGGTTATAGGGTAGGTAAATCTCCCTAAGTCCCCAAGGTAGAGCCTAATCCTATGATTAACCCTTCTAAGTCTCTAGGCTTAGTTAAGTGTTCACCTTATTGCTAGAAGTATCTTATGACTAAAGAAGTCTTAGTGTCTTGAAGAATCCTAAATCTAAGAATAGGAGATTGAATTTTCACTCCAAAGTGAGGAACAAAAGGACCGCCAATAGGTGTGATGTAGCGACAAGGAACCGCACATATTGGTGTTGACCAAGGCAACCAACAATGTCCAAAATATAGCGCTAATGGAAATGATCTATACTTAAACCCAAGAGGTAGATAAAATTATGATCTTAGTGCATGCAACTCACCTCATGCCAAGGGCATAAGGGAGCCAAGAAGATTTGATGAGCATTTCATGTCAAGGATATGAAGGAGGGTTCACGGAAATCACACAAGAATTGGATATGGGATAAACTTATGCCAAGGCATAAGGAGAAATTAGATCGAGGTTTGATTGAATTTGTTTAGTAGAAATTTTTTGGGGATGACGATTTGATTTAATTTGTTTTAATTTGTTTGATTTGATTTATGGAGGAGATACATTGGGGATGCATGGTTGAATCCAGGATCAATGTTGGATTTGTATGATGTAATTTGTTTAAATGTGGTACATGTCCTGGGGTTATGGGCTTGAATCCATTGGGGATCAAGCCCGACTTTAATTTATTTTAATTGGCTATGGCTCCACTAGGAGGTTGGTTTTGAATTTGATTTATTTGTTTGATTTTTTTGTATGATTTGGGCTCCACTAAGGAGAAAGGTGATTTAACTCCGGAGAGAATCATATTAGATTTAATTTGATTTGAGGACATATATAGGATATGAGCTCGATTGAGTTTGATTGATTTGATTTGATTTGATTTAATTTATGGGCCTGTGTGTGATTGACCCACTAAAAGAAGGAGGCCTTAACCTATCTTAGATTTACAAATCCAAAGGGTTAGTCTACCGGCATGGTAGAGCTATCCAACCTAAAGGTTGTCTTTGGTGTGCAATGACCGTACTGGGAAGAAAGCATAGCGGTGACATCTTCCAAAGCAAGGAATATCCACGGAGTGACATATTGATGGAACAAAAAAATTGAACCCGATCTAGGGCTACTGAGTGAGTGGTCAGGGGCTTATGTCAACTCAAGAGTAGTGAGAGTTAATTTCATTTTAATTTAATTTGATTTGATATGGTTTGTCAATTTGACTTAGTTTGATTTAATTTTAAAGACCCTATAGGTGTATGCGATGGATCCAGAAGGGGTTATGTCGGACTCATTTACCGATCTAAAAGGGTAGTTTACTAGCGAAGGGTGAGAATCGACTAAGGGTTGCCCTTGATGTGCAACGACCATGATAGAAGAAAGCGTAGCACTTACATCTTTCAAAGCGGAGAATATCGGGTGACTGTTGGATGCATAAATCAGAAACCTGGGGCGACTATTGGGTGAGTTCGTTGGGCACTTATGTCAACTCAAAAGTAGTCACCATATTTTTTTTTATGAGTTTCACTACCCTAAGGATAGAATGCCTGTTTGAGAAAATGTACGGGGATATATATATATATATATATATATATATATATATATATATATTTATATGGACCTTATTAGTGTAGAGATTACACAGAAGGGGCTATGTTGTTGAGTTATCTTAGATTCTTGGACCAAGGGAGAATATGCACATCCGATGAAATCTCCAACCATAGGGGTGGTTACTAGGAAATGGGAATTGTCCAATCCGGTAGTAACTTCGGGTAGTGTCAAGATGGGGTCGCAAGGACATGATCAAAATAGAGTGCCCATAGGTGAGGTGTCGTTAGGCGTTATCGATCGACGAAAAGAAAGCTTATATGTGTATGGTGGCCAACTCAAGGAGAATGCGTAGGGACTTACATCTGAGTGGTGTATCCACCGGTGGGTCAAAGATAACTAACACTAACCAACCTATGGTGCCCATCGGTGTCGATCAATCTAAGAAGGCGTAAGAGACTTACATCTTTATAAATGGAAATGATCCTAGGGATAGCGTCATCGATAAGATAGATGTTATCCGACTTAGGAGAATACTAAATGGGAGTCCCAAGGAAGGACTAGACCAGGACTTAAAGTAGTCGAGGAGGAAAGGCGGGGACTTACTTTAAACTTCAAAATACTTGACCTAGTTAGTAAGGCTAATCAAAGAAGAAAGCATAGCTTGCATCTTCTTAAACGATTCCATCATGAGGTTGCTTACCCAGATGCGGTGCCTACCATACTAATAAGGTGCCCATGCGGGTTAAGCGGGAAGAAGGTGTAGACTTACATCCTCTAAGCAAGAAGACCACTGGGGTAACATATTATCTAAGTAGTGAATTGACCCTACTTAGAGCGACTCTTGAGTGAGGGACAGGGGTTATATCAACTCAGTAGCTCAAGATAAATGATATGTGTTTGAGTGTAGTTTGTGTTTGTGTTATGTTGATGAAGGGAGATAGGTACTCTTACACCTATCCTAAATAGATTGTCTAAATTCACGGTAAATGCTTTCAATTTGAAGAGATTGAATTTTGGAATGAAATTTTTATTGATGATAATTGCTTTCAAACATAGTTTGATGGATAATATTTCTTTAGGTAGAGCTCGTTGATTGGAAACATGGGGTGCTCTCCTTTTGATTCATAAGTTGGCATGCTCTTCATTAGTAGGCTTTCTCTATGACAAAAGGACCTTCCCAAGTGGGTTCAAACTTGTCTCCCATCTTACAAAATTGGTCTCCTTAGAATTAACACAAGCTCTCTTACTTGAAAAGATCTAGAGTGAACTAACTTATTGTGAGCTTGAATCATTTTGGCTTTATATAACTCGAGATTTTGGCTTGCTCGTAGCGTCTCTCCTCCAAACATTTGAGCTATTCTAACGCATCTTGGTGTTCGCTCTGTGATCTTGCTACCTACTATCCTTAGTGATGGGAGTTAGACTTCTAATGGTAGAACAACTTGCACTTACTAAGGAGAAAGGGATAGGCGAGTTGGAGTTACGTGGGTGGTCGTAGGCCCACAAAGCTTTAACTAATTCCTCATGCCCTGTCATTTGTTGTCATTGAGTTTCTTCTTGAGTATTTGGATGAGAGTTTTGTTGAAGGCTTCTTAAGCCATTTGCTCTCGTATAATAGATGGTGGAGTATCCCAATCTATCTTTGTGTTTCCAAGCAAAGTTGTTGAGTTTGGTGCTCTTCAATGATACCATTATCGAGATATAATTGGTGAGGCACCCGAATCTATATCTGATATGGTTCACGAAAAAATTTGAGCACATCTTTGTATGACCTCTAAGCAAAATCGCCTCCACATTTGGAAAATTAGTTGGTAGCGGTAGGATAAACCGATGACCCTTGGAAGAAGGATCGATCGGACCCACTATGTTAGTACACCAACACTCGAATGGTCGAGGCCAATGTTGGGTGGTTGATGTAGGACTACTCCATGTACTTGACATTGATGGCATCACCTAGTCACATCCATGCAATTATGATCATTAATGGCCAATACTATCCGAGCCTCTTGATTTTGGCTTTCATCTTGGGATCGGATTGGTGAGCTCGCATAATCCGAGTGATCGGTCCGCGATCTTACGGGCTTCATGTTTAGCGCACACATTAGCACCACTCCCATATACTATCATTGCCCACCGCCACTCAGCCACCACTACCATTTGCTATCGCCATGCACCACCACCCAGCGACCATCACGACCACCACTGCGTCACCTTGTTGCCATTGCGCCACCCACCACATTCGCCGACCATCACCACCACCGCCATATTGACCATAACCACCACTACCCTTACCAATCAGCGGTCAAATATATTACACTTTATCAAACAAGAGAAAATAAATTTGTACGTTTTAAGATTTTCAATCAAATAAATATAAATTATTCAAAATGCATTGTATTTAATTTACACTATATTTATTTTATACCACATTCTATTTATACTTTTTTTTTGAGACAATCAAATAATTCTTAAATAAATTTTAAAAATACCTGTGTTGTGCCGTAAACAATAAAGGAATATGAATAACTTGTATCATTGTGCATTATTTCGTTAAAGTTTTGATTCCTTGCTATATAATGTAATAACATAATTGATAAAAAAACGAAAAACAACATCCTGTGAGGGATATTTAAACATTGTTTCATTAATATCTATAAATCAATATATGTATATATATATATATATATATATATATATATATATATATATATATATATATATATTAAATAATATAAATTTTTTTAAAGTAAATAATATAACGAAATTTGCGCTGTTAGAAAGGAACAATTTTGAATGCTAAAAAAAAAAAATTTCTTTGCACATAAATTATAATAATAAAAAAATTCATTGCAGGTTTGATAATTGAAAGTCCAACTCTAAAACGCTATGGTTTATTAAAAAAAATTAAAGAAGATTTACAAACATATCATACAATATTTATATATTTATATATTTAATATTCAATATTAAATCTAATATTTTTGTATACTTAAAAATATATATTTTTCTTTTTTAAAAAAAAGATCAGATGATATTTTTATATAATATTAAAAATTTAAATATTATATATATATATATATATATATATATTAAAATTTAAGTATTATATATATAAATATATAAAAAATATGTGATATGTATGCAAATCTCTCAAATTTTCTCAACTCCAAATATAATGATTAAAAGAAATCATATTTTTATTACTAAAATAATATTATATTAAGAAATACTCTATTATTTAAATTTATACGTAATATCGCATGCTAGTTTTATTTCGATAAACTATTATATAGCAATATTTAATTTAAAAATATTTTAATAACTTGTTTTTAACCCAATTGATAATGGCATCTACTTCTGACTAGACGCGGTTTCCCGTACTCGTGTCGCGGAGTGTGAACGCGAACGGTTTCGGAGAGATGAAGACCAAGCAACTTTGACTGGATTGCAGTCGCGCGTAATGACAGGAAGAAAAAAAATCTCTTTTTTTTTTAACGTTTAAAAGTGATAACTCCTTCGATAAAAACGGTAGAGAAAAAATTCAGTCAGTCTTGATCCAAATTTATTCGTCATTATATTATCATAACTGAAACTTATTTACAAGACCTATAAGTTCTCAAGGGGTCAAAAGAAAAAAGGTTAATAAAAGATTGCAGAGAGAGAGAGAGAGAGAGAGAGAGAGAGAGATAAAGGTTGAAAGAAATTATTAACTACTACTTAAAAGTTTAGAATATTGTGACACATAATATATACTGATAGAGATGAAAGATTCATATAGCCCATTTAATGGGATAAAAGTTTGTTGTTGTTGTTGTTGCTTAAAAGTTTAGAATATTATAGATGTCTTGTGTAGAAAAAAAAATAGGCTCTTTTGACCTTATATTTATAAGATTTTGGACATTGTAAGAGGAACTAAACATTGATCGAATTAAATAATACATGGTATAATTATAACAACCACATGATCTAATGTAAAAATAAATTAAATAACACATGATATGGCAATTGACAATTATAATGGTACATTTGGACTACTCACTTTGCTGAATGCCATGTGAGTCTTTCCTTTAAGATGGGTCATATTTGTGATTGGGCGATTGTCTTTAATAGGTTAGGTGAGCATTACATTTTGTTTGACAAATGCCTCTCTTGAGTGGAGCGAGTGCTTTCTTTGACTAGTGAGTGTTATTCTTAAGTGAGACAACTACTCTTACGAGATTGGAGTGATGTTCTTAAGCGGGGCAACTACCCCCTCGTGGCTCCTCTGAGTGCACTTTTGAGTCAAGGGAGTCATCCCGAGATCCAAGTGCCTTAATTCATAATGAACTTGCATTTTCTTATCATTATCCATAAATGCATATTTTAGGTGTTGGTGTGTATTTGATTCTTGGATTCTCTTACATCTTTGGAGAGTCACATGCAAAAGATTAAGAGAATTTTTGGGTTACCATCCAACGAGTTAGAGATCATAGCTCTCACATTTAATCTCAGATTCTCATCCTTAGATAAAAGATTTGTGGTGATGACTAGAGGAGTGCCTCTTAATAGTTTTTAGTAAAGAGTTTTCCCTTCTTGATGTTTGCATCACTACAATAAGGGTGACTTCAATGAGCCAGTTTGTGAGTAACAAAGCGAACCTCATTGCCAAGATCATTAAAAGGATCATCTTAGTAAATAAATGTGAGTGTGAAAAGTCGTTCTTCAAGAATAACCCAAGGTAACTCCCAAAACCTTTTCTTCTTCAATGCTTGACTTTGATGAGTTAGAGCCACCCCATCCATTGAATAATGTATTGGTTGAATTTCTAAGTTGTGAGAATCATTGGCATTTATAAGAGTGTACATTCACATTCTTGAAGAGATGTTGAAGCTATTTTAAAGAAATGAAAGCGATGCTTTCCTAGTTTGATGATAAGGTGGGCTCTTCAATAGTTGTTAATGAAGTCACTACCTCTATATGTCAAGAAGTTCAAGAATAAAAATTATGTCCATAGCTACATACAAGTTTATCAAATCTTCCAGTCGAGTTAGTTCTTAGGCAAGGTGAGATTTTCTATGACAACTTGTTAGAACCAAATCCATCTATGTTAATGTGTTGATTAATCAAATCCTTAAAAATTTTTACAATAGCAAGATGGGATGAAATCACTATGTAGTAAGAATTTATAATGTTGGTATTGCATTATGTTATGAATATGACTCTTTTGTGTTAGTGGTATTGCATTTTGGGTGTCTTTAATTTTATCTTTCATTTTCATTGTTTATTTTTTTTTTGCTCACTATCTCTATTATTGTTGGAATGCAAATGAGTTGTAATGGAAAAATTATAAAAAAAAGAAGGTTTGATTTTACTTTGATTATTTGTGATGGATGTTATGTTTGCCTCTCTAAAATACCTCACAATCCTTTAGTTTTCCTCTACACTCTTCATTTATTTTCATGTTTTTCACTCTCTTCTCTTGTATCCCTTTGGCAATGTTTCTAATAAAATGCATAAAACTATTGTAGAAGGATGAGTACACAAGTTCAATCATCATGCTACTACTTACCAACATGGTGCATTGAACCTACTACTTTGGGCACAAGAACTTTAATATCTAGCATTAAAAAAAAATGACTTGCTTATGCATGGAGATCACCATGATTCTTTTAAGATTGATGAGTTGTTATTTTATCTTAACTTTTAGGCTTAACAAATGGTTTCAACTCGTGTTGAGATATCCAATAATCAAAATGTTTATGAACAAGTCCCCACCTAGATTATGCTTAACTCATTTGTGAATCTAGTCACCATAATTTTTTACATGATGCAATAGAAGATCCCATAAAGCCTCATCTTCTTTCACCACCTCTTTATGGTGAAGGCTTTGAATGATGAGCTTGTCAAATCTCTTCCATCAATGTAAGAATGTTCATGTTGGAGAACAAGGTTAGAGACTACAAAGTAATATATGTATTCTATAAGTTGGCAATTGATTGGATGGTGTCAAAAAATCTTATCCCGGATGTTCTATTTTAGGCATCAATGAGTATGCCATAAATGCGTTCCTTCAATGGCTTGACATTGCATGCAAAGGTATTCATCTCCTTTGATGCGTGGTGAGAAACTTCATGGTAAGTCTTCAATTTGTTTTAATTTAGCAATTTAGTATTTTTTTTAAGATGATTACATTTATATGAGTATTATGTATACAAGCGGGTTAAACATCTTTGGTAATCCTCTTAGTTCCTTTGAGTTAATAGTGTTTAATGCTCATAAAGGGAAGGCAAAGAACAAAGTGATTATTGCCATTAGAGTTTAATGATGAAGTCATATCAAGGGATAATTTGGTTAAGCTAGATGCCACCATCATGCCCTAATTTCATTTACAATTATGTCACCAACTTCTTTTGTAATGGTCCCTCTCAATCCCTTCACTTTAGTTGCTCAAGCTAATGTTATTGAAATGGTTGCTCTACCCTTGATGTAACCAATATAACAAGTTTTCCCTTTTAGAATGTAGAGATCATTATTATATACTCATAGGTGCCTCCATCAGTATAGTTTGGCTTGCTAAATAAGTGATCTTGTCTTAACATAACATCATTATTAATAAGGTAACATAAGTGAGGGCCAATTGTCACATCTTTAGCTAAGTGAGGACATTGAGAAGGCTAATGACAACTATAGGCTAAGGGAAAAACTAAGTGGTTTGTCTTAAAGCCTTGGCTAGGCATCTTAGGTGATCACATATTTTGAGCCCTTGACTTTTAACATTTTTCTATAATATTTCACAATGAAACTCTTGAGAGACTAACTAGATTCTTGCCACATCTTTATGAGAGCCCTTAAATTTTTATAGATTTAAAACACTAAGAAAATGACCAATGAACAATTTCTTAAGCTCAATAAAAATATAAACAACTCCATGTTGAAGATGTAGAACCATTAAAGGTTGATTCCTTAAATGTGAAAAAATAAGTAAGACCTAAGAGCGTCACTTATGTCAAGTAGCAAAGTGGCTTATCAAAGTATGCACATGGTCACTCAGATTCATTCTTTTCTTATATGATTTTAGATGTCGTATCTTGAATTTTGTTGGAGGTGACATCTACGATCACCATCTATAAAGCATTTATAAGCTAGAATATGTCTTTTAACTCATTTGAGTGTGGGAGAGAACTCTTTATTAATGTTGGGATAGTAAGTCTTATCAATTATTATCTATAGTAAGTGTTGAGGATAGTGCACTAGTGCTCGATGGTTGTCTTTATATTATTAATTTTTAGGAGCCCATTATTGTCCCCACCTTGGACTTACCTTAGAATTCCATTTTAATACTCCTTGTATCATTCTTTTTATTCTCTTCTCCATCTTTATAAGCTATCTACATAGTTATGAATTCTTATGTTTTCATGTTTAAGGAAGCTTCTTTATCGAGTTATTAAATCCAAATTTGTCTATGAAGTAATACATGACCTCACTTAGCACATTAGAAATAGGGTAAGAGCGACAAGACTAGATAGAAGAAAAGTAAGAATATGAAGATTTACATTATATCAAAATATGTTTACAAGTAGATGGAGTCTCTCTCTCTCTCTAGAATAATAAAAAAGCCTAAAAGATCCCGTCCCTCAAAATTTCTACTTTTATAGATCCAAAGATATTTGCAAAAGGAATCTACATATCCAAGAAGCTTTATGTTGGTTATAATATGAGGAGACTCCCATGTATTTCTTGAGTTTGGGTGAGTATAGTATGTCAAATGGAAATTTCTATGATGCAATCACTTGTGCAAGTTTGGGAGTTTGGTGTTGGCTATCAAGTTAAAGCTATTTACTTTTCACACTCGACCTTAAAGAGGTGGGTCTCTTTGTATGTCTCATAGTAAGCTCTTCTCAGTGATCTCCTTTAGTAGGTAAGTTCTTGAGACATGTCAATGAGTAAATCTTTTCTATGAGCTACTACTTATCATTAAGTGATCTTCATCGTGCCATCTCTATATATTAGGGGTACATTTAACTCCCCAATTTTTCTACTTCTTGTCGAGGTGACTCACAAAAGATAAAATTGAAAATTTAAATGTAATCATTAGTGCCATTTTAAGAAATTTAATCAAAAGTTTCTAGATATTTACATCACATCACCTTTAACTTGATCTCTTTTATAGCAATTATCACACATTCCATGGCTATATAAAAGAGGCATTTCCATTCTAAAGCTAGTTATTATTGTGTTTGTTTTGTTTTACCAAGTGTCTCTTAGTTACTCATATTTCTTTTTATTAATTGATTGAGTGTTTAATATGACTCTTAAGAGCCCTCATGGTAATATTGATACAGAACTAGTCAAGTTTCCAAGAAGAAGAATAAGAAGAAAAGCCAAGAAGGTGCTTGAATTGGAAGTCACAGAGCTTTAGGTGAGATGGCTATATAGAGGGAGAGGTGGTGAAAACTCATGAATCGAGTTGAGTACTTCCAATCGCCAAGGAAAGTCTTGTAGAAAGAGGTTATAAAGTCGGGTTGCATTACCTTTTATTAAGGAAGTAACTACGAGAGTGTTGAGCATTCTTGAGAAAGGTGAAGAGGAATGACATTCTTTATTTTGATAGAGAAAAGTCTTGGTGAGTAGAAAAAGTTGGCATAAAATTATCTTGCAATGGTATACAACTTCTTTTATACTACAATTTTGTTAATCATAGTAAGAAATCTAATCATTTTATAGCTTAGCATAATGTGTATTTATGTTTGTTAAGAGAGGATGGGCAATCATCGACTAGTGAATTCCCTTAAGTCCATGGGTAGAGTTTAGTCAAGTATTCATCTATAGGAGTGTTAGTAAGACATCCTCCTAGGGAAAAAAGCACATTGGCTTCATCAACTTTCTTTTCTAGGATGATTCCTTTGAGTAAATGCCTTATGGAGGTTCATTTACACAATTTATGATATTTTTTCATGAAGGGAAGTCTTCTGGAAATGATTTTGTATTTGGTAATTTTCAAGTGGTCCCTCCTAGTGAGTCAATAACTCCAAGCTTTTCTTTAAGAGAAAACATTTATAGGAAAAGGACTCACAGAACCAACTCTCTCTACCATCAAAGTAATAAGATTAACTTTTGAATGAGATGCTAGTGATTTTCTTTCTATCGACTCATTATGAGAATGACAAGTAAGAGAAGATCAAATCCTTTCCTCTATAAGAAGGAAATTCCATGGAAGAACAACGTTTTGCTTCTTCTTTTTTTTGTCAAGTTTATCTTTTTTGTAGAAGAGAGAAGTTCTCCTTGAAGAAGGCATGAACTTCGGTGAGAGGAGTAGTAGTTGAGGTGGAAAGGAGGTTGAAGAAGATGAGTTGATTTCTCTTCATCATTGTGATGAGTTGAGCAGTCTTATCACTTCATTATGGGAGCCCTACATGTTTAATTACTTATTAAGTAAGAGAGTTTATTTCTCTTCATCATTGTGATGAGTTGAATAGGTCTTCTCACTTCATTGTGGAGTCGACAATGTTTAATTACTTATTAAATAAGAGAGTACTCACGATCCTATAGTTAGGTAGTTTAAAAAATAAATTTAATTAGTGAGAGTGAATGCATGTAAGTCTTCTTGTGTAATAAAACTTGTATTAAAAAAAGAGATATGTTTAACTTTACTTGCTTGTTATATTTTATTCAATGATTTAAATAGTTTTCCTCTTTGCACCGTTAGAAGATTTTACCTTAATAAGGAGTAAGATTATCATTATTTTATTATCATGTACGAAGGTTGAGCTCTCTACAATACGTGATAATGATTTTTTTTTTTATTTTTATTTTTGCATAAAATGCTAAATATTTGTGTTTTTAAAATTTCTACCTCCCGCCACCTATCAATACAATTGTTCATGTTAAGGTGAGGTTTTATTGGAGTGATTATGTTTTATGCTAGTGGATGTTCTCTTATGCAAGCCTTTCTTTTTTTTTTTTCTTCTTTATGAGATATTTGGGTGTTCCTTTCTCCTTTCTCAAATATGTTCATGGTGACTTTGAAGAAGGCTTTTATTAGATTCTTGGAGAGCATAATGAATGAGTCATCCATTTTTTACCCCAAGATGGTGACTTTCATCTTCCATGGGTACTTCCACGACAACTCGACTATTTGGTCGGTTGCTAGAAGTGATGAGAGAGTGAGCACTATGAAGCGATGATGTTGTATGCCTCATTAAACCACTTCTAGTGCGGCCTTCATTTCCCTCTTTGTGCGAGTTGGGGTAAATACTAAACTTTTATCTGTGGTGCTCACTCAAGTCTTGTTGAATTTCATAGCATCATGTCCCTTGTGTGTTGTACTTTAGGAAGTGGATGTAATGGAGTTTGCCTCTCTCCCTTCATGTCTTCATCATGAAGGGGCAGAGATGAGACTATGTAAATTGGCGATCCAAGATATCTTTTGTTAAGAATTTTATTAGATAGATAGTGTCAAATGTGCCCACCCATGTTAAGGTGATGGTTCCTCATGCTAAGGAGGAGACAGTAAGTTTGCAAGCAAGTCAATCAACATTGAGATTATCTAAAATTTGATAACATCCATCTACGATCTACCATGAGTACTCACCTATTGGGAACTTCCCATTTTCATCTTCTTTAGTAAGTTAACTATTCTTTTGTAGGTCACGATGTCTCCACACCCTTCTTGGTGACCTTGAGGTGCTTTCAATTCTTTTTCTAGTTTAAAGAAGGAGATGAAGGTGAGAGGCGGTGTTGACCTAACTTTTGAAGTGAAGCTGACCATCTCCTCCTTAGACCTAGGATTTATCTAAACACTAAGGTATTCCTAGAGCTAAGAGACTTCTAATGGTTAAGAGAATCGATGCTAAGCCTAGAGACTTATAAAGTTCAATCTTAAGGTTAAGCTCTCAATTAGGTTAAGTGAGCGCACTACTCTAAGCCCAATCAAACCACATACCAAGCCAACCTCTCAAATCCAAACTAATTGATTATAATTCAAACCTCAAAACTAATTAATTTCAAACGATTTAACCCATTTGGCCTAGTGGTTAAGTTGAACCCTTTTAATCCATTTATGTTTAAAATTGTTATATCTAAAATTATTCTAATCCAAGTGAAATTGAACTCACCTAAACTCATGTGAACCTTGATTACAATCCAATTAGATCAAACAAAAATAGGACCCTTAGCTCAAGTTGACTCATTTGAACCCCATAGAGAAAAAAATCTAATTCATCCGATTTAAGCCAACAACTTGAAAGCCTCATGATCATTCCAAATATTAAATTAAATATTTCAATCAATCCAATTACATCAATTGGTCCAATTAACCCAACTTGACCAATTTGGTATAAGAGGTTCAAATGAGCCAAAATTCAATACAACCCAAATTAAATCCAATTAAAGTTACCAACCAACTCCAAAACCATCATTTAATATATATTCCAACACTCAATTGATTCTAATTAAAACTCAATTAAGACAATTGACACACTTGACCTAACTTGGCCTAAAAGGCTAAATTGAGTAAAATCTTGATTCAATCCAAATTGGACTAAGTCAACTCATCTAATCACTTCTAAAATGATTGATCATGATCAATCACGAATTGCAATCAATTGAATCCAAGTGAGTTAATTTGGTCAATTGAGCCAAGTTGACCTAATTTTTCCTAAAGGGATAAATTGGGCCAAAACTCATTTCAATCTAAATTGATTGCAACCAATACCTCTAGTTCATCATAAATTAATTATTAAACACTCTTCAACCACCAATTTAAGCCAATTTGGCCAACCCAACTCAATTGACCCATTTAGCACAATTTGGCCTAAAGACCAAATTAAACCAAAATCTATTCTAAACCAAATCAACCAAAATGAAAGCCTTCAATCTATGTCAAATGGTCAATAAAATATAACTCAATTCCTCATCCAACCTAATTTGGTCAATTTAGCCAATTTGACCCATATGAACCATTTGTGTTTAATTAGAATCGAGTTCAAATTAAATCAAATTTATTGCACTAACATGATCCAAATGATCATTTGAACATGATCCAATGGACCACTTGACCCAATTTAATCAATTGATTAATCTAACCCAATTAGACGCCTTGACTTATATGGGTCAAATTGAGCCAAACCTAATCAAACTAAACTTGACATGACTCACCCGTAGGTCCCCATTGATGTACCCAAGTGGACTTCCAAAGGTGAACCTTGCTTAGCCCAAACCAAGTGAACCAAGGGTTATAAATAAAACAAGAACCCAAAATAGGAAGGTCCAACCCCTCCCTTTGCTTTGGGTAGCCACCTTGACATGCATTGATCTCCCCATGTGGTGGATCACCCAAATCTGTTGGGCTCAATCATTGATTGAGGTGAGAGCCCTTTCACCTTGGCGATCCTTAGTTCAACCATCAAAGGTTGTCCCCAACACCACTAGCCACCAAACTCCACCGGGCACTAGAGGACCCCCACCTCACCGGTCTTATGTTATATTTGGGCACCCCATTGGTCGATTGACTACCATGGACTGAACCAACCATTATGGTTGGTTCATATGGGGAGGAGGGTATACAACTCCTTTCCCATTAAAACTCAACATACACCTTCATTACAAGAGAGACAATCCTTGGAGTTTTAGAGCCCCTAGCACCCTATCGTGGTAAGACTAAACGTTTCCTTAGCTCGAGCCTCCCTCACACCTAGCTCCACCAATCCTTAACCAAACTCAAATTAACTCTTTAACACCTTCTTTTCATTCCAATGATCCTAAATGAATTGAAACACTTGATTTGAGTACGAAAATCACTCATATCAAACTCGAGGACCTTCACGCGGTGGCACTTGATCTAGAGGATGATGCGGTGGGAGGAAGTTTGTGATCTTCTCGGCCAGGCTTTGCCTTCAAGGAAAAACAATCTTAGTTGTTAGGTCACCGGTCTTTAACTATAGTGAGGTAAATTTCTACAAACCATAGAAAATCACCTAGGTGTTGGTGTTTTGTAAAGGATTTTCACATGTGACTCAAATCGAGCCATAAGATCCCATTAGAGTCATTCCCGATCGATTTATAATTAATTATGTTGTCAAACAAGCTCGTGAGCTTAGATTGAATAGAAAGGAGAACGATCTTCTTTCCGGAGGTCGATGTAACATTGATTTGTCTATTTCCGTGATTACAATGGATGATCATGATTAAATGTGCTAGAAATTTTTATTTTATCGTGAAATTAATTTTTTCCATCCGACCCATGATTAGACAAGGAGAAATGGTACCCTGCTAAGTCAACAACCATGTGGGATGTTTTCAATAACCAATCCCTGATACTACATGGAAAGTGTTGTCACATCAACGCCGATGCGATCTTGATAGTGTAAATGGATTAATTAGGCTTTAAAATGAGTTTTAATTAGCTTGAACTTCTAAAATCATAACTAATTATAGAAAAAACTAAAAAAAGTACAAATAAACTCATTTTAGAAAGGTAAGATAGAGGGGAGTCTAGAAAAAATAAAAGCCTTAATTTTTATTAAGTGAATAATGATTAATTAGTGTTTGAAGTCTTACTTAATTATCTTAATAAATTATTAATTACTTAGCTAGTCAACTTGAATTTGACATAATTGTTCCTTAGGATAATCTCTACCTCCCATAATTTTTTCATAGTAATTTGCTAAGGAATTTTGGAAATTTAGATTTTCAAATCTAAATGAGTCATTTTTCTGCATATAATAATTATATGAAGTTAAAAAAATCATAGAAATATTTATAGAAACCTAGTTAAACATTAAAATAATAAATGTGATCAGAAATTAATTGGGACCCTTTGTTCTAGTTGTTTCTCAAAATCACTCTAAAGGGCTTTTCTTTAATTAATTGATAATTAACCTAGAGCTTAGGAAAATCATTGTAATTAGTGTAGATCACTAAATTTTTTTGACAAACCCTCTTCATTCTCAACTAACAAAGAGGTTTCAATGAAATCAAGATCCCTAATTATTTTAGGTTATTTTGAGTGCAATTGGTGATTTTGTGTTTTTCTCATTTATTTAATTAGCCCCTAATTATGGGCCTAATTGAATTAGAATTTTTTAGAAATTTTTACTTCATGTTTATACATTTTCAATAAATTCCTCATAAATTTTTTTGGCTCATACTTAGGGCTTAATTGAATTTATGAGCTCTTTGGGATTAATTGATTAAATAATTAATTAACCATAATAAATTCATAAAATATAACTAAATCACTTTTAAATCACTTAATGAATAGAGATGAGTTAATGGATATTTTTGGTGATTTGTTTCTCTTCTTTAGGAATAAGTAACACAAGTGCCAAAAAATCAACTCTTAATGAATTTCATTAGGTTTAAGGATGCTTATCTTAATGTGAATGTCCTTAGAAATTAATGGATCCAAATAAGTTATTTAATAATGTTTAATTGCTTTGCCTCAATTATTCATAAATTTGTATTTCATATGTTTCATGCATTCATATTTCTAAAACTAAAATAAAAGATTTCATTTAATTGCATACCTTTAAATTAAATAGTGTGACTAATATTATTAGTAAATTTCAAATTATTTTCTTAATTAATTAAAAGATATTTATTAACAAAAATATAAATCAATATGAATAATTAAAATTTAAACTTAATTACTATATGTATGAACTACAATATTGAAAGGTATATAATTTGGAAACTCAAGAGTGTGAGACTTTAAGTAGTTCCAAGGGAGTCTTTGATTATCTCACTTCTCCGGTCTAACAAAGCACATACTTTAAAATTTATAGTTGTTGACCTCACTTTTGGAGTGAAAATTAGCCTTTCTCATCCTAGACTTGAACCTTCTATACAATTGGATTTCTTTAGTGTTAAGACCCTTCTTATAGTTAAGGGAACACTAAACCGAGCTTAGAGACTTAGAGAACATAACCCATGCCTAGGATGTGCCTTAGTATAAATAGGTTCTACCTATCCCATGGCTTAAACTAAGGTCCATACCTATTCACTCATCCTAATCTAAACTCATGTAAATGAAACACAACCAACATCAAACCTATTTAATTAATCATAATTGAATTTGGTTTTCCAATCCAAGATCTAAGCCAAATTAACTGGACCTTACCAAGTTAGCCCATTTGACCTAAAAGTTCAAATGAGCCAAAACCTAGAGCCCAAATAAATTTTGATCAAAGCTTTTAATCAACTCTAAATCCATCATTGAACCCCTATTAACACTTAATTAACACTAACTTAACATTATTCCACCCAATCAACCTCATTGGTTCACTTAACCCAATGAGACCTAAATGACCAATTTGATTCAAACTCTAATCCAACCAAAATTGGATTAAATCAACTCATCCAATTCCTTCCATAATGATTTTGATCATCTTTAATTACCCAATTACAATCAATTGGGTCAAGTCAAACTAATTTGACCACTTAACCCAAGTTGACCCAATTGTCCTAAAGGGCCAAATTTACCCAAATCTCATTTCAATTCAAAAGGATTGTAACCAATGCCTCTAGCCAATAACAAATTGGTGGTTGAACACCCTATAATCATCAAGCAATTTGACTAAGTCAACCAAATTAACCCACTTAGCCCAAATTAACCTAAAGAGTCTAATTGAACCATATCATTCCCTAATCCAAATAAATTCAAACCAACACCTACAATCATTTCCAAATGATCAATTAAACATAAGCTAATCCATGTCCAAGCTAATTTGGCCAATTTGATCAAATTGGTCAACATGACCCATTTGACTCAAATTGAACCATATGAGCCAAATTCAAATCCAACCCAAATTGAATCAAACAAATGGCACTCATTCATTCCAAATGACCAAGTGGACTTATCCAAGCCATCACTTTGACCTTCATATAGGTCAAATTGAGCCAAACTCAACCAAACTAAGCCCAAATCCAACCAAACTTAGCATGACTTATCCTTGAGTCACCATGGGCCTACCCAAGTGAGCCCAACCCATGGTGAACCAGTTTAGGTCAAACCCATTGAAACAAGTCCTCCAAATGGGATAAAAACCCCATTTGGGTGGGTTCTCCAACTCCCACCCCATGGTAGCCACCTTTGGCTCTTCTTGGACAAGAGGACCATTGACCCCTAACCTAAGGCTGTTGGGTTCCACCTTTGGCCATGAGAGGGTTAGTTCACCCATGGAAACCACCCCATGCCATCCTATTCCACTCCCTTAGCCTCTCGCCACCCATGAAAACTCATTACTCCACTTAAGGAGGTTGTACACCCCATTCCACTCTCTCGGGTCCTCAGCACCTCCAGGCCACCAACTCAGGCGGCCAGGCTGAACAAATCTCCCTTGGTTTAGCTGGGAGAAACTACTCCTCCCAAAGAATTGAACTTCACAGATACCTTTCTCAGGCATTCATAGTCTCATACCCTTTCCAAAGCTCCTCGTGTGCTCCATAATCGACTAGACCAACCTCACGATTAAACGAGAGCTCCATCTGTCCAAGCTTCCAAAATCTTCAACTAACCCAAATTAACTATTCCCACACCTTCACCTCACTTGGGTAAACAAAATGAAGCATTTCACAGCATTTGAACACCAAAAGATGTCCCTAGAATAATTACAGCTTCATAGTTGTGTTTGGTCCACGAGATCGATAGTGAGGGTGTGATCTTCTCAGGATTCATCTCTTCAAGATGAAGCTACCTCTATCGATGAACCACTAGTCTATAACTCCAGAGGTAAAAATCGACAATTATAATTTTCCCTAGGTGTTGGTCTTTTGAAGTGAAATGTGATTTCATGAGATTTCCACCATAGGATCCTCTTAGATCTCTTCCCGATCATTTTGGAGTCAATTTCACCATCAAATGAGCTCGGTGAGTTCAGTCAGTGTGAGGAAGGTGGTGTCATCTTCCATTGCTCGTGGGATGATGAATCATCGCCGTCTTTACATGATTAGAATGAACGATCATGATTAATCATGCTGGAAATTTTGATTTAATCCTTTAAAATCACAAGATTAATCTTGGCACCGATCTAAGATCGATGGAGGAAGAAACTACTTCAAATCTTTGGAGTCATTTGTTGGGTCGGATAGTTTAAATAACCACCAATGCCATATGGAAAGCATTGTCGTGTCATCCGCGTATGATGGTTTAAAAGGATAATTAGGCTTTTAAAATGTAATTAAATGGAAAAACATTAAAAATCATAACTAATTATAAAAAAATCTAAAAATATAAATAAACTCATTTTGGAAAGATTAGACATAGGAGAATTTAAGAAAAATATAATTCCTCATTTATTTTAGTGAATAGTGCTTAATTAATGTTTGGAGCTTAGGTTAGTTATCTTAATTAAGGCTTAATTACTTGGCCAATTAATAACAAATTTGGTGGGATGATTCCATGGGATGCCCTCTACCTTCCATAATTTTTTTGAAATTATTGGCCATGTAATTTAAAGAATGTAGAAATTTTAATCTAATTACCCTCATTAATTAATTTAATATTTATTGAAATTTTTAAATAGTGATAATTGAATAATTTATGATAGTTAATCACTGTGAACAATGGGAATAGTGAGGACAAATATTTAGGCCTTTTTCCTAATTATTTTCTAAATGTATTTCCTTAGGAGGGTTAATTAATGCATGTAATAATTAAAAATTAATTAGGAAAATTAATGATAAGATAAGAAATCAAACTAAATTAGTGTGAGGTATAGATAATTCAAATATAATTCATTAGTTTCCCTTAATTTGTTCAATAACATAAAGTTATTAAGGAAATTATGGTTGATCCATTGGTGTGAAAAAATCATCAAAGTACTTACATAGATTCTTTTCTTCTTTAATATAATTAACTTTTAAGCATGTGCCTAATTGCATTAGATTTCTTTAGATGCATTGAAAATTTTAATTCTTAAAAGCATATCATTTGAGGCTCGATTAAGTAGTTAATTAAATTAAAGAAGCTTACTGAAGGGTAATAAAATCAATATGCTTAATAGTTTAAACCAATCAAGTCATAAAAATATATTTAATTTCTATCCTTAAATATATTAAATCACTAACATGGGATGGGGCAAATACTAAGTATCATTTCTTCTCTTTAGGTCTTAATAATTCAAACACCAAAAATCAAATTTTATAAGAATTTTTGGTTAATCTCAAAGAATATTTATCCGGCTTGATTGTTCTTAGGACTTAATGTAATTGAATATGTTATGTGGCAATATTTAATTACCTCTTTTAGAATCATAAATGTGCATGCCACTTGTGTCATATATTCATAGTTTCAATATATATATATATATATATATATATATATATATATATATATATATATATATATATATATATATATATATATATATCAAAAGAATATGATTACATCTAAGTTGCATGTGTTGGATAAATATTATTATATAGTATGGCTATTATCACTAATAAATCTTAAATTATTTTTCAAAACTATAAGCAAATAATATAAATTTTAAATTAATGTTGGTTATAAATGTTCAATATAATCTACATTTACTATAATTCAAATATGGTAAAGGGTTATTTTATTTTCATGATTCATGTGTATGTTTACATATGTCCAGTTAACAACTATATAGTCCGGACATCCACGGGAACACGAGGCTTTAATTAGCCCCAAGGAGGTCTTAGATAATCTCACTTCCCTAGTTTAGCAATGGCATGTAATTACTTAATTTCATTCATGTGTATGCATGTGAGAATTTGTAATAAACCTTTGTTTTACATGAAAAAGTATTTGTTATTAAACAATCTTTACATGATTTTCTTTCCTATGCTTGTGCATATGTTTATATGTATTTAAGTTAGCAATTATATAGTCTAGACATCCCGGAAAATGAGGCTTTAAGTATCCCCAAGGAGATCTTAGATAATCTCACTTCCACTTGCTTAATAATGGCACACACTTGCTTAAATCTCTAATACATGTGTATATATGCTTAACTAAGAGATGAAATCTTACTTTGCTACCAAAATACATGCATTAACAATCATTCAAGTGTGCCAAAAAAATGCAAGTTTATCTATTTTGCATGTATATATATTTGTGTATTAAATCAAATATCATGAATGATAAAATGAAGAAATGTGCATGCTATTGATGATGGAAAGAAGTGGTGGAACCTTATCCATATAATGGTGATTTTGTTTTTTTAATCCACGAGATGCCTTTCATGTTTGAATAATATCCCTTAAGACTAACCCAAACTTAGGTTTAATAAAAAAGGTGTAATACAATGATTCACTAAAGAAACCAAAGTAATAATAATATACCTTTATAAAATAACTTGGGATAGGGATGAAGGGGTCAAACCTCTTTCTTCTCTTTATAATAACTAAATTTTAAGTATGCATCAAATGAAACAAAAGAAATGTAAATTTAAATTAATCAATTCATTCAAATATTTAAAGTGTAACCTCCCATAATATTTAACTTAAATAATTTTAACTTTAGATAATTATACTTCTAAGGCCTAACTAAGACATACCACACTAAACCTTAGCACACACATTAGAATACTAAGTCACCAAATATAGTCTTTAGGTTAGGTGGCATATGTTGTGGTGTTATATTTTATTTTATGATGTAATATTTTAGACTAGATGTTAGGATTGTTTATGTATAGATTGGATATTAGGTCATTAATAGTCTAATGATTTTTCTTGGGATTATGCTAAAGAGGCCTTTGTAATAATAAGTAAATATAAATATCCTTGCTTGCATGTTGCTTATGACCCTAAGAATAATCCAATTAGGGCGGTGTGCTTAGTTACCCATGTGTAGGGGCTAAGTCCAAACATATGAAATATAATTGCTTGGCGTATGTTTATTTAGCTAACATCTATTTTCAGTTTAGTTTTATTTTTCATAAATATGTAATTTTGCAATAGGATTATGATTAGTGCTATGGGGTGAAAGGATGAGCGTGGATTGAAGGAAAGGACCTAGAAGCCCTGAAGCATGGAGTAACCCCAATCTAAAAGAAAGGAGAAAAGAAAGAAAGACGAAACTTGAAGACCCACATAATAGTCATTGTAATTGTAATATTTTATTATAATCTGGGTTGTATAAGGGTATAGCTCACTACCCAATTTCTTTTTTTTCCGGGTGTAAGGTGATACCGCCACATTAGCCTTTTATTCTTTTACAAAATTCATTTGTTTGATTGTTACGTTTAGATTATGCAATAGAAATGACATGCTTTTCATAGGTTTATTAAAGTGTGATGATATGATGTGGGGCTTGGATGTAGAATCTTTAGGATAAAATTAAAATTTTTAATTATCACTAAATAACTCATAACTAAATTTTAATATAACTCACAACCTCATCATAAAGCCTAGGTTTATAATCAAGATGAATAAAAGATTTAATAACCCCTTAGCTGAATGTTGTATGTTATTACATCATGTATATCATCTTGTTTCACTCTTACATAGGGAGGGTCTCCATTCTTGCATGATAAGGGATATGCTTGACCTTTGAGGGTGATCCCTTGTAGTAGAAAACACCTCCTCCTGCTAAGTTAGCCCACAACTTTATTTCATCATGCATATAGGCATAATTGTCCCAAACCTTAGTCCAAAATAAATGTGTCAAAATGGTGTAAGAGATTGTAATTTTTTGCATTAGTCTAAGTCATATTTTTATTCCAATCATAATCTAGTCTCTTAGGGAGTGAGTTTAGGACTCTAACTTTCTTTCTAATTAAATAATAGTCTAGCTATCTTACATCAACATAATACCAACTTACATGATTTTAAAGCATAGGTGGTGTTAGTTGGTTGACCACTCAGGCGGTTGTAGGCCTAAAAGAGTCGAGATGGGTCTATCCTCTCTTGTGGAGCTAAACCATTATGTCCATTTTTTATTATACCTAGATCGTGCTTTTAACTTATGCTAAAGCATCTTAGATTTAGGTTTTGAGGCTACTTATTTTCTTGAGTTACAGTATAAGTTCTAACCTCTTAGGAATTTCTACTGTCTTGTGTATGGACTATAAGCCCGCCATTCTACTAAGATTCCAAGTTAAACAAAAAAAAAAGTAAATTCTCTCTTTTAAATATGTAAAGCCTCACTATAAGGTAGATTGGAGCACTCACTACGCTTTCTAGTATCATGGGTACTCCCTACTTAGACTTTGGAATCCAAAAATAAGTCTTCCCATTTGAACTCTCCCTTTGGTTTTCATAAATATTTAATCCTTTGATAATCTAGCTTTAAAATCTTTGGAGATACTTATTGACTACTTTAATCAAGAGTGTTCTTAGAAAATTCTAATTTTCTAATATGTAATTAATTATGGAGGCTTCCTTCCTTAATAAACTAAGGAACGACATAAAATAAATCCTATTTTATTTCTCCATGTAAATTAGGGAAAGATCTATGGTATATACATAGACCCATCTACCTTTGGAGTCCTTATTAGGTGATTAGGTCCATAATAGGGTGATGTCTCCATCTCTTGAGATGATATATCATACCTTAATATTATATCCATCACTTAAATAAGTATCCCATAAGATCTGCATAGTATGGCTATAAAAATACCATAGATTATTTTGGCAACTCCAGGGACTATTCTTCTCTCTATCTTTAGTAGTTAATCATTATCTTTAAACATTGATAATGGACTCGTGTTTTTTATGAGAGTCCAAGACTCTCATTCTTTTCATTGGGCACCTTTCATATTTCATCCATCCAAGGGTGTCCAACATCCTTTAGGTTTTAGGACCTCACTCAGTAGGTCTTAAAACCCCTATTGGACCTCCAATAATTAAGAAAAATAATCAAAGATACCACCTCTAACATGATTGTGAAGCTGGAGATATCACTCCCCTATTGGAACATACAATGCATCACCTCTTCACACAGTCACCAACATAGGTCCATAGATCCGGTAGAATGGATGACCGATCAATAGAGGAGATATTAGAGGACTATCGTGCCTCGGTGAGGCAAATAGTTAGAGATGAGCATTGACCAAGAGGAGGGTATAATAAACTTCAACACGATGAGGATGACCTTTTGGATGACACTATTAAAGTTCATATTGTTGATACCAAAGGATCATTGCATAAGGAACAACCTAGCCGAGGAAGTTCGGCATTGTAGATGAAGGTGAGGCAGGCTCAACAATACTCCAATAATCAAGCTCAAGGATGATTAAATCAATAGGATGGAGAAGAGTAGAAGAATTGATGGCGGTGGTACTAGCATTGCGTAATCAAGCACTGTCTCACAACCCACTCCTATGGAGGCCGATTGATCTAAGTTAGTGCACATCTTAGATCATCCCAAAAGCACTACTCCAACGATGATGATATTGGTAGCACGTATGGAAGATGGGTGATAGTACATCCATGCATAAAAAAGACATCAAGCATATGGTAGAACAATAATTGAAGGAGGCATTGGCGTAAACCCAAGGGAGCTCATCGGTTCCAAAGGGTAGACCCTACCTAGAGGAGTTTGATGTAGTTCAATACCCTAAGGGTTTTGTGCCACTATCCTTCAAGATATTCAATTACGAACCCTAGGCAACATATTGCACATTTTAGGGCTACTAGTTGTAATGTCGATGCTAGTGACACCCTACTCTTTTGGTTCATGTAATCTTTTAGAGTAGCCTTTGATTGGTGCACTGCCCAATGGCTGTGAAATCTTTTATAGAATTAGAGCGACTTTTTATTAAAATATTTATAGGGGCTTAACAAAGAGTAACTGTAGGGGACCTCATTATAGAGAAGCAAAAAACTCAATGAGTCCCTTCGATTATATTCTCAAGTGGCGAAACCTAAGTATGAAATGCCAACCAACATGGTATTGAAATTCTTCTCAAGAATATTCATGGCTAGGTTATCTTCATGCTCAATGGCTTTACCATATAGACATTTGAGAAACTAATTAGCAATTCAATTAACATACAAGAAGAAGCTAAGCAGTTACCCTTCTTAGACCAATCATCCAAGCCTAAACTCAAGAAAGTTTTGAGAAGTCAAGGACAATAGTAGGAGTGGATAAGGAGAAGCGGTGAGAGCATAGTTTGAGAGGCCTAGAGTTGTAGCTTATACAACATGTCTGGGTATCTTCCACTAGGTAGCTACTATCAACCTACTCTTGTCGATAAGCTTAATAAGCCATACTCATTCAAGAGGGAGGTAGTTAGGAAAATTTTCAAGAACCTTCTTAAGAAGCCGATTTCTAGCTACACGAGCTCGAGCCTAGAAAGTTTGGAGGAAGTGGGTAGGAGTGATGATCCTAACAAGTTCCCCAACACGCATGCTATGTCATGTCTTAAAGAATTACTTTGCATTCAAGAATAAGCTTGAGCATAGCTACAATTCAAGAGCCATAGTGATCCCAAAGAACACTTAGTAGAACAACCTTCGGTTCTATTAAAGTAGTCTTTGGGGATACATCTATTTCTCTCAAGACAAAATAAAGTTCAGATATCTATTTATCTCGCACTCTAAAAAAGATTATTTCTAAAGTCAAGAAACTTTCTCTATAGGTGCCTAACTCATTTCGAACCTCTAATGCTAAGGAAGGTCGTCACTTGTGAGGGACAACTTGGGGATGGTGGAAGTCCGTGACATAAGCGACCATCATATGCTCAAGATAGTTCTATAGCATCACCATCATCCGAGTCTAGCATTTTTCCTCCCACCATTGTATTTACCATATATAATAGCTCACCACCACCGGTAGGAGTGTTGTATCCATGGATGAGGGCACTAAGTCACTCTTACTTGACTTGACTTTTATCATGTACTACCAAAACCGAAGAAATCAATGAAGAAGAATAATTTTGCGTACACCTTATCTACTTTTGAAGATCTTAGTGATTTTATTCCCATTGATGGCTCTCCAAGTCATAATAATAATAATTTGAATAATTTTGATCAATTCCATCTTGATTGAGAAATAGATTATCCTTTTCTAAATCTTTGGCTTCACCACTTTAGATAGATTTGGAGTCAACTAACTTGATGATCCTTTAGGAGAAGATGTAGGTATACCGATGAGCGGTAGAACTTTTTACAAGCTCCTCATCATAAGAATTCATTAAAGTTAACCTTCGTGGTGGTAAGTTCTACCTCCTGGGGTAACACCTCAAGATAAGGGTAAACAAGTCATTAGTTCAAGTGAACAGATAGCCTTCACAAGATGCTCCACCCTTGGATATGCTTATAGAGGACCAACCTACAGTTGACTACAACATCCTTGCACACCTTAGAAAGTTTCCAACAAAGTTAAGCATATACAACACCTTTATGTTATCCAAAAGATAATGGAGTCACTAGTTAAAGCATTGCTTGACCCAAAATATGCTTAGCTTCGGTTGGATGCTACTAATCCAGCTAGAGGGAGGTATGTTTTTCAAAGAAAGTTTTAGGAGTCACCTCGATGAAGACTTATTATTGGGGACAATAAGACACAATCACCCTCTACATCACTATGGATGTTGGCAAGTTCAGTTATTGAGTATTGGTTTATCTAGGTGCATCTGAATATTATGAGTCTAAGAACCCTTGCCTACTAGAGGATTGACATCTCTAAACTCCAATCCAAGAATATGACATTGAAGGGATTTAATGAACAAGGAAGAGGGCAAGCTCCATAGTTTATATTAAGCCTAATTCTTAAGTTCCCTATGGAGGCAAGCCTCGATAGTTAATTACATCCTAATGAATATAAATTCTTTAAGAATACTCTTGATTAAAATAGGAAATTTTTACCTTCAAAGATTTCAAGGTTAGACTATCAAAGGATTGATTATTTTGGAAAATCAAGTAGGATAGATCAAGTGGAAAGACTTATTTTGGAAGCCAAAGGAAATAAGTATAAAATTCTCATGATACTAGGAAGCTTAGTGAGCATTCCAATCTATCCTATGGTTGGACTTTATGTATTTAAAAGTGAAGAGATTTATTTATTTGAGTTAAAATTTTATTAGACTACTAGGGCTTATAATCCATTAAAACAAGATTATGAAAATTCCTAAGAGGTGAGGATTTATGCTTGTAGCTCAAAGGAAACAACTCGAATCCTAAATTTAAGGAGCTTTAGTACAAGCTAAAGTATGATTTAAATCTAAGAAAAAAATGGATGTAAGGGTCTATTCCATAAGAAAAGATAGACCGCCTAACTTTTCTAGACTTATAACACTGGAGTGGCCGCCCTAACATCTCCTATGATTCAAAACCATGTAGTCCGATCTTATGAAATTGTAAGATAGTTATGCTTGTTATTTAATTTCAAAGAGACTAAAGTCCTAAACCCACCGCTAAGATACTAGAGCATAAGTGGTATGAGCATATGACTTAATCTACAAATGCAAAATCTTTACAAATTTTATTTCATTTTGACTCATTCATTTGGACAAAGGCTTGGGATTACTTTATGCCTAAATGCATTATGAAAGTTAATTGTTGGTTGAATCAAAAGAGAGAGGGTGAAGCTCCATCATGAGGGGTTACTCTCATGGGTCAAGTGATCCCTATAGTGTAAGAATGGAGGCCCTCATTTTTACCAAGAGTGATAGAAGATGCAAGCATGATGTGAGACATACAACATACCGCTAAGGGGTTGCTAAATCTTTTAATTATCTTGATTATATTCTAGGCTTTATGATGAAATTATGAGTTGTTTATACCTTTAATTATGAGTTATTAGTTGGGTAGAGAATTTATTATATCCTAAGAGTCTATCGTGCAGTCACACATTAAAGCATCAAACATTAAGAAACTATAAATAGGAGGCAATCCTATTATGCAATCTAAATAAATCATAAATCAATTTTATAGACTACCATAAAAGAATATGAGGCCGATCGGTCGGTACCGTACATCCCAAAAGAGAAAATATGGGTAGCCAAACTCTACCCTTATACAACTCATAATATGAAAGAATAATTTTATGATTAGAATGAATACATATTATGGGGTCTTCTTTCTTCATCCATCTTTATGTCTTCATTCTTTCATCCTTTGATTTGATTTATTCCTTCTTTGATTTGGTTGTGTTGCTTCAAAGGCATCACAGGGCACCCTAAGGCAAATCCTTCGCTCATACTAATCTCCCATAGCACTAATCCTAATTCCTATTGCAAAATTACATTTCATAGGGAAAATTAAATCTAACTACACCAAAATAGATGTTAGCTAAACATACATACAATTCCAAGTAGTTATCTTTATAATTTGGACTTAGCACCCTACATATGGGTGACCTAACTTGGATTATGCTAAGGGGATTAAACAACTAAGTAAAGCATTTATATTTATTTCTAAGCAACCCCTTTAGCACAATCTCTGCAAAATATGATTAGGCTAATCACGACTAACATTCTATCTATGAAACATACAACCTAACATCTAGTCTAAAATATTACATCATAAAGCAAAACTTACATCATAATATATACCACTCTAACTTAGAGCTAGAAGTGGTGACTTCATTCTAATGTGTGTGTTAAGACTTAGGTGTGGTATGTCTTAACTAAGCATTAGAGTTATACTTTTCTAATTTTGGGAAAATTTAATTTAACATGAATGTTGGCTTCATTTCAAGTGGTTTAATTGATTTGCAAGTTTTAATTTATATTTTTAATTTGTTTCATTTGATTTACACTTAACATCTAAGTGTTATAAAGAGAGGAAAGAAGATTACCTGCTTCATACCTACTTTAAGCCATTTTCTAAAGCATATTTTGATGACTTAGTGCTCTTTCTTGAATGGCTTATTAAATATTTTTATTAATCCTAAGTTTAGGTGAACCTTAAATAATTCTATTCAATATGAAAGGCATCTTAAGATTAATATAATTGAATTATTATCACATGATATATATAAAGTTGTTTCTTTCCATCACTTTTAACATGCATATGATTCGATCCTTAGTGTCTCTATACATGCAATATATTTTTGCACACTTAAATGATGATGGATGCATATGTTTGAAAATTATATTTTACTTGATTGAATTATTTATGCATGTAAATTAAATCTTTAGCCAAATTCTAATACAAATATACATAGGAATGATGTTAAACTAGGAAAGTGAGGTAATCAAATGACCTCCTTGGGGCTACTTAAAGCCTTGTATTCCCAGGATGTTCATTATATACCCATTATTATTCAAACCCATGCCAATCTATATACAAATCATAAGGAAGAGAACACTAAATTGCATGTAATGTATTTTTTTATGACTTAGATCATTACGGATGTATGTATTTTAATAAGAAAGGGTGATTTTCATTTTTTAATTAAGCACACATACGATGTATAAAAGATGTAAGCAAGTATGTGCCATTGTTAACCGGAAGCTAATCGAATGACCTCCGTGAGCTACTTAAAGCCTCGTATTCCTAGGATGTCCGGACTATATACTTATTAACACTCAAACTTATGTAAATCTATATATGAATCCAAGAAAGAGCTCTTCACATTCGTATGACTAGGCTATAAGCACATAAAAATCCTATATAAGTTCATAACTATCATCACTCTACATGTTATTATCAATTTATAAACTTTGAAAGATGGATTTGGATTTAATACGATAATAGACACACATATAAGTAGGTTAGATCAATACATCACTTAAATTTGAAAGAATGAATGCATGGAATCATATGGCATGTAATAATTTAGAAGTGATCAATTAAATTAATTCCTATTGACAATCACACTAAATAAAATTATTTAAACTAAAAGCTTCTTATTAATTTGATTTTGGATTTGAGTTGATTTAAAGAGAAGAGAGATTATTCACTATTTTAATCCCATTCCCAAGTTGGTGACCTTAATTGGTTTAAAAGATAATTAGGTAGATTTTATGAAAAAGTTAAGTTAATTACCCTTTCATGCTTCTTTTGATTAATCATTTAATTATGAGCCTCAAATGATACAAACATTTGAGGAAATTAAATATAATGTTCATAAGGACCTAATGTAATTGGCTCATAATTAAAGATTAATTAAATTAAAGAATATAATTAAGTACTCTTATGATTTTTCACACTTATTGGTTAATCATAATTTTCTTAAAGGGTCTTTATGTTATTCAAAACATAAAGAGGAACCCTTAATCTCATTGTTAATTATCTGATGTGCTTTGCATTTCAATTTGATTTAATTTAACTGCCTAATTAACTAATTAAGAACCTAATAAATTTTCATGTTAATTATCCCTCTTAAAATGAAATGAATTTGGGAAAGAGAGTAGGAAAGTTGGCCAAACCACTCTCTCTCTCTCTCTCTCTCTCTCTCTCTCTTCCATTCATTGTCAATTAGAGGTTAATGAGTTTTAATTAGTTAAAATTTACTATTTGAAATGCTTATTACCCATTAATTTGATTAGGGGTAATTAAGATGTAAATTATCAATCCCCTAATTCTAAATAATAAATTCCAAGAAAATCATGAGAGCTAGAGGTCATCCCATTGAATGAACATACAAAATTTAAAATCATTTTCCCAAGTAAGCTTAAATAAAGCTATTTAAGTTTACATTTAAACCTTAATTATGCCTTAATTACTATTCAAAACTAAATGAAAATAGTTTTAATTAATTCTCCTCGATTTAACTTTAAAATGAGTATTTATTTATTTTTTTCCCAATTTTCTACAATTAATTATGATTTCCAAATTTCTAATAATTAAATGTAATTATTAAGCATTAATTAAGACTAATCTTTGTTGCCATGAGTCGATGTGGCATTTCAACATGACTTTGCGAGTTAGTTACTTAAAATTATCCGAGTCTACAATGTGGTGGCGGGACATGCTTTCATTTACGTCATTTGATCTAAGATTAGATGGCAAAAATTAATCTGCATTCTAAGGATTAAAATAGATTTAAATCTAACAAGAGATCACGACCCGTTTGTTCCATTCACACGAATGGGTGGTGAATGATCTATTATCTCCCACAAGATGGAAAATGAACACCGTCACCTTTCTCCCAATTCAAGCTCGTTGGAGCTTGGCTTGCTGGATTGATCCACACCTACACAAGGGAGATCTTAAGAGATATAGCGTTAGATTTGCATGGAATTTACATTCTTTTCAAAAGGCCTAAAAATTAGAAAGTCACGGTTTAATGGAATGGTACCTCGGATCTTAAGGCCGTGCGAACCAACCAAGGTAGCTTCTCCTTGGAGCCAAAGATCTATTGAGAAGATGGTATGATGCCTCCCCACATTGCTATGTGGACCAAACATCATTGCAATCCAAAGTTATCCTAAGAGGTACTTTTGGTGCTCAAAACACTCGGGGTAAGATTTGTTTCACTTCGAGCTTGGTGGAGTTGTGGAAGAGTTAATTGAAGTTGGGTTGAGTTTTGGTGGAGATGATCGCTAAGCCTCAAGAAAGCTTGGTTCCATCATCTTGACGATGGAGAGTGCTTGGGCTGCTCGTCTCGGTGTGCCAGGCTCTCTAGTTCAATTGCATGGGTTGGATCAAAATGAGGGGTATACCCCTCCACTCTTTCGGACGGCCTTGATCTCTTCAATTTTCACCGACCACAGGGTGGCGGAGGACAAGAATATGGCGAGGTGGATTAGTTTTGGTTAGAGGAAGGTCTGGGGCGCCATGAGATGTCTCTATCTCATTTTGGTGAGCTAATGAGGGAGGTGAGTTAACTCACTTCCTATTGACCAAGCTGATCTAACCCCTTTGGGTCGTTAGCACTTAGTTAAGAGTCCACTCTTGGCTTTGGGTGGTGGAAAGTACAAAAGAGGGTGGTTGACCCCCATAATCAGATTTTGTCCTATATGAGATACTTTAGCCATTAGGTAATGGGTCAATTTTGGTCTATTGTGGGTTGGGTTTGATTTTAGGCTGACCCAAGGTGAGGATGGGTCATGCCAAATTTTATTGGGTTTGGGCTTGGTTTGAGTGAGTTTGGCTCAATTAGACCCATGTATGTCAAATTGAGCTAGGTTTGGTCAAGTTGAATTGGTCAAATTTGGTCAAACCAAGGCTTGGGTCAAGTTCAAATGATTATTTGGAATATTTTCATGCAATTAGTTTGGTTCAATTTGTCTTGGGTTTGGATTTGACCCATTTGAGTTCATATGAATCAAATAGGTCAAGTTGACTAATTTGGCTAAATTGGCCAAATTGAGCTAGGCCTTGGTTCATGTTTAATTGGTCAATTGAAGATGATTGTAGGCTTTGGTTTGAATCAATTTGGATTTGGTTTTGATTTAGGCCAAATTGACCTTGTAGATCAATTTGGGCTAAATAGGTCAATTGGTTCAATCAAAGCTTTGATCATGTTCAATAATCAATTTGAAATGGACTTGAGCCATTGGTTGCAATGAATTTTGGTTAGATTTTGATTTGACTTAATTTGGCTCTTTAGGTCAAATTAGCTCAAGGTCAAAGGCCAATTGGGTTTGGTTTGGCTCAATTGATGGCCAAGTCATGTTGATTGATCTTAGATTGATATGAATCATTGGTTTCAATTAATTTGGTTTAGGGTGAGATTTGGTTCATTTATCTCATGTAGGTTAAGTGGGTTGATTTGGTCAAGTGGCTAAGTTTAGTTGGTTTGATCCAATTGATGGCAATTGATCAATCAAGGATGATCAACAATCATCATAGGAGGTTTTGGATAATTTCATTCAATCTAATTTAGGTTGGATTGAAAGTTGGCTCAAATAGGTCCTTTAAGTCACTTTAGGTCAAGTGAGCCTAAATAGGTCAATTGGCTTGATTGAGCTTGGTTGTAGTTGGCCATCCAAGATGATCAACAATCATCATGGAGAAGATTTGAAGGCTAGTTCAATCCAATTTGGGTTGGATTGGAGTTTGTTTATTTGATCATATTGGTCACTTTGGGTCAAGTGGAACAATCAGCTGATTAGTTAGATTTGGGTTGAATTGAGTTTAGATATTAATTTGGGATTGATTCATGGCTTTGATTGGAATTGATTTGGATTTAATTGGGTTTTGGCTCATTTAAATATTTGAAATCAAATGGGTTAGGTTAGTTTGATTGATTTTGGCTTGGTTGATTTGATTGTATGGATTTAGAGTGATAGTTGAAGGATTGATGATCTATGAAAACAAAATCAACATTATTTGATTTGATTGAAGGGAATTTTGGCTAAGTCCATAGTATTGAATCAGAGGCTTAGATTTGGTTGATTTGATTTGAAATTTGGATTAGATTTAATTGTAGATTTTGGTAGGTTGATTGAAGGGTTGAATTAGTTTTGAGAAAATCAATTGAGTTTGGTTTGGATTGAAAATATGTGGCTAAGTCCATTATATTGAATCATAAACTTTAGAAAGGTTGATTTAATTTGAAATTCAATTGGAATTGGAGTGTGGATTTGATTGTAGGATTTTAGTTATATGGATTTGAGATTAGATTGAATTCAAGGTTTGGTTTAGGTCAAATATGGTAGGCATGGATTTTATTGAGCTAAAGGATAGGTAGGTCATCTTGGGTCCTATGGCCTAATCCTATGGCTAAACCTAGTCTATAGGATTAGATTAAGTGTTCACTTAGACATTAAGAGTGTCTTATGACTAAGGAGCTCTTAGTATCTAGAAGACCCTAGACCTATGATGGGAGGATTTAACCCTCACTCCAAAAATGATATCAACAAAAGGGATATGTGTGGTGTGGCGGGCACACCTCAAGTATTGGCATTGGCGAGGTGATCAACAATGTCCAAAAGATTGTCAGCTTGAAACAACCTATACCTAAACTCAAGAGGTGGATAGAATCAGATCTTAGTGCAATGCAACTCATCTCATGCCAAAGGGATAAGGAGTCAAGAAGATTTGATTTGTAAGGATTTCATGTCAAGGACATGAAGAAGAATTCATTGGGGAGTCACACATGAATTGGATTTGGTTTGAGATAAATTTATGACAAGGGGTAAGAGGGAAATTTGCTAGAGTTTGAGATTTGATTTGATATATTTGAATTGTTTGGGAGGAATCCAGGGATGAATATTTGATTTAATTTTATTTTGATTTATTTAATTTTATTTGGGGTATATTGCTAGGATATATGTTCAATTTTGATTTTGTTTTATTTGTCGATTTTCTTTAAAGCCATATCCGGGGATATAAGCTTGAATCGATGGGGATAAATACCATATTTGCTTTGATTTGATTTGTCATGACTCCAGAGGAGATTAGTTTGGATTTGATTTATTTTGATTGAATTTGGAGGCATATCCACTTGGGATATAAGCTTGAATCCATCGGGGATCAAGATTGGATTTCTTTTCATTTAGTTAGTTTTGAATTTTGTTTATTTAGGCTCCACTAGGGAGGGTGTGATTTAACTCCACTAGGGAGGTTAAATTGGATTTGATTTAATTTATTTTGATTTAAGTTGAGGACATGCGAGGATATGAACTTAGTTGAATTTGTTTGATGTGATGTGGACCCATGGTGTATGATGGAACCATTAAGAAGAAGCCACGGGGCCTTGGCCTATCTTGGATTTACTCCAAAGGGGTGGTCTGTCCAAAGGATAGGACTATCCAACCTAAGGGTTTCCTGTTAACGATGCTAAGAAGAAAGTGCAGGACTTACATCTTCCAAAGCGATAGTTCTTTGAGGTGACTCTGGATGCACAATAAGTAGAACCCAACCTAGCTACTCTTGAGTGAGTGTCGGGATCTTACCTCAACTCAAAAGTAGGGATTAATTTTATTTTATGGACCTTGTTGATGTTTGATGGACTGCGAGAAGGGGCTATGTCGATGGACTTATCTCATCTTGATTCAAAGGGTAGTCTGATGAAATGTGAGACTAACCAACCAAAGGGTTTCCTTTATGTGTAATGACTATGTTAAGAAGAAAGCACACTTACATCTTCCAAAGTAGAAATAACGGGGTGACGTTGATAGAATAACAAATCGACGACCTACGGTGACTACTTGAGTGAGTGTTGTTGGGGACCTTACCTCAACTCAAGAGTAGTCAAGTGATTCTTATTGGGAGTTTTGCTAGTTCTACCTTAAAGATAGGATGTCTTCTTGGTAAAGGTACCTAGGTGTTCTCCTAATCCTGGCGAATATATATTTTATTTATTTAAATTTTGTGTTGACCTATTGTGTGTGATGGACCGCAGAAGCTATGTTGGACTAGACACTCAAATTTACCAATCCAAAGGGTGAGTCTACACATGTACAAACCTTCCAACCAGAGTGGTTACTAGGGGTGAGGGGGGCTAATCCATAGTAACCCGGTAGTGTAATGGATCGTGGGACATGATCCAAATAGAGTGTCCATAGATAAGGTGCCACTAGTCATTATCTTGATCCCTAAAAGAAAGCCTTTAAGTATCGGTGGCCAACTCAAGGAGAAAGTGCGGGGACTTACATCTTCCATGAGTGGTATCATACACCGTGGGTTGCCATCGACATAGTGAACACCAACTTAAGGTGAGTCGTGTGATGATCAATATAGGAAGAAGGCGTAGACTTACATCTTCATAGATGAAAATGATCATCGTGATAGTCGTCATCGAGACATGTACTATCCAACTTAGGGTTACTACTAAGGGGAGTTCCTTGGAACAACGGACCCAAGCTTGTAGTTAGGAGGAAAGGAGCCCGGAAAACTTACCATAATCCTCAAATATACTTGACCTAGTCAATGCACAAAGGCTTGTCCAAGAAGAAAGCATAGAGACTTGCATCCTCTTAAATTGAGCCAACATGATGGTAACTTACCAACGCATAATAAGGCCTACCATACTAATAAGGCACTCATTGAAAGTGGTTATGCTAGGAAGAAAGTGTAGACTTACATCACCCTAAAAAAAAAAGACCACTAGAGAGACACACTAGCTAGGTAGTAGATCAAACCTAGAGCAACTTCTGAGGAGTGGGGGCCGTTGGGGCATTATCTCAACTCAAAGTAGCGAGACAAAGATATATATTTTCTTGTATTTTGTGAGTAATTTGTGTTTGTGTTATGTTGATCAAGGATAAGATGCCAATTGGGTTCTCTTACACCGATCCTAAACATGTCATGGTAGATTTGTAGATAAAATGCTTTCAATTTAAAGAGATTGAATTTGAAATGAAAATTTTATTGATAATAATGCTCTTCAACATGATTTTATGAAAATATTTTTTAGGTAGAGCCTATTGATTGGAAGCATTGGGCTCTCCTTTATGGTTAATAAGTTGATACAAACCTCCTTGGTAGGCTTTCTATTATAAAAGGGTCTTCCCAAGTGGGTTCAAACTTGCCTCCCATCTTGCGATAAAGCAATTAGTCTCCTTAAAAAAAAATAAGCTCTCCTACTTGAAAAAAACTCTAGGGCAAAACCAACTTGTTGTGGGCTTGAATCATTTTAACTTTTGTAACTCAAGATTTTGGCATGCCCGTGCGTCTCTTCTCCAAACCGCCCTTCTAACAACTTGGCATTATGCTCCATTGTGATCTTGCTACCCTATCCTTAGTGATGGGAGTTGGAATTCTAATGGGAGAATAGCTTGGACCCATACACTAAAGAAAGGAGTAGATTGAGTTGGAGTTCTGCAGTGCATAGGCCTACAAAGCTTCAACTAAACTCATGCCATTGTCATTTGTTATCATTGAGTATCTTCTTGAGTATTTGGATGAGAGTTTTGTTGAAGGTTTTGCTAAACCATTTGCTCTTGGATAATAAATGGTAGAGTATCTCTAATCTATGTTGTATCTTTGAGCGAAGTTGTTAATCTTGGTGCTCTTTAATGTACCAGTATGGGATATAATCCTTTGAATCTATATGATATGGTTTCAAAAACTGGTGCACATACTAAACTTTGACCTCTTAGAGAGAAATTGCCTCCCCATTTAGAAAAGTAGTTGGTAGAAGCTAAGATAAACTAATGATTCTTGGAAGAAAGAGAATCAATCTGCTATGTGTACCCCAACTCGAATGGCCATGAGGCCAATGTTGGATGTAGAATGTTGGGTGGTTGGTGTAAGACTATCCGTGTACTTGAAATTGATGGCATCGTCCTACGTCCATGCAATGCGTGATCATCGATGGATAATAATATCCAGTCTCTTGATTTTGGCTTTCATCTTGAGACTGGATTAGTAAGCTCGCATAATCTTGAGTGCACCATGATCTTATGGGATTCATGCTTGTCTAAACAATGTAACCATATATGATCACTCTATAAGACACCATCCAAGAGGGCATAGGAAAGTGTCCATTGCCTCATTTGATGTGGGACTTCTCTTGAGGTAGTTTTCCTTTATTTAGGTAATCAATGAATTGTTGCCTCCAATCTAACTCCTCATCCTTTTAGCAATGGAAGCCTCCTCTTTAAAGAGTATTTTTTAATGAGTTCAATATCAATAAGAGGCAAGACTTGCCAATTTTGGACCTCTATTAATGTGGACTCATCTTCTGACATGCCAAGTCCTTAAGCTTGGCTAAAGGCATCCACTATGGTATTTTCTTCTCAAGGAATCTTGTTGATGGTAACCTTTGTGATTTGGGCCAACAACTCCATGGTGTATGCGTGTGGTAGTGATGGAGTCTAGGCTTGAGAACCTTGTAGGACCTAATTTGGTTGACCATTGGTTGGGAATCCCAAAGATGTTGATATTTTGGATGCTTAGAAAAATGGCTAACTACATCGAAATTAGAGCCTCATATTCATCTTCATTGTTGGTGCAAGGATCGGATAGATGGTATGAGAATCTTATCATATCGCCATCAAAAGACATCTCCGGTGGCTAATGTTAGTGTCCCAGTTCATGATTTGTTCAATTAGGAGATCATCACTAAGTGGAGATTCAACAAGAAGTGGGTGTCGATAAGAAATTTGTGAGTGCTTGTCCTTTCATCACATGGAGGAATGCGAAAGTGATGTCAAACTGTGATAAAAGTATGGACCATCGCTAACCTTTGGGATAGCATCGATCATGTCATGAGGTATTATAGTGGGTTGATTCTAGAAATCAAGTTGACTTTATGAGAAAGCATATAATATCATAGCTTTTATATGCAAGATTAAAGCTAGCAATGCTCCTTAATGGGTGGATTATTTTTCTTAGGTTGGGATTAGACAATGGTTGAGATAGTAGAGCATGTTCTCCTTCCCTTCATCATTGGCTTGGGCTAATAAAGCACCGAGGGAGTCATCTAACACAGTGTAGAGAGTATAAGCGGCCACTGGATAGGGTGGATAAACGGTGGTTTCATCGGTACTTCTTGCTTCAAAGGCATGCTAGCACTTGTCATCCCACATGAACTTGGTGTCCTTGGCAAGTGCTAAAAATGGTCGGCATCTTTTGATATGTTGGATATAAAGCATCTTAGATATGTCAAGCTCTTGAATGATCTGAGTTGAGTTAAACTTTTAGAGGGTGAGATTTCTTATATTGCTTTAATCTTTTCTAGATCGATTTTGATTCCGCAATGTAGGACAACAAACCCAAGGAATTTCCTTGAAGCTACTGAATGCACACTTGAAGGGATTTATTTTGAGGTTAAATTACCTTAATCGCTCAAAATACTCTCAAGTCAAAGAGATGGTCTTCCTTTTCTTTGCTTTTGACCACGATCATTGACATAGCATTCAACTTGATGATGAATGAGTTCCTCAAAGATTGAGTCATGTTCCTCTTGTATGTGGCACCGATTTTAAGGCGATTGGCATGACTTATAGCAATAAATTTTGATCAAGGTTCTAAAAGTAGTATTCTTATCATCTCATCTTTATTTGATTGTATCCGGATGAGCCTTCCATGAAGGAGAGATGAGGAAATGTCCACCATCGTATTAGTAGTAATTTATTTTTTGGACATGCTTTAGATTCTAAAATTGGTTGCAAATCTTCCATTCTTCTTAATTAGGATGACCAGAAGGATATTTTTCTCCTTGATGAAACCATCAATCAATTTCTTGACTTCATAAATGACTTATTGTCAATGTCTAATTTCATGCGTCTAGAGCTTGCTTGATAGGGTTAGCATCAGTATTGCTAGCTTATGGAACACTATGTTAGAGCCAATCTAGCATTTCTTCATAACTCAATGTGAAGCGGTCTTTAAACTTAGTAAGTAGCCTAACTAAGTCATTGGTTTCATCTTCATTCAATAAGAACGATGATGTCCATCATGGATTTTCTTCATTCTATGTTGATTTCTTTGAGCACATCGATGATTAATTTGATTTCTTCTTTGAACTCGGAGGTGCATCTTTGACTTGAAAATCATGGATCATCAAGTTTTCAAGCACATCACCTCATATGAGTTAATATGATTTAAAATAACTCGATTCTAAATGATTGGTGATGACTAAGTAGTAATCGCCATAGTCAACTGGGCCTATCATGCCAAAGCCTAGTTGGTCTTCATTGAGAGCTTTTGCATTTATTATTCCATATCCTTTTGAAGTAGTCCGGTTTGTTCTTAGACCATGTATATGGAATTAATCCTTTCTTTGCTAGATTATGAATACAAGGTGAGTACTAATCAAAAGGTAATTTTATTAAATATTTATATGAATCATCTTCAAGTTGTACATTAACTTCTTGACTTAAGGATGATGCTCCAAGAAAAATCTCACGAATCTTCTTGTGGATGATTTAGGGGCCTCATTAACTACCAAACCCTCAATTTTTATGAGGAAAGTGGGGTTAGAGCTAAGGTTTCCAAGCGGTGCTTAAGTTTCACATAAATAGGACTTGGATACACTTATGCTTTGCTGGAATCTAGTCTTCATCTAGTTCAGTGTCACCTCCAAAGGAATCTATCGAGAAGAGTTGGTTGTGTCTTAACCATATAAGACTCATATTCAAAACTAGATTTTAAGTCTATATGGATATCGGTGTACTCCAGTAGGATAAAGCTCCGGTGGGTGGTAGGTATGGAGGTCTTCCACCCAGACCTCTAGACTTGCCTCTTCCTCATCCGGTGGAGGTTGGGTCATCCTACTTGTTGAATGGAGGCAACTGGAATATAATCTTGCTCTACTTCATCCCTGGTCTATTTCTTGCTCCCTTTTCTTTTCAATTTCATTTTTCTTTACTTTATCTTTTTTTTTTTTTCTTTTCTTTATTTTCTCCCATAAAGTGATTTTGACAAAGTTCATGAGAATAGACTTTTTTGGTTTTGGGTGAGGTAATAGGCTATATCCTCATATATCCCACGATAAATTGAAAAGGGCTTGAGATCTCCTTTGACATAATACTTGACTCCACTTCTCATGAACTTGATGTAAAGAAGTTAAAACCATGTTGTTCACATGTATCCATGATCTCCCAAGCAAAGCATTGAAAGATGTCAATCAATTATGTAAAATTTGGCTTTGGTTTTCAATCATCTATCTCTAGTGGCAACTATGAAGCCTAGGCCCTCTCACCTTATTCATTGATTCCTTTGAACATCATCCTCTCCTTTTGGAGTTTAGAGATGTCAATCCTCAAGTAGGCAAGGGTTCTTAGACTCATAATATTGATTGATGCACCCAAGTCAACAACTTTAGGATGAATCTAACATCCACTATAATGTAGAGAGGATGGTTTTGCTCAATCGTCCTAGAAGTAGGTCTTCATCTCGAATGTAACTCTAAGATGTCCTTTGAGTAGTGTGCTTACTCTCTAGTAGCGTGAGATCTTAGCATATCTCATATCAGCAAAGCTTTGATTAGATTCCCTCATCTCTTTAGATAAAATAAAGGCATCATTATATGCTTAACTTGGTTGTTAACTTTCTAAGAAGTGCTAGGATATTGTAATCAACTCTAGGCTGGTCCTTCATAAATATATTCAGGTGGAGCATCTTGTGGAAGGGCTATTGGCTCACTAGAATCAATGACCTGTTTACCCTTATCACGAGATGCTACCTTGGGAGGTAGAACTTTGCTACTATGTAGGTTGACTTTGACTTCTTGAAATGATGAGTTTGTGAAAAGTTCTACCTACTTATTGGGTATACCTACAACTTTTCCTAAAGGATCCTAGAGTCGAATGAATCCAAGTCAATCTTAAGAGGTGAACCCGATTAATTGAAAAGAAAATCGATTATGAATCGAGAGGAATGGATTGAAACTATTTGAGCTATTATTATTTAGACTTGGAGAGCTTTTTTTATAAGAATGAAACTAAAAAATATCAGTGGAGAGAATATAAGTGGAATCGCTTTCTTCATTGATTTCTTTAATTTTGGAGGTGGTCCATAATAAAATAAAGTAAAGTAAGAGTGAGGGGTTTGGTTCCCTCATTCATGGATGCAATACTCTGCCATAAGAAGAAGAGCTAGTAGAGATAGCTATCTAAAATAGTGGAAGGTGTCTGGGCTCGAATGGTGGTTGTGCTATGGGTCTATCCGGCAAGTGAGTAGGCTGCTTCTTTGAGCTTCCACCCTCCTCAGTTATCCTTCCTAGCAACAAACCTTCCTTAGTATTAGGGTTTGAGCTACTTTAGGCACCTAGAGAAAGTTTCTTGATTTTAAAGATGATTTTCTTATAGGTGGGATAAAGAAATATCTCAACCTTCTTTTATCTTGAGAGGATTAAAAGTATCCCCAAAGATTACTCTAACAAAACTAGATGATTATTCTAGCAAGTTTTCCTTAAGGGATAGATCTTGACTTGTAGCTATGCTCAAGTCGGTCCTTCAATGTGATCCTCTAAGACATGCCCTAACATGTGGTAGGGGCTAATATATAGGATCATCACTCTTGCCCATTCCCCACCTCTTAGGCTGGTGGTTAATCAGCTTCAAGAGATTATTGAAGATTTTCCTAACTACCTCCCTCTTGAAGGAGTATGGTTTGTTAATTTTTACTAAGAGTAGGTGGAAAGGTGCCATCGGCAATGAATCGATACCACCACTACTAAATAGGCATTTGTGGTAGTAGTGGTGGGATAGCGGTTGAGGTGGTGGAAGAGAAGGTGGCAATGGAGGCTCTTGAAATTTGGGCCTCTCAAACTGCTCTAGTTAGTTGTTTCCCCTTATCCACTAACATAGTTATCCCAGCTTCTTCTTGAATATCTTCTAAGGCTTGGGCTTAAATGATTGGTGAAAAGGGTAAATGTTTGGCTTCCATTTATAGGTTAGTCGCCTTGATTAGCTTCCCAAATGTCTTAATGGTGAAGCCCTTAAGCATGAAGACGATAGGGCCATGGCTATTCTTAAGAAAAATTTTAATGGCAAGTTATTCGGATAGTGGTTCACATTTCAAACTTAGGATCATGTAAGAATATAATCAATAAGGGACTTGTCGGTTTTCTTTTCTATGATGAAGTCACCTACATCACCCTTTCTTGAACTCCTATGAATCTATTGATCAAGAGATGCTATAACTCGGCAAAAGTCTTCATCAAAGGTGACCCTTGATAACTGACAAAAAAGTGGAAAATAAGTGCATCGTGACGGCATTGCAACAATTGGCCTTGAAGTGTGCAATATGTTGCGTTGGGTTCCCATCATCAAAGATCTTGAAGGATGGTGGTACAAAACTCTTATGGTATTGAACATCAAATTTCTTGGTAGGGTCACCCTTTGGAATAGATGAGCTCTCGGGCTTGCACCAATGCTTCTTTCACCTACTTTTAGACCATCTACATTATGTCCTTTTCTGCATGATACTATCGATGACCTTCCTATGCAAGCTCGACATCATCATCCATGGGAGTTTACTTAGGATGATCTAAGGTATGTACCAACTTAGGTTGATCGACTTCCATCGAGGGAAGGTCAGAGCGGACTTAGTTCGCAAGGCTAGAACTCGCCATCAACTCCCCTCTCTTCTCCATCCTATCTATCATCATCCTTGCTTGACCTCGGAGGAGGTGTTGAGTTGAGTGAAAGGTGTCGCCTTCCTCATTACAACACATTCATGGCTATGGTGTTCCCTATATAGAGATCTTTCCATGTGGACTTGGTAGTCATCCAACATGTCATCCTCATCGAGGTCATAATCAACCCTACCCTCTTTTCAGAATGATCATTCTCAACTATTTGTCACTCGTATGGCGGTCTTAGAATATCCTTTAAAGAACGATCGTCTACTTGACCACCTTATTGGAACATAGGCGATGGTATTGGATTGGCGGTGTGACTCGATATGCCTGAGTTCATGAGGTGCACTCTCTAGCTCAACTATCACAGGGGACCATCTCGGTGTCCCCTCCCTCTCCTCCCTCCAGTTTGTGATGGTAGAGCAACCATGATGCTCTTGGGTCACCACTCCTTCACCATAATTGAAGTAGAAGGTCGGGGGAGCTGCCTCACCTCAATGGGTGGAGTAGATGGAGTTGGACCCTTCCGTGAGTTGAATCACCGGTGGAGAAGCACTCTCTCTCTCTCTCTCTCTCTCTCTCTCTCTCTCTAGAAGGGTGCTTGTGGAACTTTGAAGGGAATGTGGATGCTAAAACCTAAACTAGAAAAGTGGCGGTGAGTGGAGGCGGTGTTGTGTAGGTGACACACACTTTGCCTCTCCACCATAGATCTCCTCTACGACTAATGGTGAGTGAGGACTATGCGGTCCGAATGATACTAATGACTCATCAATAGGAAAATCCATCAAGCGGTGGCCACCTATCTGGAAAACCTCTACTTTCACTCTTGCGGCGTGGATAACTCACAGCCTTAGAGACTCTTTCTCTATGTATCGATTCCTAACACTCCTAGGGATTAGGTTTTCAAATCATGTAAAGTATCAAACTTTGAGTATTCATGGGCTATCCGACTCAAAGAATAGATCATAGACCAATGTAGAGCTTTCCTTATGCCTAGTTGTCTCATGGGTGATGCAGATCCTGTGGGTAATCCTTCTCTCCCTCTAAAGCTAAGAGGGGTGAAACCCACGCCACCCAAGAATAGAGAGGTCTCATGAGGGGATCCCTCCTCAGAACATGGGAGGTCTCATCTATCTTCCTCACATCGCTCGCCTCTTGATCTTGTCTTGTGATTGAATCTTAGTGAGCCAGGTGGAGTGGGAGCTAGAATCTACCTTAAAGGTAGGGAGACTATCTCAGTCAAGATAGCCTTCCCCTTCAAAGCAAGGGGAACCAATGAAGAGGTACAAGCCCGTAAACCAGACAGGGACCAGAATGAATTGCACCGACCGGGATAACCCAGCACAACTATAACAATGTGGGAACCATAGAGACCTTCCTCTTCAAAGAGGGAAGCTCAAACCGAGTGCACATCTTGAAGGAGTGATCTTCTTCCCGCCACCTTCTTGACTAACAGTGAGGGATGGTCCCTCTCATGACCTTGAATTGCTCAAATCAAGAACTTGATGACAATGAGTATGGCGATCCATGGCCAAATCCACACCGGATGCAAAAGAGAAAATCACTTGAAAGACATGGTGATGAACTACCGAAGAAGGAAGAAAGAACTAGGTTGGTATCTTCTGCATCGTTGGAAAAGAGAACCGATTAGATCCTTGAATTATTAACTTAATTTATTTGATTTGACTTGATTAGACCATCATTTAACAAATTTAGGTATGCTAAATGGGGTTCTATTGGAGAGATTTAGGGTTGAGTTGTATGTTTGAATTTGATTTTGATTTTGGAACTCATAAACAAATTTAGGTATGTTGAGTGAGGTTTAATTATTTTGGCAAGACTTTTGAAAATATGTTTATTTTCATTTGTTGGAATTTTGATTTTGGAACCCTCACTTAGCAAATTTAGGTATGCTAAATGGGGTTCAATTGTATGTTTGAAATTTTGAAAGCTTTTCATCTTGATGGTTTGATTGTTGATTGTTGATTGTTGATGTGTTGATTTGATTTGAAATGTAGAACTCTCATTTAACAAATTTAGGTATGTTAAATGGAGTTCAAATGTATTTTTATATTTGTCATTTGATTTTGAAAAGGGGCTTTATTTAACAAATTTAGCTATGTTAAATAGAGTTCAAATGTATGTTTGATGTTGTTGTTTGATTTTGCTTTTGAAAATGAGACTCTCATTTAACAAATTTGGGTATGTTAAATGGAGTTCAATTGTATGCTTTGATTATTTGTTTGTTAATGTGTGACTTTATTTTGATATTGAAAATTGGACTCTCATTTAAAAAAAAATTGAAGTATGTTAAATAGGGTTAAATGTGTATTGGATGTTTTGATTTTAATTAAGTTTTGAAAATGAAACTCTCATTTAACAAATTTGTATGTTAAATAGAGCTCAATTATATGTTGTTTATTTAATTTTGTTTTGAAAATGAGGCTTTCATTTAACAAATTTGGGTATGTTAAATGGAGTTGGTTTTGTTTGAAAATATTTTGGGTATGTTTGATTTTTAAAGGGGACCCTCATTTAACAAATTTAGTATGTTAAATGGAGTTAATTGCTTTATTTCTTTTTAAAAGGGTTTGAATATGTTTATTTTTTTGAAAGACAAGTTTGTTATTTTGATTTTGAAAAGAGGAACACTCACTTAGAAAATTTATGTATGCTACATGAGGTTTAATTAGTTTTATTTGGAAAAGGGGTTTGAAAGATTTTAATTTTGTTTTACTTGACTTTGGTTTTAAAGAGAGCCTTCACTTAGAAAATTTCATTATGTTAAATGAAGTTCACATGATTTTCCTTTGAAAAGATTTTAAAAATTTTATAAAATTTTATTTATTTTACTTTAGATTTTATTGAAGTTTTGTTGAGTATGAAATGAACCTTGCTTCACCAAGCTAGGTAAGAGGTTCTAAATTTTATTTGATTTATGTTTGGTTATCTCCTTTCTTTAATTAATTTATTATTACCTATTGGGGACCAATAGGGTTTTAAAACCCACATGAGGTTCTAAAACCTAAAGGATGTTGGCTACCTTTGCTTAAGGTTGAAATGAGCAAAGTGCCAAAAAGAAAGATATAGGATTATAAAAATATAAGTCATTATCGATGTTGGGAGATAATAATTGTCTATTAGAGATTGATAGAGGAACTTTCCCCAAGGAGTCTAAAAATTTATGGTGTTTAATTTAGCTTGTGGGGTGGACACCACGTAGATCATTGGGGGGTACATTGAAGTGATCGGTATACATTAAGATATGATGTACTATCTTGAAAGATAGAAACATCAACTTATAATGGACCTAATCACCTAATAAAGACTTCTAAGGCATGATGGGTCTTGAATATACCAGATCTTTCTCCTACTTAACATGAGAAAGTAAAGGTGGTTTATATTAAGCCGGTGCTTAAGTTCTATGGAGGCAAACCTCCAAAATTAATTATATTCTAAGGAATGTAGATTCTTAAGAATACTCTCAATTAAAGTAAATTATTCTCTCCAAAGATTTTAAAGTTAGACTATCATAGAATTAATTGTTTTGGAAAATCAAGTGGGATAGATCAAGTGGAAAGACTTATTTTGGAAGCCAAAGAAAATAAGTAGGAAATGCTCATGATACTAGGAAGCCTAATGAGCATTCCAATCTATCCTTTGGTTGGGGTTTATGTACAAAAGTGAAGAGATTTATTTATTTGAGTTGGAATTTTATTAGACTACTAGGGCCATTAACACAAGATTGTAAAAATATTTAAGAGGTGAGGATTTATGCTTGTAGCCAAAGGAAACAACTACCTCAATCCTAAATCTAGGGAGCTTTAGTACAAGCTAAAGCATGACCTAAATCTAAGTGAAAGATGGACGAAGGGTCTATTCCACAAGAGAAGATAGACCGTCGACTCTTCTAGACTTATAATCGCTGACTAGCCACTAACACCTCCTACGATTCAAAATCATGTAGTCCAATCTTATGAAATTGCAAAATAGTTAGGCTTATTATTTAATTTGAAAGAGACTAAAGTCCTAAACCCACTCTCAAGAGAGACTAGAGCATGTGGTATGAACATATGACTTAATCTATAAAAGAAAAATCTTTACAAATTTTATTTCATTTTGACTCATTCATTTGGACAAAGGTTTGTGATTACTTTATGCCTAAATGCATGAAGAAAGTTAATTGTTAATCAAAAAAAGAGAGGGTGAAGCTCACATGAGGGATTGTTCTCATAGGTCAAGCAATCCCTATAGTGTAAGAACAGGCCTTCATTTTTAGCAAGAGTGATAGAAGATGCATGGATGATGTGAGACATACAACATACATAAGGGATTGCTAAATCTTTTAATTATCTTGATTATATCCTAGGCTTTATGATGAAGTTGTGAGTTATTTAAAACTTTAATTATGAGTTGTTAGTGGTAAAAATATATTTTATCCTAAGAGCCTACCATATCCAGCCACACATTAAAGCATCAAACATTAAGAAACTATAAAGAGGGCAATCTTATTGCACAATGTAAATAAATCATCAATAAATTTTATAGACTATCCTAATAGAATAATAGGCTAGTGCGATCATACATCCCAAAAAGAGAAAGATGAGTAAGCTCTACCCATATACAACTGAAATATGAAAGAAAATTTTACAATTGGAATGAATACATGCTATGGGGTCTTCATTCTTCACTCTTCCATCTTCATGTATCTTCATGTCTTCATTCTTTCATCCTTTGATTTGATCTATTTCTTTTCGATTTAGTTGTGCTTGCTTCAAAGGCATCATCACTAATTTGGACTTAACACCATACACATAGGTGACCAAGCCCACTTGTCCTAACTTGACTTAAGCTAATTAAACAACCAATAAGAAAAGAATTTATATTTATTTCAAAGCAATCCTTTAGCATAATCCCTATAGAAAATATGATTAGACTAATCATGACCTAACATCATCTTTAACATCCAGCCTAAAATATTATATCACAAAAGAAAACATACATCATAACATAACGCTAACTTAGAGTTAGAAGTGACTCAGGCTCATTTGGCTAAGCTTTTAATTTTAAAAAAGTTTGTTTTAAAGTTGTTTTAAAAAAAGCTATTTTAAAATGGTGCATACAAACATCATTTTATAAAGTGAGGAAATCAACATTTTGTAAAATGAACAAAAAATTCAAATGAGTTTTAAATTTTATTAACGTCACTTTAAAAAAACACAATGCATAAAATAGGGAATCAAATGAGACCTTAGTTCTAATGTGTGTAAGACTTTGTTTGGTATGTCTTAACTAAGCATTAGAGTTATACTTTTCTAATTTTGGGAAAATTTAATTTAACATGAAGGTTGGTTTCATTTCAAGTGGTTTAATTGATTCTAAGTTTTAATTTATTTTTTATTTTATTTCATTTGATTTACACTTAACATTTAAGTGTTATAAAGAGAGAAAGAGGATTATCCTACTTCATCCCTACCTTAAGCCATTTTTAAAGCATATTTTGATGACTTAGTTCATTTTAGTAAATGGCTTGTTAAACATTTTTTACTAATCCTAAGTTTAGTGAGCCTTAAATAATTCTATTCGATATGAAAGGCATCTTAAGATTAATATAATTGAATTACTATCACATGACATATATCAAGTCATTTCTTTCCATCAATTTTAACATGCATATGGTTCGATCCTTAGTGTATCTATGCATGCAATATATTTTGGCACACTTAAATGATGAAGGATGCATATGTTTGAAAATTGAATTTTACTTGATTGAATTATTTATGCATATAAATTAAAACTCTAGCAAAATTCTAATACAAATATATATAGGAAAGATGTTAATAATCAAATGACCTCCTTGGGGCTACTTAAAGCCACATATTCTCGGGATGTTTAGACTATATACCCATTATTATTCAAACTCATGCAAATCAATATATAAATCATAAGGAAGAGAACACTAATTTACATGTAATGTATTTTTTTATGACTTAGATGATTGTGGATATATGTATTTTTAATAATAAAGGGGATTTTCATCTTTTAATTAAGCACACATACACATATATAAAAGATGTAAGCCATAATTAACGGGAAATGAGATAATCAAATGACCTCCTTGGGGCTACTTAAAGTATCATATTCACGGATGTCTAGACTAAACACTTGCTATCTTACATACATATAAATGTGTACACAATTATAAGGATGAAAGTCCCAAAGATTGTATTTTTTTGTTAGAATTATTTATGCATATGGATTAAAGCTATATCTAAATTCTAATACCAAAATACATAGAAATGAAATCAAATAATTTCATGTCATTGTTAACTGGGAGTGAGATAATCAAATGACCTCCTTGGAGCTACTTAAAGCCTCATATTCTAGATGTCTATATATATACTTATTAACACTCAAACTTACATAAATCTTTATAAGAATCCAAGAAAGAGAGCTTCACATTCATATGACTAAGCTATAAGCACATGCAAATCCTATGTATATTCATAACTATCATCTCCATATGTTATTATCAATTTATAAATGTTTAAATATAGATTTAGATTTAGTAGTGATAATAGCCACACATATATAATTTAGATCAACACATGCAAGCTTACATAAATAAAGTTCATTTGATTCACTTAAATTTAAACAAATGAATGCATTGAATCATATGGCATACAATCATTTAGAAGTGATTGCAAAAGAATAATTAAATATAAACACATGGTTCATTCATTTAATTTAATTCCTAATGACAATCACACTAAATAAATTGTTTAAAGGAAAACAAAGCTTCTTATTAATTTAATTTTGGATTTGAGTTGATTTAAAGAGAAGAGAGATTATTTGCTATTTTAATCCCATTCCCAAGTGGTGACCTTAATTAGTTTAAGGAAAGATAAATAGGTAGATTTTATGAATTAATTAAGTTAAATCATTAAATTACCCTTTCCATGCTTCTTTAACTTGATTAGTCATTTAATTATGAGCCTCAAATGATATGAACATGTGAGGAAATAAAATTATAATGTTCCTAAGGACCTAATGTAATTCATAATTAAAGATTAATTAAATTAATCTAATTAAGTACTCTTATGATTTTCCACACTTATGGGTTAATCATAATTTTTAAAGGGTCTTTATGTTATTCAACACATAAAGAGGAACCCTTAATCTCATTGTTAATTATTTGATGGGCTTTGCATTTTAATTTGATTTAATTTAACCACTTAATAAATTTTCATGTTAATTATCCCTCTTAAATGAAATGAATTTGGGAAAGAGAGGAAGGGAGTAATCACTCTACCTCTTCCATTCACTATAAATTAGAGGTTAATGAGTTTTAATTAGTTAAATTTTACTATTGAAATGCTTATTAACCATTAATTTGATTAGGGGTAATTAGGATGTAAATTATCATCCCTCTAATTACCTAGACGATAAATTCCAAGACAATCATGGGAGCTAGAGGTCATCCCATTGAATGAACATACAAAATTTAAAATCATTTGCCCAAGTAATTATTAAGCAAATTAAGTTTACATTTAAACCCAAATTAAGCTTTAATTATTGTTCAAAACTAAATGGAAATAATTTTATTTAATTCTCCTCGATTTACCTTTAAAATGAGTGTTTATTTGTATTTTTTATTTTTTCTACAATTTATTAATTTTTTCAAAGTTTCAGCCATTAAATCCAATAATTAAGCTTTAATTAAGCCTAATCTCTTATACATGGAGCGCTAACTTGGTGCATTTTGCACATGGTGTCAGATTTGTTACTTAAAATTATTCGTCGTATGGTGGTGGTGACGCTTTAGTCGCCATTCGATCTTAGCAAAGATTAATCTCGAGGTTCCTAAGAATTAAAATAGGATTAAATCTAAAGAGATCACAACCATCCATTCAAATCATGTGGAATGGATGATGATCTATCAATTCTCAATGAAAGATGACACCATTCGCCTTCCTAAGCCCAATTCGAGATCATCGAGCTCAAATTTGCTCAAGATTGATCCCACACCTTCACTAAGGAGATCCTAAAAAATCTAAAGGCTGATTCGATGACATTTACATTCTCTTTGAAAAGGCCTAAAAAAATTAGAAAATCATGGTTTAATGGAATAGTAGCTACCGGAGCTCAAGATTAGCAAAGAACTAAATAGGTAGCCGCTGATGGGAAGCTCTATTGAGAAGATGGTGCGAATGCCTCCCGATTGCTGTTGACCAAACATCATTGCAATCCTCACCGAGTTAGCCTGGAGGTACTGGTGCTCTAAATGCTCGGGGAAGATTCATTTCACTCCTGGAGCTTGGTGAATGTGTGGGAAGAGTTAATTGAAGTAGGGTTGAGTTTTGGTGGATATAGCTAAGCCTCAGCTTGGTTCCATCATCTCTGATGGTGAAGCTTAGGGAACTCGTGAGAGTGCTCGGTGGCTGCCTTAGTGTGTTAGGACTCGGAGTTCAATAGCATGGGTTGGATCAAAATGAGGGGTATACCCCTCCTCCCATGGATCAGATTGATCTCTTCTATCATTTTTGTCCATTCGCCTGTGGCCTGAGGGGACAGGAATATGGTGAGGTGTTTTTGGTTGGAGGAAGGCCGTTGCCATGAGATGTCTCTATCTCATTTGGTTTTTGATGAGGGGAGGTGGGTTAACTCCTCTTACCCAAGGTCTAACCAAACCCTTTAGATCAGTTAGCCACTTAGCTAGGAGTCAACTCTTGGCTTTGGGTGGTCGCTAAGTGAAAAAAGAGGGTGATTGACCCACCATATTTGGATTTTATCTTATATGGGAGGCTTTACTCATTGGGTAATGGATCAATGAGTGTGATGTTGGGTTTGATTTGGACTAACTTAAGGTGAGCCAATGATGGGTCATGCCAAATTTTATTGGGCTTGGTTTGAGTTGGCTCAATTTGACCCATGTAGGTCAAATTGGGCTGGGTCAAGTTGACCAATTGGTCAAATTGGGTCAAGCTAAGGCTTGTTAAGTTCAAATGAGTATTTGGAATGTTTTGGTGCAATTAGTTTGGTTCAATTTAGCTGTTTGGATTTGACCCATTTGAGTTCATATGGATCAATCAAGTTGACCAATTTGGCTAAATTGGCCAAATTATTGACTAGCCTTGGTTCATGTTTAATTGGTCAAGTTGATTGTAGGCTTTGGTTTGAATCAATTTGGATTTGATTTAGGCCAAAAAGGGTCAATTTGGCCTAAATAGTCAATAAGTTCAATTTGTCAAATTGAGTTTAATCAAAGCTTTGAACTTGTTCAATGATCAATTTGAAATGGACTTGAGCCATTGGTTGCAATCAATTTGGGCTAGATCTTTCTTTAACTTAATTTATCTCTTTAGGATAAATTGGGTCAACTTGGGTCAAAGGGCCAATTTAGTTTGGCACAATTGATGGTCAAGTCATGTTCAAAGATTGATCTTCGATGTGAATCATTGGTTTCAAGCTTAAGGTGAGATTTGGTTCATTTGGCTCATGTAGGTTAAGTTAATTTGGTCAATTGGCTAAGTTGACTTTGTTTAACCCAATTGATGGCAATTGATCAATCAAGGATGATCATCCATCATCATAAAATATTTTGGATGGTTTGAATCTATCCAATTTGGGATTGAAAGTTGGCTCAAATAGGTTCTTTAGGTCACTTTGGGTCAAGTGAGCCTAAATAGGTCAATTGGCTTGATTGAGTTGAATTGGTTGTAGTTAGGCCATCCAAGATGATCAACAATCATCATGGATAATATTTGAAGGGTCGGTTCAATCCAATTTGGGTTGGATTAGAGTTTGGTTCAATTTGATCATATTGGTCACTTTAGGATTAGAGTTTGGTTCAATTTGACCAATGGCTACTTGAATTAGATTTTGGGTTGAATTGAGTTTAGTTGTTTGGATATTGATTTGGGATTGATTCATGGTTTTTAGATGCAATTGATTTGGATTCAATTGGGTTTTAGCTCATTTAAATATTTGAAGTCAAATGGGTTAGGTTAGGTTTGATTGGATTGATTTTGGCTTGGTTGATTTGATTGAAGATTGATTTGGTTTGGAATGATAGTTGAAGGATTGATCAATCTTTAGAAAAACAAATCAATTAAATTTCATATGGATTGAAGAATTTTGGCTAAGTCCATAGATTGAATCATGGAGCTTAGTTAGGTTGATTTGATTTGAAATTTGAAATTTGATTGGGTTTGATTGAAGATTTTGGTAGGTTGATTGAAGGGTTGAATTAATTTTGAGAAAATCAATTGAGTTTGGTTTGAATTGAAAGAATTGTGTCTAAGTCCATTGTATTGAATCATAGGGCCTAGGAAAGGTTGATTTAATTTGAAATTCAATTAGAATTAGAGTTTGTATTTGATTGTAGATTTAATTAGATTTTGGTTATGGATTTGAGATTGAATTGAATTTGGTTTAGGCCAAGGAGGTAGGCATGTATTTGATTGACCTAAAGGATAGGTGGTCATCCTAGGTCTAAGGCATAGCCTAATCCTATGGCTTATCCTTTTAAAGTCTATAGGCTTAGGGTCAGTGTCCAAGGAGCTCTTAGTGTTTAGAAGACCCCTAGACCTATTATGGGAGGATTGGACTCTCACTCCAAAAATGAGGGCAACAAGCACTAGTTAACAAAAATGTGAAGTTCAAGTGGGATGATAAATGCCAACATGCATTTGAAAGCATCAAGCAATATCGATGATGTCGCCAATCCTTGCCTCCCTATCCTGCAACCCTTTTATACTTTATATTACTATGTTAGACAACTCCCTAAGCACTTTGTTGGCCCAAACCAATGATGAGTGGAAAGATAATGCACTTTACTATACCTCCGATACCTACCGAGGCAAACTATCCACCTATTGAGAAGTATTGCCTAGATTTAATCTTCGTAGCCTATAAGCTATGACATTATATGCTCTCACAAAGTGAACTTAATTTCTAGATTTAACCCAATCGCAATGCCTCATGACATGACTCTATCCATGGTTGGTAGGGATAGTCCATGATCTTATCACGCTTTAACATCACATTTGTACCCCTCCATACGGTGAAAGGACAAGCACTCATGGACTTCTTAGTGGCACATCCACTTCTGCATTCCTCTCGATGATGATCCCCGATGAATAAATCATGAACTTAGGCGATGCAAACACCCACCATTGGGAGATATACTTTGATGATTTTCTCTTAAAGAGGAGAAGAACCATGGTCCACTCTCCCAAGTAAAGGGGGTAGAATAGTCCTCCTCATGTCATACCATGATATGATGATGTTTTCATATCATCCGTCTGCCTTGTACCAATAATGAAGCAAGTTATGAGGCTCTAATCACTAGTTTGGAGCTAGCCATCTTGCTATGCATTTGAAATATCAATATCTTTGGGGATTCACATAGTTGTTAATCGATTGTTGGGTCTTATAAAGTTCTCAAGCCTAAACTCCCCACTATTATAAGTATACCATGGAGTCAATGAAATCTTGAAGGTCACAATTTATAAAATTCCTTAAGGAGAGAATGTCATAGTCGATGCCTTGGCCAAGCTCGCTAAAGAGTTGGCATGTCTAGAAGATGATTTTATATCAATAAAGGTTCACAGAAAAGTTCTTCCTCTTATTGATATTGAACTCATCAATAAATACACTCTTGAAGGGAAGATTTTTGTTGTTGAAAGGACATTGAGTTGGATTTAAGGCAACACTTCATTGATTACGGACAAAGGCGGCTACCTTAAGAGAAATCTCAAGCACATTAAGTAAGGAAGAGGACACTCTCCTATGAATTTATGGATTGTGTCTTGTACCGAAGGTCTTTTGATCATATGTAGTTACACTATTTATATGGATGAGCTACATCCATATAATCTATGATCATCGGGTAAGATTGTGACCGAGGTACACTCAATTATGCGGAGCTCATCAATCTTGTCCCAATATGAAAGCCAAGATCAAAACACTTGGGGTATCGGCCAATGATGATCACAGATTATATGGATGTAAGCACCGTCACCAATGCCAAGTATATGGGGTGGTTCTACACCAACCACCCAACATTCTACATTTAACCTTCGTGGCAATGAAAGTGTTGTGGCACACATAGTGAGTCCGATTTATCCATCCTTATCTAAGGGCCACCATTTTATTCTAGGAACTAAAGACTACTTCTCCAAGTGGGTGGAGGAGATTCTACTTTGGGAAGTAAAAGCAGCATGTGTTCAAATTCTTCAAGAACCATAGTAAAAGCTCATGTGCCGTCAATCATTTCTAACAATGGTACGCTTTTAAGAGCACCAAAATCAACAACTTTGCTTGGAGACACAACATAGATTGGATGTACTATACCATCTACTAACTACAGTGAACAGTAAAAGAAGCCTTCAACAAAACTCTTATCCAAATACTCAAGAAGACGATGATAACAAGTGATAGTGGTATGAGCGGTTAATTGAAGCTTTATGGGCTTACCGTACTACCTAGGGACTACAACACAATCTACTTCATTCTCCTTAGTATATGTGTCTAAAGACATTCTAATATTAGAGGTTTAGCTCACATCGCTATGGATAGCTATGGGTAGTAAAATCACAACCGGGAATGCTAAGCTACCATTGAGAGAACTTGAACTTTGGAAGAAAGATGCTAACAAGCATGTCGAACCTCTAGTTGTATAAAGTAAGAATGGTTCAAGCTCATAATAAGTTGGTTGCCTTAGAGCTTTTCGAGTTAAGAACTTATTTTAGTTCTAAGGGGACCGATTGTAGCCCATCGCAAGATGAGAGACAAATTTGAACCTACTTAGGAAGACTCTTTCGCCATAGAAAAGACCTACCTAGGTGGATCTTATCAACTCAATAAATCATAAAAGTGAATGCCTAATGCTCTTGATCAACGGATCTATTTAAAGAAATATTATGCATGAATAATTTCCAAAATAAATTTTCATCAATAAAATTCTATTTTGATCAAATCATTTCTCAAGTTAAAATGCTTTCAATTACCAAACTCGATGTGTCTTAGATAGGTGTAAGAGAACCCGGCATCCTAAACTTTATCGACAACACAAACACAAACAAGTCAAACACAAATCCAATCACCTCGGCTACTTTGAGTCAAGATAAAAACACCAACGGTCCTCACTCTATAGCTCTAGATCGGGCTCGATTCACTACTTGGCTAGTGTGTCTCCCTAGTGGTCAATTTTGCTTAGAAGGATGTGAGATCACGTGGTTTCTTCCTAATTTGACCACCGCAAAACAATGAGCCCCTTCATTAGCTTTGGTTGCACCGCACTACCCGTGTAGTAAGCCATCTTAGTAGCCATTCATGTTCATTGAGATGTCACCCCGAAGCTTTCTCCTAACGGCTATATGCTAACTGGTCTCAAATCTATATACCCGGATTAGGTAACACCCCTAGTGGATCCTCTTCTTCTTAAGTACTTCAAGCTTGGGTTCAATCCTCCATTATAACTCCCACTTGGTAATCACCCTAGGCGATATAGTAGTTGTCAGATAGACTATGATTAGTTTCGCATGGATGTGAGTCCCGATGCTTTCTTCCTAGATTGATCATCGAAATTGACGAAAGCTTAGGTTGGGTGTTGTTTGCTTTGAAAATAACCCACTTGGATAACACCACTGGGCAAATGTGAATCCCCATGCTTTCTCCTCGAGTGACCAAATACCTGGCTTTATATTTTAGGGATTAGGATAACACCCCAAATGCCTTTCCGGCATTTTATTTGGATTACGCCTTCATGACCCCATCTAGACATGACCTAGGTTACCATTAGATAGTTCCCCTTTCCTAGTACCCTTATGGTTGGAAGCTCACTACGATGTAAAACTATCCCTTGGCCCAAAGAAATCTAAGGTAGGACATAGCCCCGCTCCTTCTTAGTGTGGCCCATCGCAAACCAACATCCATGTTAAAGATAAACAAACAAAATAACATCTCTTGTGGATTAGGATAAGACTGAGAGGTACCTCTTCCCAAGTAGGAGTCCTACCTTTTGGGTAGTGTCAAACAACCTATAGAAATTGCCTTGACTATCCAAGATGAGATAAGACTAGAGGCCCTCACTTGCTGGTCACCCTAGGTTGGGTTTGACTTGTAATGCATTCAATGGGTCACCCATATCACCTTGAAAATGTGAGACCCTAAACTTTCTTCCTAGTTTATCTATCACAAATCGATGAGCAACCCTTTGGTTGGACGCTTTATACTATATAGACTACCCCTTTGAGTCAGAACTCTAAGGTAACTTGTGGTGAAAATTTTCTTATATATATTGCCTTCATCTATCCCCTTTTCTTTTTGGGAAAAGAAGGATAAATGAAAATCAAAAAATATATATAATTACACCTTGTCGCACCATGCATCCAGATGTTCTTATTAGGGTGATCGGGTATGATATTGAGGAGATGTGTACTATCTCGAGAGAAGGCACCACCCAATGAACCTAATCATCTCAATAAGGACTCCTAAGGACTATGGGTCTTGACTGTACCATAGATTCTTCCCTACTTTATATGGAAAAGTAAAGTAGGGTTTATTTTAAACTGGTTCGTTAAGTTCTATAAGGGCAAGCCCCATTAATTACATACTAAAGAATGAGATTCTTTAGGAATACTCTCGATTAAATGATCACGGTCTCCAAAGATTTTGAAAAGGTAGGACTATCAAATCGATTGGTTTATTTTTAGAAAGACAAGTGGGATCGATCAAGAGGAGAGAGTTCTTATCAAAGCCAAATGAAAATAAGTAGGGTGCTTAAGATACTAGGAAGCCTAATAAGCATCCAAAACTATCATATGGTGGGGTTTACATTTTTAAAATTGAATTGATTTATTTGAGCTAAATTTTTATTAATGTTGGGCTTATAATTCCATGATATAAGATCACTAATTGCCTAAGAGGTGAGTATTATTTATGCTCAGTATAAAAAGGAAGTAGCAACCCCGAACCTAAATCTAGGGAGCTTTGGTGATGGCCAAAAGCACGACATAAATCTAAGGTGAAAATGGGTATTTAGTTTACCTCCATAAGAGAGGATAAACCACCGATTGTTGGACTTACAACCTGTGGTGGTCGCCAAATAACTTCTTCTATAATTTTAAAATATGTAGGCAAGTCAAATGCTTTTGCAAAATAGTTGACCTCATTTTAGGATGAGCTCTCAACCCCTCCATCTTAAACATAAGACTTCTCTTAGACTTTAAGAGTTCCTTAGTCTTAAGACACATCTAGTGATTAGGTGGACACTCAACCTAGCCATAGAGACTTAGAAGAGTTAGCCATAGAAATAGGTCATGCCTTAGGGGTGTTAGGAAAAGTTGCCTACCCTATAGCTTGACATTCCTTACTTCCTTCAAGTAAAACTTCAAATAAAATCAACATCAAACCTAAATTAATTCCAATTGATTTTCTCCAAACTCAAATCAATGCCAAATGATTGAAACCCATAATTGAAACTTATGATTGAAGCCCATGATTGAAATTCCAAAGTTAAAAATATTTCCTAAGTCCTTTAATCTCCCACTTAGCCTAAATCAAATTCAAACCACCTTAAATTCATGAAATTTTCTCACAACCCATTTATATTCTCATTTATATTCACATATATAAATTAAATATAAATTCAAATCAATCAAACTAAATCCAAAATTCAAATCTAAAATCAAGATTCTTTCTTAAGTCCTTTGATTCCCACTTAAGGACTTGGCCTAAATCAAGTTGAAATCACTTCAAATTCATGAAATTTTCATAACCCATTTATATTCTAATTTATATTCACAAATATAAATGAAATATAAATTCAAACAACCAAAACCAACTCCAAAAAATCAAACTCAAATTCAATCAAAATCCAACCTAAGCTTTTCAAATCAAAATCTTAAACTTAGCCAAATCAATTTCAAATCAAGCCAAACCCTTAATTTTTTTCATGATTCAATCAATCCTTCAATCATGAATCCAAATATAAACATAAACTTCAATCACCAAATCAAAAATCAATTTGAAAATCAAACCTAAGTAAAGCTCATGTTCACCCCTTGAACTTGAAATTGTCAAATAAATCAAAACCCATTTGACTTCAAACCACTTGCAAATGGATATATTTCAATCATAAGTCCATATGTGGGTTCAATCAAATTCAAATCAAGCTTTGATCAAGCCATTTGACCCACTTAGGCTCACTTGACCCAAAGTGACTTAAAGTATCCTTATGAGGAAAATTCTAATCCTAATGAAATTAGAATGAACTAAGCCCACCTAAGCCTTTCATCATGATCAACAATCATCATTAGATGATCAATCACTCAAATTGGATCAAACCAAGTTAAACCTAAAGGTTGACCAAGTCAACACTTAGAAAAATGAAACCCAACATGACAAAATCCACCATAGACCAAATTGATTGAAACCATTGATCAAAACACCTTCATGATCAATGTTTGAACTTGATCAAGTCAACATTTGAGCCTAACCTAGCCCAATTGGCCACTTGACCCAAGTTGACCCAACTTGACCTAAAAAAGTCAAAATATGTCAAAACTTGATCGAAGCCAAATTGATTAAAACTAATAGGTCAAGTTCATTCAAAATGATAGTTGAACTTGACCAAAGCCTCAATTGGCCAACTCGACCTAACCCTAGCCCAATTGACCTTGAACCCAACTTGACCTAAATGGTCAAATTGAGCCAAAATCAAATATAAACCAAAATTGATTAGAAACAAAGATACCAATCCATTTCATATGACCAACCAAGCATGAACCAACCCATGACCTAACCCAAATAGGTCAAATGGGTCAATTTGGTCAACTTGACCCATTTGACCTAAATGAACTCAATTGAACTAAAACCAAATATAAACCAAATTGAATCAAACCAAAGCACCAAAACATTTCATACCTGAACCAACCCTTAGTTTGACCCAATTTGACTAATTGGTCAACTTGACCTAAGTTCACCCATTTTGACCTAAATGGGTCAACATGAGCCAAATCATATCAAATCAACTCCAAATTCAATGAAACTTATTCTAACACATTTTTCAAACATACCAAACATATTCAAATTAAAACCCAAGCCAAATGACCATTTTATCCCTAGTCCATAAGGTAAATTTTGGCCAAATTCACTTAAAATTTGTCAATTTTCATGGACACTTGCTTCCTCTTAGTGGACCAAACGGTCACTAATGAACCTAGTGCACATGACCCAATGGGTTTGGGTCAGCCAAACCCAACCTAAATCCAAAATTGACCACCTCCTTTGAAAATGGCCACATGAAATCCTCCCTCCACCTTGTTTGAACACATGGGAGCTCCACTACTCCACTCCTTAGCCAAACCAATGCAAAGACACCTCTAACCTAACAAACCCTTTCAATCAACCAAATTGGATCAAATGGCAAGTGAAGGCATGGTCGTCCTGATCCTTTAAGGGGAATATACTCCCCTAATTCAATTCAATCTTCATGGTCCCTAATTCAATTGACCAAGAGGAAGCTGAGAAGTCATTTCCCAACCTCCTAAGCTCTCTCAACCAATTCCCAAATTCCATTTTCTCGGTTTTCAGATTGAAAATAGGGGAGCTCCAGAAAATCTAACTTAGCCTACACTCAATATCAACCTAATTCCCTTTGCAAGCTCCATCAAGGAGCTCGATCAAACTTTCCTATGCTCTTTCCTATGTTCCAAAGGCAAGGGAAGATCATTCTTGATCAAGACCAAGCTCATGTGAAGGTGGACTTGACCCATAGGAGGATCCACCCAATCTCAAGACCTCAAACTCTCAACAAAGCTTTGTTTCCACTAGGCGATGCTTATCCATTGGAATCGAGTGTGGTGATCACCTCCACGAGGCATGCCATTAAACCGAGCACAATTTCAATGTGGTTTGGTCCTTTGTGAAGTAAAGTGTCACCCCATGAGATTCTAGTCATTATGTGATCTTCTTTCCCTTTAGATGGAGTGGGTTGAGTTTCAATCCAATGAGCTCAATCGAGCTTGGGTCTCCTAGAAGATGGACGGTCCCTTCCTCGAGAGAGAATAGGGAAGGATCATGGGCCATCCATCCACACATTTTGGATGGACTTTTGATCAAAGACACGTAGATCTGTCTTTTAATCCCTTTAGAACTATAATTTTAACCTTAGTCGTCCATCCTTGATCGACGGGTGAGGAGAAAGCGTAGCACCCCAAACACAACGCTACTATGTGACAACATTAATATTGAATCCCATTATGCCACGTGGAAAGCACATGCCGCATTAGCAGTTCAATGTGCGGGATTAAACATTTAATTAGCCTATTAAATCATCTAACTAATCATGGAAACTTCCTAAATTAATATCTAAGCCTAGAAAAATTAAAAAAAATATGAAATAAATTGCATTGGATAAATAATTGAATATAGAATATTCTAAAATAATTTGAATCAATTTTAAGAGCTTTTCTCTAGATTTGGGTTTTATTGAGAATGTTATTTTGATAATTACCCTCTTACTCGATTATTCCTAAACTGTGCATAATTAGTGGGATGACCCCTATCTCCCTATTTTTTGGGATTTATGCTTAATTAGATTGCTAGTTCATGCCCTAATCACTCCCTTAATATAATTAAGCTTAATTAAGGGTATAATTAGTGGTTTAACCCTCTCATTGAATAAGTTAAGCTTAAGTGAATATGAGTTTTAGGGAATATTTTTGGAATAATTTCCTTAAGATATTCCTTAACCCCTTCTTCCTTAATCCAACCTTAATTAAGGGTTAATCCACTAATTACCTCCTAAATTAATTTCATAAAATTCTAAAACTTTCCAACTCAATTAATCTATCTTGGGTAGATGCTTAGGTGTTCAAGAGCCTAAGTTTAATTAAGAAAAATCAAAACTCAACTCACATGTGTGAGAGGTATTATGAAATTACTTAAAATAAACCTCTTAGTTTAATTAATCCTTAATCATGAGCCATTTGCATTAGGTACCTTTCTTTCTTAGGTGCATTGCTGATTTAAAATAAACCCCTTTAGTTCTTTCCTAACATGCTAAATGTGTATGTCATATGAATTTCATGCATTCTTGCTTTTCAAAAATCAAATTAAAAAATGAAATATTTTCTTTATGTCAAATTGCATGTCTTGGCTAAAGTAAAATATGAATAACTATTATCACTATTAAGTTCAAAACTATTTTAAAACCAATAAATCAAACATCTAAAATTGAAAGTGTGATATTTATTATTATTTATGAGCTTGCATGTGGATATAAATATAAAGATGTGCATAGTGTAGTTTTCCTTCTTTCCATTTTAGTATAGTTTTGAATAGAATTAGCAAAGTGTATAGTTCATTTGAAAAGAACACAACACTTGTCTAACCCCATTCCTATCCATTCATGTGCTATTACCTAAGAAGGACACCCACACTTGTACATATAAATTGCATAAATAAAACAAACAAACAAATACAAACTCTTTTCATCTTTCTTTTTCCATTCATTTCTTTTGTACATGTGTTTGTATTTAAGGAAAATGGTATATTAGTCCGGACAACCCGGGTTGTGAGGTTTTAAGTAGCCCTAAGTAGGTCTTGTACCTTACACCCCTGCTAATAATGGCCATACTCACTTATGCCTTTTATACATATACATGTGCATGTGAATAAGGATAAAAGAAACCCCTCTTTTCTACTTAATGAAAATCATGCATCGTAAAGCATTCCAATTTTGTTAAGTAATATTTCTTAGCATTCATCATAAGGTGTGCTAAACATTTCCATTTGTATCTATAGATATGCTTAGGATTCATTCATATGCAAGTTATACATGTTGGGAAAGAAATGAACTGATGTGTGTTTGTGATATTAATTCACTTTATTTAATCTTAAAATGCCTTTCTTTTGAATAAGTTTATTTATGAAAAATTTAAACTTAGGATTAATTAAAATACATAATAAAATATTCACTAAACAAAATCAAATATGAATCCACTTTGAATTACTTAAGATAGGGAAGCAAAGAGAAGTTCTCTTCTCTTTTCCCTCTCTTAAAACTTAATAATTAATTATAGGATTCACTTAAACTAAAATAAAATACAAAATAAAATCAACCCAAATCAACAAAACAACTTAAATGAAACCATCCATCTACGTTGAACATCTTCACACTTAGAAAATTTAAGCCTTAAAGCCATAGATAAGCATACCACACAAACCTTTTAAAGCACACACATTAGGTGAAGTCACCACTTCTAGATTTAGGTTAGGGTGGTGCATGACTTGATGTTTTCTTTAATTTTGTGATGTATTATTTCTAGTCCGGATGTTAGGGTGAATGTCGAGAATGAATGGTAGGACGATTTAGTCTAAATGCAAAGGATTTTGCTTAAGTAATAAGAATATAAAATGCATTTTGTTATGGTGCTTATACCCCTAAGAATAATCTAATAGGCTAGGTGAACTTGGTTACACATGTGTGGGTGCTAAGTCCAATATACATGCTTAAGATTTGTATGATTTGTTTAGTTAATCTCTATTTTATAGGTGGTAGTTAGATTTACTTTTCCTTTTAAGTAATTTTTCAATTAAGATTTTGGAATGAATGTTATGGGGATTAGGATGAGCATTGATCATAAGATTACATCTTATGTACCTTGTGAAGCTTTAGGATCAACCACCTTCCAAACCATCCGTAAGAAATAACCAAAAGAAGAAACCAAAAGAAGAAATAAGAAAGAAGAAAGAAGAAAAAAGAAATGAAGACACCCATAACATGAATTTCCTTGTTTGATTGTAAATTAATTCATTTGTAATCCGGGTTGTATAATGGGAGAACTCCTACCACTTTATTTTTGGGTTTGTATGGTGGTGCTCGACCATAAATGGTCTTTTATTCTTTTGTGTTAGCTTTATAAAATGTTTGATATTTTGTTTAGCTTGTGCATTAAGATGGTATGTTTCCTAGTTGATTCCTTGCTTGATGTATGGCTGGATGATGATTAGGCTCTTAGATAAAATAAATATTCTACTAAATTAATTAACTCAAAATTAAAAATAAATAATTCATAACCTCATTTAAAGCCTAAGTTAAAAAAGTCAAGATAAAAGAATTAGAAACCCCTTACTGGATGAGTATTTCTTTTATAATTTCATGCATAAAAGCATATTGCTACACTCTTGATTGGAGGGCTTCCACCTTGCTAGAGAACTTGGCTTGACCTTTGAGATCCATGGTAGAAACACACCTCCCCTTCTCACGATTTTGGCCCATAATCTTACTTCTCATGCATTAGGCATATGATTCCTATAAGCTGAGTCAAATGATTGTCCAAAATGAAAGTAAAATGTAATATGTTTTGCATTAGATCTAGGTCATTTTCATGCCCTTACACGATCTAGTCTCTTGGGAGTGAGTTTAAGGACTTAGTCTCTTTCTAAATAAATAACAACCTAGCTATATTGCATAAAGCATATGACTTTCCTACATGAATTTGAAATCGTAAGAGAGTTAGTTGGCCCACCCCTGGCGGTTGTAAGTCCAAGCGTGGTTTGTCCTCTATGGAGGCAAACCAAATACATTTTTTTGCCTTAGATTTAGGTTGTGCTTTTCGCCAAAGCTCCCTAGATTTATGTTAGGTTGCTTCTCCCTTCTATGGGTCATAAGCATAAATCATCACCTCTTAAGCATTTTCATAACCATGTATTATGGAATTATAAGCCCTAAACTTCTAATAAAAATTCAACTCAAATAAATAATTTAATTTTATAAACATAAAGCCCAACCATAGGATAATTTGAATGCTCATTAGGTTTCTTAGCATCGTGAGCATCTCCTACTATCTTCCTTCGATAATAACTCCATTTCTTTGATCAATCACATTTGATCTTCCAAAATAAATAAATCAATTGATAGTCCTACCTATTAAAATATTTAGAGACAATGATCATTTACCTTAATCGAGTATTCTAAGAAATCTCATTCCTTGGGATGTAATTAACTATGAGGGCTTGCCTATGGGAACTTAACAACCCAGTTTAAAATAAACTCACTTGTACTTTTCCATATAAATTATGGGAAGAATATCTAGTACATGTAGACCCATTGTCCTTAGAGTCCTTGTTGGCGTGATTAGGTCCATTGTATGGTGGTGAATTCTATCTCTTCGAGATAGTACACCTCTAATTAATGATCACCCCAATAAGAATATCTAATCTACATGGTGTCCAAAATGCATGAAAAGAGAATTATATTTCAATCTTCATTTTATCTAGAGTGAAGATGGAAGTATGCATTTTAGAAAGAAATCCATAAAATTTTACCACAATAAGTCGTTGTTTATTTAAACAAAGACTAAGTCCTTAAACACACTCCCTAAGAGACTAGATCATGTAGGGCATGATTTAATGACTTAAATCTAATGCAAATTTTGTTATATTTTTTTGGACAATCAATTTGACACAGGATTTAGGATTTATATGCCTAATGCATGAGAAATTAGATTATGGGCCAAAATCAAGATAAGGAGGTGTGTTTCCACCATTGCTCACAAGCCAAGTTCTTTGGCAAGGTGGAAGCCCTCGATCAAGAGTGAAATAATATGTTTTTTATGCATGATGTTAGAAAAATAAGATAACAACCAGCTAATAAAGGGACTAAACCATTATTATATGCATAATTATCCTTAATTACAAAAAGAGTGATTCATTGATCTCCCTAATTAACCCATCAATAAATCCCAAAAATATTAGGGGAGGTAGAAGTCATCACCCTAAATGCACATGAGAAGTTTGGAATTAATCAATGAAATAATTAGGGAGTAATTAAGGTTATTAAGTTTTTATTAAAATCTTAATTGAGGAAAATACACTATTCAAAATCCATTAGAAAAAATTTAGATTATTCTCTAAGAAATATCTTTTGCATTTTACTTTGTATTTTTATGATTTTTCTAGAATTAGTTATGCTATTTTGACATTTCCATGATTATTAAGTAATTACACACTCAATTATATGACTAATCCCGTGCCACATGGAGGTTGGCGTGGCATGCACTTTTCACATGGCATGATGGGAGAGGCCACTTAAGTTGTCACATCATAGCACTACATCAACATGCTATGTGCTTTCTCCTCATCAGATCAAGGATCGGATCAAGATCAAGCAGGGTATTAATAAGATAAATCGAGAATCCTACGCATCTTGCTCATGGCTATCCATCCAAAATGGATGGATGACCCATGATCCATCCTTGAGCCCGCCTACAAGAAATGGCCACCATCCTTCTTCTAGGGCAAGATCAGCGATTTCTGGAATTGAGCTAACTCAACCCATACCATCATCATGCAGAAGACATTCAATTTAGTTTTACTTGAGATGAAAATTCCTTTCAAAAAGACCACACACTCTAATTTAAGCTCGAGTTGAAGGCATGCCTGGGAGGCTATCACCGAGCTAATCCATTGAGGTAGCCACCAGTGGAGATGAAGCTCTATTGAAAGTTTCAACCCTTGGGGTTGAGTAGATCTCTATGGACCAAGCTCACCTTCAAATGCTCATCATTGATGAAAGTCCCATCTCCATTTCCTTGAGAACTTGGATGAAGCTTGAGTGACTTGAGTTCCCTCAAGGTGCTTGCAAAGTGAATTGAAATTTGAGTATTGGATCAATTGGAAAATCTTGCTATCTCCCTATTTTCAATTTTGAAGAAAACCTAGAATGGGAAATCAATTGGCTTGGGGAGCTTTGGGAGACTTGTAATTGGTTTCTCGGCTTCCTCTACTCAATGAATACAAGACAATGCAATTCATATGAAATTAGGGGAAGTATATCTCCCCTAGGTGAATCGGACAACATGAGTGCTTATGCTATTTTTGATCAATTGATCAGATTGGATTAGCTTGTTAGGCTGGGACTTGCACATGGTTCAATTTTGGGTGTGGAGTGGAGTGAAGCTCCCATGTGCTTGAAATGAGTGGGGGAAGGATACCCATGTGCCCATGTTAAGTGAGGTGGTCAATTTTGACCTTGGGTTGGGTTTGGCTAACCCAAACTAGGTCATGTGCACCATCCTCATTAGTGATCATTTGGTCCACTAAGAGGATGCCAAGTGTCCATGAAAAGGAATTGACCAAATTTCAAGTAGTTTTGATTTTATGTTACTCTATGGCCTATGGGTAAAATGGTCATTGGCTTGGATTTTATTTTGAATATGTTTGGTATGATTCAAAATGGGTTGCTAAGTCTCAATGAATTTGGAGTTGGTTTGATATGATTTGGCTCATGTTGACCCATTTAGGTCAAAATGGGTCAACTTAGGTCAAGTTAACCAATTGGTCAAATTGAGTCGAACCAAGGGTTAGGTCAAGTTCATATGACCATTTTAAATGTTTTGGCATCATTGGTTTGGTTCAATTTGGTTTGTATTAGGATTTGGTTCATTTGATTCCATTTAGGTCAAATGGGTCAAGTTGACAATTTAACCCATTTGACCTATTTGGGTTAGGTCATGGGTTGATTTAGGCTCCATTGGTCATATGAAATGTATTGGTGTCTTTGTTTCCAATCAATTTTGGTTTAGCTTGATTTTGGCTCACAAGACCTTTTAGGTCAAGTTGGGTTCAATGTCAATTGGGCTAGTTATGTCTACTTGGACAATTGGGGCTTTTTTCAAGTTCAACAAGTGATTTGAAATTAACTTGACCCATTAGTTTCAATCAATTTGGCTTAGATCAAGTTTGGACACATTTTGACTTTTAGGTCAAGTTGGGTTAACATGGGTCAAGTGGCCAATTGGGCTAGATTAGGCTCAATTTATGATTTGGTCAAGTTCAAACATTGATCATGAATGAGTTTTGATCAATGGTTTCAATCAATTTGGACTATGGTGGATTTTGGCTAGTTTAGGTTTCATTTTGGCTAAGTGTTGACTTGGTCAACTCTTAGGTTTGACTTGATTTGACCCAATTTGAGTGATTGATCATCTCATGATGATTGTTGCTCACAATGTGAGGTTTAGGTGGGCTTAGCTTAATCTAATTTGGGTAGGATTAGAATTTGGCTCATAAGGGGTACTTTAGGTCACTTTGGGTCAAGTGAGCTTAAGTGGGTCAATTGACTCTCAAGGCTTGAATCAAGTTTGATTGAACTCACATATCGACTTATGATTGAAATATAAATCCATTTGCAAGTGATTTGAAGTCCAATAGGTGTTGATTCATTTGATAATTTCAAGTTCAAAGGGTGAACATGAGTTTGACTTCGGTTTAATTTTGAATTTAGTTTTAGTTTCATGATTGGAGTTTATGTTTATATTTAGATTCATGATTGAAGGATTGATTGAATCATGAAGAAAAATCAAGAGTTTGGCTTGATTTGAAATTGATTTGGCTAAGTTCAAGAATTTGACTTGAAAGGCTTAGGTTGAATTTTGATTGAATTTGAGTTTAAGTTTTGAATTTATTTTGGATATTTGAATTTATATTTTATTTATATTTGTGAATATAAATGAGAATATAAATGGGGTTATGAGGAAGTTCCTTGAATTTGAATTGATTTAGATTTGATTTAGGCTAAGTCCATAAGATAGAATCAAAGTGACTTAGGAAAGATTTTTAAGATTTGAATTTCAATTTTGGATTTAGTTTGATTGATTTGAATTTATATTTCATTTATATATGTGAATATAAATGAGAATATGTTGTGAGAAAATTTTTTGAATTTAAATTGATTTGGATTTGATTTGAGCTAAGTTCATGAGAGGGAATCAAAGGACTTAGGAAATATTTTGGAGTTTGGAATCCAATCATGGGCTTCAATCATAGGTTTCAATTATTTGGAATTGATTCATGATTTGAGAAAATCCATTAAATTGGTTCAAGGTTTGAGTTAGGACTTTATATGAGTTTGGAGAAAATCAATCAAGTTGGAATTGACTTGAGTTTCACTTGAAGGGAGGAAGTGAAAATTTGGTTCTTAAATTATATAAGGCATGACCTACTCTAGAGGTTGGAAGAAGACTTGAGTGTTGTCTTATGTCTAAAATGGAGAGCACATCCTAAAAAATGAGGTCAACAAAACTCTAAGCTTTTGTAACTCTTCTTTAGTATGTCTCATCGCAAACCAACAGGGTCCATATTAACATGAAAATCAAATGCAAATCAAAATCAACGTGAATAAAAAAATCAAATAAAATTATTCAACATAACTAAGTTAAATCAAGCATAAATTTAATCAAATATCATCAATTCCTAACAAATTCCCATTCATCCCCTTTGGAATGAATCAATCTATAATCTAACCAAATTCAAGTGCAATCCATGGCGGATCATTCTTTGTAACCTTGACACAAAACCAAATCATATAAAAAATCAAATGCTAATAATCTGCTCCTATGCCCTCGACACGAAGTGAAATAAAGTAAGCATTGGGATCCTAGTTTACCTCTCCACTTAGGTATAGATGGCCTTCATTAGTGTTCATGAATTTTTTGGATGCTTCTTGATCATCTTGATCAATGCCAAAAAGGTGTCTTGCCAATTACACCACACTTATTGGGGTCCTTTGTTGACATCACCTTTGGAGTGAAAATTAGCCTTTCTCATCCTAGACTTAGGAACCTTCTAAACACTTGGATTTTCTTAGTGCTAAGACACTTCTAATGATTAAGGGAACACTAAACCTAAGCTTAGAGACTTAGAGAACATAACCCTAAGCCTAGGATATGCCTTAGAAAAAATAGGTTATACATATCCTATGGTCTAAACCAAGATCCATACCTATTCACTCATCCAAGTATAAACTCATGTAAATGAAACACAACCAACCTCAAACCTATTCAATTAATCATAATTGAATTTGGTTTTCAATCAAGCTCCAAGCCAAATTAACTTGGACCTTAACCCAAGTTAGCCCATTTGTCCTAACGAGTTCAAACGAGCCAAAACCTAGCACAAATCAATTGTGATCAAAGACACTAATCAACTCTAAATCCATCATTGAACCCTTAACACTTAATTGACACCAACTCAACACAATTTAACCCAATCAACCCCATTAATTCACTTGACCTAATGAGACCTAAATGACCAATTTGATTCAAACTTCAATCCAACACAAATTAGATTAAATCAACTCATCTAATCCTTTCCATAATGATTATTGATCATCTTTGATTACCTAATTGCAATCAATTGGGTCAAGTCAAGCCAATTTGACAACTTAACTGGTTGATCCAATTGACCTAAAGGGCCAAATTGGGCCAAATATCATTTCAATCCAAAAGGATTGCAACCAAAGCCTCTTATCAATCACAAATTGATTGTCGAACACATTACAATCATCAATCAAGCAAATTCGACTAAGCCAACATAATTGATCCACTTTGCCCAAATTAATCTAAAGAGACCAATTGAATGAAATCATTCTCTAATCCAAATCAATTCAAACCAACACCTACAATCATTCCCAAATGACCAATTGAACATAAACCTAACCCATGCCCAAGCCAATTTGGCCAATTTGGCCCATTTGACCTAAATTGAACCATATGAGCCAAATTCAAATCCAACCCAAATTGAATCAAACCAATGACACTCACTCATTCCAAATGACCAAGTGGACTTACCCTTACCTAATTTAGTCAATTTGGTCAACTTAACCAAATTGAACCCATTCGACTCATATGGGTCAAATTGAGCCAAACCTAACCAAACTAAGCCCAAACCTAACCAAACTTGGCATGACTCATCCTTGGGTCACCATGGGCTGCCAAGTGGGGCCAATCAATGATAAACCTGATTTGAGTCAAACCCATTGAACCAAGCCCTCCAATAGGATAAAACCTCTATTTGGGTGGGTTCTCCAACTCCCACTCCATGATAGACACCTTTGGCTCTTCTTGGAGAAAAGGACCATGACCCAACCTAACGGCTATTGGGTTCAACTTTTTCCATGAGAGGCGAGTTTACCCATGACAATCCATTGGTCCACTTAAGGGAAGGCTGTACCCCATGCCAACCCATTTCACTCCTCAACCTCACCACTCTCAGCCTCCTCCGCCACCTCTAGCCACCTACCCTAGTTGGATGGCAACCAAAGCCTAAACCAATCTCACCACTTAGTTTAGCTGGGAAGGAGAGTATACTCTTCCCCAATGATTCAAATTTCAGAGACCTTCTTGAACATTACGCATAGTCATACCCTTTCCCAAGCTTCTGCACTCCACCGCCAGTGAGACCAACCTCTGATTGAACCCAAGAACTCCATCCATCCAAGCTTCCAAAATCTCCACCAAACCCAAATTACCTCTTTCACACCTTTACCTCTCGACAAAGTAAAATGAATCATTTCTCAGTGATTCAAACATTGAAAGATATCCCTAGACCAACTCAGATGAGCTTTGCATTGCATTTGGTCCATAGAGCAATGGCGGGAGGCAGGTGATCTTCTTAACGGGGCTTCATCTCTTCAAGATAAAGCTACCTCTATCGATAGGAGCGTTCTATAGCTCTAGTGAGGTAAAATCTAGCAACAGTTTTCCCCTAGGTGTTGGTCTTTTTTTGAAGTGAAATTTGATTTCATGTGATTTCTACCATAGGATCCTCTTAGATCTCTTCCCTTATCATTTTGGAGTCAATTTTGCCATCGAGCAAGCTCTTGTGAGCTTAGATCAGTGACGAAAGGCGAGATAGTGTCCGTCTTTCAACGCTCATTGACGATGAATCATCGATCGTCCGCTCACCGTGATTAGAATGGGCGACCATGATTATTCATGCTAGAAATTCTAATTTAATCCCTTTGAAATCACGACTAATCTCGACTCCAATCCAAGATCGCAGATGAGGCAAATCACGTCCATTGTCGGAGTCACTATCACGCGGATGGTTTAAATAAGCACCATTCTAACACATGGAAAGCACGCATAAGCGCCATGGCAACCGACGGGTTCAAAAGATTATTAGTCTTTAAATATGTAATTAAATGGCTAGAACTTCAAAAGTCTTAACTAATTATAGAAAAATCTAGAAATATAAATAAACCCATTTTGGAAAGGAGAGGAGAATTTAACAAAAAAAAATCTTTCTTTTATGTTTAATGAATGCTTAATTAAAGTTTGAAGCTTATATTAATTACCTTATGACTTAATAATTAATTCCAAAATTGATGGGATGATTCCATGGGATGTGCTTTGTCTCCTATAAATTTCTTGGAATAATTGGCCATGTAATTTAAAAAATGTAGAATTTTCAAATCTAATTACCCTCATTCATTAATTTAATATTTATTAAAATTGTTAAATAATGAAAATTAAATGAGAGGAGAAATAATTAGGGCCTCTTTTCTAATTTGTTTCTAAATGTATTTCTTTAGGATGGTTAATTAACACATGTAATAATTAATTATTAATTAAGAAAATTAATGATAAGATAAGAAATCAAACTAAATTAGTGATTGGTTTAGATAATTCAAATATAATTCATCGTTTCTCTTTATGTGTTCAATATCATAAAAGTTATTAAGGTTGGTTGATCCATTGGTGTGGAAAAATTATAAGAGTACTTAACTTAATTATTTCCTTCTTTAATCTAATTAACTTTTAAGCATGAGCCTAATTTCATTAGATTCATTTAGGTGCATTGAAAATTTTAATTTCCTAAAAGCATATCATTAGAGGCTTATGATTAAGTAGTTAAGTAACTTAAAGAAGTTTAGGGAAGAGTAATCAAATCAATGTGCTTAATGGTTTAAACATAATCAAGTCATAAAATCTATTTAATTATTTTCCCTAAATATATTAAATCACCAAAACGGATGGGGTAAATACTAAGTATCATTTTCTATTTAGGTCTTAATAATTCAAACACCAAAAATTAAATTTCATAAGAATTTTTGGTTAATCTCAAAGAATATTTATTTGGCTTGATTATCCTTAGGACTTAATGTAATTGAATATGTTATGTGGAAATGTTTAATTACCTCTTTCCAAGCATCATAAATGTGCATGCCACTTATGTCCTATACTCATGTTTTCAAAAAAATAATAATAAAAAAAAATAAAAGAACATGATTACATTTAAGTTGCATGTATTGGATAAATATTATTATATAGTGTGGCTATTATGATTAATAAATCTTAAATTATTTTTCAAAACTATATGCTAGTGATATAAATTTTAAATTAATGTTGGTTATAAATGTTCAATAACATTTACATTTACTTATAGTTAAATATGGTAAAGGGTTTTTTATTTTCATGATTCATGTGTATGTTTACATATATTTTGAGTTAACAAGTGTATAGTTTGGACATCCTGGGAATACTTTTAAGTAGTCCCAAAGAGATCTTAAATAATCTCATAACCTTGTTTAACAATGGCACGACTTGCTTAATTTCATTCATGTGTATGCATGTGCTAGAATTTTGAACAAAACTTCATTTTACAAGAATAAAGGATTTGTTATTATACAATCTTTGCATGATTTTCATTTCTATGCTTGTGTATATGTTTACATGTATTTAAGTTAGCAAGTATATAGTCTACATATCCCTAGAATACGAGATTTTAAGTAGCCTCAAGGAAGTCTTAGATAATCTCACTTTTACGGTTTAATAATGGCTACTTGCTTAAATCTCTAATACATGTGTATATATGCTTAACTAAGAGATGAAATCTTTCTTTCCTACCAAAATAGATGCATTAACAATCATTCAAGTGTGTCAAAAATACATATATATATATATATATATATATATATATATATATATATATATATATATATATATATATATATATATACTAAAGACCTAACTAAGGCACACTACACTAAACCTTAGATAATTATACTTCTAAGACCTAACTAAGACACACTACACTAAACCTTAGCACACATTAGAATATTAAGTCACCAATTCTAACTTTAAGTTAGTCTCGTTGTTGTGTTATGTTTTATTTTATGATGTTATATTTTACGCATTGGGATTGTTTATTCATATCTTTGATATCGTCGTTAATAGCCTAATGATATTTTCTATAGGGGATTATTCTAAAAGGGTCATTATAACAATACCTAAATATAAATGTCTTTGCTTGTAGGTTACTTATGCCCCTAAGCATAATCTAGTTAGAACAGGTGGGCTTCATTATCCATGTAAGGATCTTTGAGTCCAAACATATAAAATATAATTGCTTGACTTGTATGTTTGTTTAGCTAACATATATTTTGTAGGTGTGGTTAGATTTCATTTTTCATAAATATGTAATTTTGTAATAGGATTAGGATTAGTGTTATGGGATTATAAGATGAGCTAGAAGGCAAAAGACGAGAGCTCTGAAGCTTGGAGTAACACCACTCTAAAAGAAGGAACAAAAAAGAAAGCCGAAAGACCCTATAGTATTCATTGTAATTGTAATATTCTATTATAATCTAGGTTGTATAAAGGTAGAGCTCACTACCCTTTTTTTTTCTTTTTATGGGGTGTAGTGCTACTTTCGACCTTTTATTCTTTTATGAAATTCATAAGTTTGATTGTTGTGTTTGGATTGTGCAATAAAATAACATGCTTTTCATCGATTTCTTAAAATGTGATGATTTGATGTGTGGTCTAAATGTAGTAGCTATCTAGGATAAAATTAAATTTTTATCCACACTAAATAACTCATAACTAAAATTTAATACAACTCACAACCTTTAAACCTAGGTTCATGATCAAGATAAATAAAATATTTAGCAACCCCTTAGCTAGATATTATATATTATCACACCATGTATATCATCTTATGTTACCCTTGAATATGGAGGGTCTCCATTCTTGCACGATAAAGGATATGCTAGACCTTTGAGGGCAATCCCATAGTAGAGAACACCTCCTCTCACTAATTTAACACATAACTTTATTTCATCATGCATACGGCATGATTATCCCAAGCTTTAGTCCAAAATGAATGTGTCAAAATGGTGTAAAAGATTATAAATTTTGCATTAGTCTAAGTCATATTTTCATACCAATCATGATCTAGTCTCTTAGGGAGTGAGTTTAGGACTCTAGCTTCCTCCCTAATTAATTAATAGATAGGCTATCTTGCATTGCATTTACATAAGACTAGCCTACATGATTTTAAAGTGTAGGAGGTGTTAGCTAGCGACCACTCAGGCGGTTGTAAGCGAAGAGTTTGGATGGGTTTATTCTCTTATGTGGAGGTTAACCACTATGTCTCATTTTTTATTAGACCTAGGTCATGCTTTTGGCTTATGCTAAAACATCTTAGATTTAGGTTTTGAGGCTACTTATTTCCTTTTGGTTATGAGTATAAGTCCTCACCTCTTAGGTATTTTCACAATCTTATGTTGATGGACTATAAGCCAGATCTAATAAGATTCTAACTTAAACAAAATAAATTAATTCTCTCTTCGAATATTTAAAGCCTCACTATATGATAGATTGGAGCACTCACTAGGTTTCCTAGTATCATGGGTACTCCCTACTTATCCTCCTTTGGAACTGTAAATAAGTCTTCCCATTTGAACTCTCTCCGTTAGTTTCCATAAATACTAATTGTTTGATATTGCTTTGAAATCTTTAGAGATACTTATTGACTACTTTAATTGAGAGTGTTCTTAAGAAATTTATATTTCCAAAGATGTAATCAACTATGGAGGCTTGCTTCCATAAGAAACTAAAGAACCCAACATAAAATAAACTCGCTTTATTTCTCCATGTAATAGGGGATCTCTAGTATATACATAAATCCTTACGCCTTTAGAGTTCTTATTAGGTGATTAGGCCCATTATAGGGTGATGTGTCCATCTCAGATGATATATCATATCTTAATGTTGATCACTTCAACAAGTACCCCTAAGATGCGCATGGTGTCTCTACTGCTCTAAATTAAAACACCACAATAGTGAATTACATATAAAGATTAAATTTAAATTATTATGTATATATATATATTTAAAATATCATAAAAGTTTCATAATTGCATCCTTATATTCATATATGTATGAATATATATATATATATATATATATATATATATATATATATATATATATATATATATTAAACAAGTATATAAGGGCATTCGGGAGCATAAAATTTTAAGTAATCCCAAGAAGCTCTCTAATTACCTCACTTTTACGGTTCAACAATAATGCATTTGTACAAATTCAATATACTAATATGTATGCATATACATAAGCCATAATTGAATTATTTTCTTGAAAAATTCATGCATCTTGTTTTATATAATATAAGCTATATGGAATAATTCATTCATGCATCAAGTGTGAAAAAATTAAATGAAATATGTATATTCATTAAATTTAGTTATTCAACCAACTATATCATTAAATTAAATGAATATTTATGAATAATAAAGCAAAGTCAAGAAAATGTCATTGCATTAACTACGATTTAGTTTTATTAATCTTAAGATGCCTTTCATGTTTAGATAAAATCTTTTAAGCCAAATCCAAATATATAGTTAATAAAAAAATTTATGACACTTCATTAAGATGATTAAAACTCATATGAATTCATCCCTTAGATTCAACCTAAGGCTAGGGATTAAGGTGGATTTTCCCTCCTTTCTCTTTGTATAACTCCAAATCAAAATTAAACTAAAAATGAAATTCAAAGTTTAAGTCTAAAACCTATTTTAATTTATTAATTACATAAAGTGTAACCATCTTTAATAAGGAACTTAAACATCTATCAATAGAAAGTTCAAACATTAAAGCCTAATCATGACATACCATACTGCCTTGCACACACATTAGCATGCTAAGCCAACGATCATAGTCTTAGGTTAGGCTAGTTCTTGTTATGATGATGTGATGTTTTATTTTGTAATATAATATTTTATACTAGATGTTAGGATTGATTGTGAGTAGTTTGGATGTTAGGGTGATGTTAGACTAATGATATTTTTCATAACCGCATAATTATAAAAATATAAATGCCTCTTCCTTCCGTGTGTTGCTTAAGTCCCTAAGCATAATCCATTAGGACATATGGGCGAGTAACCCAAGGTAGAGTGCTAAGTCCAAATGTATGAAATATAATTGCTTGGCTTGAATGTGTATTAAGCTAATCTCTATTTTACAAGTGTAGTTAGACTTTCATTTTCATTAAATTTAATTTTTACAAAAGGATTAGGATTAGTGCTATGGGGTTTAGGATGAGTGGCTAGAAGGTTTACACTCGAGAGACCCTATAAGGCCTAGAGCTCAAATCTAGGAAGTGAACATGAAGATGAAGAATTGAAGACCCTCATAGCTTCATTTCACATATATATAATCTAGGTTCTATATGGGTAGAGCTGGCTACCCATCCCTTTTGGTATATGATAGTACCCCACCACTCCATACTTTTATTGTCTCAATTGATTATTATTTGAATGTTGTGTTTACATTGATTGTGTAATAGAAATGACATGCTTTTGATAAGTATCCTAAAGGTTGAATGTTTATTGTATGGCCTAGATGGAGTGAGCTCTTTAGAAAATTTAACCTTTTTTACTTTAACTAAATAACTTCAATTAAATATAGTAGCTCATAACCTCATTTTAAAGCCTAAGATTATAATCAAGAAATAGAAAATTTAGTAACCCCTATATAATTGTATGTTCTAACATCAAGCATGTATCTTATTTCATTCTTGCAAAGAGGGGATCTCCATTCTTGCGGATAAGGGATAACGCTTGACTATGAGAGAAGTCTCGGTAGTGTTTCACGTTGATTTAGCCCATGACCAAATATTATCATGCATTTAGAAATAATTTCACCTAAACTGAGTCTAAAATGATGAGTCAAAAATGCAATAAATTTTGTACATTTTATTGCAATATTTTAAGCATAATCACACTAATCATGATCTAGTCTTTAAGGAGTGAGTTTAGGACTCTAAATTTCTTTCTAATATATAATAGCCTTATCACACATCTACATAAAACTAGACCACATGATTTTGAATCATAGGAGGTGTTAGTTGGCGCCACCTGTAGTTATAAGCCAAGTGTTGGGATCTTTATTCTCTCTAATGGAAATGAACCAACAAATCCCACTTTCCTGGATTGAATTAGGTGAAGCTCTTAGTTTGTCCTAGAGTATTTACATATATGTTCAAGGGCTACTCATTTCTCCTTTGCTATGGGTGTAAGTCCTCATCTCTTAGATATTTTCATACTTTTGTGTTATTGGACCTAAGTCCTATATTTCTAATAAAATTTCAACTTAAAAAAAAAATATAATTTTGCTCATTCAAAATATCAAACTTTACTATATGATAGGCTGGAGCCCTCGGTAGACCTCCTAGTATCATGGGTGCTTCCTACTCAATCTCCTTTACAATCTATTAATAACTCCTTCTATTATAAGTCTTCCCACTTGATTTTTCAATAGCAATCAATGCTTGATATCAAACCTTGAAGTATTTGGAAAGTTGACTATTTTAATTGAGAGTATTCTTATGAAACTTTCATTTCTTAAGATGTAATTAACTATAGGGACTTGTTTAAATTATACTCAACTTTACTTCATTCATGTAAAGTAGGAGAAAAATCTCTAATATATATATTGACCCATTGGCCTTAAGAGTCTTCATTAGATGATTGAGTCCATCATAGGGTAATATTTCTATCTTTCAAGATGGTGCATCATTCCTCGATGTTGTACCGATCATTTCAATAAGTACCTCCTAAGATCGTGTGGTGTCCCTCGACTCCAAATAAAAACATCATAGTGAGTCCACATCCATGGAGTACATTGAACCCAAAATAATCCAAGATGAGGCCAACAAGTAAAACAACTTTGTGAGCACGAAGCATCAATGAACAAGAAGCACTATAAGGGAAAGGAGTCTACCCATGATCCTCTATATGTTTAAAGATAATACTCATAACAACATGAATATGGGTTGGGCACCATATCTTTTGATGGAGATGGATAACATTCTCAAGCAATTTCCTAAGTGGTGACTACATTACACTATCATGACTACTAAGACAATGGTATAACACTCGAGCTAAAAGCAATATTGAGAGTATAAATTCAAGCTAAAGGTTGTGGCTAACATTAAGGTGGAGCATGACTCGTTGAAGGAGTAGCTAGATGCCAAGTCCGAGGTGGTCAAGTTTGAGGAAGAAGAATAGTGTGAAGAAGAAGAGAAGAGTTATGTAGTGCTTGAGCTCACTCACCTTTTGAGTTAAAAATAGCAGAGCCTAAACTTTCTCACGCTGAAGACTTTTGAATGAAGGAGGTCGAGTTGACTAGCCTTCTTAATTTTATTAAGTATGAAGACATGTTGAGAAAGAAATTGAGGGAAGATGCTGATCTTGCTCTCAAAGTTCATCGAGCATGGTCGGTTGGGCTTCAAATTTCTTGATTTTGATAACATATTAGGAAAGTAATGAAAAGAGATGCACTAGTAAGTTTCTTTATTTCTTTTGTAATTCTTCTTGTGTACTATGATTGAGAGGAACGGTAATAGTATTTGTATTCATACTCACAACTTGATTTTGTACTTTTTTTTCAATAAAAAAGACATTTCTTTACGCTTCTTCATATTGGATGTTTACTAATGTCATATTCTCAATGCAAATGCACTCTCCTTATTATTTATTTTATTGTATTTACTTGTTTTACTTTATGAAACCATACTTGGTCATTGAAGGCATGTTTAGTTATATGCTTAATTAGTCACCATGATTAGTAAGTAGGATTACTTATTTAAGAAATATTGAGTTGCAAACTATATGGAATCTTGATCTTAGTTTTGTCGATTTTAATTTTGTAATCTCTAACCATATAGAGTGTTAGCCTTAGTTTTGTAGTTGCTAACCACCTAGAGTGTTAATCTTAGTTTTGTAGTCTCAAACCACACTAAGTGTTGGTCTTAGGATTCTAAGTGTCAAAGTCACTAAACATATTTTCGAGTATTGATTTATCTTTATTCATCATATATACCCTTATGTATTTGAGGTGTTTCTTCTAGTCATCTCTAGATAAATTCTTTGAAGTGTTGAAATCACTTCAACACTTTGTGCTAACTCATTTAAGATAACTAGGTAAAACACTTATAAGTGTGGACTTTTCGTTATAGAATCATAGCCCTATTAAGTAGTCTCATCACTTTTAGGTTTGACAAGATGCCGAGTTGAGCTATATATTCTTGGGCCAAAGGTAGGTCATCAACTTTATGCTTTTTCATTCAAGCCAAGTGTAGCTCTTTGAGTTTGGTCATATACTATATCCAATATGTAGCTCATCGAGTTATGGTTTATGTTCTTAAGAGTAGCTCACCAATAAAGCTTTTGACTTAGACCAAATGTAGCTTGGAGAATGACATGTGTTAACATGCACTCTTATGTCGTTAGACCCAAATAAAATATAGCTCACCAAGTAACTTGGGACAATGTACCTCACCTAATGGCTTAGGCAAAGTATAACTCATCATGTGATTAGGGCTTATTAGTATCTCAAGTTACTTGAGCCCATAACTTGGTAATCTATTTGGGCTAATGTATCTCACTAAATTACTCGCCAATGTAGCTCTATAAGTAAAGATACACTCGAGTCAATATGTAGAGTCAATATATAGCTGAGTGTAGCTTTGTAACTTTAAAACCTATATCATCATAAATGATTTAATAAATTTCCTATCTTTGTTGATTTATTTGAATGAATGCTTGATATGGGTGAGTAAGTAATATAAACTTTTACATCTTTAGGCCAATAAAAAAAAGATCTTTGGCAAGTAGAGTTTTGATTTTATTTAATTAAAATCAAGATTTTTCTAGATACATTTGAATTATAGATTCTTCATGAGTAATAACTTATTGAAAAAAATATATACATTAATAAGACTACTCTTAAGAGTAGAATTTCTATAAGTCCATTGCACTTTAAGTTTGAGGTACATCTTATCTCAAGTGTGTTTGCATTTGGTAGGCCCTTAGTATTGCATACTTTTTGATAATGTAGAACCCATCCTAAAAGTGGGGAGTTTACTTAGTATGTTTTGTTGAGCAAATATTTCTACTTTCTATAATTCAAAATCGTGGACTTGAAATGCTTTCTTTGATGTTATTATTGTAGTACTTAAACATTCACTTTTTTTCTGTCTTGTCTAAGTGATGCATTGATGTTTAACTTGTTCATTAAGTATGATTTTTATGATATCTACATGTAATATTTTCCACTTGAAAGTATCTTGATCAAGCTAGTAGTCACCATGACCCATTAACTGAACTGCTCAACCAACAAGACTAAGTTAGGGTTGTGTGATAAGGTGCATGGGGTATGCCCAGTGATGATGGAGTCATCTTGAGCCCAAAGAATGATGGGTAGGACATCAACCCACTTTGCCTTGGTGCCTTCAATTTTTTTTTTCAATAGGTTAAGGATCTTTAAAATTGTTGCTTCCACTTGGTCATAAGTCCATGAGTGATGTTGAGGTGAACCCGAGGTGAATTCCTTAGGACTCACATAACTCTTTAGTTGCTTATTAGTAAACTATGGACGTTCTCTTTAATGATTGCTATTGATAGCCAATACCTATAAATTATGTCACCCAAATAAAGTTATGAACTTCTTAGGTTATCTTTGTAATTAGTTTGCCTTAATCTACTTGATCAAGTAGTCAATATTGATGAGCTTAAACCTTCTCTACTCAATAGAAACTAGCAGAAAGTCTATGAAGTCCATCTCCATCATGTGGAAAAGAAAGGTCTTATGATGGGTTGTGATGGTTGTAGAGCAGCTTGCATAAGATCAAACTTTTGATATTGCTCATATCTCTTAATAAAGTCTTCACCATCCTTTCTTAAAGTTGGTCGAAATATCCTTATCAAAGGATATGGTGGGTGAGTTGCCTTCCAGGGCATCCACATGCTTCTAAATGTACTTCACTAAGAACTTTCTTATGATCACCTTCACAAACACACCTTAAGTTTAATGAGGTAATTGACATTGAACACTCTACCACTAACTAAGATGTATTATTATGCTCTTATTTTAAATCATTTATGAGTCGTTGCTTTCTTTTAGCTTCCTAGTCTATAAATATTACTTGATAGGTTCAACCCAAGTAGATGAGATTTCACCTACAATTTGAGGATTGGCCTTCTTTTGTGCAAGGTTGAGCAAACTCAAGGATAAGTTACTCTAAGCCCCACAAAATTTTGATAGTAGATTAGTGAGTTGATTCTCATCTATTGAGACTTGTTCAATTTTGAAATATTCAAAATTTCTAATTTTGCCCTTAATTTGAACACATATTTCTATAAAGACTCATTCCTCATCTCATAATCTTCATTTATTTGATTCACCATAAGCTATGATTCTAAATGTGATGTAATATGGTTGACATGAAGTTCTTATGCAAATCGAGTCTAGCGTAGTGCTTCATACTCCGATTGATTCTTGATCACCATAACTTGAACCATACTTATTTGATGGCCATGATTCATGCTAAGCTTTCAACACAATACCGCTTTCATTCCTTGCTCTCCAAAACTCAAGCCAAATACAAATGCCAATATCTAAGCTAGTTAGGACATCCCATGAATCTTAGAAGTCTACAAGAAAATTAGCGAGTGCATTTGCTTTGACCACCATCTCGAGATAAGTATGGGATATTGAACTGCTCAACTTCATCAATCAATTAAAGTAATCTCTTATAATGATTTGGCTTCATGAGTATTGATTTAAGTGGATGTTGAGTCACCAATTGAATTGAGTGAGATTGAAAATATACGAAGTCATTGAGGGTGATATGAGGAGGGCGAGTGTGAGTTTCTTCATAATTGGATAATGCAACTCAATACTATTAATGACTATATAGTAAATGAACTTACTACATCTTCTCTAAATCCAGGAATAATATTAACAACTTTTCTTCTTTAGGAATTGTAGTAGAGGTGATAAGGTGAGTAAAGCTTTTAGATCATTAAAAGCTTTTACATTTAAGATCCATTCAAATATCTTGGTGTTCCTCAACATTTTGAAGAGAAACAAGCAGCACCCACCTTAGAAATGAATCTATTTAATCCAGGAAATCAGCTAGTGAATTGTCGACTTCATTACTTAATCGATGATGGCTAATTGTGTGCCTTTTAAGCTAATCAATTATCCTTTGAATAGAGTGAGTAGCCTCTCATCTGAGCGAGTCTCCTTTTATGTTAAGCTAGTTTTTTATGTTTTAGAATCATTTGGGCAACCGTCTCTCTCTCTCTCTCTCTCTCTCTCTCTCTCTCTCATGTGGACTACTTCAAATTAAAACTCTTTCCTTTCTTTGTTAAAATTTAGTTGAGATTTTATTTGATTTATCATTGAACTTCAAAACAAAATTTCTATTTATAAATAAGAAAATTTTGAATTAATTCAAGAACCCCTCCATTAACTCCCTCCTAAATGTGGGCCATGTGGAATTCCAAATTAATTTAATAAACTTTGGTAACAAAATTCTACATATTCATTTAGGAGAAAATATTACATTGAGGATGTAATTTTATATCTAAATCAAGATTCAAACACGCAATTAATTTTAAATTTTATTCAAAATAGAATAAAAAATTATTTAGAACCACTTATCTCAATTTCATTGAAATTCAAATATATCGTAACTCTGCACGCAATATTTTTTCCTCATTTTGAGTTCTCTTGAGCAAAATTCTTTCAAAAGCTTAGCATCCACAAATTCGATCTCTATGATCGGCTTTTCAGATCAGGAATAATAGAGATACATACCACTGCAGATAAAACAATATATTTACAGAAGAGTGAATGCACCATAGTTATGTTCAATTTTTTTTTTTAAAAAGAATTTTTTCTCAAATTTACAGGATTTAAGTCAGCAGTCCGCGTTCATACGGAGGCGTAACCATGAAGACATCCAGAAGATTTCGTCAACGCAGATAAAATGTGGTTAATTATCTTATCACTCGTAATATGTGACCTGAAAAGTCCAAGCCGCGTTAGTCAATTTACCCTTTTTTTTACCTGATCTACTATTAATCTGTGAAATTTCTCCATTTGACCAAAATAAATTAGATCAAAGAAGAAAATTATGTCGAATTAATTTAATATAAATTATATAAAAATGAGCTCGAGAATAAGTGGATTTAATTTAATATTAATAATATTTTATTAATATTAATTTTATTTTAATATAAATGGATTTAATTATAAAAACTTATTATTTCAAAATTTTTTGAAAAATAAAAGATATATAATCAAATAAAATTATGACAGCTTTCTCTTATCAGACTTTCAGAAGATTACTGATATTTATAAATTAATATTTCAAACCGTGTGAAAAATAGAGAGAAAAAGTTGGCAAACTCTTTGAATTTTCTCTTGTCGGTAAATTTACTTTGCATCATCCGAATTTGGATAAGATCCACTCTTTTTTTCATAATATCAAACTGGGTGCCTTCGATCGATCTTATTGATCCTCGATATCACGATTTAACTTTCTAATGATCTGGATTATCTATGTGTTTTTTTCACATCGTTCTTATTTCATCTTTAATTGTCAAATGCATTGTTGAAGTGGTCACCCCTTTTGATATTAAGGAAGAATCTACTATTGTCCCTATGTGATTATCTCTTCTTAATATATGCATTCATTTTGTTACCCACCATGTGCTTTTATTTATCGGGCTTTATTTGGTCGGCCTTTGCAACTCGACCAAGCGACTGAGATCCGCCCTCTGTAGCTCGGATCTTCATTAAATTAGACATAATTGAAAAATATCCCAAAAAAATTTGAATTGGCTCTCAAAATTCGCAAAAGATTGAATTGGAGAACTTTCTGATTTTTTGTTCCCACTATAAAATACACGATCATGAAAATTCGGAAAGTTTTATTCTCCATCCTCACTTAAAAAAAGAATTCCTCCTAGTCAAATGAAATTATGACAGCTTTCTCCTATCAGACTTTCAGAAGATTACTGATATTTAGACGTTAATATTCCAAACCGTGTGAAAAATAGAGAGAAAAAAACTCTAATTGACTGAGAGAACAAAATAAAACAAAATTAAAAATATTATTTTCCAGAAGAAAGAAAGAAATGACTAATAAGACGGATAAAAAACAGAAACAAAGGTAATCTTCCATCCACGCGGATTCCTTCGTGTCACCCTCAATAGGCTGAGAGGCTTTCCAGGAAATCAGAACGATTGAGCTAAAGAGTAAAATAAAATTTTTTTAAAAGAAAAACACGTGGAGTCAATCAAGCCGTCCATCGTGAATCGGTCGGCTGATAATCGACGAAATCAGAAGATGACCAGACCTACAACGTATGATTCCATGACCTTTTATTTTTAAAATATATTCGTCGTTTCTACACCTCTGGCAAACACATGATAAATTGAATTTTATTTATTTATTTTTAAAGTAATAAAATAAACTATGATTATTTCATCTATAACTCTGCCTATACCTTGAGATTATGTGAGTGCATTTACCCATAACATATTACTAATTTAAGAGAAAAGAATAGAAATAACATATTACTGATTTGAGAGAAAAGAATAGACTATATGCTCATTAAATATGGCTAATGCAACTAAAAGTCATAGTTAAAGAGATTGAGATTTAAGAGATATATTATCTTCTTCAAAATACCCAATTCTTGTGAACTTGGATAATAAAAAAGCAAATACAAAATAAAGTACAACAAATGCAAGAGAAAAGAGGTAAAATATGATATAATAAATTAAATAAAAAATAAAACTCAAATGGTCACTCATTGATAGTGGTGGTTGAAAGATGTCATGGATAGAATCAAACTGAGCTTGAAAAAAAGCTCTATTCTCTACATGTTATCAGTAGTACTCTTCCCAATGAGACGTTGCTCCTCAATATGCTTGTCCACTTTTAGCTCAAGTTGTGTGAAGTGCTCTATCCAGACATAGTTGTGGTATGTTGAATGCTCCATGTCACTAACTTTTTTCTCCTCTTCTACCTAGGTTGTGGCTTAAACTAGCCATCGATTCTCATGTTACATGAAATGAATGATCTTTGAAGTGAGGAGTGTGGTTTGGGGCCTTGTGAAAAGTGAGGTTGTATTTTGATGATGGTGAGGATTTTAATGTAATGAATCAATAGTTAGCAACATTGAAGTAAGTTTAAGTTATGTAGAAGGAGGTTACGATAAAAAAGAAGAGGTGTGATGTTTATGTGATCACGACTTTAAGAATGTCATTATGCCTAAACATGTCTTGAATAACATAAGCATTGATAAATTCCATTGACTAGAGGTTGATGTTGGTGAAGTGGTGTCTCTAACTAATCATACTAATGGATGACTAATTATAGGTCATTAGAGATAATAGAGACAAATTGATGTCTAACATGTAATATTCATGAAGATAAATGTCAAAATTGAAAACCTTTAAACTACAAACTCTAGATTGAAGAAGTGTATGCTTGAAGTTAATGACAAGATTTGTAAAAAATTAGAAAAGAAGCTCAAAATTAAAGGGTAGGCAAGTGAAATTAAGAGCTGAAAGTAGTACCAAAAAATATCAAGTATAAAATAAGAGACTTTTCTTGCAACTGAGCTTTGAGTTAGTAATCACACATTCTTTATATACTTCAGATAACTTCATCATCATCGAATCTAAAGTGTTGTGCATATCGTGGTAGTTTGTTTGCTATGGAAAGGAGCTTGCATACTATCAAAAACTTAACAAAATATGAGAGGAGAATATGAGAGTTTAAGAGTAAAACTTAAGAAGTGATGGGCTACTTATAGAATTTTGGGTCCATTAGAACATACAATATGAATAGGGTTTGTATAGTACAATTTAGATCATCCCAGTAGTAATCTAAACTATTATTTTAATTGAATCAAAATCAATTAGTATGATTAGAAATCAACCAATATGATTAAGCAATGTTCATTTTTCCCAACATTCACTTAAAATGGCTAGTTCTTGGCTTAATCATATTATTTCAAACATATCATACATTATGTTAAATTTTATTATACATCATCCAATCATTTGTCTTAAACACGCTTGACAATCTAAATAAATTTATCATATAGTATGATCATGAATCATAATACGATTACAGATTTTAATTTTAGCTAAAATAAAAAAATAAATAAGATTAAATTGGCACTTGAATGTACCAAGCATTCTTTGTGTTAAAAATGATTGAAATGTAAACTACTATACTAACATATACTTTGTAATGATAAGATTTTAATTTTTAAAATATAAAGTAAAGCAAAAATAAAATCAATTGCAATTAACTTACAAGTTAATTTGGAATGATTCGACCACAAGAATGAGCAAAATGAAGACCTAGTTGTAAAATGATACTAGCTCTCTTATCTCCTCCCATTGGAATTACTTCCATAGATAAAGATGAGCTTTATACTTTAAAAGCTAGATTGAGAGAAGTAAAGATACTTACGAGTTTGTGTCAAAAAAGATTCATCATGACGATGAAGGTAGTGATGTAGGTGCATTCCGGGAGTGAAGATGTTGATTACCTCTAACCAATATTATCTCTTTTGATTACTATATTCTTCTTATGCCCATGATTTTACCCTTTTAAGGGTTTTTCCACATAAAATATGGTGTGTGCTTTTCTATATTTGTACTTTTTTTGGTGTCCACTAGCTAAGGATAAGGTCAACAAGTTACTTTTCTTTTCTAGGGATTTGCTTAATTCTAAAATATTCTAGTTGCCCAATCTATTATTTTACTTTAAGCAAGTATCTTATCAAGTATCTTATCAAGAACTCATCTTGAGCTTTGTAGATATGGTGTTAACTAAGAAATCTATGTGGTGTCCTCAAATTTTACTCACACATGTTAAATCTAGCATTCAAACTAGTTGTAAGTTTAGAGTATATGATTAGATAAGACATGCAATTAAGATGTGCATTAGTAGGGTAACCAATAGAACATTCTTGTGCATATGATTAAAGCTAACATATACATTAAAGACTACACGAGGCTTGCCATACCATCTCTCTTATCTCCTCTCATAGAATTACTCCTTCAAATAAAGATGAGTTTTATGCTCAAAGCTAGATTTAGTAAAGTAAAGATACTTATTAAGTTTGTGTACTAGGAAATAAAAAAAAAAAGACTCTACTTAAACCCACCTTGACTGAGTTTATTATTATTTTGGGGATAAACTAGTTGTGTAGATATGATACTCATATTGATTGCATGAAGAAGAAAGAAGGACATAAGTAGCGGGTGATGAAAATATTCATTTTAAGGTGTTTGAAGAGTACTACCATCACTTATTTTTACTTTGTACAGTAACATATTGTGGAAGAAGATAGGTATAATATGCATGAATATTTAAAACCATAAAAATAAAATAAGAACATATTAAAAATAAAAATAAAATGAAGATGTTCTAAGCACTAAAGTCTATCACTCCAAAGCTGATCTATAAGAACTAAACCTATTGAAATTCAAGACTTTAGTGAAATGTCTACTAAATTATTCTCTATATTAATAAATTGAATATCATCATCTCCTTTAGAACATGATCTCTAATAAAATAATGTCAAACATCTATGTGTTTGGTTTGTGAGTACTAAATTGAGTTTTTAGTTATGCAAATAACACTAGTGTTGTCACAAATTATCATAATCATATATACTTGTAGACTAAGATTAAAAGTTATTGCTTTAGGCATATGACTTATGCAACGCAACTTCCAACAAGTAATATACTCAAACTCAATAGTAGATAAAATAACAAAAAATTATTTCCTACTAGATCATGAAAGTAATTAGTGTCACACAAACTAATATGCAACTAAAGTGTTTTTCTATCAACTTATTTGGGTTATTCCTTTTATTATTATTGTTGTTATTATTTGGATTCATTACTTATGTTTCTATTGGGCACATTCATCCTTAATTTATTTTAAATTTGTCCATATTAAATTCACATTAAGTTACATAAATTAGAACTCCAACATGACTCATTATTTAATTGTTTTTTTATTTTAAGATATAATTAATCATAGAAGCTTGATTCCCGAGAATGTTATCATATAATAAAATAAATACTTTTATTTTAATTATATTTTATATTCTAAAGAAAAATTAATTTTTTATTAGCATTTCATTGATCTCTCATGAGTTTATAGTATGTTAGGTTGGTCATTGATATTCATTGAACTCCTTCTCTACATAATTCTTATATAGATTTGCTATCTTTTAAAATTTTAAAAAGTCAAATATTCTCCAATAACTCTCCAACATAATTTATAATAAGTATCTATGAAATTATGATTGAGTGGACACACACACACACACACACACACACACACACACACACACACACACGCCACACACACACACACACAACACACACACACACACACACACATGTATATGTACAAGTAAGGTGTGCCTTGAGTATATCCAATCTAGCACAAAAATAACTTCGATATTATACAATTTAGTTTAAAATAATATAAGATGGCTTTTACTTATGTTGAATTAATTTATTTTTTAGCTGGATCAACTTGATTATGCCTTAAATTTGATAGGTCAAATAACTTGAAATTACATAGTTCAAAATCCTTTTAAATATATTTTTATTATGTGTATACATATGCAAACAAATATTTATGCTTTAATGATCATCATGAGTCAACTAGATTCAACCCAATTTTAAATTGAATCTTGATATATAATCTAATAATTTGACTTGTTTGAACCATTTGAGTTAAAGACAAGCCAAAAACTCATTTATTCTCTAAGTGATATTCCAATAAAATGCAAAACTCTCTCTCTCTCTCTCTCTCTCTCTCTCTCTTCTTTGTGTGTGTGTGTGTGTGTGTGTGTGTGCATATCTATTTATACTTTTGTTTAATTTTTGCATAAATAAAACTTTCATAAGTTTGTGCTAAACTATACAAGTTATGAATTGCCAACATTCCTTGAAATATAAACCTTTTAAAACACCTATCTATATGACTTACTCAAAATCTAAATCATACCTAATAGGGATCAAGTAAATGATAGTGTAAGGAGGCGAACCTTCATAATAAATCTGATAAAAGAGTAGAAGATGACTATTTGAGAGAATTTAGCTAAGAAAAGAGGCATCTTTCTTGAGTTAAGCTTTGATTCCGCTACCATTATGATGGATTTTGCAACAATTAAAATTAATGCACAATCATTATATTATTTAGCTACTTTAATTTTTTAAATAAAATATTATTTACTATACTTAGAATTGTATTTAACTTATGCTATTTATTACAAATTAAAAATATTACAAAAATAAATTATTTTCATTAAGGGACATGCATTTACATACATGTCACAAAACTCAATTCTTATATCTTTACAAATCTAATATATGAATTTAATATGTATAAAATTAGCATCTAAATCTTTAATATTACATCAAATATACCACTATTTCTAACTTCTTTAATGTGAAATTCTCATTTTCATGCTTAGAAAAATGTTGTATATATAAATATAAAACTTTTGTGCAAGCTTTTGTATGGATATTTGAGTGAATTTAATCACAAGCACAAATGATGGCAAGGGCTTAAACTCATGATCTCTTAAGTGAAAGCTTAAGTTCTCAACCACTTTGGTGCTAGATAAATATATATGAAATATATGGTATATATGTATATCTTCTTTACATCAATTTGTAAACCAATTAAAGATTGTGCTACTAGAAGATATGTGAGTTTTGTTGTTCTAGTGAACTTTTCATGCATTGAAAACTTATGAAAATCCTTCTAAATTATTGGTCTAAAGATTTCATCGATAAATTCACCCATAATTTTTTACTTTTTTTCATTGATCTTGTTGACACTTGTTTCATGTTTTTCCAATCATTTTAAATATCCAAAATTGTTTTGGATGATACAATTGTATTGGTGATATTAAGACAACAACAAGTCTTTTATCCCACTATGTGGGGATTGACTAATTGAATCTTTTGTCTTTTGTGTCTTATTAAGTGTTAAATTTTAATTAATTATAATAAAATAGTCATATTTTATACTTTCTAATTAAGTTCTTTGGTTGACATCTACCTTTCTTATTATAAGTTGAATCTACATCTAGTCTCTTAACTATGTCATTAGATAACCAATATTTTATTTGACCAAATCATCTAAGGTGACTCTCTATAATCTTATGCCCCATTGGAGCTTGTCCAAACGAGCATCGTCATCGCAACACAACTTAAATTTATGCTTCTCATTTATTAGCCAACATTGAGCTATAAAGCATTGTAGGTCTCACCATCATCTTGTAAAATTTTCTCTTAAGTTTATGCAACACTTTTTCTATTACATAATGAGCCTAATGCATTCCTCCACTTCAACCATCCAACTTGAATTCTACTAAAGCATCCCCATCTATTTTACCATTACTTGAACTATATACCCAAGATATCTAATATGTTCACTATTTTTAGTGTCTTGATGACTCATTGTCACAATACCACCACTAGATCTTCTACAACTAAAATTTCACTTCATGTATTCTATTTTAGATATACTCAAATGAAAGCCTTTAGATTGTAAGGTTGACCTACATAATTCATGTTTCTCTTGAAATCCTTCTCTAATCATACAAACATGAAGAATATCATCAGAAAAGCATACACCATGACAATTGTTCTACATTAAGTGGACTTGGTAAGACTTGCACATTTATTTTATGCCCACTATTTTTTTTTAGTTTTGAAGTTAATTTTATGTTTAATTTAATCATAGATTTTTTAGAATTTTGATTAGATATAATTTGGCACATTGAATTTTACGATTATTTTTAATTAATTTTTTAAGATGTATTTTATGCGTTTCACAAACCATCGTTACCAAATTCTAGAGCACTCTTGAAATTATTTTAAGTAGATTATTATCTATTTTTGTGAGCATCTAAAGTACAAAATGATTAGTTTCTTATTAAAATTATTTTCCTTAATAAATTTGAACCTCCTTATAAAAGTAAGCTTTTATTACCATGTGGTGTCTATTTTTCAAACCATTTTCACCAATGTATTATAAACATAATGTTGAATTTATTAATTATTTTCTATTATTTTTAGATTTTATATTTCAATGTATAAAAGAATATATATAAAATTATAATTAAAATAAAATAATTTAAATAATTACTAATGTCCCTTTCAAAAAAATAAAATAATAATTTATTTCTTATAAATATCTCACCCAGTCATTTCACATTTTTCATTTTCACCAAAAGAGTTTTTTAAAGGAGAGAGAGAGAGAGAGAGAGAGAGAGAGAGAGAGAGGGAGGGAGAGAGAGAAAGTGTGGTGTAAGGATCGTGGAGCTAATTTGGCTTGTCGAGCTAGTTAGGATGGTCCGACTTTAGGTAGACTACTATTTATTAACTTCATGTTTCAATTTCATTATTTATGTATATATTTTGATATTTTATTTGGTAGAATTTCGATTAAACTTAGATCTATAAGGATTTATAAAATTTTCATTGTGTAACTTTTGATATGTTATAGAATGAATTGTGTGTAAAATATTGACATAGAAAAATAAAGTTTTTATTGGATATTTTATTTTGTATAGCATTTTGTATATTTTGTGGATATATTGATTTGACAAAATTGCTATAAAATAAGAAAAGTTTCAAAATATTGTTTAGTATATTGCTTACAAATAAATTTGTAACTATGATTGTTGTTGTACACATAAATTTACTGTAATTCTTACTTGTACCCACTAATATTTATATATATTTGCAACATATTTGATAATATTTGTATATGTTGAAAATGCTAATATCCAATGCTTAAGTATCTATACATTTTATACACTGAAGATATGTGAATAAGTAGAGTTATAAGTGGAAGTGAATATATAAGGGGCAAAGAGGAAATATAAATAAGTGTATGTATAATGAGCAAAGAAAAACTTATAAAATAATCTAAATAAAGAAGTGAATTATTATTTCATATTGTCTTATTTTATTTTTGACATTATGTTGCTTATCTTGTTGCTTGACATATGATTACGATAGATATTAATTTTTTATACACATATTATACTTGATACACATGACATGTGACTTGTTGAAATATTATTTTAATTCATTTAAGATACATTTTACTACTTATAAAATGATATTTTAGTAAATATTTATTCTTTTCTATTTTTGTATTAAAAATTATAGTAGATTTTAAGTAGTCTATTGAGCTATTGTTGCTCACCAATATTGTATTCACATATGTTAATTTAGAAATGGGTAAGACTCGGTTGAATAAAGAATTTTGGTTATTGTTGAGAGCCTAACATTATGTTGTTTCTACTTTAGATATATTCTTTTAACATGTATGATAAGATGCATATTTTGTTGGTGGAAGAATCATGCCATGATTATTGTTTTGATGTATAGTTATGATATGATTTGATGTGAATACTTTTATTTTATGATATTTTGATGATATGAGGCTTTATGTTTGAAAAATTAAGGAAAAGAAATTTCTTCAAAGTAGATCTTGGTTAATTAATTACGATCTCGACATAATCGACCCTATGATGTTTTAATTTTGGAGTGTGGACACCACCAGATCTTAGGGGTACTTATTGAAGTGATTGGGTATGACATTAAGGTATGATGTATCATCTCGGATGATGGGGAATCACCACGCAATTGACTAATCATCTAATAGGACTACTAAAAAAGATGGGTCATCGTATATCCTAGAGATATTTCCCACTTTACATGAAAAAGTAAAGTAGGATTTATTTGGTTTTTAATTCCCTATAGAAGCCTCCATAGTTAATTACATCCTAGGGAGTATGAACTTCCTAAGAAAACTTTTGATTAAAGTAGTCAATAAATATCTCCAAGGATTTCAAGGTTAGACTATCAATGAATTGGGTATTTATGAAAATCAAGTGAGAAAGTTCAAGTTGGTTAACTTACTTTCGAATCCAAATGAGGATAAGTAGGGGCACTCATGATACTAGAAAGGCGGTGAGAACTCCAATCTATCCTACTGGTGAGGCTTTATATATTTAAAAGAGAAAGCATATTTTTATTTGAGTTGAAATTTTATTAGAAAATTATGGTTTATAGTCCATCAACATAAGATTGTGGAAATGCCTAAGAGGTGAGGATTTATACTTGTAGCCCGATGAAAACAAGTTATCTCATAACCTAAATCTATGGCTTTACCACAAGCTAAGAGCTCAACCTAAATCTAAATGAAATGGAGACATAATAATTTACCTCCACAAGCAAGGATAAACTTATCCACTCTTTTGGACTTAAAATGGTTGGAGTGGCCGTCAATTAACACCTCATAAGCTTCAAAACTATGTAGACCGATCTTATGTATGTGCAAGATAGCATAGGTTGTTATTTAATTTGGAAAGAAGACTAGAGTCGAATCTCACTCCATAAGACACTAGATCATGACGGCATGAAAACATAACTTAGACTAAATGCAAAATTTATAATTTTTTTATCATTTTGGACACATTTATTTGGACAAAGGCTTAAGATAATTATGCATAAATATATGATGAAATATATTTATTGGTTAAATCAGTGGAAGGAGGTGTTCTCCACTACAAGGGATGCCCTCATAGGTCAAGTATTCCCCATCGTTGAAGAGTGGAGATCTCCTTATTCAAGAATAAGATAATATGTTATGCATGATGTTAGAACATTCAACATTCAACTAAGAGGTTGCTAAATCTTTTAAGTATCTTGATTATAACCTAAGCTTTAAGGTGAGGATATGAGTTATTTTAAAATTTAATTATGAGTTGTTAGTAATGGTAGATAAATTGATTCTATTTTAAAAAAGCATACTACATCCAAGACACACATTCAATCATTAAACTTAAGAAACCTATGAAAATTATGTCATTTTTTATTGCTAGATAAACACAACAATCAAACATTCATAAATTTTGTAAAATAATAAAAGGTCGAGTGCAGGTGTGGTACCTTGAAAAATAAAAAAATTGGGTAGCTCTACCCTTATACAACCGATTACAAAAGAATATTATATTTACAATTAAGTTAGATGATATGGGGTCTTCATTCTTCATCTTTTCTTTTCCTTCTTTGGCTTGATTTAATTTTCTCCAAGGCTTCACAGGCTTCCTAAAACTTTACCTTCTAGCGCTCATCCTAAATCTCATAACACTAATCCTAATTCATATTAAAAAATTATATTTTTATAGAAAATAAAATCTAACTACACCTATAAAACATATGTTAGCTAAATCAACCATATAAACCCAAGCGTTATATTCCATAATTTAGACTTAACACCGCATGGGTAACCAAGTCCACCTATGTGGATTATGCAAAGGGTATAAACAATTCAAGCAAAAGCATTTATATTTATTTTATTTCATCTTTAATATAATCCCCTACAAAATATCATTAGGCTAGTAATGCCTAACATCCACTCTATGCATAAGCAATCTTAACATCAAGTCTAAAATATTACCTAACCAACAAAACACAACATCACAACATACACCATCTTAGATTAGAGCTAGAAGTGGTGACTTGGCATTCTAATGTGTGTGATTAAGCTTAATGTGGTATGTCTTACTAGGCTTTAGGATTATGATCTTCTAAGTTTGAAGATTATTTAAGGTAAACATGGAGGGTAGTTTCATTTCAAGTTATTAAAAGGATTAATGTATTTTAATTTATATTTCTTTTTTTATTTCATTTGATATTTACTTAACATCTAATTATTATAAAGAGAAGAAAGAGGTTTGACCCTCTTAATTATTCTATAAAGGCATGTTATTATGATTTGATTTCTTTTAGTGAATGATTTATTGAATGTTTTATTAATCCTAATTTTGGGTTAATCTTAAATAATCATATTCAAACATTAAAAGCATCTTAAGATTAATGAAATTGAATTACTATCACATGGATAATATCATATGATTCATTTTCATCATCAATAGCATGCATATGATTTTGACCATAACATACCTATACATGCAATATTTTTTTAGCACACTTAAATGATTATAAATGCATATATTTCTGGTAGAAAGAGAGATTCTATTTCTTAGCTAAGTACACATACACATGTATTAAATATTTAAGCAAGTATGTGTCATTATTTAAACCAGAAGTGAGATAATCTAATACCTTCTTAGGGCTACTTAAAATCTTATTCTAGGATGTCCATATACTGCTATCTTAAATACATATGAATGTATACACAATCATGAGAATAAAATCATGCAAAAGATTATACATTAACAAATTTATTTATTCATGTAAAGTAAAGCTTTATCCAAATTCTAATGTATGTAAACATGTGAATGAAATTTAGTAATGCGTGTTGTTGTTTAAACCAAAAAGTGAGGTAATTAAAGAGCTCCTTGGGTCTACTTAAAGCCTCCTATTTTTTGGATGTCCAAACTATATACTTACTAACATTCAAATATATATAAACATACACATGAATCATGTAAATGAAGTAATACTTTAACATGTTTAAGCTATAAACAAATGTAAATCACATAGAATATTCATAGCCAACATCGGTTTAAATCTTCATTATTAATTTATAACTTTGAAAATAAATTTAAAATTTTTAGTGATATTAGCCGCACATATGATAGGATTAATCCAACACATGTAACTTACACAAAATTAAACTCAATTGATTCTTTTATTTGAAAACATGAATGCATGATATCAAATTACATACAAACTTACAATGATTGAAAATGAATAATTAAACATGGCCACATAATACATTCAATAACATTATTTCCTATAGATAATCAAGTTAAATAAAATCATTTAAGATTAACCAAAGTTATTCTGAGTTTGTTTTAGTATTGAATTATTAAACTTAAAAAGGAGAAATAATATTTGTTGTTTTACCTAATCCCATGTGAATGACTTAATATGTTTAAAGAAAACATAATTAAGTGACTTTATGGATTAATTAGGTTTTAATCATTAACCAATTCATTTAATTTTTCTTTCCTAAGCCTCTTTAATTTAATTAGTCATTTATCCATGAGCCTCCAATGACATGAAAATGAGAAATTAAAATTTGCAATGCTCTAACAAGACCTAATATAATTAGGCTCATGAATAAAGATTAATTAGATTAAAGAGAAATCTAATTAAGTACTTACATGATTTAACCATACTCATGGGTTAACCATATGTTCCTAAGAGTCTTTATGTTTTAAACACATAAAGAGGGGCCCACAAATTCAAACTAAATTATCGATCTAATTATCATTTAAATTTGATTTAATTTCATCATTATTTCACTTAATTAATCATTAATTATCCCTTAGTTAATTAACCCTTCTCTGAAAGATATTTAGACAAATGACCAAGGAAGAGACATTAGTCATTTACGCATCATTCCACTATTAACAATGATTAATCGGTTTAATTAATTAACTTTCGTTTGGTATTTTTAATAATTATTAAATCACTTAATGAGGGTTATTAAGATTTGAATTTCAAATTCCACTAATTACCTAGCCAATAAATCTCAAAAAAATTATGGGAGGTAAAGGACATCTCAAGTAATCAACATATCCAATTTGAGATCAATTGGCTAAGTATTAAGGCTTAATTAAGGTAATTAGAAAACTTCAAACCTTAATTAAGCACGACAATGTTCAAACATTAGTGATTTTATTTTTATTAAATTCTCCAATGTTTATCCTTTCCAAAATGTGTTTACACAAATTTTTATAATTTTTCTATAATTATTTATGATGTTTTCAAAATATTAGAGATTAATCACATTTTAAACACTTAATTATCCCCTTAAAGTGTCGGTGCCATGTGGATGCTAACGGCGTGCTTTTCACGTGGCGTCACGGGATAGGCTACTTAAAATGTCCCCGTGGCGGTGAGTCGGCGGGGCCTTGATTTCGTCGTCCGATCTCGAATGGGAGGAAATAATCTTGTGATATCTAAAGGATTAAATTGGATTTTTAATAGATTAAATCATGATTGTCCATTCTAATCACATAGAAAGGATGACGGATGATTCTTCGTCCCTAAGCACCCAAAGATGGACATGCGCCTTTCCTCATCCAGTCATCAAGCTCATGGGGTGTGGATCAACTCCAAATTGTTGAGGAGGAGATCTAAAAGATCTAATGGCAAAATTATGTGAAATCACAAAATATTTCATAAAAGACCAACAAGTAGGGGATATTCTATGGTTTGCGAAACTTACCTTGTCGAGCTCGACCCGGCGGTCGACTTAGGTAGCTTTGTCTTGAAGAGAGAAAGCCCTGAGAAGCTCTCAAGTTGCCTCCCTCGCCACTGAACCAAATGCCACCATAATAGTCATGAGTTGGTCTAAAATGGTCTCGATGCTCAAATTGATTGAGAATCAATTCTTTTCAACTCATCGAAGCTTGGGGAGGTGTGGGAGAACTTAATTGAAGTTTGGTGGGGTTTGAGTGAGGTTGGATGAACTTGAGTTGAATAGAGTTTGGTGTCGTCGGTGGTGCTGGGGGTTCAAGGAAGGCTTTAAGGCGCTCAATCACCTAGGGAAGCTCTCGTGAAGTTTTGATCAATAAGGAGGAGTATACCCCGCTCTAAGTGAATCAAGGGCGATATAACTCGCCTTTGGTAGTCGTCCAAGCGGATAGGTGGCAGAAATGGAGTGGGCTGCAGGTGGAGGATCTTGGAAAGGTGAAGGAGCTGCAACGGGTGGCAAGTTGTGTGCCTTTTCCCCAAGTGAATCAATAGTGGGCTAAGGGTAAGCTCACTCTCTCATGACCCAAGGCTGAACCCGATAGCTTTGGGTTAGGTTGGGTCAATAGTCTAAGTGTCCAAAATGAGCTAAAGGTGACTACCAAGGGTTGATGAGTAGGTGAGACCATACAAATGGAAATTTTGTCCCATTTAGGTGGGTTGGTTCATGGGTATTGACCCAAATTTGGTTCACCATGGGTTGGGCCCATTTGGGTTGACCCATGGTGACCTAGGATGAGTCATGCTAAGTTTGGATGAGCTTAGAGTGGTTTGGATGGGTTTGGGTTAATTTGACCCATATGGGTTAAATGAGTTTTAATTGGTTAGGTTGACCAATTGGCCAAATTAGGTCAAATTGATGGTTTGGGTAAGTTCATTTGATCATTTGGAGTATATTGGTTACATTGGTTTAGTTTGGTTTAATTTGAAGTGGATTCGATTTTGACTCACATGGGTTTATATGGGTCGAATGAGCTAAAGACCAAGTTGATCAAATTGGAAAAATTGGCTTAGGTGGAAGGTTGGTTTAAGTATAAATGATGGTTTGAGAATGATTGTATGTGTTGATTTGATTTGGATTTGAGAATGATTTAGTTCAATTTGACCCTTTAGGTCAATTTGGGCTAAATGGGATTGGGTTGGTTTGATTAAATTGGGTTTAATTGGGTGTTGGATTATATTCAATAATCACTTTGTGATGAATTTGAGTCATTAGTTTTAATCAATTTGATATGAAATGAGATTTGACCCAATTTAGCCCTTTAGGTTAAATTGGGTCAACTTAGGTCAAGAGCCCAAGTTGATTTGGTTTGATTCAATTGGTGGTTGAGTTATGTTAAATGATCAATTTATAATTGATAAGAGTCATTGGTTTAATTGATTGAGGTTGGGATGAAGTTTGGTTCATTTTGGTCTATATGGTCTAATTGGATCAACTTAGGTCAAGTGATCAAATTGGCTTAGTGCGACCCAATTGATAGTAATTGATCAATCAAGGATGATCAATAATCATTATAGGAGATTAGATGGGTTGATTCAATCCAATTTTGTTGAATTGAATTTTGGATCAAACAGTCCTTTAGGTCACTTTGGGTCAAGTGGACCAAATGAGTTAATTGAGTTGGATTATGTTGAATGGGGTTGAATTGAGTTTAATGATTAGTTTAAGATTTATTGATAGCTTTGATTGCAATTAAATTAGATTTAATTGAATTTTGGCTCATGTGGGCTAATTTGGGTTGATTGGATTGACTTAGTTCAATTGGCTTGATTGTGGGTCTTGAAATGGTTTGAAATAGAAATTTGGATGATTGGAGGGCTTTTGTGAAAATTGATTATACTTGACTCAATTGAATAGGCTTGGGTTGGATCCATAAGATGATGGTGGAATTGGTTTAAGTTAATTGTTAAGTTAATTTGGCTTTGAACTTAGATATGAAATAAAATTCAATTAAGGTGATTGTATTGGCTTGGGGTTGATTTTAGATGGGTGGACAAGTATGAGTCATGGTTCATGCCATAAGATAGGTAGGACCTATTTACCCAGAGTATGACCTAAGCTCGAGGTATTGCCTTCTTAAGTCTCTAGGTTTGGGTTTAGTGTTCCCTTAAGCACTAGAAGTTTTCTATGACTAGGGAAGTCTCGTGGTCTAGAAGATTCCTATGTCTAAGAAATGGAGGATGAGTTCTCGGTCAGCACCGCTTTAATATGATGATTTATAATGGATTGGGTTGTGACATCACCAAGGTACATCCCCTTGTAAATGTCTAGTAAGAACATCCATAACTATAACAAAAATGATATGGGTTTAAATTCAATCTTTAATGTAATTCAACTAAAATAGGAACATACATAGTCAATCTTCCTTATGTTTGAACACAAGTAATAGCTCCATATGCATATCCTTAATATCTTAATATAAGCAATATTAAATCTTTTCTAGTCTAGAACTCTTCAAAACATATCTTTTGAAACTTATTGTATGATTTCTTTAAATAAACAAATATTAATATGTATATCTTCCTTATTCTCTTTATACTTCTCGATCAATCCTCTCAACAAATGTATAACATCCATAGTAAGCCTATATGGCATGAAACCAAATAGGCTTTGAGATCTTTTGTATCACATTGTATTCTATCTATTTACTTTCTCTCATAAATTTAATTGGTGAAATTAAGACTACACACACCCTATTCTTCATATAATGGGTGCATCAAACTTGAAGTCGGTACCAAACTATGGATATATAGTGAGCAGAAAATTGAATGAATTTTAGAGTATTATTGGACAATTAACATTAATGATCATCATTATTAATCATCATCGGTCATCTAATTTTCATCATTAGATCATAGTCATTCATCTTTCATCATACTATTATCACCCAATAATCATCTTCTTCTTCTTCCACTTCTCTAGCAATCATTATAGCACACATCAAACAATTACTTTCAACTATATAATCACATCTTTTATGATCTAAAGAGAGTACATTCAACTTCAATTACATAGGGAAGCTATTTCAACAAGGTCAAATTTCTTATTTTTATCGTTTTGAATTTTTATTGTAAAAAATTCTATTATTTCTTATGACTTCTATATGTTATTAACTTTTATGCAAAATTATAGCATAAGAAAAATATTTTCATCTAAAAAATATTTCGATCATCTCCTATTCCTATATACATGCATACATATATATATATATATATATATATATATATATATATATATATATATATATATATATATATATATATATATATATATATATATATAAATTGGTCCCACGGCTCACAACTTTTTCACACACCAAAAAACTCTTCCTTTGTCGTACGCGGTCAAGCCGTTCGACCAAAGGCCCAGAGAAAAGGAGAGAGAGAGTGTGTGTGTGTAGGCATTCACCGACGCTCTTTATATGCCGGGCCACCAAAGCAGACGAATAACATTTTTCCATGCCATTTCGGAGTCTCCACCATCCCCGCACACTGCTACCATCGCTCTCTCTCTCATTTCTTTGGTTTCTTCCTGATCCCTCGCCATCAATCTCTATCCCTATCACATCGCCGCCGGTCTTCTTTTTCTTTGGATCAGTTTCTTGTGATGGGAAGAGCTCCTTGCTGCGACAAAGCTAACGTGAAGCGCGGTCCCTGGTCTCCTGAGGAAGACGCCGCCCTTCGAAGCTACGTCGAGCGCCATGGCACCGGCGGCAACTGGATCTCCTTGCCTCAGAAAGCAGGTCAACTCACATACGCATGCATTCTTTCTCTCTTCCTTTTTTTCAAAGTTATGGTGATTTTCATCCTTTTTCTATTTACTCATGACGACTTTTGATTCGATTCCAGGCCTTAAACGATGCGGCAAAAGCTGCCGCCTTCGCTAACTACCTCCGTCCGGACATAAAGCATGGTGGCTTCACCGAAGAAGAAGACAACATCATTTTCTGTCTTTACAAGACCATTGGAAGCAGGTACTTCATTTCTGATCAATTAATCAGTATATAACTAATCAAAATCCTATCTTTTCCTCCATTCTTATGCTAACAAAACCCATTTTTTTTATCAGATGGTCTGTTATTGCCTCCCATCTCCATGGAAGAACCGATAACGACGTCAAGAACTACTGGAATACGAAACTGATGAAGAAAATAATGGCAGCCGGAGAAACCATTAATTCCCCAATATCTAACAATCAAAATACAAATAAATTTCATCAACCCTCTCCTTCACCCCTGCTACATCACCACCAGTTCAAATTCCGGTGATGAAAGCCGAGGCCTTCCTCCCTCCGACAACGCTCGATTCGAACTTCCCTATGCTTTCGAGCCTTATCAGCTACCACAGCTTCCGGCCGAATTAGCAGTGACTGGATACAACTTGTGTCCACCGAGCGAAGATCCAGTCTCACTCTTCAGTCATCACAGTGGACGACTTCATCCATCACAGTGGACGACGGCGGTGAAGGCGTGACCAAGCCGCTGCCTTCTTCCCGGAGCTTGGTTTCTCCTCCTGGACAGCTGCTCGGCTTCGTGACCTCGGGAACTTACGAGAGTCCGACATCGTTGTGGGCTAACACCGACACAAAACCGCAGGGTGTTTATCAAAGTCTTTACTCATAGTTGACCAGATAGGCTTGGAACTTTGTTTGGTGTGCTTAATGGGTAGACATTACTTTCTCTTCTACGTGTACGTACATGATTAGAAGAATCGAGCTTCTGTTATCTGTTAGATTTTTAATCTTCATTATCTTCAAACTCTCATTCTAATTTATTATTATTATTTATACTTGATATATTATCTTAAAATTTCTTATATTTAATTTATGTATTTATAATAAAAATTGCAATTTTTATTCTCTATTTAATATATTTTAACTGATTCTCATAATATATATCTATATATATATATATATATATATATATATATATACATCATCTTCATATATAACATATATATATATATATATTATGGAACCTGCAACCTTAAAAAAAAAAATCATGATTAGAAAGTAGGTTTCATACACATATCTAATATTATTAATGATTTTATTTCTATATATATTTTTAGCGATTTTAAATAAAATTGTTTGAAAGCTAAAGCTATTAATTAGCTTTCTTACTTGAGAAGGATTTCTCATGTTAAAATGGCATGCAGTAGACCGTTTCTCTTGGTTTTGGTCTTCGGTGCTCAGCTGCTCAGAGATCACTGCATGAGGTGTGTAGGTCCTAATCTGACGATGGAGAGAGAGAGTATGTGTGTGAATGAATGAGAGAGAGAGGGAGAGAGAGAGAGAGAGAGAGAGAAGCTTTGAACTCGAACTTTATCTGTAACTTCAGTGGATAGCTGCCATTATAATAGGGATAAAATACAGTGTTTTATATGAGGCAATAAGAACAACTTCTCTAATTCTCTTCCTAGAAAAAAATATTTATCTAATGGAATACATATTTTTCCAAAAAAAAAAAAAGAAATATTTATTTGGGAGAAAACTGCGCTCTTTTCCAATGAAAACAGCATGTTGAAGTTTGAATGTGTTCAGGGTATCAATAATGCATAAAAACGTTAATCTTCATCATGCCGATGGCACCCCAACTGATACTCGATGAAAGCTGAGCTCTCTTTTTTGGGAGTAGTCACACAAAAAAAACGTTAAGATTTATTTATTTTTTATTTTTAAACATGAAGAGTATGAAGGGATGCATTGTCAAGCCAAGTGAACAGAATAATTAATAAGTAGGTGAAATATGCCTTCCAATATATGCTTTCCAAAAGAAAAGATAAATAAATAAATAACCCCAATCATCAGCTTTAATTTATGAATTAAACTACACAAGATTATGACTTATGACAAGTTCTTTGTTTGAATATGAGGCCATTTATTATATTAGAAGAAGAAGAAGAAGAGAAACTGTCAAACTTATAATACTGCACCTGTTTTATATGGCTGATGTAAAGTTTGTCCTGTAACCATTAAAAGGTTGAATTAATCGCTGTCGCAGATGTAATTAATTAATATTAGAAAAGGTTTAAGCAACGAGATATACTAAACTATAAATTTCTGATCGCATTTGGTACGAGAAATTATGGTTTCTGCATGTGATTATCTCTGAAACTGGACTATGTATTGTCAAAGATAATAATATTCTAGATTTCTGATTATAGAGTAAATGTTTACTTTGTTGTTACTTAATTACGCTTATAGTGCTTTTCTTAAGCATTGTTTGGTGATCAGACTGTTCAAAATGTATGGAGTTTAATGTAACAGCAGCTGGGACGAAAAGGTTTTGGGCTAAATTTAGCTTAGAATATAAGGTTATTTATTTTTTTTATTTTTTTTTTAACAACAGAATATTTCCATCAATTTTTTTGGGTTCATAAAAATCTATCTTGGTGCCACAAAGGCTTTTCGTAAGGGCTTAGCAGTCGGCAGAGAATATTTACAAAACTTGAAGAAAAATTGTGGTTTAATGCCCCACATCATGTGTAAATTTTAAATTTTTTTATTTAAGTTTTGTTTACTAAATGAAGATTTTAATTTATTAAAATTACATTCATGTTTAACATATCTGAACAATATATTAAACTTAAAATGAAGCTTTAACAAATCAAATCAAGTGATTTTTAACATAGAGATATTTCACTATAAGTGTTCAACATTTGACTTATACTTTAATTTACTTATATAAGCATCGAAATATAAATGTCAATATTGATTTATAATTATGTTGTGATTCTATTTTGCTCTGATGGCTCTATTTAGATTAGGAGTTTTCTTTTATTGCATTATTTTGTACTTTATTTATGTAAAAATAAAGTATAAATTAACTTCTTAATTTGATTCAGGATAATCCAATCTTGATAGACTAATGTACAATTTGAGTTAGAAGAAGGCCCAAAATCTAAGGGAAACTCAATATGTCAAAGCTTGGTAGGTATAAGCGGGTTGCCCAGCTACATTACTAATTACCCTACTCTTTCATAGCCATCATAGCAAACTAATTGTTTGTTTCTTCATTTATTTGATATGATTTTTCTCCATTTTTTATTGAACTATAATTATCAAGAAACACGCATTTTTGTTAGATTCATAAGATAAAATGATTTCTACCAACTTAAATAAATATTAAATAACCTTAAAATTGATTAAGAAAAAATTTTAAAATTAAAATTAAGGCTCTCTTCTCCTACCTTTTTTAATTTATTTTTGTTCTTCTATATTTCTTGGAGGAATAAAGAAGGGCCTACCAACAATTACACCCAAAAACACTAGTGCATATTCATAACATGAACAAGGTTAGCATCATTAGAAGTCTCACTTAAGGGCAAAAACATACATTGCATATTATATCCTTTTAGGATAGAGCCTTATGTAAGCATGTATTTAATTATGCTTAGGGATTCTTAACGTTCTAAGTAGTGGTAGATTGACCAAGATAGATTCATAAGTTCAAAAAACAACCCTAGTTAAGTATAAATGAGGCATCACCTTTTGATCATTCCTTAGGCATTTTTTCCTTTTGTCGAGATTACAAGTCTTTCATCTTTCAAGTGTTTTTAAACTATCTTATTAGGAAGCTCTCTTATTTTCCTTTTTTAGACCCAAGGTCATGAGACCAACTTTGAATGATAAAACTGTTGTTGATGAGTGTCTCACAATTAAGTTTGGTCAAGTGCTTTCATAAGCTAAATGGTTATGGGCTTGATAACATAGGACGATGGATCCATGAGATTCAAACAAAAACTTTTCTACATTATTTCCTTATTTCTTTTCTTACCATTTACCTTTTTAAGCCCATCATCCATCATACTCTTTATTGAGTCCTTAGTTGTTTAACAATCTATTTCATATAGACACTCCATATATTGAGTTGTCATTTCACTTAGTTATGGTGAATTCACCCATTATCTACTGATTGAAACTTAGCATATAGATTGTTAAACCATGAATCTCTAATCATGAATATATATATATATATATATATATATATATATATATAATGAAGACATGCTTTCAGGTATCAAAGTTTCTCAAAGACTTGCCTATGAATGTAATTAACCTGAAGGTGTATCTCTATGGAAATATAGATAGATCAAAACCCATAAATTTTATTATCGCTTGATGATGTACCTACGAATGAAGACCTTCACTTGTCTAAATGAAAGGTGGAACCTTACATGGGACCCTTTCTCATCTCCTCTTTTGAAAAATTTCATTATATATATATATATATACCATTTTATAATTTACATCCCCAACAAATCATTCTCAATTTATACCATTTATTCCATGATTGAACAATATGGGTTCCAAGTATATACTATGCTTGAGTTCAATCTTTTTTTTTGAATAAATTATTTCTATTTAATATTACTCTACAATCTAGATATTGGAAATATTTGTCTACACTTCCATAACTTATCTATTCTCAAGTATTAATACTTAACACTTATGGTTGATAACAAATTTTATCACATTAATGCATTAGAGAGGATATAAGTCACTTTTGCACATACCCTTTAATTACTCGTGACAAGGTTGCTTGAGTGCAATTACAATATTGATTGTTATATTAGTAAGTATTGCATTGCTTTGATTGTTTGGCGGCATTAGGGTAGAACTATTTTTCTATAAGTATTTAGCATATGTTCTTTACTTTTACATTTTTTTACTTTCACGGATTTACACCAAATTATTAATGATGTTATGAATTTGTAATTTACATTTTTTTATCTTATGATGTAAATCTTTTTGTTGTTATGATGACTTTATTTAGCCTAGGATATTTTCTTTACTACATTTCTTTATTAAGTACAAATAAAATATAAGCTATGTTTACTTATGTAATAAGATGATCAAGTTTTAATGAATAGGCCTATAATTTCAGCTAAAAGAACCAAGAGTATTGGAAAAAAAGTTATATTTTATTAAAATTATACATGTTTGTTGGGTATAACTTGACTTCCCCTTTTATTTTAGTTAGATATGTATAAACAAATTGTCCAATTACAATGACCTATTACCTATTTTTTTAGCCATCATAGAATAATGATGTATTTATGCTTGCTCTATTTGCTTGCCATTTTTATTAGATTATGATTATTTGGGGCTAAGATAAAATATTTTATACCAACTTTATCAAAATGTTAAATAACTTGGAATTTTTCTAGAAAATTATTTTAAAATTAAAATTAAAGCTCTTTTAGTTAGGTTTTTTAATTAAATTTATATTTCTTAGAAGAGGTTTAAAATGGAGTTAGACAGAATTAAAACTCCTAAGCATTGGTGCATATTCATAACACGACCAATTCAAGCATGTATAAGAAATCTTCACTTAAGGATAAATAACTTACAATCATGTCATATTCTATCTTTAAGGTAGGGCCTTGATAAATTTGATTTTGATTACATCTAGTATGCTATGTAGTGGCAACCATTGGACATGATTATAAGTCAACAATTAAGTAGTTATAGTCATGTAAAATTGGGCTCATCTTCTTCTTCCCTTTCCATATGTATTTTGTAAGTCATACATCTATTTTAGCCATTTTTAGAAACTACTTGTCTAAGATATTATGATTTTTCTTCTCTCGGTTCAAGGTTATGAGGTTAACTCGTGACAAAATTCATGGTTATTGATAAACTGTATAACAATAAGGTTAGGTTGAGTATCTTCGCTAGCTAAATAACTTTAAGCTTGACATCTTAGAATGATTGATCCATCAAATATTGACAAAAGTTTTTCTAGCTCTTCCTTGTCTCTTCTTCTTAACCCACTTGCCCCTTTGAGCCCCATTACACTCTTTTATTGAGTCTTAAATGGCTTAATGAATATTTTCATATAGACTTTATGTATATTCAGCCATCATCTCACTTGGTTATGGAAATTTGTCCTCTAACATATAGATTCACTTATTGGTGGCTTTTCTTGGAGGTGTCATTAAGTGTAATTGACTAATGTGAGCTTAATCCCTTTGAGATATCAAGTAACTCACATTCTTTAATTTCTTTTGATTAACTTAATGATAAGTCTACAAATAACTATTTTCACAAGTTTAAATGAGACATGGAAGCCTCAATTAAATCATCTTCTCATTTCCTCATATAAAAATTTCATTTGAAGGCTAGAGATAATCTTATTAATATATTTTTTTCCCACACCAAAATAAATTGGTAAGCTTGATGGACTTGATCTCCCTCCATATTTAAAACATATCTTAATTTTAATTTGTTTCATTGCTTATTCTTTTAGGCTAATGAGTTTTGACTAAATAGTCATAGCTCTACATACTTATCTATGAGTAATAAAAGATTGCACCACCAAAAAAATATATAAAATACTTTTGTCAATCTTCTTAATTAACTTTGAGAAAATTGGTGTCTCATTTATCGTTTTATTCAAAATACATTCATTACCTTCTCTCAAAATTCTTAAATGATAAATTAATGATTGTTTCTTCAAGATGATAGCTAGAATGTCACGATTGAATCATCCACAAGGGCAAGAATTACCTTGTAATTTTCTCTAATAAAGCTAGCAACTATCATTTCATTGATTTATTATAATGAATAAGGGTTTTATTAGTGATCTTACTCCTATAGAAGATTCTTTGTGCTCTCCTTAAAGAAAAGGGGTTGACAAGACATCAATGCTTTATATATCATTCATGTATTTCGAAAAGAATAACTCTTAATATTTTAAGGTGCTAGACACTTTATCTTCACATGGTTGTCTAATATGTTTTATGTTTCTCATTATTCTAGTTATGCTTTTAGAGGTTCTTTAGGACTCCAATCAATGTCCTTCATGTTGAAGTAGCAAGCATTTTTAAAACCTATTTTACCTCTATTCCATTATAGCTTTGATTCTCTTAATCGAGTTGGAGAGCTCGTTGTACTAAGAATAGGCAATTTAAATAATAACAACATCAACAACTAAAATCTATTTCATTTATTACTTTTTTGTATTCAATCATAATTGATAAATTTAAAGCTAAGTTCTTTTTGAACAGATTGATGATTCCTTATATTACTATCACCATGTTGTTCATGATACTAAAGAAAGTTCTTATGCCTTGAAGAAAAGAATTTAGAAAGTTCTTGACAATAGGGTTGATAAATGGCCTATTGCTTGGTAGTTGGTCACAAAATTGCTTCTACCAATCATCAAGTTCTTTAAAAATTATTTTTTACCCAAAAGCATCACAATGAAAGGCATAAAAATATTGAAGAAGTCTATTGAACATTATCTATCATCATTAGTATTCTTGCCGGTTATACTTATTTTGTCCCATCTATCACTTTCATACTTAGCAATGCTATTTTATCCAACTTATTATTGTATCCTCCATTTTGAATTTTAAAAAATAGAAGTTTTAGCTTACATTTCATTTGTCCAATCAACTAGTTGATATATTAAAAAATAATTCTTATTCCCTTTAGACCATTGCTAAGTGCTAGATGGTACCCAAAGGGAATGGATCTAAAAAAGCTTTCATTTGTTCTTTTATTGCTTTTAATTTTAAAATATGGATAAGGTCAGGTCAAATTCTTCTAATTTTTTTGCATTCCTTTAAAATACATTTAAAAATTTATCAAACCCAATTGACCTAAGTGTCTTCCCTATCCCTAAACAAGGCATTATCAATATTATTTTTCATCGATCATAAATAAATTTAGCTTTATAAATATCATGATGCAAGGAATGATGTCCCTATTGGTGAACCTAAAAATATTTCTATTGTTCAAATCATCGATTAAAAAAGACCACCCACCTGACATGTGAGTCTTCTTAAGGAATTCTTCAAGAGTATTTTTAAAAAATATTTGAAAGGAAGATCTAGAAGAACTATCTAATCCTAGAAAGGGTAAGATGAATTAGCTATTGAACATGATAAAGAAAAGATACTAAAAACTTTAAGGATAAATGTGGCCACTATTATGGCCATCTTGGTAGCTCAGATAAGTTGTCAACCACCTTCCAATTATATATATTTTGATAACTCGATAAATTGCCAACCCCACTCTATGTATATGTTTTGGTATGCTATGGAATGATTCTCTTATCCCCCCGACTATTCATGTTCACTATTTATTTGAATATCCTATAGTTCTAGTTGCTATCATTGCATCTTTTGCAATATACATTATTGCATCTCTACTCTCATCTTAATCTATAGTTGAGATGCAAACCAAAATTACAATGGTAGCCTAGTAAGGTGAGTCTTCAATCAAGAAAGGAAGACCTTATAATTATGATCATGAGTTAATCTATATCCTAGATATGTGTTTCTAGCAATCTTTTCTAACATTTAAGAAATCATATTATAAAAGGCTTACAATTTAGATGGATATAATGGTTATTTACTTTAATGGCCATTAAATTTCATTAGATGGAACCATTATAGGTTTCATTAACTTTTTAACCTAATGTCTATATATCTTCTTTAGTCAACTCTTGAAGTTGATTATAACACCTCAATTTGATTTGATATTATTTTACATCCAATTAGATCACATTTTGAAATTAGCTTAATTATCGATACATAAATGATTTCTTGTAACATTATAATTACCATCATATATTCAATTAATGTCACTTATTTAAATAGATCAAAGAACAAAGAACTTTCTAATTACTAAAAAAATTTATTTATAATTAAAGCCTTATTTTTCAAGCACTTTTAATATCAATTAAAATTCATATTATTATAATTTTGGATATATAATTGATCAATGCTTAGTAAAGATTTTATCAAGAGATGAACTTCAAGCCAATTAAGCTTCAAGTTAATTTTAGATTCATCCAAATCAATTTATTAACTAGTATGGAGTCTCCTTACTAGACATAACTTTGGATACAACAATTTATCCTCTACCCATCAATCATTTTGAAAGTATTGGATAGACCATTGAAGTTAATCTAAAAGGTCTAGTTAAATGAAAGAAAAATAATAATAAAACTTTTAATCTTTTTTTGTTAGTATCTATAAGCTTATTTTTACACAATAAGCTTGCTTTATAATCATTTTAATCAAATTTTTTGACACTCTTCCACTGGATCCCTTTGTAAAATCATGCTTCTTATTTTAGAGACCTCTATTAGATATGGAGGATACTCATAAAATTGTCAAATTTTATGGGAAGTCTCTCAAAGAAAATTTTAAAACACTTATTGTAGTTTGTTTGACACAAGAAAACACCTTCAACAATCAAGTTAATACTTATCAAAACTATAGATAAAAGAAGAAAAGGAATAGAAAGAAGTGAAGAAAAATAGGAAATGAGAAAAAAAAAAAAAAAAAAGAAAGAAAGAAAGAAGAAAATATATAAAAAAAAAAAAAATAGAAGAAGGTGTTTTGTAGATAAAAGCCTAAATAAATTTATAAATCACTTAATTAAACCCAAAGGTTTTCTTAAATTCTTTGAATTTATAAACCATGAGGTTCAAAATCCACTTCCATCAATATCCATCAAAAGTCCGATTAAAATGATTATAATCTAAGCTCATTATTATGAAGGTATATCTTATATGATACCTACACATTGTGCAAAAGATTTAAAGATGTCAAAATTTTACCTCTAGTTTGATGCATCTTTAAGTTGGATTTTAATCTATTCCATTTCATTATTAAATCAATTACGAAAATAGGCTTAATATGAAAGCCTATACTTAATCCTCATTCTTAAAAAACCTTTTTTCATAATTTAGACATCTTATATCTAAGATATAACATTCCATTTTATGAGAGTTGTTAGTTATAAAAGTAGGATTTGATTTCTTTTCAATAAATATAAAAAAAATCTCGTTATAAAGTCATTTTGTATTTGAGGTGTTACAAAGTAGGATCTCATCACTTGATGATGATTGTTTCCATAGAATGATCTTATAGATATATTTTTCAAATATCATGATCTTAAAGTTGAATCACAAAATAGTTTTTACCACTAACTAATCCAAATTTATTAGTTAAGCCATCCTAGTTATGGGAACTTCAATGCATTATAATTATAAGTGTCCCTTTATGTGTTGAAAATCATCATATTTTCATATTGATAAAATCATAATATTTTTTTGCAAATGCAAACTGCTTAGGTACACCCATATTTGGAAAATATTTGCTAATATACTTTATAGAATTGTGTCCAAATTATTAAAGCATATGATTTTATTGGTTAAATAGAATTAAGAAATACAACTTCATGTAAAGGTAAAGATCCCTCTATCATCTAGTTTTCATCTTCTTAATTAAAACCCTTTCTAAGAGAATATAAAAACCTTATGATAAAGATCCCCTCTATCTTATGATTAAATTTTTATGAGAATGAGGGATTTAACTTATCTCCTCAACTTACATTTTAAGATTGGTCTTGAATGCATTAAAATTTATAGTATAATTGTACTAACTTATACATAATGTTATGTACATTCAAAACTTGATTATTAATTAAACTAAATTCTAGTCCATCTTCTATTGATAATAATGAGCTTGCTTGACCTAAGAGCTCAAGTCCAATTTATTTAAACTTTGCTTAAAATTGTTATAATGACTGATATAGATCTCCAAATCCTTTCAACAAAAAATTTATGCTAAGAAAATCTTTTAATAAATATTCTTGACAAATGTCATAATATAGACTTATTATCTAATGAATCATTCAAAGTCTAGATTTATGAAAATTTTTTATAAGGATAACGTTTCCTTAATATTGACAATAGACAAACTCAATTCATCCAATATTTTAGCCTTTTAAAAGGCTTTCCTTTCAGAATGAAAAAGCTAATAAATTTTTAATATGAAAAGTCTTCACTACCGATGAAATGTTTTCATCAATGAGATTTGATTCTCTCAACCATCATTAATAATAAAATCAAATCAAAATCTATTTTCAAAAAAATTACATACTAATTTAGTTTAACTTTTTCATTGAGTCTATGAACTAGGATAAACTTAACAAGAACCATTCACATAAAGTTCTAAAAGAATCCTTGAGGGTGAGCAATGTTAACCTTATCTAAGTTTTAGGATTGGGTCCAACTGAACAAAACCAATCCAAAGGAAGTTTAATTTTCATGATCCCCAAGGTTAAAACTATTACAAGGTCAAAGGTATCTTGGCAAATAAAAGAATCTTCTATCCATCTTAAGGATAAGTCTTGATTATATCTTCCTATCCCTCCAAATGATGAGATGAGGCATTTCAATTGATGGAAGATAGCCATACAATCTATTTTTTGTTTCAATGATAGACTTTATTGATTATATCATCCCATTCATCTATAATAAGATATATAGATGCTTAAATTGGTTAAAACATCAAAGAATCTCTTAAAGCTAGATGATCAATTTGTTTTGGGAGTCTTGGATGCAAGAGAAGTTTTTTCAATGACTCTTAAATCATTAGTAGAAACAAACCCACTTTGAGTCTTAAGATAATGTCCCACTTAACATAACCATTCATAAAACTACGACATTTTAACAATTTCAATTTTAATCAATGTTGATTCTTCCTCAAAAGTTATGATAAAATTCTTATTGTTGTTCAACTTTATTTAAAAATAATCTAGTTAAGTCTCAAGGGTGGTTTGGTTAAATATAACTTATCCATGTTCGAAAGATCATTATTGATGGTGTTCAACCTTATCAAAAAAAATAATGGTTAAGTTCAAGGAAGAGTGTGGTTCATCAAAGCTCATCCGTCTTTGAAGAAAATTATTATATAATCTTTGATGGTATTCAACTTATCTAAAATAATTTAATTAAGTCTTAAGGGTGAGTCGGTTCATCAAAATTCATCCATCTTTAAAAAAAAAGTTTTTAAAATTTTTGATGGTGTTAGCCTTGTTGCTTAAGAGTTGTTCTTGAACAAGATTTGCCCCACAACTACACCATTTTAGAAGACAAACTCTTATGTACATAAGAATCCATAAATAATCTATTTTATCAATTTTGCAAGTCATCTCTACTATGGAAATGGATAACACTTAGAGATGCCCCTTCTTGATTTTCTTTTAACAAGTCCCTTTGACATCACTATCTTTCATAGTTATTATCATTTCTTGTCTTCATGCCCAAAGTTGAAAAGTAATTTAAAATTGAATTAGATATGGTTATTGTAAAATCATGGTATTGTACCTTACCTAAGTTTTTTAGTTGGGTCTTAGGATTTATTCAAAAGTCACCATAACTCACCTTGATGTCACACTCCATCAAACTAAATGAAATTACTATAATGTTTGTTGTAATTTCACTTTTCCAAGGTCATATGATTGAGTTGGGGGTAACAACTCATTCACTTATGCTCTCATTTAAATTAAATGAAGTTATAGTAATATTTTTTTATGGCGGATAACTTTTTTTTGATTAAATTCAAACAATTCAAAGAATTTACTATAATGTCACACCATGATTTGTAACATTGCCTTTCTAATTAGTCTTAGAATTGAGTCCGACTCAACAAAATCTAAGGGAGGGTTACTATAAAATCTCAAGTGGTGAATAGCCTTACTTATATGGTGTCGCGACCTTATATTTATTTTTTATAAGGGTTGATGAACACCCTTGTAATCTTGTCATGTGGACTACCCTTGTCCACAAGATTAAGATACACCCTAGCTTGCTCTAATCAACATATACAAATAGTAATATAACTTGTAAGTCTAACCACGAGTCACTATACATGAAAAAGTTAGTCTTATATAATGAAACATTAATTTTAGGTGTACTTTGTGTCCATCTATATAAATTTGCTAGATTGGTTCACATAGTCTATACACCATTCTTCTTAAATTTCTCCCTTACGGGCATGCTTTTGTAAAATATTTGAGTTAATTATATACATTAATTTACCTTAATCTTTTGGAGAAAAATCTTAATATAATTGTATATCTACATTTGGATAGTCAATTTCGTGTTTTAAATTTAGCATCACCAACTAGTTCATGTGACTAAAGTCAAGTATTAAATTAAGAATTTGTCCTTAACCTTGGGAAATGTGTAATACTAAAAGGTTTAGGTGAAAGCTTCTACCACCTATATCAATAAGGTAGAAATGGAAACCTTGCTAGGGTGCTACTTGTCAAACTAGGTAATTGACCATCAATGAGTCGCTTATTCTTGTTTGATTTGATTAACATTTTTAACCCACTTTAGCTTCTCTAAGTATGCTTAATTATAGTCATAGATGTTCTCGGTGGAACCCATTCTATTTAACATTCTAATCCAAGCAGAATAAGATTTTCATCCATTCTAAAAGTCAAATTATGATCCTAAGTATCTTAATTAACCACTTTTGCATTCATTTGAATGATTTATTTTATGTTGGATTTGATTTGATTAATGATTTAATTTTCTTTTAAGGTTAGAGTTTATAGAATGTAATGTTATTAAGATTTAGAGACTTCATTCTTATTACATTTCTTTTGTCTTGAATAATGTTTCTTTAGTTTAATATATTACCTTTAATTAAGATTTTAAATCTTAATTAAAAGTCCATGTTATCATAATTGTATTTAATTTTTATTTTAGTTTGATTTGATGTCAAAATGATTTGATTCATTTATATTTTATCTTATTTAATTTTATATTATTTTTAAGATGTATATAGTTTCATAGCTTTGGTTTTGATTAGATATTTGTTTGATTTCATTTATTATAATTAGTCAATCTATTTGATTTGAACTAATCTTATTCATTTGATTCATTAATGTTTATGTTTATTAGCTTGAATGAATTAACTTAATTCACTTAAGTTAATTTTTTAAATCATACTTAATTTAAAGGTTTTGGTTTTATCATTTGAGTGATTTATTATATTTTAATTTCATAACTTAAGATGATTCATTAATTTTTGCATTTTAATTCATCATTTGGGTTAATTTTAATGGAATTTTATATGTGAAAATATCATTATTTAATTAAATCTCTTAAAGTGAAGTTTTATTTATTAACTTTAACACAATAAACTTACAAAATTAACTACTTTAGACACCAAACCTAGCATATGCAATTCCAAACATTTAGGTTAATTAGGTTTAATTGATTCATTAATCTTTTCTTTATTTATTTTATTTTAATATTTTGAACTATGTTGTTCATTAGCTTAAATGGGTTTAGGAAATTTTATATTAATGAATTTCATATTTGGGTATGAAACTTAGAGGTTAATTAACTTTATTAATTTCATAATTCTATGTTTAGTCAATTTCTTATATCTTTAATTATTCCATATACCTTAAATATATAATTAATTGAATTCTTTAACTTTAGAGGGTTAAGAAATTTTTCTTAGGTGTAATGATGCTAATGAAACTGATTTAGATTATTAATTTTATGAATTTTGTAATTTCTCTAATTTTTTATTATATATTTTTATTTTAGTTGACCTGGATTGTAAATTCAATGGCTTCTAATATAGAGATCATTTGGCCTTAAAATTTTTATGGCAAGTGGTGTCTCTTGTCAATTTAAGTTCCCTAAATGTTCCTCTTAATGTGATATGTAATTTAAGATTAATTAAGATTTTAATTATTTCAATAAAATCTAAATCCTAAATTTGATAAAGTAATTAGAGGTTTTATTTTATTTATTTATTTATTTTTTATTCCCTCTTGAAGATGAATCCATTGAAGGTTTATTTAGATTTTTTAGAGTTTTGGTAATTTTATTATGATTTTTTAAGTTCAGATCAATTAATTTGATTAATTTATTCAATTAATTATCTAATTAAGTCATTTTGGGGATTATTAAGTTTCATAGAGTTCTTATAATATTTTTAATTTATTAAAATTCATTATAATGATTTAAGCTGATTTTATTATTTTTCCATAATTTTATAATTTATTATTAATTTATTTCATAAATTTAACGGTTTTATTGAAAATTTCATATCTTTGAATGTATCTTCCAATAAAACTTGAGAAATTTAACTAAGATGTATTTTAACATTAATTTTGATTTTCCAAAGTTTAAAATTAATTAGATTAATTATTTGGATTTAATTATTTTAATTAAACTCAAATTAACTCAAAATTACCCAATAAAATTGAGAATTTTTATTTAATGGATTCTTCTCTTTGAGATGAATCCATATAGCTATTTATATTTACTTGTAGAATATTTTTTATGATTTTTTTAAAGTTTTTAGGATTTTTATGATTTTAAAATCCAAAAAATTAGGATGATCACTTTAAAATGGTTAGTTCCCAGCGGCATTGGCGTGTCACTACTTTACATGTGGCAACACGTGATTCATCCATGCGAGATCCATGTGGATCCCTGCGTTAATAAATGGGACACACGGATTCATTAATATCCAATCATCGGATGGTCATTATTTCACTCGCAGTTCTTTGATTTCATCAAATTATTTTAGAATTATTGATCATCCATTCCTAACAAAGGAAGGGAGGATAGAATTACTCCTCCATCAACAAAGTGAAAGTTGAGCACTATTCATCGAATCAACATGATGTAGTGATTGGAATGACTTCAATTTCAAATCTATAAATACCTCATCTATAATGCATCTATATGGTTTGATATTATTTGAGATCAACTTCCCTTCACAAAGGACCAAACATAAGTGTAAGAGTGGTCAACTTTTGGGTATACCTCACCGGATTGATCTTGGATGGAAACCTTTTATGGGGATGTGACAAACCTCTAGGCAAATGGATTTAAATTGCCTCCTCACCAATTATTGTGGAGGTCAAGATCCTCTTATTTTCCAGCAGATCGGTCAAAATCGACTTTGGTGATGTGGGAATTGGGGAAGGGGTTGGTTCTTCTTCATTATACTTGGGAATGTGTGTGCGATGTTAGACTATCAAGAGAAGGTCTCTCTTTTTCTTTTCCTATGTTGTCAAGAGCTTTTTATATAAGGAATGTTAACTTGGATTTGACATAGGGATTACCACCATTTGAAGTTAGCTCCATAGGGTGGTCAACTAATTGGGGAGAATCCAAATCCAAATCAAACATGGTGAAGAGGTAGATGAGGAATGGAGGAAGTATCTTAGGTTTTTGCTTCAAGAGTTGGTTTTAGAATTTTCTTCTTCCCATGCTCCACATCATGGCACCTCTTCATGACACCACCACATGCACATGCCTCCTTCAAGTTTGTTGTTGTCAAACCAAGATGAATTATGGGTCACACTCAAGACCATTTGAGTTGAATTTGATGATTGAGCATAATTCAATGCTATTTAGTGTAGTGTTTTAATTTGGAGTCATAAGGACACCACATAGATCTTAGGGAGTTCTTATTGAAGTGGTTAAGACATTAAGGTATAATGTACCATCTCGAAGAGATGAAAACATCACCCTACAATGGACTTAATTATTTAGTAAGGACTCTAAAGAAGATGGGTCTTCTATACCGGTGATTTTTTTTACATGGAAGAGTAAAACATGGTTTATCTTATGCCGGTTATTTAGTTCCCCTATGGAAGAAAGTTTCCATTTATATCTTAGAAAATCAAAATTTTCTAAGAAGACTCTCGATTAAAGTAGTCAATAAATATCCCCAAAGATTTTAAAGCTAGACTATCAAAGGATTGGGTATTTATGAAAGTTAAATGGGAGAGTTCAAGTATAAAGACTTATTTGCATATTCCATAGGAGGATAAAGAGCACTCATGATACTAGGAAGCCTAGTGAGTGCTGGTCTATATAATGAGTCTTTACATATTTGTAAGAGAGAATTTATTTTTATTTAAATTGGAATCTTTATTAGAATACTAGGGCTTATAATCTATCAACATAAGATTATGAAATTACTTACGAGGTGAGGACTTATACTCATAGCCGAAAAAAATAAGTAGTCTTAGAACCTAAATCTATGATGCTTTAGCACAAGCTAAAAGCATGACCTAAGTCTAATGGGAAATGGGATATAATGGGTTATCTCTACAAGAGGATAAACACATCCGACTCTTCGGACTTACAACCACCTAGAGTGGCTTCCAACAAATACTTCCTCCACTTTAAACCCATGCCGCTTATCTTATGTAAATGCAAGATAGCTAGGTTGTTATTTAATTAAGAAAGAAATTATAGTCCTAAACTCACTCCCTAAGAGACTAGATCATGACTAGCATGAAAACATGACTTAGACAAATGCAAAATATTTAAAATATTTTTATACCCATTTGACACATTTATTTTGGACATAGGCTTGAGACAATTATGCCTATATGCATGATGAAATAAAACTATGGGATAAATCAATGGGAGGAGGTGTTCTCCACTATAATTGATGCCCTTTAAGGTCAAGCACATCCCTATCGTGCCTCCTTATTCAAGAGTAAAATAAGATGTTATGCATGATGTTATAGTATTCAACAAACATTCAGCTAAGGGGTTGATAAATCTTTTATTTAACTTGATTTTAAACTTATGCTAAAAGTTGAGGTTATGAGTTGGATTAAAATTTAATTATGAGTTATTAGAGTGGGCGAGAAAATTTAATTTTATCATAAAGAGCCTCACATCCAAACACATCAAAACATCACATTTTAAGAAACACATGAAAAGCATGTCATTTCTATTACACAAGATAAACACAATAATCAAATATTTATAAATTTTTAAAAAAGTAAAAGGCTTGTGTGGTATGATACCCCGGAAAAGAAATAAATTAGATAGTCGAGTTCTACCCTTATACAATCAGGATTACATAAGAGTATTACAATTACAATGGAATAAATGTTATGGGGTCTTCCACTTCTTGTCTTTATTTTCTCTTCTTTCTCTCTTCTTTCTCTTCTTTTGTTTGCTTTAGGCTTCACAAGGCCTCCTAAGTCTTTGTTTTCTAGGACTGTTCATTCTAAACCCCATAGCATTAATCCTAATTCCTATTACAAAATTACATATTTATAAAAATGAAATCAAATTATGCCTACAATACAGATGTTAGCTAAACAAGAATACAAGCCAAGCAATTATATTCCATATGCTTGGACTTAGCATAATGCACATGGGTAACCAAGCCCACATGTTGGATAATGCTTAGGGGCATAAGCAAATTGCAAGAAAAGCATTTATATTTATTTATTATTTTAGTAGCCCCTTTAGCATAATCCCTACAGAAAATATCATTAGGATATTAGCGACCTAACATCCAATCTACATATAAGCAATCTTAACATCCGATATAAATATTACATACATCACAAATAAAGTATAATAAGTATAACAACGTCTAACCTAAGGTTAGAATTAGTTACTTAGTATTCTAATGTGTGCTAAGATTTAGTGTGGTATGTCTCAATTTAGTCTTTAGAAGCATAGTTGTTTAAAATGTGGATTTATTTAAGTTAAATATTAGGGAGGTTTCACTTTAAATCATTAAGAGAATTAGCTAATTTTAATTTGTATTTTCTTGGTTTCACTTGAAGTCTACTTAATGACTAATTAATATAAAGAGAGGGAAGAAGTTTAACCTCTTTCATTCCTATCCTAAGCTATTTTCTAAAGGTATATTATTATGGCTTTGGTTTCTTTAATGAATGGCTTATTAAGCATTTTATTGAACCTAAGTTTGGATTAGTCTTAAAGAATTTTATCCAAACATGAAAGGCATCTCGTGATTAATGAGATTGAATCACTATTGACCTCACTTTTGGAGTGAGTTCTCAACCTTCCATTTTAGATTTAAGAGTCTTCTAGGCACTAAGAGTTCTTTAGTTATAAGACACCTATAGCAATTAGGTGAACACTTAACCTAAGCCTAGAGACTTAGAAGGGTTAACCATGTAGGATTAGGTTATGCTTTAGGGATTAGGATAATCTACCTACCTATAGCTTAAACACAACCTATGTTCACCTTCTTAAGCCACAACTAAACCTCAAATTCAACTCATCATCCAAATCAAATGATTGAAACTTATAATCAAATCAATCCAAACTTAATTGATTTACTCTAAGATCAATTCTATAATCAAAACTATTTGCCAAAATCTACAATCATACCAAAATAATCATATCAAATCCAAACTCAAAATCCCTCTTAAGTCGTGATCTAATTCCATGAACTTATCCAAATTCAAATCAAACCCAAGTCAATTAAGTTTCTAATAAATCGATTATATCTTCAATCATCTCCACAAATATAAATCAAATATACATTTAATTCATCAAAACTAAATCAAACCCTTCTCACATGACCTACCTTCATGAGCTTAGCCAAGTTTGCCTTCAAATCACTCCAAAATAAATTAATTTTCTCATGAATCAATTATATTTTCAATCAACTTCCCAAATATAAATCAAATCTACATTCAAATGACCAAATCCAAATACCAAATCAAACCAAGACCCAAGCTTAATCCATATGAACCAATTCCATGGACTTAGCCAAATTCCTCTAATATAAACTTTAAAATCAATTTATTTTCTTATTAATCAATCATTCCTTCAATTATCATCCCAAATATGAATGAAATATATAATCATCAAGCCAAACCAAAATCAACCCAAGTCAAACCTAACTAACCCATTTGACTTGAAATATTCAAATGAACCAAAACCCATTTCAACCCAAACCAATTGTAAATAAATTTATAAATCAATCCCAAACCCATATATAAATTCCACCAAACCAAACTCAACCCAAAATCAACTCAACTAATCCCAATTGGTCCACTTGAACCAAAATGACCAATTTGACCTATTTGAACTAAGTTTCAATCCAAATTGGATTGAACCAAACTAAAAGCCTCATATCATGATTGTTGATCACCATAGGATGATCAATTGTCATAATTTAGGTCAAACCAAGTCAACTTGGAAATTTGACCAAGTCAACCTCTTAACCCATATGAACCCAAACTAGCCAAATTACAACCTAAGCCAAATCCCTTGAAACCATTAATTCATACCAACCCAAAAATAATATTTGAACATGACATGACCTTTGGGAAACCAAACCTTGGCCCTCTTGACCCAAGTTGACCCAAATTGACCTAAAAGGCCATATTGGGTCAGATCAAAATATAAACCAAATTGAATGCAATCAATGGATCAAGTTCATTCCAAATTGATTGTTGGACTTGACCAAAGAACCAATTGAACCCAATTAAATCAATCAAATTGACCCAGGCCTAAATCAAAACTAAATCTAAATTAATTAAAACCAAAGTCTACAATCATCTTCAATTACTCAATAAATCCAACAAACCAACTTTAATTTTGTAATTTGGTCCAATTGGTCAACTCATTTGACCTTAAATTAACTCAAATGAGGCAAAATCAAATCTAAGTTAAACCAAAATATCACAAATGATCATATGACCTTAATTTGACCAATTGGTCAACTTGACCTAACAATTTGATCCATTTGAGCCAAATTGAGCAAACCTAATCAAATCAACTCCAAATCACTTAAAATTTGGGTTGACCACTTTTACTCAATTCAAATCAAATCCAATGTCAAATGACTATTGTACCCTTGGGTCAAGGGTATCACATGAGATAAATTATCCATGTAAATAGTCATTTCCATTCCTTGACCACTTGGCACTCTCCCAATGGTCCACTAGGACAGCCCTAAAGGTGGTTTCATGATGGGGAGGTGAACTCACCTCACCTCCCCATTGGAGAATTTGGTTTGCATAGGATAGCCACCTCCCACCTTTGCGCCACCTCCACACCTTCACCCACTCAAATTGAGCAAACTCATCTCCTTCATGCCACCCACAACCCTTGAGGTGGACTAGAAGCCAAAGATTGGACCATCAAAAGGAGGATGGGGTATATTCCCATTTGACCCTAAATGAACTCAAATGAGCCAAAATCAAATCTAAGTTGAACCAAAATATAACAAATGATCATATGAACTTGACTCAATTTGACCAATTGGTCAACTTTAACCTAACCAATTTGATCCATTTGAGCCAAATTGAGCCAAACCTATTCAAATCAACTCCAAATCACTTGAAATTTGGGTTGACCCACTTTTACTCAATTTAAATCTGCCCAAATCAAATCCAATATGACTATTGTACCCTTGGGTCAAGGGTATCACATGAGACAAATTATCCATGTAAATAGTTTTTTTCATTCCTTGGCCACTGACACTCTCTAATGGTTAGGCACATAGGACACTACCCAATCTAACCCGAGGTGGTTGGGTCAGCCATCCATGGGGAGGTGAACTCACCTACCCATTGGAGAATTTGGTTTGCATGACACCCACCTCCCACCTTTGCACCACCTCCACACCTTCACCCACTCAAATCGGCAAATTCATCTCCTTCATGCCACCCACAACCCCTTGAGGACAACTACTAGAAGCCAAACTTGATTGGACCATTTGATCAAAGGAGGAGGGGTATATTCTACCCCTCCCTCATTCCAACTCCAATTGAGCAATAGAGAATCCTCGAGCCCTACCCACAGGCGAGCGTGAGAGCCATTTTCTAAGCTCCTAAGCTCATCCCTCATTAGAAAACTCCATTCAGTCCATCCAGAAATAGGACATTCCCCAACTCTTCTATTTCTCAAATCCAAATTAATTTCACACACATCTCATCCGAGAAAGAATCACCTTAGTCCTCACGGACATGAATTCAATCAAAATTGAGCTCCAAATCATCATGTCCATCCAGTGAATGGTGAGGAATTAAACCAATTGCTACTCAACAGGGCTTTATCTCCGCTAGATCGATGCATGGTCATTCTTGAGCGGTATTTCTCCATAAGAGATTTTGGTGAAAATTGGTGAGCTTTTGAAGGAAACTTGCATGATGTGATCTTGTTGGATCCCTTATCCTTCATGCAAAGGTTGGATCAATTTGGAGTCATTTGAGCTTCGGGTGAGCTCGATCAAGTGAGGAATGGCGGATGGCTCTCACGGGGACAATCAATCACGCGTTAGTTATGTGTGATTGGAATGGATGGTTGTGATTATTCACTAGTTAAGTCTCTATTCAAGTCCTTAGAATAGCGGGATTGATCTCGTGGGTCAAAATTGAATGAATCATTTGTAGCCAACCACATTAGTGCTAAGTGGGACACATTTAAGACCAATCCCACAATGCCACATGGAAAGGTCTATATGCTGATGGGATTAAAACAATTAGGGATGATTAATTTAATTTAATGATTGAAATTTGAATTTTCATAATAAATCATAGAAAAATCAAAAAATATATAAATAAATATTCATTCTAAAGGTATTTTAGAGGAGAATCATTTAAAATTAATCCTAATTAATTTTGAACAATAAGGCTTAATTAAAAATTTTAATTAGTACTCATTAATTACTCAAGTAATTAATTTCAATTTTTTGAGATTGTTTAGTGGGATGACCTCTCCCATAATTATCTTGGGGTTTGTTTCTTGGGTAATTAAGGAAAGTGCTCATTTTAGCCTTGATTACTCTCTTAATTAATTAAGTGGTTAATTCAATAAATAAATAAATTAATTAAGCATGTTAATCATTGTTTGAGTGTGCAAGGGAAATGAGATGGGGACCTCTTTCCCAATCTCTTTCTTAAGTCCATTTCATTTAAAGAGAAATTAATTAATTTAAAATTAATTAAAGGTTTATTCAATTAATTAATGGCTTAATTAATCAAAAGCAAATCATAATCACATTAGGTCTTAATTAATTAATTCATGGGTAGATCTTTAGGTGTTTAATAACTTAAAAGCCACTTAAGGAAATTATGTTTAATCCACATGTTTGGGGAAACCATAAAAGTACTTAATTAAGTTTCTTAACTTAATTAACCATCAATAATTTGAGTCAATTGCATTAGGCCCTTTTATTCCTTAGGACCATTGCTAATTTAATTTTCAATTTATATGCATATCATGTTGGCTCATAATTATTTGGATAATTATATTAATGTAATATAGGAAAGGGTTAATTAATGTATTTTATGCATACCATAACATAACTAACTCATAAAATCAACCTAATGATCTCTTCTTAAACCAAATCAAATCACCAATGTGGGAATGGGGTTTAGCAGAAATGATGAGCTCTCCTCCTCTTTAAGTTTAATCTAAAATCAAAATTAATAAAAGAACTTTGGTTTTCTTTAAATGGGTCAATTTAATGTGATTGCCCTTAGGAATTAGTTTAATTGAATGAATCATGTATTTATATTCAATTGTTTCTTTCCAAGCACATTAAATATTGGATGTCATTTGATTTCCTACATTCATACTTTCAAATTTAAATAAATTAAATAAATTTCCTTTATATAAGCTTGCATGTGTTAGCTTAATTAAATATCTGTAACTATTATCACTAATAAATTTAAAATTATTTTTTAAAGCTTATGAATCAGTTATAATACTTAGAGTGTTGATAGATATGAAAACACATAGGATTTGCATCGTTTATAGCTTAAGCATATTAAATAAAGCTTTCTTTCTTATAATTCATATATAGATTCACATGAGTTTGAGCGATAATGGATATATAGTCGGACACCCGAGAATACAGATTTTAAGTAGCCCCAAGGAGGTCAATTGATTACCTCACTTCCTTGGTTTGACAACACACATACTCATTTGGTTTCATTCTTATGTATTTTGATATTAGAATTTAGATAGAGCTTTAATTCATATAGCTAAATGATTTAATAGAAGAAAATACAATCTTTTCTTGATTCTTATCATTATAGTTGGTATACATTCATATGTATTTAAGATAGCAAGTGTTTAGTCTAAACATCCCAAGAATGCAAGGTTTTAGTTAGCCCTAAGGAGGACATTTGATTACCTCCTAGTTTAACGGCATGTACTCACTTACATCTTTTATGCATGTGTAGGTATGCTTAATTAAAGGATGAAGATCCCCTTTTATTACCAAAATACATGCATTTACATTCACCTAAGTCACTAGCACATGTGATATGTATAAATTAGTGTTCTCTCCACACTTAGAAAGATATAACTCTAATGCTTAGTAAGACATACCACACAAGCCTTAACACACACATTAGAATTTCACTTCTAGCTCTAAGTTAGGATGATGTATGATGTGATGTATGTTTTGTTTTATGATGTATACTTTTAGGCAAAAAAATGTTAGGGTGTATGCTTAGTAGGCTAGATGGTAGATCGATATTAGCCTAATCATATTTTTTGCAAGGGATTATGCTTAATGGATGTTTAAAATAAATGTAAATTCTTTCTTTACAGGTTGCTTGAATCCCTAAGCATAATCCATATTAGTATTAGAATAGGGCTTGATTACTCATATGCTAAGTCCAAATTATATATATATATATATATATATAAGCGCTTTGGATTGTATGTATGCTTATCAAACCTTTATTTTGTAGGTGTACTTAGATTTACTTTTCCTATTTATAATATAATTTTATATTAGAATTATTATGATTAATGTTATGAGGGATTAGGATGAGTGTGGAAGGCTTTGTCACGGGGTTTCCGTGATGCCTTTGGCGTAAGCATCCATCCAAATCAAAGGAGGGAAGAATGAAGAATGAAGACCCTCAAAGCATTTAATACAATTATAATTATTCTTTCATATTCGGGTTATATAAGGGTAGAGCTCTACCCATCTTTTCTCTTTTTTGAGTTGTATGATGGTACCTAACTACAATGGCCTTTTTTTTTTTCTGTAGTTATAAAATTAATTAATAATTTATTTAAATTGTGCATTAGAAATGACATACTTTTCCATAGTTTCTTATGATTGATGCTTTAATGTGCCTAGATGTGTTAGGCTCTTAGGAAAAAATAACTCTTCTACCTAACTAATAACTCATAACTAAATTTTAAATAGCTCATAACCTCATTATTAATATTAATACATAAATCAAGATAATTAAAAAATTTAGCAACCCCTTAGTTGTATGGTTGTATGTTTCACATCATGCATGCATATTTTTCTCTCTTGAACATGAAGGATCTCTATCCTTGCGATAGGAGAATTCTTGACTTGTGAAGGCATCCCTTATGGTGGAGAACACCACCTTCTAGCTGATTTGGCCCATAACCTATTTTCATCATGCAATTTAGGTATAAGAAATCATATAGCCTTTGCCAAAATGATGTGTTTAAAATAAAATAAAATTTGAAAAGATTTTTGCATTGATAGACTAAGCCATTATTCATACCACTCATGTTCTAGTCTCTTAGGAGTGGGTTTAAGGACTTTAATCTCTTTCTAAAATAATAGACCAACTATCTTGCAATTTCATATGACTGGACCATATAATTTAAAATCATAGGTGGAGTTAACTGGCCACCCTCTATTATAAGTCTAAAAGTCGATGGTTTATCCTCTCTTGTAGAGATAAATCTTATGCCCACCTATTGCTTAGATCTAAGCCGTGCTTTGGCTCTTCAAGCTCCCTAGATTTAAGATCCGAGGTAGCTATTTCTTTTGTGCTACAAGCATAAATCTTCACCTCTTAAGCATTTTCACAACCTCGTGTTGATGGATTATAATCCCAATCTAATAAAATTCAACTCTAACAAATAAATCTCTTCATTTTAAATATATAAAGCCCTATCATAGAATATATTAGAATGCTAGCTTCCTAGTATCATGAGTATTTTCTACTTCCTCCCTTTGGATTCCAAAATAAGTCTTCTCCTTAAACTTTCCCACTTAATTTTGCAAACATAACCAATCATTTGATAGTCTTAACTTTGAAATCTTTGGAGATGATAATTGTCTACTTTAATCAAGAGTATTCTTAGGAAATTTTATTCCCTAAGATGTAATTAACTATGGAGGCTTGCCTCTATAGGGAACTATAGAACGGTTTAATATAAACCCCTTTATTCATCCATATAAAGTAGGAGAAAAATCTCTATATTCAAGACCATCATACCTTAGGAGTCCTTATTGGGTGATTAGGTCCATTGAAGGATGATGTCTCTATCTTTTGAGATAGTACATCATACCTAAATATCATACCCGATCACTTCAATAAGTACCCCTACGATCTGTGGTGTCCCCCCACATCAAAAAAATAAACACGACAATCACTATCATATGGATAACATCCCATCATTCCTTTGCATTATTATTAACATGCATATGTTTTTATTTTTATTATTTATAATAATTAATTTAACATATATATACATGCAATATATGTATATGTGTATTTTTGGCACACTTGAATGATTGTTAATGCATCTATTTTGGTAGAAAAGAGAAATTTCATTTCTCAACTAGGTATACATACATATGTATTAGATATTTAAGCAAGTCATTATCATTGTTAAATTAGAAGGTGAGATTATCTAAGACCTCCTTGGGGCTACTTAAAGCCTCATGTTCTCGAGATGTCCAAACTATATACTTGCTATCTTAAATACATATGAATCTACACACAAGTATGAGAATAAAAATCATGCAAAGATTGTATTATAACAAATTATTTATTTATGCAAAATAAAGTTTTATCCAAATTCTAACACATGTACACAGATGAATGAAATTAAACAAGTATGTGCTATTGTTAAACTAAGAAAGTGAGATTATCTAAGACCTCCTTGGGGCTATTTAAAGCCTCATATTCCCAAGATGTCCGATAATATACTTGCTAACATTTAAACACATGTAAACATATACATGAATTGTGAAAATAGAACAATCTTTTAACATGCTTAAACCATAAGTAAATGTAAATTTTGTTAAATATTTATAACTAACATTAATTTAGATCTTCATCATTAACTTAAAATTTTAAAATATTTAGATTTATTAGTGATAATAGCCACACCATATAGTAAGATTAATTCAACACATGTAACTTATGTATATAGATACCCATGTTCATTTGATTCTTTTATTTGAAAACATAAATACATGATACAAGTGGCATGCAAATTTATAATGATTGAAAAGTAATGATTAAACATTGCCACATGATACATTTAATCACATTAATTCTTAAAGACAATCAAGTCAAATGAACATTCTTTAAGATTAACCAAAGTTGTTTTATGAAGTTTGATTTTGGTGTTTGAATTATTAAAACTTAAAGAGGAGAAAAACACTTAGTGCTAGCCCCATCCCACATTGGCGACTTAATACATTTAAGGAAAAGTGATTAAATGAATTTTATGAATTGACTAAGTTCAAGTCATTAAACAATCAATTTAATTACCCTTCTCTAAGCTATTTTAATTTAATTAACTACTTAACCATGAGCCTCTAATGATATGATTATGAGAAATTAAAATTTGCAATGTTCCTAAAGGAACCTAATGTAATTTATCTCATGCTTAAGAGTTAATTAGATTAAGGAAGGAATCTAAGTTAAGTACTCTTATGGTTTTCCCACACCCATAAGTTAACCATAATTCCCTTAATGACTATATGCTATTAAATACATAAAGGGAAAAGTAATGAATCATATTTGATTTATCAACCAATAATTATTCTAATTTGATTATTATCTTGCCATTAATTTCTCTAATTAACCCTAAATTACCACATGTCTTATTTAATCCTCTTAAAGAAATGCATTGAGGAAAATAATTAGGAAAGAGGTCTTAATTATTTTCCCTCACTATTTCCTTGTTCATAGTGATTAATCACCATTAATCATTCAAATTTTACTATTTAGAAATTTTAATAAATATTAAATGGATTAAAGAGGATAATTAGGATTAGAATTTCACATTCTTTAAATTACATTAATAAATTCCAAAAAAAATTATGGGAGGCGAGGACATCCCATAGAATCAATCCACCAAATTTGAAATCAATTGGCCATGTAATTAGGCCTTAATTAAGGTAATTAGACTAAGCTTCAAACTTTAATTAAGCACTATTAATTAAGAAAAACTTAGAGATTTTATTTTTATTAAATTCTCCTCTATTTAACCTTTCCAAAATGGGTTTATTTATATTTTTGGATTTTTCTACATTTAGTTATTATTTTTTAAAGTTATATCTATTTAAACACATTTTAAGTCCTAATTAACCACTTAAACCGCCGTGGTGCCACGATACTGGCTTTCCACATAGTGTCATGGGATAGGTTATTTAAAACGTCGATGTGGCGTCGGCGATGGTGGACACGGTTTTGTTCGCCATCGATCTCGGATCGACTAGAGATTAATCCCATGGTTTTGAAAAGAATAAATTAAAAATTTAATAGATTAAATCACGATAGTCCATTCTAATCATGCGGAATGAAGCGATGATCCTTCATCCCCGGCGGATGATGGACACCGCCCACCTTTCATCGCTCCATCGAGCTCATCAAAGCTCGTGAAATGGTGAGATCGACTCCAAAATTTTTGAAAAGAAGATCTAAATAGTTCCTATGGTGGAAATCACACAAAATCACATTTCACTTCACAAAAGACCAACACCTAAGGGGAAAATCTATGGTTGCCAAATTTTTACCTCGTGAGAGCTAAAGACTAGCATCGATTGAGGTAGCTTCATATCGAAAAGATGAAGCCCTTTTGAGAAGATCTTGAGATGCCTCCTTGCTAATTCCTCAGGACTAAGCTGCCCCAAAGCTCGCTAGAGTTGGTATAGTCCACCTCGGTGATCCAATCGCTTAAAATGATTCATTTTGACTCACCAGTGTAATGAAGGTTTGGAAAGAGTTAATTTAGATTTGGTGAGATTTTGATGAGGTTGGATGGACGGGCTCTCTATTTCTCATTGGTTGGTCTCACCGATGATGGAGTGCACTAGGGATTCAAGGAAAGGGCTTGTATTACACAAAATCCTCCGAAAGCTCTCATGAAGTTTGAATGGATGGGGGAGGAGTATACTCTCCTCCCCAAAACCAAAGGCGAGATCTATTCAGCCTTTGGTAGCCATCGGCCAGGGTAGGTGGTGAGGTGGCGAGGACTCGAGGTGGATGTGTGTGTGAGGCTAAGGGAGGATGTTAGCTGCCATGGAGTGTACAAGCTCTCTTAGGTGGACCAATGGAGTGCCATTGGTGAAATCACCTTGTTAGCCAAAGGTTGAGCCAAATAGCTTTTGATTATGTTGGCTCGGTGGTAGTGTCTAAGATTGGCCAAAGGTACCAAGACATGGGGAGAGGAGAACCCACCCAAATACATTTTGTTCCATTTGGGTGACTTGGTTCAAGAGTTTTGACTCAAACTAGGTTCATCATGGGTTGGGTCCACTTGGGAAGGCCCATGATGACCAAAAGATGGTTCATGCCAAGTTTGGTTTGGGTTTGGATTTGGTTTGATAGGGTTTGGCTCAATTTGACTTATATGGGTCAATTTGGGTCCAATTAGTCATGTTGACCAATTGATCAAATTGATTCAAACCAAGGGTTTGGGTGAGTTTAATTGGTCATTTGGAATATATTGGTGTAATTGGTTTGATTCAATTTGAAGTGGATTTAGATTTGGTTCACTTGGGTTCATTTAGGCCAAATGAGTTAAGTTGACCAATTTGGTCAAATTGGTCAAATTGTAGGCATGGGTTAGGTTTGTGTTCAATTAATCATTTAGGAATGATTGTAGGTGTTGGTTTGAATTAATTTGGATTAGAGAATTATTTAGTTTAATTTGACCCTTTAGGTCAAATTAGGCTAAAATGGGTCAATTGGGTTGGGTTGACCAAATTGGTACAATTGGTGGTTGGATCATGTTCAACCTTCAATTTATGATTGGTTAGAAGCATTGGTTGCAATCAATTTGGCTTAGGATTTGATTTGACTCAATTTCATCCTTTAGGTCGAATTGGGTCAACTTGAGTCAAGAGACCAAATTGGCTTAGTTAGGTTCAATTGGTAGTTGAGTCATATTTAGTACTCAATTTATGATTGATGGGAGTCATTGATTGCAATTGATTTTGTTTAGAACATGATTTGGCCCATTTTTCCCTTTAGGTCAAATTAGGTCAACTTGGGTCAAATGATCAAACCGATTTGGTTTTGCCCAATTGATTGCAATTGGGTAATCAAGGATGATCAACAATCATTGTAGAAGAGAAGAAGTTGATTCAATCCAATTTGGATTGGATTGAAGTTTGAATCAAATTGGTCATTTTGGTCATATTGGGTCAAGTGAACCAAATTGGGTTGATTGGGTTGAATTGATATCAATGGAGTTGAGAGGAGCTCAATGATGGATTTAAAATTGATTAGTAGCTTTGGCAATTGATTTAGGCTTGATTGAATTTTGGCTCATTTGAACATTTTGGGTTAAGTGGGCTAACTTGGGTTATGGTCTAAGTTAATTTGGCTTGGAGCTTGGATTGGAAAACCAAATTTAATTGAGGTTGATTGAATAGTTTTGAGATTGGTTGGTTTCATTTATGTGAGTCTTGGGTTTTGGCAATAGGATAGGTAGAACCTATTTATCCTAAGGAATGTCTTGGGCTTAGGGTTATGTTTTCTAAGTCTCTAAGCTTGGATTCAGTGTTCTCCTAATCACTAGAAGTATCTTATTACTAAGAAGACTTAAGTCCCTAGGAAGATTCTTAAGTCAAGGATGAGAGGGGTTAATCATCACTCTAAAAGTAAGGTCAACATTTAGATTTGAATTGATTGTGAATTAATTACATTTCTTTTGATTAATGAATTTTAGATTTGATTTTTTCATTGTTGATTATCCAATATAAAATTTGGAAGCCAATTAATTCATATTAAAGGAGGATTTGATTATGGCTTTCTATGTTTGGCTATTTTGACTTGAATGGGTCAACTTAAGTTTAATCAAATCAAATGGCTAATTTGGCTTAATTAAAATTTTTTTGGCTTTTTAATTATGTTTAATCAAATATTTGATATGATTTAGATCAATTAATTTAGTTTCATTTAAGGTTAATTTTAAATTTAGATTCAATTTTGACATAAATTGGGCTTAATGAGTTAACATGGGTTCAATTGGGTCAAATGACCAAATTGATCAAATTAAACCTAATAATTGGTTGAATTATGTTTAGTGATGGTTTTCAAATGATTTTGGGTATTTAATTTGAATTAATTTTGATTTAATTTTAGTTTAAGCTCCATAAGGTCCATTTAAGCTCATTTATATTAAGCAATCTAATTAACCCAATTAAGGCCTTATTCGGTCTAAATTTGTTTAGATTCATGTTTAAATTAGTTCATTTGATGATTTTAAGTCTTTGGAATAATCTAATTTGGTTAGATTTTGGTGTGTTGAGCTTTAACCTAATAGGACCCACATAAGTCAACTTTGTGTCCAATGTTTGACCACATTTGACCTTCATTTAAATTTAATTTTAAATTCATTTATGTTTATGTAATGACTTTATGCTTTTCATTTTGAATTTTTTTTAGGTGTAGGTGGTTTTTTGAATTTATGTAGGTTAATTGAGTTGTCCACCTCAATTACCATAATCTATACTCAATTTAAATTTCAATTTGAATGTGTTTCATTTAGATGTTTGTTGATATTTATTAGAATTGAAATTTCTTTGATTTCACCTAATCTAATTCAATTGGATTATGTGAAATCCTAAAAGTTATTTTAGGATATTTGGATTTTATATTTGATTTTGTTTTGGGTTCATCTAATCTAAACTGATTGGGTTAAGTTAAATCCTAGAAGGATTCACTAGATAACTAGATATATTATCCTAACGACCTAATTAGGCAACTCCATTTAGGATTAGGTGTCTAAATTACTAGCTTTAGAAATGATGTTAAACTCATTCAAAAAATGAGGTCAATAGTCATGAAAAACTTTCCAAAATGCAATGATTTAAGAGAAAGGATAGAGTATAAAATCATGGCTCATTTGAATTCAATTTTAATTTAACTTAAAAATTTCAAATAACTTAAACTAGCTTAATTAAAGCTTGATAGGGTATGCCAAAACATTCTATTAATGAATAATTCCAAATTTGCATTAATATGACAATGTATATTTAATTTATATTCAAAATAATTTAAATTCAAATTTTAAATAAAAGGATTTTGAAACTTCAATAAATGAGGGAAATATTATGAAATTAATTTGAATAAATCTCACATGATCTTATCATTCAAAAAATCTACAAAAAATTCGGCCAAAATATTACCAAATTAATAAAGATGATATGAGAGAGAAAAAGAATAATTAGGATAATTCTTAAATAGTTATATTTTCATGCAAACATAAATGGATAATTAATGTAATTAAGCATGAAAATATTTAAATCAAGTATAAAATAAATTCATCTTACTTTAAAGAACAATAGATGATAATTAAACTCATGTAAGTGATTTAGATTATCCAAAAGGATAATTCAAGGAATAATTAAATAATAATAAAATTTTAAAATAGGGAAAAATATGAAAAATTTTAAATAAAATATTTTGATATGATTAAGCCATTAACATTATTTTATGGAGCTTTTATTTGCCTTAGTATTATAAGTCCTAAAAAATTCTCAATGAGTTAAAGTTCAACACCATTAGCTTTCCAAATTTCACTCAAGAAGGATTGAAGAATTTCTTGTATCACTTGAATTAAACTAATTAGTAGCTTCAAGAATATATATTTATCATGAATATAAATCTAAATTAAGAATGACATTCATAATGATTAATATGGATAATTTATTCTAAAGGATTTATTAGTCATTATTAAAATAGATTTGTTATCATCAAATCAAATGGTGAGATGCATAAGGTGTATAATCAACAATTTCTTAGAGCTAAGAGAAGGAAAACCAAATGTTGCCCACCATCTTAAAGCTTTAATGTTAGCTTAGCCACCAAATTCAAGTATGTAGTAAAGGTATTTTAGTGAACACACAACCCAAACCATTTATACCAAAGGGGATTGCTTATATCAACTAACTTATGGTGCTCAAATAAAATAACTCAAGTTTAGCATCACATAAATATGAATGTTAAAACCTAATCCTACTCTCTTAGTTTGGTCTTCCCAATGATTGAGGTAATAGAAAGATAAGTGGCCATGAGTGTGTAGCCCTTGATCTCCAAACCTTTGTATTTAAAAACACATAATTTTATTTAGAATCAGGAAACATGATTTAAGGCGTCAAGTGGATAACTAGTGCTTGGCTTGAATTTTTAGATCAAATTGGATGGAGGAGGAAGATGAAGGAATAGTCCTTAAGATTTTTTTCAAGTATTTCTTTAGAATTTTTGCTATCATTCAATTACTTATTAAACTTTTATGAATTTTTAGACTTAAGCATTTTAAGTTGAGTCATTCAAAAAATATCACTTTATAAAAAATCATTACTTCTATATATTAAAAAATATTATATTATAATTTTTTAATTATCACCTCAAATTGAACTCAAAAATATTTGAAGTTCATTATGGAGGTTTAGAACAATTGTATAAACTTTTCAGATAAATTTCAAGCCATTGAGTTTTGATGTATGACTTATTATTAATCTAAGTACACTTTTAGTTTTAAAACCATAATAATAAAATTATTAGAAATTTTTAATTAGAGATATTCCAAATATTCTTTTATGCTTTACTATAATTTTAAAATTATTTATTTACTTGATTGTTTAAAAGTTAAGAATTTCACTATTTGTAATTTTTTTAAATTATTTCTTCTTTTAAAAAATTATATTAATTGGGAGAGGTCATGGGCATCTCTCTAATTTTTTTTTCAAAGGTTATCCATATTATTTATATAGCATTTGTAATATTTAAATAAGATATCCTATATTTTGGCAAAATTATAATTTTTCCCTAATGGCCCCACAACTATATAATGCTCCATGGAGGTGTAATAAAATGTTTGAAGTATAATCTTATTTATTATTATTTATTGAACATTGTTTATTCTTTTAATAATAGAAATGCAATTTAATTATTTAATAATTAGAATATATTAAATACCTTTAAATTATTCAAATTATTAAAATGTCTTTATATAAGATGAATGCCTTGTAAAAGGGGTTGTAAAAGTATTTTAATTTTATAAATTTTATAATCCTAATTCTTTTTATTAATATAAATATAAATTAATAATATTATTATTCAATTTTCCCTACATATTCTTATTACTATGACTCTTAAGTTATCATTTTGATTAATTAAGATAAAGTATGCTTAGAGCAAAAATCCTAATAAAACATGATCGCCTCAATATTCATGCACAACTTGATTCCATTCATTCATTAGATTAGGAACATAGTTTATTGCATCATCATAATAGCTAAATTTAATATATTTTATTTCAACTTCACACTTGCTTATGGAGTTAATTATATCAATTGACTCCATCTATGCTAATAGAATGCACATAAGTTGGTTGTTCGCAAGCTAATAGTTTGGTAGGGAACACACATTCTAGGATCACCTTACATAGGATCTTAAAATTTTAACTTTTTTTTAGTATGCATTATAATCTTCATACATATTGATCCTTTTCCTTGAGTTAATTATATAGACAAGTACCATATTATTTATTAGGTATCTCTTAGTCAATTCTTTTGACTAAGAATTCATATTCATATTATGTTATTTTCTTAGTCTATTATTTTCTTTATCCCCTTAATCATGTTCATTTGATTGAGCAACTCATATGGATATACTTAGTGATTTAGTCCATTAATAACATAGTCATACACTTATGGCAATGTTAGTTTTTTTTTATGTACTTGGTTGTCCCTTAGACCAAGTTTAGTTTGAGTTTGGCCACTAACACTTTTGGTTAGATTCTTGATTGAGTCATAAAATTTAGTAAGATTATTCTATAATTCAGACACACACTATGATTTAATACCATGGTTCCAACTATGCACCTTTACTTGGTTCAATTCTTTTCTTTTTTGAATAAATAATTTCTATTGAACACTACTATGTACTTTATATATTGGGAATATTATCCTACTTGTCTAGAGAATATATATCCCTAAGTGTTCATACCTCACTTAAACACTTGACTCTTGCACCTAAATGCAAGTGGTTTCAACTAATTTTATAATATAGATGTAATATGCAAGCATAGAAAGTGATGTTGGTAGACAACACTAGACTACACCTTATAGAACAAAGACTCAATTATAATTATGATTAATTAATTATAATTTCTAAGTGATGTCTTATCTAATAATAATAAAAAATTTCAATCTTAATCACACCTTATATGATCATTAATAAGTATAATTAGCCTAAAACCTACACTTTAATTCACTATAAGAGTGATAAGCCTTAAGATAATTGAAATTCATATGTGAATTAGATTGATAAGTAATCATATTAAATAAATTAATCCTTGGATACACTAACTTTTACATATACTTAAGTGTTTTGATAGTTCATAATCCAATAGTCAACGTCGAGGTTGTAGTTAGGTTGCATCGATGTGCAAATCTTTTAATTTCTTGGAATGAGGTTGCTTAAATATGGTTAGAATATAAGATTGATTGATATGTTTTCTTTGTGATATGTTACACCACTTTTAGTGTTAGTTTGCATTCACAAAAAATAATAATTTTCTATAGGTGTGGTGTATGTCCATTTCCTTTACTTTTTTTTTTTTACTTTCATTGGGGTTATGCATCCATTTTTAAATAATGCTATTAATTATTATTAATTTATGATTTTACCCTATGATGTGATATTTCATGTTGTGTTATGATAGCTTCATTTGGCCTAAGATATTTTCTTTAATGCATTTTTTAAGAATTTATATATGTAAAAATAAAGTATAAGCTAAGTTTTTAGATATAAGACGATCAAGTCCAAATAAACAAACATAAAGTTTGAGCTAGAAGAAGGATCAAGCATAGCATGAAATTGAACAAATACTTTATTACTAAAAATTGAATGAGTATGATTGCTAGAACTTGACTATTCCATTTTATTTTTGTTTTAGATATGTAGAAGCAGATTACACTGCACAAGCTTGCTACCTATTCTCTTATAATCATCATAGCATAGTAATTTATCTATGCTTACTATATTTGATTTTCATTTTATTGTATTTGTGATTGTCTTAGGTTATAGATGATTTTATGTTAGGCTTTTAAGATAAAATGTTTCTACTAATTAATAAAATGTTAAACTTTAAAATTGATTTTAAAACTATTTTGAAATTAAAATTAAGGATATCACTAGCTCAGTTTTACAATTTAATTTTATGATTTCATAAATCGTTTATGGTATGTATAAGATAAAGCTATCCAATGATCAAAACACCCAAACATTAATGCACATCCATAAAATGGTCGAGCCAGATGCATTAGATGCCTTCACTTAAGGACAGATTACTTACATTGCATGATATATCCTTTAAGATAAACTTTAGTTAATCATGTTTTTTTTTATTATGCCAAAGGATGCTTAGTATGCTTTGTTATGGTAGCCTAACCAGTAGAATTTTAAGACCAATTTTGAGTAGCACAGTCATATAAAACTAGGGTATCTCATTTTTTATAAGCAATTTTTTACATATGTAGAGAATATAAGTCCTACATCTATTTTAGACTTTTCCTAAAACCATATGTCTAATATATTTTGAGATTTATTCTCTGGTGTGAGGTTATGAGGCCAATTATGGGTGATGTAATTCATGGTTACTAATAAACTATCCTTTAGGTTGAGTCATTATCTTCCGAGCTAAATTACCTTAAGCTTCACCGCTTGGAATGATTTTCCATAAGATTAAGATAGAGGTTATTTTTACCTCTTCTTTGATATCTTCCCTTTTACCCCACTTACCCATTTTTGTCATGTAAGTTTTCATATATTGAGCCATCATCATAAATGGTTATGGTAATGCATCACTTATCTTATGGATTAACATAGTGCATTTAAATTATTCTAATGTAATAATAGTTATTGAACCATAAATCTTCCTTGAAAGGACTAAAGAAATAAAATCAAAATAATGACATATTTTCATTATCGAGGATTTTCTTAAAGGTGTCATTTAGTGTACTTAACTAGAGTGAGTCTAGTCTAGAAGATCGTGTAACTCATTTTATCTTGAATTTTTCATTAACTTGATGACATATCTACAAATAAAATTTACCATGTGTTCAAATGAGAGATGAAAGCTTCACATATATCATCTTCTCATCTAAAAACTATGTCATCCTATTAATACATTTCTTTCCCACACTTAAAATAAATTCCCACCCCAATGAGATCTGATCTCTCCATATTTGAGAACATCTCTTCTAAGTTTTGATTTGTTCCTCTACCCATTCTTTTAGCCTAATAAGTTATGACTCATTAATCATAACACTACATAACTATTTCCAATGATCTCAAATGGCCCACATGCCTAGCTTGTAGTTTTTTAAAATTGAGGATGAATACCTCTCGAGATGGATTCTAATTAACACAACCCCTATATTGGTTTCTTTAAAAGTTTTACTTTTCTTCTTCATGTCAAGATATTTCGCATTAGCTTCTAATTGTTGACTAACATTTTACTGAAGGACTTAAATGTCATATGCAAATATAAATGTAGGAATTGAAAATTCATGTATAGGAATGCTAATAAAGTTAATGTGTTTCTTTGAGCTAAAGTTGCAAATTATTTTAACAAAATATGACATTTTATTTGTTGCTCTAGAAATAGTGCTATTATAAAATAATGTGGAGTTTAAAAAAATCTCTAAACAAGGTATTGAATCTTAATTTTCTTGTTTGATGTCCGATGGAAAATATAATTCTAAATAATGGAGTAGGATTTAATAATTCTATTTTAGAAGTTGTCTCCCAAGTAGTAGGGGACAATATCATAATCTATTGATGTTTGGCTATTTTCTTCTTCCTAGGCTTGGCATGGATCTTAAAACTAGACTTTGGGAGGATTTGATGCTTGTTTATCTATTGGCTTTACATAGAATATTTTTAATGATATTTTCATTATATTTGAATGTATATATATTTGTGTGTGTGTGTGTGTGTGTATTCTCCCAACCAAAATAGATCACATTAAGAATAATAAAGTCAAAACTTAGCTAATAGGATATGTGCCATAAATTTAGATAAAACATCACACTAGATAATGATCTTCATAGCTACTTATCTTAATATGCACAAGGTACCTAGATGAGATAATCAGCTTGGTGTGATTCACCCAACTCACACAAAATGGTTAGCATGGGGTTTTAGGCTATGGTTCACCCTAAAAAAGTATGTTTGAAAATAACATTCATAACACTACCCCTATTTATGACTAATTTGCATATCTTCACTTTATAAATCACATATGTAGTAAAGATATTCCTTCTCATCCAATCTTCATCTCTAGCAAGAGGCATGCATTTAATAACACTAATTTGATCTCTCACATGGCCTAAATCCACATAAGAAGATGGGTGTCATCATGGATCTCTTCAACTAAATCATCTACACCCTCTTATTCTTCGCCTCTTCTTCTACTAAATCCTTCTTTGAGTATAAGATTTTTTGCTTTACATTGATTTTTCATGTGACCTTTCTATGGCACTTAAAACATTCTACTTCTCTAGCATTAGATAATGATTCTAGGACACTCTTATTTGGAATTAGAGGGTGAAGTTCTTGGTTAGATAAGAGGGTGATTGATAAGATAAATTTAAACCCTTAAAGCTAGATGATGAGGCTATCTTCTTATGATTTTCAAAGAATAAAGTATATTGAACGCATACTCATGGGGTCATGTAATTCCACCACCACATTACCAATGATAAACATATTAATTAACTACCTCTGGGTCATTGTAATTGGTCCGAGCTATTAAATCATCAAATATGTTCAAGTACTCTACAATAGTCATGTTTCATTGCCTAATGGTGGACTTGTTCATGTAATTTCATTTTATAATTTCAAGGAAAATATTTGGCTAGCAATTCCTTCATCTCTACCTAATATATGCCTTCCCAATCTCTCTCCCTTAATCAAGATATTATTTTGATAGATTTTAGCATGGCCTCCTTTAACAAACATCTATCTAGTATCAATCAAAGAACTCATCCATTTGGATCAATTAGTCTAAGAATCTATTGGGATCATGGCCTCCATCAACTAAAGGGGTATCTACATTAACCTTTTAAGGGCTCATTTAATACCTTAAAGATTCTATAATGGTCATTCTAAAGAGAATTCTAAAGATTGTCTTCTAGAGAGTATGTATTCCCTATGGTTTCTATTAGTTATCTTAAAGGAATAGCCTCTACACAATTATGTACCACAAGTGGAGTTTGTGTTCTAACATTCATGTTTTGAAGTTGCATGACTATATTCATCATGTATCTTGGATTCAATTAAAATTCCCTTTAATTTGTAAGGCAAGTTTATATACTCTTTTATTGAAGTTATCTATTTGATCTTGGCTAGCGATTTAGGAAGCATATAAACATAATAATGGATGCAATGTGACACTTAAAATTATTTCTATAATTTTTTTTAAATATGCAAAGATGCTTGCTAAATTATAAAGAAACAAATGCAAATAAAACACACAAAAAATTAAAGTCTTTACAATATGTAAACAATAAAAAAAAGTAAATCAATAGTGGCAACTAGGCAATAAATTTATTACTAGTCTTAGGAGTGACATTAGATATGAGGTTGAGCTATAAGAAATGCGACTCTTAAAGATGCTTTTTTATTATTTTTTACTTTTAGAGAAGTATATGAAAGTCGCTTCTTCATCTAATGCTAAAGGTTCAAATTCATTATTTCAACCTTCCTCACATTCTACAGCTAGTTGCTTGAATAGGACTTTCATAATCTTGTTCTTAGGTCAACAAAATTGCCCTTGAATCATCATTAAAGACTAGAAAAATATTTTTCTTTAATGGTCATAAGAAGGGTCAAATGTAGCATCAATGCAAGCCCAAAATTATGTTTTAGATGAGACCTAAGTAGACATAGAAGAAATATTGAGAATGAAATTGTAGAAATTCATGATGACACACCATTATTAGATGAGAAATTAGATCATGTAAAGATGTATGACTACATCTAGGGAAGAAGAAGGTTAGAGGAGAAGAAATATTTTCACCACGTATGTTTTATGCAAGAAGAAAAGATGTACAATGTTGATTGATGGATGTAGTGCATGAATGTCATTTTCAATCATGCCATTATTAGAGTAAATTCTCTGATCAACCCATCTTAAACCTTTATATTTAAGTTGGGTGAACCACACATCATTGTTTATTGCATTTAAATGTCTTATCCTTATCAAGATAGGAAGTTGCATTGATCACATTTAGTGTAATGTCATTCCCATGGAAATCATACATATCTTGTTAGAAAGATCATGGATTTATGACTTAAATGTTGTATGTATTTAAATATTATTGAAAGTCCATAAATTTTTTTCCGTGAAGCCAAAATGAAAAGAGACCTATCACCCTTAAGGTTTTTCCTAACCCCACCTTATAAATCTAGTTCGATCTTTAACCAAAGTCGAATAAGAATAAGAATGCCAAACTTCAATTGATAATATTTTCATCCCCTCTTGCTTGGGAGACTAATTCGACATAAAATTTATTATGTCTACACTTTCACCATTACTTATAAATATTATAATAGAAAATGTTGGATTCAACACTATATTTAGAGAGTTTTCTAACAACACATCATTTTACAATAGAAGTATCTTTATAGCAACAAGTATAATACCCCATTTTATTGAAATATTTTATAGCTTTAACTTAAAGAAACCCATTGGGCTTGTTAGCATTCCCACATGTGCATTTTTTTTAACTTTCATTTACATGGATTCCCTTGAATGCATTTTTTAATTCTATATTTACATTTACATAAGATTTTCAAAGCCTTCTTGAAGATGTAAAGAAATAAATAGAAGTCACTTATGCAAAATATGTAAAATAAGTAATAAAGATAATACTTTTAAAAAATTTAACATAGAGGATCATGTGTTAATATAAATCCTCCTTGAGAGATATCTACCCACATCATTTGAAAAATTACAAGCTAGAGCATGTGGGCCATTTAAGATAATTAAGAAAATTAGCACAAATGCTATGTTATTTAATATCTTAAAGACATGTTTATCACTTATTATTAATATAAATGATCTTATATCATATGAAGAAGTTAAGTAACCTTCAAATGTACAAGATGATTTCTTTGTAGGACCACAAATCACTCTTTACAAGGGTCAAAATAACACACATTCTTTGAGGTGAAACATCATCACATATGAGGAGAACCATATTAGAGATCATAGATTACTTGTTTGATAAAGGGATATGCCACTCACAAAAAAAAACTTGATTTATTAGAGAAAATTTGGAGAAGCTAACACCGAGCTTGCAATTTTTACTTGGACTTTAACTCTTCAAAGAATGGATCTTTGGAATCTGGGAAATGATGTGGCATAAGTGCTACAGAAGGACATTTGACTAAAGTTAATGCGAAGGAGATGAAGACCACTCCTAAAATTCCTATCACTAGAAGTAAAATGACTTGAAGTTTGATGCATAAAACCACTTGGGAGACTTTTATATGTATATTTTATGTGTTGCAATTTATGCTATGTCATGTGATTTATCATGTCTTGATGTAGTCCTTGTATTGTGGTTATAATCATGTAATTTTCATGTATTAATATTTGTAAGTGTCTCCCAAGCACATAAACACCATAGTTCTAGTATTGTGGCTCTAGTGTATAAAGAACTTAAGCCCATAGAGAGGATAGGCTTGGCACGCTTTTATGGTGTCAAAGTGCTATGGCTTGATTCAAATTCTAACTAGTTTTAGGTCAGTTTAGGGAGATGTTTTGAGGAACACACCCTTTGAATGTTGATACTTCTATCTAAACTCTTATTATAGTGAAATGAAGTGATTTGATGGTGTTTATTAGAAAATTGAGAGAAAGAACACATTGTAGTTGGTGATTGATGATCCTACTTCCAACACTACATTAGTAAGTATTGTCTTAATTTATTTGCCTTTGTTTTCTTACAATTCTTTGTATTACTGTGTTTTTGTTTTTGTTTCATATAAGACCTTGTCTATTTTTTTTATTTTTTTTTAGCATTTGAGTGATCATACCTCTACTAAATATTACCAAATTATCCAAATCATTTGTCTGCTTAATTTTCTAAAATATCCTTGTGTTTGTTTGGCCATGTACTTCAAAGTTATTTGGAGTTTAATCCACCTAAAGTTTAAATCGTCTGGCAACAAGAACCAATTTTCTATGTAATCAATCTAAAAAAGAAAATTTGAACAAAATATTAAAATATCTCCAAAATTAATAAAACTTTCGATATCACATCTACACTTCTACCCCTATAAGTTCCATTTTATTTCACGTGACTTAGATATGTGGTGAGGCAAATCTGATTAAATGAAGTTGGGGTTCTATATTTGAGACTATTTTTGTGATTGTTTAATCGACCACTTTTAATTTAAATTTTACAATTTTATTTGAAATTAAGCCCCTCCTTATATAGCATTACTTTCCTAAGCATCTTTGCTCCCAAACCACCAATTTGATCACTATAATGATCTAACCCTGCATCCGCATTAGACTCCCCAGTTAACTTTACATAAATGAACAATAAAATCTTGGTTGACCAGGACATAACATATGAAATTTAAAGAATACAAAGTGTATCTCACAACATGTTCACATATACATTTATACATATATTCAAATTCGGCTATTAATCTTTATTATAGATTATAAATCTTATGATAAGTTTATAATGCATTGCCTCATAAAGAGCCAAATAAATTAAATATCATCATATTAACTCTATTCATCTCATTAAGACAATGAGCTCCATATATTTGTTCAAGCTAGCTCCCATATTTAATAATTGAGTCAAAAATAAGCTTTTTAGCATGCCAAATATGAGTTATTCTATATAGTAAAACCACATCATTAATAAATTAAAATCAATGAAAATTCAAAATTTAAGTGTCTATTAAAAAATTGACTTTATTTGATACACAACTTATTTGGAATAATTTTATATTTTATCTTATTTTTAATTTATTTTTTGAAAATATATTTATTTAAGATATTTTTATATTTTTTATTTTATTTATTTTAAAAATAATTATTATTAATTTTAAAATACTGAAAATAATTTTAAATATTTTTGAATATTTTAAAAAAATAACTAGGACCGCCACAAACATGTTTTATTTTACATCAAATTTAAAAAAAAATTAATAAAAAATAGAAGTGATTTCAAAGGACCACTTTAGATTTATTCACAGCTATAGTTTTTTTATAGGGATAATTGCAAACATTGCACCAAAATTTATATATTTATAAAATTAAAACTCATATTAATATTTTTTTACTAATATATTTATATATGTCATGATCAAATAATTAATAGTTTGTAAAACAAAAAATCTGTTAGATTTTATTAATTATTTTGATATTTTGATGAGAATTTAAAAAATAGATGCAATAGAGTGCTATTTTAATAAATAATAAAATGAAAAAAAAGTCTATCTAAAATAAAAGTATTCTTGAAAACAAGATCAGATCGGTTTGGCAAGGCTAAATGGCTAATTTCACCGTTGCCCAGCCTTCACGCTAAACTGTTGGCTGAACGTTGCTGTACCGCGTATGAGACTTACAGAGAATTCCAACAAACTACGTTCTGGTAATGGAGAGTTCCTTTCTGGTGATGTGGACCTCATCCGCTGCAGGAGTCCAAACCAGAAACAGACAGAGAGGATTTGTGGGGACCAGGTTCACTGCACGGGGCGGCCTTTGTCGCCGCTGTTACATACGCCTTTCTTGTGCGATGGCTTTTATAGCCCAATTATAGACCATATTTGTCCCCTATTGCCATTTAATTATCTGCATTTAAAAGAAAAGTAAAAAAAAGGTTCACTTTTAATCAAGAAAAATAGAATTAGTTTAATATTCTAAAAAATTTATTGAATTATTTGTATTTAATTAAAATATATTACTGTATTAATATATATGAAAACACGAGAAGTTATACACAAAATTATTGATGAAAATTTACGTATATTTTTAAAATATTGAAAACAACATGAAATTTAATAATTATGCATTTTAATATTTTCCCTTTACTAAAAAATGATCTTTTATAAGTCTTCATTGTATTTGCAAATAATGAATCATAATCATAATTAATTTAGGAATTCACATTTTAAATATATAATTCATGATTTTAATTTTAATTTTGAAAATAAACTCCTTATAACGCAAATGTGTCAATATTAGCTTAACACTATTTTTTAAAGATAAGCATTAAGATACACTTATGGGTAGTTTGGTTGGAAGATTTTGAGTATAAAATAAATTAAATGCAGATATTTTAATTATTTTTTATATTTAAAGTAAGAATTTTCAAGATAATGTAATGTAAAATATATTACAAATATCATATGTATTTAGAACCGATTTGGAATTCCAAATACATCGACCAACGAAAGTTTCTATCACATCGCCGCCGCCCGCCGTCATTGCCGCTTCGCCTGCCGCCTGCCGTCTGCAGCCCCTCCCAATAGATCTCCCGCCGCCACCACGATTATTTGACGAAAAATAATTTATATTATATTTTTTATCTAAACAAAAAATAAAAATAAAATTATGAATTTATAAAACTCTCAACTAAATAATTCTAAAATAATCTTTTATATGATATTCTATTTATAGTATATTTCTTTTTCAGCCAGGCGAATAACCCTTTAAAAAAAACTAAAAGATTAATGTGTTGGACCACACGAGGACCCGAAAAAAAGGTGAAAACTCCCACTTGTTCGACTGCATCTTTATTTTCTGAAAAATCAGATATTAATTTATTGATTAAAAACAATTAATACTAATTTCTCTATATATATATATATATATTGAAATTAAATATGAAAAGTGTTATTATTTATTTAGGAGAAATTATTGTCCTCATAATTCAGACTGCAGCAGGAGACAGTACGGGCCCTGAAGCTAATAGCAGTTTAAAAAAGAAAATGATAAAAGAGACCACACAGTAAGCGGACAGTTTTTCACTTTTTTTTTACCCATTTTTCTTTTATTTTTCAAGCAGCTCCTAATGAGCATGTCCATCAAATCAAGAGAACTTGTCATTTTTTTTCACCCGATTTAAAGTCACCCCTGTCGGCAGTCCTAACATGTGGGGAAGCTGTCATGGCTGTGGGTACCATTTCAAAGTCTGCGAACTTTATGCAACTTTTTTTATTATTAATTAATGATATATATCATCCTCTATAATAAAATTGTGAATAAAACTATAACTAAAACTTTAAAATTTGATTGAAATTTAGATGAATATAAATATGAGTAAAATGAATACACTAATATCTATATTTAGTGAATGTTTGACAAAAGATTAAGGTTCACATCAAAATCATAGTTTGTTAGATCTTAAATCGTTCATGGATGACATCAAATCTTACTCACAAAATTAGCTTGATGAGACTAAGATGGAAGAAGAGAGAGAGTGTGAGAAGACGAGCTTAAGTAAAGTAGTGAGAGAAATTAAAATTCTAGAAAGCCTTTTACTAATCTATTAAAAGCACTATAGAATATGAGCTTAACAAGTTCTTCAAAAGTTCTATAAAAGAATAGATTGTCTAAAACTTTAAAATATGTCTCATGGTCATTTTATTTAAGATTGGAGAGTTATAGAGATGGCTACATTATAAATAAAAAAATAACAAAATTTGACAATACAAAAATAATTGATTACTCACATATAGACACATATGTAGTTATCCAACATGATCGTTAAGGTGACTTTAGGTGCTGTGGCCTTCAAAATGAGACTACTCATTGAGCGAGGAGCAGGTGGAAGTATATTGGGTGAGTTTTGGTTGAGTTGCATCGAAGAAAGTGATTTATAAGTTCTCCAATTAACCACCTACAGGTTACGAGGCGAGTTCATATGGCCACTTGTGGTGAACTCCTCAAGTGAGGTGGCAAGTTCCATCTTGAATATAGCACCTAGTTTGGCTTAGTTGTTAGACAATTTGCAATTTCATTTAAATTGAGATACGTGCAAGCTGAGCAGTTTGAGTATAACTTGAAAAGGCAACTTAAAAAAAGATGAGAAAATTAGTGAATCAAATAAATCTTTATACTATAAGAAAAGAAAAAAAATTCATTTACTATCCCATGAGCATCTTCTAGGAAGAATATATCATTACCTTTTAAGCAACTATTGATGTGATTATTATGGCACCTTAGCCTATAAATTAGAGTGTTAGTGAAGCAATCACCTCATTTGATTTACTTCATAGTTCTATTATTGGCAAACGATCACACTTTGAGATGTCTTCATCTCCTCCAACATTGATGGGTGACATTGACAATTGCCAACTATATAAGTTACTAATGCTAAAGCATAAGGTGACAAATAATGAAGTTAAGGACTAAGTGTCAAGTCGACCCTAGAGTTAGTGAGCAATAAACATATAAAGGCACTCTAGAGGTGAGTTCTCTTTTATCAAGGTTGCCATCCATTAATATGAGGTCGTGAGTTTCCTAATGTAGAGACAAGTAAAAAATGTAGTTTCTCTCAAGAAAATATCACCATTTAGAGTGTTAAGGTAGCTACTCTCCTTGTAGAGATTTCTTTACATTGCACTTTATTGTTATTATTAGTTACCTTTTGAATTTTCTTCTTACTTACATGTAGGATCGAGTAGCACAAATTCGATGACCAATTGACAATAATAACTAAAGGAAGTCTTTTATATTAGACAAATTTCTCTGCGAGTTGGCTCCTTTTTTCTCAAATGAAACTAAGATTTACCTAACTATAAGTGAGTTTCTAAGTGGTGTGTTGTATAACGTTGAGGCTTCAATTAAATTGACATATGTGTTAGTGTTTATAATAACTAACATAATAGAGATTCATTACATTGTTGCAAAGTATCTTGAATAAATAGTTTATTGATCTTAATCCATCTTTCCAATCCATAATGGTGACTCTAATTATGGAGAGAGGAGAGAAATGACCACCTCCCTCCACCTAATCTTAGTTCTTGAGTGGTGATTGCTCATGGGTTCAACAAGAAGTAAGTTAATTGTGACCTCTTCCAGTGAGAAAACATTAGGGACCAACGAGCACCCCACTACAACTAACATTGGGGCTAGGTCAAGATTTGTTGAGGTAGAAGAGATCTCCGGTGGGAAGCTGAAATCACCGCTTTGAGTAGATGTAGCTGCTATGTAATTGAGAGTGGCCTCACTAAAGAAAGGCATGGGTATGACATTAGTAGAGGAGGTTAAGTTTCTTTGTAGAAGGCTAAAGAGTTAACGAAATCATCTTAGTTTTTAGTTGGAGTCAAATTCATTCTACAACAACTAATAAAAGAGGGATGATCTTTCCAAATATCGTAATTAATCCTATATTTATGCATTTTTAAATTCTATAAATTTTAAAATATAATTAGATCATTTTCATGATGAGTTTGAATGAAATGAAATTTGTTTGCATAGTCTTCTATTTTCTTTTACATACTTTTTATTTTTTTTATACCTTTGGACACTTTCTTTCTTTCTTTTTTTTTATGAATGCTTTGAATGATGTAGCAGTCATTTTCAATTCTTTTGATGTAATGAGTCGACCGATAATGTAAAATTTGTGGCATCAAAGTTGAGTGTTTATAATGATGAGAGAGAATATTTAAGATGCTTGCATTAATTTTTAAGTTCATATTATTTTAAAACTAAAATTTTTTACTATAAATATTTATCTTGGTGGTTGGAGAATTCATTGCTATTATTATTCTTTGGGCTTTCTCTCTCATCATTCATTTTCAATTTTCATTGTATGAGTGTGTTATAGGTTCTTTTAAAAAATGTTCTCGACATTTCTATCGTGGGTACTGCACCTCAAACAAAACTTCATTGTTAGCAAAAATAACACTTATAAGATATGATTATGGCAACACAAAATTTAACATGCAACCTACCAAGCTAAAGGTTCAACATAGTGTCGAATATGAATTGTATTCTAGTCAACCACGTCATGGTGAGATTTCTAACTTGCATATAAGTTAGCACACATCTTTTGCTTCTATGGGTTCATGCTAGCTTTATTATTAACAAATTCATTGGTTGGTAGCATTGCCTTCATTTCTTATCTATGAGTTTTAGGGAATTTCTTGGAATTTAACTCTATTCTCATATATGTTAGCTATCAAACCCACAAAGATGGAAGTGTATAGTTTTATAGTATTCATATTAAAATAAATTAATTGGAAAAGATCAAGAACTAATTAAATATATTTTTATTTATAAAGTCTTTAATTAGATGGCATATGCCAACTAGGTCCATTCCATCTAGGAAGGATAACAAAATTATTCTTGAACTAAGCATAAGAAGACAAAGTCATTTAAGAGGTTTCGTGGAAAGGCTATCACCATTGACTTGTATTTCAAGAGCGAAAGTACTCCAAAATTTGTTAGTATGTACTAAACATTGATATTTATTATATTTTGTTATTAAAGTTTTTCTATTAATGTGCTCACCTTCTTCTTTTATCGGTAGTTTTAGGCTTATAGTCCATCTCATGGACCCAAGAGTGTTTCTCTTCTTGAGTGAGTCACCTCCTAGATCTTTGCAAATTGGTGAGACCATAATCTCATTTGTTCTACTGACCATGGTGGAGCTATAGATGACCTTGTTGGGTTACTCAAGGACATGGTGACAAATCAATGCTAAAGAAAAAACAATCACTTAACTACTAGTGTTGAAGGTGCAACCGGTGGAGGGGCTATAGAATTAGAGGAATGAAAAGAGTGCTATTGAGTTATCAAAGAAGAAGATAATGATGAATAGGATGATGTTACTTCCGCTACACAAACTATTGTCTCTTTTGATCTATACCTTGCTCATTCTATTAATGGCACATTTGATATAGGAGATTGCATTTATTGATCTATGGTTTTGAATGTATAGAATTGTTTTCCTTATCGAACCTACTCTTTATTACAATGAATTTGTCAACTATGAGTTGGTAGGTTACCTACAATTTCAATCGATGATGTTTAAGATAACTCCTAAGTGACTAGGTAAGTTATAGGTAGAGCAATGTGTTGTGGAAGTGTTATTATACAAAAATTTTGCCTCCATAGGGAAGAAAAGGGCTTAAAAGTGGCTGAGGAAGAGAGGAATAAGGTCACTCTTGAACTTGTCATTAAAAGGAACAATGTCAATAAGAATTCCAACCTATAGAAGTCATCCAGACCGATTTTTTGAACTCGTCATAATTTAAGGAGCTCATTTTACACAAGTATAATGGGGAATCAAGTCTTATCTTCATAAATTAGTCTCTAATAGCCAACATAATGACAAATTCTTAGATGTAAATAGTTTATATGAGTTTGTGCTAAATTTTGATGAATGTGATGGGATGTGTACTACAAATTGATTGAACACTCTTGTAATTTTTTTACTTGTGTTTATGGAGTACTTGTAATAGTTTTGAATATGAAAGAAAAATAAAACTTACCTTCCTTTCTTTTGTATTATATTTAAGTAATAAAATTGAAAATTTGTTTTCACTCTCTTTATGCTTATTGTATTTCACTTATATACTTGTATTATTTTTTTGTCTTGAAACTTCTTCTTGCTTCGCGCATCTTCATTTTATGTTCATCAACCGCAATTAATGTATGTACTCACAAGTACTTATAATTGTGATGTACTTGAAAAAATTATGATGTTGCAAGCTATTTAGCATTTTAAGTGCACCTCGATTATGGTTTATAAGAGAGGTTTGTGTGCTACTCAATATGAAAGTCATTACTAAGGGGAGACTTAACTCACTATGGCTTCAATTATTGCTTTAGATTTACCTCACCTTATGTCGGACTCATAGTATTTGTGAGGGCACCCATTTATACTCACCGAAAGAGAGATTCGTGTGTTACTCATTATGGAACTTATTATAAAGTAGGGAGTCATCTAGTAAAATTAGGAAAATTAATGATTTTTCTATTACCTTTCAAAGAGAAAATGAATATGAGTTGGCTTATGAATAGTCACACACATATTAGGGGTCACTAATCTAAATATACTTGGCACTTAGAGTAAGTAGGCCTAGAAGTGATAATAATCATGCAAGGTGAAAACTTACTTTCTTCCTTAGAGCTTTAGCTCAACATAGGTTTTATGCCTAGGAGCTTTAACTTTCTTGCACAAAGTAGTTTCAATACCTTTAAACACCTTGAGTTTTAACTCTTGATCACCACTCAAGTTATTTGGCATCAAACTTATAGTCAAGTCAATTTTCTTCAAATTATTTTTTATAAACTCAAGATGACGAAGCTAACTTCACATAATGGTAAATAACAATACGTCCAAGGTGACTTTCTCATAAATACTTGCTGTTAAAATTTTCTTGAGTGTGAGGGGCATTTGTGAGATAAGATGAATGGCAAATATTCTATAGCACTATGAGCACAATTGGTGAGTTTTAAATTTTTGGTGAGTTATTTTTATTATTGATTATTACTCATGAGATGCTAAAAATGTATTTATCGAATACTTAAATAAGTAATGAGTAAACATATATAAATGAAGCAATTGAATATAAATAATGGAAAGAAAACTTTCCTTATATGTAGAACCTTTTAAAGTTAAAGGTGCTCCACATCCTCGACATCTTTTTTAGGATGCTTTTGATAAGAACCTAAATTAACTTGCTTCTTAATGATGTAATAGTCATCTCATGTCAAGGAGAGCTTGGTAAGTGTTTTTTGGAGATCTATTATATTAACTATCTTTAGTGCTTCGTCACCTATGTGAAAGATCTTTTCTTTGGAATTAACAATATAGTACTTTTTATTCATCTCTTAGTTTATTTATCTTATTGAAGTTTTAATTTTGAGTTTTTAGTAGATCTAGTGCCTTTCTCCATCCCTTCTTTATTTTTTTCTTCTCACTTGGAAGAATCTTCTTCATATCCGAGGCTACTAAGACTCACTAGCTATTTAGTTCATAATTAATTGACAATAGAACTTCTATCTCATAAGAAATGGTGAATTGAGTAACCATTTGTCAAAAGAGAGTTATCTTTAACACCTAAATATTGAGGGTATTGTCTCCATCCATTTATGTTTGGCTCCTTTGGTATACCTCTTTAATAAATTAAGAATTTATTTGTTTGTTGCTTCAGTTGACCATTATTCATTGGAGTGTACTAAAGAAAATTTGATGTGAATACCATAAGATAGAACTAAATTCTTGAGTATTTTATTCATCAATTATGATCAATTATCTATTATAAATATTATCGATGTCCATATCGAAACCGATGTTGAACCAAATAAACTTTTGGATTACTTGTTTAGTGATTTTTGTGAGTGGTCCGGCTTTAATTTACTTCAAGAAGTATTCCATCATGTATAGAATGAACATTCTTTATCCATTCTTGAGTGAGTGGCTAAGAGTTTATTAAGTCCACACCAAATTTATTGAATGGCCATGAACTAGTGATGGGCAAGAGCTTACATGAAGGTTATACCATGAGAATAAATATTTGGCTTCCTTTGCATATTCTTAAAAAATCTTTGGCATCTTTGCACAACATCAATAAAAATAATCATGTCATAGGATTTTATGGAGTGGTCTTTCTCTTGCATGACTATAACACTTGCCTAAGTGTGACTTAAAAAATTTCTTCTTCTTGACTTTTTTAAAATATATGAGATTTAAAGAAGTGATTGACCTTCTAAATAATTTGCCTCTAAGTAAAATTTAAACTTTAATCTTAAACCATCTATAATATTCGACACTTTGCAACTTACCCAACTTCAAAAAATTGATGTAGGGGCACAATTCAGCTAAGTGAGTAATCTTCTACTAGTTGCATTATCTTACCATTTAATGCTAGAATGTGTTAACCCCAATGGTGGTTAGTTGCTTAAGTCGTTGACTTGGATAGAAGATCGTGGTTGATTCTCTTAGTAAGAAATTTGCATAATTTAAAAATATTCCAATTTACAAAGTTCTAGCTCCACATCAAATAAATCTCATTGAAGTACATCATCATGCACTTCATATCAACCATTCACTTTTGTGATCTTCAATTATGAGTTTTAAGTATACCATCAAATGTTTGGCTCCAAATCATTGAGTAAACCTTTGTCCAATGAATAATGTTTCATACTTAACCTTAATGTTGGTGACTTTGAGTTTTTTTTCTTTTATGGACTCATGAAAACTACTCTAACTCAAATGTCTTGTTCTTCTAATGCACTACCTACATATAATGTCCATATTTGTTATTGATTCATCATGTCTTTATTGTTGAGGATACTAAAGTCAATCGAGGAATTGATGAGTGCTTGAGCTTTGATTGCAATCCATGGCATTCAAAATAAATCAACTTTCTCACTCAATTTTCCATTTAAGTAATTTTCCAAGGTTATCGTTCTTAATGAGTGTTGCCTTATGTAGCTAGTTAGTGATGACCTAAATTGAATGTGCTTGAAAGTATGAACAAATTCAATGAGAGATAATGAGAGTGAGGTATCATAACTCAGCCCCTCGTAAGACTTGCTAATGTAATGTATCATTCATTGCTTATTTTCTTTTCTTAGAATAAGATTGAGCACATCACATGTTTGCCAACTTTTAAGTATTGAACTTTTGTTGGGTCATGATCTTTATAGAAGTGGAGGTGAAGTGAGGTAATTCGTTGTTGAAAGGTCTCTTGGAATTCTTTTCACTCAAATCGCTTTAGCACTTCTAAGTACTTTAATGAATGATGAGCAGTGTTCTCCTACTGAAGATGAAGTCACTAAGTCCAACAATTTTCCCAATTAATTGTTATATTTTTAGTTATCCTTGGTGATTGCATCTTGAGTATCATTTTAACTCTATTTGGGTTGACTTTGATGATTCAGAATGAGGAGAAATCAAATATTTGCTTAACCTTGTTCCAAAAGAAAACTTTAGAAGATTAAGTCACATCTAGTGCTTTTTTATGGTGGCAAATGTGCCCTTAAGATCTTGGTTGTGTTATTTTGGTGGCTTACTTTTCATTAATAAGTCAACATATGTAAAGATTGCACACCCATGGGGTGCAATTGGTGTTATTTTTTAAAAAAATTATAAATAATTTTTTTCATATTTAAGAAATATTTTAAATTTAGTGAAACAAAAATATTTTATAACAAAAGGCTTTTAATCAAAATAGACAAAAATACATAAATATGAAATATGAAATATTTATTAGAAAAGAAAACAATACAAGATTTTACTTATGATTTTAAAAGTTCTCGATGGATAGCATTTTGAAATCAAATTTAATTATCAATGTAATAAAATAATAAAAAAAGATAATAACAAAATAAAAGAGAAAATAAAGGGGGGGGGGGGGGTGAGGTGTTGAATTTAAAAAAAAATAAAGTTTTGAGATTTGAGAAATATTTGAAAATTTAGTGAACAAAAATATTTTTATAACAAAAGGATTTTAATCAAAATAGACAAAAATGCATGAAATACAAAAATATTTATTAGAAAAGAAAATAAGACAATAATAATAATAAGGTAGTAACAAAATAAAAGAGAAACGAAAGAGGGGCACAAATAATTTATAGTGGTTCACCACCTAGCATGCATCCACTCAAGGACTTCTTCCCGTGAATTTTTTGATTACTTAAAAAAACCATTTTTTTAAACTTTCCACCATCTTTATTGGGATGGATAGGAGTATTAAAGCATTAATATATATGCAACCATATTTCTCATAACATTATATTAGATTTTATTTAGATATGAGTTCTACTTCCTATGAATACTAGTTAATTACCTCTCCCGCAATAAGAGAGCACTCTCAATTAAGGTTGGAAACAAACATATTTATGATATGAATTTGTGTCTAGTGATGCTTATGGCATGGCATAGATGACTATCTAAGAGAAATAGGAGGGTAGTCTTGATCAAGCTCCCATGGTTTTGTCATCCAGACTACTATTATTCATGTTATTGCAATCTACCAACATCATAGTTGATTAGTCATAATGTCTAGGGAATCTAATTAGCAATCATGGGTTATCTCATCTCATATCTCAAGTAGACTACAGCTTTTAGTGTAGAGTTTGTGGTGTAGGGTTGTTTGCATGGCAAAGGTAAATAGATAGGGCTTACATTTATAAGAAAGCAGAATAAAGGGGTGTTCACATGGTGAACAAGTAGATTGGGCTTACATTCCTTGGAAAATGCCAAGTAGGAATGTTCACATGACAAACAAATAGATTGGGCTTACATCTCTTTAGAATGCTATATGGATATAAGTTGTTTGCATGGTGAGCGATAGATTGGACTTGCACCCCATTGGAATTCCATATGGATATAGATTATTTGCATGGCAAACCTAAAGATTGGGCTTACATCTCTTGGGAATGTCATATAGATATAGACTATTCAAATGATATAGATTGAACTTACATCTCTTTGGAATGATAATAGGGTGTTCTCATTGTAACAAGTAGATTGAACTTACATCCCTTGGAAGGCCAACAAATTTTATAGGAATGCATGGCAAACATAAAGGTTCTTGGTTAGATTTCTTTATTATATATATTTTAGTACGGCTCTGTTATAGAAGAAGGGTTGACTCGTAGAATACCATGAGAAATTGGTGCCTTAGCTCGGTAGAAACATGAGTCTCAAAATCAAAGAGGAAAGTTCTTGAGCTATAAACCTAATGTGAAAGTGCTAAGATGCCATAAGAATAATATAAATGAATTGAATAGTGCCAAGGTGTTTTGAAAGTGGTGTCGTGGAATCGGTTAAAAGCCATTCAAAGACCAAGAAGTCGAACGCCTTTAAGAGAAAAGGATAGATCTTTTGATCGTTGTGGTTCTCCATCAATGTCCCACACTATTCGCCTAGTTGCTGAATTAATGGTAATAAATAGTAATATGTGTTCTTTTGATTGGCACAATAAATATTTTGATGGATGACCAACACTTAGCGCATGTGGAGCATTGCGATATTGGTTTTAAATCTCGTAAAATAAGATATCGACCGATGCTATTAATGCAAAGGTCGCAATAATCGGTTTTAGTCTATATATTGAACCACTAAATTTTTCATTCTAACGCTTTGGTTCCTTCTAGAGTTCTCTTGTCATTTCCCTTCTTAACTTTCATTCTACTCTAAGAAAGTTAATTTGTTGATCAAATTCTTCAACAAGCAAAAGAGAGCTATCATCAATAACTCTAACAAGTTTGTTAGTGGAAGCGACGAATGATACCGCCATGTTCTCATCCACAAACATCTCATCCTCAAGAGAAGTTTCTACAAACCGTGGGAGCGTGGAGTGGATCATCAATGAGCGAGGTTGGGAGAAGCTAGCCTATGATAATAACTCATGTTCCATTCGTGGTACAGAGTTCTTTGCTAACGTGAAAGATCACTAGAATAATAGGCTTTTCATCCGAAAAAACCTAGTAAGTTTTAAAAGTAGTGTTATTATTGCAAATTATAATTTACAATATGTTGTATATGATGAGTATTTCTTTTATTTTAGTGATCGCCCTAATTTTGATGAAATTTTTAGTTTCCTCACCGTTAGAAATTCCAATGTCCAATAGAAATGATGAGAGGAAAAGATTATCAATTTTCCTTCCATCGTCCACTACTAATGTCAAAGCTTAGCATTATTTTATTTCACAAGTTAATGCTCACTAGTAATATCAATAAGGTGACTAGCGTTAGGGCCATTTTGAATTATGTGATTCAAAAGAGCTATACTATGGATGTAAGGAAGATCATTTATAAATCTATTTGCAATATGCTTAAGGATAGCACGTAGATTATGATCATTCTTCTTTAATTTATTCTTTATGTATTGTGATAGGTGTGCAAGAAGGATGAAGAAGTTTTGATTCACAAAGTTCCCCTTACTAAGAGAGCAATTAAAGGATTTGGCTTGAGGATTGAGGTGGGAGGAAGCTCATGCACTCTTCAATCTTGACCTAAATCCTTCAAGAACTTAAATGAGAAACCCAAGAAATTGGAGGACAAGTCTTGGATTTAAGGAATAGGGTTGATGAAACCGTTAGGAACAATAGAAATTGGCTAGAAAATTTGACCACTATATGGGTTAGTAGCGTAGTAATTTTAATACATGGCCGAAGTTTAACTCAAGATTACTTGTTCATATGTTTGAAAACTGTTTCATGTAGGTCTAGGTTAGGATTCTTTTCTTGCAAAGACCTCAATATCACCCTTATGTGAGCACCGCCTAAAGATGAAGAAGAGGAGAAGGATGATGATGACTATGATTATTGATTTTCCCCTTCTTTATTATTATTATTATTATTATTATTATTATTATTATTATTTATGTTTTCTTTCTTTCTTGTTCTCTTTTATTTATTTACTTGTTGTGAAATTTTTTGTAATAAATTTTGGTGTTAATAAAAATGTCTTCATTTTTATATTTTATATTTGTCTCTATTATGTGGAATGCTTTAGAATTTAGAAGCATAATAATAAAATTTTCAGTTCAAAATTAATAATATTATGGGCTCAATGCCTCGGTGGTGTGAAACCAACACCTTGGTGTCGTTAGTTGAAAGACATAAGTTCAAAACTTGAGAACTCAAAGACTCTGGCTACATAAATAGTGTTATAGTCAGATCCGACTTGGGCTAAATATTAAAGAGATCAACGCCGATGTTATAATATGAGCTATGGCACTATCGGGGTGCCTAAGGCATACTTTTTAAGAGTGTAGTACCTCAATGTTGAAATATCAACGTCACTATCATATGAGTGTCTAAAGATTAATTTTTCGAGGATTCATCTCATCAATGCCGGAACATCTCGCACCTTAGCACCGTTGGATGTGTAAAGTTCAAGATTCGAGAGGACTTAGCATTTTGATGATAGAATCTCAACGCCTTGGTGATGTTTCATTAGTGCTTAAGATTCAATACTTTTGACATTTTTTAAAATTTTGGCGATAAAAGCAAAGCTAGGTTTCATGATCTTTATTGCAAAGCACCATTCTCCTTTATCCCGAATCCAAGATCAACAAAGGGAGGATTTTGTTTCACACCGAACCATGTTAAACGATGGAATGGATTTCAAGATGTAGAGCCTTGATGCTGGAAAAATAGTGCTAAGACGTTGCTCTAAATAAGTTTCTTGATTTTGCAACCCAAGAGGGTAATGTTGCAACGTTAAAATACAAGACGGTGCTACAAATAAAACACTAACTTGAGAATTTAGCATCATTGTGCCGGGTATTAATGCCTCGATGCTATGAGGTAGAGTGCTAAATATATCATTCTCCCGTGCTCAAGACAGAGGAACCCTATTCGTGAACTAGTTTCTTGGAGAATTCAACAATTTCTTATGAAAATTTTGCAAGATATAATATTTTAACAAAGCTATATTTTATGATGTTTAATTGTAAGAAGCACTCTTCTCCATTATTCCAAATCCAAGATCAACAGAGAGAAGATTTTCATCTCGATCGGAACCAAGTTGTGGTGTTTATTTTTGATTCAATGTGTATGTGTGTGAATGCGGGAGGGGTGGGGATACCACACAAATCGAGAATGTACTTATTGAGGTGATCGGGTAATGACATCAAAGAATAGTGCACCATCTCAAAAGATGGAAATCATGATGGACCTAATCACCTAATAAGGACTCCTTAAGCATTACGGGTCTTCAAATGTACCAGAGATTTTTCTCCTACTTTACATGGATGAATAAAGTGGGGTTTATTTAAACCGGGTTCTAAAGTTCCATATGGGGCAAGCCCCATAGTTAATTACATCCTAAGGACGGTGAGTTCCTTAGGAATACTCTATTAAAGTAGACAATTATTGTCTCCAAATTTTAAAGATAGGACTATCAATAAATTAGTTGTTGGAAGATCAAACAGATAGATCGAAAGGAAAGACTTATTATCGAAGCCAAAGGATGAGTAGGGGATGCTCATTATACTAGGAAACCTAGTGAGCATCCCAAACTATCTATGGTTGGGCTTTATATGTTTGAAATTGAGGAGAATTATTTATTTGAGTTGAAATTTTATTAAAATCTTGGAGTTATAATTCCATAATACAAGATTGTGGAAATACTTAAGAGGTGAGGATTTATGCTTGTAGCTCCAAAGGGAAACAATAACCTGATCCTAAATCCTAGGGAGCTTTGGGGCCAAAGCATGACCTAAATTTATGGAGAAAATGAGTATTTTGTTTACCTCATAAGAGGGTAAACGACTTGGTTTATAACCGCCTTGAGTGGCGTGCCTAACTCCTCCTATGATTTAAAATAATGTGGTTAAGTCATATGTTTGTGCAAGATGGCTAGGTTATTTTTATTTAGAAAGAAAACTAAGGGCTTTAAGCCCACTCCCTAAGAGACTAGAGCATGAGTGGTATGAAAAATGACCTAGTCTAATGCAACTCTTTTCAAATTTTATTTGATTTTGGACTCTTTATCTTGACATAAGCTATAAGATTTTATATGTCTAAATATATGGTGAAGTTGATTATGGGCCAAATCAAAAGAGAAAGAGGTGTATTTCCATCATAGGCTCTCAAAGGTTAAGCCTTTTACTATGTGGTAAAGATGGAAACCCTCTCTTAGCAAGAGTGAAATAAAATGATATGCTTGATATTAAGTATACAACATCCAATTAAGGGGTTTAGTAAATATTTTATTATATTGATTTAATGCCTAGGATTTATGTGAGGTTATAAGTTATTTTAGAAAATTTTATGAGTTATTATTAGGGTAAAAAATTTATTTCGATCCTAAGAGCCTAATCGCATCCGTGCCATACAACAATCACCAATCATAAATAAACTATGAAGAGACATGCTTTTTTAATGCACAAGCTAAACAAAATATCAAACAATTTTATAAAGCTAACATAAAAGAATAAGAGGTCGGTGGGTACCACCATACAACTCGAAAAGAACTGGGTAGTGAGCTCTACCCTTATACAATCGTATGAAAGAATAATTATAATTTAATTACAACAAATGAATGGGAGCTATGGGGTCTTCAAATCTTCAAAGCTCCTATTTTTCTTTCATTTCCTTCTTTCATTTGATTGGGCAAGCTCCATAGGATCACATGGTACATAAGACTTGGCCATGTAACCAACGCTTATCCTAAACCCCATAGCACTAATCCTAGTTTCCAATACAAAATTATATCAAAAATAAGAAAAGTAAATGTAACTACACCTACAAAAAAGTGTTAGTTAAGCACATCATACAACCCAAGCAGTTATATGAATAATTTAGACTTAGTGTCCCGCACATGGGTAACTAAGTCCACTGTCTAATGTAGATTATGTTTAGGGGTTAAGCAACCTACACAAAAAATATTTATATTTTTATTACTGTGACCCCTTAAGCATAATCTCCGCATAAAATATGATTAGCTATCATCTAACATCCACACGCACATACGCCTAACATCCAATCTACAATAGTACATCATAAAATAAAACTTATATCAAACCATGCACCGCCCCTAACATAAAGTTAGAAGTGATGAGTTAATCTAATGTGTGTGTTAAGGTTTGTATGGTATGTCCTAACTAGGCTTTAGAGTTAAGATTTTCTAAGTGTGAAGAGATTTAATTATCAAGGGTGGTTTCACTTTAAATGGTTTAATTAATTTATAAATTTTACTTAATATTTTCTTTTGTATCATTTGACCTACACAATAACTAAGTGTTATGAAGAGAAGAAAAGAGAGGATCACTCTCTTTATCCCTACCTTAAGTCACATCTAAAGTAAATTAATTAATTAATTCCCTTTAGTGAATGAATTATTACATGTTTTAATTAATCCTAAGTTTAGGTTCACTTTAAATAAACTCATTCAATAAGAAAGGCATGTTAAGGTTAGTTGGAATACATTACTATCATATAACACATGTTTATTCATTTATTTCCCTCATTATATCATGCATATGATTAAATCCTAAACTATACATGCAATTTGTATCTTAGCACACTTAAATGATGAATGTGAGTAAATGTATTAGAATTAATATTTCATTTGGTTGAATGATTTTGTCATATTAATTTAAAGCTCTATCAAAATTTTTTATGCAAAAGCATAAGGAAAGAACCTTAAATCACATGACTGATCAACTCAACCAAATAAACAAAGTATAAATGCATTTCTTTTCAAGGGGTTTTCATTCATTAGCTAAGTACACATCTACATGTATAAAAGTTTTAAGAGTATGACACCATTATTCTGCACCAACGAGGTAGGAACCTCCTTGGGGCTACTTAAAGTCAGGCCCTAAAATGTCCATACTAATATACCGCTATCCTTAGATACATGTGGATGCATAAATAACTACAAGAATAGAAAACCATGCAAAATTATATTTTGATTTGATTAATTTATTTTATGTAAATGAATTAAAGCTTTATCTAGATCCTAATGTCCAAATGCATAGACTAAAATTAAGGTGTATGTCACCATCATTCTACACCAAGGGAATGAGGTAGGAACCTCCTTAGGTCTACATAAAGCCGTGCATCCCTGGATGTCTAGACTAATATACCGCTAACATTCTTACTTATGTAAATCAACGATGAATGTGAGGAAGAGACTTTATTTCATACACTAAATTTATATTCACTTGCATTTCCTATGCATATATATAACTAAATTTATAATATATATGTATACTCAATCATTAGTAAACTTTTAAAAATATATTTGAGATTTAATAATGATACTATACACATATTTTTAATTTAAATCATCACATGCAAATTGGCATAAAGAAAATCATTTTATTTGATTAATTTGAAAGACATGAATGCATGAGTACAAGTGGCATACAATATTTAGCATGAATAAAAGGAAATAAAGAAACACAAGTATGTAATTTCATTCATTCAAACTAAATTCTAAGGACTATCAAACTAAATAAAATTATTTAAAATAAATCAAAGTTCTTTAATGTCATTTCATTTTCATGTTTGATTTGATTTAAGGAAATGTGAAAGAGGTTTGCTAATCCTAATCCCATCCCCATGTGTGAGTTAATTTAGTTTAATGAAGGATATTTAGGTCAATTTTATGTCTTAATAAGGTTAGGGTATGAATTAAGTCAATTAATTAACCCTTACCTACATCACCTTAAGTTAATTAACTAATTAATAAGCCAATATGATATGCAACCACATGAAACTTAAATTTGTAATGCTCTAAGAAATGAAAGGGGCCTAATGCAATTGGCTCATGATTAATAGTTAATTAGGCTTAAGGGATCTCACTTACCTACTTTTATAGTTTTCTCACACATGTGAGCTAACCATAATTTCATTAGCTCTCTCTTTAGGTTATTGAACACCCAAAGAGCTACCCAAGATTGATTAAAGGTGATTAGAAGTGAATGAATGGATTTTAAATTAAGTTTCATTTTAATCAAGTCATTAATTGGTTAATTAATTCTTTGATTATATCTCTTAATTAGGATGATGAAATTAACTTGGGAAAGGGATCAAGAGATGGGTCTCAATCCCAATCACTAAGTCATTCCAATTAACAAAGCTCTAAAATAGCTCATCTTATTAAGTTAATTAATCAAAAGGTTAATAAATCACTTAATCTTTAATTAATTGAAATGGATAAAGAGGCTTAATTTAATGGTCATAAGGAATAAACCTAAACCATTTCTTTAAGACTCTTCATGGTTAATAGAGGGCAATGAACTTAATTTATGGATTAAGTTCTGTTCATTCACTAATTATCACTAATTAAATTAAAAGAGTGATTAAGGCTCAATCAATTGATTTCCCTAATTAAATAACCAATAAAATCTCAAAAAATAAAGGATGCGAGGTCATCCCCTAAACATCCACAAAAATTTGAGATTAATTAAGTGACTAATTAAGGAGTAATTAAACTAATTATATTTCTAATTAAACTTTAATTAAGCCAAAATCACTATTCAAAATTAATTAATAATAATTTTGATGGATTCTACTCTACAATATCTTCAAAATGAGCCCAAATTTATATTTTTTTTGAATTTTTCTAGGATTAATTATAATTTTTTGAAATTTCAGCCTTAAAATAGATTATTTATGCTTAATTAAAGCCTTAATCCAATCGCCATGTGGCGGCCGACGCGACGTGCTTTCCATGTGGCATGACAGATTAGCTATTTAAGTTGTCACATCCACACTGACAGAGAAACGACAAACTCGTGGACCTTCGATCTAAGATCGATAGCCACCATTCAATCTGCAGCTTTAGAAAGGAATTAGAGGATCTAATGTTGAATTAGATAATGAATGTCTATTCTAATCACGAATGAATCATCGTGATCCATCCCATTCGTGAGCGAAAAGATGGATGTCGCCCATCTTTCCCCTTTTGATCCGAAATGAATTGATTGCCTCCAAAATGATTCCACACCTTTGGGAGGGGAGGCACACATCCAATGGCTAAGATCCAATGACATTCAAATTTTCTTCACAAAACCAAATGATTGTCCATAAAAGGCTTAATTTTTAAAATTATCTCACCTTGAGCTAATGTCCCAAAGGGATCGATGGAGGGAACTTCGCTAGTTGAGGCGAGAGCCTATTGGGCATTGGGGTTTGATTTGGTATAAAGCTCTCTAACCAATCCACATGCATAAAAGCTTGATTAAATGAAACTCGATCTTGTGGTCGAAGGCTTGGGGATGGTTCGGGCTTTCAACGAGTAAGAGGATGGTGGGTGCAAGGAATTTGTATTTGATCAAGTGAGGAGGAGTATTGATGGGAAGGTGGTGTCCTATTTTAGCTTTGCTCAAGGAGGAGGAATGTCGATCAAGGGAGGCTTGGGATGCTCTTGGGAAGTCTCTAGAATTTCAAAATGCCTTAGGGACTCACAAAAGCAATTGGTGGCATTTTGCCACTCAAATTGAGGGGTATATCTCAATTGCATATGATAGATGGACAGATTGATCTCAAAATTTATCGATTAACTGCCATCAGTAGTTGGAGGGGTCACCGCCACCATGTGGCATGTCCGGTTGGAGGAAGTGGTGGAGTCTCAAGGCTTGATATGGGAGGATTGTGTGATGTTGGTTCTTTGCCCTTGTCCATGGGGTTTGGCCATGAGAGATGCCCGCTTGGCTTGCTTCCCTTGGTCCATAGCAAGTGCTAGGATGACTTAGGGTGAGCTAAGGTGACCAAGGAGTTCCTCATTAGGAAGTTTAATGGTTGCATAGAGATGGGAGAGTGGACTTTGCCTCTTAAGAAAAGAATCCAATGTAAAGAGAGGTTTCCATTGGTTAAGCCCCTTGGATTAGGGTCCCACTTGGATTTAGGCTAGCTAGACTAACCTAGGGTTAATTTGGGTTGGGTTAGGTCGCCACCAAGGTTCCATAAGGTGGTTTTGGGTGATTTGGCTTTATATCAAAATAGGCTCATTTTAGGTTAGGTTGGGTTGACCAATTGGTCAAACCAAGGTTCAATGATTTAGTAGATTCATATGATGATTTGATGTTTTGGTTCAATTGAAGTTTTGATAATTTGACTAGGTTCAAATTTGACTCCTTTGGATTTAAAAGGGTCAAATGGGTTAAGTTGACCAAATTGACTAATTTGACCAAATTGGGTCATTGTTGAGTCAAGTTCAATTGGATGATTGAAAATGATTGTAGACTTTGGTTTAATTTAGGTTTAACTTGAATTTTGGCCAATTTGACCCTTTAGGTCAATTTGGGCTAGGTTGGGTCAAGTTCACCATTGGTTAAATTGGGCTCAATCATGGCTTTGGTCAAGTTTAATAAGTGATTTGAAGTGAACTTGAGCCATTAGTTACAATAAATTTGGATCAAATCATGATTTGACCCCTTTTGATTTTTTTTAAGCTAATTTGGGTCAACTTAGGTCAAATGGCCAATTGGACATGGTTTAGCTCAATTAATTGTTTAGTCATGTTCAATCATTGATTATGAGTGGGTTTGAGTCAATGGTTTCAATCAATTTGGTATATGGTGGATTTTAGCTAGTTTGAGTTTTATTTGGGCTAAAGGTTGACTTGGTCAATGGGCTAGGTTGACTTGGTTTGACCCCATTCAAGAAAATTGATTAATCTAGGATGATTGTTGATCATGATATGGGGTTTGGATGGGCTTAGTTCAATCCAATTTGGGTTGGATTAGAACTTGGATCAAAAAAGGTCTTTTAGGTCACTTTGGGTCATGTGGACCTAAATTGGTCAATTGGCTTGATCATGGCTTGATTCAAGTTTAATTGAACTCACATATGGAGATGGAAATATAAATCCAATTGCAAGTGGTTTGAAGTCATATGGATTTTGGTTCATATGATAATTTCAAGTCAAAATGGGTCAACATTGGCTTGACTTGGATTTAGACTTATAATTGTAGTTTATGTTTATATTTGGAACAATGATTGAATGAGTGATTGAATCATGATATAATCCATGGGTTTTGAGTTGATTTGGATATTATTTATCCAAGTTCATGAAATTGGCTAAAAGGCATAAAATTAAGAATTTGATTTGATTTGGGTTTGGTTTAGGCCATTGGGATTTATATTTCATTTATATTTATGAATATAAATGAAGATATAAATTATTCATGAGAAAATCACTTGAGTTTGAGTAATTTGAAAGCAAATCTAACCAAATTGAGGGATGTGGGTCAAAAGAGCTCAAGTAGGGAATTGATTTATTTTGGTTTAGTTAGATTTGATTTGAGTGGTTTGAATTTATATTTCATTTATATTTGTGAATATAAATTAAGGAATGATTGATTTATAAAGAAATCAATCAAATTTGATTTAGTTTGAAGGAGTTTTTGGTTAAGCATATGAAGATGGTTCATATGGCTTAGAAAGGGGTTTTGGAGTTTGAATTCAATCATGGGTTTCAATTATTTGGAGTTTGATTTTATTTATGATTTTGGATTTGAATTTGAGGTTCGGTTTGGAAGAAGGAAGCAAGGATTGGGTTTAAGGCTATAGGGTAGGCAAGTCTTCCTAAATCCCTAAGACATAACCTATTCCTATGGCTAACTCCTCTAAGCCTCTAAGCTTAGGTTAAGTGTTCACATAATCACTAGAGTGTCTTAAGACTAAGAAACTCTTAGTGTCTACAAGAGTCCTAGATCTATGATGAGGAAGTTGAGAGCTCACTCCCAAAAGTGAGGTCAACAAAGGGTGTCCAGAGGTGTGGTGTAACCGACTAGGTATACCGCATTATTGTGACCGAGACATTCAACAACGCGTCAAGGATTGCAACCACTAATAGATGATCTACTCAACTCGAGATGCAAAAGGAATCAAGATCTTAGTGCAATGTAACTAAACTCATGCCAATGGCATAAGAGAGAAAGGGAGGGTCCATTAAGGGATTAAGCATGTGAACTTTCCACTGGGGAGTTGAGGTTATCCATGAGGATAAAAGTTGAGTTTGGTAATGATTCGGAAGAAAAGATCCGTTGGGGATGAGTGCATGAACCTTCCACTAGGGAAGAAGGTTTAGATCAACCATTAGGGATAGGGATTTGACTAGGTTTGATTTTATGATGGCTCCAATAGGGAGAGGATATGATTCTGCCTCACCGGGAGGAAATTGGTTTAATTTGATCTGGGGTATCCATAGGGAAGAGAATTTAATTTGATTTATTATGGCTTGAGGCTCCACTAGAGAGGATATGATTTGGTTTGAGGGCACATCTGAGATATGAGCTCGACTCCAAGATAAGGTAGATTTAAATTTGGACTCCGAGAAAGGATGGTGAATCAAATGAAATGGACCGTCTTGGCGATGATCCACTAAGAAGGGGCTAATATCGCCTAGACTGCTTAGATTTACAAATCTAAAGGGATAGTCTACTAGTCATCAAGTATGACTAACCAACCTAAGGGATGCCTTTGGTGTGCAATAGTCAAGTCGAAAGAAAGCTTGTAGACTTAGAACTTCCCGAATAAGGAACCACTGGGGTGATCTTGATACAACAAATCAAACTCGACCTAAGGTGACTATTTGAGAATGTCACTATGGACTCACATCAATAGTAGTCAAAATCAATTTAATTTAAGTTTTAAGATGGACCCCGCCGAAAGGATGGATCCACTAAGAGGGGCTACACCTAATCCTATCTTAGATATACAAATTCAAAGGGATAGTCTACCGGTGAGGTAGAGCTAACCAACCTAAGGGGTGCCTTCGTGCAATGATCAAGTTAGAAGAAAGCTTGTAGCTTTACATCCTCCTAAACAAGGAACCACGGGTGATCTAGCACAATAAATCAAACTGGTTGCATGTCGCGACGTCATGCCGGAAAGAAAGTAATAGAATTATATGTTCCAAAGAAAGGATGACGACGGGTGACTTATTGGTGGCACAATAAGTCAAACCGACCTAAGGGCGACTATTGAGAGATGTTGACCTGGGACTTATCTCAACTCAAAAGTAGTTAGGTGATTCCTATGAGAATTTTGTTAACACCGCCTCAAAGATAGGATGCCTATTTGGGAAAAGGTACCGCTAGGGTTTTCCTCCTAATCCACAAGTGAAGAAATATATGTTTTGTTATTATATTTGTGTGGACCTCTGAGGGACCACACTAAGAAGGAGCTCATATCGCCTAGTCTATCTCATATTCTTGGACCAAGAGAGAATCTATATATCAAGATAAATTCTCCAACCAGGGGTGGCTACTAGGAAGAGGGACCAATCCAAGAGTAACCAAGGTAGTGTTTAGATGGGATTGCTAAGGACATGATCCAAATAGAGTGCCCACGGAGAGGTGCTACTAGGGGCTTTATCCATAACCTTATAAAGAAAGCCTATAGGTATTAGATGGCCAACTCAAGAAGAAATAGCAATCTTATATCTACCAATAGTGGTGTATCCACCGGTGGGTCACCGTCGACATGGCCAACCAACCTAAAGTGCCCGTCGGTATGCAATAATCGGTAGGAAGAAGGTGTGTTGACTTACATCTCCCTAAAGTGAAAGCGGTTGTCTAGATAGTATGCCTTCAACTCGACAGTGCTATCGACCTAGGGTGACTACCAAGTGGGGAGTCCCGTAAGGACTAAACCTAGACTTGAAGTTGTCGGAGGAAAGGAGCCACCGAGGGACTTATCCTAATCCTTAAATATACTCGATAAAGTTAGTTCACGATGGCTATTTTAAGAAGAAAGCGTGTAGGATTACATCCTCTTAAACAAAGTCATCATGAGGTAGCTTATTGGCTACGTAAGGCCTACCATGCTAACAAAGTGCCGTCAATGCAATGGTCAAATCGGAAAGAAAGCATAGTTGACTTACATCTTCTTGAATAACGGACCATTGGGGTGACACACTAGCAAGGTAGCATGTCATTCGACCTAGAATGATGAGTGAGTGCCACGGATTTCTCCCACATCAAAATAGCACGAGATAAAAGATATGTGTTGGTGTATTTTTCATGTATACTCAACCAAGTCGTTCATGATGGCTAGTTTAAGAAGAAGGCGTATGACTTACATCCCCTTAAATAGATCCAACATGAGGACATCTTGTAGGCACCACTAAGGTGCACACTAAGCAGGACCATGTCAACAACCTAGAGCCTAATGAATGCATGGGGCTTGCTCCCACATCAAGGTAGCCTAAGATAGAAAATATGCATGTGTGTTTGGGTTGTGAAAGAAGGAATAAGATCTTGGGTTCTCTTACACCTACCCTAAACACATCGTGTGATTCTCAAGCAAAGATACTTTAAAATAGCTATGAAGAGATGGAATTTGAAATGAAGAGAAGTTTTATTGATAATTATTTTCAAACAAGATTTGTGGATAATATTTCTTTAGGTAGATCCCATTGATTGAAAGCATAGGGCACTCTCCCTTATAATTTATAAGTGATAGGATCCTCCTTGGTAGGCCTTTTATATGACAAAAGGGCCTTCCCAAGTGGGTTCAAACTTGCTTCCCATCTTTCAATGGGTAACAATTGGTCACCTTAAAATTAAAACAAGCTCTCCCCTTGAAAAGCCATAGGGTGGACCAACTTGTTATGAGCTTGAACCATTCTTGCTTTATACAACTCAAGGTTCTAGCATGCGATGCGTCTCTCTTCCAAACCTTTTGAGCTCTTCTAACCACAACTTGGCATTACGCTCCATTGTGATCTTACCCACAACTATCCTTAATGATGGGAGTTGGACTTCTAAAGGTAGAACTACTTGGACCCATACACTAGCGAAGGGATAGATTGAGTTGGAGTCTTGTATGTGTGTGGTAACCCCCAAGGCTTCAACTAACTACTCATGCCACGCCGCTTATGTTGAGTGTCTTCTTTAATATATGGATGAGAGTTTTATTGAAAGCTTACGCAAAGCCATTTGCTCTCGAGTAATAGATGGTGGAATATCTCTAATCTATGTTGTGTCTCGGGCAAAAATTGATTTAGTGCTCTTGAATGTAGTATCATTATCAAATATAATTCATCGAGGCACCCAGAACCTATATGATATGGTTCCTAAAAATTGGAGCACATGTTGAGTGTGACCTCTAAGTGGGATTGCCTTTATCCGGTTGGAAAAGTAGTGACGATAGCTAGAATGAACCAATGACCCTTGGAAGAAGGAGGATCTATCAAGCCCACTATGTCGGTACCCCAACACTTGAATGGCCATGAGGCCAATGTTGGATGTAGAATGTTGGGTGGTTGGTGTAAGACCACACCGACATTGCCGGCATCTCTAGCTATGTTCATGTAATGATTATTGAAGGCCGTAGTATCTTAGTCTCTTGATCTTGGCTTTCATCTTGAGCAGATTGAAGCGCTCCATATAAATCGAGTGTACCTCAATCACAATCTTATGGGCTTCGTGTTTGTCTAAAAATGTAATAACATATGATTGAAGGACCGTATAATGCCATCCACAAGAGCATGTGAGAGCTCTGCTTCACACGATGTGCTAATGACTTCTCTTGAGGTAGTTTACATATATTTAGATAATCATGAATCATTGCCTCCAATCGACTCATCATCCTTTTGGCAATGGAAACCTCCCCTTCAAGAGAAAGTCTCGATGAGTTCAAGAATGGATAGGACTTGCCTATTTTGGACCCTTATTGGTATGGACTCATCTTCGGACATGCCAACTCTTTGGCAAAGCTTGCATCGCTATTGCATTTTCTCCTCAAGGAATCTTGTAGATGGTAACCTATTTAAGCCAACAACTCCATGTTGTACTTATAGTAATGATGGAGTTTATAGGTTTGATGACTTGAGAATCCCAAAGATGTTGATGCTTTGGGGCGAGTGTAATATGGCTAACTCTAGATGGAAATTAGAGCCTCATATTCAACTTCATTGTTGGTGCATTGATTTGATAAATGATATGAGAATCTCATGATATCGTGGTCCGAGTTAGGTGAACTATTCCTACCCTTGTAATTCTTGAAAGAGTGGATCGTGGTTCTTCTCTTTTGAAAGAAAGCACCATCAAAATACATCTCCCAACGATGAATGCTAGTGTCCCCTAAGTTCATGATTTGTTCATCGGGAGGTCATCACTAAGCGAATCGGAAGTGGGTATGTGCTAAGAAATTTGGTGCCCATCCTTTCACACGGAGGTACGAATGTGATATCAAACAACAACAAAATCATAAACCAATGCAATGTCCAGATAGCATTATCCGTGTCATGATATATTATAGTGAATTGATCCTAGAGATCATATTCACATTATGAAAAGCATGTAATGTTGTAGCTTTTGAGATGCAAAGAATAAAGCTAGGCGGCTTTTCAATAGGTGGGTAGTTTGCCTCAGGGATTAGATGATGGAGATAGTAGAGTGCATTCTCTTTTCCTTTGTCATTGGTTTGAGCCAACAAAGTGCTAAGGAGATCTAATGCAATGAAAATAATATCGATGGCTTGCCCAAGATAAGGTCTAGACTGGCGATGTCATCGTAGTGCTTGATTTCCTCAAAAGCATCTGGCACTTATCATCCCACTTGAACTTAGTGTCTTTCGACAAGTCGAGAATGGTTGCCATCTTTTGATAAGTTGGAAATGAAGCGTCTTAGATACACTAATGCCTTAGAATGATCAGTTGAGTTAGACTTTTAGGGGTGGCATTTCTAAGATAGCCTTGATTTTCTCGTGTCAATTTCTATTCCACAGTGTTGGACAAAAACCCAAAGAATTTTCCTAAAACTACTCGAAACACTTGATTCATTTTATGGTTAAATTGTCTCAACCCTTTGAAAACTACTTTCAAATCGAAGAGATGGTCTTTCTTTTCTTTACTTTTGACTACAAGATCATCAACATAGTATTCAACGATGATGAAAGAGTTCATTGAAGATCCTAGTCATGGCTCGGTATGTAACATCCGATTTTAAGGCCGAAAGGCATGACCCTATAACAATATATTTCAATCGGGGTTCAAAAAAATTGTATTTTTCTCATCTTCTGGGGCCATCTTAATTTGGTTGTAGCTAGATAACCCATTCATGAAAGAGAATACCACATGAGATGAGGCAATGGCCCCATGGTTCGGTATAGGAAGTGGAAATTCATCTTTAGAACATGCCTTATTTAGATCCCTAAAATTGGCATATGCAAATTTGGCCATTCTTTTTCTTAACTAGAATGACACTGGACAACCAAGTAGATATTTTTCTTCCACGATAAAGCCATCATCGATCAATTTCTTGATTTCAAAATGACCTATTGCTCAATGTCTAATCATATCGTCTAGGAGCTTGCTTGATAGGGTTAGCATTGGGATCTATTGCTAATTTGTGGACTACTACATCGAGATCAACTAGGCATTTCTTCATGACTCTATGCAAAGCTTTTAAACTTAGCTAATAGCCTAATTAAGTCATTGGTTTTCTTCACTCAACAAGGAACTAATGTATGTTGGCGTGGATCTTCTTTTATTCCTAAGTTGATTTCTTTGAGTTCATCAATGGTTCATCCGGTTTCTTCTTTAAACTGGCGGTGCATCTTTGACTTCAAGCTCATTTGGGTCATCGAAGTTTCTAAACACACCTCCTTATAAGAGTTAGCATGATTTGAGAAGAACCTATCGGACTCCAAATGATTGGTGATGACTAATGGTTGTCTTTAATCCCAATCACTAGAAATTATCTTCTTTGAGAATGCTTTTCATCTTTTCAAAGATATAGCAAATTAAATAAAATAAAATTATTAAATATAAGAATCAATCAAGATATTTCACATCATCCCTAGGATGATGCTTTAACTTCTGGCTTATCATCAGATGACTTGGGAGCCTCCTTAACTACCAAAACTTCAACTTTTTTGGGAAGAGAGTGAGGTTAGAGCTAAAGTTCCCAAGTGTTATCTCATAATGATGATGATGATGCATTCATGCTTTGCTTGGAGGTCGTCTTCATCACTATTTAGCTCAAATTTCACTTCCAAAGGGATCCGTTGAGAGGGTTGGTTGGTGTGATAACCACATGAGACTCATCCTGAATTTGGATTCTAAGTCTATGTGGATAGCGGGGTACTCTTATGGAACATAGCTACTAGGGACCACCGAAGGAGGTCTTCACCTCTGAACTCCTGGATCTACCTCTTCTCTACCTAGTGGGGATCGAGTCATCCATGTGTTCATATGGAGGAATAAATGGGTGGAATCTAACTTCGAGCTCTACTTCTTCCTCGATTCGATTCTCACTCACTTGCATTTTCATTTTCTTTTCTTTTTTATTTTCTTTTCATTTTTCTTTTTCTTTCTCTTCTTCTTTTTTTTTTGAACATTGACCAAGTTTGTGAGAATAGACTTTTGATTTTGAGGAAGATAGTAGGGCATCCTCATATATCTTAACCTCTTCTAGCGAAAATGGCTTTAAGTCTCATTTGACATAATACTCAATTTTTCCTCTTCAAAATTTGATGCACTAATGTAAAGAGGATGGAATTATGTTGTTTCCATGCATCCAAGGCCTACTAAGAAAAGTAGTGAAAGATGTATCTCAATCAACTATGTAGAACTTGGCTTATCTTCCGGTCATCTATCTCTAATGGCAACACTATGGAGCCTAAAGCCTCTCGCCTTGCTTATTGAATCCTCTCAACATCATCCAATCTCCTTAGAGTTGAAGATGTCAATCCTCGTAGGTAAGAGACTTTAGACTCATAATATTCACTAATGCACCTAGATCAACTAATACCACGGAGAGTCAATCATGTCCACTATGATGTAGAGGGGGCGTTGTGCGGTTGTCCCCAAAGTAGGTCTTCATTGGTGAATGTAACTCCATGGGCTTCTCTCCAATAGCCACCGAGATAAGAATATTTCGATCGAGAAGAGCTTTGATCAATGATTCCCTTATCTCTTTGGATAAGACAAGGGCATCAATATGCTTAACTTATGGAAACTTTCTCGTGGCGAGGTCATTGTAGTCAACTGGCTGGTCCTCCATAAGCATATCTCAGAGAGCATCTGTGGAGGAGTTACTTGATCGCTAGGACCAATGACTTGCTTTCTCTTATCCCGAGGTGTTACCAGAAGGTAGAACTTTACCAATGTGGAGGTTGACTTGGACTTCATGAGATGATTTAGTGGAAAGTTCTACCGCTCATCGGGTTTACCTACAACTTCTCCTATAGGATCATCAAGGTTGGATGACTCCAAATCAATCCCAATGGGCAAACCCAATGATTGTGAATAGGAAATCCATTTATAAATCAAGAAGAAGAATGATTGGAACTATATTCATTATTAATTAGACTTGGAGAGCTATCTATAGGAATAAAATTAGGAAAATCATTAAAAGTGATACAAATATAAGTGGAATCAGCGCCATTGATTTCTTAGATTTGGATGAAAGTACAAAATAGAAATCAAATAAAATAATCGAGTGAAGGATTTAGCACACCCTCCACGATACAATATGACTGCTAGAAGAAGAGCTGGAGGAACTATTGCCGCAACTATGGAAGGAGTGCCAATCGGTTACTTATGCTATCCCGGGCAAGTGGAGGTTGTCGCTCCCTGCAGGCTCCTACCTCCCACAAGTTGTCTTTAGCAACTTGCAAACCTTCATAGAGTTAGAGGTTTGAGCTACTACAAGCACCGCAAGGGTAGTTTTCGATCTTAGAAATAATTTTCTTGGAGGTTGGGATGATATCCAAACCTTCTTTTGTCTTAAGAGGATCGCATGTATCCCCAAGAATTACCTTAACAACTAGAAGGTTGTTCCAATAGGTATTCCTTGGGGATAACAATGGCACTGCCTTGCGCTACACTTAAGCCGCTTAAATGTAATGCAATCTTCTAAGACATGGCCTAACATGAAGTGATAAGTAATAGTTTGAATCATGACTCTTGCGCACTTCCTCCCGCCTCCAGGCTCAGAACTAAAAATTAGGCTTCTTTAAAAGATTCTTAGAGATCTTCCCGACTACCTCCCTCTTGAATGAACAAGGTTTACTCAATCTTCGACAAGGGTAGGTAAGTAATAGCTACATGTCGATGGGTAGGAATACTATTACTGATGCCGATGAGGAGGCGACGGTGGCCGTGGCAACCGAGGTGGCTAGTATGATGGCCGAGGTGGTTGTAGAGGAGGTGTAAATGAGACTAGAGCTTGAGGCCTATCTGATCAACCCTAGCTGGATTCTTCCCTTGTCCTGTATGACTACCCATGGTTTCTTCTCAAATGCCTTGTGGTCCGGGCTTGGTTGATGGTCTTAGAAAGGCAACTGGCCTCTTCTTGTAGACTAACGCCTTATTGATTAATTTCTCAAAGGTTTTGATTGCAAAACCCTTGAACATGAAAGCAACCGACCATGGATATTCTTTAGGAGAATCTCTATGGTGTGTTGTTCAAACAAATGTGGTTGGCATTTCATACTGGTTTCACTACTTGAGAATGTAATCAACAAGGGACTCATTGGGACTTGCATCACTACAACAAAATCACCTACATTAACCCTTTGATGAAGAGGTGCTCTAACTCGAAATTCATTTACCAAATTATTAGGCAATTCAACATACCGGTCAAACGCAAAGACCCACTAGACTACTAACAAACAATTTGAAAAGAATGGTGTCACTACCTCCCGGTTGCGCTGTTCTAAAATGTGCAATGGGTTGCGAGGGTTCTCATTGCCATCAAAATCTTGAAGGAAGGAGGTATAAAGCCCTTAGGATACTAGACAACATCAAATTCCTCAGTATGATCTACCCTTTAGAATAGATGAGCCACCTCGTGCCAATGCATCTTTCATGCTCCAAGCTTGATATTCTTATGCATGGAGGTTGTTGACCTCACTTTTAGAGTGAGCTCTTAACCTCCTCTTCTTAGATATAGGACTCTTTTGGACACTAAGAACTCCTTAATCATAAGACACTTCTAGTGATTAGGTGAACACTTAACCCAAGCCTAGAGACTTAGAAGTGTTAATCATAGATTAGGCCATGCTTTAGGACTTAAGGAAATCACCTACCATATAGCCTAAACCCAATCTAGATACACTTTCTCAAATCAAACCCAGATTCAAATCTTAAAACCTCAAATTCAAATCCAAATTCCAAATCCATATCCCAAATTTGACTCCAAATGATTGAAACCCAAAATCAAATTCAAATCCTAAGACACTTCTTAAGCCATATGAACCACCTTCATAAGCTTAGCCAAACTTCCTTTAAATCAATACAAATTCAATTGATTTCTTTATAAATCAATTGTTCCTTCATTTATATTCACAAATATAAATGAAATCCAAATTCAAATGACTAAAACTATATCCAAAATTAAATCCAAACCCAATCTAAGCCCTTTGAGCCAATTCTTTGGACTTTGCCAAATTCTATCCATATTAAGTCAAAATCAATGAATTTTCTCTTGAATCAATCATTCATTAAATTATCTACCCAAATATAAATCAAACCTACAATCATCAAATCAAATTGAAGCCAACCCAAGTTAAACTCAACCTAGCCATTTTACTTAAAAATTTCAATTGAACCAAAATCTCTGACTAAAATTGAAGTTGAATTTTTTTTTCACCTAGGGCTCATATATAAGTTCAACTAAACTCAATCAAACCAAAACCAAATCAATTGACCCACTTAAGTCCACTTTGACCCAAAGTGACCTAAAGGACCCAATTGAGCTTACTTCCAATCCAACCCAAATGATTGAACCAAGCTCACCAAAACCTTCCACCATGATTGTTGATCACCAGGATGATCAATTGCAATCAATTAGGTCAAACCAAGTCAACTTAGTCATTTAACCAAGTCAACCCTTAGCCCAAATGAACCAAAATTAGCCAAAACTCATCCACATCAAATTGATTGAAACCAACCGATTTGAATCAACCCAAAATCAATATTTAAATATGACTTGACCACCAATTGAGCCAAACCAAGACCAATTGGCCATTCGATCTAAGTTGACCCATATTGGCCTAAAGAACCAAATTAGGTCAAATAATGATCTAACCCAAATTGATTGCAACCAATGGCTCAAGTTCATTTCAATTAATTAATGAACTTGACCAAAGCCATAATTAAAATCAATTTGATCAATCGACAATTGAGCCATTTAGCCAAAATTGGCCTAAAGGGTCAATTTTGCCTAAATCCAAATTTATTCAAACCAAAGACTACATTCATCTTCAATTAGTCAATTGAACATGAGTCAACTTATAACCGCCAATTTGGCTAATTTTGGTTAAATTGGTCAACTTGATTTATTTGATTCCAAATGAGCCAAAATTCTAAATCAAATTGATCATAAAAACTCTTTAAATTATCAAACCATTTGACTGACAAACACCTAAAATTTGTTTGATCAGCTGAAACCAACCAATTATCTCTTGGGATCTAAACATAGATTCCATCCCTTCATTTTTCTCCATCACATCACTCATCTCTATTCAATTTGGGTGATTATATAGAGAGGACTTTGGAGCAAAATCCAAAGTCTCAATCAATCCATCCCATCCACCCCAAAGCAAAATGACAATACTTTGGAGCCAAAAATTCAAACAAAGAGGATTTTCAACCACTATTAAAGGAGGAAGGCTTCATTCCTTCCTCCCAGCCACTATTCACAAGGGCTCTTTAAAGCAACCCCATCACTTCCCACCTCTTGAGCCAAAAGCTTCAAAACTAGGTGGATTTCGAGAAAAATGGCAAGCACCAAAAAAATACATCATTCCAAAGTGAAGGCGCTACACTCATTCCAAAGCTTTCTCTGCACCTGGGAGCTCGCTATGATATTCACCAAAACCATCCCGCCGAGGTAAATTTTGTCAAACGTTAGCCTTAGGATCCCTCATTTGTGATGATTGTTTGTGCAATTTTAGAATTTATCCTAAATAATTCTGCATTTTATATTTTATATCATCCTAATTAGAAAATAGAAATTTTTGGTGTGAATCAACACAAAATTATTCAATTTGGACAAGTTTTCATTTAGATTTTCCTATTTTTCAAAAATACCTTTGATTTTAACTATTCTCGGATCGCTAGAACAACCGTCCGACCGGATCGCGGATCGACGTTTCGGATCGTTACACAATCTCGCTTCGATCATGGATGCATTGACCATCGATCTGTGGTTCACGCACGGACGCTTCGATCATGCGATCTCGCCTGATTACATGATTTGATTTGGACCGTCCGACTGTCGGATGGTCTACAACAAACCGCCATGATCTCATTATGCACGCATTTTCCGCTCACTATGCTAAGGAACAATCATCATGGCATCGAAGCACCGCACGCCATTCCCATCACGCACATCGCTGTGGCTGTTAAATAGAAAAATATTTTTCTAATTTTAAAATTACTTAAATCACCTTAAACTACAAAAAATTTCATAGAAAATAAAATACCTAACCAAAAATTGCAAACAAGGGCTCGTTGGATTTGCCTTTTGAGAGGAACAAATCCAAAATCCCCAAAATTTACTAAATGGTTTGAGCTTAATTTTGGAGAAATTAAATTTTGAAGTTCATAATATCTATTTTAATAAAATAAATCAAATAAAAATTAAATTTACAAAAATTTTCAAAATGGCCTAACTCACTTGTTAACATCTAAGATCCTAATAATAATAATAATAATAATAATAATAATAATAATAATAATAATAATAATAATAATAATAATAATAATAATAATAATAATAATAATAATAATAATAATAATAATAATAATAATAATAATAATATGATATTAAGCTTAATGAACCTACAATAAATATTTAGGGTTAAAATTAACAAATTAAGAAATTAATTAAAAGAAATTCATAATAATCTAAATAATATATTAAAATCAAAAATGAAATAATACTTAAGCAATCATTAATCAAACCTCAAATCAGAAAAATATTATATAATCCTTGGAGGAAATTAAATTAAATATGATTAAACCTATTTAAGTTAATAAAACTCAATTAAATGATTAAATCTTAAATCAAACTCAAAATTAAACAAATCTAGGAAACTTTAATATGAGTCAAACTAGTATAACTAAACCTACACTAAGCATAGAATCTTAATATGAAACTCCTTAATGAATATAAATAAATTGAAACTAAGTAATCATTAAGTAAACTAAAAGTTAAATTAATTATAAATCCAATACATCATAATCGCTAATATTAATCAAACCAAACCAAACCAAATGAAGCTAAAGTGAACTTAATTAATTTAATATATAAATTTATTCATTTGGAATAAGTGAGTTACTGATCATTAAATATTTCAACCTAATAACTAAATCAAACACATTAATGAAATTAAATAAACATAATAAATGAATCAAATCGATAAAAAACTCTAGTCATAAATAATCAAACTTAATTAAAATAAAACAATTAATTCACTTAATAATAAATGATAATAACAATAATCCTTTAATCAAATCAAACTTAAGTAAAACTCTTAACTAAATCAAATCACTCATGTGAAAACTAAGTCATTAATTAAACAAATCTTTAGTTAATGGTAATTCAAAATTTAATTATCTTTAATCAAACTTAATTAATTAAACATCTAATTAATACAAACTTAATGAATTAATCCATCACCTTAATGAACCGAATTGATTTAAATAAATCACATTAAAATTAATTCTTAAATCAAACTCAAATTAAATCTTTAATTACCCACTAATTAATTTAATCACACATCTTAAAATAAACCAATTAACTTAATTAAAGTAATCATTAAACTTAAGCTTAAGCAAACATAAATTTGAACATAATTAAAATGCAATTAAATACCAATCAAATATTAAATTAAACATAAATCATTAAGTCATTAATTACATCATTAATCTAAATAAATATAAAACCAAATTAAAATTAAATAAATCCTTATTTAACTTAATAATTAACTTAAATATGCTTAATTAAACTAATTACCCTTAAGCTAATCATTGAATAAACACATAATGCAAACTTAATGAATTAATCCATCATCTTATTAAACCAAATTAACTTTTTTTTAAAATCAAATTAAGTAATCTCCTAATTAATTTGATCAAACATCTTAAATAAGCTAATTAATTCAATGAAATTAATCATATTAAACATAAACTTAATCAAACATAAATGTAATTAAATACTTATCAAAACCTAAATTAAACCTAAATTATTAAGTCAATAATTATATCATTAATCTAAACAAATATGGAATCAAATTGAATATTAAACAAATCTTTATAATTAATATAAATACACTTCTTAATTAAACTAATTACATAATCACATTGAACCTAAGCAAATCCATAGACTAATGAAGCTAATCAAATCAAATTAAGTCAAATTAAATTAAATTAACAAAGACTCTCATCAATTTAATATGTAATCAAATTAAATCTCATTCAACCTACTTAAATAAGATAAACTAATTAACTATCCAATGTATGAAATCAAAATATGAACCAAACTTTGATAAACATGAAAAATGGATGAGATTAAAAAATTAAATCCTAATTACAAAAAATCAAACTCAATTCAAATCAAAATAAAATCTCATTAATCTAAATCAAACTACAAATAAATGAACCATAATAAACATAAAATTAAATCACATAGCTATAATCAAAGAAAATAATTAGATATTAATTTAAAATGATATTGAATTATCAAGATTTAATTAGACCAAAACATCAAATCTAAAATTAATCAATCAAAAACACATGAATTTAAACAAACTTAAACTTCATTAGATCAAGGATATTGAATTATCAAAATTTAATTAAATTGAAATATCTATTCTAAAATTAATCAATCAAAACACATGGATTTAAACAAACTTAAACATCATTAGATATTAAGGATATTGAATTATCAAGATTTAATTAAACCAAAACATATAATCAAAAAATCAATCAATCAAATACTTAAACAAACTCAAATTCTCATTCTAAATCAAATCAAATGAATTGGACAAATTAAAATGGGCTAATTAAGACACTTAAGGAGCTTAGTTAGACTCTTTAGAGTTAGGATGTAATAGAGTGAGTTTTGTCTTCAAATGGAATTCATTCTACTCAACATTCTTGAAAACCTAAACATCATTTTAACCAAATAAAAGTGAAATAAAAATGAAAAATAAATCATTAAATCATTTAAATTAAAATCACCCAAAGGTAAAATTTAATCAAATTCAAACTCCAAATTAAAACTTAAACTAAAGAAGCCTAGTAAAGTCTTGCACACAATCCTTAAGCACGCATTACAATACTAAGTCACCACTTCTAGTACTAAGTTAGGTGTTGTATGTATGATATTTTATTTTATTTTGTAATGTAATATTTTAGATTGGATGTTAGGGTGTATGTCGTAGACCGGATGTTAGCGTATTAGCCTAATCATATTTTTGTAAGGGGTTGTGCTTAAGGTTTATAATAAAAATATAAATATTTTGTTTTAGGTTGCCCCTAAGCATAACCCATGTTAGATGGTGGGCTTGGTTACCCATGTGTGGGTGTTGAGTCCAAATTATTCATATATTGCTTGGGTTGTATGGTGCGTGTAGTTAGATTTACTTTTCTTATTTTAATGTAATTTTCCATTAAGAATTAGGATTTGTCTTATGGGGATTAGGATGACCGTAGAAGGCTTAGTCCACAGGGTGCCTGATGCCTTTAGAGAAAATAAAATCTAAAGGAAGAGAAAAGGAAATGAAGAAAAGAAGACACCATAACATGTATTATTTTGAACCGGGTTGTATAAGGGTAGAGCTTGGCTACCCATCTTCTTTTTTTTTCTCTTTGGGTACCAGAACCCCTTGACCTTTTATTCTTTTATGATAATCTATAAAATTATTTGATATTGTGTTTAGATTGAGCTATAATTACATGCTTTTTCTAGTTTCTTCATGTTTGATGTTTGAATGTGTGGCATGGATGCGGTAGGCTCTTAGGATAAAATTAATTTTTCTACCCCAAGTAATAACTTGTAATTAAAATTTAAAATGACTCATAACCTCACATAAAAGCCTAGGAATTAAATTAAGATAATAAAAAATTAGCAACCCCTTAGTTGGATGATTGTATGTATAATCATTCATGTCATATTCTTCCACTCTTAAAGAGGGGCTCCATCTGTGCTAGAATAAAGGCTTAACCTATGAGAGCATTTGATGGAAGAACACCCTTTTCTCTTAATTTGGCCCATAAGTAACCTCTCATGTTTAGGCATACAAAATCCTATAGCTATCAAAACAAAGAGTCCAAAAAATGAAATAAATTTGATAAAATTTGCATTAGATTAAGTCATGATTCATACCACTCATGCTCTAGTCTAGATAGTGAGTTTAAGGATTTAGTTTCCTCTAAATAAACAACAACCTAGCCATCTTGCAAAGAATATGACTTGCCTACATGGATTTAAAGCAGAGGAGTTAGGCGCCACTGGTAATAAGTCAGCAATTTATTCTCTCTTGTGGAGGTAAACCATATACCCATTTTCCTTAGAGCGTGCTTCTAGTTTGTACCAAAGCTCCCTAGTTTAGGATCAGGTATTTTCTTTTAGGATACAAGCATAAATCCTCACCTATTAGGCATTTCCACAATCTTATATTATGGGATTATAAGTCCTAGTATTCTAATAAAATGTCAACTCAAAAAATTAATTCTCTTCAATTTCAAAATATAAAGCCCAATCATAGATAGATTGGATTGCTCACTAAGCTTCCTTGTATCATGAGCATTCCCTTCCCATCTCCCTTGACTTCCAATAAGTCTTCTCCTTATCTATCCCATTTGATTTTCTAAAATAGCTAATCCTTTGATAGTCTTAACTTTAAAAATCTTTGGAGACCCTAATTGTACTTTAATCGAGTATTCTTAAAAAATTCTATTCCTTAGGATGTAATTAACTATGGGGCTTGCCTCCATAGGAACTTAGAACCCAACTTAAAATAAACCCTACTTTACTTTTCATGTAAAGTAGGGAAAGATCTCTATTATATTCAAGACCCATCATGCCTTAGAGTCCATATTAGGTGATTAGGTCCATTATAGTGGTGATTTCTATCTTTCGAGATAGTACATCATTCATTAATGTCATACCCATCACTTCAATAAGTATCCCCTAAGATCTGCATGGTATCTCACATCTAAAAGTAAACACCACATTTTTTTTTTGGCTCCAGGGGATGGTTATTCTCTCCATCTTTAGTAGACATTTATTATCTCCAAGCATCGATAGACTTATATTTTATGTCCCGAGACTATCATTCTTTCCATTGGCATTTAGCTTATTTCATCCTTAAGCAAAGCTTGCCAACATCCTTTAGGTTTTAGGACATCACCGTTAGGTCTTAAATCCCTATTAGGTTTCCCCAATAGGTGAAAATTAAAATTAATCAAATAAATGAGATGACCAAAATTAAGAACCTCTTCACCATCGATGGTGAGGCAAGGTTCATCCCATGAACAATAAGAAAATAAAACCCTCTACAAAATAACATGTCTTTCCAAAAGCACTTTTCAAAATCCACATAATAAGAGATCTTTACACAAAATTTGTAAGAAATTTTCAAAAGGCACAAAACACATATAACCAAACCTCATTTAATAAATCCTATGATTGTTACATGGAGGTTCTTTCTAAAATCAAAATCAACCATTTAATGTCTTTTCAAAAGCATAATTTCTTTGGAAATAGCTATCCCCATCCCACACACTCAAATTTATTGGATGGAGATTCTATTTTTGAATTAAATCATGATATAAAATTGAAACTCCACTTAGCATTCTTCACATGTGCTAGAGTTGAAGTTTTCCTCCTTTTGAAAAGCAATAAATCATACACACACAAAAGAGAAGACAAGACATATTTGAACCTCCCACTTGACATACCCAAATTTGTTAAATGGGAGTTCCCCTTCCTTTAGTGAAGGTAAAGCAAATTGAATTCTATTTGACATTTGCATTTGTCGATAGAACTCCTTGTTGCCAAAGTCTTAGACTTCAAGACACATTGGGAGCTCATTTGACATGTCCAAGTATGTCAATTGAGAACCCTTTTGAAAATCATAAGAACAAATTGAAATCCATTTAACATATAAGTTTGTTAAATAAGTTCTTTTCTTTCAAAAAAAAATCATAAACACATTTGACTTTCACTTAATATACCAAATTTGTTAAGTGAGAGTTTCATTTTCAAAATCATAAACACATTTGACTTTCACTTAACATACCAAATTTGTTAAGTGAGAGTTTCATTTTCAAAATCATAAACACATTTAACTTTTACTTAACATACCAAATTTTGAGAGTTTCATTTTCAAAATCATAAACACATTTGACTTTCACTTAACATACCAAATTGTTAAGTGAGAGTTTTATTTTCAAAATCATAAACACATTTGACTTTCACTTAACATACCAAATTTTTAAGTGAGAGTTTCATTTTCAAAATCATAAACACATTTCACTTTCACTTAACATACCAAATTTGTTAAGTGAGAGTTTCATTTTCAAAATCATAAACATATTTTACTTTCAATTAACATATCACATTTGTTAAGTGGAAGTCTCACTTTCAAGGCACAAACACAAGTGACTCCTACTTGACATACCAAATTTGTTGAGTAGCTTCACTTTCAAATCAAAATGATATCAAACATAATTGACATCTACTTAACACACCAAATTTATTAAGTAAGAAGCCCCATTTACAAAATTAAATCACATATCACACCAAATTTCACAAACAAAGATATTCTTACACAAAACTTTCAAACATACAAACTAAAACCCTTACTTTAGCATACCTAAATTTGCTGAGTAAAGACTTTCCCAAACAAAGCATACATATCTCCAAAGGTTCTCTCCAAATATTTGAACCCCATTCAACATACTCAAATTTATTGGATGTGGGTTTTAAGTCAAAATCATATGGCAAAGTCTCTCTTCCAAAATATCTCCAAAATTCAATGAACCACACTTAACATCCTTAAGATTGTTAAGTGTGGTCAAATTCCAAATCAAATCATGAGGTCAATGATTGAAGGTGAATATCAAGGTAAGTGTCTAAGTCAACTATATTTCAACAATGCAGATTTCTGCAGTTAGTTCTTCCAACCCTCAATTAGTACAACATCCATGGCTCCCAACAAGTGTTTTCCATCTCCATTGGTCTAAACTTAGCCCTAGTTCGGCTAGTCTCTACTACCGGCTCCACAAATCATCTACTTTGGCCATGGTTTTGAGGTGGTGAGGATTTCTTGAGGGGATAGTCCTCACTATAGTTAGTGGGAGGAGGTGGGGCAGACACCGCTTATCCGATTTGATATGCCATCCGATTTCTAGTTTCCTCCACTAAAGAGGAAGGCCACTTGTTCCTACCACCCCGCTAGTGGGTTTCTATGCCAGTTGTTCCACTCGGTTAGTTAATCACTCATGCTATAGCTCTACCAAGAGCTACCCCTCCTTGGACACCCCAAAGGGGAAGGCTATCTTGACTGAGATAGTCTCCTTTATGTTTGAGGTGATGCTAGCTCGCTCTACCATACTACAAGTACACAAATGCAAAGGTCAAGCCATCACAAGAGGGTGGTGAGAGAGAGATGGACGTTGCTTCCCATGTGGTCGAGGAGGGATCTCCTGTGAGACCTCTCCACATTTGAGTGGTAGTAGGTTCCACCCCTCACCCCTCAAATGGAGAGGAGGACCGCAAGAGGATTCGCACTACCTCCACCACCAAGATATATTTTAGTACAGCTGGGGGATATAAGAAGCCCTATATTGGGCTGACAGCCTTTGCTAGGTTGGCCAAGCTACTGGATGCTTAGAGTCCCAGGTATAGTTTTTTGATCCAAGTCAGTCATCCTAGAGTGTCATAAGTTTAATCCAGAGGGAGAGAGCCTTGGAGGCTCGTGCATCACTGCAGGTAAGGGAGAGAGAGGTTTGCTAAGTAGTGGTGGCCTCCACTCGATGGATTTTCTCGATCGTCCTACTAGTCGATCATTTAGACATCATCCCTACCGGTGTTACTTGTCACATGAAGAGTAGGCCCATAGTCAGGGGCTGTTACCTCCGCACCACTCCACTCACCACCACTGCCTATCTAGCTCACAACATCCCCATTCCAACCAAGATTGAAGCCCCCATCCAGGAGAGACTAGCACCATTGGTGATCCAACTACCAAGGATCCCACTCCATCTACTCCACTCATTGAGGTGAGGTCGAAGCTCTATTCTGACCTCCCACCTTATGAGAAGAAGGAATGGACCCAAGGCCATCGTGGTTGAGTCACCACCACACTTATAGTTATAGTAGCCTTGAAGTCTCCACCGCATCAACATCGTGGTAGAAGGGTAGATGATAGATGTAGTGTCCATGGCGGGATCCTCCCATAATTAGTGCAACCAAGGTCGCGATCAACATATACCGCCCAAGTGAGCACGCCTCTTAAAGACGATCGCAAATAAGCAATGCCCGATGTATTTCTATAAGCATAGCCCACATTGATCAACGGTGAGTGTTTGTCCACAGACACCACTCTTTTGATGAGATCCTTGCTTCGTACTTCACTAAGAAGAGGAAACTCTCGGGGGTGATCGCCGACGAGAGGATGCTAGGGTCGGTTTTGATCCATATGAGGATGATCTCTTGGAGGACTCGGAAGTCCATATGGTACACTGGGGTTCCCTCATTGGGATCGATAGCTAGGAGGGTGTTGTAGTTGAGGAAGAAGAAAGCTCATTAAACCCAACACCTTCATCGAAGGCGAGAGATGAGCATATCGAAGATGGAGAAAAGAGTTGAAGATTTATTAGCGCCCAAACACTTCAAGGTCGGGCTCCATCAATACAACCTACTCCCTTAGAGGATGACCACCACAGGTTGTTGCATGTTCTAGATCAACCCAAGAGTACATCTCTATGGACCGGGATAGTGGTAGTGCATAAGAAGGTCACAAGTACCTCCATGCATGAAAGATATATAAAGCATATGGTATAACAGTGAAGTGAGGAAGCATTGCAAACTTGAGGTGGCTCATCTATTCCAAAGGGAAGACCCTACCTAAAAGAATTACGACCACACTTTAGCGGTTATAACACAGATAAGCAGTGATGCACTTCTCTTCCAACTCTTAGTTAGCGTCGTGGATTATATTTGATTGGTACACTAAACTATCCAAGGTTCAATGAAGACTTTTGTTGAGTTGGAGCACCTCTTCATCAAGAAGTTTGTCAAGCCCAGAGAGGGTAGGGGTGACCTCGTATGGCACAACAAAATCTTAATAAGTCCTTGTTGATTATATTCTCAAGTGGCAAAACTTGAGTATGAAATGTGAACAACATTTGTCGAACAACATGCTATAGAAATTCATCTCAAGAATATTTATAGCGGTTGCTTTCATGCTCAAGGGATTTACAATCAAAACTTTTGAGAAACTAATCAACAAGGTGGCTAGCCTTCAAGGGAAAGCCAGTTACCTTTTCAATACCAATCATTCAAGCCCAAGTAGAAAGCATTTGAAGAAACCGAGGGGAAAGTAATGTCGAGACCAAGGGAAATAACCAACTAGCTCAATATTAGAGACCTCATGACAGTGACCTCCATTGCCACCTCCTCTACCACCACCTCTAGCATACACCACCATAGGCAATTGTCGCCTCCTCCACAACATACTCATGCGTACTCATATACACCATGAGGCGTGTACCCATCTACTCTTTTTAGATATATTGAATATTCATTCAAGAGGAGGTTGTTAAGAAGATCTTTAAGAATCTCTTAAAGAAACCTAACTTTCAATTACGAGCCCAAAGGCCAAAAAATATGGGCAAGAGTAATGATCTATTGCCCCTACCAGGTATGGTTAGTCATGTCTTGGAGGATTGTGTCACCTTTAAGTAGTAGCTTGGTAGTTACAAGTCAAGAGCTATTGTTATCCCCAAAGAATACTTGTTAGAATAACCCTCCGGTTCCATCGAGTAATTCTTGGGGATACTTGTGATCCTCTTAAGACAAAGAAGGTTGAGATATTACCTTATCTTGAACCTTTAAAAAAGTGGTCTCTAAGATCAAGAAGTTTTCTTCTGGTGCTTGAAGCAACTCAAACCTCAACAATAAGGAAGGTTTGCAAGTTGCCAATGATAACTTGAAGAAGGTGTCACGACGAGTGATAGCCTACCTTACATGCAGGGATAGCATAACACCAACCAGTCCGGCCTCCATCCACCATTGTAGCTACTACTTCTTTCTCCACTAGCTCCTCTTACGTCACTAGAGCGTAGTATTAGCAACAAGAGCACTACACCCACTTTATTAGATTTCTATCATGTACCTCCATCTAAGAAGAAATCAATGAATAAAGCTTTCACTATCTTGTCCACTCATGATACTCTAGATTTTATTCCTCTTGAAAACTCTCCAAGTCAAAATAATGATAACTCTAGTTTTGATCATTCCTCTTTTGATTTAGAAATGGATTTCCCATTTCTAAATCACAATTCACCTCTTGAGATTGATTTGGAGCCATCGACTCATGATCCCATGGGAGAAGTGGTAGGTACACTGATGAGAAGGTAGAACTTCCTACAAATTCATCATTCCAAGAGGTCAGAGTTAACCTTTGTAGTGGCAAGTTCTACCTCTGGTGGCACCTCGGGATAAGGGTAAGAAAATCATTGGTTCTAAAAGCAGATAGCCTCCACAGATGTTCCACCCATGGATATATTTTTGGAGGATCAAGCCAAGGTTGACTACATCCTCATCTTAAAAAGGCGCTAGCTAAGTTAAGCATATATGGCCCTTATCTTATCCAAAGAGATGGGGAATCTCTAATCAAGGCTCTTCTTGATCGGGGATATGCTTAGCCTAATTGAATCTTCAGAGGAGGCTCACAGTGTAGAGGACACTCTAGAGTTACATTTGATGAAGACTTACTTCTGAGCGACCAAGCACAACCAGCCCTTTTACATTACGGTGGATATTGGAAGATACATGATATCTAGAGTTCTTGTTGACCGGGGTGCATCATGAATATTATGAATCTAAAACCCTCACTTGAGGATTGACATCTCCAAAATTTCAAAGAGATGATGATGTTGAGAGGGTTCAATGAACAAGGTGAGAGGGCCTTAGGCTCTATAGTGTTGCCATTAGAAGTAGATGATTGGAAGATTACCATCAAGTTTCATATTATAGACTTAGATACATCTTTTAATGCTTTATTCTTGGGAGGCTGGATACATTAGAACAATGTGGTTCCATCCTCTACATCGGTGCATGAAGTTTATGAGGGGTGGGATTGAATATTGCATCAAAGGAGATCTTAAGCCATTCACAGTTCATGAGGTTAGAATATATGAGGATGCGACCTACTATCTCTCAAAATCAACAACTATTCTCACAAACTTGGTGAAAGTTCAAGATAAAAGAAAAGAAAAGGAAAATGACAAAAAAAAATAAAAAGAAAAGGAAAAAAAAATAAAAATAAAAGTGAAAAGAAAAAGGAAAATGAGAAAGAAAATAAAGGGAGTTAAGGAAGCCCAAGTCTTCCAAAATGTAAAGGTCGAAGTTCATTCTTGGAGCATCATCCTCAAGTCAAGTGATGTAGAACTTGAGGATGATTCATATAAACATTTAATAGAATTACCTTTTGATTGGTACTCTCCTTGTGTTCTTAATTTAGCAAAGAAAGGATTAATTCCACATGTTTGGTCTAAACACGGGTTAGATTACTTTGAAAGGTTATGGGAAAACAAATGCAAACATTCACAATCAAGATGGAATAGGATTGGTATAATGGGTCGATTGATGATGGCGATTCTGCTTTAGTCTTCACAATCATTTGGAATATGATAACTTCATTTGAATCATACTCATATGAGGTACATTTAGAAACTTGGATGATCCAAATGACTTTGAAGTCAAGGATGCACCTAGAGTTCAAAGAGGAGATCGATCAACCATCAATAAGCTCAAAGAAATTAACCTGGCAAGAAGATCACAACATACATTCTGTTGAATGAAAAAGAAACTAATGATTTAGTGAAGATATTGAGTGAGTTTAAAGCGCTTTTCATGGAGTTATGAAGTGATGCCGGTTTATCTCGACATAGAAGTCCAAATTAGCAATAGAACATAATGCTAACCTCAGCGAGCTCCTAGATGCATCGAATATACATTAAACAATAGGTCATACGAAATTAAGCGTTGATGTTAGCTTTGTGGGGAAGAATAATATCTTACTTGGTTATTTAGTGTCATCCCATTAAGAAAAGACTTACCAAATTTGCATATGTGTCACTTTTAGGGATCTAAATAAAAATGTCTAATGATGAATTTCCACTTCCTATAGAATTAATGGTGGACATCACCTCATCTCATGCGATATTCTCCTTTATGAATGAGTCATCGGCTACAACCAAATCAAGATGGCAGAGGATGAAAACACGCTTTTGAACGATCAAAATTTATTATTATAAGGGAATGCCTTTCATCCTTCAAAAGCGGCCACATACCGGGCCATGACTCAAATCTTGCGAACTCATTCATCATCAAGTTGAATGCTACCGATGATCTCATTATCAAGAGCAAAAAAAGGAAGACCATCTCTTTGACTTGAGAGTAATTTTGAATAGTTAAGACAATACAACCTCAAAATGAACCCCACAGTGTGCATTGAGTAGCTTTAGGAAAATTCTTTGGGTTTGTTATCTAACACGGGAATTGAAATCAATTAAAGATCAAAGTGATATTAGAAATGCCACAAAAGCTAACACAACTCGATCATTCCAAGGCGGTTGGGGATCTAAGATGCTTCATTTCTAACTTATCGAAGATGCCAACCATTCTCGACATTTGTCAAAAGGATGCCAAGTTCAAGGGATGATAAGTGCGGCATATGCGAAGATATCAAGCAATATCTAATGACATTAGTTTTAGCGGCTATCCCATGCAAAGCTCATATTATATACTACTACATTAGATGACTCCTTGGGCTTTGTTGACTCAAACCAATGATGAAGTGAAAGAAAATGCTCTCTACTATCTAGTCATCATCTAATCCTGCGACTATACCTATTGAAAATATTGCTTAGCTTTAATCTTTGCATCCCAAAAGCTACACTACATGCTTTCTCATAAGGTGAATATGATCTCTAGAGTCAATCCATTGTAATATCTCATGACATGATGACCTTATCACGATGGTTGGCAAATTGATCCATGATTTTATCTTAGTTTGACAAAACATTCATACCCCTCACGTACTTGTGACAAGCACTTATGGATTTCTTAGCGGCACATCCACTCCATATTAATTCTCCACTTAATGATGACCTCTCAGATGAACAAATCATGAACTTAGGGGATACTAGTGCTCTCCAGGAAATGTACTTTGATGGTGCAACTTTCTATCAAAGAGGAGAAGAACCATAATTTACTATCCCGGGAAGGTAGGGGTAGGAATAGTTCTCTAACTCTAAATTATGATGTGATGAGATTTTATATCATCTCCAATCCATGCACCAACAATGAAGCCAAATATGAGGCTTTGATTATCGTCTAAAGTTAATTACATTATGCATCCAAAGTATCGACATCTTTGGGATTCTCGCAATTAGTCATCAACAAATTGTTGGGTCCTACAAAGTTCTAAAGCTAAGCTCCATCATTACCACAAGTACACTATGGAGTTCAAATCCTAGAGGTTACCATTTACAAGATTCCTCGAGGAAAATATAGTAGTAGATGCATTATCTAAGCTTGCTAAAGAGTTGGCATGTATAGAAGATGAGTCCATTCCAATAAGGGTCCAAAATAGATAAGTCTTATTCCTTATTGATGTGAACTCATCGAGAGATTCTCTCTTGAAGGGAGGTTGTCATTGCAAAAAATGATGAGGAGTTAGATTTGAGGCAACCATTCATGGATTATCTACATATAGCAAACTACCTCAAGAGAAATCACTATCGGTGAAGTAGAGAGCCCTTTCCAATGCTCTGGATGGCATCTTGTCGAAGTCCTTGATTATATGTGGTTACATCATCGGACAAACATGAAGCTCGTAGGATCGTGTGAGGTACACTCGGTTTAAGCACATCAATCTGGTCCAAAGATGAAAGCCAAGATCAAGAGACTAGGATACTCGCGGCCTTGATGATCATTGCATGGACAGCTAAGAGATGCCACCAATGTTAGGTACACGTGTGGTCACATCAACCACCCAACATTCTACATCACATTAGCCTCATGGCCATTTGAGTGTTGGGGGTAGACATAGTGGGTCGATCGATCCTCTTCTTCCAAGGTCAGGTTCATCCTAGCGCCATTGACTACTTTTCCAAGTGAGGCAATCCCACTTAGAAAGGTCACAACTTCAACATGTGGTCCAGTTTTAGAACCATATCGTATATAGGTTGGGGTGCCTCGATGAATTATATTGTGCTACATTCAAGACCACTAAAATCAATAGCTTTTTCGAGTCACAACATAGATTGGAGATATTCTACCATCTACTAAGAGCAAATGGTGGCGAAGCCTTCAAAAAACTCTCATTCAAATAAGAAGACACTAGATAAGAAATGATAATGGCATGAATAGTTGAAGCCTTGTGGTGTACCGCACCACCTAGAACTCCGTAGTCCACCCCTTTCTCCTTAGTGTATGGGTCTGCCACCATTAGAGTCCAACTCCCATCACTAAGGATAGGTGGGCAATAAGATTATTATAGAATAAATGCCAAGTTGTAGTTATAAGCTCAAGGTTTGGAGGAGATGACTCTGCATGCCATAACCTCAAGTTATACAAAGCTAAGATGATTCAAGCCCATAATAAGTTGGTCCATCCTAGAGCTTTTCAAGTAGGAGAGCTTGTTTTAGTTCTAAGGAGACCAATTGTTGCCCATGAAAGATGGGAGGCAAGTTTGAACCCACTTGGGAAATCCCATGCCATAGAAGGCCTACCAAGGAGGATCTTATCAACTCATAAATTATAAGGAGAGCGCCCAATGCTTCCAATCAATGGGCTCTACTTAGAAATATTATCCATAAATCTTGTTTTAATTATTAATAAACATCTTTTCATATCAAATTCCATCTCTTATATGTGTATCTTTCACTTAATTTGCCATGAAGTGTTTAGGTAGGTATAAGAGAACCAAGAGGCATCTATCCCTCCACAACACAAACACAAATTACAAAATGATCCTCCAGTGCTACTAAGTTATGTGTAAGAGAACCCAAGTGACATCCTTGGAGTCATAATTGCCCTACCATTTCATCCATTCTTTTGATGTGTTTAGGATAGGTGTAAGAGAACCCAAGTGGCATCTTATTCCCTCTTTAACACAAACAAACACATATCTTTTATCTCGCTATTTTGATGTGGGAGAAAGCCCCCATGGCACTCACTCATTAGTTGCTTTAGGTCGCTAACATCTTCCTGCTAGTGTGTCTCCCCAATGGTCATTTATTGGATGTGAGTCCCCACTTTCTTTCGACTTGACCATTTCAAACCAATGAACTTGGTTTGGTAGGCCTTCTTGAGATGTAAGCTACACTCTTCTTCTTTAGCCAATATGCAACTAGGTCGAGTATATTTGAGGTTTAGGATAAGTCCCCAATGGCTCCTTTCCTCGACTACTTAAGCTTGGGTTTGGTCCTTGGGACCCTTGCAGTAGTCACCTAGGTCGGATAGCCCCAGTGAAGAAAAACTATCCCAATGTTCACTTTAGGAGATGTAAGCCTACACGCCTCTTTTCTAGATTGTCATAAATTGAGCACCTTGGTTGGTTATCGCCATCTGCGGACCCAGGTGGATACACCACTCTTGGCGGTGAGTCCCATGCTTTCTCATTGAGTTGGCCACAGAATACCTACAAGTTTTTTTATAGGGTTTTGGATAAGCCCACTGGCATGTCCCGAGACTCTATTTGGATCACATCCTTAGTGAACCCCATTTAGACACTACCTTAGTTATTTTTAGATTGGACATTCCTCCTTTCTTAGTAACCACCCTGGTTGGAGAATTTGTTCATCAAATGCATTCTCTTGGTCATAAGTCGAGATAGGACTAGATTGATATGAGCTCCTTCTTAGTGTGATCCCTCACAAACCAATAGGGTCCACACAAATTTAAAATAAAAAAAAATATATCTTGCTTATGGATTAGAATTCAAGTCCCCTAGTATTTTCCCAAGTAGGCATCCTATCTTTAGGCGGTGTAGCAAAACTCCCTATAGGAATCACTACTTTGAGTTGAGATAAGTTCCCAGTTGGCACTCTCTCAATAGTTGCCCTTAGGTGTTCAACTTATTGTGTCACCAGAGTCACCCCGGATCATCTTTGCTTTGAAAGATATAAGTCTATTAGGCATTCTTTCCGGCCGATCGTTACAAAGCAATGATAGCCTTAGGTCGGTCGATTTGTTGTGCAAGTGATCGATCACCCAGTGGTTCCTTGTTTAGGAAGATGTGAGTCCCAGCTTTCTTCCTAACTCAACTATGCAAGCAAAGGCACCCCTTAGGTTGGTTAGCTCTACCTCATGGTGGTAGACTATCCCTTTGGATTTGTAAATCTAAGATAGGTCTAGGCTAATATTAGCTCCTTCTTAGTAGATCCATCACACACGGTCCATCTAAAATTAAATTAATTGACTATTCTTGAGTCGATATGAGTCACAATGACATTCACTCAAATAGTCGCCTAGGTGATTTGATTTGTTGCCATCGAGATCACCCCAATGGATGATCCCTACTTTGGAAGATATAAGTCTGCTATGCTTTCTCCCTAGTACATCCGTTGCATAATGAAGAAACACCATGGATAGTCCTACCTTGTGGCTAGTAGACTACCCCTTTGAATTGTAAATGCAGAAAGGTCAAGGCCACATAACCCCTTCTTAGTAAGTCCATTATAACAGGTCCATAACATAACACACCAAATTAAATTAAATTAAATCAAATCAATATAAATCAAATTAATCATCGGACTACTCTTGAGTTGAGGTAAGATCTCCCAGCTCACTTAATAGTCACCTAGGTAGGTTGATGTGTTGTCCATCCAATAGATTACCCCGACTTTTCCCTCCTTTGGAAGATGTAATTATGTTTTCTTCTAGCATAAGTGTTGCACATGAAAGGCAACCCCTTAGGTTGGATAGTCTACCTTATGGCGGTAGACTACCCCTTTGGACTTATAAATCTAAGGCAGCCAAGGCCCCCCATGGCTCTCTTAGTGTAGTCCATTCCATCGATAGGGTCCATAATAAAATAAATTCAAAACCAACCTCCCCAATGGAGTCAAATTAAATATCAACAAACCAAATTTCTCCCTGAGGCACAAATCAAATTAGCCTCCCAGTGAAACTAGATCTAAATCAAACAAATATCAGTGTAAATCCCAGATGTGCCTCATTCTAGAACCCTTCTCCCAGTGGAGCCATAACAAATTAAACCAACCTCCTAGTGGAGTCTAATCAAACAAATCAAAAAAAATCCAATCAAATTTTTATCCATAGCGGATCAACTGCTTCCCAGTGGAAGGTTCATACCCAATCTAGCAATTGAGCACATATCCCTAGCATATGCCTCCACATCAATTAAAATAAAAAAATTAAAATCAATTTGATCTTGATCCCCATCTTATAGATTCTTATCCCCAGTGGATACACTCAAATTAAACTCAAATTCTTATCCCTCGGATAACTTGAACTGCTTCCCAGTGGAAGGTTCATGTACTCAATCCCCAGCATTCTTTCTTTCTCTCTTATGCCCCTTGCATAAAGAGGTTGCATCGCACTAAGATCGTGACTCTATCGCCTCTCGAGTTTAGGTATAGATCATTTTGTTGTACTTGCAATCTTTTAGATTGTTGATCATCGGTCGATGTCGTAGTGTGCCTTGTCAGTTACACACACACCTATTGGTCCTTTTTATTGACCTCACTTTTGAGTGAGCTCTTAACCTCCTCTTCTTAGATTTAGGACTCTTCTAGACACTAAGAACTCCTTAGTCATAAGACACTTCTAGTGATTAGGTGAACACTTAACCTAAGCCAGAGACTTAGAAAAGATTAATCATAGATTAGCCATGCCTTAGACTTAAGGAAATCACCTATCATATAGCCTAAACCCAATCTAGATACACTTTCTCAAATCAAACCCAGATTCAAATCTCAAACCAAACCTCAAATTCAAATTTACATTCCAAATCCATATCCAAATTTGACTCCAAATGATTGAAACCCAAAATCAAATTCAAATCCTAAGACCCTTCCTAAGCCATATGAACCACCTTCATAAGCTTAGCCAAAACTCCCTTTAAATTAATACAAATTCAATTGATTTATTATAAATCAATTGTTCCTTCATTTATATTCATAAATATAAATGAAATCCAAATTCAAATGACCAAACTATATCAAAATTAAATCCAAACCTAATAGCCCTTTAGCCAATTCTTTGGACTTAGCCAAATTCTATCAAGTCAAAACTAATGAATTTTCTCTTGAATCAATCATTCATTCAATTATCTACCCAAATATAAATGAAACCTACAATCATCAAATCAAATCAGCCAACCCAAGTCAAAAACCTAGCCTTTTGACTTGAAAATTTCAAATGAGTCAAAATCTCTTAGACTCCAAATTGATTGTCGTTGAATTTATATTTCAATCCATTCATATATAAGTTCAACTAAACTCGAATCAAACCAAAATCAAACCAATTGACCCACTTAGGTCACTTGACCCAAAGTGACCTAAAGGACCCATTTGAGCCAACTTCCAATCCAACCCAAATTGGATTGAACCAAGCTCACCAAAACCTTCCACCATGATTGTTGATCACCCAGGATGATCAATTGCAATCAATTGGGTCAAACCAAGTCAACTTAGTCATTTGACCAAGTCAACCCTTTGAACCAAAACTAGCCAAAACTCATCCTACATTAAATTGATTGAAACCAATGATTTGAATCAACCCAAAATCAATATTTAAATATGACTTGACCACAATTGAGCCAAACCAAGCCCTTTGGCCATTCGATCCAAGTTGACCCAAATTGGCCTAAAGGACTAAAGGTCAAATCATGATCTAACCCAAATTGATTATGCAACTAATGGTTCAAGTTCATTCCAAATTGATTATTGAACTTGACCAAAGCCATTAAACCCATTTTGATCAATTGAGCCCAATTAAGCCATTTAGCCCAAATTGGCCTAAAGGGTCAATTTGGCCTAAATCAAATTAAATCCAAATTTATTCAAAGACCACATTCATCTTCAATTAGCCAATTGAATGAATCAACCCATAATCAAGCCAATTTGGCCAATTTTGGTCAAATTGGTCAACTTTTCATTTGACCCATTTGATTCCAAATGAGCCAAAATCAATTCTAAGCAAATTAAATCAAATTGATCATACCAAAATTCTTCCCTAACCAAACCTTGGTTTGACCCAATTTAACCAATTAGTAACCTAACTCGAGCATATGACCCAATGTGACACATTTGACCCATTGAGACAAATCCTTAAAACCATGCTCAAACTGACCCAAACTCATTTGGGATCAGCCCAAATCAACCCAAATTAAACCCTCATGGATCCTCCTCACATAGATTCCACCCAACCTCATTTAATTCTCCCCATCACATGCATTAACTCCCCATCCCATATTGAATTCAATGGATCATCATATGGCAAGAGAGGACTTTGGAGCAAAAATCCAAAGTCCTCAATCAATCATCATCCATCCCAACCACCCCAAGCAAAATGACAACACTTTGGAGCCAAAAATTCAAAAAAAGATGATTTTGGCCATTATTAAAGGAGGGGAAATGAGCTTCATCTCTTTTCTCCTCACTATTCAGCCCCAAGAGCTCCAAATCAACCACCCACCACTTCCATCTCTTGAGCCAAAACATCAAAACTAGGTGGATTCAGAGGAAATGACAAAGACCGATACATCATTCAAGTGAAGGAAAACTACACTCATTCAAAGCTTTCTCATACCTAGATCCCGATCTTCACCGCCATCAAAACCATCCTCAAAGTAAATTTTGCCAAACTTTCTTAGATCCTTCATTTTGTGATGATTTTTGCAATTTTAGAAATTTATCATAGATAATCCTGCATTTTATATATTATATCAAACCAATTAAAAAATAGAATTTTTCTGTGAATCGATGAAAATGAGTCCATTTGGACAAGTTTTCATTTAGATTTTTTTCAAAATAGCTTTTAGTGTTCTGCCTACAGCCCCGATCCGCGGTCGTGGATCGAATGGATCGCGTGATCGATCGCCTTCGATGGTTGATCTTAACCATCGATCCACGTTCGCATGATTGGATATTGGATCGCATCGACCACGCTGATCGCCTCTCATCGACGACGATCGGACCGTTCAATCGCGATCGACGGCGATCCGCATTATCGTGATCACCGCGCATCACATTTTCCTACCATGCGACGCACCATGCACCAGCGGCTCATGGCACGCACGCCATGCGATTCGCGTCCAATGGCCTTCCACGCCATGCGCGATGGTATTTTAAATAGAAAATTATTTTAAAATTACTTAAATCACGAAACTTCAAAATTCATAGAAATAAAATACTAACCAAAAAATACAAACAAAGGCTCATTGGATTGGTCTCTTTGAGAGGAATCAACAAACCCAAAAATCCTCAAATTTTACTAAATGGTTTGAGCTTAATTTAGTTTTAGTAAAATAAATTTTATTAATTACTCTAAAAATTTAAGTCAAATTGAGTAAAATTTTAGAGATTGAAACTAAAGTTCCTATGATAAAAATCTCAAGTAAAAAGACTGATTGGGAGAAATTAAATTTTGAAGTTCATTATATTTTAATAAAATAAATCAAATAAAATCAAAAATTTACAAAATCTTCAAAATGGCTTAAATCACTTTACTTAACATCTAAGATCCTTAAATAAAATAATAATAATCTAATAATAATCTAATAATAACCCAATAATAATAATAATAATAATAATAATATGAAATGAACTTTAATAAATAAAAAAAAATTTAATAAATTAAGGAATTAATTAAAATGAAATTCATAATAATCTAAATAAAATTAAAATCAAAAATGAAATATCACTTAAGCAATTAATCAAACCTCAAATCAGAAAAATATCATATAATCTAAGAGAAATTAAATTAAATATGATTAAACCTATTTAAGTTAATAAACTCAATTAAATGATTAAATCTTAAATCAAACTTAAAATTAAACAAATCTAGAAACTTTATATGGGTCAAACTAGTATAACTAAACTTACACCAAACATTGAATCTTAATCATATGAAACTCCTTAATGAATATAAATAAATAAACTAATTAATCATTAAATAAACTAAAAGTTAAATTAATTATAAATCCAATACATCATAATCAATATTAATCAAAAACCAAATAAATGAAGTAAAGTAACTTAATAATATTAAATTTATCCATTTGGAATAAGATTAATTATCATTAAATATTTCAACCTAATAACTAAATTAAACATAATTAAATTAAATAAACATAATATGAATCAAATTAATAAAACTTTAATCATAAATAATCAAACTTAATTGAAATAAATAAACAATTAAATACTTAATAAATGATGATAATAACAATAATCCTTTAATCAAATCAAAACTTTAAAAAATTTAACTAAATCAAATCACTCACATGAGAAATTAAGTCATTAATTAAATAAATCTTTAATTAATCTGATAATTAAAATTCAATTATCCCTTAATCAAACTTAATTAATTAAACATCTATTAATGCAAACTTAATATTAATCCATCATCTTAATGAAATTAATTTTAAATAAATCACAAAAATTAATTCTTAAATAAAACTCAAATTAAATCTTTAATACTCCACATAATTAATCACACATCTTAAAAATAAACCAATTAACTTAATTAAAGTAATCATTAAGCTTAAGCAAACATAAATTAAACATAATTAAAATGCAATTAAATACCAATCAAATATTAAATTAAACATAAATCATTAAGTCATTAATTACATCATTAATCTAAATAAATATAAAACCAAATTAAAAATTAAATAAATCCTTATTTAATTAATAATTAACTTAAATACTTCTTAATTAAACTAATTACCCTTAATCTAATTGAATAAACATTAATGCAAACTTAATGAATTAATCCATCATCTTATTAAACCAAATTAACTTTAAAATCAAATTCAAATCAAACACTTAAGTAATCTTAATTAATTTGATCAAACATCTTAAATAAGCTAATTAATTCAATAAAATTAATCATATTAAACTAAACTTAATCAAACATAAATGTAATTAAATACTAATCAAAACCTAAATTAAACCTAAATTATTAAGTCATTAATATCATTAATCTAAACAAATATGAAATCAAATTGAAAAATTAAACAAATCTTTATAATTAACATAAATACACTTCTTAATTAAACTAATTACATAATCACATTGAACCTAAGCAAACCCATAGACTAATAAAGCTAATCAAATCAAATTAAATCAAATTAAATTAAATTAAGAAAGACTCATCAATTTAATATGTAATCAAATCAAATCTCATTCAACCTACTTAAATAAGATAAACTAATTAACTATCCAATGTATGAAATCAAAATACAAACCAAACTTTGATAAACATGAAAATGGATGAGATTAAAAAAAAATTAATAATTACAAGAATCAAACTAATTAAATCAAAATAAAATCAATTAATCTAATCCAATCAAACTACAAATAAATGAACCATAATAAACATAAAATTAAATCACATACTATAATCAAAGAAAATAATTAGATATTAATTTAAAAGGATATTGAATTATCAAGATTTAATTAAACCAAAACATCTAATCTAAAATTAATCAATCAAAACACATGAATTTAAACAAACTTAAACTTCATAGATCAAGGATATTGAATTATCAAGATTTAATTAAACCAAAATATCTAATCTAAAATTAATCAATCAAAACACATGAATTTAAACAAACTTAAACTTCATTAGATATTAAGGATATTGAATTATCAAGATTTAATTAAACCAAAATATCTAATCCAAAATCAATCAATCAAATACTTAAACAAACTCAAATTATAAATCTAAATCTCAAATAAATCAAATCAAATCAATTACACAAATTCAAATGGGCTAATTAAGATACTTAAGGACCTTAATTCTTAGAGTTAGGATGTAGAATAGGTGAGTTCCATCTACAAATGGAATTCATTCTACTCTCTTCATTCTTGAAAACTAAACATCATTTTAACCAAATAAAAGTAAAAATAAATAAAAAAATAAATCATTAAATCATTTAAATTGAAATCACCCAAAGGTAAAATTTAAACAAATTCAAACTCCAAATTGAAACTTAAACTAAAGAAGCCTAGTAAAGTCTTATACAAGCCTTAAGCACACATTAGAATACTAAGTCACCACTTCTAGTGCTAAGTTAGGGCATTGTATGATGTTGTGTTTTATTTGTGATGTAATATTTTAGACTAGATGTTGGGTGTATGTAGAGTCTGATGTTAGGATGTTATTATTTTAATCATATTTTTTTGTAGGGTTGTGCTTAAGAGGACACTATAATAAAATATAAATGCTTTTGCTATGGGGTTGCTTAGCCCTAAGCATAACCCATGTTAGATGGTGGGTTTGGTTACCCATGTGTGGGTGCTAAGTCCAAATTATTCATATAACGCTTGGGTTGTATCATTTGTGTGTAGCTAGATTTACTTTTCTTTTTTTTTAATGTAATTTTATATTAGAATTAGGATTAGTGTTATGGGAGATTAGATGAGAAAGGGCTTATTTAGGGGTGCCCTGATGCCTTTGGAGCAAATCAAATCAAAAGAAAGAGAAGGAAGAAATGAAGAAAAGAAGACCCCATAACATGTATTATTTTATAATCCGGTTGTAAAGGGTAGAGCTACCTACCCATCTTTTTTCTTTTTGGTGTACTGAACCCCCTTGGCCTTTTATTCTTTTATGGTAGTCTATAAAATTATTTGATTGAGTGTTAGAAAATTGCATGCTTTTCTAGTTTCTTCATGTTTGATGTTTGAATGTGTGGCCTGGATGCTAGGCTCTTAGATAAAATTAATTTTCTACCCCAATTAATAACTCAATTAAAATTTTAAAATAACTCATAACCTCACATAAAAGCCTAGGAATTAAATCAAGATAATAAAATTTTTAGCAACCCCTTAGATGGATGAATGAATGTATAAATCATCATGCATGTCATATTCTTCCACTCTTATAAGAGGGGCTTCCATCTGAGAATGAAGGCTTAACTGAGAGAGCCTTTGATGGAAGAACACTTTCTCTCTGATTTGGCCCATAATCAAGTTCTCATGCATTTAGGCATACAAAATCCCATAGCCTACATCAAAATAAAGATTCAAAAGAATAAAATAAATTTGATAAAATTTGCATTAGATTAAGTCATGATTCATACCACTCATGCTCTAGTCTCTTAGTGAGTGAGTTTAAGGACTTATTTTTCTCTCTAAATAAACAACTAGCCATCTTGCAAAGCATAAGACTTGCCTACATGGATTTAAAGTAGAGGAGTTAGCCACCCAGTGATAAGTCCAAAATTCTGGATTTATTCTCTTGTGGTAAACCATATACCCATTTCTTAGATTTAGGTCATGCTTGTGGTTTGTACCAAAGCTCCTTAGTTTAGGATCTGAGGTAGATATTTTCCTTCGCTACAAGCATAAATCCTCACCTCTTAAGCATTTTCACAATCTTATATTATGAGATTATAAGTCCTAGTATTCTAATAAAATGTCAACTCAAATAATCAACTCTCTTCAATTTCAAAATTATAAAGCCCAACCATATGATAGATTGGATTGCTCACTAGGCTTCCTAGTATCATGAACATTCCTACCATCTCCCTTTGAATTCCAATAATAAGTCTTCTCTTTGATCTATCCCATTTGATTTTCTAAAATATCCTCCGATAATCTTAACTTTGAAATCTTTGAGATCTAATGTCTACTTTAATCGAGTATTCTTAAGAAATTTCCATTTCTTAGGATGTAATTAATTATGGGGCTTGCTTCCATAGGAACTTAACGAACCGGATTAAGATAAATCCTACTTTACTTTTCTATGTAAAGTATGGGAAAGATCTTTGGTATATTCAAGACCCATCATGCCTTAGAGTCCTTATTAGGTGATTAGGTACATTATTGGGTGGTGATTTCTATCTTTGAGATAGTATATCATTCCTTAATGTCATACCCGATCACTTCAATAAGTATCCTATAAGATCTGTGTGGTGTCTCACATCCCAAAAATAAATACCATAGAGGTGATATCCACCACCTTTTTTATGCATTATCTACCTGTAAGAATGCACCTAAAATGATCAGTCAAGTGCCAACCTTGCTCACGTAAATTATCGGTGAAAGTTGTGGCGGGGTTGAATTTTATAATCGACACCACCGCCATCAACTCCTCAATCTTCATCTCTATTTTGTCGATATGATCATCTCTCTATCAAAGCGGTGGAGTAGGTGTTGAGTTGAATGGGCGGTGTCATCCTCTTCAACTATAATACCTTCACGTGGTCTCTATGGAGAAAGCTTCTAGTATCGACCAATTTGACTTCGAATCCTCAAGAAGGTCATCTTCATGATCAAATGCTACCCTCTCATCCTTTGAATTTATGCATTCAAGAGTTCCCTTTTTCTCGGTAGGTAGGTCGCTATAATCTCATCCAAGGATCAATCTTCTATCTCATTGGGGACGAACAAAGACTTGCTAATGATAATAGGGGTGGTCCGATAAAATACATCTAACGATGCACAGAGTTCCATCTCTGAGGACTATGCGGTAAAATCACATGCTCATGATTGCCCACTATTGATGGAGTACGTCTGGGAACTACGCCATGGAAATTACAACTGTCTCTCTCCCCTCACTACTACTATCATTGGATCTAATGGTGGTGGTGGTGGTGGTGCGACCAGCCTTTGGGTCACCACTGTCTTCACCAAGAGAAGTAGGAGGTTGGAGAACTCACCCTCACCTTAGTTGGGGTAGATGGAGTGGGATCTTTGGCCATTTGGATCAACATATGGGCTTTCTTCTCTCGCTATCTTACGTGCCTTTGTGGGAATGGTGGATGGGACCTAAATTGGTGATGGTGGGTGAGGAGTGGATCGTGTAGTGGATGACACGCTCTACCCTCACCGAGGCTTTCCCCGTGTGGTGGTACCCATCAACACTATCTTTGTCGGTCCAATCGACCATGGTGGCGATGACCGTGGAAATCAACTACGAGGCGGACAAAACCTCCTGCTCCCTACTCCACGGCCGAGCTACTACTGCCTTTAATGCTCTATCCTTGTGGATCTACTTGGTAACACTCACGGGATGATCGACCTCAAGTCAAATAGTGTACTCTAAGCGTCAGGTGTCTACCAACCTAGCATAGTACCATCCATACCGCAGGACTTCTTCCCATCTCTAGTTGAAACCTCATGGTATGCGGTAGTGGAGGCGTCTATCCTCTTGTAGTCTTCCTCTCCATCGATGTCGAAGGGTAAAACATATTTCCACTAAGAAGTGGAGAGGTCTAGATCCCACCTAAACATGGGATGCTATGTATATATCTCGAGCTACATGCATGGTGCCACTTGATCCTAGGCTCTGTTATGGCACAATGTATGGAGCTATGTGCAGTTAGTAGGGCATAGTGAGAACTAGAACCTACCTCGAAGGTAGGGTAGACTATCTCAAGTCAAGATAGCCTTCTCTTTAGAGGGATGAAGGAGATGCTAGCACACACGGCGGTTGTAGAAAGCCCACACGGGAACTGAGGTGGAACCTTGACCCTTCCTCTTCAAGGAAGGATACCGATCTAAGGTAGTCAATGTGGATTACAGCTTCTACCCGGCCACCTCATCCCATCGGTGGTGAGGGTCCCCTCACAGTAATGTAAGCTCCCTCAAATCCTCGCCAAGAAAACCAAGTGGGTGGAGTCAATCAGAGAGGTTGGCCTGATCTAAGGTTAAATGCATCCCAAATGTAAAGGTAAAGATTCGGGAGGCCATGTATTGTGCAAAATAAAGCTACCGACTAGTTTGCATTGTATCTCATTATGTATTGAAATGTAACTTGAATCAAATCTCTACTTTAATACTTGTCCCAAGAGAGTAATGGAAATTTGGAGTTTTGAACCCAACAATTCAAATATGTTAAGTGGGGTTCATTGGAGATTTTATAATGTGAGGAGAGTCTTTGCCATTTGACCTTGAATTAGAACCCATACTCAACCAATTTAAGTAGGTTAGGTGGGGTTCAGATATTTGAAGATGTTTGAGTTGTTATCTTGTTTGAAAACATTTTGATTTTGAATGACTTTACTTAGCAAATTTAGGTGTGCTAAGGAAAGGTTTTGATTGTATGTTTTGGAAATTTTGTGAAAAATCTTTACTTATGATGATGATTGATTATGTGTTTATTTGATTTGAAAATGAGATTCTCCACTTAACAAATTTGGTATGTTAAGTAAGAACCAAATGTGATATGATTTGAAAACATGATTCTCGTTAACAAATTTGGTATGTTAAGTCGAACCAAATGTGTTATAATTTATATGATTCTCACTTAACAAATTTGGTATGTTAAGTGGAACCAAATGTGATATGATTTAAAATATGATTCTCACTTAACAAATTTGGTATGTTAAGTGGAACCAAATGTAATATGATTTGAAAATGGGATTCTTGCTTAATAAATTTGGTATGTTAAGTATGAATCGATGTAAGTTTTGAAGATGAGACTCACTTAACAAATTGGGCATGTTTAAGTGAAAGCCAAATTTTATTTTAAAAATGGGACCCTTAACAAATTAGGTATGTTAAGTGGAGGTTAAATTTATGTTTTAAAATGGACTCTCACATAATAAATTTGATATGTTAAGTGAAAGCCAAATGTATGCCATTTTGAAGAGAAATCTATTTAACAATTTTAGGTATGTTAAATAGAGTTCAATGATATGTCTTGCTTTCATGTGTAATTTGAGAGAAACTTTAATTCTAACATATGTGAAATATGTTAAGTGAAGTTTCAATTTTATGTTATGATGTTGTTTGAAAATAGATTTCTCATTCAACAATTTTGAGTATGTTGAATGAATATGGTTATTTTCAAGAATGTGCTAGAAAAATGGAAACTTCAACTTTAGCATATATGAAATATGTTAAAATTCAATTTTATGCTATGATTTTATTTGAAAAAGACTCATTCAATAATTTTGAGTATGTTGAATGAATATGATCATTTTCAAAATGTGCTTTTGAAAGATGGAAACTCCAACTTTAGCATATATGAAATATGTTAAGTAGAGTTTTACTTTTATGCTATGATTTTATTTGAAAATAGACTCCTCATTTAATAATTTTGAGTATGTTGAATGAATATGATCATTTTAAAAAATGTGCTTTTGAAAGATGGAAACTCAACTTTAGCATATATGAAATATGTTAAGTGGAGTTTCAATGCTATGATTTTATTTGGAAATAGTCTCTCATTCAACAATTTTGAGTATGTTGAATGAATATAGTAATTTTCAAAATGTGCTTTTGAAAAGATGATTTTGATCTTGATTTTGAAAAGAATCTCCATGTAATAATCATAGGGATCATTAGATGGTGTTATGTGAGTTTTGAAAAGGTGCTTTTGGAAAGTGGCACTTTGCAAAAGAATTGATTTTCTTAATCATTAAGATGAACCTTGCCTCACCAAGCTAGTGGTAAGGAGGTTTCAAATTTTATCATTTCCTTTCATGAGTTAATTTTATTTTTCACCTATTGGAAAATAGGGTTCTAGGACCTACAAGGAGTGAGGTCCAAAACCTAGAGAATGTTGGCTAGATTTGCTTAAGAATGAAATAAGCTAAGTTCCAACCCGAAGGAAAGATAGTCTTGGACTCATATGAAATACAAGTCCACTATCGATGCTTGGAGACAACAATTATCTACTATAGATGAGAGAAACCATCCCCCAAAGTCATCAAAAATCGGGTATTTATTTTAGTTCAATGTGTATGTGTGTGTATGGGGACACCATGCGGTCGAGGATGTACTTATTGAGGTGATCGGGTACGACATCAAGGAATAGTGCACTATCTCGAAGGAAATCACTACCCTATGATGGACCTAATCACCTAATAAAGACTCAATGCATGATGGGTCTTGAATGTTCTAGAGAATTTTCTCTACTTTACATGGATGAATAAAGTAGGGTTTATTTAAACGGGTTCTAAAGTTCTATGGGGCAAGCCCACATAGTTAATTACATCCTAAGGAAGGTGAGTTCCTTAGGAATACTCTCGATTAAAGTAGGCATTATTGTCTCCAAAGAATTGAAGATAGGACTATCAATAAATTGGCTATGTTTAGAAGATCAAATGGGATAGATTGAAAGAAAAAACTTCTAAGCCAAAAGGAGATGAGTAGGGGTGGTCATGATACTAGGAAACCTAGTGAGCATCCTAAACTATCCTATGGTTGGGCTTTATATGTTTAAAATTGAGGAGAATTATATATTTGAGTTGAAATTTTATTAGAAATCTAGGACTTATAATTTCATAATACAAGATTATGAAAATACCTAAGAGGTGATGATTTATGCTTGTAGCCCAAAAGGAAACAACAACCTCGGATCCTAAATCTTGGGAGCTTTAGGGGCCAAAGCATGACCTAAATCTATAGAAAGTGGTATATTGTTTACCTCCAAGAGAGTAAGCGATGCGATTCTTGGACTTATAATTGCTTGAGTGGCATAGCTAATTTCTCCTACAATTTAAAACCAAGTAGTCAAGTCATTATATTTTGCAAGATGGCTAGGTTGTTATTATTTAGAAAGAAAACTAAGGTCTTTAAACCCACTTTCTAATAGACTAGAGCATGAGTGGTATGAATAATGACCTAGTCTAATGCAAATCTTTTCAAATTTTATTTAATTTTGGACTCTTTATTTTGACATAGGCTATAAGATTTTATATGCTTAAATGTATGGTGAAGTTGATTATGGGCCAAATCAAAAGAGAAAGAGGTGTTTTTCCATCATAGGCTCTCAAAGGTTAAGCTTTTTTTACTATCGGCAAAGATGGAAACTCTCTCTTAGCAAGAGTGAAACAAATGATATGCATGATATTAAGCATACAACATCCGCTAAGGGTTGTTAAATATTTTATTATCTTGATTTAATGCCTAGGCTTTATGTGAGGTTATGAGTTGTTTTAGAAAATTTAGTTATGAGTTATTATTGGGGTAGAAATTTTTTTTTTTTATCCTAAGAGCATAATCATCAGCCATATCACCAATCATAAATAAACTATGAAGAGACATACTTTTCTAATGCATAAGCTAAACACAACATCAAATAATTTTATAAAGCTAACACAAAATAATAAGAGACCGGTGTTATCAGTCGCCTATAACCAAAAAGAAATGGATAGGAAGTTCTACCTTACACAACTAAGTATATGAAAGAATAATTAATATTTAATTACAATAAATGAGTGAGCTATGGGGGTCTTCAAATCTTCAAAGCTCTATTTTTCTACATTTCCTTCTTTCATTTGTTGGACAAGCTCCATAGGATCACATGGTATATAAGACTTGGTCTTATAACCAACATTTACCCTAAGCCCCTATAGCACTAATCCTAATTCCTATTGCAAAATTATATTAAAAATAGAAAAAGTAAATCTAACTACACTTGTAAAATAAGTGTTAGTTAAACACACCATACAAGCGTTATATGAATAATTTGGACTTAGCACCATGTACATGGGTAACCAAGTCCACGTCCTAATGTAGATTACGCTTAGGGGTTAAGCAACCTACAATGAAAGCTTTATATTTTTATTACAGCCCCTTAAGCATAATCTCTTACATAAAATATGATTAAGCTAATCACCTAACTATTAGTCACGACATACACCCTAATATCCTCTACAACAAAGACATCATAAAATAAAACACACATCAAATCATGCACCGCTCTAACATAAAGCTATAAGTGGTGACTTAATCTAATAGTGTGTTAAGATTTGTGTGATATGTCCTAACTAGGCTTTAGATTTAACATTTTCTACGTGTGAAGAGATTTAATTATCAAGGGTGATTCCACTTTAAATGGTTTAATTGATTTGCAAATTTTACTTAATATTTTCTTTTATTTCATTTGACCTACACAATAACTAAGTGTTATGAGGAGAAGAAAGAGAGGATCACTCTCTTTTATCCCTAACTTAAGTCACATCTAAAGCAAATTAATTAATCAATTCCTTTTAGTGAATGACTTATTACATGTTTTAATTAATCCTAAGTTTAGGTTCACTTTAAATAAACTCATTCAATAAGAAAGGCATCTTTAAGTTAGTTGGAATGAATTACTATCATATAACACATATTTATTCATTTCTTCTCCTCATGTATATCATGCATATGATTAAATCCTAAGCATAACTATACATGCAATTTGTATCTTAGCACACTTAAATGATGAATGTGAGTAAATGTGTTTGAATTAACATTTTATTTGGTTGAATGATTTTGTCATATTAATTTAAAGCTCTAACTAAATTCTTTTGCAAAAGCATAAAAAGAACCTTAAATCACATGACTAATCAACTCAACAAAATAAACAAAGTATGAATGAATGTCTTTTCAATAGAAAAGGGGTTTTCATTCATTAGCTAAGTACACATCCACATGTATAAAAGTTTTAAGCAGTACATCACCATTGTTGCACTGGGAATGAGGTAGGAACCCCTTGGGGCTACTTAAATCCATGTATCCCTGGAATGTCGACTAATATACCGCTATCTTTAGTACATACATTTGGATGTTTAAACAACCATAATAATAGAAAGCCATGCAAAAATTGTATTTGGATATGATTTATCTATTTTATGTAAATGAATTAAAACTTTATCTAGATTCTAATGTCCAAATGCATAGGATTGAAATCAAGGCGATACATCATCATTATTCTACACCAAGGGAACGAGGAACCTCCTTAGGGCTACTTATAAGTCATCCCTAGGATATGTAGACTAATATACCGCTAACATTCTTACTTATGCAAATCAACACATGAATGTAAGGAAGAGACTTTATTTCATACCCTAAATTTATATACATATATATATATATATATATATATATATATATATATATATATATATATATATAACTAAATTTATAATATGAATGTATATTCAATCATGAGTAAACTTTTGAAAATATATTTAATATTTAATAATGATACCACACATATATTTTAATTTAAATTAATACATGCATATTGGCATAAAGAAAATCATTTTTATTTGATTAATTTGAAAGACATGAATGCATGAGTATAAGTGGCATACAATATTTAGCATGAATGGAAGGAAATAAAGAAACACAACATGTAAATTCATTCATTCCAACTAAATCCTAAGGACAATCAAACTAAATAAGATTATTTAAAATAAACTAAAGTTCTTTAATGTCATTTCATTTTTCATGTTTGATTTGATTTAAGGAAATGTGAAAGAGGTTTTCCAATCCTAATCCCATCCCCAAGTGTGAGTTAATTTAGTTTAATGAAGGATATTTAGGTAAATTTTATATCTTAATTAGGTTAGGTATAAATCAAGTCTATTAATTAACCCTTACCTACATCACCTTAAGTTAATAAACTAATTAATAATGAGCCAATATGATATGCAACCACATAAAAGTAAATTTGCAATGCTCTTAAGAGAAAGGAGCCTAATGCATTTGGCTCATGATTAATAGTTAATTAGGGTTAAGGGATCTCACTTAACTACTTTTATGATTTTCTTACACAAGTTAGCTAACCGTAATTTCATTAGCTCTCTTTAGGTTATTGAACACCCAAAGAGCTACCCAAGATTGATTAAAAGTGATTAGATATGAATGAATGGATTTTAAATTAAGTTTCATTTTAATCAAGTCATCAATTGATTAATTAAATCTTTTGAGTATATATCTTAATTAGATGATGAAATTAACTTAAAGAAAGGGATCAAGAGATGGGTCTCAATCCCAATCACTAAGTCATTCTAATTAATAAAGCTTTGAATTAGCTCACATCTTAATTAAGTTAATCACTTAATCTTTAATTAATTGATATGGATAAAGAGGCTTAATGAAATGGTCATAAGGAATAAACCTAAACCATTTATCAAAAAATCTTCACTATTAATAGAGGGCCATGAACTTAATTTATGGATTAAGTTACTATTCATTCACTAATTATCACTAATTAAATTAAGAGAGTGATTAAGGCTCAATCAATTGATTTCCCTAATTAAGCAATAAATAAATTCCCAAAAAAAATAAGGGAGGTAGAGGTCATCCCCTAAACATCCACAAAATTTGAGATTAATTGAGTGACTAATTAAGGAGTAATTAAGCTAATTAAATTTCTAATTAAACTTTAATTAAGCCAAAATCACTATTCAAAATTAATTAATAATAATTTTAATAGATTCTACTCTACAATATCTCCCAAATGAGCCCAAGTTTATATTTTTTAAATTTTTCTAGGAATAGTTATAAATGTTAGAAGTTTTAGTCTTAAAATAGAATATTTAAGCCTAATTAAAGCTTTAATCCGCCGGCCATGTGGCGCGACACGCTTTATATGATGTAATAGGATTCTCTATTTAAGTTGTCACATCCACCATTGACCGGATTAGACGGTTAACTCCATGTACCGCCCAATCATGAACAAACGGCCATGATTCGATCCATGATTTAGGAAAGGAATAAGGGGATCTAATGTGGGATTAGATCATGACCATCCATTATGATTATGTAGAATGGATGGTTTGTGATTTGTCTCATTCACAGTAGTGAAAGAAGAATGTCGTCCATCTTTCCTGTTTGATCCGAGCTCACCGAGCTCGGATTGCCTCCAAATTGATCCCACACCTTGGGAGGGAGGCACACATCCAATAGCTAAGATCTAATGACATTTTAATTTGCTTCACAAAAGACCAAACAATTTTTCATACAAGGCTCAGCAAAATTACCTCACCGGAGCTAATGTCCGAGTGGGATCACGGAGGCTTCTCCTACTGAGGCGAGACCCTATTGAGAAGCTTGGGATTTGATTTGGTGTAAAGCTCGTCGACCAATCCATGCGTAAAGGTTTTGGCTCGATCGAACTCCAATCTTCGTGGTCGAAGGCTGGGGATGGTTTAGTGGCTTCAAAGTAAGAGGTGGGTGGTGGGTGGTGTGGGTGCATGGAATTTGTATTCGATCAAGTAGAGATGGAGTATTGATTGGGAAGGTGGTGTCCTATTTTGGCTTTGTTCAAGGAGGAGGAATGATCGAGGGAGGCTTGGGATGGTCTTGGGAAGTCTTAAGGATTTTGAAAATGCCTTGGGAGCAATTGGTGTCGCTCACTGAATTGAGGGGTATACCCCTTAATTGCACGTGATGGATGGAAGGGATTGATCCCTAAAATTTGTCGATTGGTCACCGCCGATCATCTGAGGGGTCATAGGCCACGTGGCACGCCCTAGTTGGAGGAAGTGGTGGCAAAGAGTCTCAAGGCTTGATATGGGAGGATTGTGTGATGTTGGTTCTTTGCCCTTGCCCATGGGGTTTGACCATGAGAGGTGGCTGCTTTGCTTGCTTTTCTTGGTCCATGCTTACGATGGCTTAGGATGGGCTACAATGGCCTAGGAGTTCCTCATTAGGAAGTTTGATGGCGCCATGTAGTTGGGAGAGTGGACTTTGCCTCTTAAGGAAATAATCCAATGTTATGAGAGGTGTCCATTGGTTAATTCCCTTGGATTGGATCCCACTTAGATTTGGGCTAGCTTGGGGCTAACACAGGGTTAAGTTGGATCGACTTAGTCGCCCACCAAGGTTACATTAAGTGGTTTTGGGTGGTTTGGCTTCATATGGTCAAAAAAGGCTCATTTGGGTTGGGGTTGGGTTGACCAATTGGTTAAATTGGGTAAAACCCAAGTTAGGTTCATATGATGATTTTGGATGTTATGGTTCAATTGGCTTTGATTAATTTGATCTAGGTTTGAATTTGACTCATTTGGATTCAAAAGGGTCAAATGGGTTAAGTTGACAATTTGACCAATTTGACCAAATTGGGTTGGGTTAGTCAAGTTCAATTGGTTATTTAAAATGATTGTAGGCTTTGGTTTAATTTAGATTTTGGCCAATTTGACCCTATAGGTCAATTTGGGCTAGGTTGGTTGAAGTTGACCAATTGGTCAAATTGGGTTCAATGACTTTGGTCAAGTTCAATAAGTGATTTGGAATGAACTTGAGCCATTGGTTGCAATCAATTTGAATCAAATCATGATTTGACCCATTTTAACTTTTAGACCAATTTGGGTCAACTTAGGTCAAATGGCCAATTGGACTTGGTTTGGCTCAATTGAGGTTTGGTCATATTCAATCATTGATTATGAGTGGGTTTAAGTCAATGATTTCTATCAATTTGATATATGGTGAGTTTTGGCTAGTTTGGGTTTCATTTGAGCTAAAGGTTGACTTGGTCAATAGGCTAGGACTTGGTTTGACCCAATTCAAGATAATTGACTTACCAATGATGATTATTGATCATGATATGGGTTTGCTTAGTTCAATCCAATTTGGGTTGAATTAGAACTTGGATCAAAAGGTCTTTTAGGTCACTTTGGGTCAAGTGGACCTAAATTGGTCAATTTGATCATGGCTTGATTCAAGTTCAATTGAACTCACATATGGACTTAGGATGGAAATATAATTCCAATTGTAAGTGGTTTGAAGCCATATGAATTTTGGTTCATATGAAGATTTCAAGTCAAAAGGGGTCAACATATGACTTGGATTAACTTGGATTTGGATTGACAATTATAGTTTTGTTTATATTTGAAACAATGATTGAAGGAGTCATTGAATCAAGAAGAAATCTATGGGTTTTGAGTTGATTTGGATATCATTTAGCCAAGTTCAAGAAATTAGCTAAAAGGGCTAAAATTGGAAATTTGATTTGATTTGGGTTTGGTTTAGGCCATTGGGATTCATATTTCATTTATATTTGTGAATATAAATGAAGATATAAATGATTCATAAGAAAATCACTTGAGTTTGGAGTGATTTGGAAGTAAATTTGACCAAATTGAGGGATATGGGTCAAAAGGGCTCCAATAGGGAATTGATTTGGTTTGGTTTAGTTTGATTTGATTTGAATGGTTTGAATTTAGATTTCATTTATATTTGTGAATATAAACGAAGGAATGATTGATTCATAAAGAAATCAATGAAATTTTATTTGGTTTGAAGGAGGTTTTGGTTAAGCATATGAAGATGGTTCATATGGCTTAGAAAGGGCTTTGGAGTTTGAATTGAATCATGGCTTTCAATCATTTGGAATTGGATTTGATTTATGATTTTGGATTTGAATTTGAGGTTTGGTTTGTAAGAAGGAAGCAAGGATTGGGTTTAAGTTTATAGGGTAGGCTAGTCTTCTTGAATCATACTTTGAGAGGAAAGCATACTGCATAAGAAGAAATGTCTGGAGAGAAGAGAGTGCTAGAGAGTACTTGAAGTTGAGACTCAAGCAAGAAAGGAAGCACTCAAAGAATATAAAAAATAAGAAAAACAAAGTGGGCAATCCCTCCTCTTTTATAGAGGTTACGAATAACAGTTCTCACTCTTTCTTGGGTGGTTTCTAATCTCTAATTGTTCTCTCCTCTTCCTCTTTAGGTAGTTGTGTTGGGGAAGTATTTGGCAGAAGAGTTAGTTTTTTTTCTTTCAAACTGAAGGGTATCAATGACAGAGCTTAGCCACTATATTGCTTAAATAGACAACTAGTGGGGTGGTTATTCTTCTTGAAAGCCACAACAGTGCTAGCACTAGGATTATAGCCGTGATGCTCTAGGTCAAATGTTTGTTTTATTTTATTATTAATTTTTAAAATGCAATCATTTTACTATCACTCCATCTAGCTCCCACCAATGTGGTGAAACTTCTCTACATAAGAGGTATTGGAGATACTCTACACTACTCCCCTTCACTTTCAATGTAAGAAGGCTACCACTCCTTCCACAAAGAATAAACTCTTCACTCAACAACTAACTCGACTCAAGCTCTCTCTATAAGAACAAACTCTCATTGATTACAATAGCAAGATGGATGAGAAGAACAACCAAGTTAAATGCAATCTCACCCAAAACAAATCTCACAAAAAATTCTCTTAAAGGGAAATAGTAAGAGAAGACTCTCCCCACTTTTCTAAGAAGACAAATTATCCTTGCCTCCCTAAGGCTTATGTTCAACATGGCGGTTAGGCTCTCTAAAGAGGTATTTATAGGGAGGAAACTAAATTTAAAGTTAAAAGCTATTTTTAATATAATCATTCTAATCATATTGTATGGTCATTAATTATATTGTATAATTTGTGAATATTAAAAAGCATGCTCTTCATTTGTTCTGCATTTCACCATTCTTAAAGTCATCATACTATATGATTTGGTTAATACAATATGATCGTCTAACCAAAAATTTTGTTCATTATTTATTTGTCTTGTAGTATACCTTCATGTTCAAACTAAAATAGGAAAAACTTGCTAGAATATCTCATTAATTTAAGATTAACTTGGTTAATTATCATATATATGTTTATATATGATTAGTTGAAAATTTGAATTAATCGACCTAACAAAAAAAAATAAATCATCTAGTTGATCGCATAAATGCAATCTAGTATTGCACGGTATGCTTAGTTTAGAACAATTTTAATCTCTTAAGTATTAAAATAATTTTAAAAGCATTTTATTATTTTTCTCTCATATGTATGTGTGTGTGTGTGTGTGTGTGTGTGTGTGTTTGGTTGTTTTCTAGTATTCGTATGCCTAATACAAATAACACATAAAAATAAAGTGCAAATGCTAAAAACATTGTAGCTTGAGCTTAAATTAAGTCTTCAAGGATCAATACCCTTTATAATGGGCTTCTAAAACTTAAGATTGACTAGCACTTGGTCAAACTATAAGTGATGTGCTTTCCTAGGCAATATCCATTGGTGCTTAATTATGATACGCATAGATTAGTAACTTACCATAACCTACACTAACCGATTAGTATAAACAAATATTTAACCAAGATTATTAATGATCATTAAAACCTAGAATAAATATAAAGACTTTAGGATTAACAATTTCCCCTTTTGATGATGGCAAATATTTTGATTAAGTTTGAGAGTAATGCATAAAATATGTAAGAAAGCCTCAAGTTATGCCACATAAGAAGATATATAATGAATGTTAAATTTTATTTTACATTTGAAATAAAACAAAGATAAACAAAAAAAGCAAAATATACAACATGCAAGACAAAGAAACCTAAACAAATCATTACTCTCCTTTAGACATATTAAAAAAAATCATAACAAGAAAAAAATCAAAGATACAAACACACGTAAGACAAACAAGAATTTGTAGAAAATAAAAACAAAATAACAAAATAACATGTATTAATATACAAACACTAGAATTGTCTAGCAAATTTTTCTTTAAATGAAAATTTATTTATGAATTATCAAGAAAATTTTCCTTAAAATATTCTTTAACATACATACTTAGTCAAGTAGCATATTTAGAACATATAGTCGTGATTGTATTATACTTTTCACTAACTTTACTTACCTATTTGTATATTACATGACTCATACAATTAACATCTATCAAAAATGATTGAAATTTTTAATTGAGTTTGTAACATATCAAAATCTTGCTTACATTCTATTTGGATGTTTGGAGATACTATTGCATGGTTCACTCAAACATAACTATTATGAAAGGCAACTTAATAACAAATTGGGTACTACATAAATTTATTATTCTCCTTTTTTCTAAACATTGTAAAATAATTTTCACCTAATTTATTTTTCTCCTTCTTTAAGTGTTTATTTTTCTAAAATTTGACTTTTATCCCAATCTATACATCTTAAGTGCATTATTATTGTCACTCAATCTATTATGCAATTAACAAAATCACATACATCCAACGAATATTTTTGATAAATTTAACTTGTTGTCGATGTAAAGAAAATAAAGCAAATAAATAGATGCATCACACAAAAGAAATTTCATACTAAATAGATTCCTTATATGGATTTAGCTTAACCAAAAAAACTCATTGTATATAGCTTCTTCTATATTAATGGATTCTATGATGGATATGAAGGTCATATGTCTAACCTCATTTCTAAGACTTTCTAGTTCTACCTCCTGCATATGGATCTCTTATAGTCAACACATGAGAATGAATAGCTCCACTCTCAATGTAGTATGCCCCTAGAATTTTCTTTTTCTCCTAATCCAAAATGTTAAAGCCCTTATCACATAACCCACAAATGCTACTTAATTTGTGATTTAAACCAACCGCAACAATAGATTTCCTATAGATAAAGAATGTTTATACTAATGGTACCTAACATGAGTACTTTTCTAGTTGTAATATCTCTTAGAGTGCCCATTCCTCTACTTTTAGGCTTTAATGAGATAAATTTTCTTTTACCACCTATCATCGTTGAGTATCCGCTATCTAAGTACTACATTCATCCATTGGTCCTTAAGCAAAGGCTTTCTTACAATATAGTGTTGACCTCACTTTTGGAGTGAGGAATCAATCTTCCTATCAAAGACTTAGGAATCTTCTAGACACTAAGAGCTCCTTAGCCATAGACACTTCTAGTGGCTAAGTGGACACTAAACCTAAGCCTAGAGACTTTAGGAGGATTAGCCATAGGATTAAGCTATGCCTTAGGACCTAGGGTGACCTACCCATTTTATGGCTCAATCAAATCCATGACTACTTCCTTGACTAAAATCCATTCTCAAATCCACATATCCAAAACCAATCAAAACCAATCAAATCAAATCAAACCAAATCGAACTTATCCTAAGCATGATTTAATCATATGGACTTATCCAAATTTCCTTCAATCAAACCAAGCTTAATTGATTTTCTCATAAATCAATTTAATCCTGCAATCTAAACTAAATCAAATCTACAATCAATCAATCAAGACAAAATCAATCCTATCAAACCTAATTAAAAATACCCAAAATGAGCCAAAACCCATTTTAAATCCAAATCAATTGCAGCAAAGCTATAAATTAATTCCAAATTAATATTCAAACTAAACTAAACTCAATTCAACCTAAGATTGATCCAATTGACCAAATTGGTCCACTTAGCCATAGTGACCAATTTGATCATATTGAGCCAAACTCCAATCCAACCCAAATTGGATTAAACTAACCTTTCAAATCTTCTCCATGGAGATTATTGATCATCTTGGATAGCCTAACTACAACTAATTCAACCTCAATCAAACCAATTGACCCATTTAGGCACACTTTACCTAAATGACTCATTTGAGCCAATTTACAATCCAACCAAAATTGAATTGACTTAAACCATCCAAAACTTCACAATGATGGTTGATCATCCCGATTGATCAATTACAATAAATTGGGTCAAACCAAGTCAATTTGGTCATTTGATCATGTTCCATTTAACCTACATGAGACAAATTAGACAAATTTCACCTAAGCTAAATTAATTGAAACCAATGATTTACATCAACCTAAGATCAATCCTTGAACATGACTTGACCATCAATTGAGCCAAACCTAACCCAATTGGCCCTTTGATCCAAGTTGAACCAATTTGACCAAAATGACCAAATTAGGTCAAATCAAGATCTAACCCAAATTGATTACAACCAATGGCTCAAGTTCATTTCAAGTTGATCATTGAACATGATCAAAGCCTTAATTAAACTCAATTGACCTATTTAGCCCAAATTGATCTAAAGGTGCAATTTGGCCTAAATCAAAATCAAATCCAAATTAATTCAAACCAAAGCCTACAATCATCTTTAATTGATCAATTGAACATGAACCAATGCTAACCCATGATAATTTGGTCAAATTGGTCAACTTGACTCATTTGACCGATTTGAACTCAAATGGGTCAAATCCAAATTGAACCAAATCAATTGCGGTAAAACATTTCAAATACTAATTTGAACTTTACAAGTTTTTTGACCCAATTTGACCAATTGGTCAACTTGACCCAACCTACCCCAATTTGACCTACATGGGTCAAATTGAGCCAAACCTCAAACCAAGCCCAAAATGAAACCCGGCTTGACCCATTCTTGACTCATCTTAGGTCAGCCCAAAACAAACCCACCAAACTAAACTCAATCCAACCCATTACCCAATGGATCAAGGCCTCTATATAAGATGAAAACCCAAATTAGGTGGTCAACTACCCTCCTTTGTATTTGGCGCCACCCAAAGCTTAGAATTGAACCTACCTAGGTGGCTAACCTAACTCATGGTGGTTAGGTCGCCATAGGCCAAGAAGAGGTGAGTTAACCCACCTCCCCTCATTGTCCAAACCCATTTGAGATAGAGACCAATCAAGTGACCAACCTCAAGCCCTCCTCCAACCAAAATGAGCCACATAAGGTTGGGCATGTCCTCGACCACCTATGGTGATGATGACCAAAATGATCGATGGATCTTGGTAGTCGATCCAAGGGAGGGTACCCCCCTCTATTCAATTCAATTCACACACTTGAACCCGCAGTGAGCCCTAGCACGAGTCAAGTCCCTTGAGTGCATTCTCGAGCTCCCCAAATGCTCCGCCGTAAAACACCAACCCAAGCCTAACAGAGCACTCCTTCCATCCTACCTTCTTAAAGCTCAACCCCACTTCAATTAATTCTTCTCACATGTTCACCAAGCTTTGGTAAAGTGAAATGAATCATTTCTCGAGCTCCTTGATCACTAGAAAACCTCCTAGGCTAACGGTGAGGATTGCGTTTGGTCCACTGAGCGATCACCGGGAGGCATTACACCATCTTCTCAATAGAGTTTTCCTCATCAAGGTGAAGCTACCTCACCGCATCTTAAGCTTCGACGGGTAATTTTTGGCAAATCAAGATTTTCCAATTTTGTTTGGCATTTTGAAGTAAATTTGAATGTCATCTAAATCTAGCCATTAGATATCCTAGGATCCTCCTTGTGATTGTTGGATCAATCCCAAGCTCATCCGAGCAGAGCTCAAATTGGGCCGTGGAAGGTGGACAATGTCAATCTTCCATCATGCTAGAGATAGATCACGCACCGCCCACTTCGCATTATCAAAATGGACACCGTGATTAATCTACTAATTAATCTTAATTTAATCTCTTAAGAACCATGGGTTTACTCCTCGTCATCGACAAGGATGAAATTATGTCCATGCCATGTAGCGCTAGCGTTAGACTAGTTTAAGTAATCCTACGGCCATGTAGGCGTACCATGTAGCGATCCGCATGGCCGATAGGATTAGGCTTAATTAATCCATTTTAATGGCTAAAACTTTGAAAAATCATAATTAATTGTAGAAAAATCAAAAAAATATAATCAAAATCTCATTTTAGAGGTAATTTAGAGGAGAATCAATTAAAATTAATCCTAATTAATTTTGAATAATAATTAATGCTTAAGGTTTAATTGTAAGCTTAATTAGCTTAATTAAGACCTAATCACTTGGGCAATTAATTCCAAACTTTGGGTGTCCATTCAATGGGATGACTTTTGCCTCCCATGAATTTCTTGAAATTTGCTTAGGCAACTAGGGAAATTAAATATTTGAACATTAATTACCCCTTTAATTAACTTAATGATTAATTAATTAGTTAAACATCAAGAATTAATTAAAGTTTATTAATCACGTTTAATAATAAATGGATCAAAGAGATTAGAACCTCTTTCTAATCTCTTTCTTAAGTCCATTTCATTCTAAGAGAGCAAATTAAGGTAGAAATTAATTAAGTGACTAATTGATTATTTTTGTGGCTAAATTAAATCAAATTGGAATGCAAATCATATCAAATAATTAACAATGAAATTAAGAGTTCCTCTTTATGTGTTTAATAGCATAAAGACCCTTAAGGAAATTATGATTAACCCATAAGTGTGGGAAAATCATAATAGTACTTAATTATATTCTTTAATCTAATTAATCTTTGATTTTGAGCCAATTGCATTAGGTCCTTGAGCATTGTAATTTCATTTCCTCACATGTTCATATCATTTATGGCATATAATAAAGTGATTAATCAAATTAAATAAGTATAGTGAAGGGTAATTAAGTGATTTAATTGATACTTCAACTTAACCAATTCATAAAATTTATTTAATTATCTTGCCTTGAACTAATTAAGATTATTAACATGAGAATAGGGTGGAAACAACAAATAATTTCTTTCATCTTTAAATCAACTCAAATCCAAAACCAAATCAATAAGAAACTTTGGTTTTCCTTAAATAATTTTGTTAATATAATTATCCTTAGGAATTAATTTGGTTGAATGAATCACATGTTTATGTTTAATTATTTCTTTCCAATTACTTTAAATGTTGTATGTCATGTGATCTCATGCATTCATCTTTTCAAAATTAAATAAATCAAATGGAATCTATTTATGTAAGCTTGCATGTGTTAACTTAATTTATTATATGTGTGGCTATTATCACTATTAAATCTAAATTTAATTTTCAAAGTTTTAAATTAATAATAAAGTTTGGAATGATAATAGGTATGAATATACTTAGGGGTTGCATGTGCTTATATCTTAAATATGTGAATGTGAAGCTCTCTTTCCTTTATTCACATATATATTTACATAGGTTTGAATAATAGTAAGTATATTATGCGGACATCCAGAACACGGCTTTAAGTAGCCCCAAGGAGGTCATTTGATTACCTCACTTTCCAGTTAACAATATGTCTTATTTGATTTCATTTATGTATGTTTGTAAAAGAATTTGGATAGAGCTTTAATTCATATACATAAATAATTCAATCAAATAAAGTACAACCTTGCATGATTCTCTTTCTCCTAAATATCTATACATCCATATGTATTTATGAAAGCAAATATATAGTTTGGACATCCAGAATATGAGGCTTTAAGTAACCCCAAAGAGGTCATTTGATTACCTCACTTTTCTATTTAACAATGGCACGTATTTGCTCATGTATTTTATACATGTATGTGTGCACTTGGCAATAGAATGAGAATCCTATTTTCTACTAAAAATGCATGCATCCATAATTATTTAAGTCATTGAGTTGATTAGTCATGTGATTTGGAGCCTTCTTTCCTATGTTAATGTGTACAAATCTACATGTGTTTAAATGTAAATGGGCATATAGTCAAAATCCACGAGAACACGAGGCTTTAAGTTGCCCCAAGGAGGTCATTTTATTACCTCACTTCCTGTTTAACAATGACACATACTCATTCAATTCCACTCCCATGTATTTTTGTATTAGAATTTGGATAAAACTTTAAGTCATAAGTATAAATAATTCAATGAGACAAAACACAACCTCTTGTATGATTTTTATCCTTATAATTATATATACATTCATATATATTTAAGATAGTATATAATCTTGACATCCAGAATACAAGGCTTTAAGTAGCCCCAAGGAGGTCATTTGATTACCTCACTTTCCTACTTTAAACAATGACACATACTTGCTTATATCTTTTATACATGTGTATGTATACTTAATTTGAGAATGAAATCTTCTTTTCCATTAACATATATATATATCCAAGATCATTTAAGTGTGCCAAAAATATGTCGCATGTATAGATACATTAAGGGTTGAATCATATGCATGCCATAAGTAATGGAAAGAAATGGTTACATGTTCTATATGATAGTAATTCAATTATATTAATCTTAAGATACCTTTCATTTTGAATAAAATTACTTAAGGTTCACCTAAACTTAGGATTAATAAGAAAATACTTAATAAGTCATTCACTAAAGAGAACTAAGTCATCAAAATATGCTTTAGAAGGCTTAAGATAGGGATGAAGGAGGGAAATCCTCTTTTCTCTCTTTATAACACTTATATGCTAAGTGTAAATCAAATGAAAAAATAAAATATAAATCAAAATTCACAAATCAATTAAACAACATGAAATGAAACCAACCTTTATGATAAATTAAATTCTTCCACGCTTAAAAATCATAACTCTAAGGCTTAGTTAACATCTTGCACGCCTTAGCACATATTAGAATTAAGCCACCACTTCAAGTCCAAAGTTAGGATGGTGTATGTGTGATGTATGTTTGTTTTGTGATGTAATATTTTAGGCGGATGTTAAGGTATGTATTTCATAGATAGAATGTTAGGTCGCTCTTAGCCTAATCATATTTTTTGCGGGGAGATTATGCATAAAAATAAATATAAATGCTCTCTTTGTAGGTTTTCTAAAATCCTAAGCATAGTCCAAGTTAGGACAGGTGGGCTTGGTTACACATAAGTTGGGTACTAAGTCAAAATTATAAAAATAACTACTTGGGATTATATATGTATTTAGCTAACCTTTATTTTGTAAGTATAATTAGATTTACTTTTCCTATATAAATGTAATTTTGAAATAGGAATTAGAATTAGTGTTGTGAGGGATAATGATGAGCGTGGCTAGAAGGCATAATCTTGGGGTGCCTTGTGATGCCATAGAGAAAATCAAAAGAAAAGAGAAGGAAGATATGAAGAGGTGAAGAATGAAGACCCCATAGCGTATTCATTCTACTTGTAATTATTCTTTCATATTCTAGGTATAATGGTAGAGCTCTACCCATCTTTTCTCTTTTAGGGATGTCTGACGATACCGCGCATCGACCTCTTATTCTTTTAAATTATTTTATAAAAAATTGTTTGATGTTATGCTTATCTTGCATATTAGGATTGCATCATTTTATAGTTTGGATGTTTGATGCTTTAATGTGTAGCCTATATGGTAGGATCTTAGGATAAAACAAACTTTCTACCCAACCAATAACTCATAAATAAAGTTTTAAATAACTCACAACCTCATTATAAAGCCTAGGCTATAAGCATGATAATTAAAAGATTTATCAACCACTTATGTATGTTGTATGTTTCACATCATGCATGCATCTTTTATCTCTCTTGCTAAAATGAGGGCCTCCATTTCAGCACTTTAGGGACGCTTGACCTATGAGAGCAACCCCTTATGATAGAGCTTCACCCTCTCTCTTTTGATTTAGCAAATAATCTGTTTCATCATGCATTTTGACATAAGAAATAATAAAGCCTTTTTCCAAATAAATGGGACAAAATAAAATAAAATTTGAAAAGATTTTGTACTTATAGATTAAGTCATATGCTCATACCACTCATGCTCTAGTATCTTAGGGAGTGGGTTTAGGACTTTAGTCTATTTTCAATTAAATAACAAACCTAACCATCTTGCAAATTCATAAGACTAGACTACATAAATTTAAAAGTAGGAGGTGATAGGCGGCGAACTCCGGTGATTGTAAGTCCAAGTTGGATGAGTTTGTCCTCTCTTGAGATGAACACTTATGTCCACCTATCGCAGATCTAGGTCATGCTTTAACTTGTACTACGCTCCCTAGATTTAAGATCACGAGGAGCTATTTTCTTTGTACAACCATAAATCCTCACCTCTTAGGCATTTTCATAATTTTGTATTGAGGATTATAAGCCCTAGTAATCTAAAAAATGTCAACTCAAATAAATAAATTTCTTCACTTTCAAATACATAAGGCCCAACCATAGGATAGATTGGAATGCTCACTAGGCTTCTCATACCATGAGTACTTCCTACTTATTCCGCTTCCAAAAATAAGTCTTCCACTTGGTCTCTCCACTTTACTTTCCAAACATAACTAATCCTTTTGATACTAACCTTGAAATCTTTGGAGATAATAATTGTCTACTTTAATCTAGAGTATCCTCAAGAAATTGCATTCCCTATGATGTAATTAACTATGGAGGCTTGCTTCCATAGGGAACTTAGAACCCAAACTTAATATAAACCACCTTTAATTGTCTATGTAAAGCGGGAAAAAATCTCTATATTCGAAGACCATCATGACTTAAGAGTCTTTATTAGGTGAATAGGTCCATTGTAGGGTGATGTCTCTATTTTTCGATAGTACATCATACCTCAATGTACTCGATCACTTTAATAAGTACCCATACGATCTGCGTGGTGTACCCCCCACACACACATCCAAAAATAAACATCATACATAGATTTAGGTTAGTTTATAAAAGTTTTTTGATGTCTGTGTACGCTAACCTCGTATTCTTTTATGTTAGTTTATAAAAGATTATTTGATGTTATGTTTATCTTGCATATTAGAATTGCATCTTTTTCATAGTTTCTTGATGTTTGATGCTTTAATGTGTGTGGCCTAAATTTAGGATAAAAATAAACTTTCTACCCAACCAATAACTCATAATTAAAGTTTTAAACAACTCACAACCTCATTATAAATCCTAGGATATAATCATGATAATTAAAAGATTTAGTAACCACTTAGCTATATGTTGTATGTCTCACATCATTCATGCATCTTCTATCTCTATTGCTAAAAATGAGGGCCTCCATTTCAGTACTTTAGGGACCTCTTGACCTATGAGATCAACCTCTTATGATGGAGCTTCACCCTCTCTCTTTTGATTTAGCCAATAATCTATTTCATCAAGCATTTAGGCATAAGAAATCATAAAGCCTTTGTTCAAATAAATAGGTCAAAATAAAATAAATTTTGAAAAGATTTTGCACTTATAGATAGATTAAGTCATATGCTCATACCACTCATGCTCTAGGATATTAGGGAGTAGGTTTAGGACTTTAGTCTCTTTTCAATTAAATAACAAACCTAACCATCTTGCAAATTCATAAGACTAGACTATATAAATTTAAAGAGTAGGAGGGGATAGGCGGTGGAAACTCTAGGTGGTTGTAAGTTTAGAAGTTGGACGGGTTTGTCCTCTTGTAAAGATGAACACTTATGTCCACATGTTGCTTAGATCTAGGTCATGCTTTAACTTGTACTAAAACTCCCTTGATTTAGGATTAGGGAGCTATTTTTTTTGCTACAAGCATAAATCCTCACCTCTTAGGCATTTTCACAATCTTGTATAAGCCCTAGTAGTCTAAAAAATTTCAACTCAAATAAATAAATTTCTTCACTTTCAAATACATAAGGCCCAACCATAGGATAGATTGGAATGCTCACTAGCCTTCTCAGTCATGAGTATTTCCTACTTATTCCCTTTCATTTCCAAAAATAAGTCTTCCACTTGGTCTCTCCCACTTGACTTTCCAAACATAACTAATCTTTTGATAGTCTAACCTTGGAATCTTTGGAGATAATAATTATCTACTTTAATCAAGAGTATTCTCAATGAATTAAATTCCCTATGATGTAATTAACTATGGAGGCTTACCTTCATAGGGAACTTAAGAACCCAATGTAAAATAAACCCCTTTATTTGTCCATGTAAAGCAAGAAAAAAATCTCGGTATATTCAAGACCCATCATGTCTTAAGAGTCCTTATTAGGTGATTAGTTCCATTGTAGGGTGATGTATCTATGTTTTGATATAGTACATCATACCTCAATGTCACACTCAATCACTTTAATAAGTACCCCTATGATCTGCGTGGTGTCCCCCGCCCCACATCCAAAATAAACATCATACATAGATTTAGGTTAGTTTATAGGAAACCCATACTTTCTTGGGTCCCTCACATTAAAAATCCAAAACTATGAGAAAATCTCACGCTTTTGGTACCCATGCATATGAAAAGCTAGTGTGGTATTGGTGTATGCCAATACATGCTAATTGTCCAATTAGTCCACATGAAAAGAATTTAAATTAGAAAAGGAATGCATAATCTTGTTTTATATAAACTTCCTTTTATTGGTAATATATGATGCATGAGTGGGTGTATGTGCATGTGCTCTTTTACAAACTTCCACTTCTTTCTTTCATTAGCACATTCAAGAATACCAATTTTCACAAGGAAATTGGTATTTTTAACATTTATATCTTTATATTCTTACTCTAGCTTAATACACAAATCAATTTTATCTTTTAATTCCTTTTTTTAATTTCATGTTCTTGCATTAATATGATTTTTTCTAACAAAGAAAAACTTTTATAAAGGGAGAGTATTTCTTTTTCAATAATTTAAAATCAACATGCAAGTTATCACAAATATTTAAAAGCTCATCATAGCTAAGATTATTTATATGTTCATCATCGAGTCACTAGACCTCTTACAACTTCCTCGTCGTCTGAAAAGCATCGGCTTCTTATTTTGCCATTTTAGTATCACCTTTCTCCCCTATTTGTCCTTCTAATTAATGTTTTGAGTGAAGAATATTCCCATGTAATATGACCTAGTTTTTCATTCATAAAAAATAGGATCAAAACTCTTGAAGAATATTTATTTTACCTACTTTTCAATCAATCTTCTTCTTTTATCCTTCAAAAGTATTTGAACTTTTCTTCACGAGCTTTATTCCATCGTCGATTATTTCATCGCTAGCATCCTTCTTGATAAAGAGTCTATGGCAAGCAATGTTGACATTAATGTTGGCATGTTTTATCTGTCCAAGCAAACACACATATGCCCTCCTAAAGTGACTATATTAGGGTATACTTGTTGTTGATGGATGCACTAATTCTGAAAATTCATTCAAAATCCTCCTTAGTTGGCACCTCTTCAATCCTTTCTATGAATTCTACCCCATTTCGGTGACTTTTAATTGAAGAACTTTTACTTTATTGGAGCTATCAATGACTCCCATGTAACAAACTTGTGATTGGCCTATGTTTTCCTTGATGGTTATCTCCTGCCACCCATCAAGAAACTTTACTACCATGTGATAGGTTGACACCAACATGAAATGTGTTAAGTAGGTTTTGGTCTAGTTCATCTACTATAATAAAATTGGTGATCATTATAAATTATTTTTCTCCCACTCCCAAGTTAGTGGGAGAGTGTTCTTCTCTTTTCTTTCTCCGATAAATAGTATAGAGAGCCCCTGGTTGGGGTGAGTTTTGGCTCTAGGTTCATTTTGTTGAAGACTAATGTGGTGTTTATTTTGGATGTAGTGGGGAGACACCATGCGTGTAGGGGTACTTATTGAAGTGATCATCGACATTGATGTACTATCTTAAAAGTTAGAGGCATCACCCTTCAATGAACCTAATCACTAATAAGGACTCTAAGACATGATGGGTCTTCCCATATACCAAAGATTTTTTCCCTACTTTACATGGATGAATAAAGTAGGGTTTATATTAAATTAGGTTCTTAAGTTCCCTATGGAGGCAAGCCTCCTATTGACCTCACTTTGGAGTGAGTTCTCAATCTTCTTATCTTAGACATAGGAATCTTTAGACATTAAGATTTCTTTAGTCATAAGACACATCTAGTAATTAGGTAAACACCTAAGCCTAGAGACTTAGAAGGGTTCAACCATAGTATTAGGCCATGCTTTAAAATTGGAGATCACTACCCTATTTCCTAAACCCAATCCATATATACCTTCTTAAATTCAATCCAAATCCAAATTTCAAAAATAATCTCAAATTCAATTCTAACTCAAATCCAAATACCAAATCCAAAATCCAAACCCCAAATCAAATGATTGAAGCCTTGATCAAATCCTCCTTAAACCTTATGATTGGATCCCATGGACTTAACCAAATTTCCATCCAATCCACTTCAAACTTGATTGATTTCTTCATGAATATATCATATCTTCAATCATCTTCATAAATATAAATGAAATCTACACTCAAATCATTAAAACTAAATCAAACTAAATCAAAATCTTTCTTAAGCCATTTTAGCCTATGTCCATGAGCATGGCAAAATTTGCCTCCAAATCAATTCAAATTCAATTGATTTTCTCATGAGTCAATCATATATTCAATCATCTTTCAAAATTTGCAATCAAATAGCCAAAATCAAATTCAAATCAAGTCAAAATCCAAATTTGAACTCTTTGAGCCAATTCCTTGGACTCAATCAAATCCCACTCAAATTCTCTCTAAAATCAATTGATTTTTCATGAATCAATCATTTATTCAATTATCTATCCAAATATGAATGAAATCCATAATCATCAAGCCAAATTAAAATTAACTCAAATCAAACCCAACTTGAATCAAACCCAAATTAACATATTTGGCTTGAAATGTTTCGATGAACCAAAACTCATTTGAACCTAAACCAATTACAATTGAATTTATATGTCAATCTCAAATCCTTATATAAACTCAATTAAATCAAATTCAACTAAAATCAAGCCAACTAAACCCAATTGGCTCACTTGACCCATAGTGATCAATTTGACCTACATGAATCAAAATCAAATTCAATCCAAATCAAAGTGAATTAAGCCAATTCAAACTTCATGTCATGATTGTTGATTATCCTAGGTTAATCAAATGTGGGTCAAAGCAAGTCAACCTAGCCCATTGACCAAGTCAACCCTTTAACCCATATGAACCAAAAGCCAAATTGTAACATAAATTAAATTGATTGCAATCAATGGCTCAAGTTCATTCTAAATTGACTATTGAGCTTGACCAAAGCCTTAATTGAGCCTAATTGACTCACTAGACCCAAAACCCATTGAACCCAACTTGACCTTAAGGGTTAAATCAACATAAAACTCAATCAAATCCAAATTAAACTTAGCCAAAGCCTACAATATATTCCAAATGATCAACAAAACTCAAACCAAGCCATGATTTAAAATTTGGTCAATTGGGTCAAATTAGTCAACTTGACCCATTTAAACTAATTGAACTCAAATGAGCCAAAATCAAATCTAAACCAAATTGAACCAAACCAATGACACCAATATTTGACCTAATTTGACCAATTGGTCAACCTTATTTTGACCCAATTTGACCCAAATGGGTCAAATTGAGCCAAACCTAACCAAATAAATTCCAAATAATATGAAATTTGGTCCAACCCACTTTTGACTCATTTCAAATCTGCTCAAATCAAATTCAATGCCAAATGACCACTCTATTTATGGGCTAAGGGCTTCACATAAGATAAAACACCCATGTAAATTATCTTTTCTCTTCCTTGGCCACTTAGCACTCATCCATTGGTCTACATAGGCACTAAGGGCACTGATCAACCTGACCTAAGTGGTGGTTGGGATAGCCATGACTCATGAGAAGGTGAATTCACCTCACCTCTCCCAATGAAACACTTGGCAAGGACTTCCACCTCCCCTTCCGTGAAATCTATTAGTCCTTCATGGCGCCACTTCTCATGCCTTAGCCACTCAAATCAAGCCACATAAGTAGAATCCCAACCACCCCAAGCCAAGGAAATCCACTAGGAGCCAAAATCATAAGGAATGTGGTGATTTTGGCCATTTCCAAAAGCAAAAAAATAGAAAGGCAAAAACTCTTGCTTACACACTCATTTCACTCTCCTAGAATTCCCGACATACCAAGAACCCTTCCCACTCCATTTTGGAGTAAAACCATCAAAATCAAGTAGATTTCAGTGAGGAAGTGGAGGTCATTGGTGGATACATCATTCCAAAGAGAGGAAAAGGTCTATATCCATTCTAGAGCTTCATTTTGCACTCGGAGCATGCTTGAATCATCACGTTGCTAAATATCATCCCAGATGAGGTAATTTTCAAGAACTGTACGACCTTAAGACCTTTTATTTGGGATAGTTTTATGATATTTTAGGAATTTTCCTTAGATAAACATTACATTTTAATTTTATATCATCCCAACATGAAAATAGAGTTTTTTTGGTGTGAATCTACATGAAAACGAGCCCATTCGGATGAGATTTCATTGATTTCAAAAAATCTTAAAATTTCTCTCGGTTGCATAGTAATCCTATCACTTTTCATCACCTAGGGTTCGCATGCAGCAACCATCCGTTCTCCCATTCGGGAGATGGACAACCGATTAATGCCGATCCTCTCATTTCAAACTAGATCATGCAGATCAATGGACCATCGACCGCATTCGACCGGCCCAATCTGATCTACATTGCAATCCCACTTTCCATTCATTCGGATGATGCGGCACCGCATTGCCACATCAACGTGATGACCGTAAGTAGGAAATTCGGGTTTTGATTTTAAAACTATTTAAATCACTTGAAACTTCAAAAAAAATTATAGAAAATAAAACACTTAAATAAAATTGCAAACAAGGGCTCGTTGTATTCAACTTTCTAAGAGGGATCCAACAAGGCTAAAATCCTAAATATTACTAGATATTTTAGGCTTAATTTAGGTTGTAGTGAGAATCAAATTTTATTAATTAAACCAAAAATATATATCGATTATGTTGAAATTTTCAAGAATTGAAACTAAAGTTAAAGTACACCCACCTAAAAAATTTCAAGTCAAAAGGATTTTTGGATTGGAAGATATATCATTCTCAAGCTCAAATGGTCTATTTTAACAAAAATAAATTAATGGACTTTATAAAATCATGGAAAATCATTTAAATCACGAAACTTAGAAAATTATAACAAATCTTAAAAAAATCCAAAAATATAAATAAATACTCATTTTAAAGGTACTTAAGAGGAGGTTAAATTAAAATTAATTTTAATTAATTTTAATTAATTTTAAATAGTAATTAAGGTTTAATTTAGGTTTAATGATAAACTTAATTAGCTTAATTACTCCATAATTACCCAAGTAATTAATCTCAAACTTTTGAGGTTGATTAATCGGATGACCTTTGCCTCCCATAATTTTCTCAAGATTTATTGCTTGGTTAATTAGAAAAATTTCTTGTCTTAGCCTAATTACTTTCTTATTTAATTTGATGATTAATTAAGATTCTAAATATCAAGGAAGCCATTAATTAAGCTTGTTAATCATTGTGGAATATTGAATGGACATGGGGAATGAGATTGGGACCTCTTTCATTTTTTTTCCTAAGTTCATTTCACTTGACTTGAAATTAATTAATTTTGGACTAATTAATGGTTTAATTCATTAATTAAAATAGATTAATTAATTAAATTAAAATCATAATAATTCCATCTCATCTAATTAAGTTTCTTGGGTAGACTCTTGGGTGTTCAATAACCTAAGAGAATCTAAGAAATTATAATTATCCCATATGTGGAGAATTATAAAATACTTGATTAAGTCCCTTAGCATAATTAATTATTAATTGTGAGCCAATTGCATTAGGCTCGTTTCATTTCTTAGGCTCATTGTTGATTTAATTTCTAATGCATATGCATATCATGTTGGCTCACCATTACTTGGATAAATATGTTAAGGTGGTATAAGAAAGGGGTAATTAATGGACTTAACTCATATTATAACCTAATTAATCTATAAAATCAACTTAATTTCTTTTCATTGAACCAAATTGATTAACCAATATGGAAATGGGTTAGGAGTAACAGATGATTGAATCTCCTATTTTATCTAAATCAAATCAAACATCCAAAAATAACTTAATAAGAAGCTTTGTTTATTTAAAATGATTGTATTTGATATGATTGTCCTTAGAAATTAGTTTGATTGAATGAAACATGTGTTTAATATTTTATTATTCCTTTCCAATCATATTAAATGATGTGTTCCATGTGGTTCCATGCATTCATGTTTTAGAATATTTAAACTTAAATGAATTTCCTTTATGGCAAGCTTCCATGTGTTGATTTAATTTAATATATGTGTGGCTATTATCACTATTAAATCTAAATGTACTTTCAAAAGCTTATAAATGAGTAATAACATATAAAGTGATAGTAGTTATGATTACATATAGGTTTATGCGGTGCCTATAGCTTAATTATGTGAAATAGAGCTTTCTTCTCTTTAATCTATATATAGTTTTGCATGTATTTGAATGTTAATAAGTATATTGTATGGACATCCCGAGAATACAAGGCTTTAGTTAGCTCAATGAGGTCATTTGATTACCTCCCCGGTTTAACAATGACATGTACTTATTTGATTTCATTTACATGTGTTTCTACATTAGAATTGGGATGAAATTTTGTTTCACATACATTAATATTCTAATCAATAAAATATAAATTTTGCATGATTTTCTTTCTTTTACTTACATATACATTCATGTGTAGAGATAGCAAAGTATATAGGACATCCCGGGAATCTGAGGCTTTAACTTGCCCAAGGAGGTCATTTGATTACCTCACTTCCTAGTTTAATAAAGGCATGTACTTACTTATTTCTCTTTACATGTGTATGTATGCTTGGCTAAAGGATGAAAATCCCTCTTTCTACTAAGAATACATGCATTCATAATAGAATAAATGATTGATCTAATTAGCCATATAATTTGGGGTCTCTTTCCATATGTTCTTACATACAAATTTACATGTGTTTGAATGCAAATGGGCATATAGTTTGGACATTCCAGGAATCTGAGGCTTTAGCTAGCCCCAAGGAGGCATTTGATTACCTCACTTTCATGGTTGAACAATGACACGTGCCTATTTAATTTCATTCTTATGTCTTTTGTATAAGAATTTGGATAAAACTAAAATTAACATGATTAAATAATTCAATCAAATAAGAAATATAAACTTCAAATATGTACATCTACATTCATCATTTGAGTGTGCTAAAATATAGTCATACTTAGAGTTAAGTCATATGCATGCTACATGTGACGAAATGAATAAATTGATGTATGTCATGTGTTAGTAGTTCATTCAAATTAATCATAAGAAGCCTTTCATGTTGAATGCAATCATTTAAGGTGAACTTAAACTTAGGATTAATTTAAAATGTGTAACAAGCTATCCACTAAAGAGAACTAAATTAAATTAACATGCTTTAGAAAGTGGCTTAAGGTAGGGATGAAAGAGGGCAATCCACTTTCTTCTCTTTATAACACTTTCTAAGTGTAGGCCACATAAAGCCAAAGAAAACATAAATTAAAACTTACCAATCAATTAAAGCGCTTGAAGTGAAACCACCCTTTAAATTGATTCTTTCTAAACTTAGAAAATCTTAACTCTAAAGCCTAGTTAGGACATACCACACAAGCTTTAATACACACACATTAGATTAAGTCACTAATTCTAGCTTTATGTTAGGACGGTGCATAGTTTGATGTATTTTTATTTTGTGATGTAGTTTTAGACTGGATGTTAGGGTGTATGTTTCATAGATTGGATGTTAGGTCATGATTAGCCTTATTATATTTTGTAGGGGATTATGCTTGAGGGTTCGACAAATAAATATAAATGCTCTCTTTGTAGGTTGCTTAAGCCCTTAAGCATAATCTAAGTTTGACAGTGGGCTTGGTTACCTTGCAAGGTGCTAAGTCCAAATTATAAATATAACTACTTGGGTTGCATGTATGTTTAGCTAACCTCTATTTTGCAAGTGTAGTTAGATTTATTTTTCCTATTTTTAATGTAATTTTACATTATAAATTAGGATTAGTGTAAGGGAGATAAGGATGAGCATTTTCTATAAGGCTTTGTGTTGGGAGGCTATGCGATGCTTTAAAGTGGAGCAAACCAAATCAAAGAAGGAGGAAGATACATAAAGACATGAAGACATGAAGGCTTGAAGACCCCCATAGCATTTATCATTTGTAAATTGTAAATTATTCTTTTATATTACGGGTTGTATAAGGGTAGAGCTCTACCCATTTTTCTTTGGGTTATATGGTGGCACGACCGCACTAGCCTTTTATTCTTTTGGGCTAGCTATAAAAGATTTGATGTTATGTTTAAAGTCGCATTAGAAATTGCATGCATTTTCCTAGTTTCTTCAATATTTGATGATTAAATGTGTGGCCTCGATTAGGCTCATAGAAAAATTAAATCTTCTACCCAACTACAACTCATAACTAAAGTTTTAAGCAATTCATAATCTCACAATAAAGCCTAGGTATTAAATCAAGATAATTAAAAGATTTCTTAGTTGTATGGTTGCATGTCTAATATCATGCATGCATCTTCTACCACTCTTGCAACAATGAGGGCCTCAGTTATTGCACGCATAGCTTGCCTATGAGAGAAACTCTTCGACGGAGCTTCACCCTCTTCTCTCTTGATTGGGCCCATAACTCATTTCAACATGCATTTAGGCATACAAAACTCAAAGCCTTCATCAAAATAAAGTGCCAAATACAAATAAAATTTGAAAAAATTTACATTAAACTAAGTCATTACTCATACCACTCATACTCTAGTCTCTTTAGAGAGTGTGTTTAAGGGTTTTAGTCTCTTTCTAAATAATAACAATCTAACTATCTTGCAAAATCATATGACTTGCCTACATGATTTTAAAGCATAGGAGGAGTTAGGCTACCACTCAGTGTAAGCTAAGCAATCGATGGTTTATCCTCTTATCGAGGTAAACTATATACCCATCTTTGCTTAGACTTAGGTCATGCTTTGGCTTTTGCTAAGATCTAAGATCCGAGGTAGTTGTTTTCTTTGGTCTACAAGCATAAATCCTCACCTTTAGGCATCTCCACAATCTTATGTTGTGAGATTATAAGTCCTAGCTTTCTAATAAAATGTCAACTTTAATAAAATCAATCTCTCAAATTTCAAACATATAAATTCCAACCATATGATAGATTGGAATACTCACTAAGCTTTCTAGTACCATGAGCATTTCCTACTTATTCCCTTTAGCTACTAAAATAAGTCTTCTTCTTGAACAATCCCATTGAATTTCCAAACAAAACCAATTTATTGACAGCCTATCCTTGAAATCTTTGGAGACCTTAATCTTCTACTTTAATCGAGAGTATTCCTAAGGGATCACATTCCTTAGGATGTAATTAACTATGGGGCATGCTTCCATAGGGACCTTGATGAACCCAGTTTAAAATAAATCTGCATTACTTTTTTCATGTAAAGTAGAAAAAAATCTCTAGTACATTTGAAGACCCATCATGCCATAGGAGTAATTATTAGGTGATTAGGTCCATTATAAGGTGGTGATTTCTATCTTTCAAGATAGTGCACCATTCCTTAATGTAGTACCCAATCCATTCAATAAGTACCCTAAGATCTACGTGGTGTCCCACCATTCTAAAATAAACACCACACCTCCATAGTTAATTACTTCATAGGAAAGAAATTCTCTAAGAATACTCTTGATTAAAGTAGACAATTATCATCTCCAAAGATTTCAAGGTTAGACTATAAAAGGATTGGTTATGCTTAGAAAATAAATTAGGAAAGTTCAAGGAGAAGACTTATTTTTGGAATCCAAAGGGACAAAGTAAGAAATATTCATGATTCTAAGAAACTTAGTGAGCATTTCAATCTATCTTATGATTGGGCTTTATATATTAATAATGAAGATATTTATTTATTTGAGTTGAATTTTATTAGATCAAGGCTTATATTCCACCAACACAAGGTTGTGAGAATGCTTAAGAGGTAAGCATTTATGCTTGTAGCCCAAAGGAAACGAACTCGGATCTTAAATCTAGGGAGCATTAGTACAAGCTAAAGCATGACCTAAATCTAAGCGACAAGTGAACATAAGGGTTTACCTCCACAAGAGAGGATAAATCGACGACTTACGGACTTATAACCATATAGAGTTGCCGCTAGTTAACTCCTCCTACAATTTTAAAACCATGTAGTCTAGTCTTATGAATTGCAAGATAGCTAGGATAATTATTTAATTGAAAAGAGACTAAAGTCCTAAACCCACCCTAAGAGACTAGTATGAGTGGTATGAGCATATGACTTAATCTACAAATGCAAAATCTTTTTAAGTTTTATTTCATTTTTGACACGTCATTTAGATAAAGGCTTTTGGGATTTTATATGCCTAAGTGCATGATGAAGTAGATTATTAGCCAAATCAAAGAGAGAGGATGAAGCTCTACCATCGGGTTTGCTCTCAGGTCAAGTGATCCCTAATATGTAAGGATAGAGGCCCTAATTTTGCAAAAATGACTCAAGATGATATGCAAGATGTGAGACATACAACCATACATAAGGGGTTGCTAAATCTTTTAATTATCTTATTTATGTCCTGGACTTTATGATGAGATTATGAGTTACTTAAAATTTAGTTATGAGTGATTAATTGAATAGAAAATTTATTTTATCCTAAGAGCCTACTACATCCAGGCCATACATTAAAGCATCAATCATAAAACTATGAAAAGCATGCCATTTCTAATATGCAATTTAAGCATAATATCAATCAATTTTATAATTATCATAAAATAATAAGAGGCTAGTTCGGGTTCCATCGCATACAAAAAAGAAAAGATGGGTAGGCTCTACCCTTATACACCTAGAATATAAAAGAATAATTATAATTAGAATGAATGCATGCTATGGGGCCTTCATTATTGACTCTTCTAACTTCCTCCTTCTTTCTCCTAATTTGGTTTGCTACTTCTTTGATTTAGATGTGCTTGCTTCAAAGGTATCACAGGGCACCCCAAGACAAAGCCTTCTAGTCACCGCTCATCCTAATCTCCCATAGCACTAATCCTAATTCCTATTGCAAAAGTATATTTGTATAGAAAAGTAAATCTAACTACACCTAAAAATAGAGGTTAGCTACACATATAATCCCAAGAAATTATATTCATAATTTAGACTTAGCACCGCATGGGTAAGCCCACTTGTCCTAACTTGGATTATGCTTGGGGTTTGGACAACCTACAATTAGAGCATTTATATTTATTTTAAGCATCCGTTAAGTATAATCCCCTACAAAAAATATAATTAAGCTAAGCCTAACATCCGCCTATAAAGCATACACCCTAACATCTAGTCTAAAATAATACATCATAAAAAAAAACATACACCACAAAGATACAATCACCTAACATAGAGCTAGAAGTAGTGACTTAATTCTAATTTGTGTGTTAAGGCTTTCTATGGTATGTCTTAACTAAGCATTAGAGTTGTACTTTTCTAAGTTGGAACTTGTTCAAGTTAACATGAACGATGGTTTCATTAGAAGTTACTTAATTGATTTGTAAATTTTACTTGTATTTTCATTTTATTTTCATGTGATTTACACTTAGCATCTAAGTGTTGTAAAGAGAAGGAAGAGGATTACCCTCTTTCATCCCTACCCTAAGCCACTTTTAAAGCATGTTAATTTGATTTATTTTTCTTTAATGAATGGCTTATTACATATTTTTTAATTATTCCTAAGTTGAGGTTAACTTTAAATGATCGATCCAATATGAAAGGCTTCTTAAGATTAATCTAATTGAATTAATCTCACATGAAGTACACTAAGTTATTTATTTCCATCACATGTAACATGCATATGATTTAATACTTAGCAAATCTATACATGCAATATGTTTTAACACACTTAAATGATGATGAATGCATCTGTATGTTTGAAGCTTATATTTTATTTGAATGAATTATTTGATGTATGTAAATTTAAGGCTTTATCCAAATTCTTATACAAAAAATACATAGGAATGAAATTAAATAGGGACATGTCATTGTTAACCAAGGAAGTGAGGTAATCAAATGACCTCCTTCTAGTTAAAGCTTCCTCTTCAGAAGTCGACTATATTCTCATTTACATTCAAACATATGTAAATTTTCATACATGAACATAGGAAAGAAAGCTCCAAATAGCATGATCAAATAATTCAATTACTTGAACAATTATGGATGCATGCATCTTTAATAGAAAAGGGATTTCCATTCTTTAATCACATATACATACACATGAATAAAGATATAAACAAGTACATGTCATTGTTAACTAGGGAAGTGAGGTAATCAAATGACCTCCTTAGTGCTAAAAGCCTCGTATTCTTGGGATGTCTAGACTATATACTTTCTTATTTAGATAGATATGAATGTATGCACAATTAAGAGAATGAAAATCATGAAGGTTGTATTTTGTTTAATTGAATTATTTATGTATATGAATTAAAGCTCTATCCAAATTTTAATATCAAAATACATAAGAATGAAATCAAACGAGTACTTGTCGTTGTTTAACCGAAGTGAGATAATCAAATGACCTCCTTGGGGATAGCTAAAGCCTTGTATTCCTAAAATGTCCATATATACTCACTACCATTCAAACTTATGTAAATCAACATATAAATAAAAGAAAGAAGACTTCACTTCATATACTTAGGCTACAAGCACATGCACCTCCTATGTATTTATAACTATTATCATAACATATGTTGTTATCCATTTATAAACTTCTTAGAAAATATATTTAGATTTAATAGTGATAATAGCCACACATATGATAAGTTAATTCAACACATGCAAGTGTTATATAAAGAAATTTCATTTGATTTAATTACTTTTGAAAGACATGAATACATGAAATCAAATGACATACAATTTTAACATTATTGGAAAGGAATAATCAAATATAAACACATGATCCATTCAATCAAATTAATTTTAAGGACAATCATACTAAATAAAATTATTTTAAGTAAACCAAAGTTTTTTTTATCAATTTAGTTTTGGATTTTGATCTAATTTAAAGAGGAGGAGAATTACTTGTTGTTTTAATCCCATTCCAACATTAGTAGTTTGATTAGGTTTAAGAAAGGTAATTAAGTGGATTAATGAGTTAATTAGGTTGGATCCTCAATTAAATCAATTAATTACCCTTACCTATGCTTCTTTAATTTGATTAACCACTTAATTATAAGCCACAAATGATATGAACATGTGAGGAAATAAAATTTCAATGCTCCTATGAGGACCTAATGCAAATGGCTCATAATTAAGAGTTAATTAAATCAAAGAACCTAATTATGTACTTTTGTGATTTTTCACACTTATGGGATAATCATAATCTTCTTAAGGGTCTTTATGTTATTAAACACATAAAGAGGAACCCTAAATTTTATTATTATTTATCTAATGTGATTATGATTTTAATTTGATTAATTAAGCCACTTAATTAACTAATTAATCCTTAATTAATCTTCAAATTAATCAATTTTCTTTCAAAATGAAATGGACTTAGGAGATAAAGCTAGAAAGAAGTCCTAACCTCATTCCCCATGTTCATTCACTGTTAGATAGTGATTAGCAAGCTTAAACAATTAAACTTGTTGTTGATTAGCATTTTAATTAAGAGGGTAATTAGGGATTAAATAGTCAATTTCCCTAATTAACCAAGCAATAAATCTTAAGAAAATTATGGGAGCAGAGGACATCCCATTAAACTAACACACAAAGTTTGAGGTCAATTACTCACATAATTAAGGGAGAATTAAGTTAATTAAGTTTACAATTAAACCCTAATTAAGCCTTAATTACTATTGAAATTTAATTGGAATTAATTTTAAATGATTCTCCTCTAAAATAGCTTGAAAACAAGTATTTATTTGTATTTTTCTCAATTTTATATAATGTTTTATGATTTTTAAAGATTGCCCATTAAATAAAGTAATTAAGCCTAATCCCATCGCCATGCATCACCGATATGGCATGCTTTCCAAGTGATACTGTGGGATTGGCTACTTAAAATCGTCTCGATGTGGCCTACATGGCGGTGATGGATACACTTTCTTATCTATCATCCGATCTAAGATCGGATGGCCGGGATTAACCCCATGATCTTAATGGGATTAAATTGGATTTTATCTAGCGAATAATCATGATCGTCCATTTTGATCATGCTGAATGGATAGTGCATGATCCATCATCTCCCAAGCGATGAGAGACGGCACCCTCTCGCCTATCACTTAATTCAAGCTCAACCGAAGCTCGATCGATGGATTCAACCCACACCATCACGAGGTAGATAATGGATCTACCGATCGATTTGCATGACATACAAATTTTCTTCAAATAGGCCAAACATTTGTTTACTAAAACTCGCTTTAATGAAATTACCTCACCAGAGCTTCAAGACCGTGGTGCAACGCTTGAGGAAGCTTCACTGGATGAGGCAAGGCTTGATTAGCACGCACTGTAATTCCTTGTCATTTGCTTCCATGAACCGCCACTGCATAAGTGGACGTTGATCAAGTCATACTCATGGTCGAGGGCTCGAGGCTTGCTCAACGGAGGTCGGGGAAGGTGTGTGAAAAAATAATTTGAGTTTAGTGGAGGTGGGAGAGTTGGATCAAAATGGGGCTACCCTATTTGAGAAAGTGAGCTTTGATGTTGGGGCGACTTGGGGTGCCCGAGGAGAGCTTTGGGGAATTCTAAAACACTCATCAAGCTCTCACGAGTGTGAATGGTTTTTTTTTTGGATCAAAATGAGGGGCTATGTCCCCCTCCCTTGGATCAAATGAATGGGATTCAATCCATGAATTTGGGACCATCGTCATGGGGCTAGAGAGGTTGGTGTCAACCCCGTAGCTAGGTTTGGTTGGCCGAGGTTGGGTTGGTGGCTCAAGGTGGTATCCCTCCTCTTTGGTTCTAATGGATTTAACTAAGTGTGGGGAGGTACTCACCTCCTCTTGGTCCATGTGACCTAGCCCACTTGGGTTGGGCTAGGTGGGCGGTCAGCCTCATTTGGGTCTTGGATTCTACATGGGGAGGAGGGAGTTGACTTGCCAATTTGTATTTGAACCCATGTGGGAAGAAAATCTAATGGGTAAGGCTTTGAATTGGACCTAATTTAGGTTGGGATGGTTTGGGGCTGAAAGTAAGTTTATGATGGGTTAGGTCAAGTTTCATTGGGTATTTGCTTAGTTTAAGTGGGTTTGGCTCAATTTAACCCTTATAGGTCAAATTGGCTAGGTTGACCAATTGGTCAAATTGAGTCAAACTAAGGGTTTAGTCATGCTCAAATGAGTATTTGGGATGTTTTGGTTCAATGGTTTGGGGTAATTTGGCTTAGATTTTGTTTTGGCTCATTTGGAGTCATATGGGTCAAATGGATCAAGTTGACCAATTTGGCCAAATTGGCCAAAATGACTTGGGTTAGGGTTGATTTAGGTTTGATTGACCAATTGAAGATGATTGTGAGCTTCAATTTCAATTAATTTGGATTTGGGAATTATGTGGGTAGGGGTGTGTTGAGCCATAGTCGGCTCAATCGCTCGAAAATGAGTAATTCGGCTCAAGCTCGGTCATTGGCTCGAAAGTTTGAGTTTGAGCCAAGTCGGATCGAATCAAGCTCGAGCTCGATTATTTCGACCGTGAAATGAGCCTCGAAATCAGTAAAATCCAAACGAACTCAATGCAAACGAGCCTACTCGTTTCGAAAATGAAATCAGGATGAGAGAAGGAATTTTTAATAGCAAATTTTGCAAACTATAATTTTTCAAATTATAAATACAAGTCTAGAAAATGATACAATTGGCATAATATTTAAAATAAACAAAAAAACAAAAATATGAAAATGTCTTTTGTTTGTGGGACTCAGTCGAGGAAGTAATATCCATCTTCAAGCATTCAATTAGCAAAATTTGTAATTTGTATATTTTACTTCAATAATTGTATGCTCCAACCTCTAGGTTGCCAAAGCCATCCATTAGAGCCTTAAAGATAGAGAAATAAATCCCTAACAAAAGTGACAAAACCTCACAAATCAAACATCATGTGTTAATATATAGAGTCAAAAGCGAGAATAAAGGCTCTAGGTTGCCTTGCCATCCAATGAGAGGCTTGATAGCCACCAATAATGAAGCAAAAAATAAATGAATTAGCCAAAATTACAAATATATTCTCTTCTCATCATCGTCAAAAATTAAAAATCAAAAATTCTCCATGATAAGCCCACTAGCCCAGGTTGAGGTTGACTATGGGTCTCTGACCACGAGTTGTCGAGCTAATAAGTAGAAGTCTAGAACCCAAACTGAAAATAGTAGAAGATAAGTAGCATTAGGGAGAGAAAAGCCATAGTAAAGAGAGATGAAGAGGGCATCTAAAAATTACCATTAAAACCACCACTAAGTCAGAAAGGAAAGAAAATCCACCACCAACCAAGAGACAAATATTATAAAATAAGTAGAACTAACTAAACCAAATGGAGTCAATACCAATAGCTAACATGAATCCCAAAACACCAAGCCCGGAATAAGCATCCAAAGCAAGATAGTAGCTACAAAACCCCACAAAAAAAGACCACTATATCTCATATCCTCCACGACTCCACCAACAAAATAACAAATAAAACCACCCAGCCAATAGCCAACGGGATGAGTAGAAGAAGCCAAAGTAAGAAGAAAATTGATACCTAAATCAAGAAGCAAAAGTAAAGGAAAAATAGTTGCAACTAAGAGAGGATTGCCAACCTAAGAGCATATCACAACCCCAAAATTCAGCCAACATATTCACCAAGCCAACACATCCACCCAAACCAACCCAAAAATAGCCAACCAAGTGAACCAACACGCCAAAATAGCCAACGACCATCTTGGTTAGTTAGCCAACAAAACTAACCAGTAGATAGAGCCAATATAGAGCCCTAAAGAAAGAAAAAAATAATAGCGGACAAAGTCATAGCCACGCCCACTTGGAGATCTCCAAAATAACCAACACACCAAAAGGAACAAGGTTAGAGGCAAAAAAAACCCTTCCAAATCCCAAAGAGCGATTATCACTACAAAGGGAAAATGCAAAGACAACAAACAACCATAGAATAGCTAACTCAATTCATAAAACCTCCAAGCCAAATCAGGAAAAGAGAATAGCAACCACCAAAAAATCTAAAACTAAGCCAAGCGAAGAGGCCAATAGCAACTATGAAAAATAACCACCAAAAATAGCAACAACCAATAGAAACAATCATAGTGCTAAATCCAATTCAAAAAGGCCACAATAAGATAAAACCATAGACAAATTTTCGACAACTCTTGAGTTGATAAAGTCTAAATAACACAACCACATATGATCGAAAGATAGGATACCTTGGTTGGCTCCACATAATATTGAATGTATCTTGGCTAAAGCATTTGCTATAATGTTCTCTCCTCAAGAAATCTTATAAATGGTAACCTCTACGACTTGTGCCCTCAAAAAATTGAGTTGAGTTCTTTATTTTAGGGTGACTAACTAAGCTAGCAAAATGCCAAAATAAGACTTGAACATGTAAGAATGTAGAATACATCAGACATAAAATATAGTAAGAATGTAAGTATGTATGTAATATAATAAGATGAAGCAAATAGGTTTGTAAAGTCAAAATAAAATTTCAAACCAAAATTTTTATATTCTAATATTGCATGCATCGGTAGATAAAATATAGTAAGAATGTAAGATGAAGCAATATGTTTGTAATGTCAAAACAAAATTTCAAATCTAGATAGAAACTTACGACAATATCAAGTAATATACTATATGTCACCCCAAATGATGAAATGGCCTCAAAGTTAGATCATCGACCAAGTCATTCCACTATTAATATAAAAAATCAATCACCAAAGCCTCCATTAATCAATCTTAGTTCAATTTTATCATAGGGCATCATATCATCTCCCACTAACATAAAATATTAAAGCACAAAAGCGAAAAAAATATAATGTGATGCTACATAGTCTACATTCTTTGAAAGAAAATAGTCTCCAAAATATATACAAACTATATTAGTCACATAAAAATGATAAAATAGTCTCGTTGATAGAAAATTCTCCAAAATTAAAGAGAGCATAACCGAAATGATATCACGATTTTCATATTTTTTGATTACTGGATAAGCTTTCGGGTACATTTATAACCAAGTTCTCTTCCACAAGAACATCAGCGAAAGTACAATAGATAAAATGAAACTCATATATGAATAGAAGAGAGAATTGTACTATAAAATAAAAAAGTAAGATAATATTACCAATGGATCTTTTGATGATTTATATGTATCGAATCCAGTTACCACTACACACTAAAGCATCTAATGTTCTTAGTGAAATTGAACTTCTATAATTGCTTAGTACATGACCACTAGCATTAAAAGTCGATTCGTAAGCAACGGTGGTTACCGGGATGGTAAAATATCTTTGGCCATCTTTGAGAGAGTCTTATATTTCATAGCAAACATTTCCACCATTCCGTAATGTCAAATTAAGCATTTCACACATGCTTCATCAAGGTATATCTCCATTAGACTTTTGTGGTACTAAGAGGCCAAGAGAATCTATGAAGTCATACAAACTCGCCAAATCATCATGTGAACCATTGCCACCTTCAATTGTGTTTCTGATTGAGAGGTGCTTGATTTTCTCTTGGCGTCATATCAACGAGTAATGAGAGTATAGCTCTAAAAGCTTTTGCTTTAGTGTCCTTCTTCTCATCACAATGTTAACATCATATATTTGTGGGTAGTAATAATTGATAGCAAAATGTTTCATTCTAGGATCTAAAATGCAAGCAATCAAAATAACAATGAATACTCCAAGACTTATCAAATTTAGTCTTCATGCTACTTACCATGTTTGAAATAAAAATAGTACTAGATAAGCATTCTCGATCCAATATTCTCTTGATCGAACTAGATTGGGAAGCAATCTATTCATAGTAGAATAGGATGAACCCAAAAAATTTCGAATGCGATGAAAAATTTGAAGCCTCTTTTACTTTCTCAAAGTTTACCCAATCTTCTTGAGAGGGCAACCATATATAATTCAAATCACAAAGTATATTCAAGAAATACATTCTTATAATAAAAGCTAACTCTAACATCTTGTATGTGGAGTTCAGTGAAGCATCAACGCAAAGTGCCTTTGATGTGGATAAGCCAATCTATCTTGCTATCTCTCCAAATTTATGTAGCGACACGGAGATCTTTTATAAATAAAATAGACTCTCTTAGCTTTTCAATTATTGAACTAATTTCTTTCACCATCCCGCACCATTAAGTTTAAAATATGAGCACAGTGAACATGAAAGAAATCACCCATCAATAGAAAACCGGATCTTCTAATGAATAAAGCTTTCATATTTCTAGATATATCATTAGATGATGCATTGTCCAAAGTTATGGTACTAACTTTGTTTTGTAGACCATTGCAACAAACTTTCGGATATTGCCTCGTAAATGCACTATAAGGAGGATCCAAATCAAGAAAACTAATAACCCTAGATTGTAATTTCCAATCGAACTAATGTAATGCACAAGAAGACACATATAACCAATGGTTTGGTTTGATGTCTACAATCACTAGTAATCGAAACTCTCTCAATAACTTTCAAACTTTTTTCAACTTATCCTTTCGCCTTCATACACTTTCATACACCTCCTTGATACCAAAGCTTGAAATTTTATGATAATTTGGATTCATCGATTTCATCGAAAATTGAACCATAAATGTTCAACTATCATAAAGGGATATTCATGAACAATAATCATCTTAGCCACAATATTTTTTATTCTAGAATGATCATAGGCGTAAGAAACACATAAACTATATCGAACCGGTCTCTAAATCATCTTCTACCGGATCAAATAGTTTTTGCTTCTTTCCTTTGTTATCAACCTTGCTATAGTGATTTGATTTGAAATGTCTACTTAACCGAGATATGGTTCCAGCTTTTTTGTTTCACATATGATTTGATGTAATAATTACATTTAAACTTCGCACCATTTTTCCCTTCTTTATTACGTAATTTCACTAAAGTGTTGCCAAACTTCAAATCGTTGTCTTTACCCTTGATCTTATCAAAGCTATTTCACCCATACTCTCATTTTGAGTGGTTGCATTATCATCAATAGGTAGGCTTGAACAACTAATAGATTTTCTTTAAGAAGGACTTACCATTGTGTCTATAAGAAGTGAAACAAAAGCGATGCATAGAATCACCAAAAAGCATAAATTCTCATATCAATAACTATTAATTTGAACAACAAATCATGCTTAAAGACGGATTATAAATAAAAGATCCCCATATATTTACAATCAAGAAATCTACATCTATCAACATCTACCAACAACAACAGAGGTTCAATAGAGCAACCAAAGGTTACCAAAGGGAAAGGCAATAAGGCATGTGAACATTAATACATCATAAGTCGTAACATGTCCCATGAATGCACCACAACACCGAAAGAAGTAATCAAGAATAACCTCCAACAGGCATCAAGACATGAGGCAATAGCAATCACAAAGACAAGGCCCAAGTACCGCCAATGAACTAAGGGAGGCACAACAATTAAGAGTGAGTCACGAATGAAACAATTAAGAAATGAAACAATGGCCAATGAGGAAGAGGAACTATTTATAATCATAATTACAAAGTTTGAACCCGAGGAGGCATAGCCACGAAGTGAGAGCGAGAGGGCAAATAGAGAGAATTACAAAAGTTACATAACCGGTAAATAGGTAATGACTAATGAAGTAAAAAACAACATCATCAATCAACATTCATCCCTAAGCGCAAGCTTGCAGTTACAAACCTAGATGGCTCATGAGTCACGAGCAGGCCTAGAACAATCAACCCCAAGTCCCAACATCAACATTCTAACCTAAAATAGTGGAATAACAGACAAATACAATTGAAACCATGTAAATTATAAGTACCCCAACCGCAAAAAAACATGAATGCTTAAAGAACAAACATCCCCAAATCAATGCACGAAACATCCCCAAATCCAATAGGGGAACCTCAAATAATGGAATAATAGATATAGTTGAAATAACCAATAGAATACTTATAGTGGAAATGAAATAGAAAGAGGAAGTATTTACGGCAAGGAAGCAAACCAAGCACATGCAAAGGATGTCGACCACCGATCGAAATCAAAGCAAACCAAGCACTCACCGATCGACGGATGATGATACGATGCGGCACACCCCACTCATAAACTAGGGCACATGGAGAAGTGAGAATGGGAAAACCGGAGAAGGAAGAACGAGGAGGGGTCACGTAAGTCGAGTGGTCAGTCGAGGGTATTAGAATAGAGAATTTAGGGAATTAATCTCACCCATCAATTAATCAGATGGAGATCTATTTTGGGCTCGCTGGCCCAGGGCGCCGCAAGCCCCGTTTGCTTTGATCCATAAGCGCGAAGCGGCCACAAGTTCTGGGTCACTGAAATAAATTTGAGCCACATTTGCTCAAAATTAGCTCATTTGCTTTGAGTTGATCTCTATTTGCCCAAGCCGAGTCAACTTTTGAGCGAACCATGATCTTCTAAGAATTTCTCATATAGCCAAATTGACCCTTTAGGCCAATTTGGGCTAAATGGGTCAATTAGGTTCAATTAGGGCTTGGTCAAGTTTAATAATCAATTTGGAATGAACTTGAGTCATTGCTTGCAATCAATTTAGTTTATATTTTTATTTGGCCCAATTTGGCACTTTAGGTCAACTTGGGTCAACTTGGATCAAGAGGGTCAATTGGGTTTGGTTTGGCTTAATTGATGGTCAATTTATATTTATGGGTTGAGAGGGTTAACTTGGTCAAATGACCAAGTTGACTTGGTTTGACCCAATTTATGACAATTGATCAATCTAGGGTGAACAAAAATCATGATAGGAGGCTTAGATTGGTTTGATTCAATCAAATTTGGGATAAATTAAAACTCAGCTCAAATGGATCCTTTAGGTCATTTTGGTCAAGTGAGCCTAAGTGGGTCAAGCTCAATTTTGGTTTGATCTAGATTTATTTTAGTTTATATATGGGTTTAGGATTGATATATACCCTTAGTTTCAATTGATTTAGGTTTGAATGGATTTTGGTTCAATTGAATATTTCAAGTCAAATGGGTTAGGTTAGGTTTGATTTGAATTGATTTTGGCTTGATGATTGTAGATTTCATTTAAACTTGGGATGATGATTGAGGGAATAGTTGATTCATGAGAAAATTAATTGATCATAGATTTGAATTGAATGAGTTTTGGCTAAGTCCATAGGATCAAATCATATGGCTTAAGGTAGTTTGAATTTGGTTTGGATTTTGGTCTAGGACATTTGGATATAAGTTTAATTTATATTTGAGAAGATGATTGAAAAATAATTGATTCATGAGAAAATCAATTGAAATCGATTTGAATTGAAGGGAATTTTGGCTAAGTCCATAGGATCAAATCATATGGCTTAGGATAGGTTTTGTTTGATTTAAATTGATTATAAGTTTCAATCATTGGAATTTGAATTTGGATTTGGTATGTGAATTTGGATGAATTGAATTTGAGGTTTGAGGCAAAAGAGGTAAGCATAGATTAGGTTTAGACTATAGGGTAGGTAAATCTCCTAAGTCCCAAAAGCATAGCCTAATCTATGATTAACTCTTCTAAGTCTTTATGCTTAGGTTAAGTGTTCACCTAATTTCTAGAAGTGTCTTATGACTAAGGAAGTCTTAGTATCTAGAAGACTCCTAAATTCAAGAAGAAGAGATTGAATCCTCACTCCAAAAGTGAGGTCAACTGACATAAAGAAGATATTGACCAAACTCCTTGTGTCAACGATATCGCTAATCAAGATACTATCGATAATTGGTGATTAACATTGTGATGATCACAATATCATTATAATGGTTACCGATTGAGGATCGATCTCTCTCTAAAAAATGATAAGGATGATTTTAGTGCATGGTGCTCACACCATAACGGTGAGTGAACTTACCACGATCACAACCTCTTAAAACTCATTCGTCTTAACAATTCTTCATTACCACCAAACATGATAGGTACCACACTAGCTATATGGATTGCATGAGCTAAGGTGGACTCATTGCATGATTTAATTACCTCATTTCCCTATCTTCTAGTAAATTCTTTCAACTTATTAGCTTTAATAAGCTCTTCAACCAATTTTCTTAAGTGTTGACACTCTTGTGTCATGACCATGGTCTTAGTGGTAGGTGCAATACTATGAGAAATCATGAACTCCAACATTCATCTTGGCGATGAACACCGCTAGGAGAAAATACTCACCATGATTTGGATATGTAAGTAGGTTTTGAATTTTCACCAATATGTTGACACCTCTTTTCCTAGCTTTTCTCCTTATCGACTAGCTCTAAATTGATCTTTAGTAAAGCACTTTAAAAGAGATTTCCTTGTGGATTCCCTTTAGGGCATCAAGGTCACTTGGTTACTTTGTTATATTCTTTAAAATTAACATGACTATTTGCTAGGTTTAGTAACTCGTCCAAGGCTTTAGATTGTTATAACCCAAGGCCATATTTAAATGGGCTTTCTTTCATCTCTTGGGTGAGTGTTGCCTATGAAACTATGGGTTCCAATTCTTTAACTTCTAGCATTTCTCTTTGAAAGCATGTGGTGAATTTTCTAAGAGACTCACTAGCCTCTTGCCTCATCTCTGAGAAAGGCTTGCAAACTTTTCAAAGGCTTCTATGTTCTAGTGAATTAGGAGAGGAAGATTCTTTTGAATTCTTAAAATGAGGTGGCTATACCTATCAGCGAACCATCTTAGTGCCGACTCTTTGAAGGTGGTGAAGAATAATCCATCATTATGTCATCTTGGTTTAACAAGGAGGTCATAAATTCAAAATATGCCACATAGTCGATGGAGTCGAGTGACCTTTATATGATTCTAGATGTGGAATTTTAAATTTGTGTGTGAGCCTCCATGATTTTCTTGGAAAAGTGTTGGTTGGGGAGGTGTTCATCCATTCCTTCTTGGATCCTTCCTCCACACTCACCTCATATGACTCATCATCGATACTCAAGCATTTCGATAACTCTTTCTGCGGTGATGAGCCCAGTAGTATTGCGGAACCTTCATTTTCCCAAGTTTTGGAGGAACCTTCATTTTAATATCTACACTAAGCGGCGATTTGATATTTAGATCTCATTGAGTCACGAACTATTAAGTACATGGCTCCATATTTGTTGAGTTATCTCATGTAGAATGACTTGCTTCATCGTGTTCTTTACTTCAAGTTCTTGGCTTCATCAATGCTTAACCTAAAAATGTTGAATCTGAATTTGTACAAAGGAAAAAAATAGAACCCTTTCTTAGGTGCCTATAAAGTAAAGCAAAATAAGAAAAATATGAGAATACAAGAAAGTCTTTCTTTTGAGAATTAAGGTGCAAATATTTATCCCACCAAAGAGTGAAAATAGAACAAGCATAAGAAGAATTACCCCTTTTTATAAAGTTGGGGAGGGTATATAAGGAAGGGACAAGTCGGTTTATAACAAACACTTTCCCACAAAGGCAAGTGTTTTGTTGTGAGATAGAGAGTCTCTAGCCTAGCTACCTTATGCTAGCAACTTATCGATGTGTCCCTAATCACACATCCACAGGGAGTGACAATTAAATGGGGTGAATTTACAATTGGAGGGTGAATCACCCGATTTTGATTCCTTGCCCTTGAGCCTCTTTGTAGTTACTTCCAACCGATGTGAGACCTCATGGTCGAATGGTCATCATGCGTCACCATCATTCAGTGAGTCTATCGTGAGGTGTTCCCACATAATGGATATACATCTTTCATGTGTTAATAGTAACATCTAAATATAACTATCAACACCAAATGAGGCAAGCAAGCAAGATAAAACTAAAACCATGCTTAAAGTTAAGTTAGGTCCCTTAAGTGTACATGACATAAATGATCTTTTCATTAGCCAAAATATTTGTTTTAGACCCAAATAACAAGAAATTAAATACAAATTTTGATTAAAAAACTTGAAATTATTGACAATAAATTAAAATAGAGTTTCCAAGATTAATGAGTCTTTACAAAATATGAAAAGTCATTATAACATCTCTATGACCTTCAAAAAATTGTGTCGTCCATTAAGATCTATGAAAACTCATGACCCATAAAAAAATTTTATTTGTGGCTCTATACTAACCAATGCGGTCTTTTCAAAGTAGTTTGTAGGAAACCATAGTGTGTAATAGCTCTCCACAAACTTCAATTTTTTGGACATGTATAATGGCATACTCCATCCATTTAAGGCATAATCAAGCCCAATAAATTTATAGATTACGAACAACTGGTGGGAAAATGTGAGAAAATATTTTTTAAACATAATTTAAATGTTGTTCAAAATATATACCTCTTAAATTCCTTGCCCTTTAGTGTGATATTTGAATGAGTAACTTGAGAGAGTAGGGTGAAACTTTACAAATCTTGTATGAGACTTGAGAAAAGCCTAGTTACCATCTTTCTTGCACTTACAAAATTTGAAAGATCTTTAGTCATATTAAAGAGAAGGATCATGTTCTTGCTTGCTTCATAATAAGGCTTTAATACTTGTCATTTAATGCTCTATGTTTCTTTATGTCTTAGAGTTCTTACATGTAAGAACTCATGCTTCTTTTATTATTTTGAATTTTTGTTTTACTATATTTGTTTACTTTTTCTAGAAGAGGACATTTTCATTTGGTGGTGGTACCCTAATCATGAAGGAGGAGATAAGGAGATCATCCCAAGGTATTCGTCATATAAAGGCTTCTCCATCGAAGTAACTATTTATTTTATTTTAGTATAAGTTGTGCATTAATTTGAGGTGTGGTGAATATTAAAGCATAGATGTAGGCCTTGAGTTGAACAACTTAAAGAATTATTACGTGTTCATTTTTTTCTATTTTTTATATTTTGCTTTACTTTAATATTTAGTTATGGATCTACATGGTTGTGATATGTGAAAATAAGTTATTTGTTAAAATTCCTTAAAGAGCCCAAATCTATTCTTTTCGCATAAAGCTACCATGAAGAAGAGTTGTGAAGAAGGGCATTGGGGAAGGTAATAGGAAGTTCATAGGTAAGTGATATACTTTATGTTGCCTTAATAATTGATTTTTTGTGAGTTAATAGTAAATGTTTGGTGTTAAATATATAATTTTTTTATAATTTGATAGTTTTAAGTGTTATTTATGTATAAAAATAAGAAACTAAAATAAATAAATAAAACATTTTTATCATATTGTTAAGTATTTGTAATAATAAATAAAATGTAAAATAAAAGTTATATTAAAAAATAATAATAAAATTTTAACAACTTTGCAAAACAAATGCATGCATCAAGTTAGAATAACATTTTAAAATATATTTTCTAAAAATTTGGGCTTTAAAGTTATAGAATAGAGAAATTTATTTTATAAAATATTTTTTAACAATATTTTATTAATTTACTTAAAAGAAAATATTAATTTGACGATTACCATACCATTAGTAGTATAATTAGTATAATTTATTGTATACTCGTTATCAATAATTAACTTTTGATCACTATCGTAATAAGTTTTACTTAATTTGTTGTAAACTATTAAAGCAAGAATACTTTCAAAGTGGAATCATGATAATTTTTTTTTTTGGAAATACTATTATTGTGGTGTCCCAAGCCCTAATTGAGGATAAAAAATGTTGTGCTAGCTCATAAAGCTTGTCAAAAAAAAATTAATGACTCTTTTAATAAATTCTTTGAGTGGTAAGGCATTACTTGAAGTAGGGAGGAACCACCACTTTTTTCGGTGGGCAAACTAATTATCAAAGTTTTAAACAAGAATTTTATTATCATTTATTAATTTTAGGGTTATAAACTAATAAAATAAAAAAAAATTGTCTTTATTAGACAAAATTTTTTTTTTAGGGGCAAAATTATTTTTTTAAAAAGAGAAATTATAATATAGAAAAAATGAGGGTGGCAATTACCCACCCTCACTTAAGCTGGAAGTGATGTATTGTATGATTTGAGTACAGTGAAAATTATATAAGGGTTGTTTCAGGCTACTATGTGTAGTTTTAAATAAATAAGGGTTCCCATGTTATGGATAGTAAGCAAAAACCTAATCCATTAGACTAGAATTAGGATTGAAATATAGAATATGGGTACTCTTATAGGTAAAGTGATGGAATTAGTAGATATTAAGGTATGCATTCAAGAAACTAAATAGGTTATAAAAGGTCAATAAGATTGATAGTTTAGATTTTAAACTTTGATATTCAAGTAGAGTCATACTAGAAATGGTGTAGATATAATTATAAATTAGAGTTGAAGGATAATATTGTAGAAATTAATAGAATTGGAGACAGAAATGAGCTTTAAATATTATTATTGATGCTAAATTTATTAATATTATAAGTGTTTATATTCATCAAGTAGGTTTAGATATATGTTTAAAAATTTTATAATGAATTAGAAGATTTAATACAAAGGATACCTCTTATAAAAAGAGTATTTGTTGAATGAGACTTAGTGGACATATTAAAAATTGTGGTAGAAGATTTTAAATATTTTTTTATGGTTATGAGTTTTGAGTGACTAATGAAGATGGCAAAATAATATTAGATTTTCTATTAGCTTATGATTTTATAATAAGTAATATCTTATTTAAAAAAAGAAGAGCCTATAATCACTTATAAGAATAGACCTAATAAAATATAAATTGATTATTTTATAAGAAAACAGATTGTTTAGATTGTAAAAATTTTAAAATCATTCTATGTGGAGGTTTAAGTACCAACCTTGACTACTAAATTTAAATTTTAAGATGAAAAATAAAATAAAATATTATTTTAGGATTAGATGGAAAACTTAATGAACATTAATGAAAAAATTTAAGAGTAAGCAATAAGATCTTATAATTTGGAGTGTTAGGAGAATGTTAATGTTATCTAGAAAAAGTAACAAGTGATATTAAGCAAGTTAAAAAAAATGTGCTATGATAATCAAGAAAAATGCTCTTAGTAAAAATAATTAGTGGAGTTAAAATATGCACACAAAAAAATTAAAAGAAGTTTTATTATAAATATTTGTTTAGATGTAGAAACTATGAGAATTGGGGAAAGCTATAATGATTCCCATAAAGTCTAAGAAAGAAATGTGATGCAAAAAATTTAGCATTAGTGATTTATATAATAGATTAGGTACTAAAAAAGATGGAAGATGCATATATAAGTTAGCCAAGCAAAAGATAGAAGCAAAGATTTAGTTTTAGTGAAGTGCATTAAGAATGAAGATCAAAATTACTTTTCTTATAAGAATATATTCAATATAGATGAATAAGATATTTTGATAAACTTTTTAATGAAGGTTGTGAGAGTATGATTGATTTTAGCTATCTTAATATATTAAGTGAAAAATATATACTTTTAATTTTTTTTGCATTAGTGAATCAAGATGGAGAGATTTTAAAGAAAATAAAGTGTGATAAAGTAGTAGGACCAAGATATTCCAATAGAAGTATGACATTATTATAATTAAATTGGATGGTTCAAGTCGGAGGAACATCAAGCATGTTCTTTGATAGAAAAGTACCACTTAGACTTTTAAGGGATGATTTTTTAAGATGGTGGTGAGACCTATACTATTTTATGACACATAATATTAGTAAAAGATAAGCATAAAATTAAATTTAGTGTCACCAAGATGAGCAAATTTATAATTAAAGAGAAAATTAAATGTTAAATGAAAATATGCATAGAAAGGTTTGTTGATGCTCTGCCAAAGAAAATTAGGGAAAGTTGTCTTAGATGGTTTGGTCACACAAGACTTGACCCGAACTATTTAGAAGAGTAAATCCATTAGATTTGACATGTTAAGAAAGACCGAAATAGACCTAAAATACTTGATTATGAAGAATAGAAAATGATCATATTTTATTAGAATTAAAAGAATATGACATTTATTTGGACATAATAGAAAAAACTATTCATGTAATACCGTGGAGATAAGACTCATTGTTGTAATTGTGTTCTTTTCTTTTCTTTCCGTAAGAGCTTATTTAGTCCTAAAAGTAAAGATTTATTTGAAGGTTCAAAATTTTATTTAGGGCATTTAGAAAATAGAATATAATCGATTCTTATTTAAAATAATTAAATTTATAATCATAATCAAATTATAATGTATTATAACATTATTTGTCCTCAATTAGATAAAATTTGTATTAAACTTTGACATAAATTTTTTCCTCCCAAATTAATATTAACAACTATCACATGCTTAAATGCTTTACAAGATGGTTCAACATTGTTCATAAATTTATCTAATTAAAATTAAACAATTTGATGTGCTTACTTTCCACTCAATTTGTAATCGAGTCATAATTAAATTTTGATGAATTTTGACTAAATCTTATCATTGGTTTCAATGGTATAAATCTCAATTTATTGAGAATTTGATAATAAAAATAAATTCTCTGAATATGTTGATAAAATGATAAGAACAAATTTAATTTTTTTATTTTTTATTTTAAGATTAGTACCAATAACTTATTGCTAGGTAGAAGATACTTCATGCAAATCCCTCCGCTTGATAGAGATATTAGTTTGTATCATATCTAGGGCATATTCCAAGAGGATTTGAATGACATAATTTCAAACTAGAAATTAAAAATTTTCATTTTAAGTTGGGATGTTTTACCATATTAAAATTATGTTTAAATATCTTAATACAAATTATATTAAAATTGACTTAAAGTTGTTAGATTTTCTTTGACATTAGTGTAATCAAATTTTTTTATATGTAGCACCAATCTAAAAAAATTCAATAATTTTTACACTTATTATAATTTATAGTGTTGGATCCAAATCTATTTGTGACCAAGGAATCTTAGGAAATATGTGAGAAGCATGGTTGGTGAAGAGGGGAACAATAAATAATGGAGAAAATGAGAAAGAAATATGATCTTATTTGTCTTTTAAGTAATCTTAATACAATGATGGAAGAGGAAAGGAATTCCTTTTAGAGAGAGAGAGAATTAATGTTTCCTTTATCTAAGGCAATAAAAATGAGCTATCCAAAGTCACCAATTGGACCCTAAAAGAATCCCTCACCCCTTTATAATGTTTGGGATAAAATGAACACAAAAAAGGATTAGTTGAGTATATATAAAGGATTTTCCTAGACCGAGGCAAGTGTTTATTAGTAGTAGCCTCATCAAGTGCGTGGTGATCTCTTAAACAACTCTTTCCTATCCTTTGGATGGTGTTATGCTTAAGTTGCTTTGAGATGGATGTCCATTACTAAATACTCATCTTTTGAGGACAAGTCTACATCAAAGTAGTTGGCCATGAGCTTGTGGTCATGCATGCAACAAGCCTTTATTACTTGGGTTTTATTTTGGGTATATTTAACTCATCAATTCTTTTAATGCTTTATAAAGACAACTCGTAAAATTGACAAAAGAATAGAAAGTCAACTTAAATCATAATAAATGTTAAACAAGAAAAGTGAATCTTTCATTAAATGTGACATCACCTTGTGACTAAATTCAATCTTTTTTGGCGTATGCCCAACCTCTTATAAAAGGTCAACTTTTGAGAGTATTTATTAGGCTTTCTGTTCTGGTCGAGATACGCATTTTTCTTATGAATTTGTTATTATGGGTAGACTATACACACTCGCTATGGACTCCAACAAACTATGAGATGATATCACTTCCTCAAAGTGGTGACCTCCGGAAAAAATGAAATCAGAGAGACAAGCGGAGGTCTATGTTGTTCCCACATTGAAGATGAGCTCTTCTAACACCCCTCCCCTAGGATCATGACAGAGTCTAAGAAGAATGAGTACGCTCCCATGGAGGGAAATGTGAATAATGGTCCTCGATGTTTGTAGGCATGACCAAGCTAATGAGTCTATTGGGAAGCATCATCATTGAGAAGGATTTGGGCCATCGAGGCGGGAAGTGGGCAAGCTTAAGTCCTTGCTAGAGGAAGAATTGCGTGGAGGCATCGAGGTCAAATTTGAAGGACTTGGCCATTATGATGGCCAAGTTGGCTCTCCATGCTCTTCATCACCAACACCAATTTTATGTTCTACTTTTATGGGAGAAGGAAAACCTTGGCAAAAGAGTGGTGTAAAATAGTTGGTGTGTTTGTAAAATTTTTATATTTGTAAGATTGTTTCATTATTAGCAGTGGTGAGTAGGTGTTCATTTATTATTATTTTATCTTTATATGTATTGTTTCATATTTATATGAGATTTTTTACTTATTTCTTCATTAAATGTCGATGTGATATATGTTATTCTTGAGCCATACTTACCACATCTATAAATATAGTTTCACCATGGGTAGTTAAGATTTTATTGCAATTCTCTATGGAGCAAGTGACTCTTTGAATCTAGCAATTATACTTTGTTCTTTCCTTTCTCAATAGAGACTTTGTTCAATGGATACTCGAAAGCGGTGAGCTCATTTATGCTATCTAAGATCAAAGAGGTTTGTAGACATCAACTTTCATCTTCCATGGGTATTACCATAGTCACCCCAACTACAGAGAATGGTTGACACCGATGAGAGGATTAACTTCATTCGATGGACAAGTTATGCATTCCCTCAACCACTTTAATCTTGTCCTCCATCTTCCTCTATCTAGAGTGGGTCACGAACTACTAGGTTATACCAAATTTTGCCAAACTATGTATTGTGGTGGAAATTTTATTTCTAAAAGAAAAGGTATACTTCCATCTTCACTCTATGGATAAAATGAAGATAGAAAATATACATCTCTTTTTATGCATTTTGACACCCAAGATCCACGATGTTCTTATTGAGGATGGGTATGACATTAAGGAGAGGTGTACCATCTTAAAAAATAGAAGTCACCACCCTACAATGGACTTAATCACCTTAATAAGGACTCCTAAGGACAATGGGTGCATGTGTACCAAGATTCTTCCCCTACTTTACATAAAAAATTAAAGTAGGGTTTATTTTAAACCAGTTTGTTAAGTTTCCTGAGGGCAAGCCCCAATAGTTAATTACATCCTAAAGAATGAGATTCCTTAGGAATACTCTCGATTAAGGTAAATGATCGGTTGTCTCCAAAGATTTCAATAGGTAGGACTATCAATCGATTAGTTTATTTTGGAAGATCAAATGGGATTGATCAAAGAGAGAATTTATTCTCAAAGTCGAAGAAAGATAAGTAGAAGATGCTCCGTGCTATAAAACCTAGCGAGCATCTCAAACTATCTATGGTTTGACTTTATATTTTAAAAATTGAATCATTCATTTGAATTGACTTTTATTAGAAATTTAGAGCTTATAATTCCATAATACAATGTTATGGAAATGCCTAAGAGGTGAGGATTTATGTTTATGACCCATAGAAGGGAGAAATGACCTCGAACCTAAATCTTGGAAGCTTTGGTGAGGGGCCAAAAGCATGACCTAAATCTAAGGCGAAAATGAGCATTTGGTTTGCCTCCACATAAGAGGACAAACCACCCAACTACTTGGACTTACAACCATCTAGGAGTGGCCACCAACTAACTCCTCCTATGATTTAAATTCATGTAGGCAAGTCATATGCTTTGTGCAAGATAGCTAGGCATTTATTTATTTAGAAAGAGACTAAGTCCTTAAACTCACTCCCTAGAGACTAGATCATGTAAGGGCATGAAAAATGACCTAGATCTTATGCAAAATATATTACATTTTTTTATTTTGGACAATTATTTGACTCAGCTTATAAGATTCATATGCCTAATCCATGAGAAGTAAGATTTTGGCCAAAATCGGTGAGAAAGGAGGGCGTGTTTCCACCATGGCTCTCAAAGGTCAAGCCAAATTTCTCAGCAAATGTGGAAGCCCTCCATTCAAGAGTGAAACAATATGCTTTTATGCATGATGTTATAAAAAATACTCATCCAAAAGTGGTTGCTAATTCTTTTATCTTGATTTTAACTTAGGCTTTAAATGAGGTTATGAGTTACTTATTTTAATTTTGAATTGATTAATTTGGTAGAAGATTTATTTTTTTCCCTAATTATCATTTAGGTCATACATCAAAGCAAGGAAAAAGTAGAAAAACATGTCATCTTAATGCACAAGCTAAACAAAATATTAAACATTTTATAAAGCTAACACAAAAGAATAAAAGGCCATTTGTGGTGGCACCAGACAAACCGAAAACAAATTGGGTAGCTCTACCCTTATACAACTGGATTAATGAATTAATTTACAATTAAGCAAGAAAATTCATGTTATGGGGTCTTCTTTCTTCGTTTCTTCTTTCTTCTTTTCTTCTTTCTTCTTTCTCTTTCTTCTTTCTCCTTTCTTCATTCTTCTTTCTTTTTTTTGGTTCCTTCTTTTGGATGGTTGGAATTTGGATGCTCCAAAGGTTTCACAAGGTGCATAAGATGAGATCTTATGACCAATGCTCATCTAATCTCCCATAACATTCATTCCAAAATCTAATTGCAAAAAATACATGAAAAGGAAAAGTAAATCTAACTAACATCTATAAAATAGATATTAACAAAATAAACCATACAAATCCCAAGAATGTATATTGGACTTAGTGCACACATGTAGTAAGTACTTAGCTTATTGGATTATGCTTAGGGCATAAGCACTTGCATAGCAAAAATAATTATATTTTTATTAGCTCCCCTTAAGCACAATCCCTACAAAATAATGATTAGACTAGATCATCCTATCATTCATTCTCATATTCACCCTAACATCCAAACTAGAAATAATATATCACAAAATAAAAGTAAATATCAAAGCACTACCCTATCCTAAAGCTATAAGTAGTACTTAACCTAATGTGTGTGCTTTAAAAGGTTTGTGTGGCATGCTTAGCTATGACTTTAAGGCTTGGGTTTTCTAAGTGTGAAGATGTTCAAGATAGATGGGTGGTTTCATTTAAGTGTTTATTTGATTTAGTTTGATTTTATTTTGTATTTTTATTTGGTTTAAATGAATCTACAATTAATTACTAGGTTTTAAAGATAGTGGAAAGAGAGAACTTCTCTTTCCTTCCTACCTTAAGTAACTTCTAAAGTGGATTCATGTTTAATTTTTTTAGTGAATGTTTTATTATGCATTTTAATTAATCCTAAGTTTAGATCAACTCTAAACAAACCTATTCAAAAGAAAGGCATTTTAAGATTAACTAAAGTGAACTAAATTCACAAAACACACATCACTTCATTTCTTTCCCAACATGTATAACATGCATATGGATGCATCCTAAGCATATTTATACATATAAATGAGAATGTTTAGCAAACTTTATGATGCTAAGTGGATTACTTAAAAAAATTGAATACTTTATGATGCATGATTTTCATTAAGTAGAAAAGAGGTTTTCTTATCCATTCTTCACATGCACACATGTATATATGAAAGGCATAAGTGAGTATGATGCCATTGTTAACCAAGGGTGTAAGGTACAAGACCTACTTAGGGCTACTTAAAACCTCACAACCTGGGTTGTCCAGACTAATATACCACTTTCCTTAAATACAAGCATATGTGCAAAAGAAATGAAGGAAAATAAAGGCAAAAGTTTGTACTTATGTTTGGACTTGGTTATGAAATTTATATGTGTAAGTGTGAGGATCTTTCTTAAGTCATAACATGGAAGAGGATAAGAATAGATTTAAGCAAGTCTTATGTTCTTTTAAAAGAACTATACACTTTGTAAATCTTATTCAAATCCATATTAAGAGGAAAGAAAGGAAGTAAACATAAGACACATTTTATATTCACATGCAAGCTTACAAAAAACTATAAGTAGAACACTTCCAATTTTAGGTATTTGATTTATAGATTTTAAAATAGTTTTGAATTTAATAGTGATAATAGCCATTCATATTTTACTTTAACCAAAACATGCAATTTTACATAAAGAAAATATTTCATTTTTTGAATTTGATTTTGAAAAGCATGAATGTATGAAATTCATATGACATTCATATTTAGCATGTTAGGAAAGAACTAAAGTGATGAAGTATGTAAACACCTCCACCCTAATTAATTCTTAAAGACAATCTTATGAAATAAGAAAGCTTAAAGTAAATCAAATTATTTTTAAAGAAGGTTTGATTTTATTTTGATTTTGATTTTATTTGAGAAATGTAAAGTGAGATTGTTGTTCCTAACCCATTCTCACATATGTTGGTTATTTTAGTTTAATTTTTAGGTTATTAGATGATTTTTTATATGTTATTTAGATTAAGGTATGAATTAAGCATTTTAAATTACCCCTTACCTATACTACCAGCGGAGTTAATCAAATAATTATGAGCTAATGAGATGACATAAAATCACACAAGGAATTTAAATCAGCAATGCACCTAGTAAGAAAAGGGCCTAATGCATTTGCTCATGATTAATGATTAATTAAATAAAGGGGTTTAACTTAAGTAATTTCATAACCCCACCCCACCCCTCACACATGTGAGTTGGATTTTGATTTCCTTAATTGTACTTATCTTATTGAACACCTAACCATCTAACCAAGATAGATTGATTGAGTTCTAGAAAGTTCTAGAATTTTATGAAATTAATTAAGGGATAATTAGTGAATTAACCCTTAATTAAGGATGGATTAAGGAAGAAAAGGGGTTTAGGGAATATCTTAAAAAAGTATCCCAAAATTATTTCCTAAACCTCATATTCACTTAATCAAAACTTAATTTACTCAATCGAGGGTTAAGAAACTAATTATACCCTTAATTAAGTCTAATTATATCAAGGGAATGATTAAGGAATGAATTAGTAATTCCCCAATTAAGCCACCAATAAATCTCAAGAAAATTAGGGAGGCAAGAGTCATCCCACTAATTAAACGAGATGTTTGGGATTAATCAATGAAGTAATTAGAGGGTAATTAGCAAAATAATATTCATAATAAAACCCAAATTTAGAAAAGTACTATTCAAAATTCATTCAAATCATTTTTAGAAAATTTTATACTTAATTATCTATCATATATTTATTTCATATTTTTTGATTTTCTAGGCTTAGATATGAATTTTAGAAGTTTTTTTAATTAATTAGAATATTTAAATAGCTTAATTAAGTATTTAATCCCATTGGCGTGGGCCCACAGCATGCTTTCCACTTGGCTCGATGTGATTAGGTCTTTAACTTATCACATCAGCAGCGTAGTGCTACGCTTTCTCCTCGACCATCCGATCAAGGATCGGACGGTTGAGATTAAAGTCACAATTCTAAAGGATAAATCGATGGATCTACGTGTTTTAATCTCAACCATCCATCCAAAATGCGTGGATGGATGGCAGATTTATCCATGTATTTTTGTGAGATGAATATCGTCCACCTTCTAGGGTGAGATCCAAGCTCGATTGAGCTCAAATTGGGCTAAAATTTACACCTTCATCATACAATGGAGATCTTATCCAATAGCTAGTTTATCATGAAATGAAAATTGTTTTCATAAAGCTCACACTATGGCTAGATTAAGCTCAAAAAATGGTTTACCTCACCGAGGTGATCACGGCTCGATTCCCTTGGAAGCTTTGTCTAGTGGAGATGAAGCTTTGAGAATTTGAGGCCTTGAGATTTGGTGGTTGCTTCTAGAGGCTAACTCCACCTTGAACTCCTTGTAGCTTTGATCGAACTAGCACCCCTCTTGCCTTTGGAGCTTGGAAAGAGCTTGGGCAAGCTCGATTGGGGTCCCTAAGGGAGCTTGCAAGGGAATTGGGTTGATTTTAAGTGTGGAGTGAGATTGGATTTTGGTTGAGCTCCACTATTTTTAAACTATGAAAATTGAGAAATGAGAGTCCAAACTCTCTCTAGGAAGCTTGGGAAGAGTATTTAGGGCTTGCTCACGAGTTCCTATCCTTCAATTGAATTAGGGAGAGTAAAGATTCAGTTGAATTAGGGGAGTATATCTCCCCTTGAAGGATCGGCGCAAGCCTCCTTGCCATTTTGATCCAATTGAGCTTATCCCATGAGTTTATTAGGCTATTTTAGATGTCCTTGCATTCAGTTTGGCTAAGGAGTGGAATGGTGAACTTCCCATGTGCTTAATTCAAATGGAAGGAGGATCCCATGTGCTCCATTTCAAGGCATGTGGTTAATTTTGAGTTGAGGTTGGGTTTGGTGACCCAAACCCAATGGGTCATGTGCACTAGGTCCATTAGTGACCATTTGGTCCACTAAGAGGATGCTAAGTGTCTATGAAAAGGAATTGACCAATTTCCAAGTTGTTTTGATTTTGGATTACCCTATGTCCTAGGGGTAAAATGGTAATTTGACCTTGATTTTAGTTTGGGCATATTTGGTATGATGAGAAAATAGGTTTGATAAAGTTTCATTGAATTTGGAATGGTTTGATGTGATTCTCAAGTTGAACCATTTAGGTCAAAATGGGTCAACTTGGGTCAAGTTCACCAATTGGTCAAATTGAGTCAAACCAAAGGTTGGCTCAAGTTCATATAACCATTTGAAATGTTTTGTTGATTTGGTTTGATTCAATTTGGTTTAGGTTTGAGTTTGGTTCAATTGAGTTCATTTAGGTCAAATGGGTCAAGTTGACTAATTTGACATATTTGGGTTAGGTCATGGGTTGGTTTAGGTTTATGTGGTCATATGAAATGGATTGGTATCTATATTTCCAATCAATTTTGGTAAAGTTTGAAGGTGGCTCAACATGACCCTTTAGGTTAAGTGGGTTTAAGGTCAATTGGGTTGGGTTAGGTCTAGTTGGCCAATTGAGACTTTGGTGAAGTTCAACAATCATTTGGGATGAACTTGACCCATTAGTTTCAATCGATTTGGCTTAGATCAAATTTTGACACATTTTGACTTTTTTAGGTCAAGTTGGGTCAACTTGGGTCAAGAGGTCAATTGGGCTAGATTAGGCTCAAATGTTGATTTGGTCAAGTTTAAACATTAATCATGAATGAACTTAGATCATTGGTTTCAATCAATTAGGCATATGGTGGATTTTGGCTATGTTGGATTTCATTTTGGCTAAGTGTTGACTTGGTCAATCCTTAAATTTGACTTAGTTTGACCCAATTTGAGTGATTGATCATCTCATGATGATTGTTGATCATGATGAGAGGTTTAGGTTGGCTTAGTTCAATCCAACTTGGTTAGGATTAAAATTTGGCTCATAAGGGTACTTTAGGTCACTTTGGGTCAAGCGAGCCTAGGTGGGTCAAATAGCTTGGCCAAAGCATTATTTGAGTTTGATTGAACTCACATATAGACTTATGATTGAAATATAAATTAATTTGCTAGTGATTTGAAGTCAAATGGGTTTTAACTCATTTGACAATTTCAAGTTCAAAGGGTGAACACGAAATGGATTTTGGCTTGATTTTTTTTTTTGAGTTTTGATTTGATGATTGAAGTTTATGGTTATATTTGGATTCATGATTGAAGTGTTGATTGAATCATGAAGAAAAATCAATGGTTTAGCTTGATTTGAAATTGATTTGGCTAAGTTCAATATTTTGATTTGAAAGGCTTAAGTTGGATTTTGATTGAATTTGAGTTTGACTTTTGGAGTTGGTTTTCAAAGTTTGAATTTATATTTCATTTATATATGAGAATATAAGTGATAATATAAATGGGTTATGGGAAAATTTTAAATATTAGAAGTGATTTCAACTTAGGCTAAGTCTTTAAGAGAAAATCAAAGTGACTTAGGAAAGATTTGTGATTTGAACTTGAGTTTTGGATTTAGTTTGATTGATTTGAATTTATATTTCATTTATATATGTGAATATAAATGAGAATATAAATGAGTTATGTGAAAATTTCATGAATTTGAATTCATTTAGATTTGATTTAGGCTAAGTCCATGAAGAAGGAAATCAAAGGACTTAGGTGAGATTTGGAATTTGGAATTTCAACTTAGAATTTGATTTGATTGATTTGAATTTATATTTTATTTATATATGTGAATATAGATGAGTTGCAAGAAAATTTCATGAGTTTGAATTGATTTAAACATGATTTAGGCTAAGTACTTAAGAGAGAGTCAAAGGACATAGGTAAGATTTGGAATTTCAATCATGGGATTCAATCATTAGTTTCAATCATGTGGCATTATTTTGAGTTTGGGAAAATGATTAAGCTGGAATTGATTTAAATTTTATGTTTATTTGATTGGGGTTTTACTTGAAGGAAGGAAGTAAGGAATGTGGTTCAAGCTATAGGGTATTCAAATTTTTCTAACAACCTTAAGGCATGGCATTACTCTTATGGCTAACTCTTCTAAGTCTCTGGGCTAGGTTGAGTATCCACCTAATCACTAGATGTGTCTTAAGACTAAGAATCTCTTAATGTCTAAGAGGAGTCCTATGTCTAAGATGGAGGGGTTGAGAGCTCATTCTAAAAATAAGGTCAACAGTATAACAACATTTCTAATAATGTTGAGAGAGGAGTGGTAGCCATGGAGTATGACTCTCTTCGCAACATTTTCATTGTGAAGGGGCACAACAATGAGGCTGTTCAATTCTTTGTGACCTATTGAATAAGGTCAAAAGTAGTGGTCCAAGCTCTCATTTGTCAAGAGCTGTCACCTTAGCTTTATGTGTGCCACCTTGGCTAGTAAGTTGGCCTCAGGAGATGAATCTTCTAGTGGAGATGAACCTAAAAAGTGGTTGATAAGACTTTAAATGTTAGTCAATATCTCTTCTACAATCAAGTTTCCCATATCCTTAGCAAGTATTTTGTACTTATCCATCTTTTTGAATATTTGAAAGTATTTTCGACATGCCAATTCCAAAGCTACTTGCATTATCAATTGTCATGTTTTTCAAGGAGTCTACCCCAGGGTAATGACATTGGGTAGCAATATCCCCAAATTGTCAAAATGAGAGCTACGAGCACAACTTCTAGTGGTCACTTCAAGAAGAGGTGAGCCTAGAAAAAGAGAAAGGGAAAGAGAGGTAGAGTATGTCGAGGGTAACTTCACTCGACTTGGTCCGGTGACCAACAAAGCCTTTATCCTTGGTCAAGATATCTACCGACGAACAGTTACCCGAATAACCTTCTAAATAGTTGATTGTCATTCGTTGTGATGGCTCAGCAATAATGGCTTGTCGACTTGGCACATTTATGATAAGTTTTTCATCAAGAGAAAGAATCTCTCCATGATGAATGTGGAGCTAGTGGATGTGAAGGAGCGACTCACCTCTATCAAGTCTATCCAATGCAATTTACTTCATATTTTTCTAATTTCTCTAGGCTTAGATATGAATTTTAGAAGTTTTCATAATTAATTAAAATATTTAAATAGCTTAATTAAGTATTTAATCTCATCGGTGCCATGTGGGCCCCGACACGGCATGCATTTCCACACGATGGGATTGGGTCTTTAACTTGTCACATCGTGCGCCGCATCGGTGTGTTACCGCTTTCTCCTCTACCATCCAATCAAGGATCGATGACCGAGATTAAAGTGACGGTTCTAAAGGATAAATCGATGGATCTACATGTTTTAATCTCAACCGTCCATCAAAATGCGTGGATGGACAACCGAGATTTATCCATGTATTTACCTGTGAGAGATGAATAACGCTCCACCTTCTAGGGTGAGATCCGAGCTTGATTGAGCTCGGGGGCTAAAATTTAGCCCACACCTTCATCATAGAATGGAGATCATATCCAACTAGTTTATCATGCAATGAAAATTATTTTCACAAAGCTCCACACTATGGCTAGATTAAGCTCGAAAAATGGTTTTCTCACTGGAGGTGATCACACCTGCTTCGATTCCCTTGGATAAGCTTAGTCTAGTGGAGATGAAGCTTTGTTGAGTTTAAGGTCTTAATATTTGGTGGTTTCTTCTAGAGGCTAACTCCACCTTGAGCATTACTTTGATCGAACTAGCACCCCTCTTGCCTTTGGAGCTTGGAAAGAGCTTGGCCAAGCTCGATTGAGGGAGATTGCAAAGGGAATTGGGCTAATTTTAAGTGTGGAGTGAGATTGGATTTTGGTTGACTCCCATTTTCAAACTATGAAAATTAAGAAATGAGATTCCAAACTCTTCTAAGAAGCTTTGGAAGAGTAGTTAAGGCTTGCTCGAGTTCCTATGCTTCAATCAATTAGGGAGAGTAAAGATTCGATTGAATTAGGGGATTATATCGCCTTGAAGGATATGACCAGCCTCCTTATCATTTTGTGAGATTATCCCACGAGTTTGTTAGGCCATTTTAGATGTCCTTGCATTCAGTTTGGCCTAAGAAGTGGAATGGTGAACTTCCATGTGCTTAATTCAAGTGGAAGGAGGATCCCATGTGCTCCATTTCAAGGCATGTGGTGGTTTGAGTTTGGGTTGGGTTTGGTGACCCAAACCCAATGGGTCATGTGCACTAGGTCCATTAGTGACCATTTGGTCCACTAAGAGGATGCCAAGTGTTTATGAAAAGGAATTGACCAAATTCTAAGTGATTTTGATTTTGGATTACCCTATAGCCTAAGGGTAAATAGTAATTTGACCTTGATTTTAGTTTGGGCATATTTGGTATGATGAAAAATAGGTTTGGCCAAGTTTTATTAAATTTGGAATGGTTTGATGTGATTTGGCTCAAGTTGACCCATTTAGGTCAAAATGGGTCAACTTGGGTCATGTTGGCCAATTGGTCAAATTGGGTCAAACCAAGGGTTGGGTCAATTTCAAATGACCATTTAAAATGTTTTGGAGATTTGTTTGATTCAATTTGGTTTAGGATTGAATTTGGTTCAATTGAGTTCATTTAGGTCAAATGGGTCAAGTTGACTAATTTGACCTATTTGACTATTTAAGTGTGGGTTAGTTTAGGTTTAGTTGGTCATATGAAATGGATTGGAATCTATGTTTCCAATCAATTTTGGTTAAGTTTGAAGGTGGCTCAATATGACCCTTTAGGTCCGTTTGGGTTCAAGGTCAATTGGGCTAGGTTAGGTCTAGTTGGCCAATTGAGGCGTTGGACAAGTTCAACAATCATTTGGGATTAACTTGACCCATTGGTTTCAATCAATTTGGCTTAAATCAAATTTTGACATATTTTGACTTTTAGGTCAAGTTGGGTCAACTTGGGTCAAGTGGCCAATTGGGGTAGATTAGGCTCAAATGTTGATTTGGTCAAGTTTAAACATTAATCATGAATGAAGTTAGATCATTAGTTTCAATCAATTAGGTCTATGGTGGATTTTGGCTATGTTGCATTTCATTTTGGCTAAGTGTTGACTTGATCAACCCTTAGGTTTGACTTAGTTTGACCCAATTTGAGTGATTGATCATCTCATGATGATTGTTGATCATGATGAGAGGTTTATGTTGGAGTTCAATCCAATTTGGTTAGGATTAGAATTTGGCTCATAAGGGTACTTTAGGTCACTTTGGGTCAAGTGAGCCTAGGTGGGTCAAATGGCTTGGTCAAAGCTTTATTTGTGTTTGATTGAACTCACATATAGACTTATGATTGAAATATAAATCTATTTGCAAGTGATTTGAAGTCAAATGGGTTTTGACTCATTTGACAATTTCAAGTTCAAAGGGTGAACATGAAATGGATTTTGGCTTGATTTTTTTAATTGAGTTTTGATTTGATGATTGAAGTTTATGTTTATATTTGGATTCATGATTGAAGGATTGATTGAATCATGAATAAAAATCAAGGGTTTAGCTTGATTTGAAATTGATTTGGCTAAGTTCAAGATTTTGAATTGAAAGGCTTAGGTTGGATTTTATTGAATTTGAGTTTGATTTTTTGGAGTTGGTTTTGGTAGTTTGAATTTATATTTCATTTTATATGAGAATATAAGTGAGAATATAAATGGGTTATTAGAAAATTTTAAAGATTTGAAGTGATTTGAACATGATTTAGGCTAAGTCCTTAAGAGAAAATCAAAGTGACTTAGAAAAGATTTGTGATTTGAACTTGAATTTTGGATTTAGTTTGATTGATTTGAATTTATATTTATATATGTGAATATAAATGAGAATATAAATGAGTTATGTGAAAATTTCATGAATTTGAATTAATTTAGATTTGATTTAGGCTAAGTCCATGAAGGAAATCAAAGGACATAGTGAGATTTAGAATTTGGAATTTCAACTTGGAATTTGATTTGATTGATTTGAATTTATATTTCATTTATATATGTGAATATAGATGAGTTTTGAAAATTTCATGATTTTGAATTGATTTAAACATGATTTTGGCTAAGTACTTAAGAGAGTCAAAGGACTTAGGTAAGATTTGGAATTTCAATCATGGGCTTCAATCATTAGTTTCAATCATAGGTTTCAATCATGTGGCATTATTTTGAGTTTGGTAAAATTATTATGCTGGAATTGATTTAAATTTGATGTTGATTTGATTGGAGTTTTACTTGAAGGAAGGAAGTAAGGAATGTCGTTCAAGCTTATGGTAGTCAAATTTAGCTAACACCCTTAAGGCATGACACCCTATGGCTAACTCTTCTAAGTCTTTAGGCTAGGTTGAGTGTCCACCTAATCACTAGATGTGTCTTAAGACTAAGGATCTCTTAATGTCTAAGAGGAGTCCTATGTCTAAGATGGAGGGGTTGAGCTCATTCTAAAAATGAGGTCAACACGCAGTATAACATTTGATAATGTTGAGAGAGGAGTGGCGACCATGGAGTATGACTCTCTTACGCTACGTTTTCATCGTGAAGGGGCACAACAATGAGAATGTTCAATTCTTTGTGACCTATTGAATAAGGTCAAGAAGTGGTGGTCCAAGCTCTTGTTTGTCAAGTGCTCATCACCTTAGCTTGTGTCGACTATGCCACCTTCCACCATTAAGTTGGCGCTCAGATGAATCTTACGGTGACCCTTAAAAAAGTGGTCGATAAGACTTTGAATGTTAGTCAATATCTCTTCTACATGAGTTTCCCATATCCTTAATAAATATTTTGTACTTAGCCTTCTTTTTTGAATATTTGAAAGTTTTTTTCGATATGCTAATTCCAAAGCTCTTACTTGCATTATCGGTTGTCATGTTTTCAAGGAGTCTACCCATGCTTAAGGTAATGAGGTGGGCTAAGCAATATCCCCAAATAGTCTAAAAGAGAGCTACGAGCTCAACTTCTATTACTTCAAGAAGGCAGTGAGCCTAGAAAGAGAAAGGGAAAGAGGAGGTGGAGTATGAGGATAACTTCACTCGACTTCGTCCAGTGACCAACAAAGCGTTTATCCTTGGTCAAGATATCTACTCAGACGATGTTACCAATAACCTTCTAAATAGTCGATTTCCATTCATTGTTATGGCGTAAGTGATGGCTTGGCTATCGACTTGGCCCATTTGTGATAAGTTTTTCATTAAGAGAAAGAATCTCTCCATGATGAATGTGGAGCTAGTGGATGTGAAGGAGCGACTCACCTCTGTCAGTCTAAGCTTGCTAATCTCAAGAAGGAGGTGAAGCTAAAAGAGTAGGAGAAGGAGATAGTTATTCTAGAGCTTACCTTCGAGAAGAAAGAGTTGGAGGAAAAGCTCTTTCATTATCGATGGAGCCCTAGAAGAAAGAGGTTGAGTTTGAAGCCTTTGAAGTTGAGTACAAGGGACTATTAGAGACAAAATTTAAAGTAGGTAAAGACTTAGTCGCCAAACTCATGGAGCATGGCTAGTAGGATCCCAAATTCTTGGATTTCTCTAATATAGTCGCACTCTCATATATTCGATGATGATGTGAGTGACAGCTAACCTGGCCTCTTTTTTGTTTTGCACTAAGTTGGGGAGGATAAGTGTTTCATGTAACTCTATCCTTTCCTTCCTATAAATGTTTTAATAAAAAAATATGTACCTCTTTTTTTATGTGCCCTCATTCTATTTGGATAGTAGTGCTACTTCATACTCGGTGTTTTGGCTATCTCTAATACTTAGAAAAATCCTAGTGTTGATCCATGGGGCAAGTTTGTTACCTTTTGGATGGCAATTAATATCTTCTTCTTAGTTGTTATTCATAGTGAGTGGGATCTTTTTGGCCAACTAGGAGAGTTGTTCTTTCATTAGGTTGCAAATCTCACGAGATGTCAATCTTATACCACCAACCGTAAGAGTTGGTCTTTCATTAGGTTGCCGACCTCACAAGTGTCTATCTTACTCCAACTAGAATAGTTGGTCTTTTTTAGGTGATCAACCTCACAAGGTGTCAATCTTACACCTGGCTAACTAGAAAAGTTGGCTTTCTATTAGGTTGTCAACTTCTTAGGATATCGGTCTTTTCACCACACAAACTAGGATAGTTGGTCTTGAAGTTTTATGGAATAAAGGTGAGTATTAATAAAGTTAACTCAAGGATTGGATTTTTTACTATAATATTTTTAGGCCAAGAATGTAGTACTAAGTACCCAACCTACTCAAGCGGTTGTGGCTTATTGAGTGATACCTTTTCTTGAGCCAAAATTGACCAAGTGTCTTTAGTCATCATACAACTCTCCATTCCATTATAGGTCTCTTAGCTCAATGTGTATTCTTGGGCCAAGAATGGCAAAACATTTAGATTCCCTATTCAAACCTATGTGTCTTCTACCGATTGAGATCTTTTTCTCAAGCCAAATTACGCAAGTGGCTTAAATCGATGTGTAGCCTCCCAAGTGTTTTACTCATTACTAGTATCTTTTTCTATACTTGCCAAGTTTTTTTTGTACATATATGTACCCCTAATTTATGCTTACTCACCAAGTATTTTTAACTATCTAACAAAATTATGTAAGAAATTATGACTTTGTTAAGTGAATTTGGAAAGAACAAGATGATCATAGTTTTCATTGATCAAGAGACATCACCTCAAGGGAAAAACTTTTTTAGGTCCTTAGCATTCCAAGTATGTGTAGGTCTTGCTTTTCCCAGTCTAGAGTTGGTAAGCTTTAGGGTTGGCATACTTCTTGATAATGTCTGCCATCCATGTGTCGCTAGTTTTGTCCGAACATTTTGAATAGCCTCATCCATTTTCTTGAGAGTAAATCGCTACTCTTAAAGGGCTTCTCTTTATATGGCAATCATAGTATCTTGCCATTCACCTCGTTATCTTCTCTTTCCTTAGTGAGGCCTCACCCATCAAATCTTTAAGCATGTCCCGGTGTCTTACATGACTTTCGAGTTTGTCTTTCCCCACTCAATGATGCTCCCCAGTTCCATAGTCACCAACACCCTTTGGTGAAGTTCATATTCAACTAGAAGCATTGCTTCCATGTGAGAATGAGAAAGTGCATGTTTGGTAGTAGTATTAGGTGTCATTCTAAGGGCCCATAACTGGTAGTGTGTCTACCCATCTAGCTTTTGTGCCTTTGATTGTCTCCTTCAATAGATTAAAGATCTTTTGTTGTTGGCGCTTCTACATGATAGTTGCTCGTGAGTGTATCAACGAACTTCAATTTTATTCCTTGAGACTCACAGTCTCTTAGCCCAGTCAACAAATTATGGCGTTGTTAGTGATGATATCCAAAAGTAGGCCATACCTACAAATAATGTCAGTCAGATAAAGTTTATGACTACCTAACCAGTTCTTTGGTGGTGGCTTAGCTTCAATCCATTTGCTAAAATAGTCGATCATGACTAAGATGAATTTTCTTTATCAACTAGCTATTAGTAATGGGTCGGTTAAATCCATTCACCAAATGACAAAAGGCCAAGGACTTGTAAAGGGTTGCGGAGGTAGTGCTTGTTATTGAAGAGGGTGAATTTGCTTGCATCTCCTTGTGAATTCTTCTACATCTTTCTTTAGTGTGGGTTAAAATATTCATGTCTCAAGATTCTATAAGCAAGTTTTCTCCTTAGCTATTGCACTTATTAGAGTGTATTTCTTCAAATACTCATCTTTGTTCAATTTTTTTACACACATCATATTCAATGAGTCATTCACCTTCTAAAAAAATCACCTCAATAAAAGCATATTCGAGTTTTATACTAAGTCTCTTTATGCCATTTGTATTTTCATCTATCTCCCCAGTTTATTTTTTTATTGGGTCCATCCAAAGTGGGTGCTCATGATTTATTTGCATCAACTTGTCTTCCGGATACTAGGTCAGTGAATAAAGTGTCCTTTAGGCCAACCTTGGGAGAGTAGGCTAGTGACTTGATTTTATTCTCTAAGAAATTGCTCTTTTTAAAGTATTCCAGTCACCCAATCTTTCTTTTGACTTTGAGCAAAAAATTTTGTAAGAGCTCATCTCTAGTTCTCAGTCTCCTATATTGACCATCGGTTGTGAGTTTGAGTAGATTGTAATATGTCTGCTCCTAGCCCTCGATGAATATGAGTCAAATGTGTAAAGCTTCATATTTTGATTAGTCATGTGTTGATCTAAAGTTAAACTTAGTTTACTACATTATGGTAATTATGGCCTAACTTCACACTATGCTCACACCAGAAGGATCCACTCATGTATAGTAGCCATAATGATTATTGGTTGATGAGGATTATCTTATGGTGCGGTGTGAATGAGGAGTCGTGTCCGAGCTTTGTTCACGTATGAGGCAAGTATAATATATCAAATTCACTTTCATGGCTAGACCAAACAACCTTCTTGAATGATCAAGCTGCACTATTTATGCAAGTTATCGGTGATGACTTGAATTGAGTAGCCTAAATGAGGTTGTAGTCTTCTTGTCAAAATAATGAGTGCGGTATGAGTTTTTCCATTATGGGGTAGCTTAATTTGGCTCCTCTCAAGGATCTGATGTAATAAACAAGATATTGCTTTCCAACCTCCTCTCTCATGAAAACAAAATTGGTTGATTCTCCTCCAACTCATAAATATAATAATATGGTTTCCTCCTTCTTTCAGCTGTGAGACCATAAGGTCATGAAAAACCTTGTCCAATTTTGAAGTACAATTAAACTTCTTAGCTCCCATAAGGACCTTGAAAAATGGCGAGCAACATTCTCCGACCTTTAAGATAAATCGACCTTATCGTCCCATGAGTCACTACATTTCTTTCTTCATCTTTGGTTAAGGCATGTCAATTATGGCCTTCACCTTATTTAGGTGGACGTTTATGCCTTTAGGTGTGTTCGGAATCCTAAAAGCGTGTTAGATCTAGAGCCAAAAGTGCACTTCAATTCAAATGTATGTTGTATTTCCTCATGGAGGTGAGAGTCTCTTTTAACCTAACTTTTGAGGTTGACACTGTCACTCTTTAGACCTAGGACTCAATCTAGGCACTAAATTTTCCCACCTAAAGTTAAGTCTATTGGCTAAGGGGATACCTAAAGCCTAAAAAACTCACAATTGATTATATATATATAACATAATTAATTATATGCCACCCACAATTCCAAACCTACCCAAAGCAGTACCCAATTAGTATTCAATTTGGCCAAGTGATCAAGTTCACCCAATATGACTTATTTGGGCCTAAAAAGGTTAAACTCAAAATTTATCCAAACCATTTGTAATTGAATACACCTAGACTCATAGGAACACCATTTAAACTTCATTAAAGCATTATCACTCAATTTGGCTCACCTAACAAATTGACTCTTTTTTAACTATGTAGGCTCTTAGATGCAACTTGAACTAAGCCAAATTGAATCATTCCAAAGCTTTACAATCACACCAATTATCCAATTGAACATTAATTCATGATCAATTGCAACTTAATTTGACCAATTGACTCATCTAACCCAACTTAGCCAAATTTGACCTAAAGGTTTAAATTGAGCTAAAATCAATCCAACACAAATAAAACCAAATTAATCCCTCCAATCACTTCTAAATGAACCATTGATCATATTCCAACTCCCAATTGAAGTAAAACATTCCAATTGAACCAAATTGATCCACTTAACCTTACTTGTCATAAAGGTCAAATGGATCCAAATCTTGATCTAACCTAAATTGAATAAAACAAATTATTACAATCAATCCTAAGATGACTATTGATCGCACTTGAAACCCAATTAAGCTTAAGCTGAACCTATTTAACCCATTGACCCAATTTGGCCTAAAGGGCCTAATTAAAATCAAACCTTTGTCTAATTCAAAATAAATTAAACACTTACAATTAACCCCAAGTTGACTATTGAACAATTCAATGATCAATTGAATAAAAATTTGATCAATTGACCAAAATGATTCACTTAGTCCAATTTGACCTAAAGGGTCAATTTTATTCAAAGTCAATCCAACTCAAAAGCAATCAAACCAATAGTTACAATCTTTCCTAAATTGATCATCAACCATACCTCAATCATTAATTGAACCTAATTTGACCAAATTGCCAAGTTGGTTTACTTAGCTAATTTGACCTAAAGGTCAAAGTAAAATTTCAACCTAATTTAAATTCGCCAACACATACAATCATTACTAAATTGATAATCGTATGTCCCAACATTCAATTTCACCCAAACTAATTTAATTTGGCTAACTTAACCCATTTGACTCATATGAGCCAAATTTAAATCCACTCCAAATTAAATCAAACCATTTGCACCAATGTGTTCTAAATATTAAATTAAGTGTGACTAATAGCTCCTTAGGTATAATTTGGTCAATTTGTCAACTTAACTTAATTGAATCCAAATTGACTTATATGAGTCCAAATGAGTCAAACCTAACCAACACAAGTCCAAACTTAACAAAACTTTACATGACTAATCCTTGGACCTCTTGACCAACCTAAGTAGACCCAACCCATGGTGAACTTGGTTTGACAAACTAAGTAATAAAGGATTCCAAATAAAATAAAACTAAAGAATAGCAATGTCCAACCCATCCTTTTGGCCAAGGCACCCCAACTTGTCTTAAGCTCACCTCCAGTCAAGTAACTCCAAAGTTGTTTGGTCTAGCCATTGAACAAGGAGAGATCATCCTCACCATGGCGACCTTTAGTTCATTAATCATGGGCTATTTATTTCACCACTAGCTACCAAACTCTCTCGACCATTGCAGGGCCTAGCTCACCAAAGTAGAGTCATATTCAACCTTATCCATTCATTTTGCCATGGCCATGGCTTTTTGGGTGGTTCACTTGGAGAGGGTATATACCCCATTTTAAATACCGAACTCAAGACATACCTTCACAATAACACTAAAATCAATCCCAAGTCTCACTAGAGCACCCCATGGCTCCCTCTCCGGAGACCTCTCAAGTTTCCCTCATACCCAATCGCCTAAGACTCCACCTTAGCCTAATTCCTTCCATGCCTTCCACACATTCGGGGATAAAGAATGAAACAAGAATCACTCTATTAAGGTAGAATTGATTCTAAGTAGTGGTGGAGTTTGATCTTGGGAATGGAATGATTCATATGGAGGCAAATGGCCACTTCAATAGTGGGACTTCATGTCTTCATGGTGAATCTACCTCACTCATTGGACCACCAATCTTTAGGTGAGGTAAATCTATTCAAATTATAGAAAATTCACTAAAAGTTGGTCCTGTAAAGAAAATGTGAATGTCATGCAAATCAAATTATATGATCCCTTGTATTCCTTTGTTGGATCAATTTGGAATTGATCTCACTATGAATCGAGCCTCGGTTGGCTCGGATCAAGCTGAGAAGTGAACTGTATCCCTTTCTCATTAGAGCTTGAAGATGGATCATCAACTATATTATTAGAACATATGGGCTTGATTAATCTACATTAGAAATTCTAATTTAATCCTTTTAAAGTCATGAGATTAATCAGAACCATTAGATCTTTTAATCATAGCTTGGGACGAAATGGCTTCCTATGTGGGTTGATTTAATAACCAATGGGTTTAATGTCATAAAAGGTTATGTAAATGGCCAAATCATCATAATTAAATTAAGTAGGTTTATATATATATATATATATATATATATATATATATATATATATATATATATATATATATATATATATATATATATATATATATATATATCTATATAGCTTAGATAAAATAGAATATAAGAAAAATAAAAGTATCAATGTTTATCAAGTAGACATAGTTTTTTTCAATATTTTCATTAGTCTTGAAATTAAGCTCTAATCACTTAGCCAAATGATTTGAATTTTTTTATGAACATTCCATGGGATGACATTTTCCTTTCATAAATATTTCAAGTTAATTAGGTAAGTGCATTAGGAGATTTATAATTTCAATTCTTAATTAATCATTTTGGCTACTTAATAAATTTATTTAATTGAGGAAATTATAAAAAATTATTTTGGCTCAAACATGTACTAGAAATTTAATGGTGACCAAAAAAATTTATTAGGACCTCTGGTTTTAATTATTTCTCGGATCACCATGAATTTTATTAATTAATTAATAATTAATTAATTAACTTAAGACTTAAAAGATTTATAACTAATTGTATACATTTTTAAAAATTACAAATGAATCCTTTTTATGCTCACCTAACAAAGAGTTAATCATTAAAATTAAAGGTTTTAATTGATTTTAGGTATTTTAAGAGTAATTTTTTACTTATTTTTCTTAATTAATTAATCACAAGATATTAGCCCAAGTGCCTTGAAATTGTTATTGTTCAATTCTAGATTTGCATCTGATGACGAGAGAATGCATCAAGAAACTCATCGCCAAGTATCTGCAATCAAGTCATGCCTATTATTAAAAGGATATCCATCCTTTGAGCATGCCAAGTTTAGGTTTGTGAAGTCAACGCATATTAGCCACTTCCCATTGGATTTCTACACTATTGCTATATTTAATACCCATTCATGATTGAACTTCAAATGAATGAAGTTGACTTGTAATTTGTTGATTTCTTCTTTGATATATTCGGAGAGGAGCATGAAAGTATTTCTTATTATTGATTGACATTAAGGTGATGGAAAACAACATTGATGTCAATACCTAGCATTTTGGCTTTCGTCCAAGAAAATACATATATATCTTCTTAAAGGGTTCAATTGTGGGATTCTCTACTGAGTTGAATGTCGAGCTGATCTTGAGGGCTTGTTAGCTATGGCGGAGGTTGGAATTTCCTCACCTCCTCTAGTACTTTAATCTCTATATAGGCAATGTCTAACACAAGACTTCTTCCTTCTTTTCAAACTCACTTATTGCTCTTAGTAAAGGATTTTAGTTTGGTTCAAGTTGCCCTAACAATGATATCTTCTCTTTATAGGGAACTTGGCGGTTATGTGATAAGTGGAATCCTCTACCATTAATGTGTTGAGTTATGGTAAGCCAAAATAAAATTATAAAATGCTACAATGACAAAGTTGACCATGGCGTGTATGTCTTCTTTCCCCTAAGTTATAGGGAGAGTGATTATCCCTTAAATTTCTCTCCTTTGGCGGAAAATGAATAAAGGTCCTCTGTAAGGCTAGTTTGAAACTAGCCAAGCTGTTGAAAATGGATTTAAAAATAATGTTGATTGAGCTCCTTGTGTCCTTGGATCCATACTGATCCATACTTGGCCATGATGATAATCTCATCATTGTAGGGGTTTCCTCGGAGGTTCTATCCTTCTTTGAGGAGGAAACGTAATCAAAGTGTGTGGTGCTTATAATATGGTCACCGAGTTGACCTCCCTAGTAAACTCTAGCCCTTTGTTAAGACTCTCCTCCCTCAAAGATGGCATGAATGGCGTATACCATGAGTTCATTACCTATTGTGGTGTTTACTAGGGTGTACATTGAGGTATGATATACTATCTTGAAAGATAGAGACATCACCCATCAATGGACCTAATCACTTCATAAGGACTCCTAAGGCATGATGGGTCTTCAAATATACTAGAGATTTTTCCCTTACTTTTGGATAAATAAAGCGGGGTTTATATTAAACTAAGTTCTTAAGTTCCCCATGGAGGCAAGCCTCCATAGTTAAATACATCTTAGAATGAAATTCCCTAAGAATACTCTCCATTAAACTAGATAATTATTATCTCCAAAGACTTCAAGGTTAAACTACCAAAGGATTAGTTATGTTTAATAAATCAAATGGGAAAGTTCAAGGAAAAGACTTATTTTTTATTCTAAAAGGAGGTAAGAAATACTCATAATACTAGAAGCCTAGTGATCATTCCAATCTATCCTATGATTGGGCTTTATATGTTTGAAAGTGAAGAGATTTATCTGTTTGAGTTAAATTTTTTTAGATTTAGAGCTTATGTCACACAAGCTTGTGGAGATGGCTTAGATGTGAGGATTTATGCTTGTAGCTAGAGAAAAATAGCTACCTGGATCTTAAATCAAGGGAGCTTTAGTATGAACTAAAGTATGACCTAAATCTAAGCGGTGGACATAAGATTTATCTCCACAAGAGATGATAAATCATTGACTTACGGACTTATATAACTGCTTGGAGTGGGTGACTAACTCCTCCTATAATTTTAAAATTATGTGGTCCAGTCATATGAAATTGTAAGATAGTTGGGCTATTATTTATTTAGAAAGAAACTAAATTTCTTAAACCCACTCTCTAAGAGACTAGAGCATGAGTGGTATAAATAATGGCTTAGTCTCATGCAAAATCTTTTCAAATTTTATTTAATTTTAACACATTATTTTGACAAAGGTCATAAGATTTCTTATGCCTAAATGCATGATGAAAATATATCATTGGCTAAATCAGAGAGAAGGGGTGTTTTCCAACACAAGGGATGTCCTCAAAGGTTAAGTATTCCTTTATCATGCAAGGATGGAAATCCCCAATTTTCAAGAAAGAAAGAATTTGCATGCATGATGTGAGACCAGGGTGCTCATGCTAAAGGGGTTTTAAATCTTTTAATTATCTTGATTATAACCTAGGCTTTATGGTGAGGTTATGAGTTGTTAAAATTCTAATTTTGAGTGATTTGTTGGGGTAGAAAAAATTTTGCCTTAAGAGCCTAATGCATCCATGCCACACATTAAAGCATCAAACATAAATAAATTATGAAAAAATATGCCATCCTAATGCACTATTTAAACAAATCATCTATCAACACAAACTACGCAAAGAATATATAACCTTGTCGTCGGTGTCACCAACCCAAAAAAAGAAAAGATGGGTAGTTGAGTTCTTATACAACCCGGTATATGAAAGAATAATTATAATTTTATTAAATGAAATAAGGGCATTCATTTTATACTATTCCATCTTCCTCCTTTGATTTGGATATTCTTACTTCAAAGGCATCAGGGCACCCCAAGACAAAGCCTTACTTTCTCATCTAATCCCCATAGCACTAACCCTAATTCTATTACAAAATTACATTAAGAATAGGAAAAGAAAATCGACTATCGGCAAAACAAGTGTTAGCTTAGCACACATATAATCCTAAGGTTATGCATAATTTGGACTTAGTACACGCACATGGGTAAGCCTACTTGTCCTATATTATGGTTTAAGCAACCTATAAAGAGAGCATTTATATTTATTTTTAAGCCTTAAGCACAATCCCCTGCATAAAATAGCATTAGGCTAACAATAGCCTAACATCAGTCTGAAGCATACAACATAACATCAATCTAAAATATTATATCACAAAACAAAACATTCATCACATCATGCATCATCCTAACTTAGGACTAGAAGTGGTGACTTATTTTTAATGTGTGTGCTAAAGCTTGTGTAGTATGTCTTACTATGCATTAGAGTTATTTCTTTCTAAGTGTGGGGAAATTTAATTTAACATGAAAGGTTGGTTTCACTTCAAGTTTTTTAATTGATTTGAGAATTTTAATTTGTATTTTATTTCATGTCATTTGATTTATACTTAGAACTAAGTGTTATAAAGATAATGAAGTGGATTGGATTCTTCCATCCCTACGAAGTCATTTCTAAAGCATATTAATTTGATTTAGTTCTATTTAGTGAATGGCTTATTACACATTTTAGATTAATCCTAAGTTTAGGTTCACTTTAAACAATCTTATTCAATATGAAAGGATTCTTAAGATTAATCTAATTGAATTACTATCACATGACATATATCAAATTCTTCCTTTCTCTCTCAAATGTAACATACATATGATTTAATATTTATCATATCTATACTAAATTAAATCTCTATCCAAATTCTAATACCAAAATATATAAGGATGGAATCACATAAGTGCGTGTCATTGTTAACCAAGGAAGTGAGGTAATCAAATGATCTCCTTGGGACTAGCTAAAATTTTGTATTCTGGATGTCTAGACTATATACCCATTAACATTCCAAACCAATGTAAATCTATACACTAATAAGGAAGAGAGAACACTAATTTATATATATCACATACTAGTGACTTAGGTGAATGTAAATGCATGTATTTTTGGTAACAAAAGGGGATCTTCATCCTTTAATTAAGCATACCTACACATGTATAAAGATGTAAGCAAGTGTGTGTCGTTGTTAAATCGGGAAGTGAGGTAATCAAATGACCTCCATGGGGCTAGCTAAAGCCTCATATTCACGAGATTTTTAGACTAAACACTTGCTATCTTAAATAAATATAAATGCATACACAACTATAAAGATGAGAGTCATGTAAAGATTGCATTTTCTTTAATTAAATCATTTATGCATATGAATTAAAGCTCTATCTAAATTATAATATCAAAATACATAGAATGAAGCCAAATGAGTGCGTGTCATTGTTAAACTAGAGAAGTGAGGCAATCAAATGACCTCCTTAGAGATAGCTAAAGCCTCATTGTTAAACCAAATTATATACCCATTGTTGTTCAAACTCATGTAAATCTATATATGAATTATAATAAAAAGAGATTTATTTAATATGCTTAAGCTATAAACACATACAAACCCTATGTGTCTTCATAACTATCAACACTCTAAGTATTATAATTGATTCATAAGCTTTAGAAAATAGTTTTGAATTTATCAATGATAATAGCCACACATATATTTAATTAAGCCAACACATGCAAGCTTACATGAAGGAAATTCATTAGATTTATTTAAATTTAAAAGCATGAATGCATGAAATCAAATGACATACAACATTTAATTTGCTTGGAATGGAACAATTGAATAGAAACATATGATTTATTCTATTAAACTAATTCCTAAGGACAATCATGTTAAATAATCCTATTTAAAGAAAACCAAAAGTTCCTTTATGCCATTTTAACTTTATGTTTTGATTTGATTTAAGGATATGAGGGAAAAGGTTTGATGATCCTAACCCATCCCCATATTTGTTAATTGATTTAGTTTAATTAAATGTAATTAATTTGACTTTATGAGTTAATTAGGTTATAATATGCAATAAATACATTAATTAACCCTTTCTAAGTTACCTTAATAAAATTATCCAAATAATTATGAGCCAACATGATATGCACATGAGTTGAAAATTAAATTAGCAATGATCCCAAGAAATAAAAGGGGTCTAATGCAATTGGCTCACAATTAATAGTTAATTAGGTTAAAGAACTTAATTAATTAATCATATGGTTTCCCCTGTGGGTAAACCATAATTTCATTAACTTCTTTTAGTCTTTTAAACACTAAAGATATACCCATGATTTAATTAATTTAGTTTAATATGATAATGATTTCAATTCAATTAATTTAGTGATTTAATTAAGTAGTTAAATCATAATTAATTTCATTTTGAAAAAAGTGAAATGAACTTAGGGGAATAAATTAAGAAAGAGGTCCCAAGCCTATTCCTTAATGCATTTACTATTGAACAATGATTGATAAACTTACTTAACCAATTTATTATTATTCATGGGATTAATTAATCATTAATTAGCTTGAAAGAGTAATTAGGGTATAATTAGCCAATTTTCCTAATTAAGTGCACAATAAATCCTAATAAAATCATGTGAGGAGGTCATCCCATTAAATTAACCCACAAAATTTGAGGTTAATTGTTCAAGTAATTAAATATTAATTAAGCTAATTAATTTTGTAATTAAACCCTAATTAAGCCTTAATTATTATTTTAAATTAGTTAAATTTATTTTTAAATAATTCTCCTTTGAAATACCTTTAAAATGAGTATTTATTTACATTTCTTTAATTTTCTATTATTTGTTATGATTTTAGAAGTTAGCCATTGATTAATTAAGCCTAATCAAAGCTTAATCGGCCATGTGGACCACTTTCCATGTGGGCTGCTGTATTGGCTACTTAAATTATTATCGACTTAATGCTTATGTGGCGATGGCGGGACACATTTTCTCATCCATTATCGATCTAAGATAATTAATCCGGCGCATTGGGATAAAATCAAATTAAACTAACGAATCTAATCATAGTGCATGATCTACCATCTTTGCGTGGCAAGAGATGGAGTCCGTCCACTATTGCATGCTTGATTTGAGCTCACCCAAGCTCAAATCAACTCCAAGGATCCCACACCTTCACAACTTCGATCAAAGAGGATCAAATGGTCAAGATCACGGCATGCAAGTTTCCTTCAAAAGCTTAAACCCATTTTTCCAAAAGCATGGTTTTGGAAGCATACCTCATCGAAGCTCAAGATCGATGCAAGCGATTGAGGAAGCCTCATCTAGCGAGAAGAATCCCTCTTGATGCACGAGCTTTAATTCTTTGGCGTTTGCTCGAAGACCAACAAGCGAAGCTTGGGAGGCCGTTGATTGATCAGTATACCCTCTAGTGGTCAAGAAACTTGAGAGAAGATTCATTCTTGCTGAGCCTATAGAAGGTGTGTGCAAAGTTAATTTGACTTTGGTGGAGTTTATAGCAAATCACGATCGAAGGAGGAATTGCCCTTTTGCATAACAGATGGGAATGGGATTTTTGATGTGGGAACAAGCTTAATAGCTTCAAAAATGGCTCTTGCTCATTTTGGGTAGCTAGGGATTTGAGAATGATAAAGTGATCATTTGGAGTTAGAAGAGAGGGTATACACCCTCCTCCTCTTGATCCCCTGATCATGGTGATCATGGTTGGCTTCTAGTTATTTTCCGGTCACCTGGGGGTGTGGGTGGCGGGGAGGAGATGAGTTGGCTTAGTTTGAGTTGGTGAGGGTTTGGGCTGGTTGCCAAGGGTGATAATGGCTATCTATGCAAGCTAAGAGCTCCTATGGGAAAGGTGAGGTGAGTTCACCTCCCATGGGTGATGGTGACTCAACCACCCCTTGGGTTAGGTTGGGCAGTGTCTTTAGTGCCTAGGTGGACTATTGGGAGAGTGTCATGTGGCCAAAGAATGACCACTTACATGGGTGATTTACCTCATATGATACCCTTAACCCAATGATCATTTAGCATTGAATTTGATTTGGGCAAATTTGAAATGAGCTAAAAGTGGGTTAGCCAAACTTCAAGTCAATTAGAGTTGATTTGGTTTGATTTGGCTCAATTTGACTCATTTAGGTCAAATTGGATCAATTCGTTAGCCAATTAGTTAAATTGGGTCAAACTAAGGGTTGGGTTAAGTTCAAATGATGATTTGGAGTGATTTGATTCAATTGGTTTGGGTAAATTTGGTTTAGATTTGATTTTGGTTCATTTGGGATCAAATAGATCAAATAGATCAAATGGGTTAGGTTGACCAAATTGACCAAATTGGCTTGGGTAAGGTTAGGTTTGGTTGACCAATTGAAAATTATTGTATGCTTTGGTTTCAATTAATTTTAGTTTGATTATGATTTAGGCCAATTTAACCCTTTAGGTCAATTTGGTCTAAGTGGCAATTTGGTTCAATTGGCTCAATCAATCTTTTGTCAAGTTCAATGATCAATTTGGAATGAACTTGATTCATTGGTTGTAATCAATTTTGTTTATATTATAATTTAACCTAATTTGGCCCTTTAGGTCAATTTGGGTCAACTTTCAAGGGGCCAATTTGGTTTGGTTTGGCTCAATTGAAGGTCAAGCCATGTTCAAATATTAATTTTGGCTATGAATCATTGGTTTCAAAGGATTTATCTTAGGTTACAATTTGGCTAGTTTGGGTTAAGAGGTTAACTTTGTCAAATGATCAAGTTGACTTGGTTTGACCTAATTTGTGATCAACCTAGGGTGATCAACAATCATGATATGTAGTTTAGGTAGGCTTGGTTCAATCTAATTTGGGTTGGAGGCTGAAACTAAACTCAAATAGGTCAAATTAGTCACTTTGGGATGGACCAGTGGGAAATTGATTTGGGTTGAATTGGATTTAGTTGAGTTTATAGTTTATGACTTTAGGATTGATATATAAATTCAATTGCAATTGATTTATAGTTGGATAAGTTTTGGTTCATTTGAATATTTCAAGTCAAATAGGTTAGGTTTGACTTAGGTTGATTGGTTTGGCTTGATGATTATAGATTTCATTTATATGTGGGATGATAATTGAAGAAATAATTGTTTCATGAAAAATCAATTGAATTGAGTGGATTTTTAAGTCCATGGAAGCATGGAACTTGATTTAGTTTGATTTAGTTTGATTTAGTCTGAAGATATAGATATGATTTAGTTTGAAGAAAATCAATTTAGTATGATTTAATTTGAAGATTAGATTTGGCTAAAACCGTAGGGATTCATATGGCTTGTGAAGGGTTTAATTTAATTTGATTTAGTTTGATTTAGTTTTAATCATTTGAATGAGTAGATTTGATTTATATTTAGGAAGATGATTGATGATATAAATTGATTATAAGAAAATTAAATAATTATGTATTGATTTGGATTAAGATTTTGGCTAAGCCCATGGGATAGGTCATGAGCTTAGGTTTGGAATTAGTTTAATTTGATTTAGTTAGATTTAGTTTTGATCATTTGATTGTAGATTTGATTTATATTTAGGAAGATGATTGAATTGATTATGGAAAAATCAGTTAATTTTGCATTGATTTGGATTAAGATCTAAGTCCATGAAGGTAGGTCATAGGGTTTAGGTTTTGGATTTTGGTTTGATTTGACATATGATTTGGTTGTAGGTTTGATGTAAATTGAATTTTGTTGTGGCTTAAGAAGGTGAACATAGGTTGGGTTTGAGCTATAGGGTAGGTAGATTGTCATAATCCCTAAGGTATAGTGTAATCCATGGTTAACCCTTCTAGATCTCTAAACTTAGGTTAAGTGTTTATCTAATTGCTAGAAGTGTCTTATGACTAGGAAAGTATTATTGTCTAGAAGACTCCTAAGTCTAAGATGGGAAGATTGAATCCTCACTCCAAAAGTGGGTTCAATAAAAGGACTCCCAATAAGTGATGTGTGGCCAGGCATGCATATTGGCATTGGCCGAGATGATCAACAACATCCAAAGGAATGCAAGGGCTAGAAATGATCTATACTAAAACCCAAAAAAAGATAGAATCACGATCTTAGTGCAATGCAACTCTCTTTATGCAAGGGCATAAAAGAGCCAAGAGGATCTTATGAGAATTCCATATCAAGGACATAGAAGGATATCCTAAGGGATCACACATGCATTGGACATGACATGTGAGGGGTTTATGCCAAAGGAATGGAAGAAGAAAATCCATTGGGGATAAGGTTTGAATTTAATTTGATTATATGATTTGTGGAAAGAAGATCCTTTGGGGATAATAATCTCTAATTTGTGAGATTAAAATCAAATTGACTTTAATTTGTTTTGTTTTAATTGATGTGGAACCATAATGATATATATAGTCTATTGGGGATCGGTATATGAACCTTCCACTAGGGAAGTAGGTTTAGGCTATCCGTTGGGGATTGCAATTTGAGTTTTATTTCATAAATTTGTTTGGGGATGTATCCGAGGATAAGAGTTTGGTTAGATTTCTTTGATTTTTTGATTCTCTCTAGAGATGAGAGATGGGTTTGGATTATTTCAATTTAGACTCCACTAGGGAGTTGGTTTAATTTTGCTTCACTAGGGAGGTTGGTTTTGATTTGATTTGTTCTTTATATGATTTGGAGTTCCAGTTGAGGAGAAGGGTGTGATTTAACTCCTACTGGAGAATCGGATTGTATTTTATTTAGTCTAAATTAATATATGGACCGACTGTGCGATGGGCCCATTGAGAAGGGGTTATATCAACCTTAACCTATCTCTAGTTTAAAATCCAAAGGGATAGTCTACTAGCTATGGGGTAGAGCTAGCCAACCTAAGGAGTTGTCTTTTGGTGTGCATTTTGTGCTAGGAAGAAGGTGTTACAGACTTACATCTTACAAAATAGGGAACAACCTGGGGTGACCTATTGATAGCACAATAAATCAGACAACCTAAGGGCTACTAGTGAGTATCGATGGGGACTTATGTTGACTTAAGAGTAGTCAAGATTTATTTTATTTTAATTTCATGTGATTTGATATGGTTTGTTTGAATTTATTTGATTTAATTTGATTTGGTTTGTTTGGTTTAGTTTGATTTTGAATTGAGGGCATATCCATTGGGGATGTGAGCTCGATCAAATTGATAGATTTAATTTATGGATCTATTAGTGTGTTATGGGTCCCGAGAAGAGCTATATCTTGTCCTATCTCGATTTACAAATCCAAAGGGATAGTCTTGGCCAAATGGTAGAGCTAGCCAACCTAAAGGGTTACCTTTGGTGTGCAATCTAAGAAGAAGGTGGAAGACTTGCATCTTCCAAAGCAAGGAACAAGCTGCTAAGGTGATTGGCAATATAAATCAAACCCGACCCAGGGGTGACTCTTGAGTGAATTTATTTGGGAATTATATTAACTCAAGAGTGATGATTCTTATAGGGAGTTTTGTTGATAATGTCTAAAGATAGGATGCTTGAGAAAAGATACCACAGGGGTGTCACCTAATCCACAAGTGAATATATATTTTGTTTATATGTTTGTGTGGACCCTATTTGTGTGTGAGGGAGCACATTGAGAAGGCGCTATATCGGCCTCATCCTCTCTGGACTTGGACCAAGGAGAATCTACACATCCAGTGGGGATTCTCTAACCATGGGTGATTCTTGAGGAAGGGGAACTAAAAATCGATAGTAACGGTAGTGTCTAGATGGGGTTCCAAGGATATGATCTAAATAGAGTGCCCATAGCTAGAGGAGTTATCACGATCCCTAAAAGAAAGCTTATATGTATGTGGTGGCCAACTCAAGAAGAAAGCATAGTGAACTTATATCCACATGAGTGGGGTATCCATGGGATGGGTCCTTGTCGAGAGAATAACCAACCTAAGGTGTGCAGGTGTGCAATGATTAATCTAGAAAGAAAGCGTGTAGATTTACAACTTTCCAATTGGAATTGATCATCGGGATAGTCGTAGATCCTTTGGGGAGGGACTATCCAACCTAGAGGCGACTATGAAGTGGGAGTCCCCTTTGGGAGGAAAGACTTGAAGTAGTCGGAGGAAAGAGCCAGCGGGGACTTCTTGTTAACTCAACCCAGTGCAGTGCATGAAGGCTAATCCAAGAACAAAGCATAGCAAACTTACATCCTCTTAAATGAAGCCATCATGAGGTAGCTTATTGGCGCTTAGTAAGGCTACCATACCATACTAACAAGCTCGATCAATAGGTGGTCAAGTCAAGAAGAAAGCATAGCAAAATTACATCCTCTAAATAAGGAACCATAGGGTTGATGCACTAGCAAGGTAGCCACCGAAGCCGAAGTGAGGGCAACAATGGGTGTTATCTCACCTTGAAGTATCGAGAGAAAAGATGTGTGTTTGTTTTATATGTGTTTGTGTGATATTTGTTTTTTTTTGTTGATGAAGGATAAGATGCATTTCGGGTTCCATATACCTAACATAAACACATCATGGATTCACAAACAAGAATGCTTTCGATATGGGAGACATTGAATTTGAAATAGAATTTTTATTGATGATAAGATTTTCAAACATGAATTTAAGGATAATATTTTTTAAGTAGATCCGTTAATTGAAAGCATTGAGCACTCTCCCTTTGCGACTAATAAGCTAAAAGATCTTCCTTTGTAGTCCTTCTCTTTGGCAAAAGGGCCTTTCCAAGTGGGTTCAAACTTGCACTCCCATCTTCATGGGCAACAATCCATCTCCTTAGAACTAAAACAAGCTCTCATATTTGAAAAGATCTAGGTTGGACTAACTTGTTGTGAGATTGAATCATTTTAGCTTTGTCCAAATCAAAGTTTTGGCATGCAGTAGGCATCTCTCCTCAAACTTTGAGCTCTTCAAATCACAACTTGGCATTACGCTCGTTGTGATATAGCTACAACTATTCTTAGTGATGGGAGTTGGACTTCTAATAGTATGATTGCTTTAGACCAAACACTATGGAGAAAGGGGTAGATTGAGTTGGAGTTCTATATGTGTGCGGTATGCTCACAAGGCTTCAACTAACTACCCATGCCACTATCACTTATTATCATCAAGTGTCTTCTTGAATTTAGATGAAAGTTATGTTGAAGGCTTCAAGCATTTTCCCTTGGTAGTAGTAGAATATCTCCAATCTATGTTGTGTCTCTAGGCAAAGTTGTTGATCTTGGTGCTCTTGAATGCGTACCATTATCGGATATAATTTATCGAGGCACCCCGAACCTATATGATATGGTTCTGAAAATTGGAGTACATGTTGAGTCACCTGAGTGTAATCGCACTTGGAAAAGTAGTCGGTAGCGGTAAGATAAATTGATGACATTTGGAAGAAAGAGGATCGATCAAACCCACTATGTCGTACACTCGAGTGACCATGAGGCCAATGTTGGATGTAGATTGTTGGGTGGTTGATGAAGGACCACAGTGTACTTGACATTGGTGGCATCACCTAGCTACGTCCATGTAATCTATGATCATCAATGGCCAACAGTATTCGATCTCTTGATCTTGGCTTTCATCTTCAAACGATTATGAGCTCCACATAATCCTAAGCGCACCTCGCCATGATTTTATGAGCTTGTGTTTTTTAAACAACATAACTACATATGATCAAAAGACCACGAAAGACAATCCACAAATGTGTAAGAAAGTGTCATTTGCTTCATGTGATGAGCTTGTGACTTCTCTTGAGGTAATTTGCCTTTATTTAGGTAATCAATGAATGGTTGCCTCCAATCTAGCTCCTTATCATTTTTGGCAACAAAAACCTCCCCTTCAAGAGAGTATTTTTTAATGAGTTTAGTATCAATAAGGGATAAGACTTGTCTATTTTAGACTTTTTGATATGGACTCATCTTTGGATGTTAGCAAGCTTTGCTAAAGCATCCTATTTTCTCCTTGAGGAATCTTGTAAATTGTAACCTCGGGATTTGGGCCAACAACTCTATAGTGTACTTATGGTAGTGATGGAGCTTAGGCTTTAGAACTTTATAGGACTCAGATTTGGTTGATGACTAGGAGAATCCCTAAAGATGTTGATGTTCTAGATGTTTATAGTAATGGCTAACTTCTGGTCGACAATCAAAGTCTCATATTTGGCTTGTTAGTGCAGATTGAGCAGATGATATGAGAATCTCATCACATGCGGTCGAGTTAGGAGAACTATTCTTACCACCTTCCCGAAGAGTAGATTATGGTTCTTCTCCTCTTTGAGGAAGCCGCCATCAAAATGCATCTCCAAGCGGTGAATGATAGTATCCCCTAAGTTCATGATTTGTTCATCGAGATCATCATTAAGAAGAGTAGAAAGTGGGGTACTAAGAAAGCCATGTCCTTTCACCGCATGGAGGGAAAGTAATGTAAAGCGTGAGAGGATCATGGACCATCATGTCAATCGTCCGGATAAGCCATGTCATAAGATATTACGATTGGATTGAATCTAAAGATCAAGTTCACCTTATGAGAAAACATATAATGTTGTAGCTTTTGGGATTCAAAGATTAAAGCTAGCAATGCTTCTCAATGGGTGAATAATTTTACTCAATAGGGATTAGACAATAGCTAAGATAGTAGAGCACGTTTTCCTTCCCTATGTCATTGGCTTAAGTCAACAAAGCACCAAGGGAGTCATCTAACATAGTAGTGTAAAACATGAGCGGCTTGCGGGATAGAGTCATTAAAATCGGTGGTGTCATCGTGGTGCTTGATGTCTTTGAAGGCATCGACACTTGTCATCCCACGAACTTGGCATCCTTTTGACAAGGGCTAAGAATGGTTAGCATCTTCTTGATAAGTTGGATATGAAGCATCTTAGATATACCAACCCTTGGAATGATCGAGTTGATTTAAACTTTTATGGAGTGGCATTTCTCTTTTATGGAGTGGCATTTCTATTATCGCCATGATCTTCTCAGATCAATTTTGATTCCCTAATGTGGACAACAAGCCCAAGGAATTCCCGAAGCTACTGAATGCACACTTCAGGGGTTCATTTTGAGGTTAAATTATCTTAGCCATTCAACAACTCTCAAGTTAAAGAGATGGTCTTCCTTTTCTTACTTTTGACCATGAGATCATTGACATAGCACTTGACTTAATGATGAATGAGTTCATTGAAGATTTGAGTCATAGCCCACTAGTATGTAGCTCGATACTTTTAAGGCGAAAGGCATGACCTTATAGCAATAGATTTTGATCGAGGTTCTAAAAGTAGTATTTCTTTCATCTTGGGGCCATCTTTATTTGGTTATATCGGATAAACCATCAATTAAAGAAGACTACATGAGATGAGGCAATGTCCACCATCAATTTTGGTATCGTGGTCATTCATCTTTTGGATATACTTTATTTAGATCCCTAAAATCGATGCATATTCAAATTTGGCCATTCTTCTTCTTAATTGGTTTAACACGGACAACCAAGTTGAGTATCTTGTTTCCGGATGAAGCTAGCATCAATCAATTTATTAAATTCAAAAATGACCTTATGTTGATGTCTGTATCTCTATTACTAGTTTGTGGACTGCTACTTTAGGGAACAAATGAGCATCTCTCAATAACTCCATGTGAAGCGGTCCTTAAACTCAATCAATAGCCTAACTAATTTATCAATTTTAGTTTCATTCAACAAGGAACAAATGTATATGGATCTTCTTAGTTCTAGGTTAATTTCTTTGAGCTCGTCGGATTGACTTGATCTCCTCTTCAAACTCTAGCGATGCATCTTTGACTTTAAAACCATCTAGATCATCTAAAGTTTCTAAGCACACCTCCTCATATGAGTTAGTGTGATTTGAAAAGAACCTATCAAATTCTAAATGATTAGTGATGATTAGCATCGTCATCATCGGCTGGACCTTGTGAATCCTAGTCGGTCTTGATTGAGAGTTTTTCATTTGTTCTTTCATATCCTTTTGAAGTAGTCTTACATGTGCTTTGGCAAAGTATGTGGGATTAACCCTTTCTTTTCTAAAATATGAACACAAGGTGAGTACCAATGAAAAGGTAATTCTATTAAATCTTTATATGAATCATCCTCAAGTTCTACATCAACTTCTTGACTTGAGGATGATGCTCCCGAAAAAACCTCAGTCTTCACATATGTGGATGACTTAGGGCTTCGTTCACTACCAAACCCTTAACTTTTTTGTGAGGAAAGTGAGGTTAGAGCTAAGGTTCTCAACTTGTTTCATATATAGACTTGGATACACTTATGCTTTGCTTTAGAGTCTAGGCTTCATCTCATCTAACTCAAGTGTCACCTCCAAGGGAATCTCTGAGAAGAGTTGGCTGGTGTGCTAACCATATAAGACTCATCCTTTGAACTAGATTCTAAGTCTATATGGGTAGTAGGTATACTCACAGTAGTTGGGACATATTTCATATTGGGTGGCCAATAAGAAGGTTTTCACCCAGGACTACCTCTGACTCTTCCTCTTCCAAGTGGAGCTCAAGTCATCCACCCATATGTTGAATGGGGTAACAAACCATGGGTGGAATTTTTAATGTCCACTTCCTCTCTAAGTCTATTTCTTGCTCCCTTTTATTTTCTTTTCATTTTCATTTTTCTTTTCTTTTTATTTTTCTCTTTCTTTTTCTTTTTTATTTCTCTTTTATTTTGAATTTTGGCCAAGTTCATGAGAATAGACTTGTTGATTTTGAGAGGTAGTAGCGGCATCCTCATATATGCCAACCTCATGAGCGTAAATGGCTTATGATCTCCTTTGACATAGTAGATGATCCACCTCTCACAAACTTCATACACTCATATAGAGATGGAACTGTGTTATTCTCATGTATCCATGATCTTCCAAGCAAAGTATTGAAATATGTATCGATCTACAATATGAAACTTGACTTTGGTCTTCCAATCATCTATCTCTAAGGCAACACTATGGATCCTAAGGCCATCTTTCCTTGTTCATTGAATCCTCTCAACATCATCCTTTCTCTTTGTAGTTTGGAGATGCCAATCCTCAAGTAGGCAAGGGTTCTTAGGCTCATAATATTGATTGATGCACGGGTCAACTAGAACTCTAGATACCATATATCTACCAACATCTCGTAATGTAAAGAGGGGTTGTTCTTGATCATTTCTAGAAGTAGGTCTTCATCTTGAATGTAGCCCTAAGGTGTCTTTTTGAGTAATGTTCCTCCTCTCCGGTGTCGATTAGCTAAGCATATCTCTAGATCAAGTAAGGCCTGAGATTCCTCATCTCTTTGGATAAGACAAGGGCATCATATATGCTTACAGCTAGCAACTTTTTTAAGGTGAGCTAGGACATTGTAATAATCAACTTGGTCCTCCGAGCATATCAATAAGTGGAGTATCATGGAGGGACTATCTTCATTAGAACCAATGAGTTGTTTACCCTTATCACGAGGTGCTATCCTAAGAGGTAGAACTTTTCCTTTGTGGGTTGACTTTAGTGACTTCTTGGAATGATGACTTTGTGGAAATCTCTACCTTCTCATCGCATACCTCGACTTCTCCATGGGATTCTCGAGTTGGTTGACTCCAAGTCAATCTTAAGAGGTGAACCCAATTGATTTAGAGAAGGAAAATTTGACTCAATTAGAAAGGAAAGGATCGAACTACTATAGTTATTATTATTATTTAGACTCAAGGAGTTTTCAATAGAATAAAATCACGAGCATCAGTGGACAAGATATAAGTAAAATCAGCTTTCTTCATTGATTTCTTTTCAATGGAGGTACATGATAAAATCAAGTAAAGTAAGCAAAATAAGAGATTTGATGCACTTATCTACTAATACAATGCTCTTGTCAATAGAATAGGAGCTAACAAAAGAAGAAGTTCAATGGTGGAGTCTTTGGGATGGACGGGGTTGGTTTGGACTATCTCGAGAAAGTATGGTGAACTAGCCTCTGCTAAGCTTTCACCCTCCACGAGTTATCCTTTGTAACTAGAAAACCTTCCTTAGTGTTGGAGGTTTGAGCTACACTACAATAGAAGTTTTTTGATCTTAGAAATGATCTTTTATAGGTAAGAGATAAAAGATATCCCAACCTTCTTTGGTCTTAATAGTATCACAAGTATCCCCAAGGATGAACCTAACTAAACTAGATGGTTGTTCTAACAGGTATTCCTTAGGGATAACTTGGCTCCGACTTGTAACATGCACAAGCCAATCCTTAAAGTGATACTGACCTCTAAGACATGACCTAACATATGGTGATAAGGGAAATAATCAGGTTCATGCTCTTGCCCACTTCCTGGACTTTTAAAAGATTCTTAAAGATTTTTCTAACTACCTCCCTTCTTTCTGGTCATCGATGTTGGGAATTCATCCAAATTCTCCATTTTTGGAGAGTCCTTCTAAAAGAATCTATCACGGAAAAACACAATTCATCAATTTTGAATAGGGCCTATTCAATCAATTCTAAGAGTATGTGAAAAATAATTATCTTATAGTGGATATGAATACCGATGTTGGGTAGGTGGAGGAAATGGCCTTTGTGGAGACTACGATGGCTGGTATATGATGGCCGAGGTGGTGGAAGAGGAGGTGAGGAGGTTGTTGAACTCGTAGTCTCTCATATTGAACTATGACTAGTCTTCCCTCTATCCAGACACAAGTCTATGGCTTCTTCTAACACTGTTGGGGCTTGGGCCAAGATGATTGATCGAGAAAGGGAAACTATTTGGCTTTCTTCTATAGGATAGTCACCTTGTTGATTAGCTTCTCGAATGTTTTGATGGTAAAGCCCTTAAGAATGAATGTGACTTGACCATAGATATTCTTGAGAAGAATCACAATGGCATGTTGTTCGACAGTGGTTCATATTTCATGCTCAAGTTGTGTCATATGAAACGTAATCAATAAGGGACTCATTGGGTATCTATTTCTCTATAATGAGCACATGTGGGAGAAAAATTTCTATATGGTCACCTTCAATCTATGGTGAAAAGGCAAGAATATAAAAATTCATCTTTTAGGACACCACGTAGATCCTAGATGTGATCATTCGGTGATCAGTCGTCATCAAGGAAAAGTGCACTATCTTAGGAGATAAAAGTCACTACCCTTTAATGGACCTAATCACCTTAATAAGGACTCCTAAGGGCGATGGTTTGCATATGTACAGAGATTCATCCCCTACTTCACATGGCAAAGTAAAGCGGGGTTTATTTTAAATGGGTTTGTTATGTTCCCTCTGAGACACGTCCCCATAGTTACATCCTAAGGGGATCCCTTAGGAATACTCTCAATTAAGGTGAATGATCATTGTCTTCAAATATTTCAATAGGAAAGGACTATCAATCGATTAGTTCATTTTGAAGATCAAATGGGATTGATCAAAGATAGGAGTTATTATCGAAGATAAAATGAAAGATAAGTAGGAGATTCCCATGGCTAGGAAACCTAGAGAGCAATCTCAAACTATCCTATAGTTGGGCTTTATACTTTTGAAATTGATTTCATTAAAATCTAAGACTTATGATTTCCTTAACACAAGATTAAGGAAATGCCTAAGAGGTGTGGATTTAAGCTTATGGCCCACAAAGGGGAGAAAAAACCTCTAACCTAAATCTAGGGAGCTTTAGCGAAGGGTCAAAAGCACAAACTAAATCTAAGGCAAAAATAAGTATTTGGTTTGCCTCCACAAGAGAGGACAAAACATTATTTGCTTGGACTTACAACCTTTGGGGTGGCCACCAACTAACTCTTACAATTTTAAATACATATAGTCAAGTCATATGTTTATGCAAGATAGCTATTATTTATTTAGAAAGAGACTAAGTCCTTAAACTCACTCCCTAAAGAGACTAGATCATGTAAGGACATACTTTAAATGACCTAAATCTAATGCAATTCAAATTTTATTTTATTTTTATTTTGGACAACTATTTTGACTCAGCTAATATGATTTATATGCCTAATACATGAGAAATAAAGTTATTGGCCAAAATCGTGAGAAGGGAGGAGGTGTGTTTCCACCATGGCTCTTAAAGGTCAAGCCAAATTTCTCAGCAAGGTGGAAGCCCTCCAACCAAGAGTGAAATAAGATGTTATTAGCATGATATTGTAAAAGAAATATTCATCCACTCGGGGTTGCTAATTCTTTTATCTTGATTTTAAACCTAAGCTTTATGTGAGGTTATGAGTTCTTTATTTTTTTAGTTTTGAGTTATTAGATTTGATAAAAGATTTAATTTTCCTAATAGCCTAATCCACATCCGGGCCATACATAAAGCAATGAAGAAACTAGAAAATAGATGTCACTTAATGCACAAGCTAAACAAATCATCAATCAATTTATAAAGTTAATAGCAAAAGAATAAGAGGCCATGTGGTGGGCACCGCACAAACGAAAATACAACCCAATTACAAATTAATTACAATATAATTAAGCAAGGAATTCATTGTTATGGGGTCTTCAAGCTTCATTTCCTCATTCTTCTTTTCTTCTTTCTTCATCTTTTCTTCTTTATTCTTTGGTTCTTCCTTTTGAATGGTTGGAAGGTGGGCTCAAGGCTTCACATCATGCATAAGATAATATCTTATGACCAATGCTCTTCTAATCCCCATAACAATCATTCCAAAATCCTAATTGCATAAATTTACATGAAAAGGAAAAGAATGGAAATCTAATTAACACATGCAAAATAGAGATTAGCTAAAATAAACCACACAAATCCCAAGTATGTATATTAGACTTATCACCCACACATGAGTGAATAAGTCCACACTATTGGATTATGCTTAGGGGTATAACACAACAAAAGTATTTATATTTTTATTTATGATAGTGCCCCTTATACAACATCCACAAAAAGTAATGGTTAGACTAAGATGCCCTACCATTAATTCTACAAGCATACACCCTAATATCGGTCTAAAACATATATCATAAAACAAAATAAACATCAAATCATGCATCATCCTAACCTAAAGCTAGAAGTGGTGACTTAGGCTAATGTGTGTATTATTCGAAGGTTTGTGTGGTATGCTTAGCTATGGATTTAAGTTAGAATTTTCTAAGTGTGAAGCATGTTCAACTTACGGATGATTTTATTTAAGTGATTTAATTATTTTGGGTTGATTTTATTTCATGTTTTGTTTGGTTCAAATGAATCCTACAATTAATTACTAGGTTATAGAGAGTGGAAGAGAACTTCTCTTTCCTTACCTAACCTAAGTAATTTTTAAAATAGATTCACATTTTTAGTTTTGTTTAGTGAATGTTTTGATTAAGTCTTATAATTAATCCTAAGTTTAGATGAACTCTAAACAAACCTATTCAAAAAAGCAATGCATTTTAAGATTAAATAAAATGAACCAAATTCACAAAACATACATTACTTCATTTCTTTCCCAACATGTATAACATGCATATGAATGAATCCTAAGCATATCTATACACATAAATGAGAATATTTAACACACTTTATGATCCATGCTAAGTAATTCATTTAAGAAAATTTGGAAGTTTAAGATGCATGATTTTCATTAAGTAGAAAAGGGTTTCTTATCCAATTTTCACATGCACACATGAAAGTAAGAAAGGCATAAGTGATATAGCGTCATTGTTAACCAAAGGTGTAAGGTATAAGACCTAGTTAGGTCTACATAAAACCTCACAATCTCGGGATTGTCTAGACTAATACACCACTTTCCTTAAATCTGAACATGTGTACAAAAGAAATGAATGGAAAAAGAAAGAATGCAAAAGTTGTATTAGTTGTTCCATTTTGTTTATACAATTTATAAGTGTAAGCATATGTTTTCCTTCTTAGGTGATAGTATAGGAATGAAGAGGATATGGAATAAGGTAAGTGTTAGGTTCTTTTCAAATGAACAATACATCTTACCAAATCATATTCAAGACTATAGTAAAAAAAAGAGAAGGAAAACCTATACTAAAACCTTTTATTCTCTCACATGTAAGCTTATAATTAAAATATAAGTAGCACACTTTCAATTTTGGGAATTTAATTCATATATTTTGAAAATAAATTTGAATTTAATAGTGATAATATCCACTCATATTTCTACTTTAGCCAACACATGCAAATTTGACATAAAGTAAATAATTACATTTTTGAATTTGGATTTTGAAAAGTATGAATGCTTGAAACCATATGACATACAAATTTAACATGTTGAGGAAATAATTAAAGCAATAAAAGCTTGTAAACACATTCACTTTAATTAAATCTAAAGATAATCTTATGAAATAAGAAAGCTTAAAGTAAATCAAAGTTTATTTAAGATGGTTTTGTTTGATTTAGAATTTGATTTAATTTTGCTTAAAGTAAATCAAAGTTTTAGAATTTTAAAAAAAATTAATTAAGAGAATAACTAATGAATTAACCCTTAATTGAGAGGATTAATGAAAGAAAAGGGGTATAGGGAATAGCTTAGGAGGAATGCCCCAAAATTATTCCCTAAACTTCTTATTCACTTTGGATCTAACCTTAATCAACTCCAATGAGGATTAAAACATTAATCAAACTTTAATTATCCTTAATTACATTAAGGGAGTAATTAGAAAACACATTTGCAATACCCTCAAATAAGCCTTAAATAAATCCCAAGAAAATTAGGGAGGCAAAGGTCATCTCTAAAACATACCCAAAGTTTGGGATTAATCAGGGCGTTTAATTATGAAGTAATTAGTAAAATTAGAGTTCCACTAAAACTCAAAATTGGAGAAAAATATAATTCAAAATCCATTGAAATTATTTTTAAAATATTCTAGGTTGAATTATCTTTACATAGAAATTTACCTCATGTTTTTAATTTTATTGAGGAGATATGAATTTTTTGATGATTAGGAGATTAATTAAAATAATTAAATCCCTAACTAATCCCTTAGCTCATAGTGCGACATACCGGTGGTTAGCGCTTTACATGAGTTGTGCCATGAGGGGATCACTTAAACATCGCGTCGGTGGTGGCGGACGGGATACGATTTGAACCCTGTTCGATCAAGGATCGGTGCCAAGATCATCCGTGGTTTTAAAAGGATAAAGGATTTCTAAAATGTGCGTAATCTGTCAGCCAAAATGCGGATGGACGGCAGAATCTCTAATTCTTTCTTGAGGATCAATGAGGCTCCATGATCTAAGGAAAGATCTCGATTGAGCTTCAGTTGGAATGAGACTTTACCCACACCATCTTAAGCTAATCACAAGCCTATCCAATGGTGGATTTCCGCCATAAAATTTCTTTACGAAAGACCAACACCTCCTAAGCTAAGTGGTCAAAAAATTCCATACCTCATCGGGTGATCACGGTGCTTGAGCTCAATGGTAGCTTCTTAGTGGAGTGAAAGCCTTGTTGAAAGTTTCAAGCCTTGGGGTTGAGTAGATCTCTCTATGGACCAACACCACTTGCTCCACTTTATAACTTTGATCCAATTCACCTCCTCCTTGCTTTGGGAACTTGAGAGAATGCTTGGGTGCACTCGACTTAATCCCGAGGGAGTGCTAAGGCAATTGAAGTGGATTTGAGTGAAGAGGAAGTTGAGGATTGATATCGCTCCCCTATTTTCTAAGGAAGAAAATTGAGCAAGCTAAGATTCAAATCCCTCTTAGAAAGCTTAGGAATGCTCTCGATGGCTCTAACTCTCTAGTGCCCAATGAATGTGTGGATGATGAATTCAAATTGAATTAGGGGAGTATATCTACCACATGGTGTCAGGGACGAACCATAGCTTTTCATTTTGATCCAATTGACCATATGGAAAGGCTTATTTTGGTTGTTAGATCTTTAAACATGGCGATTTGAGGTCTTGAGTGGATTGTTAACCTCCATGTGCTTCAAATTGAGTGGAAGAGGATTTTGAATTAGCCATTTTGAGCTGGGGTGGGTTTAGCCTTTGGTCCATTTGGGTTGACCCAAACCCCTTGGGTTGGGTGCACCACTCTTCATTGGGTACACTTGACCTATTAGGGTATCAAGTTGATATGAAGAGGGGTTGACCAAATTACCCATGGATTAGTCCATAATTTGTTATATGGCCTTGGGGTAGAATGGTCATTTGGCTAATTTTTCAATTTGAATAAGTTGGGTATGTGGAGAAAATGGGTTTGGCCAAGTTTCATGAGATTTGGAATTCATTTGATATGGTTTGGCTCATGTTGACCCATTTAGTTCAAAATGGATCAACTTGGGTCAAGTTGACCAATTGGTCAAATTGGGTAAAACCAAGAGATGGGCCAAGTTCATATGACCATTTGAAATGTTTTGTCGCATTGGTTTGATTCAATTTGATTTAGTTTTGAATTTGGCTCATATGACTTTATTTAGGTCAAATGGGTCAAGTTGACCAATTTATTTGACCCATTTGACTAGGTCAAGGGTAGGTTTAGGTTTGATTAGTCATTTGGAGTGGATTGGTATCTTTGTTTCCAATCAATTTTGGTTAACTTTGAATTTGGCTCAACATAACCCCTTTAGGTCAAGTTGGGTCTAAGGTCAATTGGGCTAGGTTAGGTCTAGTTGGCCAATTGAGGCTTTGGTCAAGTTCAACAAGTGATTTGGAATGAACTTGACCCATTGGTTTCAATCAATTTGGCTTAGATCAAGTTTTGACACATTTTGACCCTTTAGGTCAAGTTGGGTCAACTTGGTCAAGCCAATTTGGAGTTAGGCTCAAATGTTGACTTGGTCAAGTTCAAACATAGTTCATGAATGAACTTAGATCAATGGTTTCAATCAATTTGGCCTATGGTGGATTTTGGCTAAGTTAGATTTTATTTTGGCTAAATGTTGACTTGGTCAACCATTAGTTTGACTTGGTTTGACCCAATTTGGTTGATTGATCATCCCATGATGATTGTTGATCATGATGAGAGGCATATGTGAGTTTGGTTCAATCTAATTTAGTTAAGATTAGAATTTGGCTCTAAGGGTACTTTTGATCACTTTGGGTCAAGTGAGCCTAAGTGGGTTAAATGGCTTGTTCAAAGCTTGATTTGAGTTTGATTGAACTTGTATATGGACTTATGATTGAAATATAAATCCATTTGCAAGTAGTTTGAAGTCAAATAGGTTTTGATTCATTTGACATTTTCATATTCAAAGGAAGAATATGATTGGATTTGGCTTGATTTTAGATTTGGTGATTGAAGTTTGTATTTATATTTGGATTCATGATTGTAGGGTTGATTGAATCATGAAGAAAAATCAAGGGTTTGGCTTGATTTGAAGTTGCTTTGGCTAAGTTCAAGATTTTGACTTGAAAGGCTTAGGTTGAATTTTGAATGGATTTGAGTTTGATTTTGGAATGAGTTTTGATTTGAATTAATATTTCATTTATATATGTGAATATAAATGAGAATATAAATGGATCATGAGAAAATCTCAAGGATTTGAAGTGATTTGATCATGATTTAGACTAAGTCCATTAAAGGAATTTAAAATACATAAGAAATTTTTTGGAGTTTGAAGTTTGGATTTTTTTTTAAATTTGGTTTGATTGATTTATATTTATATTTCATTTATATATGTGAATATAAAGAGAATATAAATGAGTTATGATTAAATCTCATAAATTTGAATTGATTTGATCATGATTTTGGCTAAGTCCATGAAAGAAAACTTAGAAGACTTAGGAAAATTTAGATTTTGAATTTAATTTGAGGATTTGATTTGACTAATTTGTATTTATATTTTATTTATATATGTGAATATAAATGAGTTATGAGAAAATCCCATGAGTTTGATTTGGTTTTATCATGATTTAGGCCAAGTCCTTAAAAGAAGATTAAGGACTTTGAAAATTTTAGACTTAGGAATCTCATTCATGGATTTCAATCATATGGAGTTGATTTGAGTTTGGAGAAAATCAAATAAGATTGATTTGAAGTTTGACTTGAAGGAAGGAAGGTGAGGAATAGTTCAAGCTAAGGGTAGGCAAAGTTTCCTAACACCCCAAGGCATGACATATTCACATGGCTAACTCTTCTAAGTCTTTAGGCTAGGTTGAGTGTCCACCTAATCTCTAGATGTGTTTTAAGATTAAGGAACACTTAAATTCTAAGAGAAGTTCTATGTCTAAGATGGAGGGTTGAGCTATTTCTAAAAATGAGGTCAACACTCAGAACCCACTATTGAGCTCCAACAAATCTCTTGATGAAAAGATGGTCCAACTCGGTAAAAGTCTTCACCAAATCATTGGGCGGTTTGGGACAATCAAATGCAACCTTTTGCTAATCTTGACAAAAATTCTAAATAGAGTGTGTTGCTACCATCGGTTACAATAGCGACTCTAAAATCAGTAATGTGTTGCTTGGGTTCCCACTTCCATCAAAGATCTTGAAGGAAGGTAGCACAAACCCCTTGGGGTATTGAACTACATTGAATTCCTCGGGTATGGTCTATGCTTTATAATGGATGAGCTCCGGCTTGTGCCAATGCCTCCAACACCTTTGTTCCACCATATATTTAATGTCCTTCTTATGCATGGAGGCTATGCGACCTTCTTATACAAACTAGCATCATCATCTGAGAGTGCACCTAGGATGATCTAAAGTATGTGCTCTAGGCTGTGTTTGTAGGAGAAGGCTACAAGATTGGAGGTGGGTTTTGCAATGCTAAAACCAATGCCATCAACTACTCCACCCTCTTCTCCATCATATCTATCGATCATCCTTCGCTTGAGGGTGGAGGAGTCTTGGATTGAGTGAGAAGTGTCACCTTCCTCGACCGACACCTTTCTAACTATGTTGATCCCCTTTGTAAGGATCTCGTGTCGACCATGTGGACCTCGACTATGTCTTCAAACATGTCATCTTCATCAGATCAAAGCTAACTCTCCCATCTTCCGATCAGAATGTCACTCCAAATAATCTATTTGATTGCATCGTAGTAGTCCTTTATGATGTTATCTAAAGATTGGTCATCTATCTTTCCGGTTCTACTAAAACATAGGCGTTGGGATCATAGGATTGTGCTCCATGAAATGTGTGCATTAAGACTATGTTGGTGGGTGCACTCTCAACTAGTTCTACTACCATGGGGACTATGTGTGTCCCTCTTCCTCGATTATTGTAGAGGTAGTGCGATCCGATACTTTTGAATTACCACTCATTCTTTATCACAATTGAAGTGGAAGGTCAAATGAGAGCTCACCTCAACGTAGGCTAGATGGGCGAGATCCAGGTTGTAGCAGATCACCAATGGAGATGGTCTTTTCTAGATGGGGCTTTTGAAGCTTGGGGATGGTAGAAGTTAGAAAAGGATGGGTGATGGTGGACAATGAGTGGAGCGGTGTGATGGTAAGGACACCTCTCGGTGGAGATCTCCTCCGCATCAAATGGTGCTAGTGAGGATGATGTTGTCTAAATGATCGTCCCTAACAAGGCCGTCAGGAAAATCTATCAAAGTGGAAGTCTTTGGCTCCTACCTCCTCCTCTTTCACTTACCGCAAGTGACTCTAGGCTTCACTCTATCTATGAATTTGACCCCTAATTCTCCTAGGGATCAAACTCCTCAAGTCATTTAAGAAGCTAGACTGGCGTCACGTGAGCTCTGTGACCGATGAAGAACGTCGTGACCAGTAGCTTCCTACTCTCCCGGTGTCTCAAACTACACTGGTAGTGGTGGTGCAGAATCCTCCTATAATCCTCCTCTCCATCGAAGCTTAGAGGGGTGAAACCTGCCTACTCAAGAGTGGAGAGGTCTCACAAGGGAACCCTCCTCTACATGAGAGGCGTCATCAACTTGCCTTGCCTCACGCTGTAGTGTTGCTTAACCTTCAGTTCTTAGTGTGGTGTTATGTCTGAGTGAGTGGGGCATAGCGAGGATTTAAAACCTATCTCAAAGTAGGGGAGACTATCTGAGGCCAAGATAGCCTTCCCATTCAAAATTTGGGAAACCAATGAGGATGTGCTAGCCCTCGTTGGAGCTGAGGGGCAATGACGTATTGGCACTAATGCTAAAGCGAAGGACAGTGTGGGAACCATATGACTTTCCTCTTTAGTGGAGGAAACTTCGGGTCCGATGGGAAATCAAACCAAGAAGTGGCTTCTACCCTACCCATCTTCCCACTAATGTTGTGAGGGTTGGCCCATCACAAGTGACTTTGTGACTCAAAGCCACGTCAAAGCTGGATCACATGGGTGGTGGTGGTGGTGAGTATGACGTTGAAGTCCAAATCCACACTAGATGGGAATGAGAAGATCATCTTACCCAACATGATAGAAAGATCATAGAAGGGATGAAAAAGCGATAGCATTTGAAATAGAATTGAATCGACCCCTTTGCTTTGCCTTCAATTATTAACTTCTTGATTTGACTTAGAATTTGAACTCACTTAATAATTTAGGTATGCTAAGTGTGGTTCATTAAATTGGACAGACTTTGAGATTTTAGGAGAGACTTTTCATAAGATTTGATTTTGATTTGGAACCACATTCAACAAATTTGGGTATGTTGAGTAGTGTTCAAATATTTAGGAGAGGCCTTTGGAGATATATGTATTGTGTGTTTTGTTTGAAATTTGGTTTTGAAAATCTTTTATTTAACAAATTTAGGTATGCTAAAAGGTTTTAGTTATATGTTGAAATTTTTTAAAGCAACTTATTTGTGATGATTGTTTGCCATGTGTGATATATGTATTGATTTGGTTCTTGATTTAAAATGAGACTCTTACTTAACAAATTGTATGTCAATGATGGAGATGGGCATTCTTTCTTTTGATGAGATTGAGAGAACGTGGGTATTGGAGGTGAGGGAAGAAGATATATTAGATAACTAGCTCTACCAAAGATTGCCAAAGTTTGGCCACCAAACTCTCAAACCACAAGAATAACTCAATAATTTATAATTGCCAAAAAAATCTCCTTCATTTGAGTAAGGGGCTATTTATAGCCATTACAAGCATCTTTCAAAAGAAAAAAATTCAAAATATGGAGGGAAAGGTTGGTGGCCACATTAATGTGAAGCATTGAATTACCTCATTATTTTATGTCATCCACCCATTTCACATGCTATTATTTTATGTGGATTCAACTACCTCACATGTCATGCTTTGAATTTTAAATGCAAAATTTCAAACATGGAGTTTCTATAAGAAAATTAAAATTACATAAATAAAAGATGAAATCATAAAATGGACCTTAGTATGCTAATGGGTTATGCCTTCTTCTTTCTTGAATTTTCTTGGACTTTAGCTTGAGATCTTGTAAATAGACCTTGAGCTATAATTTTGGATCCTCATGATGTTCTACATCAACTCCCTTGAGCTTAATTGAACTCTACTCCATAGAGTTGAAATCTAAGAAGTCTTCTACTAATTATGGGGCTAAAGTCTCCAAATCACTTCAGAAACCATGTGTCTTCAAGCGGTGGCTTATTCTTCCAATAAACTAGAAAATATTATTCAAAAGCTAGATTAATGGGTGCTTCCTCAGTGATAATATAGTCTACTTCAAAGGAAGAGGGCTTACGCAAATACGGTGATACATCTCTTGCTAAAGAGTTGGACTCAATCGAGGATATGTTGGATAACTAGCTCCCACCAAGGATTGCCAGCGGTTGGCCACCAAGCTCTCAAACCACAAGAATAACTCAATAATTTGTAATTGCCAAAAGATCTCCTTCATTATAGTAAGGGGGCTATTTATAGTCATTAAAAGCATCTTTCAAAAGAAAAGAATTCAAAATATGGAGGGAATGGTTGGTGGCCACATTAATGTGAAGCATTAAATTACCTCATTATTTTATGCCCACCCATTTCACATGCTATTATTTTATGTGGATTCAACCACCTCACATGTCATGCTTTGAATTTTTAAATACAAAATTTCAAACATGGAGTTTCTTGAAGAAAATTAAAAATTTCATAAATAAAAATGATGAAATCAAAAAAATGGGCCATGCGCTAATGGGTTATGTCTTCTTCTTTCTTGAATTTTCTTGGGTTTTAGCTTGAGATCTTGTAAATGGACTTTGAGCTCTAATTTTGGATCCTCATGATGTTCTACATCAGTCAAGGAAGGGTCAAATGTGTTTGATATGTTTATCATTTGTTGATATGTTAATTTTATATGATTTGGAGAATTCTCATTTAATAAATTTAAGTATATTAAATGAGTTCAATATATGTGTTTGATATTTGTTGATTTGATTCCTTTTTTTTGCAAAATAAGAGAACTCTTATTTGAAAATTTTAGATATGTCAAATAGAGTTCAAATATATGTGTTTATGTTTTGATGTTTGGAAGTGAGACCACACTTAACAAATTTATGTATTGTGGTGTTTATTTTGGATGTATAGGGGACACCACCTTGGTCGTAGGGATACTTATTGAAGTGATGAACAACATTAAAGAATGATGCACTATCTCTAAAGATAGAAATCATCACCCTATAATGAACCTAATCACCTAATAAGGACTCTAAGGCATGATGGGTCTTTAAATGTACAGAGATTTTTCTCCGCTTTATATGGATGAATAAAGCAAAGTTTATATTAAATCAGTTCGTTAAGTTCCCTATAGAGGCAATCCCCATAGTTAATTACACCTTAGAGATGAAATCTTTAAGAATACTCTGATAAAGTATAAATTAAGGTCCCCAAATATTTCAAGGCTAGTATCAAAGTATTGGTTGTTTTGGAAAATCAAGTGGTAAAACTCAAGAGAGGACTTATTATCGAAGCCAAAGAAGATGAGTAGGGAATGCTCATGATACTAGGAAGCCTAGTGAGCATTCTAATATATCCAATGGTTGATCTTTATATGCTTGAAATTGAAGAGATTAATTTTATTAAAGTTGACATTTTATTAGAAAGCTATGACTTATAATCTAACAAGCATGATTGTGAAAATGCCTAAGAGGTGAGGATTTATGCTTATAGCCAAGGAAATAGCCATCTCAGATCCTAAATTTAGGGAGCTTTAGTAAGAGCTAAATCATGACCTAAATTTAAGTGAAAATGGGTATGTGGTCTACCTCCATAAGAGGATAAATTACGACTCTGGACTTCCAACCGCGAGTGGTTGCCAACTAACTCTTAGTATGCTTTAAAACTATGTAGGCAAGTCATATGATTTTGCAAGATAGTTGGGTTGTTACTATTTAGAAAGAAATTAAAGTCCTTAAACCCACTCCCTAGAGACTAGAGCATGAGGGGTATGAATAATGACTTATTCTAATGAAATCTTTTCAAATTTTAATTGATTTTGACACTTCATTTTAACCAAGGCCATAGGATTTCTTATGCCTAAATGCATGATTAAAATGGATTATGGGCTCAATCAGGAAAGAGGTGTTTAATACCATGAGGAGACCCTCAAAGGTCAAGTCTTTCCCTATCGTGCAAGGATAGAAACCTCTCTTAGTAAGAGTGAATCAATATGAATGCATGATGTTAAACATACAACATTACTAAGGGTTACTAAATTTTTAATTATCTTATTTATGCCTTAAGATTTAATGTGAGGTTATGAATTGTAGTTGGGTAAAGATTTATTTTTTCTAAGAGCCTAATCACATCCAAGCCATACAAAAAACAACCATAAAGAAACTATGAAGAGGCATGTAATTTCTAATGCACAAGCTATAACATCAAACATTTTATAGCTACCATAAAAGAATAAAAGGTCGCGTAGTACCATATTTTGAAAGGAGAAAATGGGTAGGCTCTACCCTTATACAACCCGAATCAAAATAATAATGATAATTTATAAAATGCTATGGGGACTTCATGTCTTTATGTATCTTCCTCCTTTTTTGATTTGGATGGGCTTGCTTCAAAGGCATCACAAGACCTCCCAACACAAATCCTTCTAACCACTCATCATTATCCCCTCATAATACTAATCTTAATTCCTAGTATAAAATTATATTACAAATAGAAAAAAAATCTAACTACACCTACAGAGGTTAGCTAAATAGGCATATAACCAAGTTATATTTATAATTTGGACTTAGCACAGCACATGGGTAACCAAGCCCACCTAACTTTGATTATGCTTAGGGCTTAAGCAACTTGCAAAGATAGCATTTATATTTATTTTTAAGCGCCCCTTAAGCATAATCCCTACATAAAATATGATTGGTTAATCATGACCTACCATCCAGTCTATAAAACATACACCCCTAACATCTAGTCTAAAATATTACATCATAAAATAAAACATACACCACCCTAACTTAGGACTAGAAGTGGTGACTCACTCTAAAGTATGTGTTAAAGCTTGTGTGGTATGTCTTACAAGGCATTAGGTTATGTTTTCTAAGTGTGAAAGAAATTTAATTTAACCATAAAGGATGATTTCACTTCAAGTTGTTTAATTGATTTGAGAATTTTAATGTGTTTTCTTTTGTTTCATGTGACTTATACTTAGCAACTAAATATTGTAAAGAGAAGAAAAGAGGTTGCCCTCTTTCATCCCCTTAAGCCACTTAATAAATCATATTAATTTGATTTAGTTCTATTTAGTGAATGGTTTATTAAATATTTTCATTAATCCTAAGTTTAGGTTCACCTTAAATGATTGCATTCAACATAAAAGGTTTCTTAAGATTAATTTGAGTGAACTACTAACACATGGCATACACCACATTATTTCTTTCCACCACTTGTAACATGCATATGATTGAATCCTAAGTATAACTATACATCCAATATATTTTTTTTGCACATGTGTATTTTGTAGAAAATGAGATTTTTATTCATTGGCTAAATGCACATTCAAGTGTATAAAAGTTTTAAGTGAGTACTTAGTCATTGTTAACTAGAGGAGTAAGGTAAAGACCTCCTTGGGCCTACTTAAAGCCTCACATTTTTTGCATGTCCAAAGTAGATATACCCACCATTCTTGAATACACATGAAAGTACAAATGACTACAAGAATGAAAAATCATGCAAAATATATATTTCTTTTATTGAATTGTTTATACATATGAGATAAAGTTGAAAAAGGAGATTTTCATTCATTAGCTAAATACACATACAAGTGTATAAAAGTTTTAAGTGGATACTTCACCATTGTTAACCAAGGTAGTGAGGTAAAGACTTCCATGGGGCTACTTAAAGCCTCATCCCCAAAATATCCAAACTTATATACCAATTATTCTAGAATACACATGAATGTACAAATGACTACAAGAATGGAAAATCATGCAAAAGTTATATTTCTTTCAATTGAATTATTTATACATGTGAGTTAGAGTTGAAAGGAGATTTCAGACATTAGCTAAATGCACATACAAGTGCATAAAAGTTTTAAGCAGATATACTTCACCATTATTAACCAAGAGAGTAAGGTAAATACCTCATTAGGGCTACTTAAAGCATCGCATCCTCGAAATTTTCAGACTAGATATACCCACTATTTTTAAATATACATGAATGAACAAATGACTATAAGAATGAAAAATCATGCAAAAGTTATATTTCTTTCAATTGAATTATTTATACATGTGAGCTAAAATTCTATCTAAATTTTAACATAGAAATACATCGGAATGAATTCAAACAAATTTTGTGTCCTTTTCAAATGGGTTATACACTTGTTAACATTCAAACTTTATGTAAATCCATATAGATTAAAGAAAGAGAACTCAATATCACATGTTCTAAGCCATAGACACATGCAAGCTTATAGGTATCTATAACTATTATCACTCCAAATATTATAGTTGAGTTATAAACTTTTGAAAATAACTTTGATTTAATAGTGATAATAGCTACACATATTCATATGTTAATAAACACATGAAAGCTTGACATAAAGGAAATTCATTTAAATTTAAATATTTTGAAAACATGAATGCATGAAACCACATGATACACATCATTTAATATGATTGGAAAAGAATAATAAAATATAAGACACATGTTCATTCAATCAAACTAATTCCTAAGAACAATCATATCAAATAAAATCATTTAAGTAAACCAAAGCTCCTTAATGCCATCTTTCATTTTATGTTTTGATTTGATTTAATGGAATGAGGGAAAGTTTGTGATCCTAATTCATTCCCATGTTTGTGATTTAATTTAGTTTAATGAAAAGGTAATTAAGAGAATTTTATGAGAATTAAGTCATCTTTATGCATTAAGTACATTAATTAACCCTTACCTATATCGCCTTAACATAACTAATCAAATAATTATGAGTCAACATGAAATGCATAAAATTAAATTGCAATGATCCTAAGAAATGAAAGGGCCTAATGAATTTTGGCTCATAATTATTGATTAGTTAAATTAAGAGATTTAATTAAGTTCACTAATGGTTTTCCCAAACATGTGGGCTAATCATAATTTTCTTAAATAAATTTAGGCTATTAAACACCTAAAGATCTACCCCTCAATTAAGTAGTTAGGATTTGATGTGTTTCAGATTTTAATTAGATTAATGAAATCATTAATTAGTTAATCATTCAATTAATTGCCTTAATTAATTAATGATCCAAATGAACTAGACTTAAGAAAAGATTAAGAAATGGTTCCCATTTTTTTACAACAAGCCTTTATCCGCTAAGTGGGGTGGCTACATGAATCTTTTGTCTCCATTGTGTCCTATTGTGTCAAATTCTCATTCAATTCAAGTATACTAAGGACATTTTTATACATATTGACCAAGTATTTTTAGGTCTACCTCTACCTTTCTTAACATAAGGAAAATCTAAAGCATCTACTCTCCTAATGTCATGGACGACAACACTTTATGTGGAAAAACCATCTAAGGTGACTCTCTCAAATCTTATCTGCCACTAGAGCTACTCCAACTTTTTCCAACATACTCATTTCACATTTTATCTCTAAGAGTAAATCCACTCATCCACCTAAGCATCCTCATCTCTATAACACTTAACTTAGTCTTATGCTTCTCTTTTTGGCCAACATTTTGCACCATTAGTCATTGCAAGTCTTACCACCATCTTATAAAATTTTCCCTTAAGTTTAAGTGGAACTTTTCTATCACACAATAGGCTAGATGTATTCCTCCACTTCAACCATCCAACTTGAATTCTACTAATAACATCTCCATCTATTTCACCATCATTTTGAACAATAGAGCCTAAATATCTGAATCACTCACTCTTATTAATGACTTGTTACCTAATATCACAACACTACCTAGAACGCAACTAAAATTACACTCCATATATTCAATTTTAGATCTACTCAAATGAAAACCTTTAGACTCTAAAGTTGACCTCCATAATTCAAGTTTCTCTTGGACTCCCTCTCTAGTCATATCAACAAGAAGAATGTCATCGACAAAAATACACCAAGGTACATCTTCTTGTAAATGCCTAGTAAGAACATCCATAACTAAAGTAAAAAAAGATAAGGGCTTAAAGCTGATCCTTGATGTAATCCAATTGAAATAGGAAAATATTTTGTCAATCCTCCTTGTGTTTGGACACAAGTAAACTCTAGTATACATATCCTTAATAACTTGAATATAACCAATATTAACTCCTATTCTAGAACTCTCTAAAGAACATCTCTTGAAACTTTATCATAAGCTTTCTCTAAATCAATAAATATCATATGTAGATCCTCCTTACTTTCTCTATACTTCTCCATCAAACCTCTTAACAAATGCATAGCATCCATTGTAGATCTACCGGCATGAAACCAAACTAATTGTGAGAAACATTTGTATCACATCGTAACCTATGCTCAATTACTCTCTCCCATAATTTTAATGTATGATACATTAACTTAATTCCTCTATAATTTGCACACTCTTGTGCATCACCTTTATTCTTAAATATAGGAACCAACAAACTCTTTCTCCACTCATCGGCATCTTTTTTGGTCTTTAAAATAATATTAAAAGATTTGTAAGCTAAGAAATTCCTTGATCTCCTAAACATTTTCACACTTCTATTGGAATATTATTAGGTCCTACTATTTTTCCACATTTCAATTTCTTTAAAGCTTCTCTAACTTTAGATTTACTAATCGATGATAAAAATAAAATTCTCTATTTTTGTTTAGGGTATTAAGGTTGCTAAAATCAATCATACTTTCAAATCATTCATTGAAAAGTTTATCAAAATACCTCATCCACCTATTTTCAATATCCTTTTCTAAGATAAGCACTTTATTATTTTCATGCTTAATACACCTCCTTGAACTAGGTCTTTACTTCTCCTATCTCTTTGGTTGGTTAACTTATACATACATCTGTCACCTTCATTGGTATCTAATCAATTATATAAATTACTAAAAGTTAAAAAGCATTTAGCTCTCCGATATTAATTGAGATATTTTAGAATCATATTTATCAATTTTTATAATTTTTATAAATTTATTTAATTTATTTTACTAAAATAAGTATTAAACTTTAAAATTTAATATCTCTTAATCTATAAGTGCTTTTGACTTGAAATTTTTATGGTAGGTAGATTTTGAGCTCAATTTCAATCTCTAAAAATTTAAACTCAATCTCATTTATATTTTTATAGTAATTGATAAAATTTAATTTTAACTAGAACTCCAATTATACTCAAAATATCCAATAACATTTGGGGATTTTGGATTTGTTGGATTTCTCTTAGGAAGATAAATCCACAAGCCATTATTTGTAATTTTTGTTGAGTATTTTATTTTTTATAAATTTTTAAAAGTATCGTAATTTTTAATTTTAAAATCAGAAAATGGCCAAATTTCCTACTTAACCCTTTCATCGTGTTGTCGACAAGGTAATGTGGTGCCATGCGACTATGCGATTCGCGCATGGTTCCACATCATGTGGTGCCGATTGGACCATCGGCCACGACCTTCAAGCGAAAGCGTGCGGGGTGCGCTTTGATCATACCATCCAATCATGAATCGATAGTCGGATCAAATTTGCGGTCTAAGCGGGTTGAATCACGCAGATCGGTGAGAAATCTAGACCATCGATTCCACGAAGTGGGATCGGATGCCTACTACTTCCCGGTAGCTAAAGTGGCGGGTGAAAGAAAATCGAGAGGGAATTATGGGATTTTCATGAAATTGAACAAAATTTCATCCAAAGCTCAATTTAATGTTAATTCTCATTGGAAAACTCTATTTTCACATTGGGATTATGTAAAATGAAAGATGCAATTAAAGTAAATTTCTAAAATCATGCAAAATTCATCATAAATAAAAGAATCTATAGAGACTAAAGGATTTGAAAATTATCTCATGGGATGGTTTTACTGTGTTGATCTAGACACACTCTAGATGCAAGAAGAAACCTTGGAATAAACCTAGATTCTTGCCTTCACATGGGATGTTGTATCCACCAATGTCCACTACCTACTTTCCGAATCCACTTGATTTTTGGTGGCTTTAGCTTAAAGAAAGTGGGGATGAATGTTGGTTGCTTTGGGAACTCTTGGAGAGTGAAATGAGAGCAGAGAGGGATTTTGAAAGCCTCTATTCCCTTGTGCACAAGGTGGCCAAAATCACCTTTCATGGTGATTTTGGCTCCTAGTGGATGTCTTATAGCTTGGGGTGATTAGGAATGGCAGGGAATCATCCTAGGTGGCTTAGTTTGGTTGTCTAAGAAGAATTAGTGGGTGTCATAGCAAGGGGAAGTGGAGGTCCTTGATGTCAAGTGCTCCAGGGGAGGAGAGGGGAATTCACCTCCCCATGAGTCATGGCTAACCCAACCACCTCTTGGGTCAGGTTGGTTAGTGTCCTTGGAGCCTAGGTGGACCAATGAATGAGTTTCAAGTGGCCAAGGAAGAGAAATGACCATTTACATGATTGTTTTACCTTATGTGATACCCTTATCCCAAGGGTAGAGTGTTTATTTGGCATTGGATTTGATTTGGGCAGATTTGAAATGAGTCAAAAGTGAGTTGGGAAAAATTTCATGACATTTGGAGTTCATTTGGTTCAATTTCACTCAATTTGACCCATTTGGGACAAATTGGCCCAAAATGGGTTAGGTTGACCAATTGGTAAAATTAGGTTAAACCAAGGGTTGGGTCAAGTTCATATGACCATTTGGATAGGATTGTATGCTTTGGTTTGATTTAATTTGGATTTAATTTGGGTTTAGTCTAATTTAACCCTTTATGTCAATTTAGGGTAAGTGGGTCAATTAGCTTCAATTGGGTAAATTGGATTCAATTATGACCTTGGTCAAGTTTAACAATCAATTTGGAATGAAATTAAGCCATTGGTTGAAGTCAATTTGGATTGGATTTTGATTTGACCCACTTTAGCAATATAGGTTAATTTGGGTGAACTTGAGTCAAGAGGGCCAATTGGGTTTAGTTTGGCTCAATTGAAGGTCAAGTCATGTTCAAGTATTGATTTTGGGTTGATATGAATCATGGGTTTCAATAGGTTTGGCTTAGGTTGCAATTTGGCTATTTTGGGTTCATACGGGTTAAAGGGTTGACTTGGTGAAGGGCTAGGTTGACATGGTTTGACCCAATTTATATTAATTGATCATCCTAGGGTGATAAACAATATTGACATGAAGTTTGGATTGGCTTAATTTACTTTGATTTGAATTGAATTATATTTTAGTTCAAATAGGTCAAATTGGTCACGTTAGTCAAAGGAGCCAATTGGGTTTAGTTGGCTTAATTTTGGGTTGAGTTTGAATTAGTTGAGTATATATATGGATTTGGGATAGATATATAAATCCAATTGCAATTGATTTGGGTTCAAATGAGTTTTAGTTCATTTGAATGTGTCTTGGATATTTTGGTTTCAATTTGATTCTTGAAAGTGGAATTCTCATTTAACAAATATGGGTATGTTAAATGGAATCCAATAATATTTTATTTATCTTGATTTTGTTTTAGTTTTTTTTGAAAAGGGAACCGCTTAATAAATTTGGGTATGTTAAGTGAAGTTTTTATATGTTGATTATTTTGATTTTAGTTTGAAAATGGGAACTCTTATTTAACAAAATATGGATATGTTAAATGGAGTTCATTTATATTTTAATTTTAGTTTTAAGATGAAGCTCTCATTTAACAAATATGGGTATGTTAAATGGAGTTGATTGTTTGATTTTATTTTGAAAATGTGCTTTTGAAAAGGGTTTTGATGATGTATATTTAATTTTGATTTTAAAGAGAACCCTCATTTAACAAATTTAAGAATGTTAGATGAGGGTTGATTATTATTTTGAAAAGAGGTTTGAAGATTTTCTTTTATAATTTGCAAATTTTATCATGTGAAGTTTAATTTCAAAATGATTTTGTTTTGAAAAAGATCTTTTGAAAATTTTTTGCAAGAGACTTGTTTTACTTCAATTTTTTTTAATTTTCTTAAATATGGGATGAACCTTACTTCACCAAGCTAGTGGTAAAGAGGTTCAAAATTTAATTATCTCCTTCTTTGCATTAATTTATTCTTACCTATTGGGATATCCAATAGGGGTTTCAAGACTACATGGGTGAGGTCACAAAACCTAAATGATGTTGGCTAGCTTTGCTTAAGGATGAAATAAGGTGCCAATAAAAAGAAAGATAGTCTTGGGCCTATATAAAATATAATTCAACTATCGATTTTTTGGAGATAATAATTGTCTACTAAAGATGGAGAGAGGAACCTTCCCAGAGTGCCAAAAAAATATGTCTTATTTTGGATGTGGCTTGGGACACTATCTCGGTATGACATTGAGGCATGATATAATATCTCAAAAGATAGAGACATACCCTTCAATGAACCTAATCACCTAATAAGGACTCCTAAGGCATGATAGGTCTTGAATATCTAGAGATTTTTCCCCACTTTACATGGATGAATAAAGCAAGGTTTATATTAAACCAGATCTTAAGTTCCCTATGGAGCCAAGCCTCCATAATTAATTACATCTTAGGGAATGAAATTGCCTAAGAATACTCTTGATTAAAGCATACAATTATCATCTCCAAATACTTTAAGGTTAGACTATCAAAGGATTGGCTATGTTTGAAAAATCAATTGGGAAAGATCAAGGAGAAGACTTATTTTTAGAATCCATAGAGAAAGTAGGAAATGCTCATGATACTAGGAAGCCTAGTTAGCATTCAAATCTATTCCATATGTTCAAAGTGAAGAAATTTATTTAATTGAGTTTAATTTTATTGTGTTGGGGCTTATAATATATCAACATAAGGTTGTGGAGATGCCTAAGAGGTGAGAATTTATGCTTGCACGGGGAAATAGTTATCTCGGATCCTAAATCTATGGAGCTTTAGTATGAACTAAAGTACAACTTAAATCTAACAGTGGACATAAGGTTTATCTCCACACAGGATAAACCGTCGACTTGGACTTATAACTACACGGGGTGACGCACATAACTCCTCCAATGATTTTAAAACCATGTGGTCCAATCATATGAAATTGCAAGATAGTTGGGTTATTATTTATTTAGAAAGAGACTAAAGTCTTTAAACTCACTCCCAGAGACTAGAGAATGAGTGGTATGAATAATGGCTTAATATAATGCAAAATCTTTTAAATTTTATTTAATGTTGAAACATTATTTTGACAAAGGTCATAGCATTTCTTATGCCTAAATGCATGATGAAAAAGATTCTTTGGAGGGAAGGGGTGCTTTCCAACACAAGGGATGCCCTCAAAGGTCAAGCATTCCCCATCATGCAAGATGGAAATCCCTATTTCAAGAAATAAAGAATATGCATGCATGATGTGAGACCTACAACTTATAGCTAAAGGGGATCCTAAATCTTCTAAATATCTTGATTATAGCCTAGGCTTTATGGTGAGGTTATGAGTTGTTAAAATTTTAATGTTGAGTGATTTGTTGGGGTAGAAAACATAATTTTACCCCTAATGCATCCAGCCATACATTAAAGCATCAAACATAAAGAATCTATGAAAAGACATCCTAATGCACAATTTAAACAAATCATCAATAAATTATATAAACTATTGTAAAAGAATAATAGCTAGTCTGCGGTCGGTGGCATACAACCGAAAAGAAATGATGGGTAACCAAGCTCTACCCTTATATAACTAGGTATATTAAAGAATAATTACAATTTTTTAAATGCTATAGGGTCTTCATTCTTCACTCTTTCATTTTCCTCCTTGATTTGGATGTGCTTACTTCAAAGGCATCACACTAGGACAAAGCCTTATGCTCATCCTAATCCCCATAGCACTAATCATAATTTCTATTACAAATTTATATTAAGAATAATAAAAGTAAATCTAACCATACCTAAAAAATAAGTGTTAGCTAAGCACACATACAATCCTAAGTAGTTATATGTATAATTTGTACTTAGCACCACGCATGGGTAACCAAGCCAACTTGTCCTAACTTGGATTATGCTTGGGGTTTGCTTAGAAAGAGAGCATTTATATTTATTTCTAAGCAATCACTTAAGCATTATCCCCTAGAAAATACTATTAGGCTAATAACATCCTAACATCCAATTTATGAAGCATACACCCTAACATTCAGTCTAAAATATTGCATCACAAAATAAAACATCCATCACATCATGCACCATCTTAACATGGGATTACAAGTGGTGACTTAATTCTAATGTGTGTGTTAAGGCTTCGTGGTATGTCTTACTAAGCATTAGAGTTATATCTTTCTAAGTGTGGGAGATTTAATTTAACATGAAAGGTTGGTTTCTTCAAGTTGTTTAATTGATTTGAGAATTTTAATTTGTATTTTATTTTGTGTCATGTGATTTATACTTAGCAACTAAGTGCTATAAAGAGAAAGAAGATGATTACCCTCTTCCATCCCTACCTTAAGTCATTTCTAAAGCATATTAATTTGATTTAGTTCTCTTTAGTGAATGGCTTATTACACATTTGAAATTAATCATAAGTTTAGGTTCACTTTAAACAATCTTATTCAATATGAAAGGCTTCTTAAGATTAATCTAATTGAATTATTATCAAATGACATATATCAAATTCTTCCTTTCGTCACATGTAACATACATATGATTTAATATTTAGCATATCTATACACACATTATGTTTTGGCACACTTAAATGATAATGAATGTATATGTTTGGAATTTATTTTTATTGAAATAAACATATAAATTAAAGCTCTATCCAAATTCTAATACTAAAATACATAAGGATGGAATCACATAAGTACATGTCGTTATTAACTAGGGAAGTGAGATAATCAAATGACCTCCTTTGGAATTGCTAAAGCCTCATATTCCTAGGATGTCCAAACTATATACCCATTAACATTCCAAACCTATGTAAATCTATACAGAAAAGAGAAGAGACGTCTAGTGACTTAGGTGAATGTAAATGTTTGTGTTTTATAACAAAAGGGGACCTTCATCCTTTAATTAAGCATACCTACACATGTATAAAAGATGTAAGCAAGTACATGAAATTATTAAACTAGGAAAGTGAGGTAATCAAATGAGCTCCTTGGGGCTAACTAAAGCCTTGTATTCACTGGGATGACCATACTAAACACTTGCTATCTTAAATACATATAAATGTACACATAACTATAAAGATGAGAGTCATGCAAAGATTGCATTTCCTTTAATTAAATCATTTAGGCATATAAATTAAAGCTCTATCTAAATTCCTATATCAAAATACATAGGAATGAAGCCAAATGAGTACATTCATTGCTAAACTAGGGAAGTGAGGTAATTAAATGACCTCTTTGAGCTAGCTAAAGCCTCAGTATTTCCAAGATGTCTAGACTATATACTCATTGTTATTCAAACTCATGTAAATCTATATATAATTATAAGAAAGGGAGCTTTATTTAATATGCTTAACCTATAAACACAAGAAAACCCTATGTGTATCATAACTATCAACACTCTAAGTATTATAATTGACTCATAAGCTTTAGAAAATAGTTTTGAATTTATTAGTGATAATAGCCACACATATATTTAATTAAGCCAACACATGCAAGCTTACATAAAGGAAATTCATTTGAATTATTTAAATTTAAATGCATGAATGTGAAATCAAATGACATACAATATTTAATGTACTTGGAAAGGAACAATTGAATAGAAATACATGATTTATTCAATTAAACTAATTCTAAGGACAATCATGCTAAATAGACCCATTTAAGGAAAACCAAAGTTCCTTTATGCCATTTTTAACTTTATGTTTTGATTCAATTTAAGGATATGAGGAAAAATGTTTGTTGATCCTAACGTCCCCATGTTTGTTAATTGATTTAGTTTAATGAAATATAATTAAGTTGACTTAATGAGTTAATTAGGTTATTATGGTGTTTATTTTTTTGATGTATGGGGACACCAGATCATATGGGGTACTTATTAAGGTGATCGGTAGGACATTAAGGTATGATATACTATCTCAAAAGATAGAGATGTTACCCTTCAATGGACCGATCACCTAATAAGGACTCTAAGTCATGATGGGTCTTCAAATAAACTACTGATTTTTCCCCACTTTACATGGATGAATAAGCGGGGTTTATAATAAATTGGGTTCTAAGGTTCCTTATGAAGGCAAGATTCTATAGTTAATTACATCTTAGGAATAAAATTCTTTAAGAATACTTTTAATTAAAGTAGACAATTAGGGTCTCTAAAGATTTCAAGGTTAAACTATCAAAGGAATGGCTATATTTAGAAAATTAATTGGGATAGATCAAATAGAGAGATTTATTTTGGAAGCCAAAGGAGGTGAGTGGAGAATGCTCATGATACTAGGAAGCCTAATGAGTATTCCAATATATCCTATGGTTGGGCTTTATTTGAAATTGAAGAGAATTATATGTTAGAGTTAAATTTCATTATATTGTTAGCTTATAATCCAATCAACACAAGATTATGAAAATGCCTCAAAGCAAGAATTTATGCTTATAGCACGAAAAAAAATAGCTATCTCGGATCCTAAATCTAAGGGCTTTAACATAAGCTAAAGCATGACTAAATCTAAGTGAAGATGGGCATAAGGTTTACCTCCACAATAGAGGATAAACTACTAACTTTTGGACTTATAACTATTTGAAGTGGGCTAACTCATCCTATGATTTTATATCCATGTAGGCAAGTCTTATAAATTTGCAAGATAGTTGGGCTATTATTAATTTAGAAAGAGATTAGAGTCCTTAAACCCACTCCCCAAGAGACTAAAGCATGAGTGGTATGAATAATGATTTAATCTAATGGATAATCTTTTCAAATTTTTATTTCAATTTTGACTTCATTTTGACAAAGGCTTTATGATTTTGATGCCTATATGCATGATGAAATAGAGTTGTTGGCTAAATTAATGAGAAAGGTGTGTTTTCCAACACAAAGGATGCCCTCACTCAAACATTCCCCTATCGTATAAGGATGAAAATCCCATTTTGAGAGAGAAAGAACATGCATGCATGATGTGAGACATACAACATTCAGTTAAGGGGTTGTTAAATATTTTAATTATCTTATTTAATACTTAGGCTTTATGGTGAGGTTATGAGTTGTAAAAAAATTTAGTTATGAGTGATTAGTTAGGGTAGAAATTTTATTTTTTTTCTAAGAGTCTAATCACATCCAGCCACACATTAAAGCATCAATCATTTAAGGAACTGAAAAGATGCAATTTCTAATACACAATCTAAATAAATCATCAATCAATTTTTATAACTATTATAAAATAATAAGAGGTGGTTGGTGTATCATACAAAAAAAGAAAAGAGGGGTAGCGAGCTCTACTCTTATACAACCCATAATATAAAGAATAATTGCAATTTATAAATGCTATGGGGTTTTCTTTCTTCATTCCTCATGTCTTCATTTATTTCCTCCTTGCTTCTTTGATTTGATAGGTTTGCCTCACATGGCACCCCAACATAAAGCCTTCAATCATCCTGAACCCCCATAGCACTAATCCTAATTCCTAATGCAAAATTATATTAAAAATAGGATAAGAAAATCTAAGCACTTGCAAAATAAGTGTTAGCTAAACATACATACAACCTAAGCAATTATATTTAAATTTGGACTTAGCATGGGTATCAAGCCCACCTATCATAACTTAGATTATGCTTAGGGGTTTAAGCAACATGTAGATAGAGCATTCACATTTATTTCAAGCACCCCATAAATATAATCCATTGTAAAAAACAAAATTAAGCTAACAACATCTTCTCTACCAGCATACACCCTAACATCCAATCTAAAATATTACATCACAAAATGAAACAAACATCACACCATGCACCATCCTAACTTAGGACTAGAGTAATGGCTTAATTCTAATGTGCATGTTAAGGCTTCTGTGGTGTGTCTTACTAAGCATTGAAGTTATATTTTCCTAAGTGTAGAAGACTTTCATTTAACATAAAGGGTTGATTTCACTTTAAGTTATTTAATTGATTGGAGAATTTTAATTTATGCTTTCTTTAGTTTCATGTGATTTACACTTAGCATCAAAGTGTTATAAAGAGAGGAAAGAGGATTGCCCTCTTTCATTACCTTAAGCCACTTTCTAAAGCATGTTAAGTTGATTTAATTCTCTTTAGTGAATGACTTATTATACATTTTAATTAATCTAAGTTTAAATTCACCTTGAATAATTTTATTTAATATAAAAGGCATCCTAAGATTAGTCTAATTAAATTACTATCACATGACATATGCTAATCCATTTCATTTCCATCACATGTAACATGCATATGATTTTAATCCTAAGTGTACCTATATAGGCAACATATTTTAGCACACTTGTATGATGAATGTATATATGTTTTTAAAGTTTATATTCTTTTATGTGATTGAATGATTTAATCATATTAATTTAAATCTCTATCTAAATTCTTATACAAAAATACATAATGATGATATTAGATAGGTACATGCTATTGTTAACCAAGGAAGTGAGGTAATCAAATGACCTCATTGGGGCTAACTAAATCTTTGTATTCTGGATTTCCAAACTATATACCTATTTGCATTCAAACATATGTACATTTATATACATGAATATGAAAAAGAAGGGTCCAAATCACATAACTAATCAACCCAAGTGCTTGATTGATCATGAATGCATGCATTTTTAGTAGAAAAGAGGGACTTTCATCCTTTAGCCAAACATACATACACATGTAAGAGAAATAAGCTAGTATGTGCCTTTGTTAACCAGAAAGTGAGATAATCAAATGACCTCCTTGGGGCTAGCTAAAGTCTCATTCCCGTGATGTCCAGACTATATACTTTTTATCTCACTACACATGAATGTTTATGTAAATAAGGGGAATAAAATCATGAAAAAAGTATGCTTTATTTGATTGAATCATTTATGTATATGAAGCAAGGTTTCATCCAAATTCTAGTATAGAAATGCATATAAATGAAATCAAATAAATGTGTGTCATTGTTAACTAGGGAAGTAAGGTAATCAAATGACCTCCTTGGGGCTAGATAAAGCCTCATATTCCCAGGATGTCCAAACTATATACTTATTAACATTCAAATACACATGTACATGAGTTAAGGAAAAGAAAGCTTTACTTCACATACCTAAGTTATAAGCACATGCACAACTATGTGTACTCATAACTAGTATTAATCTAATCAATGTAATTGGTTTATAAATTTTGGAAAGTAATTTAAATTTATTAGTAATAATAACACATATTATAAATTAATCCAACACATACAAACTTACATAAATAAAGACCATTTGATTTGTTTAAATTTGAAAGCATAAATGTATGAAATCAAATGGCATACAACATTTAATCATGATTGGAAAATAATAAATAAATATAAACACATGACTTCATTCAATCAAATTAATTCTTAAGGATAATCATATTAAGTTAAGTCATTTAAAGTAAACCAAAATTTTCTTAATGTCATTTTTAATTTCACACTTTGATTTGATTTAAGGATGTGAGAAAAGGTTTGTTGATCCTAACCCTTCCCATGTTTATTAATTAATTTGGTTTAAAGAAATATAATTAAGTTTATTTTATATATTAATTAAGTTATGATATGCATTAAATCCATTAACCATTTCTATGTTACCTTAACATAATTACCCAAACAATTTTGAGCCACATGGTATACACATGTATTGAAAATAAAATTATCAATGATCCTAAGGAACAAAAGGACCTAATACAATTGGCTCATGATTTATGGTTAATTAAGCTAAGAAAACTTAATTAATTATTTGTGCTGAATTTGTTTTTCAAACTTTGGGAATTTCAAAATAAAAAAAAAGTCGTATAAGTTGGGACACCATGTAGATCTATAGATTTACTTATTAAGGTGATCGAATGACTTTGAGGAATGATGTACTATCTGAGACGAAGACACCATCCTACAATGGACCTAATCACCTAATAAGGACTCCTAAGGATGATGGGTCTTTGAATGTAGATTCTTCCCTTGCTTTAGATGAAAAGTAAAGTAGGATTTATTTTAACTGGGTTTAAGTTCCCTATGGAGGCAAGCCCTTATAATTAATTACATCTTAAGGAATGTGATTCCTTAAAAATACTTGATTAAGGTAAATGATCATTGTCTCCAAAGATTTCAAAGATAGGACTATCAATCAAATGGTTATTTTGGAAAATCAAGTGGGATTTGAGCAAAGGGAAAGAGTTATTTTGAAACTAAAGGGAGATGAGTAGGGGATGCCTATGATACTAAGAAACCTAGTGACATCCCAAACTATTTTATGGTTAGGCTTTATATTTTTGAAATTGAGGGGAATTATAAGTTCGAGTTGAATTTTATTAAAAATATAGGGCTTACAATTCCACAAAATATGGTCATAGAAATGCTTGAGAGGTGAGGATTTATGCTTGTAGCCCATGAAGGGAAACAACAACCTTGGATCCTAAATATAAGGAGCTTTAGCGAGGGCCAAGATATGACCTAAATCTAAGGAAAAATGGGCATATGGTTTATCTCCACAAGAGAGAGTAAATCACCACTATTAGACTTACAACTACACGGGGTGGTGCCAACAAACTCTTCCTATGATTTCAAATACATGTAAAGTCTTATGCTTTATAAGATAGCTAGGCTATTATTTATTTAGAAATAAGACTAAGTCCTTAAACATATTCCCTTAGAGACTAGATCATGAAGGGCATGAATAATGACCTATTCTAATGCAAATTTTGTTAAGTCTTATTTTGATTTTGGACTTTTTTATTTGACACGCTATGGGATTCATATGTCTAATGCATGAGAAATTGGTTATGGGCCAAAATCAAAAGAAGGAGATGTGTCTCCACCGGCTCTCAAAGGTCAAGTAATTTTCTCCGGCAAAGGTAGAACCCTCCATTAGAAAGAGTAAAGCAAAATGATTTTTTATGCATGATGAGACATACAACATCCAACTAAGGGGTTGCTAAATCTTTTATGATCGTGATTTATGTCCTAGGCTTTAGGTGAGGTTTTGAGTTGTTTAATTTTAATTTTGAGTTGATTAATTGGAGAGAAATTTTATTTTACTCAAAGAGTCTAATCGCATCCAGGCCATTCATCAAACAATAACTAAACTAGGGAAATCATGTAATCCTAATACATAAGCTAAACAAACATCAAATAATTTTATAAAGGAAGAAAAGAATAAGAGGTCGATGTTGTCAAGCTCCAATGCACAAACTCAAAAGGAAAAGTGGGTAGCCAAGCTCTACCCTTATACAACCTGATTAAAATAAATAATTATAATTTAGAAAGAATTTATGTTATGGGGTCTTCATTCTTCATTTCTTCATTTCATCATTTCTTCAATTCTTCTTTTCTTCATTTTTTTTCTCTTCATTTTTTCCTTATTTTGGTTGGTTGGGATGTAGTTTGCTACAAGGCTTCATATATGGCACATAAGACTTGGTCTTATGACCAATGTCCATCCTAATCCCCAACATTCATTCCAAATATTAATTGAAAATTTTACATCAAAATGGGAAAAGTAAATCTAACTAAACCTAGAGAGACTAGCTAAACATACCACACAACCCAAGCATGTATATGAATAATTTGGACTTAGCACCCCACACATGAGTAACCAAGTCCACGCATAAGACATCATTAGGCTAAGATCACCCTATCATCCATATGCACATACACCCTAACATCCAGTCTAAAATATCACATCACAAAACAAAATCGCATCAAACCATGCACGCCCCTAACATAGAGCTAGAAAGGGTGACTTAGCCTAATGTGTGTGCCATTTAAGGCTTGTGTGGCATGTCTTAGTTAGGTTTTAAGATTGGAATTTTTAAGTGTGAAAGATTCAATTTAGAAGGGTTGTTTCATTTAAATGATTTAGTTGATTTGTAAATTTTATTTGATGATTTTATTTGGTTTGAATGAACTTAAATTTAGTTATGAAATATTATAAAGAGAAGAAAAGAGAAGAGAACTTCTCTTTTATCCACCTTAAGTAATTTCTAACATAGATTCATTAATGATTTTTCTTTCTTTAGTGAATGTTTTATTATGTGTTTTAAGTAACCCTAAGTTTAGATTTACCCTAAATAGTCATATTCAATAAGAAAGGCATCTTAGGATTAATTAAGATGAATTACTATCACATAACACACAACCATTTATTTCTTTCCACCGTGTATACCATGCACATGAATAATCCTAAGCATATCTATACATGCAATGCAAATCTTACACACCTTAATGATGAATGCAAAGAGACATTGTTTAAGAAAATTTGTATATTCCATGAATGCATATTTTATTATAAAAGGGGTTTTTATCCATTAACAAAATGCACATCCACATATAAAAGACATAAGAGTACAGGTGCCATTATTTTTTCTACACTGGGGGTGTAAGGTACAAGACCACTGGGGCAAAGAATGTACAAAAAGAAATAAATGTGTAAATGTAAAAAATCCTCACAACTGGATGTCCACTAATATACCACTTTTCTCAAATATGTAAAAAAAGAAATAAATGTATGAAGAAACATGCAAAGAATTTTGTTTGATTTGGTTGTGTAATTTACATGTGTAAATGTGAAGATACTTCTTAAGTCATAACATAGAAATGCATAGGAGTAGATTCAAGCAAGTGTTGAGTCCTTCTCAAATGAACTATGCACTTTGCAAAACCTATTCAAATCCATCTTAAGAGAAGAGAAGAAAATCACATAAAATACATCTTATGCTATAATCACATGCAAGCTTATAAGTACGATAAGTAGCATCACTTCATTGTAATCTTTGATTTATAGGTTTTGAAAATATCTTTTGGTTTAATATTGATAATAGCTACTCATATTCTTAACTTTAAAAAAAATGTAATTTGACATAAAAAAATATTTCATTTAATTGATTTTTCAAAAGAGATGAATACATAGTTTTATATGGCAAATAATATTTAACTACTGAAAGAAATAAAAAGATGTAAGCATATGACTTCATTCACCCTAATTAATTCCTAAATACAATCCTATGAAATAAGATCATTTAAAGTGAATCAAAATTCTTTAAGGAGATTTTCATTTTTTAGATTTGATTTGAAAATGATTTGTGTAAAAGAGTTTGTTGTTCCTAACCCATTTTCCCCATGTGTGAATCAATTTAGTTTAATTTGAAAGAACAATTACATTGATTTTATGTTTTGTATAGGTTAAGGTGATATTATATCCATTAATTACCCATTGCCTACACTTTAACATAACTATTCAAGTAATTATGAGCCAATATATGATATGCAATCACATGGAATTTAAATCAACAATGCACCTAAGAAATAAAGGGGATTAATGCAATTAGCTCATAATATTGATTATTTAAGCTAAATGGTTTGATTAAGTACTTTCATAACCATCCTACACATGTAGTTTGATTATAATTTCCTTTGAACCCTCTTAGATTATTGAACACCTAAGAATCTACCCAATAATAAGATGATTAAGTTCGAATGATTTGATTTTCAATTTTGATTAATTGAATTTATTAATGAAATGATTAATCCATTAATTATAACTTGATTAAATGTTTTCCAAATAGAGTGAACTTAGGTAGAAGAGATTGGAAATGGAATCCTAATCTCATTCCCTAAGTACATTCATCACTATTTCATAATGAATAGCAAGCTTAATTAATAGATCTATCACTGTTTAATAAGTTAATCAATCACTTAATTAATTAAGAGAGTGGTTAGGTAAATCAAGAAATTACCCTAATTAATCCAATAATAAATTCCAAAAAAAATCATGGGAGGCAGGTCATCCCACTAATCAACCTTAGAAAGTTTGGAATTAATTGCTAAAGTATTTAGGAGTATTTAACATAATTATATTCCTAATAAAACCAAATTTGAGTGAAATCTACTGTTCAAAATCAATTAAACTTAATTTTTATTATTTTCCCTTTGAATTATCATTAAAATGAACTTAAGTTTGTATTTTTTTTTTTTTGGATTTTCTATATTTAATTATGATTTTATGAAGTTTTATGATTATTGATAATTAAAATAGCCTAATTAATTAACTAATCACGTTAGCCACATGGAACGGCAACGTGCTTTCCACGTGCTACAGATTAGTTATTTATGTTGTCACATTGCGTGCGCATCAACTAGTAGAGGGACACACTTTCCCTTGGGGTCGATAAAGGATCGGGACAACTAGATTAATTTCATGATTCAAGGATTTAAATAGAGATCTAAGTGTGATTTAATCGGGATCCATCCAAAACACGGGATGGATGACTCATGATTCATCCTTGCCTAAGCGCTAAAGATGGGGGGTCCGTCATCCTCCACCGCTGATCTAAGCTCACATGAGCTCTAATTAGGCTAATATTTTCCCACACCATCAAGAGGTATAAGAAAGAACATCCAAGGGATAGGATCTAATGAGATTACAATTCCCTTCAAGGACCAAGCAATAGGATTAGTTTTGAGCCATACCACACCGGAGGCTATCACCGCTTCCAGGAGGTAGCTTCATCTAGTAGAGAACCTTGAAGGTTTCAAGCTTCAGTTTGAAGTGGATGTCTTGGTTGATCAAACTCCCCTCAATGGCAATGTCGGCTTTGATCAAAGTCCCCTTCGTGGCTTGGAGACTTAGAAAACACCTTGGGTGAGCTCTAGGTCCCTTGATGATGCTTGCAAAGAATTTGAATTTGATGGAGAGTTGAGTAAGTTGGAATTTCACTTGACCTCCCTATTTCTACTTTGAAGAAAATGAGAAGGAGAAATTGAGAAGGCTTGGAAATGGCTTTGGGAAGTTTGGAGAAGCTTGCCTTGATTCCTAGAATCAATGTAATGTCCCGGTTTGAGTGGGAATGAGGGGAGTATATCTTCCCCTCCTTGATCGAGAGAGACTAGCTTTGCCATTTTAGCTCAATGGAGGTGATTGAGTGGTGTTTGCTGTGCATTCCATGCTTGTTTTTGAGGAGTGGAGGAGAGGAGTGCCCATGTGCTAGGTGAGTGTATGAGTGATCCAAGTGGAGAATTCCCATTGGAAGGGTCGGTTTGGCATTGGGTTGGGTGACCCAAACCCATTGGATCATGTTCACCACCCTCTTGGTGTCCATGTGGTCCACTAGGAGAATTCCAAGTGGCCTTAAGAAAGAATAAATTCCAAGTGGATTTGGCCATGACCTGGTGGTCATTTCCTTCATTTGGATTTGATTTGAAATTTGATGGAGGTCAAGTTGGGTCAATTGGGTTAGGTTGACCAATTGGTCAAATTGGGTCAACCAGGTTAGATATAAGTTCAAATGATCATTTGGAGCCTATGGGTGTCATTGGTTTGGTTCAATTTGGTTTAGATATGGTTTTGTTTCATTTGAGTTCACTTAGGTCAAATGGGTCAATTTGACCAATTTGACCCATTTATTGAATTGGGCTAGCCATGGGTTGGTTGATCATTTGAAGTGTATTGCAAGCTTTGGTTTCAATAAATTTTAGTTTGGTTTGATTTCAAGTTGATTTTACCTTTAAGTCAAGTTGGGTTCATGGTCATTAAATTTGGGTTGTTAGTTGGTCAATTGAAGCTTTGGTCCGTTCAATAAGTGATTTAGAATGAATTTGACCCATTGGTTGTAATCAATTTGGCTTAGATCAAGATTTGACCCATTTTAATTTTAGGTTAACTTGGGTCAACTTGGGTCAAGTGACCAATTTGGCTAGGTTTGGCTCAATTGATGGCTTGATCATGTTCAATCATTGATGATGGATTGATTTAGATCAATGGCTTCAATCAATTTGGATTATGGTGAATTTTGGCTTATTTAGGTTTCATTTGGGCTAAGTGTTGACTTAGTCAAAGGCTAGGTTTGACTTGGTTTGACCCAATTTGAGTGATTGATCATCCTAGAATGATTGTTCCTCACAATGTGAGGCTTAGATGGGCTTAGTTCAATTCAATTTGGGTTGAATTAGAATTTGGCTCAAAAGATACTTTAGGCTACTTTGGGTCAAGTGAGTCTAAATGGGTCAATTGGCTTGATCAAGGCTTGACTCAAGATTGGTTGAACTCACATATGGACTTATGATGGAAATATAAATCCAATTGCAAGTGATTTGGAGTCAAATGGGTTTTCAATTTTAAGTCAAAAGGCGAACATGGGTTTTGACTTGGGTTATTTATTTGGTTTGATGATTAAAGTTTATGTTTATATTTGGGCATATTATGAAGGAATGATTGTTTGAAGAGAAAATCAAGGGTTTGGATTGATTTGAGACTTATTTGGCTAAGTTCAAGGATTTGGCTTGAAAGAGCATCGTTGGATTTTGGTTAAATTTGGATTTGAGTTTTGAATTGATTTTGATTATTTGAATTTATATTTCATTTATATTTGTGAATATAAATGAGTTATGAGAAAATCTTTTGAATTTGGAATGATTTGGATTTGTTTGGAGGAGTTCAAGGATTTGACTTGAAAGAGTTTAAGTTGGATTTGGTTAGATTTGAATTTGAGTTTTGAATTGATTTTGGTTATTTGAATTTATATTTCATTTTATATGTGAATATAAATGAGAATATAAATGAGTTATGAGAAAATATTTTGAATCTCAAAAGATTTAGATTTGATTTGAGCTAAGTCCATAAGATGAAATCAAAGACTTAGGAAAGATTTTGGGATTTGAATTTTGTTTGTTTAGTTTAATTCCACTAGGGAGGTTAGAAGGGATTTGTTTCATATTTTTAAATTTTTAATTTTTAGATGAACCCTATGGGTTTATGGGACCTGAGTAGGAGGTGTGTGGGCCTTGATCTAATATAGATTTACCAATCGGGGTAGTCACCAACCATAGTAGACTATCCAACCAAAGGGGTGCCTTTTGATTTTCAGCGGATTTAAGGATGAAGGCATGGGGACTCACATCTTCTTGAATAAAGATCCTTTGGGGCAACATATTAGCAAGGTAACATGTTAACCCACCTAGGTTGACTATTGAGTGAATGTCACGGAGGACTTAAATCAAACTTGGTCAAAGTTAATTTTATTTTTTTAATTATATTTGATGGATCCCATTGGTTTATGATGGATTGCATTGAGTAGGGGTAATGTGGGCTTGGCCTAACATAGATTTATTGATCCAAAGGGTAGTTTCCTAACCTGGGGAGAACTATCCAACCAAAGGGGTGCCTTCCTATTTGTAGTGGTGATTCAGGAAGAAAGCACAGGGACTCACATCTTCCTGAATAAAGACCACGGGAAACATATTAGCAAGGTAACATGTTAAGAGCGACTACTAAGTGAATGCTACTAGGGGACTTAAATCACTCAAAGATAGTCAAAGTTAATTTTATTTTTTTATTATATTTGATGGATCCCATCTTGCAATGGACGGTAGGGGTCGTGTCGGCCTAAAGGGAGTAGTTTCCTTCGAGAACTATCCAACCATAGGGTGCCTTTTAGTTTGTAGTGGTTAATTCAAGGAAGAAAGCAGGGACTCACATCTTCCTGAATAAAGAACCACGGGTGACACATTAGCAAGGTAACATGTCAACCTACTGCCCGTCGGTTTGTGACAATCATGCTAGAAAGAATGCGACTTACATCTTCCAAAATGAAATGACCATCGGGTAACCTATTTTGGCAAAACAGATTGAACCCTACCTAAGGAAACTACTTAGAGAGTGGACCCAGGGACTTATCTCTACTCAGTAGTGGGATTTCATGGGGTTCTGACATTGCTCTAAAGATAGGATGCCGCTTGGAAAAGGGGCCACTGGGCTTGAATTCTAATCCATAAGCAAATAAATTTATTTGTTTTGTTTATTTATTTATCATAGACCCTTGCTTTGAGGGATCATCTTGAGAAGGAGCTTATATCAACCTAGACATATCTCAAATTTACTAGTCCAAGGGAGAATCTATGCATCCGTTGAACAAATTCTCCAACCACGGGTGGCTACAAGGAAAGGGGGCGTCCATCCAAAAGCAATATGGGTAGTGTCAAAATGCATTGCAAGGATGTAATCAAAGTAGAGTACCCATGGGGAAGGTGCCACTAAGGGATTTAACCAAAACTATGGAGAAGATAGTATCATAGGTATTAGGGCAACTCAAGGAGAAAGCATAGGGACTCGCATCAGAAGAGTGGTGTATCCACCGGTGAGTCACTATCGCATAGGAACATCAACCAACCTTAGGTGGCCAGTTTGCAATCAACCTAGAAGAAAGCATCGAGGAATCACATCCTCCTATAATGGAACGATTCGGATAGTCTTGCTTGATAAGTGTTATCCCGACCTAGGAGACCTAGAGTGAGTGCCTCTAGGGAACTTATATCAACTCAAAAGTATTCAAGAGGAAAGGAGCCACTGGGGACTTATCCTAAGCCTCAAATATACTAGACCTAGTCGACGATGGCTAGTTCAAGAAGAAAGCTTGTAGGCTTACATTCTCTTAAACAAAGTCAACATGAGATAGCTTATTGTGTGAGTGAGGTCTACCAAACTAACAAGATGCTCATCAATTTGCAATGTTCAAGTCGAAGAAAGCACAGGGACTCACATCTGTGGGACAAGTGACCATTAGGGTGACAGACTAGTAAGGTAGCATGTCAACCCGACCTAGAGTAGAGTGAGTGCCACAGGGGCTTGCTTCACATCAAAGTAGTTGAGATAAAATATATGTGTTTATTTTTTTGTGTTTGTGTTTGTTAGAGGGAATAGGATGCCACTGGTTCTCTTACACCTACCCTAAACACGCGTTGGGTGATGAAATGGTACCATGAATGGAAGTTGAGATTCCACCAAGGAAGTATGCGCTTGTGTTTTCTTACACCTAACTTAATTGTGCTAGTCAAAAATAGGATGCCTCTTGGGTTCTCTCACACCTATTCTAGTAGTGTCGGGAATCATGTTCAATTTGTGTTTGTGTTGTGAAAGAAGGATATGATGCCTCTTGGGTTCTCTTATATCTTAAACACATCGTGTGAGATTCGAAACAAGTAAACAATGTTTTGAAAGAGAATATTTTGATGAATTGGAATAGAATTTTGATGATAATTATTTTCAAACATGATTTTATGAGTAGTATTTCTTCAAATAGAATCCATTAATCGAAAGCATTGGGTGTTCCCCTTTACAATTAATAAGGCGATAAGATCCTCCTTGGTAGGCCTTCTATGACAAAGGGCTTTTCCCAAGTGGTTTCAAACTTGCCTCCCATCTTTCGATGGGCAACAATGGGTCTCCTTAGAACTAGAATAAGTTCTCTTGAAAAGCACTATGGAGAACAAGCTTGTTGTGAGCTTGAATCATCTTAGATTTGTACAACTCGAGGTCTGGCATGCCCGTGACATCTCTCTCCTCCAAACCTTTGAGCTCTTCTAACACTTGACATTCGCTCTTTAGTGATTTTACTACCCATTGTTATCCTTAGTGATGGGAGCTAAACTTCTAATGGTAGAACGCTTTGAACCCATATACTAAGGAGAAAGGGTTAGATTGAGTTGGAGTTCTATGTGGTGTGGTATATCCACAAGGCTTCAACTAGGCCGCTCATGCTTCCATTTATTATCATCAAGTTTCTTCTTTAGCATCCGGATGAGAGTTTTGTTGAATGCTTCTGCTAGGCCATTTGCCCTAGGATAGTACATGGTGGAGTATCTCTAATCTATATTATGTCTTCTAGCGGTTGATCTTGGTACTCTTGCAGTACCATTATCGAATATAATTCATCGAGGCACCTCAAACCTATATACAATATGGTTTCTAAAAAATTGGAGCACATGCTAAAGCGTGACCTCTCCGAGTGGGATTGCCTCGCCCACTTGAAAAGTAGGTGGTAGCTAAGATAAACGATGACCTTGCAGAAGGATCGATCGGACCCACAATGTCGGTACAACATTCAAATGGCCATGAGGCAAATAGGTGTAGAATGTTAGGTGGTTGATGTAGTACCACCTGTGTGACACGATGAAATCTCCTAGCCACATTCACACAATCTATGATCATCGGCCGAGTATCCCATCTTGATTTTGCTTTCATCTTCGGACCATGCGCATAGACCTAAATGTACCTCAATCATGTCTTATGGGCTTCGTGTTTGTCTAAATAGCGTAATCACATTTGATCAAAAGATCATCAATAAAAGGTGCCATCCACGAGCATAGGAAAGAGATCTGTTTCATCGATGGGCTTATGATTTCTCTTAAGGTACTTTGCCTCTAGTCAAGTAATCCATGAATGGTTGCCTCCAATCCAGCTCCTCATCCTTTTTGGCAATGGCAACCTCAAGAGAAAGTCTCTTGATGAGTTCAATGTCAATAAGGGATAGAACTTCTATTTTGGACCCTTATTGGAATGGACTCATCTTAACATGCCAATTCCTTGATGAGTTTGGCCAATACATTCTTTTCTTGAGGAACCTTGTATGGTGACCTCAGAATTTGGGCCAACTTCATGGTGTACTCATGGTAGTGACGAAGCTTAGCTTTTAGAACCATATAGAACTGTGATGATTGATAACCTGAGAATCCCATAGATGTTGATGCTTTTAACACACACTATAATGGCTAACTCACCGATAATCAAAGCCTCATACTGACTTTATTGTTGGTGCATGAATTGGAGAGATAGTATAAGAATCTCATCACATCAGTGAGTAAAGAGAACAATTCCTGCCTTTCCTAAGAGTAGATCATGGTTCTTCTCCTTTTGAAAGTAAGCCCCATCAAAATACATCTCCCAATGATGATTGTCAACCTCCCATAAGTTCATAATTTATTCATCGAGATCATCACTAAGCGGGGAATCAATAGAAAGTGGGTATGTTGTTAAGAAATTCTAGTGCTTATCCTTTCGCATGAGGGGTATGAATATAATATTAAACAATGAGAGAATCATGGACCAATGTGCCATCTGGATAATATTGGTAGTGTTATGAGATACTACGTGGATTGATTCTTGAAATCAAGTTTACCTACGAGAAAGCATGTAGTGTCATAGTTTTGGGATGCAAAGATTAATGCTAGACAATATTTCTCAATAGGTAGTGTTTTGTGGATCGACAACGATTGAGGTAAATAGAGCATTCTCCTTCCCTTCGTCATTGGCTTGGGCCAACAAAGCAAGGAGCCGTCCAATGCAAGTGTAGAGGATCGTTGGCCCAAAATAGGTGCTAGAATTGGCACTTCACCAATTATTATTTGATGTCTTCAAAGTATTTTGGCACTTGTCATCCCACTTTAACTTAGCATCTTTTTTTTAAGTGCTAAAATGGCATGCATCTCCCGATAGATTATACATAAAGCTTCTTAGATACACCAACCCTTGGAATGATCCGAGTTGGGTTAGACTTTTAGGGGTGGCATTTCTAAGATGGCTTTAATCTTTTCTAGGTCTATCTCGTGTTGGACAACAAACCCAAAGAACTTCCACAAGCTACTGTGCACACTTCATGGGGTTCATTTTGAGATTAAATTATCTTGCTCAAAATTACTCTTAAGTCAAAGAGATGGTCTTCCTTTTCTTTATTTTTGACTACTAGATCATCAACATAGCATTCAACTTGATGATGAATGAGTTCATTGAAGATTTGAGTCAAGCTGTTGGTATAGCACCCATTTTAAGGTGAAAGGCATGACCTTATAACAATAGATTCGATCGAGGTTTGAAAAGAAGTTCTTTCATCCTCGAGAACCATCTTGATTTGGTTGTAATGACCCATCCATAAAGAAGAAGAATCGCATGAGATGATGCAATGTCCACCATTAACTGGTATAGGAAGTTGTAATTTCTCCTTAGGACATGCCTTATTTAAGTGCCTGAAATCGATGCATATGCAAATTTGGCCATTCTTTTTTCTTAATTGGGATGACCTAACCGGTAGATATTTTTCTTCCGATAAAATTAGCATCGATCAATTTTTTTTTTACTTTAGAAATGACATGTTGTTCTATTTCTAATCACATGCGCTAGAGCTTGCTTGATAGGGTTGGCGTTAGGGTTTATCGCTAGTTTGTAGGCTATATGTCAGATAATCCGCCATCTCTTCATAGCTCCATGCAAAGCGATCCATAAACTCATCAATAGCCTAACTAAGTTATTAGTTTCTTCTTTTCATAGAGAACTAATGTATGTAGGCGTGGATCTTCTTTTATCATGAGGTTGATTTCTTAAGCTTCTCGATAGTTGAATGAATTTTCTCTTCAAATTCTAGTGGTGCATCTTTGATTTGAAGATCATCGATCATCTAAAGTTTCTAAACACACTTTCTCATAAGAGTTAGTGTGATTTGAGAAGAACTTATTAGACTCAAGATGATTGGTGACAATTAAGGAATCATCATTGTCGATTGGACCCACTGTCTTGAATCCTAGTCTAATCTTGATTGCATCCTGTTGTTCCACAACTTCAAAATACTCCAACGTGCACCTGTATAAGGAATCAAACCTTTCTTTGCAAGATTATGAACACAAGTACCAATCAAAAGGTAATTCCATTTCTTTATATAAATTATTCTCAAGTTCCACATCACTTCTGGACTTGAGGATGATGATCCCAATAGGAATCTCTTTGGCTTAACATCCATGAAAGACTAAGGGGCTTCCTTAACTAAACCTTCGCCTTTTGAGAAGAAAGTGAGGTTAGAGATAAAATTCCCAAATGTTGCCTAGTTTACATAAACCGATTAATACATTTTGTTCTTTGCTTAGAGGCTTGGTCTTCATCACTATCGCTCAGTGTCACCTTTAATGAAATCCCGAGAGGGGTTGGTTGGTATGCTAATCACATGAGATTCATCCTCATTTGGATTTTCTATGTGAATAGTAGAGTACTCATGGATTGAAACATAACTCATGTTGGTGGTGACCAACCAAGGGTCTTCCACCTATGAAAATGCCTCTATGTCTGCCTCCTCTTCACTGGGTTGAGTCATCCCATATTGATGGGCAAACTGTGAGTGGAATGTGATATGCGGCTCTACCTCTTCCTTGGTGTCCTTTTCTCACTTACTTGTACTTTCCTTTTTTTCTTTTCTTCTTTTCTTTTTTTCTTTTTTTGTATTTGAATTTTGACCAAGTTCGTGAGAATAGACATTTTGATTTTGAGAAAGATAGTAGGTTGCATCTTCATATATCTCGACCTCTTTAACAAAATGACTTTCATCTCCTTTGACATATTATTCCATCTCTTGAAACTTGATGCTTGATGGAGGTATGGAATCATCTTATTCTAGTGTATCCAAGTCCTACCAAGCAAAGCTGAATGAAGTATTTGAATCAATTATATAGAGCTTGGTCTTCCAATCCCTGTCTAAAGGTAACACTATAGAGCCCTAGCCTATGTTCATTGAATCCTCTCAACATCATCATCTCCTCGAGTGCATAGATGTCAATCTTCAAATAAGCAAGGGTCTTTAGACTTATAATGCTCACCATGCATCCGATCAACTAAAATCTTGAAAAGTCTAAATTTGCCCATATCCTTTGTGATAGACGGTTATGCTCCATGTCCCCAGAAGAAGGTTTTCATTAGTGAATGTGACTCTCTGGGCATATCTTGAATAATGTGCCTCCTCTTTAACAATGGTCAACTGAGCTAAGCATATTTTAGATCAAGAAGAGCCTTGATTAATGATTCCCTCACCGCTTTGGATAAGATAAGGGAATCATATATGCTTGTTTGAAAACATTTATATTTATTCGCTTTATCTATCCCTTTAAAAAGAGGATAAATGAATATATATATATATATATATATATATATATATATATATATATATATATATATATATATATATATATATATATATATATATATATATATATATATATATATATATATATTGTGTGTGTGTGTGTGTGTACTATCTCGAGATAGAAGACACCACCCTACAAACATAATATCTCAATAAAGACTCCTAAGGACTATGGGTCTTCAAAATATAGATATTCTTTCCTACTTTTCATGGAAAAGTAAAGCGGTTTACCAGAGATTCTTTCCCATAGGCAAGACCACATAGTTAATTACATCCTAGGAACATGATTCCTTAGGAATACTCTATTAAGGTAAATGATCATTATCTCCAAAGATTTGAAGGTAGGACTATCAATCGATTAGTTTATTTTAGAAGATCAAGTGGGATTGATCAAGAGAAGGAGTTCTTATCAAGCCAAATGAAAATAAGTAGGGTATTCTTGATACTAGGAAGCCTAGTCACATCCCAAATTATCTTATGGTTGGCCTTTATATTTTTTAAAATTGAATTGATTTATTTGAGTTAAATTTTTATTTAAAATTAGGGCTTACAATTCCATGATACAAGGTCATGAAAATGCCTAAGAGGTGAGGATTTATGCTCATAGCCCATAAAGGGAAGTAGCAACCTCTGAACCTTCTAAGGAGCTTTAGCCAAAAGCAATTTAAGGCAAAATGAGTATTTGGTTGACCTCCACAAGAGAGGATAAACCATGTTTGGACTTACAATCTCACAGGGGTGGCATACTATCTCTTCCTACATTTTTTAAAATATGTAGGGAAGTCAAATGCTTTTGCAAGATAACTAATTTATTATTTTTTGGAAAGTGACAAAGTCCTTAAACACACTCCCTAAGAGACTAAATCATGTAGGGCATGATTTAATGACTTAAATCTAATACAAATTTTGTCACATTTTATTTTTATTTTGGAAAATCAATTTGACAAAGACTTTAGGATTCATATGCCTAATGCATGAGAAATTAGATTATGGGCCAAAATCAAGAAGATTAGAGGTGAATTTCCACCATGGCAAAGGTCAAGCCAAGTTCTCGGCAAAGGTGAAAGCCTCCAATCAAGAGTGAAATAATATACTTTTATGCATGATGTGAGAAAATATTACAACATCCATAAGGGGTTGGTAATTCTTTTATCTGATTTATAACCTAAGTAGGTGAGGTTATGAGTTGTTTATTTTAGTTCTAATTGCTTAGTTGGATAGAAAATTTATTTTCTAAGAGCCTAATCATCATCCATGCCATACATCAAAGCAAGGGATAAACTAGCAAAAGATAGCATCTTAATGCATAAGCTAAACAAACATCAATCAATTTATAAAGTTACCCCAAAAGAATAAGAAGTCATTTGTGATCGAGCTCCACCGCACAAACCCAAAATAAATTGGGTAGCCAAGCTCAACCCTTATACAACCTAGATTACAAATGAATTAAATACAATCAAGAAGGAATTCATTGTTATGGGGTCTTCATTCTTCATTTCTTCTTTCTTCTTTCTTCTTTCTTCTTTCTTCCTTCTTCTTTTAGTTGGTTGGAATGTGGTTGCTAAAGGCTTTACATAGTTCATAAGACATAGTCTTATGACCAATGTTCATCCTAATATCCCATTCCAAAATCTTAATTGCAAAATTACATGAAAATGGGAAAAAGGAAATCTAACTAAAACCAAAATAGAGATTAGTCAAATAAATCATACAATCCTAAGCATGTATATATATATATACATACATATATATATATATATATAACCATGTCCACACCTATTTTGAATTATGCTTGGGTATAAGCACATGCAGAAAATAGTTATATTTTTATTACGTGCCCTAAGCACAATATCTATAGATAATGGTTAAACTAAGATTGTTCTACCATTAAGTCTAACATCCAGACTAAAATATCACCTCATAAAATAAAAGAAAACATCAAACCATGCACCACCCTAACCTAAAGCTAGAAGTGGTGACTTAGCTAATGTGTGTTCTATTTAAGATTTGTGGTAGCATGTTTTAAGTGAAAATGTTTAAGAGTTGTATCAAAATTTTATTTATTTTGTATTTTGATTTAGTTTGAATGAATTCTACAATTAATTATTAAATATTGTAAAGAGAGGAAAAGAAAATAGAAGAAAACTTCTCTTTCCTCCCTACCTTAAGTAATTTCTAAGATAGATTCATATTTGATTATTATTTAGTGAATGTTTTATCATGTGTTTTAATTAATCCTAAGTTTAGATTTTCCCTAAACAAACCTATTCGGGATGAAAGGCATTTTAAGATTAAGTAAAGTGAAATATTATCACAAAAATACACAACACTTCATTTCTTTCCCAACATGTGTAACATGCATATGGATTAATCCTAAGCATATCTATACATGCAAATGGAAGTGTTTACATTAATGATAAATGCTAAGGCAGGTTACTTAAGAAATTTTGGATGCTTCATGATGCATGATTTTGTTAAGTAGAAAAGAGTGATTCTTTTATCCATTTTTCATGCACATTTACAAGTATAAAAGACATAAGTGAGTATACATTGTTAGCATCATAGGTGTAATGTACAAGATCTACTTAGGGCTACTTAAAACCTCACAACCCAGGGTTATCTAGACTAATATATCACTTTTCTTAGATACATGTGCATGTACAAAAAGAAATGCATGGAAAGAGAATCATGCAAAAGTTTATGTTTGTTTGCTTTTGGTTTGATTGTTTATGCAATTTGCATATGCAAGTGTGAACATCTTTCTTAAGTGATAACATAGGAATGAATAGGGATAGATTTAAGCAAGTGTTGTGTTCTTTTCAAATGAACTATACACTTTGGAAATAATATTCAAAACTATGCTAAAAGAGAAGGGAATCTTTATATACTCACATGCAAGCTTAGAAATAATTATAAGTAGCATACCTTTCAGTGATGATATTTGATTTATAAGTTTTGAAAATAATTTTGGATTTAATAGTAATAATAGTCATTCATATTTTAGCCAAAATATACAATTTGACATAAAGGAAACATTTTATTTTTAATTTGATTTTAAAAGGCATGAATGTATGATTTTCATATGTCATACAAATTTAGCATGTTAGGAAAGAAATAAAGTGATGAAATCATGTAAATTCATTCACCTAATTAATTCCAAAAGACAATCCCATGAAATAAGATTATTTAAAGTAAATCAAATTTATTTTAGAGATTTTAGTTTTGTTTGAGTTTGATTTGAATTTAAGAAATGTGAAGAGATTTGCTGGTCTTAACCCATTTTCCACATGTGTATGTTATGTTAGTTTAATCTTAGAATCATTAGGTTGATTTTATATTTTATTTAGCTTAAGATGTACATTAAGTTCATTAATTACCCCTTACACACTACTTTAACATATTTAATCAAATAATTATGAGCCAATGTATGACATAAAATCACATAAAGAATTTAAATCAACAATGCACCTAGGAAAGAAAGAGACCTACGCAATTGGCTGAATTAGTGATTAATTAAGATAAAGGGTTTAATTTAAGTACTTTCATAACCCTTCTCATACATGTGGGTTGGATTTTGATTTCCTTAAGCTACTTAGGTTATTAAACACCTAAGCACCTACCTAAGATGAATTGGTTAAGTTCTTGAATGTTTTGAAAATTTTATCAAGTTAATTAAGTAGGTTAGTAATGGATTAGCTCTTAATTAAGTTTGGATTAAGAAAGGAAAGGGGTTTAGGGAATGGCTTAGGAAAATTCCCCAAACCCATTCCATAAACCTATTATTCACTTAACCAAGGCTTAATTAACTTAATAAATGGATTAAACCACTATTACATATTTCATTATCCTTAATTACATAAAAGAGTGATTAATGATTAATTAATTGATATTCCTAATTAACTCATCAATAAATTTCAAGAAAATTAAGGAGGTAGAGGTCATCCCACTAAATGCATCTGAGAAATTCAAAATGAGTTAATGAAGTATTAGGGGAGTAGGTTACTAAGTTTTTCTAAAACCTATTAAGGAAAATACACTATTCAAAATCCATTGGAAATAATTTTAGTGAATTCCTTACTTAATTATCTTCATAATGCATTTTATTTTGTACTTTTCTAATTTGTTTTATATTTAGTTATGTTATTTTAAATTTTCTATGTATTATTAGGTAATTAAGTCCCTAATTATAAGACTAATTATACCCATTGAATGCGATCACATGCTTTCCACATTATGATGAATTCATCATAAGTTGTCACATCCCAATGCTCGTCGGTGATTCTACGCACTTTCTCCTTAATTGTTTGATCATTAAGCCCGTGGTTCTCAAGAAATAAATCGGAGGATCCTATGCGACTTGTCGATCGTCCATCTAAAATGCACGATGGATAGTCCATGATCCATCCGAGCTTTACTGAGGAAGGGCAACCGTCCACTCCTTAGGCAAGATCAGCTCAATTGAGCTCATATTGAGCTCAAACTCAACCACACCATCAAGAGGTAAGGGGATGAAGATCTAACTTCTCATGAGGTGAAACTTTCTTTCAAAAGGACCAAGAAAAATCTACCCTAAGCTCGATTTTGAATAGTACCTCATGGGAGGCTATCACGCTCCCAACCATTGAGGTAGCTGCTAGTATAGATGAAGCCTCTAAAGGTTTGAGGGGTTGAGGTTGAGTAGATCCTTCTATTAACCAAGGTGGACTTGGGTTTGACCTTGGTCTAGCTCCCTTCTCCCATGCCTTGAGAACTTGGATGAAGTTTGGATCAACTCAATCGAGTTCCCGAGGGTGCTTGAAGGAAGAATTGAGCTCTAGTGGAGTATTGGATGAGTTGGAAATTCAAAGGAGCTCCCCCATTTTTTGATTTAAGGGAAAACCAAAATGGAGAAATGGAAGCACTCTAGGAGGCTTGGAGGAGCTTGCAATTTCTTTCTCCCCCAAGCTTCAATCAAGTGTGAGTCTTGGAATGAAAGTGAAAGGATGACGATCGATCAAGGCTTTGCCATTTTGATAAAATGCATCATATGCAATGGGTTTGTTAGGTCATTTAGGGTGGCATGTGATTCAATTTTGTCCATAGGAGGTAGTGGAGAAGTTGTCATGTGCTTAATTAAGTGGAGAAGGGATTCACATGTGCTTATTTTTTAAGTGAGTGGTCAATTTTTTCCATTGGGTGGGTTTGGCTAACCCAAACCCATTGGGTCATGCACCATGCTCACTAGTGTCCACTTGGTCCACTAAGAGTGAGTGGCTATGAAGAGGATTTGATTAAATTCTAAGTGAATTTGGCCACATTACCCTTTGACCTAGGGTAAAATGATCATTTGGATTTTAGTTTGAGTATGTTTGGTATGATTGAAAAATGGGTTGGGCCAAGTTTCAATGAATTTGTATTGATTTTGATATGATTTGGCTCATGTTGACCCATTTAGGTCAAAATGGGTCAACTTGGGTCAAGTTGACCAATTGGTCAAATTGGATCAAACCAAGGGTTGGGTCAAGTTCATATGATTATTTGAAATATTTTGGCATCATTGGTTTGATTCAATTTGATTTATATTTGATTTGGTTCATTTGATTTTATTTAGGTCGATGGGTCAAGTTGACCAATTTGACCCATTTGACCTATTAAGTTGGGTCATGGGTTGGTTTAGGTTTCATTAGTTAATTGAAATGATTTGATATCTTTATTTTTCAATCAATTTTGGTTTAATTTGATTTAGGCTCAATTTGACCTTTTAGGTCAAGTTTGGTTCAAGGTCAATTGGGCTAGGTTGGGTTTAGTTGGTCAATTGAGGCTTTGGTCAAGTTCAACAAGTGATTTGGAATGAACTTGACCCATTGGTTTCAATCAATTTGGCTTAGATCAAGTTTTTTACACATTTTGAGTTTTAGATCAAGTTGGGTCAACATGGGTCAAGTGGCCAATTGAACTAGGTTAGGCTTAAATAATTACTTGGTTAAGTTCAAACATTGATCATGAATTGGTTTTAATTAATGGTTTCAATTAATTTGGCCTATGATGGATTTTGGCAAGTTTAGGTTTCATTTTGGCTAAATGTTGACTTGGTCAACCCTTAGGTTTGACTTGGTTTGACCCAATTTGAGTGATTGATCATCTCATGATGATTGTTGCTCACAATGTGAGGCTTATGTGGGCTTAGTTCAATCCAATTTGGGTAGGGTTAGAATTTGGCTTTAAAATGGTACTTTAGGTCACTCTAGGTCAAGTGAGCCTAAGTGGGTCAATGGTTTGATCAAGGATTGAATCAAGTTTGATTGAACTCACATATGGACTTATGATTGAAATATAAATCCATTTGCAAGTGATTGGAGTCAAATGGGTTTTGATTCATTTGATAATTTCAAGTTCAAAGGGTGAACATGAGTTTGACTTGGGTTTGATTTTTTTAATTTAGTTTTGGTTTGATGATTGAAGTTTGTGTTTATATTTGGATTCATGATTGAAGGATTAATTGAATTATGAAGAAAAATCAAGGGTTTGGCATTTGAATTTGATTTGGCTAAGTTCAAGAATTTGACTTGAAAGGCTTAGGTTGAATTTTGGTTGAATTTGGATTTGATTTTAAGTTTAGTTTTGGTTTTTGATTTAAATTTGTGTTTATATTTGGATTCATGATTGAAGGATTAATTGAATCATGAAGAAAAATCAAGGGTTTGGTTTGATTTGAATTTGATTTGGCTAAGTTCAAGAATTTGACTTGAAAGGCTTAGGTTGAATTTTGGTTGAATTTGGATTTTTTTTTTTTTTTGAGTTTAATTTTGGTTTGATGATTGAAGTTTGAGTTTATATTTGGATTCATGATTGGAGGATTAATTGAATCATGAAAATGAAGGGTTTTACTTTGAGTTTGGCTAAGCTCAAGAATTTGACTTGAAAGGCTTAGGTTAAATTTTGGTTGAATTTATTTGATTTAGGCTAAGTCCATAGAATCAAAGTGACATAGGAAAGATTCTTGGGAATTTGGAATTCAATCATGGGCTTCAATCATTTGGAATTGATTTGAGTTTGAGAAAATCAATTAAGTTGGAATTGATTTAAGTTTTGATGTTGATTTGATTTGGAGTTTGGAGTTAGTTTAGACTTGATTTGTAATTTGACTTAAAGGAAGGGCGTGAGGAGTTGGTTCAAGCTATAGTAGGCAAATTTTCCTAACACTCTAAGGCATAACCTATTCCTTTGGCTAATTCTTCTAAACTCTAAGGTTGGGTTAAGTGTCCACCTAATCACTAGAAATGTCTTAAGACTAAGGAGACTCTTAGTGTCAGAGAGAAGTCCTACGCCTAAGGTGGAGGGGTTGAGAGCTCATTCTAACAATGAGTTCAACAATGCTTAACTTAGATGGAAACTTTCTTAGGTGAGCGAGGATATTATAATCAACTTTGGGCTGATCCTCCATAAACATATCCATGGGTGGAGCATCCTATGGAGGGGCTTCTTACTGGTACCAATAACTTGTTTCCCCTTATTTTGAGGTGCGCCCTAGGAGGTAGAACCTTGCCACTATAGAGGTTAACTTGGTGATCTCTTATGGCGCTTTAGTGAAATATTCTACCGCTCATTCACCTACAACTTCTCCTATAGGACCCTCAGTCGATGATTTTAAGTCTATCTCAAGAGGTGAACCCGTAATATTCAAAAAGAAAAATTCATTTCAATTAAAAGAGGAAGATCATAGTTGTTATAATTATTTAGACTTGAAGACTTTTCTAAAAGTGTAGAGGCGGACAACCCATCAGTAAGCAGGATGTAATTCAAACTAGCTTCATTTCTCGATTTCTTAGATTTAGAAGGAGATACATAGTAGAAATCTAGTAAAGTAAGTGGGGTGAGGGATTTGATGCCCTTATCTATTGATACAAGATGTCTACTAGAAGAAGAGCTAGCTGAAGTAGAGGTGTCTAAGTGAAGTAGTATGCAATGGTGGAATGCGGGCTCGGTCGATGGTTCTACTTGACTATCCCGAAAAAAGCTTCTATTGGTCTTTGAGCTCTCACTTTCCCCAAGTTGCCTTTGGCAACTTACTTCTTTGATGTTGGAGGTTCGAGCTACCTCAAGCACGCAAGGAAAGTCTCTTGATTTTGAAACAATCTTTTTAGAGGTTGGGATAAGAAGATATCTCAACCTTCTTTTATTTTGAGAGAATCACGTGTATCCCCAAGGATTACCCTAACGGAACGGATGGTTGTTCCACTAGATATTTCTTTGGGATAACTATGGCACCTGACTTATAGCTATGCTCAAGCAGACCCTTGAATGTAAAACAATCCTCAAAACATGGCCCAAGATGCGATTGGGGCAAAAGTTAGGATCATTCCTCCGCCCACTTCCTCCCTTTCCTAGGCTCGAGTTAAAATTAGGTTTCTTTAAGAGTTTCTTAAAGATTTTCCGACTACCTCCCTCTTAAATGAGTAAGTTTTATTTAGTTTATCCAAAAGAGTAGGTGGATGATAGCTACCGAGGCGGTATGTGTACCGCTATGTGAGTATAAGAGGAGGCAAGTCCATGAGAGGCTGGGGCAAGGCCATGGAGGCTGTGGTCGATAAGATGGCCTAGTGGGAGGAGTTTGAAGCAATGGTTGTGAAGCACGAGGTCTCTCACGCTCTATGGTGGTTTCCCCTTTATCCAATGCATCGCCTCGGCTTCTTTCATAAACCTTCTATGGCTTTGATGATTGATCTTGAAAAGGCAACTATTAGTCCTCTCCTTGTAGACATGTTGTTGATTAGCTTCTCAAATATCTTGATGGGAAAACCTTTGAGCATGAAGCATGATGAGGCCATGAATATTCTTTAGTAGAATTTCAATGGCATGCTATGTCATTATGCATTTACTTAAATTGCATCCGAGAATATAATCAATGAGAAACTCACCGGTGTTGTTGTGCTACAACGAGATCACCCATACCCTTTATTGAGCTCCAAAGAAACCTCTTAATAAAGAGTTGCTCCAACTTAAAAGTCTTCATTGAACTATTGGGAGTTTAGCATACAAATCAAAGGTTATGCGCTAAACTACAAAATGATGAAATAATAGTGCATCGCTACCACCAAGATTACAATAGCCCCGGTGGCGCCGGGCAAGGGTTCCCGCTACCATCAAAGCTCTGAAAGAAGGAGGCACAAAACCCATTGATATTGCATAAAATTCCTCTAGGTAGGTCTACCCTTTGGAACCGATGAACACCTCTTCGCTAGTGCTTCTCTCATTTATTCAACCATGAGTTTAATATCCTTCTCTTATATAGAGGTACAATCCACTACCTTCCTATACAAGCTACCGCTTCATCGAGGTGAAGTCTTGATCCAAGACATGCAATAACTCAGTTGATCGCCTCCACAATAGTATGATGTGCTCTTGGAGCTTGATTTTGAAGTGCTAAGACTTCCACTAGCAAATCTTCAAGCCTCTTTCCTATCTTATCAATCTAGTCATCCTTCTATTTGAGTTATTGAAGGAGGAGTTAGGTATCGCCCCTGTTGCCCATAGCACCTTCCAAGCTATGTGATCCCAAAGAAGGAAACCTCGGTATCAACCATATGCCTCTCTGAATCTTCCAAAAATCATCTTCATTGGGATCAAAGCTCACCTTCTTTCCTCTAGGTCAAACCAATCATACCCTAGGATTTCCTTCTTCTCAATGAGATATTGTACTATGATATCATCTATGGAGTGGTCTAACTGCGTGCACAAATGATCATGGCTAACCGGGTGTATAGTGTTCATGAATAGAGATACATCTAACTTCCCCTACTACCGGAGAGAGCTAATCTTGTGGGGACTATGCTCACCGGAGGATACATGCTCATGGTTGTCACCGATGTGGGTGGAGTGTCGCCTGGGAGGATCTATTGCCATGAGGACAATAGTAATATCTCCTTCTCCTCTGCTGTTTCTATCTCCATGATCTACTTAGGTGGTGTGGTGATGGCATACCACACGCCATGAGGTCGCCACTGATCGGGAAATCCATGAGGGCTGAGGCAACTGACGCCTCACCTTCTCCTCGCTAGTAACATGCAATCGATACACATGCCTCTGCCCTCTCGTCGATATGTTGGCCCACGCTATAAGGAATAACCAATCATAAATCAAATTAGGCCCCACTAAATCTGTAAGCTCGCCAACTTGACACAAAACATCCCAAGGCCTGATACACCTCCCTATCTCGGTAGAGCCTCACTTCCATGTGGAGGTGACACCAGATCCTCCTAACATCTTCCTCCATCGATCCAAAGAGGATGAAACTTTTTGTGTAATCGAGGAGAAACTATCTTGGGTGATTCCTCTACAAGAGAGATTGCTCCATCTCCTACTGCACATGATGCCACTTGATCTCATATATTAGGTGTTGAGTTCAGAAGGAGTAGTATAGAACTAGACCCTATTCATGGTAGGGAGACTATCCCAAAGCAGCCTTCCCCCTGGAAGAAGACAATGAGTGGGTACTAGCCCAGACTATGGCAAGAATGAACAATGCACTGACACCAAAACTACAACGGCCGAGGGAACTTTCACCACCTTCCTCTTGAGGGAAATTTAGAGTCGGCATCTCAATATGGATGACTGACTCGCCACCACCACATTCCAACTAATGGTGGTGAGGGTTGCCCTCACAAGTGATCTTGGCCCCTCAATCCCCAAAGTGAATCGATGCAAAATTTATTTGTGGGAGGCTGGCCGATCCAAGGCCAAATCCATCCCAAAGAAAAGTGAACACATAATTTTGAGCATCCATTAGAATCGAATCAACCAGTAAAGCTAACCAAAATTGAGTTGAAATTTATAATTTTAAAAAATAAACTCAAATCGATTTTATTTTTGTATTCGCTAACTTTTGAATTTTGATTTAAAATTTGAACCCACACTCAACAATTTGAATATGTTAAGTGGGGCTCATTGAATTTAGGAGAGAGATTTTGAATGGATTGGAGAAGAGATTTTTGAGTTTAGAATCCATTTTCAATGTGTATATTAAAAATGGGTTCAAATATTTTGAAGATATTTTTATGCTTCCATTGGTTCATATTTGAGTTTGATTTTATATTTGGGGACCCTTTATTTAACAAATTTGAGTATAATAAATAGAGGGTCCAATGATTTTTTTTTATGATTTTGAATTTACTCACTTAGCAAATTTGGGTATGCTAGATGAGGTGTTTGAAAATAATTTTCTTTTCTTGTTTGCTTATGATGTGTATTATGTGTGAATTTAGAAATGGAATCTTTACTTAGCAAATTTGTGTATGCTAAATAAAGTTCAAATCTAATTTTTTTTTTGATTTTGAAAAGAGGATCTTTACTTAGCAAATTTGGGTATGCTAAATAAAGTCCAAATGTGTTTTATTTTTGTGTTTTGATTTTGAAAGAGGATCTTTACTTAGCAAATTTGGGTATGCTAAATAAAGTCCAAATGTGTATGATTTTGTGATTTTAAAAGAGATCTTTTACTTAGCAAATTTGAGTATGCTAAATAAATTCCAAATGTGTTTTATTTTCTTTTGATTTTGAAAAGATGATCTTTACATAGAAAATTTGAGTATGCTAAATAAAATCTAAATGTGTTTTGATTTTGTTTTGAGTTATTTTTTTGAAAGGAGGGATTTCTATTTAACAAACATGGTGCTAAATGGAATCCAATTTATTTTAAATTTTATTTAAAAAAATGAAACTCTATTTGACAAATTTGGGTATGTCAAATAGAATTCCAATGTATTTTGATTTTATAATTTTGCAAAGAGATTTCCATTTAACAAATTTGGGTATGTAAAATGGAAGACAATTTTTTCTTTTCAAAGATGAAATTTTTTGTGTGATTATTGTTTTTTGAAAGAGAAGGAAATTCCAACTTAACACATGTGGAATGTGTTGAGTGGAGTTTCAAATGATGTGATTTGTTTGAAGACAAAGCCATTCAAAAATTTGGATATATTGAATGAAGATTATTTTAAACTTGTAATTTTTTTGAAAGGAAGAAATTTGAACTCCAATATGTAAGATATATTGAAATGGAGTTTCAATTTTATAATGTGATTTTATTTGGGAATGAAATCTTCATTCAATAAATTTGGTATATTGAATGAGGACGTCATTTTCAAATATAATCTTTTGAAAATGATTTTGATTTTATTTGTATGAAGTCTTCATCAATAAATTTGGGTATATTGAATGAGGATATTCATATGTGTTTTGAAAGATGATTTTATTTTTGAATGAAATCTTCATTCAATAAATTTAGGTATATTGAATAAGGATATGCATGTGTTTTTTTGAAAGATGATGTTGATTTTATTTGGAAATGAAATCTTCATTCAATAAATTTGGGTATATTTAATGAGGATATTCATATGTGCTTTTGAAAGATGATTTTGATTTTATTTTTTTATTTTGAAAATGATCCTACATGTAACAATCTTGAAGATTGTTAGATGAGGTTGTTATGAAAATTTTGTGCAACTTGTGATTTTTTTTGAAAAGGGATTTTTATAAAGGATTTATTTTTCTTTATTTTTGAATGAACCTTACCATAGATGGTAAGAAAAGGTCTTTAGTTATCTCTTTTGATTAAATTTTATTTTCACCTATTGGGAGATAATGGGGTTTTAAGATCTACATGGAGTGAGGTCCTAAAACCTAAAGGATGTTGGCTAGCTTAAGAATGAAATGAGCTAAGTGCCAACAAAGAAAGAAGGATAATCTCGACTAATATGAAATATAAATCCACTATCAATACTTGGAGACAATGATTCATTTACCAAAGATGGAGAGAGAACCTTCCCAGAGTCGCTAGAAAAATCTGTTTTATTTTTTAAATTTGAAAATAAAATATGTTGTATAAGTTGACACAATAGATCCAGATTACTTATTAAGGTGATCGATATGACATTGAGGAATGATGTACTATCTCAAGTGATAGAAGTTACCATCCTATAATGGACCTAATCACCTAATAAAGACTCCTAAGGATGATGGGTCTTGAATGTACCAGATTCATCATCTACTTTACATGGAAAAGTAAAGTGGAGTTTATTTTAAATCGTTCAAGTTCTATGGAGGCAAGCCCCATAGTTAACTACATCTTAAGAAATGAGATTCCTAAGAATACTCGATTAAGGTAAATGATCATTGTCTCCAAAGATTTCAAAGATAGGACTATCAATCAATTGATTATTTTAGAAAATCAAGTGGAATTTGAGCAAAGGGAAAGAGTTTTTTTGAAACCAAAGGGAGATGAGTAGGATGCCCATGATGCTAGAAAATCTAGTGAGCATCCCAAACTATCCTATGGTTGGGCTTTATATTTTGAAATTGAGAAATTATATGTTTGAGTTAATTTTTATTAGAAATCTAAGGCTTACAATTCCACAACACAAGGACATAGAAATGCCTAAGAGGTAAGGATTTATGCTCAGCTGAAGAGAAATAGTGACCTGGATCCTAAATCAAGGGAGCTTTGGCAAGGCAAGCACCTAAATCTAAGGCAAAATGGGTATATGGTTTATCTCCACAAGAGAGATAAACCAATGTTGGACTTATAACAGGGGTGGCCGCCAACTAACTCCTCCAATGATTTTAAATATATATATAGCAAGTCTTATGCTTTGCAAGATAGCTAGGTTATTATTTATTTAGAAAGAAAACTAAGTCCTTAAACATCACTAAGAGACTATCATGAATGACATGAATAATGATTCTAATGTAAATTTGTTAAGTCTATTTTGATTTTGACATTTTATTTGACAGCTATGGGATTCATATGCCTAATGCATGAGAAATTGGTTATGGGCCAAAAAATTAGAAAGGAGGTGTGTTTCTACCATGGCTCTCAAAGGTCAAGCCATTTTCTCTCACAAAGGTGGAAGCCCTCCATTAGCAAGAGTGAAGCAAGATGATTTTATTCATGATGTGAGACATACAACATCCACCTAAGGGGTTGTTAAATCTTTTATTATCTTGATTTATGTCATAGGATTTAGGTGAGGTTATGAGTTATTTAATTTAATTTTGAGTTGATTAATTGATAGAAAATTTATTTTTCTAAGTAATCTAACGCATCCAAGTCATTCATCAAATAATGAAGAAACTAGAAAATCATGGCATCTAATGCACAAGCTAAACAAAACATCAATCAATTTTATAAAGCTAATGCAAAAGAATAAGAGTCGATGTGGTCGCCACCGCACAAACTCAAAATGAAAAAAATGAGTAGAGCTCTACCTTTATACAACCCGATTATAAAATGAATAATTACAATTAGAAAGAATTTATGTTATGGGGGTCTTCATTCTTTATTTCTTCATTTCTTCATTTCTTCTTTTCTTCATTTCTTCTTTCTTTCTTTCTCTTTTCTTTCCTTCTTTTGGTTGTTGGGATGTAGTTTGCTAAGGCTTCACATGGTACATAAGACTTGGTCTTATGACCAATGTTCATCCTAATTCCCCCATAACATTCAATCCAAATCTTAATTACAAATTTACATCAAAATGGAAAAGTAAATCTAACTAAACTTGTAAAATAGATTAGCTAAACATACCACACAACCCAAGCATGTATATGAATAATTTGGACTTAGCACCCCACACATGGGTAACCAAGTCCACCTATCCTAATTTGGATTATGCTTAGGGTATAAGCAACTACAAAAAAGCATTTATATTTTTATTACACTCTCTTAAGCATAATCCTGCAAAAGACATGATTAGGCTAAGATCGCCTACCATCCAGTCACTGACATACACCCTAACATCTAAAATATTACATCATAAAATAAAATTATCACCATGCATCCCTAACATAGAGCTAGAAATGGTGAATTTAACCTAATGTGTGTGCCATTTAAGGCTTGTGTGGCATGTCTTAGTTAGGTTTTAAGGTTGGAATTTTCTAAGTGTGAAAGATTCAATTTAGAAGGGTGGTTTCATTTTAAATGATTTAGTTAATTTGTAAAATTTTATTTTATGATTTGATTTGGTTTTAATGAACCTATATTTAGTTACTAAATGTTATGAGAAGAAAAGAGAAGAGAACTTCTCTTTCATCCCTACCTTAAGTAATTTCTAAGGTTGATTCATTAATGATTTTTCTTTAGTGAATGTTTATTATGTGTTTTAATTAACCCTAAGTTTAGATTTATCTCTAAATAGTCTATTCAATAAGAAAGGCATCTTAGATTAATTAAAGGTGAATTACTATCACATAACACACAACCATTTATTTCTTTCCACCATATATACCATGCATATGAATAATCCTAAGCATATCTATACATGCAATGCAAATCTTAGCACACTTAATGATGAATGCAAAGAGATGATTTAAGAAATTTGATATTCATGAATGCATGTTTTATTATGTAGAAAGAGAGATTTCTTATCCATTAATAAATGTACATCCACATGTATAAAAGACATAAGTGAGTATGCCATTATTTTCTACACTGGGTGTAAGGTGCAAGACCTACTTGGGCTACTTAAAGCCTCAAACCCCAATGTCAGATATAATATACCACTTTTCTTAAATACATGAATGTATAAAAAAACAAATGGATGAAGAATCATGCAAAAGATTTGATTATGTAATTTACATGTGTAAATGTGAAGATCCTTCTTAAGTCATAACATAAAAAATGCATAGGAATAGATTTAAGCAAGTGTTGTGTTCTTTTCAAATGAACTATACACTTTGCAAATCCTATTCAAATCCATGTTAAGAGAAAGAAAATCACATAAAACACATCTTATGTTATAATCACATGCAAGCTTATAAGTACTTATAAGTAGCATCACTTCATTTATAATCTTTGATTTATAGGTTTTGAAAATAATTTTGGTTTAATAGTGATAATAGCCACTCATATTCTTAACTTTAGCCAAAACATGCAATTTGACATAAAGAAAATATTTCATTTAATTGATTTTTCAAAAGAGATGAATGCATGATTTCATATGAAAATAATATTTAACATGCTTGGAAAGAAATAAAGTGATGTAAGCATATGACTTCATTCACCCTAATTAATTCCTAAAGACAATCCTATAAATAAAAATAAGATCATTTAAAGTGAATCAAAATTCTTTAAGAGATTTTATTTTAGATTTGATTTGAAAATGATTTGTAAGAAAGAGTTTGTTGGTCCTAACCCATTTCCCCATGTGTGAATCAATGTAGTTTAATTTTAGAATAATAGTTGGTTTTATATTTTGTTTAGGTTAAGGTGTAAATTAAATCCATTAATTACCCCTTACCTACCACTTATAACTATTCAAGTAATTATGAGCCAACATATGATATGCAATCACATGAAATTTAAATCAGCAATGCACCTAAGAAATAAAGGGTCTAATGCAATTGGCTCATAATTATTGATTAATTAAGCTAAAGGGTTTAATTAAGTACTTTCATAACCATCCTACATGTAGTTTGATTATAATTTTTTGAAGCCTCTAGTGTTGAACACCCAAGAATCTACCCAATAATAAGATGATTAAGTTCGAATTATTTTTTTGAATTTTGATTAATTGAATTTATTAATGAAGTGATTAAGCCATTAATTACAACTTGATTAAATGTTCTCCAAATGGAGTGAACTTAGGGAGAAGAGATTGGAAAAGAAATCCTAATCTCATTCCCTAAGTCCATTCACTATTTCATATGACAAGCTTAATTAATAGATTTAACATTATTTAATAGGTTAATTAATCATTTAATTAATAAATGGAGTAATTATGAATCGCAATTCCCCTAATTAATCCAACAATAAATTCCAAGAAAATCATGGGAGGTAGGTCATCCCACCAATCAACCCTAGAAGTTTGGAATTAATTGCTAAAGTTATTAATGAGTACTAACATAATCATATTCTAATAAAACCCAAATTGAGTGAAATATACTATTCAAAATCAATTAAACTTAATTCTTATATTATTCTTAATTATCTTTAAAATGAACTTGAGTTTATATTTTTTTGGATTTTTTTACATTTAATTATGATTTTATGAAGTTTCTGATTAATGGATATAAAAAATAGCCTAATTAATAACTAATCCTGAGGCACGGACGCCGACATAGTGCACTTTCCATGTGGCAATGAGATTGGTTATTTAAGTTATCACATCGCACAGTCACCGGCGACGCCTTTCCCAGTCGTCCGATCAAGATCGGGCCCAAGATTAATCTGTGATTCTAAAGGATTTAAACAGAGATCTAGATTTAATCAAAGTCATCATCAAAATATGTGGGATACATGGCTCATGATTCATCCCGCCTAAGCTCGGGAGACGGATCGTTCATCCTCCAATGCGATCCGAGCTCACCCGAGCTCTAATTAAAGATTTACCCACACCATCAAGAGGTATGGGAAGAACATCCAAATTGATCTAATGGGATTACAATTCCCTTTACAAAGGACCAAGCAATTTTCAACTTAGGATCGCTTTTGAGCATACCTGCTCACCAGGCTAACGGATGAGGTAGCTTCATCTAGAGATAACCATTGAAGGTTTCAAACTTCAATTTGAAGTGGATGTCTTGCACCAAACTCCTTCAATGGCAATCGACTTGATCAAAGTCTTCTCGTGGCTTGGAGACTTGGGAAACACCTTGGGTGAGTCAGTCCCTTGATGGTGCTTGCAAGACCAATTTGAATTTGATGGAGAGTTGAGTAAGTTGGAATTTCACTTCACCTCCTTTCACTTTGAAGAAAATCGAGAAGGAGAAAAGAAGGCTTGGAAATGGCTTTAGGAAGTTTAGAGAAGCTTGCTTTTGATTCCTCTAGTTCAATCAATGTAATGTCTGGTTTGAGTGGAATGAGGGGTGTATATCTCCCCTCCTTGGATCAACTGCCAAGACTAGCTTTTCCATTTTAGCTCAATGGAGGTGATTGAGTGGTCTTAGGAGCACCCATGTGGTTCATTTTAGGAGTGGAGAGAGGGAGTGCCATGTGCTAGGTGAGTGTATAGAGTGATCCAAGTGGAGAATTCCATTGGAAGGGTTTTGGGTTGGTCATGACCCAAACCCATTGGATCATGTTCACCACCCTCTTGGTGTCCATGTGGTCCACTAGAGATGCCAAGTGGCCGAGAAAGAATGACAAATTCCAAGTGAATTTGGCCATGGGTTACCCTTGACCTAAGGGTAAAATGGTCATTTGGCCTTGATTTTGATTTAAATTTAAAATGATTCAAAATGGTTGGGCCAAATTTCAAGTGATTTGAAGTTCATTTGGTTTGAATTGGTTCAATTTGACATTTAGGTCAAGGGTCAATTTGGGTTTGTTTGACCAATTGGTCAAATTGGGTCAAACCATGGTTAGTCAAGTTCAAATGATCATTTGGAGCCTATGGGTGTCATTGGTTTGGTTCAATTAGTTTAGATTTGGTTTTGGTTTCATTTGAGTTCACTTAGGTCAAATGGGTCAAGTTGACCAATTTGACCCATTCAATTAAGTTAGTCATGGGTTGGTTTAGGCTTGGTTGATCATTTGAAATATATTGCAAGCTTTGTTTTCAATCAATTTTAGTTTTTTTTTGATTTCAAGTTGATTTGACCTTTAGGTCAAGTTGGGTTCATGGTCAATAGGGCTAGTTAGGTCTAAAAAGCTCAAGTTCAACAAGTGATTTAGAATGAATTTGACCATTGGTTGCAATCAATTTGGCTTAGATCAAGATTTGACCCATTTTGATTTTTAGGTTAACTTGGGTCAACTTGGGTCAAGTGACCAATTTGGCTAGGTTTGGCTTAATTGATGGCTTGATCATGTTCAATCATTGATGATGGATTGGTTTAGATCAATGGTTTCAATCAATTTGGATTATGGTGAATTTTGGCTTATTTAGGTTTCATTTGGGCTAAGTGTTGACTTGGTCAAAGGCTAGTTTGACTTGGTTTGACCCAATTTGAGTGATTGATCATCCTAGGATGATTGTTGCTCATAATGTGAGGCTTAGATGGGATTAGTTCAATTCAATTTGGGTTGAATTAAAATTTGGCTCAAAAAAGTACTTTAGCCACTTTGGGTCAAGTGAGCCTAAATGGGTCAATTGATCAAGGCTTGATTCAAGTTTGGTTGAACTCACATATGGACTTATGATGAAATATAAATCCAATTGTGATTTGGAGTCAAATGGGTTTTGGTTCATTTGACATTTTAAGTCAAAAGGTGAACATGGGTTTGACTTGGGTTTGTTTGATTTTAGTTTGATGATTGAAGTTTGTATTTATATTTGAGCATATGATTGAAGGAATGATTGTTTGAAGAGAAAATCCAAAGGTTTGGATTGATTTGAGACTTATTTGGCTAAGTTCAAGGATTTGACTTGAAAGAGTATTGGATTTTGGTTAGATTTGGATTTGAGTTTTGAATTGATTTTGTTATTTGAATTTATATTTCATCTATATTTGTGAATATAAATGAGAATATAAATGAGGTTATGAGAAAATCTTTTGAATTTGGAATGATTTGGATTTGTTTGGAGGAGTTCAAGGATTTGACTTGAAAGAGTTTAAGTTGGAGGTTAGATTTGAATTTGAGTTTTGAATTGATTTTGTTATTTAAATTTATATTTCATTTATATGTGTGAATATAAATGAGAATATAAATGGGTTATGATAAAAATCTTTGAATCTAGAATGATTTAGATTTTCTAAGTCTATAAGATGATATCAAAGACTTAGGAAAGATTTTGGGATTTGAATTCAATCATGATTTCAATCATTTGATTTGGAATTGATTCATGATTTGATTTTGGAATTGATTTGAGTTTGAGAAAATCAATTAGGTTGGAATTGATTTGAGATTTGATTTGAATTTGAAGTTTAACTTGAAAGAAGGAAGCAAGGATTTGGTTCAAGCAAAAGGTAAAAGGCAAGTTTTTCTAATACCCTAAGGCATAACCTATATCTATGGATAACCATTCTAAGTCTATAGGGTTAGGTTAAGTGTTCACCTAATCACTAGAAGTGTCTTAAGACTAAGGAACTCTAGTGTTTAGAGGAGTCCTATGTCTAAGATGGAGAAGTTGAGAGCTCACTCTAAAAGTGAGGTCAACAATATTCTTATGATTTTCTCACACATGTGGTTTAACCATAATTTCCTTAAGACTTATTTAGGTCATTGAACACCTAAAGGTTTACCCAAGACTTAATTAGTTAAGTTTTGATATGATTATAATTTTAATTTAATTAATTAATTAAGCCTTAATTAGTTTGGTTAATAAAATGAACTTAGGGAAATATATTAAGGAGGCCTCAATCCCATTCCATTAGTCCATTCCTATTGGATAGTGATTAACCACTTAATTAATTGACATTTTATTGTTCATGTGATTAATTAATGATTAATTAAAAGAGGGTAATTAAAGCTTAGTCAATTTATACTATTAATTATGCAATAAATCCCAAAAAAAATTATAGGAGGTAGAGGTCATCACATTGAATTAACCCATAGAGTTTGGGATTAATTACTCAGTAATTATAGAATAATTAAGTTAATTAATTTTAATTAAACTTTAATTAAGCTCTAATTACTATTTAAAATTAATTAAAAATATTTTTAATAAATTATCCTCCAAATACCTTTAAAATGAGTATTTATTTATATTTTTATAATTTTTCTATAATTAGTTATGATTTTATAAGTTTTAGCCTTTAAAACACATTAATTAAGCCTAATTAACTCTTAACCCGCGTCATGTGGTGTAGCTGCTTTCCGCATTAACCTGCGAGATTGGTTATTGAAAATAATCAATCGCTTACATGGCGGCGCGATCTTTCTTGTGCCATCAAATCTAAGATCGGGCCATGATTAAACCGCGGTGCTAAAGAATAAAATAAGATAATTCTAACAAATTTAATCACGACCATCCATTCCAATAAGCGGGGCGGTGCATTATCCTCCTATATTGATCGGCGGAAGCGGACGTTCCTTCCTTGATCGATTCAAGCTCACTCGAGCTTGGATCAATCTCAAATCGACACCTTCACAGGAGGATTGAATCCAATGGCCAAGATCACACAAGATGTAAGTTTTCTTCAAAAATCTCTAACTTATTTTCATACAAAGATCAATTTCAATGGCATACCTCATAGCTCAAGATGGGTGCCCAATCTAGTGAGGAAGCTTTTAGTTGAGGCAGCTCTGATCAACACGAGCTCCAATTTGAGGTGGTTTGCTAAGGCCAACACCAAGGGTAGGTGGTGTTGATCGGTTGGTCGAGGCTTGGGATGCAACTTGTTCTTGCTCACTAGATCCAATGAAGGTGTATGCAGTTAATTGCACTTTGGTGGAGTTTGGAGTGAATGAGATCGAATGGGAGGGTGCCTTATTTCACTTGAAGGAAATCGAGAGTGGGGATTGTGGGATGAGCTTGGGAAATGTCTCAGCATGCCTTGGGTAAAGGTCTCGAGGAGTGAATTGGTGTGGGTTTAAGTTAAAATAAAGAATCGACGGCTTGATTTGGCTCTATGTGATCATGCCACTGGAGGGTTGTGGGTGTCCTTGAGTGGATGAGTTGGCTCTTGATTGGGTGAAGGTGAGGTGACCAAGGAGTGTAGTGGTGTCCTTGGTGTTTCAAGTGCTCTAATGGCGAGGTGAGGTGATTTCACCTCCCCTTGTCATGGCGACCCAATCACCTTTGGGTCGTTAGTCAATATCTTAGAGCCTAGGTGGACCAATGGGAGAGTGTTAAGTGGCCAAGGAATGGAAATGACCACTTACATGATTGATTTATCTCATGTGATACCCATAGCCAAATGGTATAATGGTCATTTGGCATTGAATTTGATTTGGGCAAATTTGAAATGAGCCAAAAAGTTAGGCCAAATTTCATGTCATTTGGAGTTCATTCTATTTGATTTGGCTCAATTTGACCCATTTGGGTCAAATTGGTCAAATTGGGTCAAACTAAGGGTTAAGTTCATATAATCATTTAGGATGTATTAGTGTCATTGGTTTGGTTCAATTTGATTTTGGTTCATTTGAGTTCATTTAGGTCAAATGTCAAGTTGAATTAGTCATGGCTTAGTTTAGGTTTCATTGAGCATTTGGAATATGTTGTAGGCTTTGGTTGAGTTTAATTTGGATTTGATTGGGCTTCGGGTTGGTTTGATCCTTTAGGTCAAGTTGAGTTCAATAGGTCATTTGTCTAGTGGGTCAATTGGGCTCAATTGAGGCTTTGGTTAAGTTCAACAATCAATTTGGAATGAACTTGAGCCATTGGTTGCAATCAATTTGGAATTTGGATTTTGATTTGACCCATTTTGTCCATTTGGGTCAATTAGGGTCAACTTGGATCAAGAGGGCTAATTGGGTTTGGTTTGGCTCAATTGAAGGTCAAGTCATGTTCAAATGTTGATTTTGGGTTGGTATGAATCATTTGTTTCAATTGATTTGGCTTAGGTTACAATTTGACTAGTTTGTTCATATGAGTTAAGGGATTGACTTGGTCAAAGGGCTAGTTGACTTGGTTTGACCCAATTTATGATAATTGATCAACTAGGATGATCAACAATCATGTCATGAAGTTTGGATTGGCTTAATTCACTTTGGTTTGGATTGAATTGGATTTTGGTTCTAATAGGTCAAATTGATCACTTTGGGTCAAGTAGGCCAATTGGGTTTAGTTGGCTTGGTTTTGGGTTGAGTTTTATTTTGAGTTTATATATGGATTTAATATTGATATATAAATTCAATTGTATGGTTTAGATCATTTGAAAATCTCAAGTCAAAAGCTGGGTTGGGTTTGACTTGGGTTGATTTTGATTTGGCTTGATGATTGTATATTTAATTTATATTTGTGAATATTATTGAATGTGTAATTGATTTATGAGAAAATCAATTGAATTTGTGTTTTGGAATGAAGGATGTTAAGTCCATGAAATTGGCTTAAAGGATTTAGGTTTAGATTTTGATTCAATTTGGTTTAGTTTTGATGATTTAGATGTATATTTCATTTATATTTGTGAAGATGATTCAAGATATGATTGCCTCATGAAAATCAATTGAGTTTGAATTGGTTTAGGTTAAGATTTGGCTAAGCTCATGAAGGTCGATTCATATGGCTTAGGAAGGATTTTGATTTAATTTGATTTAGTTTGATCTAGTTTTGGTCATTTGATTGTAGATTTGATTTATATTTGTGAAGATGATTGAATATATAAATTGATAATGAGGAAATCAAGTATCTTTGAATTGATTTGAATGGGATTTGGCTAAGTTCATGAAATTGATTCAAAGGACTTAAGAAGGGTTTTGATTTCATAGTTTGGCAAATTGGGTTTGGAAATGAATTTGATTGTAAGTTTGATAGAGTGATTAAAGGGTTGAATTAATATTTGAGAAAATCAATTGAGTTTGGATTGATTTGAATTTGGCTAAAAAACTAAGTCCATGAGATAAAATTATCTTAGGTTAATTTGATTTGATTTAGTTTGGAATTTGTTATAGATTTCAATCATTTGATTTAGAATTTGGATTTGGATTTGGATTTGATACTTGAATTAAATTTGAGGTTTGGTTTTGGCTTAAGAAGGTGAACATGGATTGGGTTTGGCTATAGGATGGTGGATCTCCCCAAGTCTCGAGGCATAACCTAATCCCTATGATCAATCCTTCTAAGTCTCTAAGCTTAGGTTAAGTGTTCACCTGTGCTAGAAGTGTCTTATGACTAAAGAAGTCATAGTGTCTAGAAGATTCCTAAATCTAAGATGGGGAGATTGAGAACTCACTCCAAAGGTGAGGTCAATAATTATAATATGCATTAAATACATTAATTAACCCTTTCCTATGTTATCTTAATATAATTATCCAAATAATTATGAGTGACATGATATACACATGAGTTAAAAATTAAATTAGCAATGATCCTAAAAATAAAAGGGACCTATTGCAATTAGATCACAATTAATGGTTAATTAATTTAAAGAACTTAATTAATTAATCTTATGGTTTCCCCATGTGGGTAAACCATAATTTCATTAACTTCTTTTAGGCTATAAAACACCTAAAGATCTACCCATGATTTAATTAATTTAGTTTAATATGATTATGATTTCAATTTAATTAATTAAGTGATTTAATTAATTAGTTAAATCTTAATTAATTTCATTTTGAAAAAGTGAAATGAACTTAGGAGAATAGGTTAAGAAAGAGGTCACAACCCTATTCCTTAGTGCATTTACTTTTGAGCAATGATTGATAAACTTAATTAACCAATTTGTTACTATTCATAAGATTAATTAATTATTAATTAGCTTGAAAGAGTAATTAGGGTTAAATTAGTCAATTTTCCTAATTAAGTGAGCAATAAATCCCAAAAAAATGATGGGAGGTAGAGGTCATCCCATTAAATTAACTCACAAAATTTGAGATTAATTGCTCAAGTAATTAAGCTAATTAATTTTATAATTAAACTATAATTAAGCCTTAATTACTATTCAAAATTAGTTAAGATCATTTTTAATTAATTCTCCTCTAAAATACCTTTAAAATGAGTATTTATTTGTATTTTTTATTTTTATGATTTATTATGATTTTTAGAAGTTCCGACCATTAAAATGATTAATTAAGTCTAATCAAAGCCTAAACCCTATGCATGTGGCGCTGATCGCACGCTTTCCATGTAGCATCGCAGATTGGCTACTTAAAATTACTCGGTAAGTGGTGGCGGCGGACCGTTTTCTCTTCGATCGGACGGCAATTAATCCCACGGTGCATTAGGATTAAATTAGATTAAATTAATAGATCTAATCGACCATCTGTTCGATCATGCGGAATGGATGGTGCGTGATCTACCATCCCAGAGATGGAGTTCGTCCATTGCTCTAATCCAAGCTTACACGAGCTTGTATCAACTCAAAAGGATCACACACCTTCACGTCAATCGAGGGTATCCAATGATCAAGATTGCACGGCATGCAAGTTTTCTTCAAAAAAACTCTAACCCATTTTGTCAAAAGCTCTATTTTGGAAGCATACATTGCCATAGCTCAAGATCGGTGCAAATGATTGAGGAAGCTTCGTAGTGGAAACAAAGCCTACCGATGGCACGAGCTTTAATTCTTTGTTGTTTTCTCGAAGACCAACACCCAAAGCTTGGGAGGCCGGTTGATCAAAGTATACCCTCGGTGGTCGAAGCTTCGGAAGAAGATTCGTTCTTGCTCGACAACCCTAGGAAAGGTGTGTACAAAGTTAATTTGACTTTGGTAGAGTTTGGAACAAATGGGATCGAAAGAGGATTTCCCTATTTGAGGGATTAGGATTTTTTGATGAGGGAATGAGCTTAGTAGATTAGAAATGGCTCACACTCGCTTTGGGTAGCTAAGGATCCGAGAATGCTCAAGTGATCATTTGGAGTTGGAATGAGGGGATACCTCCTCCTCCTCCTCCATCGAATGGCGTCGGGTTTGGCTTTAGTGGCCGTCGCCACCTCGAGGTTGTGGATGGTAGGAAGGAAATGAGTTGGCTCAATTTGAGTGGGTGAGGGTTTGGAAGTGGTTGCCTAGGGGATAGTGACTATTCTATGCAAGCCAAGAGCTCCAATTGGGGAAGGTGAGGTGAGTTCTCCACCCATGGATCATGGCCCAACCACCCCTTGGATCACAAGATCCTTGTGCCTATGTGGACCATTGAGAGAGTACCAAGTGGCCAAGGAATGGAAATGGCCACTTACATGGATGATTTGTCCCATATGATACTCTTAACCCAAGGGTATCATGATCATTTAGCATTGAATTTGATTTGGACATTTGAAATGAGCTAAAAGTGGGTTGGCCCAAATTTCAAGTCAATTGGAGTTGATTTGATTTGATTTGGCTTAATTTGACTCATTTAGGTCAAATTGGGTCAATTCGTTAAGTTAACAAATTGGTCAAATTGGGTCAAACTAAGGGTTAGGTTAAGTTCAAATGATGATTTGAAGTGATTTGATTCAATTGGTTTGGGTCAATTTGGTTTAGATTTAATTTTGGTTCATTTGGGATCAAATAGGTCAAATGGGTTAGGTTGACCAAATTGACCAATTTTGTTTGGTTAGGTATTGGGTTAGGTTTGGTTGACTAATTGAGAATGATTGTAGGCTCTAGTTTCAATCAATTTAGATTTGGTTTTGATTTAGACCAGTTTGACCCTTTAGGTTAATTTGGGCTAAGTGGGTCAGTTCAATTTGGTCTTGGGTGCACTCATGGCTTTGGTCAAGTTCAACAATCAATTTGGAATGAACTTGATCCATTGGTTACAATCAATTTAGTTTATATTATGATTTGACCCAATTTGGCTCTTTAGGTCAATTTGAGTTAACTTGGGTCAAGGGGCCAATTGGGTTTGGTTTAGCTCAATTGAAGGTCAAGCCATGTTCAAATATTGATTTTGAGTTAGTATGAATCATTGGTTTCAAGAGATTTGGCTTAGGTTGCAATTTGGCTAATTTGGGTTCATATAGGTTAAGGGGTTGACTTGGTCAAATGATCGTCGACTTGGTCAAATGACCAAGCGACTTGGTCAAATGACCAAGTTGACTTGGCTTGACCCAATTTATGACACTTGATCAACCTAGGGTGAACAACAATCATGATATGGGGTTTAGGTAGGCTTGGTTCAATCTAATTTGAGTTGGATTGAAACTTGGCTCAAATTGGTCAAATTGGTCACTTTGAGTCAAGTGAACCGATTGAGCTTAGTTGAGTTGATTTTGGGTTAAATTGGATTAAGTTAAGTTTATATATGGGTTTAGGATTGATATATAAATTCAATTGAAATTGATTTGGGTTTGGATGAGTTTTGTTCATTTGAATATTTCAAGTCAAATGGGTTAGGTTAGGTTTGACTTGGGTTGATTATGGTTTGGCTTGATGATTGTAAATTTCATTTATATTTGGGATGATAATTGAAGGAATAACTTATTCATGAGAAAATCAATTGAATTGGGTTTGAATTGGATTTTAGGCTAAGTCCATGGAAGTTTATGTGGCTTAGAAAAGATCTTGATTTAGTTTGATTTAGTTTTGATGATTTAAATGTATATTTCATTTATATTTGTGAAGATGATTGAAGATATGAATTGTTTATGAGAAATCAATTGAGTTTGGAATGATTTGGATTATGATTTGGCTAAACCCATGGGATTGATTCATATGGCTTAGGAAGGATTTTGATTTAATTTGATTTAGTTTGATTTAGTTTTGATCATTTTAATGTAGATTTGATTTTTTTATTTAGGAAGATGATTGAAGATATAAATTGATTATGAGAAAATCAATTGATTTTGGATTGATTTGGATTAAGATTTGACTAAGCCCATGGAATAGGTCATAGGCTTAAGTTTGGACTTTGGTTTAATTTGATTTAGTCGATTTAATTTTGATCATTTGAATGTAGATTTGATTTATATTTAGGAAGATGATTGAAGATATAAATTGATTATGAGAAAATCAATTGATTTTGGATTGATTTGGATTAAGATTTGGGTAATCCCATGAAGGTAGGTCATCAGCTTAGGTTTGGATTTTGGTTTGATTTGATATCGATATATGATTTGGTTGTAGGTTTGATATGAATTGAATTTGATTGTGGCATAAGAAGGTGAACATAGGTTGGGTTCAAGCTATAGGGTAGGTAGATTTTCCTAATTCCTAAGGCATAACCTAATCCTATGGTTAACCCTTCTAAGTCTCTAAGCTTAGTTTAAGTGTTTATCTAATTGCTAGAAGTGTGTTATGACTAGGAAAGTCTTAGTGTCTAGAAGACTCTAAGTTTAAGATGGGAAGATTGAATCCTCACTCCAAAAGTGAGGTCAACACCCATTTTGATGACTTCCTTATCTTTCCTCCTTGTGAACTCATTGAGTTTCTAGGCTTTTATCAATTATTTGACCAAGCTTTTTTAAGTGGTGGCATTCCTTCATGTCATGCTCATGATCCCTATGGTAAGTGCAATACCTAGAGTGATCTCACACACCATTAGGTCTCAATGATGGTGGCCTTTTGAAGAAATCCTTATTATGAATGGCCTCGACCACCTCGGGTTATTGACACTCTTAGTTAAGTCATTGTGATGGATTGGGGTTATTCTTTTCCCTAATAACGAGTTGTAGGGTTCCTAAAGTCTCTAGAGAGTGAGTGTTTGATCACCTTCTCTTATCTCATCTCCATATTCAAAACTTTTCTCCGGTGACCACCCTAAATGTAGTCTTTTAATGAGTCATTGGTGTGGTGCGTCGAGTTAGTGAGGGACCATTCTACTTTTAATATTAACATAATTGTTTATCATTTCTAGCAATTCGGTGAGTGTCTTGGCATTTGGAGCCCAAGGCATTCTAAACGCCCTTCATTTAATCCTGCAACCTAGGCCATTATAGGTTCTAGATCTTTGACCTCTAGCATCTTGCATTGAAAGCAGTAATGAATCTTCTTAGGGACTCGTCATGCTCTTGCCTCATTTGGAGAAAAGCATATAGGCTTTTTTAATGGTTTCGGCGTTGGAGAACTAGTTGGTGAAGATTCTCATGAAGCTGAAGAACCCCAGAGGCATGAGAGCCACCTTAAGGCTGAAACTTGAAAGTAGTGAAGAAAATGTGACACTTCATCACGTCATCCAGTCCGATCGATGTCATCAATTTGAAACAAGCCACATTGCATGCTAGATCGGTCAGCACTATAGGACTCCAAATGGAAGATTTTGAACAAGTGCGGCGAGCTTGAAAAATCTTCACATGGAAGGCATTAGTAGAGGTCAACCGCTCTCTCGGTATGTCTTCTTCCTCCTCACTGGAATGATAGGACTCATCATCCGCACAAGGTGTCTTATGCGACCCTCTTCTCGCTCAGTGTTCGACGCATCACTAATCGATGATCCTTCATGCTCCACCGCCTGGCTTGTGATTAACTCTCTCCAACGCCTACTAATCAAGCAATTATGTCTTCCATATCCTTCAAATCATGTTGGGTGAAAAATTTTTGGTGTTAAGACTCCATTTCTACTAAGGGATCCTCGATTGAATGTCCAACTTTGTTGAGTATTTGACTCATAGTTCTTGGCCTCATCCATTCTCATCGCACCTAAAAGAATATTAGATCCAAATTTATCTATGGAGGGGAACAACCGATAATGGAGAAAATGAGAAAGGTGCTTGATCTTATTTCTCTTAAGTAATCTTAGTACAATAGAAGAAGGAGAAATTCCTTTGAGAGAGAGAGAGAGATTAAGGTTTCCTTTATCTAAGCTAGACAAAATAAGCTATTCAAATTCACCAATCGAACCCCTAATAAAGGGTCGACTCCAACCACTCCAACCCCTAATAAAGTGTTTATTGGTGAGCTCACTGGTGAGTAATGACGATCGATCACCAAGTTCTTTTCCCGCCGTTGGAGGGTGTTGTACTTGAGTCACCGATATGGACGCCCTTCTAATGCTTGCCTCGAGGATAAGTCTACATCCAAGTAGTCGACGCCATGAGCTTGTCATACTCGGCCATGCATACAATGAGTTTTAAATTGAGTATACAATCAGGATATCCTAAATCATTTCTTTTATATATATAAACTAAGAGAAGAACATTTTCAAATTGATTTTGAGTTGAGCTCACTAAATACTATCATTTATTTATAAAAAAAAAAGTTTGAAAATCCTTAACTAAGGCATGCATGGATGCACACAGTTTTTATGATGTAAAGTGTAGTTAAATTTTAGGTGAATTAGATCAAAATTAAAATTAAATCATAGAACCACTTGGTGCGACGAACTACTCGAAAGATCATTTGGCATTATTTTTTTTAATAGTCTTAGTTGTTTTATTTTCATTTTGTTTGTATTTTGAAATGAAATAAAAAAATGCTTAGCTTTTAAATGCATGTTACTTATACAATATTTTAATTTTGAGAGGATGAGGTCAAGTGATGCTTATAAAGGCGAGGTGAAGCTGATCAAAATCCCGCAAGAGTTAGGCTATGCAACTGAGGACGGCAACTGGCCATAGCCAAGAGTAAAGCTAAGCTGTACCGAGCATATTTGTGGGGTAGCCGTAGCTAGCTGGCTAAGTAAGAGCACCGAGTCAAGTAGTCTCCGATCATGTGGTTGGGTAGCGATAACTGCGGGATTAGCCTATGGCGAGTACAGTGCAAGGTTAGTGGATAGCAGGACTGGAAAGACAAAGTGTGGGCTGGCCAATGTGCTAAACAAGACCAAGAAATTGGATATCAAACGGAGCTTAACGTTTTGTTGCCAATATTCCAATGCCTCGTATCCACTGGTGCACTATAAGACCTGCCGACTCAGTACTTGATAGAGATATGACGGTACTCACATGTTATTTTGATAATCTTCTTTCACAATCGAACTTTATTTCAAATCATATTTAGTTAAGTAGTTTTAAATTTATTCATTTTAATATCTTTAATCAAATAAGGCCAAATTTCAAGACAATAACCCATCTTTGGAGCTAACACGCCGTATCAATATATATTATTTAGTACTCAGCACACTTTGACATTTAGTTTGGATTTTGTCTTATAAGCATGGAAGAATTTGGGGTTACTGAACTCTCTCTCTCTCTCTCTCTCTCTCTCTCTCTCTCTCTCTCTATATATATATATATATATATACACCTTATTAGTACGTTATATATTATGTCAACAATTTGGCGTTTTGAATGACGACAAAGTTTATGTGGAAGCCTGTGAGAGATTATCAGCTAGTGAAGACAAAAAATTTATATATGGATGTTCTCATAAACAATACATCAGGATAATAAATGAAAAAAAATCTGAATTATTGATGTTTAAATAAAAATTTAAGTGTTAGAATTGTTTCTTTGCAATATTATCTCCTTATGTGAAAGAATTATTTTTTTTATTTTGATATTTCTTGCATAATATATATATATATATATATATACATATATATATATATTGATATATTAACCTCAATTCCATATGTGGATTATTTAGAATTTAATTTCCAATTTTGGTTATTTCTTTCTCCTTAAATTTTTCATAAATAAGTAAATTATAAGAGTATGTAAAGAATATGTTATTTTCATTAATTAGTCTAGAATGGTATGTATTTATATATTTAATATCTAATTATTATGATTAATCATATATATTGTGATTACAATAATTTAATTTCTTTTTCAAATGAAATCAACAAAAAAAAATTACAATCATGATGACATTGATAACATACTGAAATCTATACTTCATTACATTGTATTTATCATGATTTTAAAATCGGATTGGACTAGTCAATTAGATCGGTTCAATTGTAAACTAATCTTCTAGACGGTTTGATTCAAGCCCAAAACTGATTCTACACATGACTGATCAGAATAGAGATTGAACCGACTGATTTTCAAAGAATTGGCCGCTTTTAAAATTAATCAGATTTTAGCTTCTTTTTTTTATTTGATGGATAAAAATAAGATATTTTAGTATAAATAAATGAAATAATTAAAATAATATCATAAAATTTTAATGTAGAAGTACATTTAAAATATTAAAAAATAAATAGTTCTAAATTAGAATATTATATTTTAAATTAATACAAATATAATTATTATATTAATATTATATTATTTAAATTATATTAAAATATTTTATATATTTATTATATCATCTGGTTCAGGTTGAACCATTTAACTTTAAACCTCTCTTTCTTTGATTTGATGTCTAGTCCAATTTGATATTTACAAGTTCCGTAAAATCTTATATCATTAATATCATGTGAATACATAGTTGATATATATGAAAGAATTTTGATGAAATCATTCAATTTTCTTTCAAAAAAAATAATTATATCATTGATTAACTTATTGCTATTAAATTTTGTGTGATATTATCTAATATTTACTAAGGGGTTATTTGAGATCAATTTTCTTTTGTATTTTTTATTTTTTTTATGCTATTTTTAAACATACATTTATTTGATGTATTTTTTTATGTGTTTTATTTTTTATTTTCAAAATACTCAACATATTTTAGATGTTTACAGTATTTTTAAAAACAACAATTACCACCAAATATATTGTATTTTAAAATAAAACATAAATAAAATAAAATAATAATATAAACAAAAAATAAAAAATAAAAGTGATCTCAAACAGCCCTTAAGTATTGGTTCATAATTTAATTTCAGTCATAAAATGAATGAGATAAATTTGATGTTCAATGATCATATTAGGATTATTTGTCACTTGAAAGATAAAGTTCAATTTGTTTATCATATAAAAAAATTGACTAGATTATATAAAAAAAAAGTAATTATTTCAAGGGTATAAGTCTTAATCTTGATGTGGTAATAGCTCTCATTATATTACATTAAGTTAGGTCATTATAAAGTGATATAGAACATCAAGGGGTAATTCAAATCAACCCCAAGACCCATTAAAAGTGAACAAAAGTAGAATCCCAAGCTAATTAAACCCTATGAAGAAGAATCCAAGTCCAAACAATAGATCAATCAAGAAATAGATCAAATCATTCAGACATCTGAAGGAGATGTTGACAATCGATTTAACCCTAAAAGATCGGATTATTTTAAAATAGAATGCACGATAATTAATTATTTAAAAAAAATATAATTAACAAAATAAAGCCATGTCCGTCAAACGACAACTGAAGGAAGACTGGCCACCTTTGTTTTGCGGTTTGTATGGGGAGAGAGAGAGAGAAAGAGAGAGAGAGAGACAGATCTTTTTTTTTTTTGGTGGTTTGTAGGGGAGAGAGAGAGAGAGATTTTATTTTTATTAATTTTTTAAATAATATAATTATTTAAAGTATATAATTTAAAATATTTTTATAAAATATTTAATAACCAAATATTTATATATTTAGTTATTAATTTTTATTTATATATAATTAAATATATAATTTAAAAAAAATTTTAATTATATATAAATTTATAAATTTATTTAATTTTTTTATTAATTAATATAATTATGTATAATAATTTTTTATTAATTTTTGTTAATATATAATATAAAATATTTAAAAATATAAACAAATAACAAAGAAAAGAATAAATTATATAAATATTTTATAAACCATATAAATAAATAATATATATATATATAATATATACATATATACATATAAATATTTTAGTTATTTATATGTTTAAATATACAAATATTTTATATAAAATAATTATAAATATTTAAAAATATATAAATAAACAAAATATATATATATTATACATATTACATATATATATATATACATATATATTACATATACAATTAGTTATTTATTTATTTAAAAATATATTTCTTTAAAAATATATAATTAGTTAAATAAATAAATAAATATAAAATTATATAAATATTTAGTTATTTATATATTTTATAAAAATATTTATTATTATATATATATATATATTATATATATATATATATATATGTTATATATATATATATATAATATATATATATATATATACATATATACATATTATATAATATATATTTATTCATTTCTTTATTTATTTATTAAAAATATTTATTTATTTTATTTATTTATATTTTTTATATTTTTTATATTTTGTTATTATTATTATTAAAGACTTATATTAACAAATAATATATATATATATATTATATATATATATACATATATATATATATATATATATATATATACATATATTTATTTTATTTATTTTATTTTATATATAATTAAAAATATTCTATAAATTATTTTAAATTATTTTATTTTATATTTATATAATTTTAAACATATAAATATTATTATATATATATATATATATATATATATATATATATATATATATATATATATATATATATATATATATATATATATATATATATATATATATATATATAATTACTTTATTTATATAGTTTATAAAATATTTATATAATTTATTCTTTTCTTTATTTATTTATTTATATATTTTAAATATTTTTATATTATATATTAATAAAAAATTAATAAAATTATATATTATACATAATTATATTAATTAATAAAATATTAAATAAATTTATAAATTTATATATATAATTAAAATATTTTAAATTATATATTTAATTATATATATAAATAAATAAATTAATAACTAAATATATAAATATTTAATTATTAAATATTTTATAAAAATATTTTTAAATTATATACTTTAAATAATTATATTATTTAAAAAAATTAATAAAAATAAAATCTCTCTCTCCCCGCCATTACAAACCACCAAAAAAAAAAAGGTCTGTCTCTCTCTCTCTCTCTCTCTCTCTCTCTCTTTACAAACCGCAAAAAAAAAAAAAAACAAGGTGGAGTCGTCCGTCAAACGGACGACCCGACGTAACATCGTTCATTTGACGGACATTTAGCATTTTATTAATTATATTTTTTTTCGCGCCTAAATAACTAATATCATTAAGCATTTACCTATTTTAAAAATAATAAAGATCAATTACTCTCCCAAAATTTATATTCCTTCTACTAGTTCAAGTTAGGAAGATATTCTTGAAGAAGCATCTATGATTTCTCAAAAATAGATAAAATAAGAATGCCAGATAACCAACTATTACATCCCTCAGCTTAGAAAAATTCTTCTCACTTTGAAGCTAGTTTTAACTTTAATGGAGTCTATTTTAAAGAAATCCATTAAAAATATTTTAATAAAAGACTTCCTACAATCTCAATATGAGGGTTTTATAAGTGGTACAGAAAAATATAACAATAGATGAAAGAAAAAATTATTCCGATCAATATTTTAAAGATATTAAAACAAGAAATAGTAAAGGACTATGATTATTCCTTTGTGAAATGGTTCACTGAACAATTTAACAAAGGACTTGAAAATAATCTAGGCATGATAACTAGAATGTGGAAAACTTCCATAGGAGAAGTCGATTTGCTTTATCCCCTGCTGCTAACAGTAGTAGAAAGGGATAATAAATCAGGCTTAGAAATGATGGCATTCGGAAAAGTGACATCCGAAGTTCTCTCTTAGAGAATTCTTAATGTTAATAAAACAGTTAAATTATACAAATACGAATATTCAAATTATTTCTACTCATTTATTTAAAATTGAAAATAAAATTGAACAAATAAATTCTATTATAAAATCTAAAAGAGCAAGAACTAAAAGTAGGACAAATCATCACCACTCATCCTACTATACAACCACCACCTAAGTTCAATTTAGGATCATCCTCAAAGGGCTATGAGAAATTATTAAAATAAATTAAAAGGTGCAAATATCACCACCTTAGATTAGGATAATTATGAAATTGATAAAAATCTCAATATTAAAGACAGGATTTCTAATTTATATTGGGAGCAGATTCAATCCATATATTATATGTAATTGAGGCTGATTTCTAATTCTTCACCAAATTTTTCCACTAACGAAAAAAACTAGTAGGATAATTCTTTCTAGATAATTGGAATATTTTCTTTTAAGGTTAGTGAGATAAGAGGCTTTCATCATGGCCTTAACATAAGTCAATAATTAATATTTATTGCGCAGGTGCATTAACCGCCTTCTTATGAAGGGCTTAAATCTCAATCAGTATGATGTAAAATCCAAGTGATAGTACAATTGTAAGAAATAGATTTATTATGTAATATCCATTAATTTAATTCTAATTAATTGTTTAAGCTAATTAAGTTATCGTAAGATTATAGCATCTAATTAAGCAATTTAAATTAATTTCCTACATCTATTAATCGATCGAAAGGTATTTCATTTATTATTTTCCCTAAATATAGGTGTTTCTTTCCTTCTTTTTTGCCGCGACGATTGGAGAAGAAGCTTCCTTCCTCGTGTGAAGAAGTGTTATTAATCAAGTTTATTTCAGAATTTTGTGACCAGATTATTAGATGCCTCTTGAAACGAAGACATAAGTCAGAACTATTGAAATCAGATCTTTGGAAATCCTGAACCGATCGGCTTTTAACCGACAAGGATTTCTTTCTGGCCATAAACGGAATTTCAGTGAATTTCTTCTATCCCTTTCAAATGATTTTCAGATGAAATCAAATCGTGAAAGTTAAATCGTGGATTGTCATCCAACAAAAAATTATTTAGAAATAAGAAGTTTAACATCTTTTAATAAAATAAGTTTAATTACACTACAATCATTGTTGAGTAACTCATCCTAAACTTTAGTAATGCATTTGACTACATAAAATATTTCCTTTTGATAGTTGACTATTTTTGTGTGGCATTCCAATTTTTTCAGAAGTGTAATGAATGAGTTACTCTATGAAAGACTTTTTTCGCTTAATATTCCTCCATATCCTATGTTAGAAGCACCAGTTTCTACTATTTTAAATGATTCTAGATCTATTAGATGCAAACATGAAAGGATTTTAACCGTTCCTTGATTTTTTTTCTAACAGCTTTAGTATGGACTGTGGTCCAAGGAGAATATTATTTTTTCAATATTTCATATAATATGGCGACATTAGTGACCAATTCTTGATAAAATCTAAACATAATTCAAAATCCTAGAAATCTTTATAGTTGAGTAATATCTAGAATTTTGCTAGAAAAATTTAGAAGCAAATTCTATGCTCTAATCAATAGTTATGGTGGCATTAGAGATATTATGCCCTTGAAATCTTATTTCTTTCTAGAATAGTTTCATTTGACATAACAAGTCCATTCCTTTGACTAACCACTTAAAAGTTTTAAGTATTTGAAATATTCATCTATGGTATTAAAAAATATTAATATATCATCAATATAAACTAAAATATAGTCTTGATAATTTTTTATTCCATATAATGGGTTTTTCATAAATTTCTTTTAAAATTTCTTTGTGAAAATATCAATTTTTTACCAACCTTTATGAATGAATTTGGTTAATAATGTTTCTATTTGAAACTTTGCTTTAAGGAATTAAGGAATGATTTATTTAGATTTATTTTATTCTTTCATTGACCAATTTCTTTAGGATTAGTGATAAATTTAAATATAAGATTTTTCATACTTATTGGAATATATTTTGATTTGATACTTTAGATTTTTCATACATTTAGATTTTAAATATTAATTCTCTCATCCTTTTCACACTTATTGGAATAGGCTAGGGTCTTCTTGTAAAGAGTTTGAACTACATTTTAGAGTATGATTAGATATATTGGTAAAGATAAAGTAATAGAATTAATGGAGTGTGTATTTTATTGGCTCTAAAGATGGATGTATAAGAATTAGTGGCCCAACTTTAACATATAAATATGCTAAAGTCACTCAAGAAGATATATTGCACTACATGAGCTCTATAAATTTTAAGAGGATTTGTCCATATATTCTATGTTAGAACATCTTAGGACTATTAAATGGCATGGCAATATCTTTATGATAGTGGATAATTTTTCCAAGATGACCCATTTTGTCTTATTTTAAAATTAATGATGCATCTCATATGGCAACCTTGTTCATAGTCAAAGTTGATGGTGTTCTTCTACTTAATATCTGATAAGACCTTTAGAAGACACTTTAAAAATTAATTGAAATCAAATTAAAATGTTTTTTTTTACATTTAAACTTCAAACTAATGAGCAAACTAAGGTATTCCATGGAATTCTAAAAAATTTACTTTGATGATTAGTTAGAAATGTTCATGCAATTTAGATTTACACCTACAAATAACTAAATTTTCAGATAATAATATTGTCTTAACCATTATAAAGAAAAATCATTTTGACATCACCTATGATCACAATCCTAAAAGAAAATTTAATGTTGCTAGCATTCTATCACATATATTCTCTAATGTTGTATTTTCATTTAATAAGGACTTTTAAAAGTCTTCTTGAAGAAGTGAGCAAATAAAAAATCATTAAACTAATGTACATAAAAGTGATGATATCTTGATCTGCATGAGATATAAGGGATACTAATCAACACTATAAGAATTGGCATGTTAGAACTTATGGTCCATTAAGAATTATTAGGAGAATTAAAACAAATGTATACTATCATGATTTGCTTGATATACTTATCAATCCAAATTTTACATTAAGGATATTTTATTATATATAGTTCACTAACCTCAAAAAATTTAGTCTAGCATTATTTCAAGAAACAATAGAGATACCACTTGCAAGTTCCTTCATAATCCAATTTTTATTGAAGTAGTCTCGATCATTAGTCAAAAGTTCATACTTATCTCACCATGATACACATGCTTTTGATTAGAGGGAAGGACAAACCACCAATTGAAGGTATATTGTTGATTAAAGAAGATTTAGAGAAGTTTGATTCATAACTAGTAGAATAGTATTTAAATTTTAACTCTATAGAGAAAGGCTTAAATTGAACAAATAGAGTTGATGTAGAAAAGTAAAACTAATGATCAATTAAAATAGGGGCACATCACAAAAAAAAAAAATAATAAGGGCACACCATTAGAGCTCTAAAATGTAATAAAGTGCACTTTGAATTATAATTTTTAAATTTAAATTTTGGATTTGAAATTTGAATTCAAAAATATCTTCTTTGCACTTTCATTCCACCTTAAGGCTTGGTCATGACCAATTTCATGGGAATGGATGTTGTATTGAATGTTTATAATTAGAATTTGTCTCCACCTTAACATGGCTATCTCCCCAACCTCCTTTTTTAATTCTCTCTTATTTTTTAAGCAAGATAGATTAAGAGTCATTATAAAATTTATTTAAAGCCCAATTTCCCACTGCTTCATGCAGTCGTTAAAAACTTGCAGGAAAAGAAATCTATGTTTTGGACAGGGAGAGGGAATATATATATATATATATATATATATATATGTATATATATATATATATATATATATATATATATATGTATATATATATATATATATATATATATATATATATATATATATATATATATATATATATTGGCAGACAAAACAGTTTTCTTTCAAACTAAATTAACTAGTTAACTCTCATTATATAGTTTTAGCAGTAATCGACAATTCAATGGATTTCAACAACTCCTGAGAAGAAATATTAGGGTAAGACGAAGAAGAACAGCACGGAAAGAAGAAAACAGAGAACATAAAAGAGTTGTAATATTTCTAATTCTTCAATGATTGTAAAGCAAAACTCACTACCACAACCACTACCACATCATGGCAAGTGACCACATTCATGGCTACCTAAATAATTCATTCAATAATAGCAGGGCTCTTTTATTTTTAGTATCAAAATTATAGAAATATAGGTAAATTCATATATTATTATCACCGGATAACAACTGCCACTAACATCCTTCTTGGTATATATATGCAACAGTGTGGTGAGTTTTAGTTTGCATGCGATTATGCCCAATTGCCTATCCGTTCTTGACTGGGGCATGTGACATAGTATAATGACTAAGCTTGGAATAGCATCAATTTCTAGCAGAAGTAGAGTTTGTTAGAATTAGATTTCCCAATTCAAATTTAAGGTCATGGCATTTTTATGAGCTTGCTGTTTAATGTGTTTGTGAGCATATTGATTATTGTCTCTTGAATTGAATAGAATTCAATTTTTTTAATGCATTTAATTATTGAAAGACTCAGTTAGCATTTACGCTATCATTATAAAGTTGGATGGATGATGGTAGTCTATCATAGCACGCTTTAAATCAACATACCAATCAAGGAATGGATGTGTTATATGAAAAATTGGGCAATAATATCATATGTATTATTTGAGGCCCTAATTTGCCACCTCAATTTGGCTGTCCGTTCTAAGGTTTTAGGTTTTGCTATAATGGACAGGGTGTCCAACTCCAATAATACTGCCAAAAAATGACTTATGAAGATGTGATTGTAATCTGAGATGATTATCTTTGGTATGTCATAATGGTTATAGATCATGGTATTGAAGATCGATATTATATTTGTGGTGGTAAGGGTTGGCAAATAAGATAGGTTTGAACAAAGTCATAGGAGGTGTGGCCAATGAAATTGTTCATGAATTTTCTTAAATGTTATGTGCAGTCCTCTGTAGGCACCCATGGCATTAATGTCTTAAGAAATTCTATTTCATAAAGTATGTGATTAGTATTATAATGAGTTCATGCTTCTAGATTATGTAAGCCTGATATTTTTATATGTAGCTTGTGCAATAGTTTGTATGGTTGAGCTTCTGAGTTTGTATATTATGTACTATGCTGAGTTGTTGTTTTACCCTCATGTGTTTTGGACAGCACGCCCCATCTTTAGTTGTGAACCCCATTTATATTCAATTATAGAGTCATGCACAAAAAATAATCATAAGGTGATGTTGTTACGGGATTGATATAACATGTCATTATCTTGTGTATATCTTTTGTTTGTTCGATCAGAAACATTGTATGTAATAGAAGTATCTAGTTAAATGAACAGGATAAGTATTTTTCTTTGATGTATGGCTGTAATGACTATTTTTCATAATTATAACAAAACACCATAAAACAAACCCCTTTATAGCTGTTTGTTATCTTGGAGTCTATTTTAACAAGTTTAGCAAGCTCAATTGCTTGGCCCAGGGAACTTAATCAAAGAGTATGTGAACTTCTTTCCATATGTCTTAAGCTAGATTCAAAATAGCTTTGTAAAGAGAGTTCATCTATTCAAGTGATTTGATTGGATAGTGGCTCAAACTATAATGGCTAACGAGTGACTAGTTATTTCAACTAATTAGGTTAATTCAACCCAAAGGTCATGGTATTTGTTATGAAGAGCAGTGAGGAATTATGGCCAGAAAGTAACGTGCTTAGTCATAGACTAGATACCATTCTTTCTTCAGACAATCACACCGGAAGTGAGGAATTTTGCCGAGGGGTTGGAATAAAACTTAGGCAAGTTTCGAAGCCTAGAGAAGAGCTGCATGGAAAGAAGAACAACAATGGAAGAAAATGATAAACCAATAAAATAAAAGGGATTTATAAGCTGCCAAACCCAACAAAATAATTCACCCAATAGCAACATCACAACTATATTTTAATAACAAATTATGAAAATGTAAGTATACTCAATTATTTTAGCATAGAATAACACCCACCAGAGAATAATACTCTTATCTCTTTGATTGACTTCAAATAAAGTAAACAGAGAGCTACTGGACCTATTACAAAAGCTAAAGCAAAAAAGGGCCCATCACTAAAAGCACGATGAAGACCTTAAATTAGAATTTTACTTTGAGTATTTAAACATTTTAATTTATGCAGTTTTTTATAAAATTTATGTGTATTTTAATTTCATAAACTCCTATGAAGAAAATTTAAAAATTTAAATTCAATAGAGTTTAAATTATTAAAATCATAAAAAAATTTAAAACATTAAAAAATAACTAATTATTAATAATTAACTAAAATTTATTTTTCCATGACATTAGGTCGAATAGGGGAATCTCCCTCAATTCAAAAAAAAGGTGATTTTAATAATTAACTAAAATTATTTCTCTCTCTTTTTTTTTATTTCATTCATATTTAAAATTAGGGTTTGCATGGGAACTAGTTATTTTTTAGCCATATGAATGAGATTATTGCTAATTAAAATAAAAAAAACTTAGGGGTAGTTTCGTTTAGTGATTTAGAATGCAAAAAAAAAAAATTGATGTTTGGTTTGAAAATATTAGAATGCAATGTCAAATTTCAATGAACTAGAAATTCACCTTGTTCATTTTAGTGTATTCCAAATTCACCCAATTTTGATCGAATTTGAAAAGCTAAACCATTTCAATCACACCCATAATGAGCCCTACCACGCCGTTGTCCATCGTCGCCGCTTACTCACCGCCATTGTTAGCACCATTACCGTCCATTATCATCACACATGAACCCACTTGCCACCGGTGTGGAGGATAAGTGGCCAACTCATGTGAGAGGACACTTGCTAATCTTTCTCAACTGACCTCTTTAGTTAGTGAGTTTTATCATTTCATATGATTTTCTTCAAGTTTATTGTAATGAAAAATCTTTTCTAACTCTCCTCTATCTCTTCACTCATGTTTCTATTTTTCCCCTATGAAACCCTAACCATATTCTCTCTTGAATTTATCAACCAAGTGAGCCAAAAATAAGAACTAATCTTGTTACAATTTTTTGTCTTTTATTTAAAATAAAATCTCATCTAGCACATCTATATATCATTTACAAGAATTTTTAAATTTTTTTCAAACCCTAAACTAAACCTCTTATATGAGCTGCTAGTCATACTAAGTTTCTAACGAACCTAGCCATATTTAAAAATCTTAAATATATATATATATAAAACGTCCAAAATTAATAAAATTATTAGAACATAAGTAGACATATCCTAATAAAGTTCTAAGCAATTTTAAGCTTTGCAACCACCTAAATCATCCACACATAAGGTTCAAAATTAAATCTAAGATTTGTTAGGTTTTGGCCAAGCTTCTGCTTCTATGGGTGACTCTAATTTTGGTTTTCTCTTAGATCCACTCCACCATGCCCTAATCCAAGTCTCTTACACCTCATTTAACATCTATTGAAGCCTTATATAGAAAATCTTATGCATAATTCCAGGCCACAACTCAAGTTGGTATCAGAGCATAAGTTTGAACAAGAAGAAACCATTCAAAATCACTTGCAAGAAGTTTTCATTATTTAACACTTAATTAAAATATTTTCTCTATCATTTTCTCTTTCTATAGCATACTTTTATGTTAGATTATATATTTTCTTTGTCTAAGGGCAGTTTTATAAAATTTATGATATTTCTTTGATTAATTGGCTCTACCAGATTAACTTAACCAATTATCATTACCTATCATTAGATTTTACTTGAGTGGCATTAGATTCAAGTGGTTTTAAGTTTCACAAGAAATTTGTGAGTCTTTCATCTATAAAATTAATCAAAAACATAAAATCCTAATTTATTTAGTTTGAAGTAGTTGAACTTCGTAACTTTTACATATTTGAGTTAATTTATCTATTCTCTTTTACCTGAAAGCTAAAATCATAATATTTTGAATCTTTATATAATTTTCATCATGTAAATCATCTCGAAATTAGCACAATTTAAATTAATTATTTGCTTGCACCTTTGAATTATGTATACACAATATGCCACCTAAATCAATTAATATAAAACAACATGACAGATTAGCCAAAATAGTTGAAGACTTAAATGCTAGGGTGAATAATCATGAAGATGGGCTAGAGCAAGTTCAATTTTTTTTAAAGTAATAATAAAATAAATATAAATCTTACTAAAGACCATAATGAGACTGATCACTCAATTGAACTTTACAGACTCCACAAATTCTACCCACCCAAACCATCCCGTTTAGAAATATTCATGAAAAGGTGAACCACCATGATAGACATATCTAAGGACTTAGACAACCACACTAAAGCCCAAAACCAATCCACTTTTACAAATAATGAAGAGATTTTTTATTTTAAAAGAAATAAGAAAGGCAAATGCTGCACTAAATTAAAGCCCATATCTTATTTTTTAGAAAAGGATCATGTGTTAAAGGATAAGAGTATAAAAGATATCATTAATGAGACACTCCTGCTGATGATGAATTGAAAGAGTTGACTGGACACTTTGTGATATATTTATTTATGTGAAGTGTAGGTAAAAAGATTAACATAATGATATAGACTTTATATAAAATATTTCACAATAGGGGATGAGGAGAGAACTACTATGATATCACCAAGTCTTACCTAAAATATTTCATAAAGGAGATGAGAAGAGAACCACCATGAGATCACTAAGTCTTATCTAAACTCATGGTAAATATTTATTTGAAGACATATCATCAAGTTCATAAAAGAATCAAGAGAATGTGGATTATTCAATCTCCCAAAAGACTAGGCTCCCTTTAGTTAGTTATACTCAAGAAACACTTTTATTTTGATTTTTACATTTTAAGTTAACCAAGGAAAACTCATGATTTTATTATTCCAATAGAACAATCTACTTATTGAGTATTGATCCATAGAGTAAATGGTGTGAAATACCAAAATCAAGTGAGGTGATAGCTCAATATACAGAAAACTTGTGTGAAACCACTAGAAACTTAGCAAGGAGTAGAATAAATTCAAAATGGTAAGTGGGTAAGAAATAGAGTTCAAGAAAAAGGTAGAAATAGCCTTAGTCTAAATTAAATGGATCTGTGATTCTAGCTTGTCAAACTCATTTACCTTAGGAAGGTAAGACATTCTATCAACAATTATGAATTGCATCTTCCAAAATTAATCCCATGACCTCAAACCAATGAAGGAAAACTAAGGATTTTCTAGACAAATGATTTATAAGAAAAGGCCAAAAAATAAGGAGGACTTGTAATCTCCACAAGTAAAAAAATACCCATAGAAAGATGAGAAATAACATAACTTAATTATACATAGCTAGAATTACTCGACTTTAGACTTACAATGATGTATGAATCAGGTTGCCACTTCCTAGTATATTAAGCTTCCTAAGGATTATTAGAATTATGTCTAACTAAGGCTCTATCCTAATCTAACATGCAATGTAGGTTATTAGTCTTCAATAAAAATTTATATTGCATGCTTAAGTTAGCCATATAATGAATATGCACCAACATTTGAAGATTTTGATCAGCATATACCTCCTCTAAAAGATATAAGAAAGCAAAAGAAAACTAAAATGCTTGGCTAGAGAGCATTAATTTTAATTTAAAATTTTTTTAATTAATTTTAAGGCTATTTTATCATTTTATTAAATTTGATAGAAAATATTATGTCTTATTAAGTCTAGAGCAAAGTTATATACAGCCTAGATAACCATATTATAATAAACAGATGAAAATAGCACACAAATACAATTAGTATAAATAATCACTATAGTGTTATGGCTGCAAAACAATAGATATTATGCTAATGCAGCTAGGTAATCTGCTTGTACATAACCAAAAAAAAAAAAGTATTGAAATCTATTCAATAAGCTCTGATAATTTAAATAATGAGATATAAGTACTTGTTTTCCTTTGTTCTTGGTTCAAATTGCACACCTGATTATTAGGGACTAGATTGGCTTATATTGGGTCAAAAAACTTTGCTTAGACTTCATTGTATATATAAGATTATAAAAATATAGTAAATAAAATATCCTGAGACTAAATGAAACCATTACAGCATAATGGAAATATAACATCACAAATAGAATAATATCACAGCATTTATATATTAAAACATGGCTCCTGTAAAACTAAAAAATAAAAGTAATGACCATATATTGGGCACCAGTAAAAAAAATTTTTAACTTAATGCAATAACACAGTAAAGCAATGTAGCATCACAAATCAAACATAACAACTAATCTTGAATCCTAATCACTCAAAGCAATCATATCTTAATCATAAAAGGGTTTATGCATCAAGACGACCTAAGCACGATCTTGCTATACCAAGTAGCTGACAACACCTAAGTATGTGCAAAAATCAAAGTATCCTAGGAATAACTCAAACGATCTTAATGACTTACCAACTAAGTTATTTCTAGAAGTTTGATCATCCTAAAACCTATCACTTTAATAATCATTGAAGTAATAGACTTTAAACCAACTCTTTAAATAATCATAGGAATTATGACTATGATTAAAAAAATTTATTATCAGGTGAAATATTATCTATTAGTAACAATTAATAAGTTATGATGAGACTCAAGTCTTAGTTATAATGGGACAAGTTCTAAAGCGAAAATGTTGAAATCACATTGTATGCTTGCATATAATATAAAATAAATGAAACTATCAACTATCTATAGGATTCAAGCTCAAATGGGATGTGAAAACTTCAAGATAGAAGGGTTCTGGACAAGTAAATATTTTAAATATCTATAGTTTAAAGTGGTATTGAATAGAAACAATCTATTCAAAAAAAGAATGAAATAAAATCAAGTATATGTGTATATTTGGAACCAAAGATTTTCGATCATAGGGTGTGACAACTACAAAATGACTTTATGAAATTAGTATCACTCGGTTGAATAAGAATTTGACCAAAAATGGCATTGGCCACATTTAAATTGAACTTGATCCAAAGAGGCAAATTCATAAAAGGATATTAGTCAATCATAGAAGTGTAACCATACTATGAATAGACTTTAGATTGTATGAATATGACTAATCTTATAAATTTTTTTCGATCAAACAACAATGACGAGAGGATTGGGGAATGCTGGTCGAGAAGAATAGATCAATATAAGTAAAGATACTTAGTCAAAGAAATTGATTAAGCATGAAAATCTAGATAAATAGTGTCATACCAAATTATGAAATTAGCATAAGAAATAATATGCTGTGATGATACAAGCTATTAAAATGGTTTAAAAAATAATCAAAGTCCAAAGATGTTATGTTGAGTGATCTTAATAATTGTGTTCCCTAGTAGGTTATTTCATCTACTTAGGCAATCAACTCATGTGCACAAATAGTTCTAAATGGAGTCAATTAATTTAATTAACTCTATAATCAAGAGTTAATTGAAATCAAATAATCAAGTCAAGAACTATTGATAACAAAAATATTTAAAAAAAATAAAAAATAGTTAAATTATTTATTTTAAACTAAATTGATAGAACAAATAATCTCAATAAATTTCTAGTTTAATTTTATAGAGTAGAGAAATTTGGTAAAAATATTTTTAATATTTTTAGAATTTTAAAATCATATTTTAATTATTACCATTATTTAATAGTAAATGATTTAGCTAGAAAAATTATAACTTTTGCATTTGGATTCAAATGACTTTGAGATTTTATGGGATGTTTATAAGATCACTTAAAACCTATGTATTAAATATAAAAAAAATTTCAATCCATTAGAGATGTTAAATGACTAAAATGCAAATAGTTGACTTTTTTAAAATAAAAATATTGAATATTTGATATATATATATATATATATATATATATATATATATATATATATATTATTTTTCCTAGATTTCTTGCAAGGAATCATAATTATGGTCAAATTTTCAATTAATTTAGCAAAAGAGTTTATCGAGAGCATAATATCAAAAAAATATAAAATTTTAAGTCTTGGACCCGCTGGTCCCACCAAATCGAGTCATTGATCATTGATCTTAGATCAACTCTTACTGCTCTTTCTCCTTTAGAACCCTAAAAGGCCATATGAACCAAAGAAAATTCTCCCTCTATAATGGACTAATTGAGTTGAATTCAATTGGAATTGCTTTAGGAGAGTAAGGGCTACCAACTCTAAGTTTAACGTCGATGACTATGAACGACACCGCTAAAAGACCAAAGCCAAAAGGAGAGAGAGTTTGGAATTAGTACATATCTAGAGCTTAAGAATCAAGATTTTCTTATTGGAACACATTCAATTAGTGAAATATAAGAACTATCATTGAAATTACCCTCGAGTGGCCAGGTGGTGGCTAAGCTCACTTGACGTTTAGTTGGGTGGAAAATGGTTTAAACTTCTCTTAACTCGAGAAGAAGAAGATGAGCTCTCTGCAATGGAAGAGGCACTATCATTTAATGGCCATTTGGCGAGCTTCCCAATAATTAAACCATAGTCAAGCCATGACTAAATGCTTCCAATTGACAAGTGAAACTCCTAAAGTACTATAGGCAGTTGGAGAACAAAATGCAAGGGCCTAGGTAGGGTATGAATGGCTAAACCCCATTTGTCCTATTATAACTCTCATAACTCCCTCATTAATGCATGTTAATCCATGTTAATCACATATGGAATAGCTTATTGAATGGAGAGTGACTTGCACCTATGGATAATCATGGAGAAATCAATTTTCAAATATTCTAATAATTTTAATGGGTTGGGCCTATTTCATCTCACTTGGTCTAAATGGCATGCCTTTTAATTTGACACTTGGAGTGGTCAAATTAATATGGGATGAACTACAAAATTATTAAGATCCATGGAAAAATTAATTTCAAGGATTTTAAGTGATTCAACCATTTGACATGTCTAATCCCATCATAAACATGAGTATTTTCGGGCTAAAAAGAAATCATGTTGGCCCATTTGATAAAATTGGCCACCTTATAAGGATCAAATCAATGTGGGTTGAACTAAACATTTGCCAATGACATCCTTATTTACAATTACTCTCAAGAGTATTCAATATCATGATTAGCTTGGTTCAATCAGCTATTAGAAAATGGTCTTGGCTTTAATGAGTATAAAGATATCATTTGCCTAATTGATTTGGGGCCAAGGTTGCAATTTGGTTTGATAATGCCTTGACTATGTTTAGGACATTTAGAGGAATTTATATGTCTAATTGGTCTAACTAATTTTGGTGGTTATGGCCAATTTGATCAAATTGACACAATTAGGTCAATCTAAGTCAAGTGGGTTGACTTTGGTGTATTGGCCCAATTGATGGACCTAACATTAATATTAGGACATTTTTAACATGTGGCCTCATTATTATGATTTGCCGTGGTTAACCCAAAGTTCATGTAACTTGCCCTCAACATGGGGCCCAAGGTTGACCCATATTAAGCTAAACATAACTTTTTTTTTTAGTCTTAAGGTTTAACTAGGCTTTATCAAGAGGAGCTCTAGTGGTCAACTTTGTGCAAGACCACACTAGAAACATCCCAAATTTAAATATTTAAAGTAATTAACTAATTTGGCTAAATGGGGTAGTCACCTAGTTAAGGACCTAAAAGGCTAAAACAAGTATTTTGACTCAACCATAGGTCAAAGTTTCTATATCAATTTACAAGTATCATGTTTTTTTTTTAATTATGGCCATGAATGTAGTGTCCAACCAAGTAACAATGAGAGCCAACTAAAAGATTGAGCCATATCTAGAGCCCCTTCATCCGATAAATCACACATTAATTTTAATCACTACTAAATATATGATACCGATTAAAATGGGTAGTTGTGAGCAATGTGGTGGGATGTGCATTAATGCATATAACCTATAGATTTTTGAGGAGTCCTAGGTTGTTTAATATAAATGTCACTTGTTCTCGATGGGAACATCAATGTGTTCAAATTTAATAATATAACTATTAAGCTTTATCCTATGAAGCAAGTCAACTCTTTCACATAAACCCATATCAAACTTATAACTTAAACATCAAAATACAAAAAGGTTACAAAATTCAACTTATTAGCATTAAAGGCCTACTACTAGGGAGTTTCAACATCAAGTTGATAATGTGCCACTAAGATGCCATTATTAAATATTTTGAATTTAAAAGGCAATTTGGTTGGCTCCATTTATAGTGTTGTAATTCAAATAATTGCATTTAAAATTTTTTATTATTTGGTCTACATTTGAAATAAAAAGACTTTGAGAATGCATTTGAAATATACCCTTTAATTAAAATCGATGTATTTAAAATTCATTCAAATTTGATAATTTTCAAATACACGTTTGGTGTAAAGTGAGATTGGTTGTGGTCACAATTGCCTACAACCCACCACCACCGCCGATATATCCACCCTCCAATTGACCGCCACCACTATTGTAAGTTCCCAAGATACTGCCACCATCTCACCACCACCTACTACCACCATCATCATTAAAACCTCTCGTATTTAACTTTGCATTACCCGACTTTACCAAACAAGAAAAACAAACTCTTGTATTTATAGTATTTTTAACCAAATGTAAAATAAATACAATTGCATTACTTCCATTTTATACATCATTTCAAATTCAGTCAACCAATTAGCCCTTAAGATTTTTTTTTTATAGAGTTTTCTCACACATTTATTCTTTATTTAAATTATTTAAATAAAACCACACTTGATTCACTAAAACTGATATATGTATAATTGTTACTAATCTTTTGGATAAATGCTTAGATGTGTGTTAAGTGGACTTACCTAATAAGTTTTCACCATTATAAGATATATAGCATGCTATATATTTTATTTTAGGTTATTAATTACCAAATCTTCTATATGATAGAATGAACCCTCTGAACATACTAATTGAATGAACTAGATTGAGGATTTACTTAGAAAAGACTTCATTTAAGGAAATCTTAGTCCACATATTGGCCATATATTATTGATATCTAAGAAAGATGGATCATGGATATCAATAACTTGATATATCGAAAAGATAAATCATAGATATCATGTGTATTGATAATAGAAATATCAATAAGATTGCTATCAAATATAGATTCTTTATACCTAGACTTAATAACATGCTAGATCCAATCTATGAAGCAACTTACTTTTTAAAATAGATTTTAAGAGTGGTTATCATTAGATTAAAACTAGACCATGAGATGAGTAGAAGCATTTTAAGACTCTAATGGACTATATGATTAACTTTTGATGCCCTTTGGTTTTAAATTACAACAACAACAACAACAACAACAACAATAACAACAAACCTTTATCCCACTATGTGGGTCTACATGAATCTTTTTCTCCATAGTGTCCTCTCAAGTGTCAAATTCTCATTTAATTCTAACAAACTAAGGTCATTTTTTATACATCCTAACTAAGTTTTTTTGAGTCTACCTCTCTCTCTTAACATTGCATCTAATATATCTACTCTAATTGAGTCATTAGAAGGTCGACGCTTTTATACACCAAATCATCTAAGATAACTCTATATAATCTTATATATATCGGAGCTACTCTAACCTTATCACGATATATGCATGTCGCATTTTATCTCTAAGAGTAAAGCCACTCATCCACCTAACCATCCACATCTCGCACCTAACTTAATCTTATGCTTTTCTGCAAACATTCTCGCATCATAAATCATTGCAGTCTTATCACCATCTTATAAAATTTTCCCTTAATACTAAAAGCTTTTCTATCACACAATAAAATGCGTTCCTCCACTTAAACCATCCAACTTGAATTCTACTAATAATATCTCCATCTATTTCACCATCATTTTGAATAATAGAGATATATCAAATATCATTAGATCTTCTATAACAAAACACACTCCATATATTTAGTTTTAGATCAACTTAAATGAAAATCTTTAGACTCTAAGGTTCACCTCCATACTTCAAGTTTCTCTTGAACTCCCCTAGTCTTATCAACAAGAAGAATATCATCAACAAAAGCATACACCATGGTACATCCTCCCAGAAATGCCTAAGAACATTCATAACTTATAAAAAATAAAAAATAAAAAAAATAAAAAAAATAAAAAAATAAAAAACATTCATAACTTAAGCAAAATGATATGAGCTTAAAGTTGATCCTTGATGTAATCCAACTAAGATAGATTTGTCAATCCTCCTTGTGTTTGAACACAAGGAGCTAGTATACATATCTTAAAGACTTGAATATAGCTAATATTAACTCCTTTCATTTCTAGAACTCTCCAAAGCACTTCTTTAGAACTTTATCATATGCTTCTCTAAATCAACAAATATCATACATAGATCCTCCTTGCTTTCTCTACTTCTCCATCAAACCTCTCAACAAATATATAGCATCCATAGTAGAGTTACGGCAAGAAACCAAATTGGTTTTGAAACAATTTTGTATCACATCTTAACCTATGCTCAATTACTCTCTCATAATTTTAATGTATGGCACATTAACTTGATTCCTTTATAATTTGCACACTTTTGCATCACCTTTATTCATAAAAATAAGAACCAACAAACTCTTTCTCTACTAATCTAGTATCTTTTAATGTTTAAAATAATATTAAAAGGATTAGTAAACCAAGAAGTTTATTGATCTCCCAAGCATTTCCACACTTAATTTTTTAAAGCTCTTCAACTTTAATTTTACTAATACGATAATAAAAATAATTTTTTTCTATTTTCATTTAGTACTAAGATCGTTAAATTCAATCATACTCACAACCTTCATTGAAAAATTTATCAAAATATTTCATCCACCTATGATTAATATCTTTTTCTAAGAAAAATACTTTATTTTCATCTTTAATGATCTCACTTAACTAAATCTTTACTTCTCCTATCTCTTTGACTAATTTATACATGATCTTTTACCCTCATATCCACCTATATAATAAATCACTAAATTAAATTTGATCAAATATTGCTTTTAGAATCTCTACACTTTAAATCTTTCTCACTGCTTTTATATTTAAACCAAATTTTATAACAAATTCTTATTTTTTATCTTCTGCACATTTTGACTCCACCATCATATTTTTTATTAAGAGAATTTTTTTTATTCTCTAAGTATATTTTTTGCAACCTCCTTAATCTCACTATTTTTTTCATATAACACAAGATTCTCATAAACATCCCAAATTCTAAAATCTTGCTCATTCTTAAAAATATTTTTATTAATATTTTTAAGTATCCCCATCTAATCTTCTACAATATTTTAATTTATTTTTTATCTTCCAATTCTTCATCTTAAAATCTAAAACTAATAATGATCTTTAAATATTACTTGGAATGACCTATAATCTTAAAGCGATATATTTTTCTCATCAAAAATAATCAATCTATTTTACTAGATCCATTCTTATAAGTAATAATATACTCATATATATATTCTTAAATAAAGTATTAACAATTATAAAATCATAATCTAAAACAAAATATAATATAATCATACATTCTTCATTAATCACTCTAAACTCATACCTCTATTAATACTTTTAAAATTTTATACTTCTACGTATTCATTTAAATATCCTTCAATAAATACTCTTTCTTGAGAGGTATTTTGTATTAATCTTTTAAGTCATTCCAAAATTTTACTTTCGATCCTACATCCAAACCCACTTGAGCATAAACACTTATAATATTAATAATCTTAGTATCGATAACAATCTTTAAAGTATAATTCTATCTCCAATCCTATTAATATCCAAACCCACTTGAAGAGCATAAACACTTATAATATTAATAATCTTAGATCATACTTTAAAGCTATAATTCTATCTCCAATCCTATTAATATCTATAACATTATCCTTCAAATTTTTATCTATAATCACACATCATTTCTAGTTCGACTACCGGATAAATTTAAAATCTAAACTATCAATCTCTTCTCCTCAACCCATTTAGTTTCTTGAATACACAAGATATTTATCTTCCTATTAACTATAAAATCTATTAATTCCATTAATTTACCTATAAGAGTACCTATATTCAAATTCTTAACCTAATCAGCATCCATCCATAATGTGTAACTCTATTTAACACCGCACCCGGCGTCGATGTAGTAACCCACACACTTTCACTATATGTAGCCATATGGCGCGCTTTCAAGAAACACCCCAGCGTTAACACCATGTATTAAACGATTCATGTCATGATTTTTTCACCGAGACTTAGAACCCGGAAAAGGCGGTGTTGCCCTTTGGTTTTAAAATAAGTCCATTTTGAAAACAACATTTCATCTGTAAGAAAAGTATAGCTTCTTGCAACATGATATAGAAAAATAAAAGGAAAAGAAAATAATTCGGTATAGAATTTAGGTCATGTTTAGGGCAACAAACAATCTAAAAAAGCGATTAATACAAAAAAAAATTGTTGTCTAAAAGTTGCGATTGTATTACAATTATTTTATTTAGAAATTAAGACCACTTTCGACAATCACCACACTTTGCTATAGTTGAAAACACGACTTTCACTTCATAGATTCTCCAAAATGTGGCCAAAACATAATTTCCAACCAACACTACGATGTGTTTTCACCGACACTCTTACCCCAAACGCCTTAAAATTAGATATAAATTATTATAAGAAAAAATTCTTGGCTTACATAAATCAAAGTATTAGTTGTAGTTTAATATTGGATCAATTACATATAAGGATGAAGATCTAGAAAAGAAATGATTGAATAAGTTTATGACATAACACCACTATAAGTGGCAACCATTATTGCATCTTCCTATTATGAGAAAAGTTAGAACGATAGGCTCATGCATCACATGTCTAACACTAAAGGTCGTTTGGGCAACTATAACTTTTAAAAATTGGTTGTAAAAGTATGGGAAAACCTTTTGAAAAGATATTGTGAGTTACAATTTTTTTTTTTTGAAAAATTCAAACATCAACTTTCTAACATCCTACACTCTAACATTCGATTCTCAAAATAATTTTCACCACAAAATTTTAAAGCATCCAAAAAAGCGGCAACCAAATAACTATAGTTCTTTCGCAAAGAACCGAGATCACAAATGCACCCTAAATGTTATTCACGTAATATATTTGATCTTCTAATACACATGTGCACTCATAGGATATGCATGAGCATGGGTTATAAGTGACTCCCAAAAGTATAATTGTGCATCATGACATTCATTTATCCACAAGCATTAAGGAACTCAAGTTGGTTTTAAAATCACAATCTAGTTTATCTGTGTAAGTGTATGCCTTCACAACAAGATCAGTGAAGGTATGTGATCCTTGGACATTATATGCTTAAGACATGATTAGAGATAAGATAAAATTCATTGCACTCAAGTCCCAGAATGGTGGCAAATTAACTCAGGTGACAATACTATTAGAAAGGTACTTGATATTACTTTGGTAAGAGAAATTGTTTTATCATTAAAAGGACCTTTAATTGATAGTTCTAAACATAAATTGCTTAGTGTTAGCAACAAAGGTTTTGATGTTAAATTTCTTTCTAGCAACTATTAATTATCTTTGAATTGTACAGTAGTTTTAGGAGTTAAAATGAATAATAATTATATGTTTAATATGAATAATATAGGCAAGTCTTGAGAGATGTCATGCTTGAAAATGACAGTAGATAAGTCATGATTTTGTGTTGGCTCTATTAGTACTGTTGTTTTCTAATATTTCCAATTTGGCAATTGTAGTTTTATTGGTTATGATGGCAATGATGCTATTCATCATTTTATTGTGGATTTTTTTTATATTAACCCTTCTTAATTGAAGTTTGCATGCATATAAAGAATATTATTTTAGTCTTCGGATTCTTATTATGCATTATTGCAGAATTTTATTTCTCCCTTCTAAAAATCAATCTATATAAACCTAACATGATGGTTTCCTGAGCCCGAGCCATTTTTCTTGGTTTTAAGGCTTTAATAATTTTTTGTTTTATCTGTCTTATTATTTTGGTTTCGGTTTAGAATTTTTTAGTTATTTTTTTGGGAGGCTCTCTCTTAGTCTCTTCATTGTTGAAGGTCTATGTTATGATTTTAATAGAATTTGGTTGGTGTCATTTCATGCTTGTAAACAACTTTGTAATGATTTGGATTATCTATGGTGGCATCCCTTTGGTAATGTTGGCTGGGAGCTTTCTCTAAAACTAGGTTGCTTATTTCTGCTTTAATTCCTTGGCTTACCATTATTTATTTTTAACTTCTTAGTAATTTTATTCTAATGCAATTTTTCTGGTATATAGATCTTTTTTTATTTAAGCATGCAGGTTGGTGTTTAATTGATTGAGTAGGGCTGTTGTGGAATAGCTTAGAGCTTAGGTTGGAAATCAAGCTGAAGATATATGGTTGATTAAGTTAAAGCTGCTTGTGGATTTGTCTTATCTCCTGTCCTATGTTTTCTTATATTAGAAGCTTCTTTTAGCTCTTTTCTTTTAATATATTGTACTTTAGTTTATTGGGATCATTCTCATTAGATTTTTATTTTTGCTTTCTTGTATGCTCTTCTGAGCTTTAGTTTGTGAGATTGATCCCTATTAAGGACCTAATACCTTTCTTTTGGAGTAATAAAATTTCTAGGTTTGCTTAAAAAAAGTCATGATTATGACATAAGAAATTGTGTCATGCTAGTATGAGTACCTTTAAGAAAATCACTTGCATAGACTTAGTTAGAGGTACATAAATTGGATTACTCTAATAATCATTTATGTGACAAATGTCCACTTAGGCGGCATCATCATTCAAATCCATTAAGGATGTTGTGACATCTTGACCGCTTAAAATTTTACACATGGATTTCTTTGGACTTGTTAGTACGAAGTTTAAGAGGTAAATTATATTACTTCATCATTGTAGAAGACTACAATAGTTCACCTGAGGGAGATATCTAGCACATGAAAGTACATCATTTGTTTAATTTAAAACTTACATTACTTGGATATAAAGAAAAATTGAATATTTAATTTCTATAATTTTAGTGACCATGAAGAAGAATTTGAATAGAAGAAATTTGAAGTCACTAAGCAGAGATAAAATATGTTTTTTTTTTTTTTTTTTGGTACCTAGAACACCTCAATAAAATAGGGTAGCAAAACAATGAGTTAGACTTTAGAGGTTACCCCAAATTCATGCTTAATGAGTATATGGTTAGCTAGATATTTTTTTGGGCAGAGACAATAAATACAACATATTATATCTTGAATAAAATAAATATCTTCACTATGTTGAACAAATCTCCTTATAAATTGCTTTAAAATAGAACATCAAATTCACCTCACTTGTATGTTTTAGCTATAATATTTTGCATTGAATAATGGCAAATCAGATTTAAATAAATTTGCTATACAATTTGGTAAGATAATTTTCTTAAGGCATTCTACTATTGAAAAAGTAGTTAGCATATTCAAGAAAATATTGGTAGAAAAGATACCCAACCTATAAAATCTAAAATCTAGGGTTGAATGAAAAATAAGTAGAATGATTACCAAGAGGATAGAAGTATGCATCTAAGCAATCTAAGGATAAGGTAAACAAACATCCATTTGTAAGAGTCATGACTAGGAATGAAATTGAAATGGAAAATAAGCCACACTACATACATTTCCTTAGTAGAACACACCAAAGTAGAAAAATCATAATTTTGGTGATGGCAATGCAAGAAGAACTAAATCAATTTGCCCAAAATGATGTTTGCAAAGTAGTAGCAAGACCTACTAATCAAAATATAATAAAAAATGAATTTTCAAAGATAAATTAAATGATTAGAATAATTGTAAGGAATATAGTAAGACTAGTAGCTAAATGATGTAACCAAATAAATAGTGTAGACTTTGAGGTGACATTTTCATTAGTGGATGCTAGAGGCCATCATATTATTATTTGCTTGTTTTAAGAGATATGAATTGTATTAGATGGATGTGAAAAGTGTCTTATTAAATGGGGTTTAAGATGCATATGTTGAGCAATCACCTAAAGAGCTCAACAGATCTAGATCATGTGTACAAGTTAAAACAAAACATTGTATAGTCTAAAACAATCTCTTGGAGCAAGGCATGGCAGACTTGCACTTTTCTATTAAGAAACTTCTTTGATAAGGTAACTATTGAAACAACTTTGTTATTAGAATGAATAAATTAGATATTATAATTCAATAAATTTATGTTGACAATATTTTATTTGGAGCCATAAATGCCTCACTATATCAGAAGTTCTCATATAAGATAAATCATGAATTCAAGATAAGTGTGAAGGGAGAATTGACATACTTTTAGAATCTAATGTTAAAAAAGAAAAGAAAAGACCTTTCTAAGCCAAATAAAATACATAGAACAAAACCTTGTTGAAGCAAATAAAATACATAAATGAGCTAATTAAGAAGTTTATCATGGAAGGATGTAAGAGCATAAATATTACAATGAGCCCAACAAGTTAGTTAAATTGAGACCCTAGTAGAAAATTTGTAGACCCAAAAGATATAGGGGAATGATTGGATCTTTATTATATCTTACTACAAGCCAACCAAACATCATGTTTAATGTTTATCGTTGTGCCCACTTTCAAACTAACTCAAAAGAATCACACTTGAATATAAGAAAATGGATTTAATTGATATCTTAATGGAACACCTACATTAAAAAAGTTAGTATCCTAGGAATAGCACATCATATAGGTACTAAGTCTATGATTTTGCAAGTTATAAAATTGATAGATATAGCACTTGAGAAATTGTCAATTTATAGAACATTTCTTGATTTTTTGGCTTAATTAAAAGCAAAACTCAGTGGCACTATCTATACTAAAGTAGAATAAGTTGTATGAAGTGCGTTACTCAATTCTCAAGTTTTTCAACAACTTCTTCATTTTAGTCTCGCAATTGAATGCCACATAATCATGTGTGAAAACACAAGTACATTTTGTATCACAAAGAATCTTATTCAACACACATGAGCTAAATACATTGATATTTGCCATCATTTTACTAGATATCAAGTATTAAAGGAGATGTGAATATTCATTTCATTGATATAGATCAAGCTAGTATAATCTCTAATCTTATCTCGACCGGAGCTACTCCAAACATTCATGTATATATTTCACATTTTGTCTCTAAGTGTAAAGTCACTTATCCACCTAAGCATCCACATCTCAACGCTTAATTTTATGCTTCTCTTTTATTGGCCAACATTTTGTACCATAAATCATTGTAGGT